>JAVQMF010000058.1:26613333-29042500 GCA_032878935.1 Erythrophleum fordii | reverse complement strand
GGATAGAAGTTGACAGAAGGTAAATATAGAGCAAGAAAGTTTGAAGAAATGTGGACCAACCTTCCGAAAAAGCATATGCCTCTGAAAACCAACAAAAACAAAGTTGCACTTTCCCATCTGTAACCAAAATGTCAGTATTAGCATCTAACAAGCATAATAGGTTTACTAGGAACACAAAAGTAAAGTCTGGTCACATAACTACAGATCTAGGAGGCAGAAGATCTGGGAAAACTTAGGATCAATTTAAGGTAGAAATGGGGACTCATACAAGGGAATTCCAAGAAAATTTGTCAATATATCTGAAGAACGAGCTACATAGGCAACAAGGAGGGCATAATGAATGAAGATGTATCACCAACTGCAAGAAAATGAAAATTATTATATAGATTTATGAAATAATGCTAATGAAATTTGCTAAGACCATTCCAGACATGTATTCAGACAATTTTAGATTGAAACAAGCAAATGAAAAGTAGCTAAAATGAAATACAAAGAAGTGAAATTGCAGGGACAAACATGGAAATAGAGGTTTCTTCATAATTTAACTGTCACTTTGTTTATTTCCATTGGATGTTGATGGTGTTACAATGTAATTTTGCTAATCATCAAGTTTGTAGTCCAACTAAGATGATTTAAAATCCATGAAGCATTAACTGCTTCTGCATGTTGACTTCTCATTGTTCACAAGGATACTTTTTTATAATAGATGATATATGAACCTCCCATGCAATTTGAATTCCTGCTGTCCCTAAAGTTCTCCTGGCCACTGACACTTCAAATTGATTAAAATCAAGGTACTAATCAGCTAACCAAATAGAATAGAAGCTAAATATTGTCAGAACAATGGAGAATTTATACAGTGAACACACTGCCTATTGAGTTGTTCTCGCAAAGACACTTTATATAGCCTTTTTTACATATCTATAATCATGACAAAAGGAATCCTTCACTAAATTTGCTTTATGTAACCCAAAGTAGGAACTAGGATGCAGAAGAGGTCAGCCACCAGCTCACAACTATATTTGCTTTCAGAAAATAGAGAAGAACCTTGGTTTTGGATGAATGAAATCTTTGCTGGCATATATGAGTACAAAGAAGAAACAATTACCAGTGACACACAGCCAGAACCTAGTTCACACATGGTGTTGACATTTACTTCAGCAATGAGCAAACCTGTCACAACCTGCAGGAATTCTCTTTAGATATGCCCATGTGTGTTTCTTCCCTTTGAATGTGTTGAATTCTTGAGCTCAGGAGGCAGAGCAAAAATATATACCGAAGGTTTTCTTTTCAGTTATATATTTGCACAATGGAAAATCCCAGTACCACTGATTTAAGTAGACATGTAATTTCTCCCTCACTAATATTCAACACCATTCACCAATAAAGTGAATACTGAGTTATACCAAATAATTTGGAATTGATGCATAATTGCCAAGGATTATTACCATGAATACCCAACGGAGGATGCATACAACTGCAGAGGCTAAAAGGCCTGCTTCTTGTGTCACTACAGGAATTGGAAGGACCCCTGCTCCCACCTGTGATATTTCTTTCATATAAGGAAATGGGAATAAGCACGGTTAAAGTTTAAATGAATCAAAATAAATACGAATGGGAAAAAAGAAAATTTTGTCACAACTATTTTAGCTATGAATTTGAGGAGAAAAAGGGGGCATGGAGATTCTATCTTTAACATTTATGTGATGATATTGATGCCAATGTTCAATTCTAGTAATATATATATATATATATATAACCTACAAAAACTTTTCCCCCAAACACTATTCACAAACCACATAAGTCATGGCTCGCATGGGGCTTTGTGCCTTTTTTTATTTTTCCTTTTGTCACTCATTTTTTTCTTCATTCCTATCCCCTCATTTTTCTTGTCTGATATCTGTGCATAGCACTGGGGGCCTACCTAGTTATATACATATATCTGTGAACATTAATGCTCACACATGATAATGTGATATACAAACAGGCTTCTATGAACAGGTTCCTGCAACATTCTATATGGAGTCATGTTATTCGTACAACATCAAATTCACACCATTTCTATAATGTACAATATCTTATTACAAAAACTTGCTTATGACATTTATTACTAATGTATAAAATAATTGGGAGATAAGTAGTTATAAAGAGAGGTTTGAGAAGGATGGTGTGAAAATACCATTTCTCTATGCTTGAAGCAAGTGAAATTAATGTTGAAATGGTAGGCTATTATTCTTTTCAATTAGATCATTTTAATTCTCTAACTTTTAAATTAGTTCAAATTATATCACACTCATATTGTAGATGTGTGGACTATCTTGTTTGAATGCAAACTTCTGCCATTAAGAAAAAAGACACAGGCTTCTGTTTGTTGACTTTCCTAGTAATTCAGACTTTAACTTCATGAATCCATGGCCTTTTAACAAGTGCCTAAGAAACAGGGACACTTACACATACACTGGACATGACACGGACACAAATGCCATTACACAGAATTATTTAAACTGTCATATCACATTTAACATGAGTGTCAAATACGGGCACCACTCTTTGTTTTAGAGTGTCTATATTTCAAAGACTAATGCAAAAACAAGACTTTGGGTGTGGAGGACACTGATTAATTATGCCATTGCTACCAAAAGAAGTGACTGTCAACCATCTCCCATTATGGTAGAATTTGATTCCTCCCCTTTGATTTGTTTTCAAGAGCCAACCAAGCTAGTTGGCATTTGGTACCATATAAAAGTTATTCCCAATTCCACACTTCTACTGCACTTTACACTAAAAACACAGAATAGATACCACCAAGGGGCCCACATACATGCAGACAGGGTAATAAAAATGAAAATTGCAAAAGTAAAAACAAGCAAAACTAGCACACCGTGCTGCCTGCAACCAGAAAAATTGCACTGGATAAGCTTCCTGGGAATATTAACACAAGGCAAAAAAAATAAAAAAGAACACAAGAAAATTGAAAAAAGAGAATTTTACTATGGAGAACAATAACAATAAAAAGGATAGAATTACATAATGGCAAATGTAAACAGAAGTGAAAGGGGAAGGGAGAGAGAAGGTGGCAATTTTAATTTTTCAAAGACTTAGAATATATTTATAAAATATTTGAGCATAAACAAAAATAATTTTTTAGAAAAATTGTTTGTAACTATATAAATTTTTTATCTTTATCTCATGTTCTTGTTCAATCATCACATAACCAGTATGTAGTATTATTATTGGTCTCAATTAGAAAAAAAGTCAAATAAATATTAAAATGATAAAGAACTTTATCCTTGAAATTATATTTCACTTATTTGAACATTTTTCACGTCTTTTAAGGCTTGCTATTAGGTTTAATCTAACATTTCGATATTGAAACTACTCATTCAATCTCAGCACTAGCCTCAAAACATGATGAAAATGTTCAAGTGGAACAAATATTTAGCAATGAAATTATTCATCATTTTAATATTTACAATTATTTTTATTAAAATTTAGATATAAAATACCATGACATAGTTAAGTAGTAATTGAACAACTAATGGAGTATCCAACGATATGCTTTAGATCACACAAACTAATCTTGAGCCAATTTGTAATTTACCATCATTTTATATATAAATTTGTTAAGTATTCGAAACATTTAGAATAATATATCAAAACAAAATTGTAAATGGGTATGCAGTTCACCAACCAGGTTCCCTTTTCAAAGTGGCTTTGTTGAGGTTCGAGAATAGCCGCTCGATTTCGAGTTCTTGTTCATCTCGCTCTTGTTCTTTTTCTTGAGCAGATTGGGACTGCCTCTGCAAGAAGCATTTGTGTAGGTTTCTGCTTAAAGGGCAGGGAAAACCCACAGAATGGAAAAGGCTGTGTTGAAGAGTTAATTGGTGAAGGGGAGGAGGAAGCTTCCTCGGTAAAGAGAAGATTGAATGAACCGAAGAACCGTGGTTGGGAGTTGGAGCTGTCTGCAAGGGAGACTGACAAGGGCTTTCCACTTCCGGTTTCTTCCCGATAATGTGGGCCCGTGAGCAATCCTGTGTCCCTTTTCCTCTTCAAATGAAGCATATAAAATAAAATTACCTTTCAACACTCAAATTTTACAAAATTTATAATAAAAAATTTTAAAAATTAAAATTATTCTAAATACTAAGTTATTAGAATTTGTTACTAAGGTTTTGAAAAATTATTGTTAAATTATAAAAAAATTATTATCAAAATTGCTTAAATTGTACCTTTCTTAAAATCTAATAATAATTCTACTAAACCTTAATAATAAATTTCTTAAAATTTAATAATAACTTTGATTTTTAAACAAATTTCAATTTTTCAAGTTTTTTATTATACATTTTGCAAAACTAGGTCCTTAGTGTACTTTTCTCCTATAAAAAGTAACAAAAAGTCTCAAACAAATAATAAATAACGTAAACCAATTAAGTTTATAGGTCTCATTACACCAATTAATTTTGACAATTAAGTAAATTTGATGTGTTTGGATTAATCTAATTTCTCACTACCTCAGAGTAATTATGTTTATTTTTACACTCTCTAGATAATTGTGTTTTGTAATTGTTCATTGTAAATTTTTATAGTTATTTTTTTATTCAAATATTTTTTTACCTAGTGGTTTGATATGTCTTCTTTTATTTTTTTTATTTTTTATTTTAAAAAATTATATACCTGCTATATCCATATTTTTAGAATGGTGCCAGTGCTCTATGCTATTAATAACTTCTCTTAGTCTTAATAACTTCTTGTATTCCACCTTTTAAAATACGTTTATTGTTTATTAATTTTTCATATACTTATAAATATTTTTTAGAACCAAGGTATTAGACGGTCTAAAGATACATTAGTATAGGTAAAAATGTATTTTTAGTCTCAGTTTTATTTGAATTTTTTTTTATCTTTTAACTTTGTTTGATTTTAATTTTATCCTTTAATTTAATTTCATATATTTTTATCATTTTTTTTAATTTAATTTAACTTCTTTTCACTGAAAAACTATTCAAATATTTATTTTCCTCTACCACATGTAATGTGGCCTTCCATCTCCTGGATACGGGCATGATTCATTCACTCTAATTTAGTATTATGTATGTTTTTATTTTTTTTATTTTTTGGCCAATTATATTATGTATGTTATATGCTTCTCTGTAGCATTTGCATTAGCAACAAATGATGAATTGGACAATCAATCCAATCCCCTTCTCAGGTAAACCTGCAAATCCCTTGCAGAGAGAGGCACAGTATGACTGCATTTCCAATAAATAAAAAGATGGCAGGTTGAAGAAGATGGCAGGTGGCATTCTAAGAGGAAGGATTAAAGAGAAAGAAACGTGTATCAAATTAGAATGAAATTAAAAGATAAAAATAAAATATAAGATAAAATTAAGAGATTAAATTAGAATCTATTAAAGTCAAATGTCGAAAATAAAATTTGAAATATATTTTAGGAACTAAATTAAAATTAAATAAAGTTAAAAAATAAAATTTAAATTTAAAAGACCAAAAGTACATTTTTGCCATTAATATAAATAGATATTTGTATGATTAAATACTAACCATGTGTTTAAATACAAGCCCATGAATAAGTAGCTCATGTAACTAACTAAAAACTTATGTACGTTTTATTCAAAGATTTCAATTCCTACTTCTATCCGTTGAAAAAGTTTGGGAATCCTCACCCAAAATAGTAGAAGAAAATTTTCCTTTAATATTATGAATAATAACCTAATTACAATTTTAATATACATACTTTAAAATATTATATTTTACCACCTTATAATATCGCAAAAAGTAAAAATATTATAAAAAATTACATTTAACCCTTAAGGAATTATAGCTTAATTATAACTTTGATAGACAGATTTTAAAGTGTAACATTTTAACTTTTAAATTATCACAAAAAGTGAAAATATTAATTATTTATTAATTTTAATATCTAAAAGTCAGATGAACAACACGTAATGCCTAACTGAAAAGAAAACACAGCATGAAGCTTTCATCTCCTTCCTTCACCTTTTTCCCATTGGTCACTTGCCTAAATTGTAGTGACTTCTCTGATTTTATATGCTTCTTCTTCTCCTCCTCCTTCTTTCTTATCCTTATTCTCCTTCTTCTCCCTTCTCCCCTTACTCACTATGAAAGTCAAGTGTGGACTTATTTCTTCTCAGAATTTTCCATTAGTCCTTGGTCAAGGCTCCTTCTTTCGAATAACTAATACTATATTTTAGTGCCTTTCAAACAGAATATTTTTTAATTTGGCTTTTCAAAAATTATTTTTTAATTTAATCCTTCATAAATAAGATATTCCTTAATTTACTCCCTCATATAATTGTTTTGTCAAATTAGTCACTCATATATAATTATTTTTCAATTTAATCATTACTAATAAAATCATTATGCTTCTATCAATTTACTAATCATAAAACTAGTAGTTAATCTTTTACCAATTCACATATTATATTATAGTAATTAGTGACAACCTCTGAAAAAATATATTATATGCCATCACATTTGTTAATTTTATTAATAGTAAATTGACACTCAAATGTTATTAATAATAATTTTATTTATAAATGACTAGATTGAGAAATACTAATATATGAGAAATTAAATTAAAGATAAAATTTTATAAGATATCAAATTAAAAAATTTATCATCTGTGAGGGATAAACTAAGAAGACAATTTTGCAAGAGACTACTTGAAAAATGTGTCATTTGTAAAGAACTAAAATAGTGTTTAAGTAACTTTTTTTTTTTCTTTTAATCCCTCTTGGTCTTTCTTTTCTTTCACTTCTCCTTTCCTTGTTTGCATATCACAAGCTCTTAATCTATAGAGAATATTTCTTGTTAGGTCATTGGTAATTTTGCACTGCCATAGGTCACAGATATGCTAGAAGTCTGGTCACATAACTACAAATCAGGGACATTAATTTAGGACTGACTAAAGGTAGAATTAGCAACAACGAGGGCATAATGAACGAAGATGTAGGACCATCTACAAAAAAAATGAGAATTATTATATAGATTTACGCAAGAATGCTAAGGAAATTTGCTAAGACCATATCAGACATGTATTACAATTTTAGGGTCGAGACAAGCAAATATGAAGTAGCTATGCATACGTAAAAGGAAGTGAAATCGCAGGACAAAACAAAAGAAATACAAGTTGCTTCGTACTTTAATTGTTACTTTGCTTATTTGCATTTTTGCGTTGGACGTTGATGGTGCTAAAATGTAATAATGCTGATCATCAAGTTTGTAGTCCAACTAAGGATGATTCTGAATTCATGAAGCATTAACTGCTTCTGCAAGTTGATTTTCCATAGTTCACTAGCATGCATTCTTTTAAGAGATGATATATGAACCTACCATGCAATTTGAACTCCGGCTGTCTCTAAAGTTCTCCTTGGCGTTGATACTTGAAATTAATTAAAATCAAGGTACTAATCAACTAATTAAATAGAATAGAGAGCTAAATAATGTCGTACAAAGAGTACTTACTCCAATTCAGATTCTTTGTATTTTAGAATTAAATGCACAATATATAATTAGAGAAAAATTGAAGGATATGAGACTAACAGTGTATTTGGCTGCGCGTTGAGAAAAGAAAAAATTATGTTTGCAGATCCCTTTTATGCAGAAGTAATAATTTGTCACTTTTGTCCAAATCGCATTTCTTCTTTCTCCCACGTGCAACCAAACACACGTTAAATAGCTTATAATACTAAAAGTTGGAAGAAGAAATTTCTAATATTGGAAGCTTGAATAGTGCCAAAAATCCATTTGCATTCTTAGTCTTGCCAAGAATATTACATAAAGGAATTCAGATGCTCTTCATTTCACCCAAAACTGCATATTGTTAATTTTCCTTCTTCATTACCGTTAGATCAATTTTCCTCTCATCTAATCATGCCATGTCAGTGACTTTCAAGCTTCAACGTAGCGGTTCAATTTTCCCAAACAGTATCATTTTGGAAAAAAAGAAAAAAGGTCACTATTATTCTCCTCTCAATACCCATTAACTCTTATGGTCCATTTTCCAAACAGGTTTTCCAAACTAACGGATTAATACTAGCATGCATCACAAAACAAAGAAATTTGTCGAAGATAGAGCGTGGGAAAGACACAGAAAAAACAAAGAAAGCTGGAAAAGTAAGCAGAGAGTGGAGAATGAGAGAGTAAAGCGAAGTCCTTTCAAAAAGCCTCACTATTCCACATGCTTCAAGCTTGTATATAGCTATCATCTTCTCTATTTGAGCTTGAGGAAACGAAAATCAGAGAAAAATTTACCGAAAAGGAAAAAAAAAAAAAACTTCAGAATATGAAGCAGAGACGAAAACAAAGTAAGAGAATATGATAGGTTTGTTGTGCTTGTGAGAGGAACTGGAAAGTATGATTCTGATGGTGAGATTATTTTACATATGGAAAAATAAAGAAGAACATTGCACTTAATGTACATTGCAAAAGCAACAAAATTCTTGAAACTAGACTCGTGTAGGTTTTGCATTCAATTAGGTTGGTGAAGAAGATGAAGGATCTTATTGACTTTGAACTTCAAATAACTTTAACAGGCGTCCTTTGTCCATGTTGATTTAAAAAAAAGTCCACAGTATACTTCTAATATTTAGTTTAATTTAATCTCTGCTTTACACTTATTCAGGATTTTTTCTTTTTTTGGCTGAAATTTTCTCCTTATCCTTTTTTTTTTCTTTGGTAATTAAGAAGATTAAATTAACATGACAAAAAGTACATGAAGTTGACATTCTCCACTGAAGAGTTTAGAAACACAGACATGTAATAGATACAATAAAGAGAAGTAAAGAGAAAAACGCAGCCCAAAATTGGTACTAGCAGAAATGAGTACAATAACAAGAATGCAAGTCCATCAGCTCTATTGGAAAAAGCGAAAAATGGATCTGGGACTGGGAAGGAGCCTTCAAACGAACAGAGGTTTTCAAACTGTGTCTATCACAATAGTCTGGGCTATAATCATATGGGAATGAACACAAAATTGAGTTTTTGCTTGATCAAGGACTTTAAAGTGGAAGAGGTAAGAGGAACTTCTGTTGAGGGGGGAAATTCGCTCTTTGGAGGTTTGGGGGTTTCGACGAGGAGGTGAGGTGACAATCAATTAAGAGGGAGAAGCTTTGCTCACAGTGGATCGCAGAGTTTAAAGTCTCGTCTTCATTAATTCCTTCCATCCTTTTCGGAGTTTTTCACTCCTGGTTAGGGATGGTTTTGATATGGATATGAGTTGAGAGGGAGGAATGTAGAAGAGGAGATGCCTGAGATGCAGAGCTAAGAGAGAGAGACTGAGACTATCTGCTTGTGCGAGAGGAATTTGGGTGAAAGTGGGAACGAAGTTGATGGGACATGAGAGATAAAGGCCTTACAAACCGGGGAGAATCAGAGAACAGAAGATGGGCTAAAGAGAAAGTCTCGTCTTCATTAATTCCTTCATCTTTTTTTTTTTTTTCTTTTTTTGAAGCTTTTCGCTTCTGGTGAGGGATAGTTTCAATATGAACATGAAGGTCCAGTGTTTGCAGCACGGGGATCGCGTCTCCAAAATAAAATTAAGATTAAAAAAGAGGTCAAAAGGAAAAAAAAAAAAAAAGAGAAAACATGCAACTCAATGCATAAGCTATATTGTCCATGTAATAAACAGTATGTGATGTCTATCAAAGTTAATATATATAGCAGTCCAAAATTTACATAATTTTATGAATTTATTTGATAATTATAGACTTTTATTAATATTTTTAGGCATTTTTTATTAGTTTTCTATCATGTTGTATTTTAGTAATAATGATGACTAATTTATTTGAGCTTAAGTTGTAGATATTAGAAAAAGATTGCAACTTAATTAGAGTAGGAGAAGCCCATAAACAAGAAAATTTTAAGGGTCATCGTGAAAGCTGTAAGTAGTGAACAAAAAGGATCATTGCTTAGACGATGCATAAAAAATAAAAAAAAATTCAATTTATTTGATATAAATACTATTTTAACTACTTATTTGGAGACTTTTGACTTAAAGAAGATGCCAAAGAGTTAGAGAACAATAAGAAGCTGGTTGCTAACCAAATCTAAAAGCTTTTGAGATTGATTTTACCAATCAAAGAAGTTTGGGATAGTAGATTCACGATGCCGTATCATTGTTGTTTTCTTTGATTAATTTAAGATCTCAGAAAGTTAGATGGAGTATTGTTACTATATCAATATTTTATAAGAATTTTTTGATGTTTATGGTTGTTAATTTTAGTTATAATATATAATTTTAGCTTAATTGCAAGGCATGTAGCTAAGTTACATATGTAATTTAAGATAAGATAGCAAAGATAAAATTAAATTTAAGTGTAATATAATTACGAGGCATATTATTACATGTAGAAGATCTAAGATTGCGATCATACCATTCTTAGGATGATGCCTTAAGGTGTTTCATGGAATGTGGCAATGGAAAACTTTATGCAAAGTAATTGTGAGGCATGTTTGGGCATTTAGTTGTCCATAAATCTACTATTCTTAATGAAACTAGATAATAAATTAAACTTAGATAATTGTGAGGCACAACTTAAGAGAGATTTATTAAGTAAGATAAGTTGGTGATTGTGAGGCATGTTTAAATCATATCCTCTTAACTTTATTTATGCACTATATTTAAATTAATTAATAACTTTTTAGTGCCCCTAGCGATTTATTAATAAATTATTGTTACCACATTAAACTTTTTAATTAAATTTGGTCTAAAAAAAAGTTAAGTTTCCATTACTGGCAACTCTATGTTATAGGTTTCACTTCCATTTCTCTTAAAATTTTCATACAATTCAAATTGTGATTTTGTTTGGAAGCATATCTATTAAATTATTTCTTGGTCTTGGATATTGAATTTGCAGTTTTACTATCATAAAATATGATATATTTCAAGCTATTATATTTAGACATTTGCTTAAATCTAGAATGTACTAGACAAATTACTTCATAGACCCAACACAAAGAAATGATTAGCTATGATTATAGCCATAACTATTTTCTTATTCTTTAACCATGTTCTTTCTTATCCACTATTTTACATATTACTAACTCATATTCCATCATAGAATGCATTACGCACATCTTTCTTTCTAAGAGTGAATTTCTTTTTGAATATAGATAAAACACAAAACAAGATCGAGATTGATGAATTTCATTTACACTAATTATCCAACAAGTCAAAATTTATCTATCAAGTACTACACGAAAGTATTTTAAATTTTAGTCCTAAATTCATATTCTTGTAATATATATGAAGACAATTTTTTCACTTTGAATGACCAATACTTGTCATCTGTCTTATAATTTGCAAATTATGTAATATATTTACTTTTAGTACAACTTAAACATATACATACTACAAAAATTCAATGGCACTAATAATATATGAGTGAATCATCATAAGAGGTCTTTTTGTTCTTACAACCAAGTTATTAAATTTAATGACCTTTAATAACTTTAAGGTTAAACACCCACTATGTCTTTTACATTAAATCTAGAGTGAATCTATCTCACAAATTTCTTATTCCATTTGTGATGACAAATATTTTTTATATCAATTCACATCAACCAATTTCTTTCAAAACTACCATTCATGACTTCTAAGCATAACGCTTGGTAAATAAATTTAAATATCATCTTGTAGCTTTTCAAATGCTTAGTTAATCATAAGATAAATTAGACAAGAATTAATTCATCTAATTTACCATTTAAAATAATTTTTTGCCACTAAATATGATCATATTTATAACAAGTTTATAATTATAAAATTCACAAACTATATGCTTAACTAGAATCATAAACATATAATTCCAATATATCATTTTATTATTTTGTCAATGCATATATAACAATGTTAATTAAAATTAGAGTCTTATAAGATAATCATTATCCATTCTAATTAAATTAGAATTTATAAGATTTTATTCACCAATCTAATTAAAATTAAAATTTTGTCGGACAATTATCAATTATTCTAATCAATGCTAAAAGTTCACATGATAATCATTAATCACATATATATACCATTATTATTTAATTCTATATAAAACATATCTAATTTTATAGAACCAAATTAAATAAATTAACACTTAAAATATGAAAATATAATTTACCGTCTTTAAAATAAAAGAGAATATAGAATATGATGCTACTCTCAAAGAACTTTCTTGACAATTGACAATTTCCACTTTATCTTCTTTAAGATTATTTTTCTATGAATTTTCCTCTATCTTTAATAAACACTTAACACTTCCACAAAATAAAATTTGAATTTATAAATACAAAGTATGAAATCAAAAAAATAGTCATGTACCTTGAATTATTAGATCAAATAAATTAAATTAAAGAAATAGTCATGTAACTTGAATTATTCATCTTGCATTCTCATACAATAAATCATTGGTAAAAGCCAATAAATCTATTGAAACTTAAAGTTTCAAACCCACAATTTTCTTCTGGCTATTAAAACACTCCATCCTGTCTATAGCCATCAAAATTCTTCTCCAAAATACACGGGCAATTAAATCCATATTCCACAAAGGGTATTGTCTCCTACTTTGTGATTATAATAATGCATCATGTGCTTGCAAGATGTTTCTTCCAATTTCTATAATACTGTAATATAATAAATCAATCCTTCACATCTAGAAATATATAAATGTGAATGATTCCAGCCAATGATACCTGCGAAATTCAAATTGAATTTGTGACATAATCGCATGGATACTATATATATATATATATATATATATATATATATATACTTTTGTCGTCGCGGCATATATACACGTGTGTGTATGTGTAAAAGTTTCAAATCAATTATGGTTTTGATGTCTCAATGTTTTAAAAGAAAACCAAAATCATAATCGAATTGGATCCAGTAGCGATGGAATGCGTACATATATTTATATGCCGCGACGATAAAAGTACATTGCATTGCAAAGGAAATTGTTTGGATAGTAGTTTACCATTTCCCAGAGAGACAACCTAAGCTTTTCGTCAATGATGACTTCGAAACTCCAGAAATGCAAATGGCTACAGGGATTTGATTTGCCTTCTCTGGATGCTTCTATCAACCACGATATATCAACGTTCTCGATTTAGAATTTATTGCTGACTTGAGTAACCAATACTGCGAACACATGCCAATTTATCGTTATAACTTTATCAAATATTGCTTTAATATGGTTAACTTTTTGAGGCTGTAATGAATTCATAAATATAAAATTAATGTTAAAAATTTAATCAGTGGTAAAATAAAAAAACACTTAAAAAATGTATATTAAATATATTATCCTTAATGTAATATTTACCATTTTAAGTTGTTGTAGGATTAAGATAAATTTACTTCTCCAAAATACCTTACAGAATTACATTCAGCAAATAGTGAATTTTTTTTTTCAAGTCCTTGTAAAGGTTTAGAAAATTGGAAAGACAAAATGATTTCATATTAGATTTAATCTTTTTAATTTAAATAACTTAATTTAATCTCAAATTAACTGTCAATAGGCCGTTTTATATTAAAGGATGTGATTGTTTAAACCAAAAGGCACTAAAACTAACAAAAATTTTCAAATTTTCTAAACTTCTTCATCCAACCAATCAATTGTTTGCAAAGACTAATTGATTATTGTGTTTGATTAATCAACTAGTCTTAAAGACCAATTAATTGTTAGCATATAGAAACAACCTTTTATTACTTTATCTTAAAGTGGTTAACTGGGTTTGAGGACTAGTCGATTACATATATTGCACCAATCAACTAATTTAATGTTCTATTCAATTGGCACTTATAGGATCAGAACCTATTTCCCTCTATTACACCAATTGATTAGTTCCTCGACTTAATTGATTGACTTATCCAAATTTCCAATAAACATAGTTCTTTTGAGTCCTAAGTGGCCCACAAAGGAGGGATGGACTATGATGGCTCAAACAAAGAAGGATAAGAAGAGCATAAATAGAAGTTTCAAAGTGATTATCCTCCATAACAACAATTTGATTTGGCAACTTCAACGGGATCTTCCTAGGCACCAGCCATATGAATTGGTCTCTTTGAAAATCATCAGAAGAGTCATTCAATGGATCACTTAGGTTAATTTTATCTAAAGCCCATAGTACATTAGTCTTCACTTTCTCTTCATTGACAAGAATCAAGCTTCTTCCCTCAACTTTGCAAGAAGGGTGCATCCCCAATGGTTGTCTAAAGGGATTTTATGCAACTGCTTCACTTGTTCCACTCTTTTAGTTTTAATTTCATAACTAAGAAAATCAGACCAACTTGTCTGCTATCCTGAATTGCCCTTCTCCTCTCTCTTATTGTACTATCTTTCAATCCTTATCTTTTCTCATGGGAACAAAAAAAACCAAAGTGGTGCTATAACATAAGTGGCAACTAAGGGTGAACTTACACAAAAATAATAAACCACGATGGGGATGATGTAAAAGTAATAGGAAAGATATTATTTACCAAGAGGTAATAAAACCTTGAATTCAGATGCATAACATCTAAATTTCAAATGAATTATATATATATATATATATATATATATATATATATATATATATATATATATAATTTTTTATGGAATTATTTTTTAAAAAAATCAAATGGGAATTTGGAGTGCACCTTTAAATTATTATTTTTTGCTTTGTTAATAAGAAAAAATTTGATTAAAAATAAATAAATAAAGGAGAACACTTATGGCTTTTGTTTGATATATTAGCATTTAATGCCACATAGGCTAGTTGCTCCTTTGAGTTAGGAGGATTATCGTAACCAGGATTTATGACGCTGTATCAACCGATTCTTTCAATTCAATTCTCATCCCTAAATTTATATACAAATCTCACAGCACAAAAGCAACAACAACCAGAAAAATTAAGGCAACAACGACCATGTCGTGAGAAGAAAAGACCTCATTGTAATACGAAAAATCATTGACTATAAATATATTTACAATATTTATATTGATGTAATTTTTCTATCAAATTTTACATAATTTGTTTATTTATTGTTTTTTTTTCATTTAATTTTTTCCATCAAAATATTTCAAATCAAATTTTAAAAAATACTAAATATATGTTAAGTTAATTTAATCATAAAATATTTTAACTAAATATTGAAATAAAAATATAATATAATTCAATAGGAATTTGGCTTAACCTTTTATCTTATTCAAATAAAATAAAATTAAAAATATAGATAAATATTTTATCATATTAAATTCAATTGAAATAAAAATATTACATGGAATTCGAATTACAGTAATCCAAATTTCCTTTAAACTTAAAAAACATGTGAAATTTCATCACCACACAATTTGACTTCAAATGTTTATTACTCTTTGGTCAATATTTTACTTCCTATTTTTGTTTTATTATTTAAAACTTTCGATTTAATTCTTAGATTTTTTATTAAATCAAAATAATTTATTTACACATACTTTGTTTCCTTAATTTTATATAATTATTATTACATTTATTAATATTTTAATAGCTAAGATTACTTAAAAATGATCTAAAAGAGCCAGATGAAGACAAGAGTTACATGTAAGAAAAGGGACTTACTCTATTAACATCGCCGAATTGGCCTAGTAATATAAGATAAGATAGACCAGATACACCATATCTTGCTATACTAGAGTTAGAACGTACGAAGATACACCAAGAATGTCAAAGCCAATGTCCTGCTGCAATGACCCTTATTATTGCTGGATATTTCTTTCAATAGTAGGCTACTAAGTTGATAGGTAAGATTGATGTCTCTAGTCTAGATGACCTATCGGAATCTGAGGCCAAAGAAGATTTGATGCTTGGTTAGCTAGTTGAAAAAATAGTAAAAATTGCTACTTACCGAGAGTACATAATATATTGCTAAAGTCTTG
Source organism: Erythrophleum fordii (assembly GCA_032878935.1). Lineage (NCBI taxonomy): Eukaryota > Viridiplantae > Streptophyta > Magnoliopsida > Fabales > Fabaceae > Erythrophleum > Erythrophleum fordii. The sequence goes on along the minus strand of JAVQMF010000058.1, from coordinate 29,026,580 downwards.
GCTGACGATATCACAAAAATTTGAAGGCAAAAGATCCTGTAAGTGTATCCTATAACCCTCTGCTAAGTCAACCTAACAGAACCAAAAATCTAAAATTAAATATTGATATGCAATGAATTTAAAAAACAATGATGACAAAGTTAATAAGCCATAGAAAAATATACTGCATATCTAATAAGCAACACTCGACTTTTAGATCCTTTTTCGAGTTACTAGCATAAATGTCATACAATACTTTTGTTAATGTACACATATGGAGAATGAGTCATCTAACATATTTATAAACAATTATAACTTTTGTTAATACACTATTGAGAGGCAGCATTGCGATTCATGTAAGAGGAACAATTATAACTGGTCCGTCTATATAAGCTAAATCTATTTGATTATGAAGAGGTCCTGAAATTTATTTCATTTTGATAACGAGTCGAATGAGGTTGACCTCGCTCATGAAGCATTAATAGATTAGGGATTAACTTTGGACCACTTAATTGCGATCAATATTCTTATCCTCCAATGGGTTAAAATATATTGCTATATGCATTACCTATTATGTCTAGTCTAAATACAAGATCCACAAGTTAAAATGACTTAAGAGCCGCTGCTGCCTATGCCACGAAAGTATGCTAGCATTAGTACTTCTCTACTTGAAATTCACCACAATCACACATGTGTTCAATCAAGTTAACCCTACAACAACGACTATATTAGCAATTCATTTGGTTACATGACTCCTTGACCTCAAACAATGTAGTTTCCTAATCGAACATGCGTGCAACACATGAATGAGATTGCTACACATTGACTGCTATCCTCTTTATTAGGGTTTGAAAGTACTCCTAACCTGCATTCAATTAAGCATTGATTTGTTAAGTATGTTGCTCAAAATACTGGCTGACTTGATAATATGTTGCTTTTGTTATGCCTGATATAGACAAAAACTTGACCCATTTCAAGATGTCATTCATGCACTCCACTAGGTTTATTGTCATGTGGTTGTATCGTTGACCCTCTATATCGTATGCATAAGTCTATTGTTCTTTAAGGATTTCTGCAATCCATCTGACTACTTCCTTATGTATAACTGCTATCTTGCCTAGCTTCTCATTAACATACCGACTCTCATATGTATAACATGTGTAACATGATTAATGTGTCTGTTATTATTTACTAATCATCTACGACATGTATAAATAGATAAAGAGACAAAAAATATACCAATATTTTTTACCTTTTGCTTTAAATCAAATGACCTGTAATGCATGTAGAGGTTACTTGTCACATGATGAAAACAAAAAATATGATACTCATAGGGTGGTTGCCAACTAATCTATGAATTAGTGATAGCTGATAAAATTAATAGATATTTGTTGACATCAAACAAATACCACATTGTCTAGGTACCACTCGTCTGTACAAGTTATACAAGAACTATATCCATGCTAATTACGTCTCCCTTTCCACCATAACAAAGGCGTGGGGACAATATTACGATCTCCATCTTGTGCTCTTACCATTAATAGTGTCCCTTTATATTTACCATAAAAGAATGTGCCATCGACTTGAATTATTGGTTTAAAGTGTTCAAATGTATCTATATAAGATTTGAACGTCCAAAATACACGGTTAAACGTTGCAACTGGCTCACTAGTAGAGACACTCTCTGAGACTTGATTCATCACAAACTCAATATATGAGCTGGTTATGGAATGTTATACTATAACCATCCACCAAGGTAATGTGGCATAGGAGTTCCCTCAATTGCCAAAAGCAATAACAATGATTTTATATTTTACTCTTTACACATTTTTATAAGAAATGTCGCACCATATGTACTTTGATAAATTCTTTCGTTTGCATAAATATAAATAATTTCATTCTTTTCAAATATTCTAATCACAAATGTGCTCCAAATAGTTATACTTATAACATACTTCATCTTTCCAAATTTTTGCATCAATCTTTCACAATTGTATTTTTTATGCATATTTTTTTAAAAAAATTATGCATAGTTTTAATACATATAAATTTATTTCCTTTCACCTTATTATTCTTTATTAACTATATAAATTTATTTTTTACAATATAAATGTAAAATATCTCTGCGTGTTTTTCAACTATATAACCTTTTTTATTTTACCATAATGTTTTTTTTTCATTTTTAATATAATTTTTTTTTCATTACTATGAAAAAAGCTTTATATCACTTTATTTCTTTTATTATTAATAAACTATTTAAACTATTTAAATTTTTTAAACTATTAAAATAGCTTTTAAACTATTTAAATTTTTTATGCTAAGTTTATTTTTTATACTTATTAATATAAAATATATAATAAATTTTTTCACAATAATTAATATACCATATATAGTTCTTCACTCACTATATCAATATATTTCTTTCACTGTTAATATTAAAATTTATACACTTATTTTTTAACTATTTAAATTCTTTCCTTTAAAATTTTTTTAATCATTAATAAAGCATATATTTCTATTTTTCACCAATTATTTAAATATATTTCTTTTACTATTAATATTCAATATTTCACAATTATTTTTCACTTATTTAAATTCTTTCCTTCTTTCTTTGTTGTTGTAATTACTAAAATAAATTATATTTCTTTTTACATCTATATAAATTCATTCCTTTTTGTACTAATATAAGACATTTCTATGTATTTTTCTTTCTCTTTTAATTCATTTCAACTCATTTTTATTTTATATTTTTTTCTATAACTAAAATAACAACAATAATAAATAATCTAAAATATTATTATACAAAAACCTAAAATAACTAATTTTCATTTTCATATTTCAATTCATATAAATCTAAAATAACAACAATAATAAAAAAATTACAACAAACAAATAATCATAAATATGCACTTAAACATTATTACTCAAAAAACTAACCAAAATGTATATATTTCATAATGCAATAAAAATTATTATCATAACGCAAATTTATCAACATACTTATATTTTTCTTTTAATAATAGAAAAATGCTATATTAAAAATAAAATTACAAATATGTTTTACCTTAAATTTTGTTGAAAAATACGACTTTACTGATAAATTTTGTAACTCTTTTTTTTTTTAATTTGTACTAAAACTTCAACTGAAATGGTAAAATAAGATAATTTTAGTAAGAAAAATTTTCCACGACACTTAGAGAAGGAATAGAAGGAGGTGAAGTAAATGTGAAGAAAGGTTGCAATTTATAGACAAATGATAGATGGCATTTTCATAATTTTACTATAATATCATCTATTATATTATTTTTGAGCCAATTAAAATACATCAAAAAAATTTTTCACCAATTATCTACTACCACGTGTCTCATAAATAGTTAATTTGCCTTCCCCTCCTTCTTACTATGCAGCATGGCCCAAGCAACTTCGTTTTACTGTGCCGTGTGTCCAATTATTAACCAATCACATCCAACAAAGGCTGCAGGCTATGGTTAGTCTGAATTCGGACCCCTAGGGTTCAAATTCAAAACTGGAATTCGGATGCATTCCATCCAAATTCCTAGTTTTATTACCTTCGCTACAAATATTTTTGCACCTGTTATTTTTGTGAAATCTTTTATTTTTTTATTATTTCTGTGACAATTCCTTGGACAACCAAGTGTGTTTGAGTTCTCTAAAGACTTGTGTTCAAATTTTGGTCAGCTCCTCCTTGTTCCTCCATGAAATCTCCTTTAGGTCCCTTCATTTCAGCTATTGCCATCTTCGTTTTCTTCTAGTCGCTATTCTAGTATGGAACATCGCCAAAGGTGTGTTGTATTGGTAAATTAGTGAGCTTCTTCCCCAGGTCTTTCAACTCCATTTTCTTCTACTTTGACCTTCATTTCGGTCTATGTTTCAACTGTTATCTACATCATTTCAACTATTATAATCTTTTTCTTTCTACACAACCACGTTTTGCCTTTAGTTCCTTCAAGCTGGCGCTAATTTCTTGCTCTTTCATGGTTGTCATTTGAGGTGGGCTGACTCTTGTTCCCTCTTTTCTTTTTGCTTTTGCATTGCTGGTGGTTGATGAGTGACATAAAAATAACAAATGGTGCTGATCTGGGTCTTTAGGCACTTCAAGATAGTAAAGTCTTTGTCTTTCCTCAGCATGCCTAATCATCTTCTCATAACCTAGTCTTGAAAAATTCAAGTCATGAAAGAACACAACACTACAGTTTAAATCTTTTAAATTTTGATGAACAAATGATAAATTTGTAAACAACCTTGGAACATGTAACACATATTTAAGGATCATGAATGGGTTCAAAATAATGTCTCCTTGGCTTGTAATAGTTGCCAAGGATCCATTAGCAATAATGATTTTTTTTTTTTTGTTATTAGGACATGGTTGGTATAAAAGAAATTTATGTGAAGAGTGTCTTGTGTGATTTGTAGTTCTAGAATCAATGATCCAAGTATTTGATAAATTAGATTTAGAAGCATTTTTAGAATATAAAGATTGAATTTCACTTGAGGTTGCCACAAAATATCTACCTAAAGCTTGATGCTTCCTTGTTAAAGATGTTCTTCTCGTCACTAATTGACTTATCTTCCTTAGCCTGACTCATATAAACTTGGCTAGGTACAAGTGTTTTGGTTGTGGATAAATTTGGGATTGGGCTGAGGTTTCAATGGCTGAAAGCATAGTTGAGTACTAAAGGAAAATTGGACAAGATGGCTTTAAAGGCCGAAATCATGTGTAAAAGAAAAGCTAAGAAAAAAACAAGAAAATGGTATTCTTTTTTTGGGATAAAGCAGGACCAAAGGATTATGTGAAAAATAGAAGGTCAACAAATAGGGTTCAAGACGAAGGATTGCGAGTAAGGCTAAGTTCCCAAAAAAAAAACAGGGCCAGTTTTCAATGGATTTGAAGAGTAAGTTGGAAAATGGGTGATGAACAATAATGGGATTTCAGCGACGAAGATAGACGATGCTGGGTGAGTAACAGAAATGGGTTTCAAATTAGGAATAAGCAAATTCAGTGATAATGGGAGACAATTCTGGTTAAACAATGAAAATGGATTTTAAAAAACAAGATCATAGTGGCGATACGAGGACAAGTGACAAAATCAGAAGCGACGATAATGGTCACAGGTTGAAACAAAAAACAGAGAGTTCAATGATAATGAAGGTCGTAGGCAAGAGGGCAACTCAATCCCAAATGTTCAAAGGGCCACTGATAGCAATAAAGGCTTATCAAGATGCGAAGGGAATGGGGTTTAGGCGAACGTAACTAGTAGCGATTAAGGCAGGCGTGATCAATGAAAGGAGAATACACTAGAAGACTGTGCAGCTCTAATACCATGAGGCAAATTCTAATCTCATTGTATTCCATTGACTAAAGGGCTATATTATATATATATATATATATATATATATTGATCTTATCTCTTCGTACTTTGCATGGAAAAGCTACCCTATACTAGTAGTGAGGAGGTAGAAGCTAAAAATTGGTGCCTTATTAGAGCAGCGAGAAACAACCTTGGTGTCCGCCATCTCCTTTGCAGGGATGACCTCATCTTGCTCTGAGAAGCTACGAATTACAAGGTTGTTTATATTAAAAGATTCATTGATCTCTTTTGCCATTTATTGGCCCAAAAGGTTAATAAAAATGTTGTTGATTTGAGAAAAAAAGATTGTTGAAACTTATGGTTTTAATATTTCGAGTAACTTGAGAATGTCAGAGTCGTAATGCTAAAGACTCTTAAAATTTTATTAGAGGCTGGATTTTCTACCTCTGAGTAGTAATTTTTTTTAAAGCTTCATTTTTCTTTTAAAAAGAAAATTTTACTACGTTATAGAATAGATCTAAAGTCATTTTATTATTGAAAATGTTTGTAATGGACCTGTCAGTTGATTGTCGCACTGTTTATCTAGGGCAAGACAAATCAGTTTGGCTATGCCTGCGATCAGTGCCCTCCCTGTTCACTCAAAGCAAGAGGCTAGCTCCCACTCTCTATATGTGAGGAAATTGATCAATTGTAGAGAAATTTCACTGGGGCCATAATGAGTCAAATAGAAAACCTCATTTGGTTAGTTGACATATAATTTTATTTTGATTTGGAATGCAATACCCATAATTCTATCTTAGAAAACAAACTAGTTAGATTAATAGGTTTAAATAATTTGTAAATCCCACAAGTTTTGCACTTATCATAATTTTATTGGTGTACGAGTTGTGGCATCTATAGGATCCATATTCAAAGCAAGAATTTAGGTGAATGAATCTACAATATTTTACTGTAATCAAAACTGAGCTGATAAAAATTTGTAGCAAAATATTATATTCTTTTAACTCCAGCATAAAATGGAGCCTTGGACGATTATGAATAAGATATTATACTCTTATCTTCGAATTTAGAAATAATATTTTTCTATTTCTTAAACTCATACTTTAACAAGTAAAAAAAGTTAAAAGAGAAAACTTAATCCCATCTCTTTTGCTATTGAATCCCTTAAATCTTTAGGCCTGTCCGTGAGCAATTATTCCTTAAACTAAAAATTATACATATATATATATATATTTATATATTCTTTTACTATTATGATACTTTTTTCTAGCCAATATTATGATAAGTTAATGTAATAAATTTTATGTAAAAATTTTAATTTAAGAAAAAAATATAAATATTACAACTTATATATATATATATATATATATATATATATATATATATATATATATATATATATATATCGCCCACAACCAAGCCTCGAGGTTTAGCTTTGGAGAGGGCTACGGTAGTGCCGAAGAAATTGGCCTGAAGATCGGAGTCCGAAACGCAGAGCAGAGGCACTGGTGACTGAGAGCAGATTCGAGCTTCACTCCTTCGGACCTCCATTAATTGGCAAAGCTCTGATGTAGAGGCTCTACTGACCACTGGGCAGATGCGAACTTCACAGGCTTCCCTTCTTCAGCGATGGAAACAGCGAAAGCACCATGGAAATCAGAGGCTAATTAAGTGTTTCTTCAGCCGAATCCCTAATGCGGTAAGCTTTCTATGCGAAAACTTTTTATTCAACTGAAAACGGCGTGTTTTACTGAGTATCCGTATCCAGACGTATCAAGCCAATAGCAGTCGTATTCTAGCCATCTACAAACCGTATCTTTTCTATTTTTATGAAAAAAACAATTTATTTTGTTACTCCTGGAATACTTATCCAGGCGTATACAAAGCCTCTCGGTATCGGATGCCAATCCAACACGATACTCGGGGCTTTTGCACGTATCGGTGCTTCCCATTTGTAGACTAGCAACTGTTAGAAATATAGATTACAGGGCTTGTCATGCCAGTAAATGAATATATAGTAGCAGTGTTTTAAGGGAATTTTAATTAAGGTGGTTAAGAACTCTCTGGTTGGTGATAATTTATATTGGTTTGGCTTGGACAGCTTGGTATTTTACTTCCTTTATAGTTCGCTTTGTGGCAGTCATTAGCATTTAGAAAAGATTCTATGGCTGTTGTATAGAAGGTATCTTTGATATAGATGGACAGCTGTTACATTTCGCTTTATTTTCTCCCTAAATATTTTGTATCAATTATCAGCACAATTAGTCTTAGTTTTATTCAGCCTTTGTGACCATTCTTTGCTATGTCAAATTTGAAGGGGAGGAACCCTGTGTCCGCTTGTTTAGCAGCCATGTCTCACCAAATTCTTCAACGCCTTCCTTATTCCAAAATCAGTGTGCCTTCATCGTATCCCCAACCTAAGCATCCACAGCAGTTGGTCCCTCTTCTACTCAAAGACCCATCAAATGGCCGAGCTGTCCAACAAGTCCACTCTCATATCATTACCTCTGGGTTGCTTCAGTACCCTTTTTATTGTACCTCTGCCTGTTTGCATCTCTTCAACACTCTGACTCGCTGTTACGCACTTGGCCTCTTTCCCGAAGAAGCTGTTAAGTTTTGTATATCTTCCCAAAACTGCCAAGCATTTCTGACTTATCCTTCCTTTGACAGCTACACGTATGCTTTCCTCTGTCATGCCTGTGCCAATTCCAACAGCATTCACCCTGGAATCCAGCTTCACTCTGTCATATTCAAAGTGGGTTTTCACTTTCACTTATATGTGCAAACTGCTTTACTGCGCATGTACTCAACCTGGGGTCTCTTAGTTAAAGCTGCACAAGTTTTTGATGAAATACCCAATAGAAATATAGTTACCTGGAATGTTTTCATTACCGGTTTGATTAAATGGGGTGAGCTTGGACTTGCTTTGTCTTTATTTAATCGAATGCCAGTTCGGAGTGTAGTTTCCTGGACAATTATTATGGATGGATTCACATGTTTGAATCAGCCTACCAAAGTGTTGACTATGTTTAGGGAAATGGTTGTGTGTGAGGGCATAAGACCAACTGAAGTGACTCTTCTGACCATTTTTCCAGCCATTTCAAAGCTTGGGTTTGTTGTGATTTGTCAATCAGTCCATGGCTATGCAGAAAAGAGAGGATTCATTGCCTCTGATATACGCATTATGAATTCACTGATAGACTCGTACGCAAAATGTGGGTGCATAGCAAGTGCAAGCAGATTTTTCCAGGAGATATCTGCTCACAGGAAAAATTTTGTATCATGGACATCAGTGATCTCAGGCTTTGCAATGCATGGTTTGGGAAGAGAAGCTGTACAGAATTTTGAAAGCATGGAAAAGGCTGGGATGAAGCCAAATCATGTGACATTTTTGAGTGTTTTAAATGCTTGTAGTCATGGAGGGTTGGTTGAGGAGGGGCTCAAGTTTTTCCATAAAATGGTTAATGATTGCCAGCTTGTGCCAGATACCAAGCACTATGGCTGTCTAATAGATATGCTGGGAAGGGCGGGACGGTTAGAAGAAGCTGAAAAGATTGCTTTACAGGTACCTCATGAGGTTGCCAATGTTGTGATTTGGCGGACACTTCTAGGTGCTTGCAGTTTTCATGGCAATGTTGAAATTAGTCAGAGGGTGATCAGGAAAATACTGGAGATGGAGAGAAAATATGGTGGGGATTATGTTCTTATGTCCAATATTCTTGCTGGTGCTGGAAGGTTTAGAGATGCTGAGAGTTTAAGAAAAGTAATGGATATGAGAATTGCCTTTAAACATCCTGGCTACAGTTTATTCTAAATGCTATATCAGTGATATTTAAAACAGACAGGTCATTGCTCTATTAAAGAGATATTCATATTCAGAATATGCTCAAGGCATCATATTGTGGTAAAGCATGTTACTATGTTTGTTTTTCCTACAATTTTTTAAAAGTCTAGATACATATGAAGACATTGAAAAAGTTGTTTGGAATTGTCATTTATAAATTTTCAATTGTATTTTGTGTTCCAAAGCTTGTTGGCCTCTGTATGAAAAACCATTGTCAGATTTTAGGAATACAAAAACCGAAATTATTTATAAGTTCCAGCTTGATGGCATATCCAAAGCGCCTTGGTGCCTAATATGTGTCTAACACCGATAATTGGAGCTTTTGCACATATCGGTGCTTCCCAGACTCACAAACATTCAGGATGTATATTTTACTTTTAGGCCTTAAATTCTTTTTTCAGATTTTGACAAAGTGTAACTAAAACCTAAATTCTGCACATAGCAATGAACCAATACTGAACATCCCAGTTAGTTTTACTGATGGCCTTCAACAACGGCATATGTGTGTTCAACACTGTATTGTTGTAGTATTTAAAAAAAAAAAAAGAAATCTCCTCTAAGGCTTTTATCCAAAGGGAAAAAAAAAACTCTGATTGTGTTTTTGGAATGAGTAGTTCATCTTTATCATTATCCCCTCCACCCGTTTTTCTCTAATTTTACAGGATATTACTTAAATTTTGTATTTGTCATGCTTGCATTTGAGCTTCCTGTGGGTTCCTGCCTTGCTTGCATGGAATGGGGATGAGTGAAATTTGTCCCCCACTGCAGGGAACTGGGAGGCATGGGAATGGGGCGGACAGAGAGTTGGGAGGGCCTCCCCACCTCTGCCCTACCCCATTGCCACCCCTTACGTATGTACAAATTTTTTTCATTTATGTAGAAGGAGGTTTGAGCTGTTTCTAATTTAAAATCTCTCCCTCTTTTCTTGTGCTGTTTTTCTAATTAGCTCCTTCCACATGAATGAAAAATGTATCTCACTTTGGGAAAATCATATATATGTATTTTTAAATATACGTGATTTTAATGTATATGATAGGGTAGGATTCCCTTTTAACATTTAAAGTTTTTGACCTTTACCTTTCTAATTTCTAATTTCTGCTGTCTTTCTTTTTACCTTTCTTTGAGAGCCACGAATTAAATTCATGAGTTTCAGTTCCTTTTATTTGGTTATGTTTAATATCTAATCTTTTTTCATTCTTATTTTCTTGTTATGTCATCCTCAGTTGAAGAGCTACAGTTCAATTGCAAGTGAGAACTGCAGATTTTCTCTATGCTTTTGTTCATTGTAAACTAAAAATGACCTGAAGCAGCTGAGCTCAGAAAAGCCAGATGCATCGGCGACTCACCATCTTCAGTCACCAATTTATCTCCAATTCCAATATTTTGCGGACACTTGGCAACTCCACTTGGGTATTTTCCCATCCTAGTTGCAGAAATCCTATAGCCAATGGTTTTGTGAACTATCGGTCGCCCTCCTTTACTCCAGTGCACCCACATGCACCAGATCCTAATGACCCCTTCACCTTGATGAAGGAGGATGGGGTTTCAGTTTGTTCTCAAATGTGGATTGAGAATTACCGTGAACCTGATAGAGTTGTGACCAACTTGACCTCATATCTTCGCCGGTTTGAATTGTGGGTATTGGCTTACCAGAAGGTTTGTGCTGATGAGACAGGTGCTTATCTCCCTCGTAATGCTGTTCAAAGGTCGGCTCTTGAAGACTTATTGGCACTTCGAAATGCTGTTCTTGATAATAGGTTCAAATGGGGAGCTCGGTTAGACTTCTTTATAAAATCTCCCAAGGATAAGACTGATTATCAGTCCTTGTCAAAGAGGAAGATTAAAGCAATTTTAACAACTACGCAACCAGCCCCATTTCAAGATAAAATTGTTCAGGAGGTTTTGTTTATGATTTTGGAGCCAATTTATGAAGCTCGGTTTTCGCAGAAGTCATTTGCATTTAGACCAGGAAGGAATGCACACACGGTGTTGAGGGTAATTAGGAGAAACTTTGCAGGCTATTTGTGGTATATAAAGGGTGATTTGAGTACAATTTTGGATGGAATGAAGGTAGGGTTGGTGATAAATGCTTTAATGAGAGATGTGAGGGATAAAAAGATTATTGATCTAGTGAAAGCAGCGTTGGTAACACCAGTTATCACCAATAAAGTTGATGATGGAGAGAAGAAGAAAAAGAAGAGGAAGTATCAGAAGAAAAGGGTGCTAGCAGAGGATGAGCCCAAGCCTGATCCCTACTGGTTAGATACTTTTTTTGGATTTGCACCTGAGGAGGCAGAGAAAATTCCAAATTGGGGGCATTGTGGAATTCTTAGTCCTCTGGTGGCCAATATTTGTTTGGATGAATTGGACCACTGGATGGAAGGGAAGATTAAGGAGTTTTATCATCCATCAAAGAGTGATGTCATATGGAATAGTCCTGAAAGGGAAGCAGAGCAGGGAAACACATCCTGGCCAGAATTTGTGCCCACAAGTGGACCTGATAAAACCCGGAAGATGGATTATATACGGTATGGAGGGCATATTTTAATTGGTGTTCGGGGTCCTAGGGCAGATGCAGCAACACTAAGAAAGCAATTGATCGAGTTTTGTGATCAGAAGTATTTGCTCAAGCTTGATAATGAGAGCCTTCCTATAGAACATATAACTAAAGGTATAATGTTTCTTGATCATGTATTATGCAGGAGGGTGGTCTATCCCACACTTCGATACACTGCAACTGGTGGTAAGATCATCAGTGAAAAGGGTGTAGGAACCCTTTTATCAGTCACTGCGAGCTTAAAGCAATGCATTAAGCAATTCAGAAAGTTGAACTTTCTGAAGGGAGATAGAGATCCAGATCCACAGCCTTGTTTTAGAATGTTTCATGCTACTCAAGCTCATACTAATGCCCAAATGAACAAGTTGTTGTCAACCATGGTTGAATGGTACAGGTTTGCAGACAATAGGAAAAAAGTTGTCAACTTTTGCTCTTACATCATACGAGGTTCTCTTGCAAAGCTATATGCTGCAAAATATAAGCTCCGTTCACGTGCAAAAGTATATAAGATTGGTTCTCGAAATTTGAGCCGTCCATTAAAGGAGAAAAAAGGCCAGTCTCCTGAGTACCATAATTTGCTGAGGATGGGTCTTGTTGAATCAATTGATGGCCTCCAATATACCAGGATGTCTCTTGTACCCGAGACAGATTACACTCCATTCCCAGGTAATTGGAGACCTGACCATGAAAAGGCATTGCTAGAATATATAAAACTTGAGGATCCAAATACTCTTGAGGAGCAAAGGAGTTACATAAAGGAACAAGGTCTTGTTTCACCTCAGGATTACATTTCTATGCTTGTTTGGAATTATAAAAGGAATTCTCTCTTGGCAGATCAGCTTTCCTTAATAAGGAGTGATGAAAGTATTACAAAAAGCAATCCGCAATTGCTGCAAGGCTCAAGCCAGGGCAAAAATGTTGACATAATCAGAGAAGAGGAAGAAAGTGATGAGAGGATTAATGAAGCACAGATGTAACAAATGGTTTTGTCATTTCTATTTAGAAATCAATAACATATTCTTATATTTTTTTAAAAGGATGTTTCAAGAAATTTAAAGTCTCTGTGTAAATCCTCCTACTTGTGCTGTCTATGTTCGCCTGTGATACTTCCTCTCTAGGTGGTCCAAACTCAAACTCAACTTTTTTTTTTATTTCTTCATTGCTTTGCATCAAATAGATTATATGAAATTTGAAAGATTTTCATTTGATTATCAGCCAGATCATGTAAACTGGATAATGTATTAGCTAAACTTTTCAAAATAGCAAAAACTTTGGGGCCGGCCAAGATGAGTTCAGAGGGACATTGCAGGCATTGACAGAGGATCACAAGAGACTGCACAAATGTATGACCATGAAGAACTGGACAGCCAGATGTCCCTGAGAGTTTCAACTAGTCTGCTGCTCTTCTCCCGACAAAGGGTTGGCGCTTGATTTCTGAGCCTTTAGGGAGTGGGGTGCTCGAAGTCTCTGAAACTGAAACACCACCTTAGCAAGCTAGCTGATCATGAGCCCATCATAATCTCATCATTTCAGTGATTTTTTTCCAAATTGATTTCTTCTATGTCTATTATTATTTGCCTTTACTCCTTTCTTGGTTGCAATTCTTTTCTAAGCTTGACTCCCAAGGCTTCGTTTGGTATGACAACGGAAATTGAGAATAAAATGAAATCTGTTGACAAAATGTGTTTGGTACATGTGTGTCACAGGAAATGGAAACCGATATGAAAAATATACATACTGTGCATTTTTTTTTTTCTATTCTACCCCTTTTTTTCTGTGCCATCAATAATGATTTTTGTTACCCTTCTTTCTTGTTCACAATACACATTTTTTAATGTGATTATCACTGTTCTTCAAATTAAATATTTATTGCTTTTTTCTATTAACGTTATTATCATACAAAATTTATTTATTATTATCATATAAAAGGTAATTATGCATAATTAATGGAAGAAAAATAGTTAGTCTTATAAAAAAAAAATGAAAGACTACTGATACTGACACCGAAAAAACCAAAGCAAATTTCTTAAAAAAGTTACTTAACAAATAAGAATAATGAATTTTTAAAGTGAAGAACAAACTTATAAAAAAACACATTTTAATTTTTTTTAAAAAAATTAAGCCAAATAAAAAAATAAAAAAATGGAAACCAATTAAAAAAAGTTCAAATAATAAAAAAATTATTCTTGAATAGGGTCAAAAAAATTTCTATTAGAAGAAAATACGTAGTTAAAATTAAAAAAAAATAATTCAAATAATTTTTAAAAAATTTTGATTAAAATTCAATAGAAAAACTTTGACTAAATTTCAATCAGAATTATATTGCAATTAGAATGTGTTCAACCAAACAGCAGTTGAACGCATTTTAATTGCAAGTTGAAATGCATCTAATCAAATAACAATTGAATGAGTTTTGCCTGCATTGTAATTGAAACTTGTCTTACTCACCCTTTTTTGGGGAGTTTGTATCATAATATGTTAGGATTTTTTTAATATGTTTTTATCTCTCCTTATTTTTCATTTGTTTTTTAATTTTTTCCTCTTGGTATAAAACAATTATTTTTAAATTTGATTGCCTCTAATAATAATTCAAACTGTTTACACAAAGATAAATAACAAGAAACAAAATAAAAACATAATTAACAATATCACTTACAAAATTAATTATAAAAATATAAAAAATATAAAACAACTAAATAAAGTTTGATTTATTATTTAAAAATCTAAATTAGAGACAACTGTGTTCAATTAAAAAATAAAAAATAAAACAATGGACGTGACTATTATACATTAATGCATTTGAACTTTTTTTTTTAATAATAACCTTTGTGAAAAAATGAAAATAGAAGATAATTAGAGAGTTCAATGCAAAGTATACTATACTAAACTTGACGTGATGTGATATTATATCATTTTTTTAAATGATGGTATTTTTGTCTTTTATTTTCTATTACTTTCCATTTCATTTAACCAATCAAATAAATACAAATATAATCTCTTTCCATTTCATTCATAATAAACATGATTTTTTTTAATTACATTTCATTCATTTTTCCATTTCTATTTCCATTATTGAGGAATTTGCTTACCAAACAAGGCCTAAATTTTTGTGTGATTTTGCCTATTTAAATTTCAGCTGATGCATGGTTCAATTGAATTTGTTTCTTCCAGGTTGTTATACCACGAGTTTTCAAAGTATGAAAGGTTGAGAAATGAATGGAAAAGATTATTGTATTGTAAGTGTAGTGTTTTTTATTTTGCTACTGCCAAATGCCGTATCATACTGTGCTTTCCTATCTGTTTGATGAGTTTATTAGTCACTTTGGAGAATTAAGTCCCTCTAATCTTAAGGGCAACCTCCCATACGGGGAAATGCTCTTAGTGCATTCAGGAGAATAAATTATCTAAGATGCTGACTCTTAAGATTTGAACTCAAGTAGTCGAACCTTAGGTTGGCTATAGGAATAGATTTTTTATTTCTAGTAATGTGATTCTTGGGAACGTAATTTCTAAGAATGTTGTTAAAATTGCTTGGTTCTGGAACCCGAATCTGCTGGGGCAATTCCCATTATCATTTATAGCAGAGAGAAAAGTAAAGAAACTAGAACGAAGGAACGGACCAGTCATAAAATTGATGGATGTCTTAGGGTTAGGTGTTCCCAAACTTAACTACTCTCACATGCTACATGGGGTGAGGGAGGAGAGTGTCATTAGGAGAAAATGGACGGTTAGCAAGATATATATGAGTTGGGAGCTATGTAGTGGGGTTCAGGAAAAAATTGAGTTTGTCTGGGAGAGATTCTTTCCTTTCAAAAGCCAAGGAGTTTTGCTATATTTTTGTCATTTCTTTTCTTGTTTTCTTTTACCTTTGTAATCCATATGAATCTATACATTTCCCTCCCAGTCTCTGTTTGAGTGAGAGTTATAGCTTCACTTACATAAATAATACGAGAATTATTTGAGGTTCCATAAATTTTACTTAAAATATTTTCAAAAATGCAACATTTCATGTTTTCGGTTTAGTCATCATGATCCTAAGAATCTAGATGATTTTTCAAAAATACTCTTGATCCTTTTTTTTCCAATTACAATTAATAATTACTTAAAATTCAATATGTTTATCAAAATATTTATACTAACAATGGTGGAGTAAACATGTTTGTAAAGGTGAAGGTGGTGATGGGGGCAACAATGGCTAGGGAAAAGATTAGGGATGATAGTGGTAATAGCAACAATAATAAAAGTGATGATGGCCATGGTAATAGAGGTGGTGGTGGTGGGAGGATCAATAAAAATGGTGGTGATAACGATAACAATAATAAAAGTGCTTGTGGAGGCTATGGTGAAGGTGGAGGTTGTAAAAGCATTGGTGGAAGAAAAATAAACTGAGGTGAGGACTTCAAAGTGGAGAAAGTTGAATAATTTGTATTTTTACATCTATAAATATTTTTATGTCATGAGAATGAAACATTTTTACCTTTGGAAAGACATAAAAAAACTTAAAAATTAATTGGAATACTGCACATCTACGATCGTAACATTTGTGAATTTTTTTTATCTGTGTATAAAACGTGAGAATCTAACATTGGAGATCTCACAGTTCCCCAAAATAAAAAATTTGCTTGTCAA
Organism: Erythrophleum fordii; assembly: GCA_032878935.1. NCBI lineage: Eukaryota > Viridiplantae > Streptophyta > Magnoliopsida > Fabales > Fabaceae > Erythrophleum > Erythrophleum fordii. The sequence goes on along the minus strand of JAVQMF010000058.1, from coordinate 29,010,241 downwards.
ATGTAGAGTTTATTCTAATTGTGTATAGATATTAGTTATGTTTTGAGAGATAATGCCGACATGCTTAATTGAAAGGGAAATATTTAGTACTCGTACTAATAATTTTTTTAAATAAAAATAATTGACAACAAAAAATGCACCTTTGTCTCTTATATATATATATATATTAGTTATGTTTTGAGAGATAATGCCAAGATGCTGTATTGAAAAGGAAATATTTATGCTCATATTGTTAATTTCTTACTCAAAATAATTGACATGAAAAATACATTTTTAATCTATTAATTTTATTTTAAATTTTATTGTCAATTTTTAATATTATTTAGTTCTAATTTAATCTTTTAATTTTATTTTATATTTTATACTTATCCATTAATTTTATTTGATTTCAATTTGATCCATTAATTTTATTTTAAATTTTACTTTTATTCTTAACTTCATTTTATTTATATTTGATATCTTAATTTTATTTTAAGTTTCACTTTCTTTACTTTATTTTATTTTATTTTAATTTGGTAATTAATATTAAAAAATTACTCAAATATTTTTTTTCCCTTCACTTTTTATTTTTCCATTTGTCTATTAATATGAATAAGTCCCATAAAATCTAATAATTTCTATTTGCATATTCAATTTTGTGCTTTATTCTTTTACAAGCCAAATTAATTAGAACTCAACAATTGAATTTTTTTTTATCTTTGCTTTCCTCATTTTGGTGTTAGTAGCCCAATTTATTTTTCTTGATGGTTTTAACTCTTAATTCATGCAAAGTCTAAATATTCAAAGTATTTTAATTTAAAGATGTTAGAGGGGAAAAATATTTGAGTGATTTTTTAAATTTAAGGGCCAAATTAGTTAAAAAAAATTAAAGAATAAAAAGAAAACCTAAAATAAAGGTATTGGACTAAAATTAAAATCAAATGAAATGAAAAAGACTTGAAACTTAAAGTAAAATTAAAGAATTAAATTGAAACTAAATAAAATTAAAGAATAAAAATTAAATCTAAGATAAAGTGAAGATACTCAATAAGAATTAAATAAAGTTAAAGAATAAATAAAACTAAAATAAAATTAAAAGATTAAAAGTATTCTTAAAGATCAATTTTTTTTATGATCATATTTAAAATGTTATGAATTAATTCGAAGTGTAAGTTCATAGCAATCTAATTTTTTATATTCTTTTTTCTCTTAATTTTAATTTTAATTTTCCTAAATGTGGTCAACATTTTTTCTAAACCTAATTCTGTAAAAGTAACCCATGACATTAATTATATATATGAAATGAAAATTGAGAAATATTTTTCATGGGACGAACAAAATTTACCATGCTTTATCTACCTGTAAAACTAAGATGATTAATGCTAATTTTAAAGTAAAATAAATATTAATTTAATTTAAAAAATTTGAAATAAAAAACATTTGCCCCTCTTTCGTCGTAATTTTTAGCAATTAAATAACTTCTATATGGTTCAAAGATTTGGGTATTAAAAAATATAATTTCTTATGTAACATACACGTCACTTAAAAGGTAGTCTGAGAATTGGAAAGAAAATAAAAAGCAAGAGAAAATAGGAGAAAAACAGGGAAAAAAACGTAAAGTGGAAAAATATTAAAGAGGTAGAAGAAAATAGAATTTCGTTTTTATAATTTCCAGATCTTCAATTTCTCAAAACCCTGATTCTGCCAAATTCAGTTTGAGCCTCGAAAAGCCTATCTCTCTCTATTCCCTCTTTAACTTCTCAACGATTTTGCTATTCAACCTTGATCCCTTTATCATCATCATCATCAACGCTATTTTCCCTGAAACCGAAGGTTGGTTCTTCTCTTTCCTTCTCTGTATCTGATTTTTTTTTTTTCCCTCCTTTTAATCCGTTGTATGATCTTCTTCGAATTGGCAGCTCTGATGATTGTCGGAGAATGAAATTTGTGTTTTGGTTTTGGTTTTGCACAATCATTGGATTTGGCGATTCGAATCCTGCATTCTGGGTTATCGAATATGTTGTTTGGAAATTGGGAATTTTGTGTCAGCTTGGATTGGTTTTGTTAGATAGGGATGAAGTATAATGGATCCTGTAGAGCGCGAAACACGTGCGGTACTGTGGCTCTCATCTTTTTTCCTTATTCGGGGATGATTGCGGGTTTTTAATCGTACGGATACCAATTTAATGTGGGATTAGGTGGTTCTCTTATTGCAAAACCATTGGCAATCGGTTTATTTCGTGAAGGAGGAATTTCGGTTGAATATGCATAGTATATTTTGGGGAATTGTAACAACGTGGCTGCTTGCCGAATTTTGAATATTTTAGAATCGAATTTGACGCATATGAAATTCGGAAAATGAGTCCTGGGCCTTCAGGCGGAACATTAATTTTGCCTTTGACTTAGAATGTAAATGGGCATCTATGTCCATCTGCTGCTTTGTTTCAGAAGATCACTCTCTCCCCTCCTCTCTCCCACCTTCCCTTTTATTTATTTATTTTTACTTATTACAAGGTTACCATTGAACGTTGCAGCAATTTACAAGTTGCCTCTACGCTCAATTCGATAGAAAGTTCAGTTTTATGCCTCTTTTTGTTGATTATAGTGCACCCTGCAACTGCTACGTCCTTTTGTTTTTGGAAGCTTGATTTCTCTGAATTGACTTACTCTATTAGACATGCATAGAGAAGTTATTGGGTGGGGGCGAGACAAATTGTTACATCTGAAATTTGGGACAAGAGTTCTGGCAGAAAGTTAACATTGTTTTGGAGGTAGAAAGTTTTCTAACTATGTTTAGCGTGGCCTTTGGATGATCACAGCATTCCACGCTCTGCCTTTTTGGTCAGTTATCAGTGCATTTGTAAAGTTCAACTCTAGTAGTCTTAGCTACAGCAGGCAAGCTGCTTTTGAATAAAGAATATTATTGGGAGTGTAGATGATTAAATCATTGATCAAATTTCTTGCCTGATTTTTGAGATACAAGTTGTTATTATGAGAGCTGAGAGGTAATTGTGCAATGCAAGAACTGTAGCTGACAATGTCTGTGTTTTGGAGGAGCCACAAGTTTAATGTAGTAACTAGGAATCTAGGTGTTAGTATGCATCAACTTTTAGAAATTGCTGGGCATTTTAAGATAATCTTTAGCAAATATGAGATTGATTTCAGGGGTTGTCTGGCTTGATGTGGCTTGATTAAATCTGTAAAATTGACAAATATGTTGCATTACAAGTCAATGATGTTGATACTGATTTCTTTTTTGTGACATTGAGTCTAGATTCAATTATATTTGCATCTGTAAGTACTACAATGCTGATTATATGGTAGAACTGTGGGGAAGACATGGAAATGACAGAGAACATTAGTGAGCACTAATTAGTTTCATTGGATATCTTGCAGTTGGTAATCTGAAAATCTGGACTATTTCTATCTCTCGTATGTTTGTGCTCATCATAGTAATTTGAATAAGGTGGTGGGTGAGTTATGACCGAGCTGATCTTCTTTCTTGCCATGTTAAGATTTTATCTGTCTTATGGCAGTTTGTGGGATTGCCTGTGTTCCTATACTAGAATAATACTGGAACTATTTTCTATGATAATTGCATATAAGATATAGGTGGTTTTGTATGGCTGTTATGATCTTCTCCTGAGTTGCACTCTGGTTTCCTTTTTCTTCTGGAATCTAGGACTGAGTAATATCTTTCTGCAGCTAATGTTATTTTCTCTTCTTTAAAGAAAAAGATTAGGAGGCTTAGTTTTAAAACTGTAGACCATCCACATTGGTCTGGGTGGAATCGAAGAAATTGAATATAAAGTAATATTTTATGTTTCTGTTTAAGTGAGTGTTCTTTCAACTTATGAAGTCAGAGTTTATTCTGGCGTCATATTAAGGGAATGAATTGGAGAACAGAGAACTAGTATATTAACTTCTGGTGTACATATTTACTAGCACTATTAATTGATGCTTGAAACAGGTTGGTGCTTAAAAGTTAAAATCATTTACTTTGTGAAATTATGGTTTACAAAAGTATGAGTCTTTGGACATGTATACAGAAGAATGGGAACATTTGGGTTAGACTAAGCTGGAGACCTGAGGTAATGGTAGGACTGGGACCAGAAAAGAATTGGGTATTTGAGATTTGGATCATATATTCCTCCGTTCAGCTGCAAATGATTGTGCTTTTGGTGGGCAGTGAGCAGCGCACATTAGTGCCTTGTGCAGGGAAACAATGATCTAGGCCCCATTGTATGTTGTGGGGTAGTTGTGCCTATTTATCAAGGACCCTGGAATCAGCTTTGTTATATGCATGATATCTTAGGTTGTAATACTGGTTTTGCCATCAAATGCCTTTCTCCAAGTTTTTTCTTTTGTAGTGTATTGTGAAAGCAGTTCTAAGTGAAAGTGCCTTCTCTCTCTGTACTTTAAACTGTAAATTGTCGAGGTTGAGAAATAATTGCTTCAGAAAAAAGTTTTGGTGCTGGTTTGAGACAACAAAGCATGATTCATTACATGAAAAAAATAAGGAGAAAAAAATTTCAAGTGGTTTCTGTTGTTGGTTCTCTATGTTTAATTTTACTTTTCAGTTTACCTATATACTTGGAATAAGATCTGCATTCATGTCTATGCAGAAATTCATGTGTAGAGTATTTGTTTCCTGCACTAACAGTTCCATGCTCTCAATACCATTGACAGAGGATATGATCAACTTGTGATGCTCATCATGCTGGTCAAATTTAATTTAAAACTTCAGTTACCATGTTCTGCCCTGTGCTTCTGGAGAGAATCTCTTTTCCATATTGTCAGATGAGTCATGTAAAACTACAAATGGCTGAGTAAACAGCCAGAGTTCATTTTACACATGAATGAAGCCAACCATCATTGGTATAAGAAAGGTCCTATGATTAAATTATTTTGTTCATGTATGAAGCTGCAGAGAGATAGAAGTTGGAATGTCTAGGAAGTCCCTACCACCTTTTCCTCTCCCTCCCATTCTTCTCCCTTGATGTTCTTTTCTAATCAAAACTTTGTTTGAGGAAAATGAAAATGTATTTAGTCTTGTGGAATTATGTTGACTTATCCGTTTGTCTAGTTACCTTTCTAATTTTTCCTTGTTCTTTATTATTTTATAGTATGGTATACTTTAAACTAGCATATTACTGTTAGTCTTTCTTATGGTTTGCTGCATTAGATAAGTGTTAGTGACAAGGTTCTACAGAAATCAAAACTATTTTCCTTGACTTTCTAACTAAGGGTGAGTTTGCTACAATAATGTCACACTTATGCTTTTTCTTGGCTTACTAATAAGATAATTATAATTTGACAATTAGCAATTGCCCTTTTGGGGAAGTGTGGGTTCTGAATTACCCGAGATTTGCTGCCACCTTCCACTGTCTTTCTTCATCCTTTAAGTCGGTGCTTGTTTGCAAACAGATCCATGCATGCATGCGGTGGTATATTAACAGAAATACTGCATGTTACATAATAGTTTGATCTCTTTTAGTACCTGGACAGGTTTGTTATATATTGTTACTCTACTGATTGTATTTTGTTAAAAAATTGTCTCAATTATTCTTTTTTAATGTTGTAGGACCTTATATGCCTTTTAAGGAGATGTCTCCTGCTTCCCGATCTAAGTCCAAAGACAAAAAGGCAGGCAAGGAAGCCCAGAAAGCTTCTGCAAAGCCTTCAGGATCTGTTAACGCAGGTGCTGCTATACCAGCTAGTGCATATAACCCATTATCGGGAACATTTCATGCTCTTGAAATGTCACCAACACCTTCTACTTCCCCAGTTCATTCTAATGGTCGCTTTCAGAACATAGATGAGACAGATGAGCATTCTGTGGGGTCAGTGGTGGCTGGTGTTGAGTATGATTCTGTTTCAAATAATGATAGTTGGTCTGGTGAGTCAGAGGACCATAAAGAGAAACCTTCTAATCCTCCTGCTCGGTTGGAAGCAGTACCAGGAGCTGATATTGACAAGCGAGAGAAAATTCGCCAGAAGAATGAGAGAAAACATCAGCGCCAGAAGGAAAGGCGAGCCCAAGAATTACATGAACGTTGCAGTGGCTATCTTATGTCAAGGAAACTGGAGGCACTTGCTCAACAGCTTGTGGCAATGGGATTTTCTCATGAACGGGCAACAATGGCACTGATTCTGAATGAAGGAAGGGTGGAGGAATCAGTCGCGTGGCTGTTTGAAGGTGGTGAAGAAACAGATAAGCACAAGGATAAAAACATAGGTGGAAGTAATTTAAAAATTGACATATCAGAAGAACTTGCCAGGATTGCAGGCATGGAAACCAAGTATTGTTGCTCGAAACAGGAGGTAGAAAGAGCAGTTGTTGCCTGTGAGGGAGATCTTGAAAAGGCTGCAGATACCTTGAGAGAACTAAAGCTGGATCCACCATTTGCTCCCCCAAAGCCAGAGGAAACTGATGATCCTCCTACTGTTAATAATGGTAAGCTGTCAGGAGCTGTGAGTCAGAGTTCAAGGCCGCAAACAAAACCTATTCCTTCTCTCAATCAACTCAAAAAAGATGAGAAGGATTTTAACTACACAAAGGCAGCAGTTATGGTTGGAGTATCTTCAGAATCCAGTAATAAAAATGTGCAGCCTCTAAAGAGAATTCAACCCAAGTCAGAATGGGCAAAGCCCCAACAAGCTCCTATACCAGCTGACAAAAGGTGGCCAAGTGCAGGATCTAATCCTTCTGTGTCCTATTCATTGGCCGCACCTTTGCAGTTGGCAGCACCCCCACCTACTAAGACTGAAGCTCGTTATATGGCTGTTGGAGGTGATTACAAGAACCTTCAACCGGGAGCAGCTAGGGAACCTGTAATTGTCATGCAACGGCCTCAAACTGCAAATGTAAAGCAGGTTCTGGCCACAAGCATTAGTTCATCTCCTGAAATAGTTGCAAGCTGGTATCCAACTAATGGTGAAGTAATGAGGTCCAATGGCTTTTTACCCCACACTCCTAGCACTAGAAGCCTCAGTGCAAACTATCTTAGTTCAAATCAGATGTACCACCAACTTCATTATCAAACTCAGCAGCAGTTTGTCACTGGCAGCAGCAATTCAGTAGATCTTCAGGCAACCAGCCAAGGGAATGGCATATGGAATAGAACAGGTGCTTCTCCAACGCTTGCTGCTGCTTCTTCTCTTGGACTCTTTTCTGGGTTAGGATCAGCAGCCACATCTGGGGCAACATCTCCGGTAGACTGGAACACTGGAGGATCAATGCAATTTGATTATGCCAACATAGACTGGTCTTTAGATAGAGGTTTATCTCCACCAAGGTCAAACGCATTATGGGTAGGGCTCTCACCTTTCACAAAGGGTAATAGTGCTAACATATACAACTCAAATACTTCTGGGGTGGCTGCTCAGTCTTCAATGAGATCAGTACACTCAAATGGGAGCATTGTGCCCCTGCCTGGATTGCAAGATGGTGGAATAGCTTCGGTTGAAGTATCTGCTGGTTCCAGGGAGTGGAGTTCTCCATTTGAAGGGAAAGATCTTTTTAGTTTACCCAGACAGTTTGTTTCTTCTCCTTCTCTGTAGAATGAGAGAGAGAGAAATCAAATGAATAAAATGAAAGGAAAACCCAAAAAAAAAATGTGTGTGGATTTGATGTTGGTTATGATGCTACAGTGTTGATTGTTGGTGGTAAGCTTTCATTGGGAGGAACAAGCATCTAATTCTTTTGGGTGTTGCCGTGAAAAGTTTGACTTTCTAAGATATTGAGACTTCTTATCTTTGATCTACTTTGAAATTCTCACTTCAATTTTTTGTTAGTAAGGTTAGAATTTCAAAGTAGGGTTAATAGAGGAAGGCTAAATCTCTTTGAAGTCGAACTTTTTACAGTAATTTTTCTATTTGTTTTGAAAAAGATTTATATGCATCTTTTTATATTCTTATTATTAGGTTTTTCTAATCAAATGACAAGTATATAATTATCTAATAATAATATGATATGAATAATTTTTCAATTAAATTATATAGATATATATGTGTGTGTTATTATTATTATTATTATTATTATTATTATATACTTATCATAGTTTGATTAAAGAATCTAATAATAACGATATAAATATTGCATACAAATCTAATTTATTTTTTTTCCTCTATTTGCGCGGTAACATGGACAGTATGCATAATGAACTCCTTATAATTCAATATAAGGAGTGGGTAAGGCATTGGTAGTTTAATATCTGGCCAATTCAAGGCAATAACTGCACAAAAATGAAAGAAAAAGAGCATGGGTATTCAATAACATGGAGTTAATTTAATTAAATTCACCATCTGAGTGCATAATGCAGCATTTATAAAACATAGTAAGTTGATTGGTGAACGTTATCTCCTTCTTTGGTCTAACAAATGTTGCATTTTGGTCCTAAATGATGTGTAAATTTAGAAGAATTGATTTGATATTATTAGATAATATATAAATAATGTAATGTACTAATTGTGAAAAAAAAATTTCTGAATATCCATATTGAAGTGAAAATAATCTACTGGCTTAATTGTACATAGTTAACTTTTTCATTCAGATCCAATAAATTATGTCCCTCGCGTGGACGTCTCTCTCCTTCCTCCCCTCCCCCCTCCCTTTTTTTTTTCTCCTTTTTTTTTTTTTTTATTGTTTCCGGTGAGTACTATAGAACAAGCATTGAAACTAATGGCATCCGGTATATAAAGGGAAATAGATTCTATTTTTAATATACAAAAATTAGATATGTAATATCTATTATATTTTTATTATAATTACATAATAATATCTTTTTTAATTATTATTTTTTATTAAGAAATACAAGTGATTATTTATTTTTTTTATAGTTAATATTCTACGTATAAAAAAATCTGTGAGCGCATTAAGATATTTTTTTAATGACTTACTATTGCATTCAATATTTTATTAATCATCCAATGGCGTGTAGGGAGGGATAGTTGACCTAGAAGTACATACTGATCACTGCAATTTAATATCTGTAAGTTCTAAAATCAAATTTGATCCAATAAGTTTATGATTTTTCCAAGTGAAGAGTTATGATGTCATGTTAGGGCAGTGACCAAACATCATAAATTGTTAAGAAATATACTTTGATGTTGACTCGTAGACACCTTTATTTTAGTGGGTATTTCTAACAATTGCAAGTTCTCCTTTTTTTTCTTAATTTTATTAAGATAGTGATCAAACATACTAAATTGTTAGGAAATATACTTTGAAATCACCATGCTTTATAATGTTAATCTCTTATTAAAAAAGTAATATTTATTAAAAATTAATTTATATTCTAATATTAACATTTAAAATTATTAATAAGATTTATGATAAATAATTACTATTTAATGTTTTATTCATTTTCAAATATAACTATTTATTTATAAAATTCGCTATTTTAAAAAAGTAAGACAAGTTTTAGAAGCATTTGTTGAAAATGCTGAGCACTGTTTTGACTTTTAAACGTCTACAAATAACTATTTTTAATATACAATAAGTCAACGAGAAGGTAAATATTTTTTCTATAATGACTATAAAGACTTAATCTAATATATATATATATATATATTAATAGTGTCCTCTAATTTTATTTTAGAACAAATACGGCAATCCCTCTTTTTTTTTTCCTTCAACTTATAAAAACTTTAACTGCATTTCTAAAAATCGAGTAAAATACTTTTAGCTCCTTTTCAACTTTCTTGATCTTACATAAACCTCCATTCTATTTATATAACCCATAAAAAGCTTTTTTATTTTTAAAATTCTACCAAAAAATTTTCTTAAAAAATCCAATAAAACTATGAAAATAGGAGTTAGCTAATAATGAGCACCTTATGAAACCGCAAAATATTTCTAAATGAAATATATGTATTTTTTTTTCTTTTAATATATACTTCAATAATCAGAATTTTTGTTTCCACAAAATGTATGTTAATATTGAATACTAAATTATATTTATGAAAATTGAAATGAAATGTTGGATGTAACGAACGTAATTTTTGTAAAACGACGAAATGAGCCGTATAAAAGCAAATCCTTTGAAATGAGCTAGATAATGTTCCAAAAAATTTGGGTAAAGTCCTAGGCTCCTAAAAATGATAATTCTATACTCAAATGGAAAGAAAAATAGAGTTAGGAAGGAAAAACAATTTGTAATAAAAATTGACGAAACGTAATAGTATTTTCGTAAATAAGTACAACTTTTGAAAAAACACATAGGAGGACTTTTCTAAATGGAAAATTTGAGTTGCCCAAGGTTTTCAGAGGCCCCGAAAATCATGGGAAACCCCGAGACTAGTAAAGTCCCTCCGATATATGTTTTTCAATGTCAATGAACTCGAACTTTAATGGATTCGTTCAGAAAGGTTTTAGTTTCAATTTGAGTGATTACAAAGACATTTTATTAAATTGGGAATCTAAATTTTATAATAGAAAAGAAGATTTTTAAAAAGAAATTAAAACGAAGATGAAACAAAAGTACCATTACGAAAGAATAAAATTAAAATTTTTGAAAAAGTGTGTTTCTTGGAACTTTCACACACTTATCCCTTTTTCTCCCACCTTCCTAAGCATGACTTTTTTTTGCCTAAAATATAGAAATGGAGCAGCTCTTCTAGGCACATAAGGAAAGGGAGAGATAAAGGAGAAAAATCAAAGAAAATGTAGGTAAATCCATAGAATTTCATGCTCTTTCTTCCTCTAACCTTACTCCTCTCCTTCCATGCTTTCTTTCTATGGTTTTCTTGAGATGTTTGGTTCTGTTTTTGGTCCAAAACTTAAAGGGGTAGTTCAAAAATTTTGAGGAAAGGTAAACCAAGAAGGAGAAGCCTTGAAAGTACACTTGAAACCAAGGTAATTGTTTGTTGTTGTTGTTGCTTTTTCTCCTTGCTCAATGGATGATGCTTGTTCGTCCAAAACCAGAACCATATAGGGGGAGGATTTTCTATCTAAAAACAAAATAGGGACAAGGGTTTTAGATCATGAGGAAGAGGAATATAGCAAGAAATTCCAAGAAAAATCCATGAAAAACAAGATAGAAAAGTGTAGGTTTCTTTAGGGTTTTATGAAATCTAATTTTGTGTGAGTGTTCCCTTGGCTATTTAAATGTTTCTTTGAGCTCCTAAGACCTCTAGAAACCCTCCCAAGTGATTCTCTCATCAAGAAAAAATCAAGAACTCCATGAATCTCCATTATGGTGCATATTTCAGCCAAGCTAGGTTTATTGGGCTAGGGCATGTTTTAATTTATTCTAACCTTGGTTTAGGACTTTATATAATGTTAGAAGATGGGAGAAACCATTGAAAAAAGGTAAGGAAAAAGATTAAGAAAAGCTTGCATAAGTCCAAGATAGCTCTCTACCTCATTCTCCTTGCATTCTTGTGTACATATGTATGTTATTGTATACTTGTGGTGTTCTTGTGACTTGATGATATGCCACTTGATGTCTTGACATTATATTAGTACCAATGTGTCTTCTTGAATGACTTTGGTTGTGGAAATGGCTCATAAGGGTGAGGTGATGCCGAAAGTCCTTTAATGAAGGTGAGGAGATGCCAAAAGTCTCATGGCATGGGTGAGACAAGGCCAAAAATCTCTTAGAAGAGTGAGGAGTCAAAAGTCCTTAGGCCAAGAGTAAGGCAAATCCAAAAGTCCTAGAAATAATGTGAGGTAAAACCAAAAGTCCCTAGAGCATGGTCTTGGCTTGAATGTGAATAAATGGCATGAAAATTGTGACTTTTGCATACTTTATGGTTGCCAAAATTTCCATACATATGCTTTGATATATATATGCCTTGAATGTGTGTGTGAATGGGTGTGTAAGCTATTGAAATTCTAGAAATCTCACTCTCCTTTCCCTCCATTATCTTGAAATGCCTAGGTGATACTCAAGAAGCAAGGAGTGCAAGCCAAAGATCTTGAGAAATTGCTTTATGTCTATTATGTAACCTTTTTTTTGTAGTTGGATGTCAAAGTGAGCTTGTACATATTATTTTTGTGATGTAAGAATATAAAAAAATGTAAAATGATGTATAAATATGAAGTAGACCTTATGTGACACTAAATCTATGAAATTATACAAATTGGCTCTTGGATGGCTTGTATGCAACTATGCATTAATGGATATTGGATGGTCAAATTAAGATGCATGAGATTTCAAACAACTTAGGCAGTTTCTACAAGTCATATTCATGCTTTTAAACTTGCCCAAGAGGTGCTAAATTCAAAGAAAGGCCATTTGGACTAAAGTGATACTTTATGAGAAGCAAAATTGGTCACTTTGGTAAGTTATCACTTTTTGTCCAAATGAGCTCATCTTGGTTTGAAATTTGGCATGCATCTAGAGCTTGTTGAAGGCTATTTGGGAAGTTAAAGTGGGTATTATTTGGAGGTTTACAAAATATTTGGTAAATTTTTGAAATTGACAAAAATTTTGGTTTTGGCCACTAGTACTGTTCATATAATCTAATATTTGTTCTCTATTATTCAGGGGGCAAATGATGTCCAATTACCACAAAATTTTACAGGTAGAAACTAGACCTTCCCAATACTTATACTAATTAGAAGCACCTCATTTAGATATCTAAAGAGGGAGATATTAATTTTTGAAATTGTTGTCTAGTACTAGGTGACCAGTCAGATTCGTGTTATTGTTTGACTGATTTTTGGGCTCTAAACATTCTTGGATTGATCTAGAGTTATTTTTTTCCTCTAGTTAACATTCATAACTTTTCAAATTAGTATCATTTGTATGGATTGTATTTTTTTAAAATTAATTAGACATTTTTGAAGTTTATGACAGTTAACTATATCAGTATCAGGTGGCAATTAGACTTTTATGGATATTTCATTGTCAAACGTCATCCAAATGGGATTTTTACGATTGGAAATTATTTTTAGTGTAAATTTGACATCCAAAGATTTCTAAAAAGTTATGGTTTGTATGATTTTAATTTTTCTACATTTAGTTATAATTTTTCAAAATTACCCCTGAAATCTGTCACATGTTGTCCTAGAAGAAGCAATGGAATTTTGAGGTTTTAAGCTTGAAATCCGTGGATTGCTTGATGATTTGAGTTGTTTGTGATTTGTTCCAATAATAAATGGCTAGAGAGCATTGTTGGATAATCCATGAGGCCCATATAACGCGAACTGAAAAATTTTACCCTAATATAATGCTATAAAAGTATATTATTTTCATACTTTTCCTTACTTTTACCTTGTAAATAAGCACCAAGTGCCCTGAATAGAAGAGTATAATGATAGAAATATAAGATATTACATTGGACTTATACGAGAATTAAAAAATACAAACACTTCATTTAGGGATTTTTTTTTAATATATGCATGAGAGAAAGTTAATCAGATAAGTTCTAACACTTTTGTGTTATTTTTCTTAAATAATTGGAGTTGTGTGTAAGGCATGTAAAGAATGTACAAGAGACTTACAAGTTTTAATAATAAAGGGAAGGTATGTGCAATATTAAAATAAATAAATAAAGGAAGGTCCAAGCATTCTATTCTTAGATATAAGAAAGGTTTTTGTAAGTTTTATAAATAGAAAGGTATAAAAATTATACTTAATTTTTTTTTATTGTATAAGCTATTCATCGTATGTCTTTTATATTATCATGCATTTGACGTATCAAAACATAACAATATGTGGTTTTTAAAATAGAAAATAATATTTTATATATGTAAATAGTATTATACTCATATTATAATATAATAATAGTGATATAACAAGGATAACAATAATAATAATAGGAGCAAAATAAAGATAACAGTGATAGTGGCTTCATGACAACAATAATAATTGTAAGGACAGTAATAACTAATATCTAAATAACTTGAAGTAAGAGATCCTTTTAGAGAGATTTTGACCTTAAAACAATAACAAAATATGTAAATATTCTATATGCATAACTGATAATCTTTTTTTTCAAGATACATCAAGGTATATATATATATATATATATATATATATATATATATATATATATTAATAAGAGGGTCACGGTTACCGTGACCCTAAAAAAGTATTTTTTGAAAAAAATTAATATGGGTCACAATTGAGCAATAATCGTGACCCATATGGAAAAAAAAATTTCATAATATAATAAAAAATTTATTAAACTAATTTAATTTAATTTGAAGAAATTTTTTAATATATAATATAAGTATGAAAAATAATAAATTTGTGACAGCAATTTTTAAATAATTTAATAAAAAGTAAATGTGTGATAATATGAAATAAAATTGTTAAATTTAAAAAATATTTTATTTATTATTAATTTTTATAAGTTGAAATTATATGAACTTGACAACTTAAAAATCAAATTATAAGTTATTTTTAAAAATATGAACTCATGTAATTATAAGTTATTTTTAAAAAGAGTAACTCTTGAAATATAAATTTAGAGATATTAAAATTTTAATATTTGTAAGAAATTTTAATTGTATTAATTTAATGATTTATAAATAAATTAATTAAAAAATAATTAAAATATCAACTATAATAATATAAAAATAATAAAAAATTGAAAGTTATGTTAAAAGAATAATGGCTAAATAGTTTAGAAAATAATTGAATAAAAATACTTGTTAAATAATAATTCTTTGGTACTTGATAAAATAATTGAAGAAAAATAAAATATTATCAAAAGAAAAAAATTGTAATTTTTTAAAACTTGATAATTAGTAATAAATTTAAAATATGTAATAAAAAATTTAATGAGCAATTAAGTATGCTTGTTAAGTAATATTGAATGTAATGTTAAAGTAATAAAAATTGTAACTAAAATATGTACCCAAAAAGATGATTAAAAGTTGCCAACTTTTTATTAAATTTTTTATTGCTCATTAAATATTTCAATAAATTTTTTAAGTTCAATATTACTTAAGAATTTGATTAAAGAAAAAGAAATGAGGAGTAAAAAGTTAATTTGTAATAAATTTTTAGAGATATTAAAATTTTAATATTTTAAAGAAATTTTTCATTAAAATTAACATATGAGGAGCAAAAAGTTAATCTGATTGAAGAAAAAAAATGAGAAGAGAAGTATAATTTTTAAAATAAGAATTTATATAAATATGAATGATAATGATTTAAAAAAATGAAAGAGATTTTTAAAAAAATATGGCTAAGTGGTATAAAAAAATTAAATGTGAAATAATTTAAATTTAGTAAAAAAAGAAGAAAATAGACACAAAGAAATAAAGAGCATTGTTTAGGAAAAAATAAATAATATTCTTTTAAACTTGATAAAATGATTGAAGATAAATGAAATTTGTTTTAAATGATTTTTTTTGCATAATTGTTAAATTAGTTTTTTTTTAAATAAAATTATAGGAGTAGTAAATTGTGGAAAGAAAATAATTATAATAAGTAAAAATTTATTTACTATGAAAGGAATAAAATTAATTTAGGAAAATAAAGATTAATTTTTTAAAGTAACTTCAATTAAATTAGATAAATAAGTAAGAGTGTAAAAAAATGTGATGAAAAATTAAGAACGATTGTATAATATTATTGAACTCAATATTAAAGGAAGTAAAATTTTGTAATTAATGAAAAGAAATAGTTATGTTACAATGTTCTAAAAAATAAACATACAAGAATAAAAAAACAGAATGCATAATGTTCAAAAGAAATGACTAAAGAAATGACTTCCTATGCCACATTGAGTCCGTGTTTATAATCGTTGGCCTCATTGTCAGACAGAAGAGTGTTCTTCTTTTGCCTCTTATACTTTGCCCTCCTCTTCGACTTCTTCTTCATTCACACATTCGTCTTCATCTTCTTGGTTATCATTGTTTTCTGATCTTCTACCTACTGGTAGGATACGAGATTCACATTTAATAGTAGAGATTGAACTAGAGGAAGTGGCTGATGTGATGTGATATATCCCGCTTATTGTGATTTAACTTATGCAAAAGACCCAAAAGCAAATCCAGAAATAGATATTGTTTGATTTGAAAATAGAGGTGTAAAAGGGATAGAACCACATGACATATAAAATGAAGAGTTGATACTCCTAAAATCAACAAAATGCACAAGAAGAGTGGAAGAAGATGGACTTGTGGTATCATAATGGGTCTGAGCTTGTGTCCTTATGGAAGAAGATGGACTCGTGGTGTCATGATGTACCTATGTCTGCGTTCCTAAAAAAGAAGATGGTCTAGCTATATCAAGGTGGGCCTGCATCTCTATTGATGTATAAAAAGAAGGGTCAGGTGTTGTAGATACAGTGCCAATACTAGGGGTAGAATCACGATAAGATTGATCATCCACCATGGGAACTCTAGTAGACATAAATCTGCGAGCTCTCTTTGCCATTCGAGTTGGAGGAAGTTGTGGCCTAGGCAACTGAGATGTAGGAAGAGCCGCTTGAGAGATCGTCATGTCTCGATGTTTATCAAGTGCATTGAGAATGCTAGTACAATCAGTAACCACTACGAGACCCAATGGTGAATAATTATCTATAGCAAGTACTCATAAGCGATCAACTATATCAGCTATATCAGCCTGTAAAAAAAAAAAAAGGAAAGTCATATTCATCATAAGTGCAAAAAAAGTTTCATATGTTAATTGTGCTATACTTTAAAATTTACTATAAAACCCTAAGCACCACTGATAGGGTAGATCCACCGACGATTAGCCTTCCAGTACTATTTCATACATTCTGAAGAGCAATCCAAAGGTTCTAATGATGTCGTGTAAGTGACAACGTATTTTGCTAGCCCTACCAAGCATGTACGAAGTTTTCATGCTCTTTTTGTCAATCTAAATAGGTCTTACCTTTAAGCGTTAGTGTATAGACCTCTTATAAATCATAAGGAGCACAAGGTATGGGCTGCATCCTACCAAACTATCAGAGTACGCGATTAGCATGATGCCACTCCACGATATGAAAGCAAATAAGTGGTATAGATGCTAACTATATATCTGAGGAGACCATGTAATAGTCAGGTATTAACTGGCGTACGGCATTTACATCATATAGTCGCCAAATAATTTATAAATTACAAAATAAAACATGTTAGTATATAATAGTATCACTAAAGGAACTATACACAAAATTGATAAAAAGTGTCTTAAACCTCATCAGCTTTCATCTGGTCTAACAATACTTGGTAGTGTTGTATTGCTAATTTCCTTGGACCAAGATACTGGCCCACATGCCTCCACCTGTAAGATGTAAAAGGAAATAAATACTAATTCTAAATTATATATGCAATATGAACTAGATAGTGAGCATTCAATTCGAAATAGGGTTCATGCCTGTACGTAAGTGGAGGGAGCACCTCATATATATCAAGATGAAGGTCTGGAAGTAAGGGTCTCTTAAGGGCTAACTTGGGAAATCAGTGGCCTATAAATGAAGCAATGTCAAATAACTACCGATATTACCTTCTTTGTAATCAGTAGCATTGCATAACTCTCTATAGAGGTACACTAGCACTGTATAACCCCAACTGAATTGACCTACTACATAGAAGTCCTAGAGGACTGTCAGATACATGAAGGGAACTCTATGTTCTGATCAATCTAGTATCAGAACCTCACTTATAAGACGTAATATGTAGGCATAAGCAAAATGCAATATGTCATTGTCATCTACATTCTTTGGAAGTACCGTAAATTGGTTGGCAAGCCAAGTAATGCTAAGTCTCTGGCTATCGAACTCCTCCTCTGGTGGCTCGATCTTAAAGAGAACCCCACAAATACCTTGCCAATTGAAATTCAGTGAACCAGTAACAGGGAGACCCGCCACAGGAAGACCTAATTGTACTACTCCATCTTGAAGTGTAATGGTACACTCGCCTTAGGTAGCATGGAAAGTATGTATCTCTAGCCACCACCACTCGACAAGTGTTGAAACAAGGGAAGCATCAAAGTCAAGTGTTGCAAGCCGAGACACCCCGTAAAAGCCAACAACTCTAAGATATGGCACTATAGCTGGTGGAGGAGACTCTAACAGTAGACCATGCAAAATCCCGAGTAATCAAAAAATGCGATCTGACTGGATAAGAGAAAAAGAATGAACCATTATAAATGATATGACAATCATAAGCTAAAAATTTAACTTCTATGACATGGTAATAACGTACCTTATTCAGCCATACTACCTGAAAGACGTGTCTTGTTTGTAAGTATAATAATGACTCATCTTCTGGACCTAGATAGACAACATGCTCGATTATGACATGATACTATCTTACAAAACTGTACAACAAAATATGTAGCTAATATACATAATAAATAAAAACAAAATATAAAATTACATAACAAAACAATGTGATTTCATTGTATTCAGATAAATAGTATATGAAAAATTACATAGCAAAACAAGAATCTAACTAAAAGTATGTGAAAAATTACATAGCAAAATAACAAATAAACTAAAAGTACATGAAATATTACATAGAAAAACAACAAACTATCAAAAAGGCTATGGGTTTGGAGGGCAACGCGATGGACAGGTCGCGCGATTATGACCTGTTTATCTACACAATGCACAACACGGTAAATCTCTTGAACCTTCTCGCTAATCCATTTTATTTCATATTCAACTTGACTTGGGCTAACCTTTACCACGTTTTGTTGTAGGATTTGGAATAAGCATGGGTTCTTGAACTTAGGGCCATTATGCTTCACCACCAATGGGCTGAAATTCAATCTCATAGGCCTTTAAAATAATCTGCAATTGGAATACTTGATCAATATACTGTGTGCGGTCTATTTAAATATGAGTACAAGTGGCTAATACATGCTGGCAAGGATATTTTAAAACTTAAAATTCCCCGCAATTGCATATGCAGTCTACTAAGTTCACTTTCCAAAATCGACCAAATTATTAATTAGTTTGATCATATGACTCCTCCACTTCAAACATCGACCCTCATCTACCAAATTCATAGACTGTGCATGTTGTTTCTCATCAAGTTCTGACTGCTAACTTCAATCTAATATTCTCAGATATAGTTTCTCTTGCCTGAAGCTGTGCAGTCAGCCTCTCAGCTCGCTGGACCCAATATCTAGTTAACCTATAGAATGTTGCTCGAACCAACCCAAGTACAAGTAAGAACCTAAATCCTTTAAAAATTGCATTTATACTTTTCGCTAAATTTGTTATCATTTGGCCCTATCATTTATCATTGACATCATATGCCCGACGCCATTGCTCCTTAGGTATTTTCTCAATCCAGTTGGCGGCGTGTGAGTCGAACCAGCATATGTGAGCTCACTCTTCATCAACTTTGTGCTGCTCATACAGATAACCTGTATGTGAATAGATGAAAAAATGAACTTGACTTCTAAAACTAGATTATTATATTAAGGAACAACTTACAAGGTTAAGTGATGATGAGATGTATCAATTTTAATGAACAATTTTTTTAGCTACTATAGTCTAAATTTTTTGTTTATGTTGCTGGCTAAATGTCGACGGGAAAACATATGATACGCCTGTGAAAGTTGTCACCCGATGCTTCAATTGGCCACAGTAGCCATGATACTAGCATGACAGTCAGTGATCGAGCAAATGCCATTTTTCTCCTTTACCACATGTGATCGGAGGTTAAATAAGAACCATGCCTATGCCTTGTATGTTTCGCCCTCTACTACTACAAAAGTAAGTGGAACAATATTCCTCTCACCGTCTTATCTACTTGCAATTAATATAGTCCCTTTGTGTTTGCCATAAAAGAAAGTCCAATCTATTTGGACCATCAATTTCAAGTAGTTAAATGCCTTGATGTATGGTTTAAAAGTCCAGAATACTCGATGAAATATGACTAACTTACCATTAGCTATGCTACTCAGTACATGTTCCTTGTGCATAAAGTCATAATATGAGCAAAACATGAAATATTGAACAACAACTAACCACTTAGATAATAAAGCATATGACTTCTCCCAATTTCCAAATGCATGTGAGATGGCTTAATACTTTCCTTTCCAAACCTTTTTGTATGTGATATTGTACCCAAATATAGAATGCACCTGTTCAATAACCTTTCAGATTGACATACCAGGATTCTTAGTCACCATTGATATAATATAAACTGAAATAATATTAGAATCTAGTTTTGGGTAGTCTTGCGACAATGATGCTAAAACACATGTATGAGGTTCATTATATTTTGTTATCTCCCAATAGTTTTCCTTATTTCGAAAATAGGCTTTGACTTTCCATTTACATAACCCCTTTTCATATTGAACACACTGGTATTTTTCGTACTTTTTTGAATAATTGTATACTTTAAAAGTGTAATGGGCACGTACCGAGCACATTTTCATTGCCTGACAAAAAGATAGTTGATCGTTGTATAGCATGCCTACATGTAACTTTTAACCATCATTCATATTTACTGTTGCTTCCTCCATTTTGGCATAATCAAGAACTCTCACACCATCTGCATATATTTGTTTAAATGTTAATAGGGGCTACTAGATTAATGGTGTCATCCATGCAATCAGTTTCTTCATCATCTATATTATTACCATCATTGCAATTGTAAGGAACAATATCATATTCATCTTTTTCCTCAAATTCATCCAGTATGTCCTCTGACTCTTCTGGGACATACTGGATGAGAAGGGAGGGCAACAATTAGTTCATGTGATGAACTTGGTTGTGCAATATCATCAACGTGCGGATAAGATGAACTTGGATGAGAGGTATGGTTAACCAAACCAATAGGGGAATATTGATTAATGCCAGTAAAATAGGTTATAAACAAGGCAAGTTGCAAAGCAGGCTGATCATCTGTGATGTTAGCATTGTTGGAGGATGAGAGGGGGTCTGACACACATTCAACTATAACTTGAGTTGTTATATTCAAATCCATTTCCTTTTACGCTATTTCTGCATACAACTTGATTGAATCAAGCTGTGATAGGAATTTTGCATTTGCTACTCATATTACTTGTACATTGGCATCCCTCCTTAACTTATATGCTCAATACTTTGTGAGTCTTAGTGACACTAAATGCCTATATATCAATTCAGACACATATTGACTTGAGTCTAATTGTAGATGCTCTGCAATTTCTTATTTTAATCTTGCCAACGAAATATCATAATCAACAGTCATTACATCAACCGTTTTTGCAATAAATGTTGCACCCTCTTCGATTTCGCATACTTGTCTATTTGAATATGAGCATATAACCTCCTTTCCATTGTTCATTTTACCAATTCGATCAGCATAGTCACTAACATTCAAAATATTCAACAAAATTTATAAACAACTAATATCCTCATTCAACAAATATATTTTCTCCTATAATTAATCAATATAATTCTAAAAGTATCTTTTGTTTTTATACTTTTCATTTTTTCTTACATTATAATCCTTATCATGTTTTTTTATAATTCTTTAAGTCTTTTATTATAGATTTTCATCTTATTATTTCACGTTATAATTTTTTTTACCATTTTTTCATATTATCTTTTCATAGTATTTTTTCTATATTATAATATTCTATTATAATTTTATCCAATCTTAAAGAAATTACTTAATAATTCTTATCTTATAATATTATTCTTTTTTATGTTATATTTTTTGTCATTTTCCTCACATTATAATCTTTACAATATTTTTTCCCCAATCTATTACTTTTTTTGTAATAGTTTTTTTCAATACATATCTTATATATTTCTAGACATTTTTCTTTTATATTATATGTTCATAATATTTTTTAATTTATTTTGTCCACTATTATACTATTATCTTTTATTATAAAAATAATTTCTTTACTCTATGTTTAGAATTTTATACTTTTTGGTATTTTTCCCACATTATAATTTTTTTTTTCAATTCTTTAATTTTTTCTAATAATCTTTCATAATACTTCTTCATCCTATATTTAGAAAATATTTCTTTCTTTTTCCTAAAAGAGTTTCATATTTTTTTAATTTTTGGTTTAACATTATAATATTTACCATCCTCATAAAATTATTTCATAATTCCTTTTTTTTTCCGTTCCTATTTTCCACCTATTATAATTTTCACACTATACTTGTTCACACCTTTAATTCTTTTTTCATATCTTTAAATAATGTTATATTATATTTTATTACTCTATAAGTTCATATTGTAAATTTTAACAATGTTATATTTCCTTTTATAACTTTAATTCTTTTCTTATAAAATGTTACATTATATTTTATATAACATTTTATTCATTCTCTTCATATTGTATTTTCATACTAATATTTTATAATTATTTCATACAATAAACATCTTTTTTATGTATATATAAATAAATTTACTCTTGTTTACTTTTAACATTTAATTTTTTCTTCATTTATATGTTAATAAATATTATATAATTTTAGCTTTATTCTAAAGAAAAATTTAAATTTCATCTATACTGCAATTATATTTTAAAAAAATCATTCTGTTTACATATAATATGATATCCTTACAAAAAAAATTATATCTACAAGTTAAAACTTTACCCCAATATAATCATACTCTTTGTACAAAAAAATAACCCCAACATAATCATATTCTTTGTACAAAAAAATCACAAACCACAAACTTTACCCCAATACAGTTATACAACAAAAATGGAGTCTTTGTATAAAAAAAAATTATATACTATAAAACAAATTATATACTACACATAAATTTACATACCAGTTAGTTTCTTTGGATTTTTGTGCTTCCCTTCCTCAACAATGCTCGGTGACTTCTGCACCCTTATGAACAATGGAAAAACCAGAGAAGAAGATGGAGATGGAGATGGGGAATATGCAGAGAAAGAAGAAAATGAACTTTCTGGCCAAAGAGGAAAGAGGAGATGCGTATAAATGGTGAAAATTTCAACGGTAAAAGAACTTAATATAGATAACGTATTTTTTTAGCCAATCAAATTTGTCCATGTGTTAGTGCAATCTTAATGGACCAATTATAATCTGCCATGTATGCATTTTTATCTGCATGTTAGGGTCAAAAAATTTGACCCTGACACATAGTAGGTAACCGTGACCCATTTTGTATAATTTTTTTTAAAATTTTTTGAGAGGTTCACAGTTTTCGCAAAAATCATGACCCATATTTAAAAAAAAAAATAACTTAATGTATATAGGGAATAAAGACTGACGGCACTGCATATGAAGGATTTAAAATTTTGTTTATTGTACTGTAGTCCAAATCCCTCCTCCTAGATCTGGTACAATAATGCCTTTTAAACTTTTTTTAGGTTCTAAAAAATGATATAAGATATTGAAAAATTATAACTTGCAAGACAAAAATTTTAATGGTAAAAAAAACTTACACTTGAAAAATTTTAATTGTACTAAACAAAATTTTTTTTAGTATATAATTTTTTTTCATAATTAAAATTTTTGTTTTTCCAATTATAATTTTCAGATATTTTACATCATTTTTTAGACTCTAAAAGATTGAGGATAAAATGGTGTTATTGCATAAGGTGCAATAGTTGTGGTTATGACTATAATGATAACTACATGAAGGTGATGGCAAGTTTATGATAGTGATAACAATAATAATGATAGAAAAAAATAATGACATTAGTGATTGTGATGATAATAGTAAATATAGTAGTAATAGTAATAAAGATAATAATAATTGTGACTAACAAAAAAGTGATAAGAAGGTCATAATCATAACGATGATAGTTATGTTAATGACAAGGTAATAAAAGTAATAAGTAAACTTAATTATAAGTTGAACTTATTTAAAAATAAGTCAGACTTGGATAAAAAAAATATAAAATTTAGGTCTAGACTTATTAAAAATGGAATAGTTTTGGCTTAACCTGTAAAGTTAAGAAAAAAAAAAAGAACTCGCGTTTGTTTGTTTGTTTTTAAATTAACCTAATAAATCTTAATTCACAAAAAAGGATAATCGCTAATCTAATAACACATATTAGATTAGCGATGATCCTTCCTCAATACTAACCGATCTAACAAGTTAAACATCTTCCTCATTTGACAGTATACGAACAGAATTTTATACCTTTCAACACTCATCATCATCTCCTGAATTCTGCTTGGCTTCTTAAATGGAGGTGTGGTTGTAAATGGGAGGTGTGGCACGAGAGATGTTGGCAGTACTGTCATCTTCCTCAGAAATTGAGTACCTCTCCTTGCCTTGGCTGTGAAAAATGGCCGGATCATATCAAGCAGTTGAGAGCATGAGTCTTTTGAATCTTCTTAAAAAATACATATATTAATTATAATACTGCTGGACTCGGGCTTAGATCAAATTTGAAAGGAAGTCTAAACCCAATTCGTTCTTAAGTTTGAATTTAACCTGTATTATATTTTAACTTTTAAAAAATAAACTTATGTTTTTTAGATCTTTTTTGACCTATAATTAAGTCTAATAACAAGACAGTGATTAAAGTAGTGATAGTGACGATATAATAGTATATTAATAAATAAAAAGTCTTATTATTAAAAAATTCCTTATATCTTTTCCCTCTTGCAGTTATATGATAATAACTGTGTAAAAATTTCGAATCCTATAAACTTATATAATTATTTGCGTGCAACAAATGGCGTATAAGAGGGGACTGTACTACTTGGTTATATCTTATCTAATTTTATAGGACACACTGAGCAACTAAAAAACAAAAATTATCACATTGTTTAAAAAAATTATTATAATTTTGCAGAAAACTGTTGATATGAGTTAGAGTAGAATTGCATTTTTGGCCATTTTTAATGCAGTATACCACCGTTATTTATGTCAAGTATAGTAATCCTTTTTCTTTCCTAAAAATTTTGTTTTTTCAATTTTGCTTAAGTACGTACATTAACCTGTGCCAAACTGTCAATGTCATCAAAAGGAAGATAATCTATATCTTTAACCCATATTTGAAAAAAGAAAAAAGAGACACATGAAGTTTCTTATATTTTGATATTAAAATTTTCAATTAAAATATAAAAAGTATATAATTTTTTAATTAAAACATAACACTTACATAATATTTTTGGGCCAACTAGACATATATTTATTAGCCAAAATAATATATTTGTTATGTTATTATTGAAAAAATACATATTTATCATGTTTTAATTAAAAAAAATCGAATAACAAATATATAATGAACTGTAAATTTTTTTTTTAAAATAAAGAAATTGAACAATTATATTATTTGGTGCATTAATTTTTTTAATAAGTTGTCAATAAAAAAAGTGTATATATATGTATTATTTCTTTTTTTTGAAATAGATTCCACTTTCCTTATGTAATGGGATAAATTTTATTATTTCATTTAATACATAAAGAATTTGAGATGTGTTAACATTTTTTTTTATAATTATAAATTACCAAAAACAAAAATTCTTTTATGATACCTCACGTGGCGGTCAAACATAACATACACGAAAAATAAAAAACAAAATTAGAAACGGTAGAAGGGTAATGAACAATAAAATAAAGAAACGGTGTTGTGGTTAAAATTAGAAGTTGAAAAGACTAGAATCTCCCTTCTCTACCGTAGAGGGTCCAAAAATAGCGGTTCGGGAAAGGGGAAGCAACGCACGATCCAAATCGATTCGATTTTTGTTTTTTCAAAAACTTCCCTTTGCTTCTTCGTCTTCTGCAATCGTTGGTCCTTGTTCATCTTCTTCGTGTGTTTCTCTTTATATAAAAAGCAGGGTACGGTCTTGGTCCTCTGGGTCGTTCTTTATCCTTCTGGGGTTTCCTCCTTTCCCCCCCCTTTTCGTTTCCCTGGTCGTGTGAATGTTGGAGAGTTCGACGACATGAGGAAGAAACTCGATACTCGTTTCCCAGCTGTATGTTCTGTATCTTCCCCTTATCTTTTTTTTGGTTTTAGAAGATTGTCTTTTGCTGATTGGGTTTTCATTCATTCTGGGTTTTTGGTGTTTGTAAATATTTATGTCATTAGGCATCTGTGGATTGATTGTTTCCTTGGTGTAATTCATATTATGGCACGCATGAGAGATGGGCTTCTTTTGGTTTTTCGTTTTTCTTTTTAATTTCTTTCATGTATTCAATATCTTCTTTGGGTTGGTGGGCTTACAGGATTATCTTGCTTTCTGTACGTTTTTGCTATTGCCACTGAGCACGATAATTGTTTGAGGTGATTATCTTTGTTCATGAATTCATTGGCTTGATCAATAAATCAGAGGTTATGCTATTTTGTTGAAAAATTGTCTCTGACATAAGTTGATCACTGGATTGGGCTGAATTTAGATGTGGTAATTTTCTGGTTCTTTTTTCCCCCATTCTTTTTTTGGTGTAGAATTTCTTGGTTACTTTTTAAAGGTATTAGATTCTTAAATTTGGTATACATTCCGTCCTTGTTTCACTACACAATGTGTTTAATTGTGATCAAAGTTGATAATGTCTTTTGTTTTGGATGGTGGGCAGTGGGAAGTTTCTATGTATAATATAACAAATGGAGTAGGATAGCCAGCAGCCCCTTAGCATTCTTATTTGAGATTTTCTTTTTTTACAAAATACTTTTTGGTTGGTGATTTCACTTTTTTTTTTTGGCCCGGGGGGAGGGGGGCGCGGGGTGGTTTGGCAAAGTGCGATTTCACTCATTTGTTTTGCCAAACTGAATTCTTTTTCATATTTTATTTTATTAATAGTTTTATAACTAGTTGGACTAATCATTGACAGGCTCGGATTAAGAAAATTATGCAAGCGGATGAGGATGTGGGGAAGATTGCTATGGCTGTGCCTCTTCTTGTTTGTAAGTAGTTCTCTATAAGTCTATATATTTTCCAGTTGAAACGATTCTTTCAAACAAGTGAAGACATGTTATTTGTTTATTTATTTTTTCCTCATAGTGCAGGAAATATGTGACAAGTTATCTCTGGTTTATAATAATGTTTTGTGTATCTGCAGCTAAAGCACTAGAACTCTTTCTGCAAGATTTATGTGATCGGACATATGAGATAACATTGAGAAGAGGGGCAAAGACAATGAATTCTTTTCATTTGTAAGTGTGCTTCCTAATAGCTACCTTTGAGCCCAAATTTGTGAGTTCATATTATGCTGTACAAAGTAGTTATATGCTGGTATGTTCCCTTTGTATTTGTGGCTAAGTATGGTACTCAAAATTGTTTTCTTTCAGTTGTATGTTGCTGTTTCTTAATGAGGTCTAATAAGAATGGGAGTGTTCCAAACGTAATGATATTAATATGTTTCATTCATATTAAGCCTTGGGATTTTTTTTTGGTTTTGAATTCAAGATGCCTAGAATATACACTCTTTCTCTCATCTTTCATCCCTTACATCAATACATTTGTATATGCATCTGAAAACACATATTTGCAAAAGAAATGGTTGAGAACTTGGGATGGCATTGCTTTTGGAACATTTGCTGTTTATTTGTGTTTCTTCCTCTTTTGGTATCTAACAGGTTGAGTTTCTTGTATCTTTGCCTTTGTAGAAAACAGTGTGTACAGACTTTTAATATCTTCGATTTTCTGAAAGATATTGTCAGCAAGGTTCCTGATTTAGGTGGTCATGTTGCTTCTGGAGATGATCATACTGTCTGTAAGCGGAGGTTTGTGGTTTTTTAAGTTAAAATATTCTTGTTACTGGGAGAACTTTCTCCGTACGCTGAATTTTGGATTTTTTTTTTTCATCAGGAAAGTTGATGATGATGGAAATGACAGTGATGATGATCCAAAAATAAATAAGATGGTAACATATCGGTTCTTTTCAGTTTTTTCAATCACAAAGTCATTTTTGTTTTTCCAATTTTATGATCAAACCTGTTGTCAACTGTGCATGGAATGTCTGTTTCTGTGAAGGAGTGAACATATGTGCAAACTGCACACCACTATGCGCATATCTTTATGTAGAATGATATTTGGTGATAAAGTGAACCAATTTTCTTCAGTGATTGGGAAAGTTCTCAAGTGGCTTGTGAATGTAACTACCCTCTCTTGTAGTCATTTAAAAAATAATACCTAAATTTTTTCCTTTCTGGGTTCATTGTTGCTATAGACAGAAATTGTCCTCGGTCAAAACTGTGATTGTGCAGTATGATAATGAAGACATTTTTATTTACTTTTTTATTTAATGACGCAATTATCATGTGGAATTTATGGATTTGTTATTTTACAATTGAGGTAATTTAAGATTTAATTGGGATTTTAATAAACTAGGGCATTTGAGCCTAGGTTTTATTGTCCCCCTGTAGTATCCTAGATGGATCAGGATACTTGTTTTTGTATTGAAGTTTTCCTAGGATTTCTTATATAGGTTGCCTGTAAATAGGCCTATAGTATAGTTAGTAGAATATCATTATGAGCCTAGGTCTTGTTGTCCCCTTTTAGTATCCTAGATGGATTATGATACTTTTGTTATTAGAATGTCATTATGATTTCTTATTTAGGTATATTCTAATTTCTTATTTAGGTTGCCTGTAAATAGGCCTCTAATTGAATAATATAGTTACCTTGTTTTAATTTGACGAATTGATTTTTGTTCTCTCTTTTTATTGTTCATGTCATACATCAATTGGGTTTTCTGAAAACTAGTGAAAATTTACATAACATGTTATAAGCTCTACCACTTTGATGATGTGAAATGCTAGCTGAGGGATGTTACATTATGAAGTACTTTGAGCTGCTTGATGTTAAATTTGTTTCTGAATATTGGACCCTTTATTAATTTGCAGCCAGAAAATGCACATCACACTGGTGGTAGAGGAAGAGGTCGGGGCAGAGGGAGGGGTCGAGGGCGAGGAAGTAGAACAATTGTTGATCAAGAGATGACTGCACATGTCAGGTCTGAAGATGATCATCACCTTGATGGATTGAAGCAACATGACATGCACACTCAAAGCAATGAAAGCATGGAAAATGGCACAGAACATGAAGAAGTGAAGCCTCCCATTAGCAGAACATCGGAAGGGTGCGTTAGAAATTTCGACCTAAATATGGATCCAGATGAGGATGGGGATCCGCCAACCAGTTTAGCTTCTGTCCCGCCTTGTTTATCTGATAAACCAACGACAGAATTTAAGCATGAGGAATTCCTTGGTTGGTCGTTGTCTGATGTAGAAAAAATGGCCATTGATCCCATGCAACTGGTCAACTTAAATGGAAGGATTGATGAAGAAGAGGAAGATTATGATGAAGAAAGTTCTTAGTGTTTGATTTTATTGTTTTGGTTTCTACATAGGTCAATCAAATGTAAGTTCTGATGGAGAATTAGAGTAGATTTAGGGCTACAGAGTAACGGACAGATCCTTAGTTGTTAGGAAGATTAGGAGGTAGATGAGATTGAAATGCAGGTAGTTTTAGGCTTGAAGTGGAGAGATATCATTTCAGTTAGAAATGTGTATGGTAGTATGATATTGTGTTTTCATTAATTAGTTTTTCATTAAGTCCTCCAGAATGTGGCATTGTGGGCATTATTTTCTGTTGCATATGGCATTAATGATCTCTGTATGTTATGAAAGTTATGAAGTCGAATTACTTTAAAAAAGAAAATGAATCCGTGTCCAAAATGCAGGTAAAACATGACAACACACTTTAGTAAGCATTTGAATTCCTTAGAGTTTGCCAAGGGGCCATATTCATCTTGTTCTAGTCATTGTTCTATGTGAGTAATGTTTGTCCTAGATTGGCACATTTGGTAGCAAGGAGAGAGAAGAATGGGAGAAAAGAAAAAAAAATTATTATGCAATGGTTATTATGCTCTTATTATCATTATTTAATAGTATCTGGTTTTTTAATCACTTTTTTTAAAGCAAAAGTCTAAATGTTATTCATCATATATATATATATATATATATATATATATATATATATATATATATTAATTTCTTTTCCATTATATTCTTTGTCATTCAATTGTTTCAAATGTAGCTATAGTTCATTTCTCTATAATTATACTATATAAATTTATCATTGAATTATAAAGAATTTGTATTGTTTTAATATCTTATTCTCTCCAACTATGTCATTGTTAATTGTCTTCACATTTTGAGAATCTTATTCAAACATAATTTCCTTGCTTTATGAAGCGTATGAAGTTTAATCTGCCTGATGCTCATGCTGCTAAACAGCCCTCAAAGGATACTGAACAAATCAGAGCTTGGTATTGACTATGCCTGAAGATTGAAGAGCAAGTCTTTTATGTAACTTGACTCAACTAAATCTGATTTTTTTTTTTTGTTGAATTGAACTAAATTGGATGTGTGTAGTACTTGAGAATTTTAACTTTTCAAGTGTAAAAAAATTTATTTATAAAATATTTGAATATAAAATATACAAAAATTTAAATATATGTATCGGATATTATCTTAAACAATCCGTCGATGTTGATATTTTCATATACATGTCGGAATTTGTTATCAATGCGTTTTGAAATAAATTTTATTCAAATACAAAGACTAACGATACTTGCAATAGTCGTAAAAATTCTAAAATTTTAAATTAAAGTAATGTATATATAATTTTCTCCAATTAAAAAGCAAATAAAAAGTCTACCCATCTCCTAAATTATATTTCTGGGATAAAAAATTTATTGCCGTCATCATTGATGCTATAACAAAACAATCATGATTATTCACTTTGTGTATCAAATCCTATAGTTTGGATAATTTAATAAGATTCAAAGATCAAATTAAAAAAAAAAAACTCTAATTAAACGAGAAAAAATCAACAAAAATGGGATCAAAATACTTTTAGGTCTGCTAAAAAAGGCAAATTGAAAGAGTTCTCTGAAATTTTTCATGAGGTAAATGTAGAAAAATAAATCTGTTAAAAACTGAGGGAAAAAAAGAAAAAGAAAAAATAGCTAGCTTCAGGCGTTTATAAGCATTGTAATTTTTTTAATGGAACATTTTAGAGAGCCATTTGTACCATATTTATAACATCTTGTCACTAAACGTTAAAGGTAAATTATATTTCTCGATTATTTCTTGAAAGATATTTAAATTATATAATATTTCTTTTTATTTAATATATATATATATATATTACAAAATTAATAGATATATTACATTGATATTTTTGGTAATAAAAGAAGAGTTATAATTACATTTATTTTAATTAAAACGAAACGCCAGCATAATAGGTATTAAATATATATGTGCCAATGATTTTAATTGTTGAATTAGTTTTCACTTATAATATTTATTAAAAAATTAAGAGTGGTACGAAAAATTCAATTTTTAAAACAAGCTAAAATAGCTTTCTGTTTTATGTTATCTTTTGTAAGCAAGAGCTGTGACCAAGCTCAAACCATTTGAAAATGAATTTCTGCATTGCCATTGATGGACCATTTAAAACAGATAGGCCACAAGTGATATTCACCAGAATCAACGATAATAGAGCATCGAGCGCCGAATTTTGAAGGATAACCAAAAAAAAAAAAAAGGGCAAAACAAAGAGAAAATGTGGGACTTAGTTGGGGCCTAGTATAGTCGCTACATTATTTCATCGTTAACAGTGAAAGTTGCCCTAAACTAGAAATTTGAGAAGAATGTACCAACTTTATTCGACGTTTGAACTTTACTTTTATTATAGATGAAGTTAGACCAAAGCTCGCAGGTTGGAAGGCTAGATTCCTCTTTCTTGCGAGTTACATTACCTTAGCCAGCTTTGTCTTGAGTGCATTTCCAATTTATCCTATAACATGATGTCTTGCAAGCTTTCCATTAGTAGCTACACTTGATTGAGAGGATTCAAAGGTGTTTTATTTGGAGGCATGATGCTAATAAAAGGAGATTCCATTTGATTAAAAAAACAAAGCTTGTTTGATGAAGTTAGGCCGGCGTGTTTTGAACGGTAATAATGAGCTTTCAACCCAAATCCTTCAAGGAAAATGTGGAATGAAGTGGGGGCATCTTTGGTAAGGTAGGAAAAGGTTCCAATTTTTTAATAATAATTTATATCAATATTTTTTTAATTGCTGATATATTAAAATTATAATATTAATATTTATCTAAGGGAGTTAGATGCCAGCGGATATACATCCCACCGTGCAACACCATAATTGATATTGTTTGCATGTAATATGATATTAAAAAGATTGAAAATTGAAATGTATTATACAATGTGAAACGAGCATTGATTTGTCCAGATTTTCTACTCTTGATTATTGATTATTTATTATGTATTAGTTATTAAATCTAAATTATATATAGATTTTATTTGTACTTATGACGATTCCTTGAGAATCCAAATTGTAATTTACCTTCAAAGTATTGAATAGGAAAAATTACTCAAAAAGACCTAAATTTTATAAAAATTATAATAAGGAACCTTAAAAATTGATATTATTTTCTTGAACCTAAAACCCAAACTTTGACAATTTATAAACAAAAATACCTTTGTCATTTTTTCCATTATGCAACCAACTTAATCCCCCATTTTTCTGTGCCATTCACTTTTACCATTTCTTGATTTATTTTATTCTTCTTTTGTCATTTCTGCTCTTCCCTTCCTTCTTGTCCTTCATCCCCTTATTTCTTCATCTTTCTTGCCCTCATTTCTTCATCCTTTATCCTCCCATTTCTTGGACCCTACATTTTTTTCTCTTCTCATCTCGCCATTTGTTCCTTTAGTCTCATCATTTCTATCTCTGTATAGTCCTGTGTTTGAAGTATTCACATGGAAGAGAAGAGAGATAGTGTGAATAGAACCTAGTATGGCAAGGGCCTACAAAGACATTATTTTTCTAGTTATTGATCTACTATTATTAAAGGTAATGTGGGATTTAGTGAGTATCAATTTATGATCTTGTATTTGTTTTGAATCCCCATGCTTAATAGTCAATGTCTTATTCTTGTTTTCATTAAGAATTTTTTATAGAATCATCATATATTATATTTGTCCTGGAGTTACAAGGGCTTTTAATATTTTTACTATTATTATTTAAGTTTGTTACCATCAATTGTATGAAACAACATAAGCCAGTTACTGTTGAAAATATTATTACTTTATTTTATAAATATCACTACTTGGTTTTAGCTTTATTGCCATCATTTATATGATAATGTCGCTTTGGTTCTAGATGTGATTAACATGCCTTATACTTTTTTTTTTTGGTATTGTTGTGATTATCGCAAGATGGAAAATCAGTCGTTAGTCAAGATATTTTACTATTTTCATATGGATGAACATATTTTAAAGGATTCAAGTGAAAAGCTCCATTATGAAGGGGTTGACCAAAAGAAGATTGATTAACGAAGGGGTGTCATAGCGGGAAGTAATGAAAGTAATAAGATCATGCATGGATTGTGATGTTAATAAAATGCTATTGAAACACACATTGAAGTTTGATGCCTTTAAGCCATTAGACATAGTGGATGATATTTGTGTGCTCCAATTGATCAAGTATAATAATTAATGTGCATATATGTATATAATGAATGAGGAACAAATTAAAGCATCATCATCCCAATCCATAACAATGTAAGGAATAAGCCCTTTATAATTTATCTAATGAATATTTATTATATGTTATAATCTTCATACCTTGGTGTCAATCTCTAGTCTCACAAAATTTTAATTGATTGAAAATGTAGAATAAATTCAAATATGGTTTGTTCAAGTGCTGGATCTCCCTCCAACCCAAAACTTGTACTTGTTCCATGTGTAATATAAAGTGCCATTACACCAATGCTTGAGTTAAATTTTGTGAAATAGATAGATTTGGTTGTTAGGTTTAGATAATTTTTTCCTAATGTTGTTGAATTTAGGCAGGCATTATACAAATACAACATTGCCTATTGTCTAGTCTAGCATTTGTCAAATATTGAAGAGCTCTTATTACTTTTTAGAATGATGCAAGATCTAGCAATATCTCTCCATCAAAATTTGAAAATGACTTGCCTACCATCATTGTTGTAGGACATGGAGTAGCATCTAGCATGTCAAAATTTTTCAAGACATCTAGAATATATTTGCTTTGATTAAGATATTTATCAAACTGATCTTTGAACACTTCAAACCATGGAAAATGGTGTATATCACCTAGGTCCTTGAGAGAGAAAAGAAAATTTAGTTGTTGAATGAAGTTCTGTAGTAGCTAATAATTATCTCCAGTCACTAGAATATCATTAACATAAATTAGAATAATTAAAACATGAGATTAAGTTTTAAGAATGAACAATGAACTATCTCTTTTAGTGTTTGTAAAGCCCCAATTAACCAGTGTTGATCTTAGCCTGTTAAACTAAGTTATTGGAGCTTGTTTAAGACCTTAGAAGGCCTTTGATAACTTAGACATTAGTAGGTTTACTTGAGTGCACAAATCCTTTTGGTTGACTCACAAAGGTAGTTTCTTGAAAATAACCATTCAAAAAGGCATTGTTAATGTCCAACTAGCATATTTCCCACCTTAAGGTCGCAATTGTTAGAATTAATTTGATCATGGAAGCTTTGACATCAAGGCTAAAAGTTTCTCTAAAATCTACCCTTAAGTCTTGTTAAAACCTTTTACCACCAATCTTGCTTTATGTCTTTGCACAATACCATCTGTATTATATTTAACTTTGAAAACCTATTTATGGTCAACTACGTTGGGTTGCCTTGTATAAGAAACAAGTATGCATTTTTTTTTTCTAATAAGGGCCTTAAACTTAGCTTGCATAGCTCTTTTCTATCATGGGATACATAACATTTTTGCTTTATTGGGTTCTATTTGAAGACTTGATTCAGCTTGTGTAAATCCAACAAAAGGATATTTGTGTTTAAAAATTCCTTTTTTACTTCTTGTCACCATTTGATGCCTTTGAACTCCTTGTTTTGAAACTTCTTCTTTTTCTTTAGCTTCTAATCTTCTTGCAATATTATCAATGGTTGCTATGTTAGGAAGGACATTAGAGTTGGAATTGTAAGTATCATGAAGTTAAGAATTACAAGATTCTAAAAGTGAATCTAAGGTACTAAACGAGATATTAGTTGTAGGATTCACATTTTTAATAGCAATAAAATTGTTAGAGTGCACTGTAAAATTGAAATAATGGAAATGTTGAAATATTAGAGGAATAGGACATTCTAAATCATTAACAAGTTGAGGGGATTACTCGGTGTTTAGGAAACCACTTTCAAAGGGAAACTCCTTCTCATTGAAAACTACATCCCTTGAAATTTACACTTTCTTTATTAAGTTTAAACACTTAAACCCTTTATGAGAGCTATTATACTTGAGAAAAACACATCTTAGGGCATGATACCATCTTGTGTTGATTACAAGGTTTGAGGTAATGATAGCAAGCACATCTGAAAGCCTTAAGACTCTTTTAGTTTGACAGGCTATTAAATGATTTGACATATGGTGAGCTACTGTCTAGAATATGAGTTGGCATCTTGTTAAAATGAAACACAATAGTTTAAAAAGCTTCCCACCAGTAGTATAATGGCATTTTAGCTTAAGCAAGAAAAGTTAAACCAACTTCAACTATGTGTTTGTGCTTATGTTTGGCCTACTATTTTGAGCTGAAGTACAAGGGCACAAATATCTAAAGAGTATGCTTGACTCTTGAGGAACATTGGTGAAACTTTTAAATTCTCCTCCCTTTGAAAAATTTTTATCTTTTGTTCAAATAGATTTTCAACCAAATTCTTGAACTAAACAAAAACATGTGATGCTTCTCCCTTTTGCTCTAGAGGATAAATCCAAGTATATTTGCTAAAATCACCAACAAAATATATATAGTATTTGAACTCAAATGAAGAAATAATTGGAAAAGATCCCATAAATCTATATGAATCAATTTAAGAGGAAATTTGGCTTGAGAAGTTGACAATTTAAAGGATAGAAGATGAGATTTACCATACTAACATGCTTCATAAAACATAGATTTTTTATTTTGATTCAACTTGACATTACATTAGTTTAGAATTTGAGACAGAACTTTATTAGAAGGATGATCTAATCTCTTATGCCAATTCTCTTTTACAGTAATTAAAGTTATAGCATTACTATACTTTACTAAATAATTGGTGCCTTATCAAAGAGTGTCCATTTTTTAGAGTGCTCCCTTAAATCTCCTGTGCATCAACTTATCCCCTGTTGCTTTGACCTTCACAGAACATTCAAGAGACTCAAAGTCAATGTAGACATTATCAACACCAGTTAACTTAGAACGCTCAAGAGGGTTTTGGAAATGTTTGGCATAAGCAAAACTTCTTTCATCAACAAAGACTGACTTTTTCATGGCAAAGCAATAGAACCAATGGTTGTAATTTCAAATTTTTGTCCTTTTCTGACAACTAAATTAATCTCACTAGAATTTTCTTTAAGATGCTCCATGTAATTGCTATTGTTAGTTAGATAATCACTAGCTCCATTGTCCATGTACGAAGAAGGGTCATCAACAGTGTTAGGATGAACAAAATAGGCAGTGACTAGTCATTGTTCTTGTTTTGTTTAGTTTCAGCTCCCATATAGGATCTGTCATATTGAAAATAACATGTAGTAGCAATATAACCAATCCTTCCACAAACTTAACAAGTTGGTCAATTTTGGTTTTTGCCTCTTTTGTCATGATTTTTGCTTCTTTTGAAATTCCTTGAGCTACTAGTCTCCATTGACCTTTTATAGCCTCAAAATTTAAGAAATGACTTTCTTTCTTGGCCATCAGTGCAATGGTAGTAGGTTGCCCAAGACTTAGATTAGTGAAGTTGTTAGGTTGCTCAAGCCTACTCTCATAAGTAGGAAGAGTTGCTTAAGGATCTATCCAAGATAGATTCTCCTTCTCCTTATTTGTAAGCTAAACAACAATTAGATTATAATTAGAATCTAATCCAATAAAAATTTGTAACTAAGTCATTTAGGGAGATTAGGCCACCTATAAGAGTTAGATTATTAATAATATGTTTCATTTTGTTAAGATATTCTTCCATTTTCATTGAATTCTTTTTGGTTCATTGAAATTCATTCTTGAAGAGTGTTATTTTGGCTCAAGTATGAGTTCATGAATGTCTTTAGTTGCTTCCCAAGGATCTCTTAAGGTTTGACAATGTAGCATTTATAAAGCTACCTCCAAAGTGATAGTGCTGTAGAGCCAACTAAAAAGTAATTGATTAGTAGAGACCCATTCTTCATCCTCTGGGCTTGACTTCGTCTTTGCACCTTCAAAGATGAGCTCAATAGACATGATTTAGTCCTAAAAATAAAATCACCCAGTTTGTTTCCCTTGATAACTAGTAGAACTATAAATTAACATAGTAGGTAGTTGCTCTTGTCTAGCTTGACAAAGTAGATCTACTTTACTATGGTAATGAATAGAGTGGGTTTGGCGCTTGTGAGTAGTAGTAGAGTTGGTCATTGCACTAGTAGGTGTCAATGCAGTAACAAAAGGTGTAGACAATTCTTGGGTGTTCATGGCATGAGCTATGCTTGCTCTAATACAAAGTAGAAAATATAGGAGATGAATGAGGAGGAAAAATGCTCTTAGTACTTGTTAATGAGAGGACTGAATTTTGCTAATATATAGAGGAATTTGTTACAATGAAAGCAATGATAAAAATATAGGTATCCTATTCCTTATAATAGAAAAAAAAAATCTCCTAGCAGCCTCAAACAACTTCAAAAATCAAGTAATTACAAAATGGTAGTATACAATTTATAGTTAACTAAAATAAGTTAACTAAAAGTCAGAATATAGTCAATTATAACTGAGAGCACTAATCAAATCTTAACATGCACCACATGTTATAAACAAGGTGAAGTATGCACTAATTTATTTTGATTTTCTACTCTTGATTATTTATTATTTTATCTCTATCATATGGGCTGTTATGTATAATTAGAAAGGTAGGGGTTATGTATTAGTTGTTATCTCTAAATTATATATAGCTTATATCTGCATTAATTTATTTCGATTTTCTACTCTTGATTATTTATTATTTTATCTCTATCATATGGGCTGTTATGTATAATTAGAAAGGTAGGGGTTATGTATTAGTTGTTATATCTAAATTATATATAGCTTATATCTGTATTTATGGTGATTCCTCAATCTCATGGCTGAGCCACCAACCTACAATTTATCCTTTAAAATATTGCTAATTAATGTTGCTTAGACACAGGCCATCAATTAACAAATTAAAAAAAAAATGCATTATGCATGTTAATGGCGTTTATCATTTAATTCTTAAATTAAACCATTTTTTGTTTTTTAGTATGTATTTAAGCTAGTGCATATATACGTATGTATTTGAATTTCTTGGATTTGCCTTGTACCTTGTTAATCTTGTTCATGTCCGTGTTCAATGAGAGAGAAATTTAACAGCTTGTGTCAGTGTTTATAGAGACTAGTTTGTGTCAGTTTCTTGACGATATGAAACTTTGAGCTACTTTTAATATTTCGTTTGTTTCTCTCCATCTAATTCAGGTGATAAAACCAGAGACACCGGTTTACAGAAGAACATTATAACAATTTATTAGTGATTGAATTGATTGAAGAAATAATTAGAGTAAAAGGACAGAACATGCCTAATGTCAAATGTAATGTAACTATAATCCATCTTGGACATGTTTCTATGTCATTGCTTTCTGAATACGAAGCTTAATTTGCTCAATGCTCATGCTGCTAAACTAGCCCTCAAATGCTGAACAAAGAGCTTTCTTGGTATTGACCATTCCTGAAGATTGAAGATCAACAAGTCTATTATGGGAACTTGATTCAACTAAATTTGATGTGTTCAGTACTTGAGAATTTTTATTTTTCATGTGTCAAATAAAATTATTTATAAAATATTTAAAAATAAAAATATACAAAGTATGAAATTTATGTATTGGATATTATCTTAAATAATATCTAGATGTTGATTTTTTTTCTTTCGGAATTTGTCATAAATGTATTTTAAAATAAATTTATTTTTTCGTAAATAAAATTTCATTCAAATGCAAAGCCTAACAATGCATATAAGAGTCGTAAAAATTTTAAAATTTTGAAACAAACAAATGTCTGTATAATTCTCTTCAATTATAAAAAGAAAATAAAAATTTTACTCATCTTCTAAATTATATTTTTGGGATGAAAATTTATCACCAGTATCATTGACGTTATAACAAAAACAATCACGATTATCCACTTTGTGTATCAAATCCCACAATTTTGACAATTTCATATGATTCCAAGATCAACTCAAAGAAAAGTAAGAAAAATAAAAAATAAAAACTCTAATTAAACGAGAAGAAAATGGACAAAAATGGGATCAAAATACTTTCAATCTTCTAAAAAGGTCAAATCGAAAGATCTCTCTCAAATTTTTCACAAAAGATAAATCTAAAAATATATATCTGTTAAAAAATGGGGTGGGGGTGGGAAATTGCGAGCTATAGGCGTTTATAAGATTGTAATTTTTGTTTTACTTTTTTTTTGGGTTATGGAACTTTTTAGGGACCCATTCGTATCATATTTGTAACATATTGTCCCTGAAAGTTAATAGGATAAATTATATTTCCCCTCCTTTCTTTGAAAGATATTTAAATGATATGGTCCTTCTTTTTATTTAAAAAATTTAAATTCTTCTCTTACAAAATCAATAGATATATTACACTAATATCTCTTGCGATAAAAAATAAGTTATAATTATACTTATTTTGATTAAAATATCATTATATCTACTATTTATATAATATAATATGTATCAAATATATATTTGATCAATATAAAAATAACTAATTTTTTAAATATAAAGTAAATTAAGTTTGTAGTTTGTAGCATATAATAAATACCAGTGAAATAGAAGTTTAAAGATTATATTATATTTTTTTAATAAAAGATGTCAATATTTTTTAATTATATTTTATTCCACTTTCCTTTATTAAAACCAAAGAGAGAGCTTTATTTTATTTGCAAATCTATACTATAAATGAGTAACTCAAACGGCCAACGCCCAGATATATGGAATACACTGCCATGTCAAGCAATTGCCACTGTTCACGTGACATTAATATATATGAACACCTATATCGACTAGAAAACAGGCATGTGAGGCTAGGTTAATATGCCTCCCCACAAAGGAAATTGTTCATAGAACCACCAATTTTGAAGCATCATATCTTTCTTTTTTGTTATCCAAATCATGCATATTATATACCATTAGAAAGTTTTTATAACAAATTTTTCAATCATATGTGATTTACATATAGTTGTGACCTGAGAAGAGAGCTCTTGGTCTCGAAATAGGGGAGTAAGCCTCTACACAAAGAAAACTGTTTATAAAATCGCCAACTTTGTAGGCTCATATTCCTTTCAATTCTCACCCAAATCATGTATAACATATATCATTGGAAACTCAAAAATGAACTTTCTAACCATACATGATTCCCAGATAGTGGAAATCTGAGGAAAGAGTTCCCAACCTTAAAATTTGGATTATTGATCATGTTTTTCACGATGAATTTTTTCTTTTCTTATAAGGGGTCATCCATTTAATACCAAAATTTAACCATATGTTCTACAACCATAAGCATCATTTGGTGTGAAATTGGGCTTAATATGGTCTTTACATTTTTCACCATTAACGGTAAAAGTTGCCCTAAGCTAGAAATTTGATAAGTATGTACTAATTTTATCCAACATTCTAACTTCACTTTCATTATTGATAAAGTGAGACTAAAGCTCTTAGGCTGGAAGGCTAGATTCCTCTTTTTTAATATAATTTAATATATATAAACATATATATATATATATATATATATATATATATATATATATATATATATATATATATATATATATATATATATATATATATATATATATATATATATATATATATATATATATATATATATATATATATATATATATAAAAAAATACATATTAAATTAAATATATAAATTTCTATTTAATATAAATATAGATAGAATAGATTCTAATATTCTATATAAAATATATTAATTATTAATTATATATAATTATTATATAATAATTATTTATTATTTAGTCAGGTAAGACCCACCTTCCATTTTTTTATTTTAAACAAATTTATTGTATTATTAACTTTTTTAACTTTTAAAAATTAAAGATTTTTTTAACTAAACTGACCCCTTGCTTACTAGTCATTATTTTGTAATGTTAAAAACTGGCCGTTTGAACACAATTATATATCCTATTCTCTGTCCATATTTTGTTTCTCTCTTTCTCTACTTTGCTTTTTCTCTCTTCATCTTCTCTGATTGCATTCGAAATTTTGCTTTCTAGTTTCTTTGATTTAACTCTTATTTGGTTTAACTTTGCAGCATTTCTTTATCTTTCTTCTCTCAACATTTGTTTTATTGGAGTTTTAGAAAGGGAGTCTTTGACTTCCACTTGGCTATTCTCAGAATTTGCTTTCGAATCTATCTTCAAAAGTAGAGAAGCTTTAGCAGTCAATAAGGAACACGTTCAAATATTTCAATGTTTTTAAACGGTACATATGAATAATTGCTTGATAATATTTGTCTGAAATATTAGTTGTTATTTATTACTTATTTTTGTGATAATATAGTGGAGAAATATTTATTATTGGATAATATTTATAAATAAATTTTTTTGATAATATTTTTGGTCATTTAATGTAGTGGAGGAAATTTTGTATTTGATAATATTTGTAAAATAATTTTTTATCAAAATTTATAAGATTGTTTATTATCACAACAAATAGAAATTGGTGATAATCAAACATGGAGTTATAATAGACTGGATCATAGATGTAAAGGATATACTTATGAATTTTTAAAAGGGGTAGAAGAGTTTATTGCTTTTGCTTATGAAAATAGACCCAATTTAAGAAATGAAAAAAAAAAAAAAAGATGTCCATGTTCTAAATACAAAAATAGAGCATAGTTTACAATTGATGATGTAAGAATTGATCTTTACAAAAATGGATTTCAAGATAAATATTGGTATTGGACATGTTATGATGAGATTGAACCATCACCAACTAACATTCACTATTGGAACAAAATTTAGCTCAAAATTAGTAAATAAAGACCATAATAATAGTTATGAAAGAATGATCTTTGATGTAACTGATTTTAATTTTGATATTAGTAAAGTAGATTATAATGATAATATTAATCATATTGAAGAACCTCCAAACTTAGAAACCCAAAAATTTTATGATTTATTAAAGGGAAAATTAGAGTTAAGGATCCAAAAATAAAAATATTTACTCTAAAGGACTTGTTACCACTAAGTCGAAAGAGTTTATTTAAAGTCAATGATAATTTATCTTAAAATAATGATAATAGGTCTTTCAAAGTAAATATTTTTAACTTGGGGTTCTTAATTATAATTCTCCCTTTATTAAATGCATATTAGTAATCACTTTAACTAAGATGCAATAATCAATTTTAGTTGTCTGTTGCCATAAGAACTACAAAAAAAGTAGCTTTTAGCATCCAATTGTTGTCACTAAAGCCATTTAATGGTGACATTTGATTGCCACTAGGTCAACGGTAATATTTCCATTAAAAAAAAATTTAGAGGCAACTAGAAAAATTGCCACTAGAATCAATATTTAGCAGCAACAAAAGCCATCACTAAGAATATTTTGGCAGCCACCTTTATCACCATTAAAGCCTCAATAGTTTGGCTTTTGTACAATGTTGCTATTGAAAGTTATTTATCGTGGCTACATTTGTTGTTAAAAAATTTTTAATAGCTACTTTTTTAATTGCCACTATAGAATTTTTTAGTAATGACCTATGTCGCCACTAAAAACATCTTGACATTGAGGATTGCCATTAAATATTGCTTTTTTTACAATGATTTATGGTGTTGCTAAAAGGCCTTGATTAGCCATGTCATTATTTGCTGCTAATAAAATTATTTTTAGTGGCAAAAAAAGTCATTATTAAAAATTTTTTTTAAAATTTTTTTTTTAATTACTTCATATTACAGTTACAAAATACATTACTGCTTAAATAAATTTAAAACATTAACTAAGAGTTTGCATACATAAACCCTAAATCTATTATATATAGTTCTTGGCCTATTACAAAATTAATAAGCTTTCTTATTGCTCCTTTCTGTGCATTCTTCCTAGCTAGGTGACTCTTCCATCATTCTTTCAAAATGATTTTCTATCTACCTCTTCTTGCTTGAGAAAATCTAGAAGTCTATAGGCCTTAGCTAGTTCATTTTTATTGTTGGCCAGCAAAAGATTCTAACTCCTTCACATATGTGGCTTGCAGTATGTGAATGTTTCAGGCACTATATGAAACCTGATAAAAGCACATATGCACATAATTAATTAAAGGAAAACATCATGTTTACAAAAACCAAAAGCACTTAAATAAATATTTGACAAATCAGTAATTGCACTTTGTGAAGTAGGGACCTACATGAGTGAAAATCCAACTTTGTGTAATTGCAAATTACACAATGAAGAACTAATAGAATTCCAAATAGAATTAAAAAAAGCTTCACTTGAAATTCAAAAAATGCACAAACAAAATTCCAAAAAAATTGCTAAAGCAATTCCAAAAATTCAAAAAATAAAAAATTTCAAATAGAATTCCAAATATAATTACACAAAATCCAATTTTATGCAATTGCAAATTACATAATAAAGCACAAATAGAAGTCCAAACAGAATCAAGAAAAATATTTGACTTAAAATTTAAAAATTGCACAAATAGAATTCTAAAAAATTGTTGAATCAATTACTAAACCAAATCTAAAAATTCAAAATATGAAAAATTTCAAACAGAATTCCAAACAAAATCCAAAAATCCAACTTTGTTCAATTGCAAACTACACAATGAAGCACAAACAAAATTCCAGATAGAATAAAAAACAAACTTGATTTGAAATTAAAAAAAATGCAAAAACAAAATGCTAGAAATTGTTAAACCACATGCTAAACGAACTTTAAAAATTCAAAAAATGAAAAATATCAACTAGAATTCCACACAAAATCATAAAGGTTTAGCAAATTCTAGCAAATAGAATTCCCAAAAAAATGAAAAAATTCCCAAAAAAGGAAAAAAGTTCTTAGAAATCCAAAAAACAAAAAGTCCAACATAAAATCAAGTCTATCACACTAGTTCAAATATAAGTTCCAATCCCAAAAATTCAAAAAGTCACAATTTTTCCCAAAAATTCAAAAGAAGTCTATTGGCATCACTTGTTCTCTCCATCAACCTTGATTCATTCCTTCCACACATTGCATGTGTTCATCCTTCCTCATTTCCTCTATCGATCTCTCTTACTTAATCATTTTCTCTCATTAACCCTCCATTGTTCTTGCCATGGCTGTCATTGTTGCAACTCTTAGTCATCTCTCACCATCGCTAACCCATTGTTCATTCTCACTCCTAGGTCAATCTCACATGCTCCATCTCCTTTGCTTTCACTTTCAAGCTGCAAAAAGGGAAAAAGGGCTAGGGAGTTAAATTAATTGGGGCAATCTGCATTTCATTCCCAATCCACTAA
The DNA here is from genome assembly GCA_032878935.1 of Erythrophleum fordii. NCBI lineage: Eukaryota > Viridiplantae > Streptophyta > Magnoliopsida > Fabales > Fabaceae > Erythrophleum > Erythrophleum fordii. The sequence goes on along the minus strand of JAVQMF010000058.1, from coordinate 28,965,883 downwards.
TTAAAAAATAATAATAATAACAATTAGCCTTTTTTTAGTGATGACTTATGTTAGACGCCACTAATGTAATCTTTTAGCAACACAAGTTGTTATTGCTAAGAAGTTTGGTTTTAAAATTTTTCAACCTACATAGGAAAATTTTTTAAAAGGAATTAGTGGCAACTTATTGTCACCATTTAGAAAGTTACAGTATTATGTTTCAGTGATGGTATCTATTGGTCGCCACTATTTTTTTAAGTAATGAATCACAAAGAGCCAAAGTTTGCACCAACATAGAATGTCACTGCTAAAATCTCTTTTACTAGATACAAAGAGTTGCTACTAAAATCATGGCTAAAAAAAGTACACAAGAAATAGTGGTGACATGTTTTTGCCCTTAAAAACTTTTAGCAGCAATTTTAAATCACTACAAAAATACTTCTATCACCATAAAAGCTTTTTAGCAGTGACTTTTTTCTTCTTCTTCTTTTCGGTCACCACTACACGTTTTAATAGAAAGATAAATACCCTTTTAGCAATATATTACATTTTAGAGCAATTAATAAATGTCCTTGCTAAAAGTCCTTGCTAAAAACTACTTTTTTAAGCGAATGTTAAATATTAAATTTGACAACAATATGTCACAATATAAATTTAATCAGTTTTCAAGTCTTATAAATGATAGTTGCCTACCTGATAATATCATACTTGATATTAGTACAAAACAAAGAAGCTAGTATTATAATTTAGTCTATCTACTTAAAAATTTGATCTTTGCATTAATGAATATATGTTGTATTACAAAGATAACATAAACGAGATGATGCGTAAATTCTATGAAGTACCTTGATATAAAACTAATCAACCTGGTTAGAGACAAAGTTCTAAGGAGATTCTAGTAAAAAAAAATGTATTATTTATCAATTATCTCTGGATTGCAAAATTTTTATACCTCAAGGAGCTTTATTGAGCTCATACGATGATATTAGAATAATCACAGACATAAAGGTGTACTGTGTTATCCATCAGATAAAGAAATATGAAAACATTTTTGATAGTATATAATTTGATTTTGCCATAGAACCATGAAATGTTATATTAGATTTATGTATAAATGGGTTTATTCTTTATAATCAATCTATTTCATCATATTCATGTTAGCATATAATAATTATTCCTTACAATCTCCTTCTTGAATTGTACATGACTACTCCTTTCTTTTCTTTTTTACTATAATCATTCCTGAATTGTAAAATCCCAATATTAAAGTTGATGTATTCTTATAGCTATTAATTGATAAGTTAAAATTGTTATGAAAGGATGAAGCATCAACCTATGACGTCTTAAAAAAATAAAATTTTCAAATAAGAACATTATTAACATGAACAATAAATGACTTTCTAGCATAAGAATTGTTGTTAGAATAGAGCATTAGGAAATTAGCTTGTTTTTATTGTATGCATAACTTAAAAGTTTTTATTTGCAGTATGGTGAAAAGAATTCTTAGTTCAATTGTTATTGACAGTTTCTGCCTATGAACCACATTTTCAAAAGAAATAAAGACTTTTTCAAGAAAAATAGAGTTGGGAACGATTACCTTCCCCTAAAATTTGATAGAGAATAATTATGACAATATGTGAGAACCTTTCCTAAAATAATAGATCAATGAGCTTTTAGATTACTTGGTTATGAGAAAATCACAATTGGACAAAATGGAATATATTTTAGGAGCTTCCATATTAAAAATAGCTATTGGGTTGGCATAATTTAAATATGATGCACATATAAAAAAAAATGTGTTCAATAATATATTTAATACTATTATGGATGTCAAAAGGAAGACCAAGGGTAACATAAAAGCTAGAATAGATTTAAAGGAATATTGTAGGCAGGAAGACTTAAAGCGTAAGAATTGGCTATTAGGAAAGTAGTCAGGCCAAAAGCTAAGTTTACTTTCATATTAGAGCAAAGAAGGACTATCTGTGAGTAGATAAAAAGATTGGAAATGCTCTATGGGTATTCCTCAAACATGTCAAGTTGTGTGGATTCAAATAAGGGAAAGTTCTTTGGACTTAAAAATTATAATTGTCACATTTTTATGGAATGTGTGCTACTGAGTGCTTTTAGTGCACCACTTGAGAAAATTTAAAAACCTATAACTAAGTTGAGCCAATTTTTTAGAGAATTATGTTTAGTGAAGTTAAAGATGGATGATTTGATGCAAATGGAACCCAACATTCCAATCATTTTATGCAAGTTGTAAAGAATATTTTCACTTTGATTCTTTGATTTTGTGGAATATTTACAAGTCCTTTTACCATTTGAGGTTAAGGTTGGCAGCCCTAGTCCAATACTAATGGATATATCACTTTAAAAGGCAATTAATATTTATGTGATATTCTAACCATTTCTAATTGCCCCTAACTACTTGTCATTTGGTCATGCAAGTTTTTAAATAGATTCAAATGTATGGTTAAAAATAAAGTTCATGTAAAAGGTTTCTATCTACAATGTGTATTTGTCTCAAGAGGTATCGCACTTTTGTTCATACTATTTTGAGTCACATGTACCTCTTGTACAAACAAGAGTTACTTAAAATGATTGTATGGATGAAGCAAAGACAAATAAACCAACTTTATCAATTTTTAATAAAGTTGAATGTTGACTTATAAAGTGCTCCACTCATTATTTAAATGATAGAGAAATGAGTGACACCCATTTCCATGTCTTGTTGAATTGCGAACAAGTCAAATCATATATTGAACAAGACACAAACTTGTCACTATGTTGAGGTTAATTACTATTTGTATCCTAACATTTAAACTACATTGGGTAGTATCCCCAAAATTTAGCTAACTAATTAACTCAATATTACAAAATGAATAATAGAAAATACTTAGTTAATAATTACATGAGAAAATATAGGATTTCTTTGAGTTTTAGGCACAAGAAAAAATGAGCACTTTATTAAGGATATAATGATATTTTATAAGGTCAACTAGGAATTTAATAGAAATTATTAGGAATTTAGAAGAATTAACTAGAAATAATTAATTAATAGAAAATTAAATAATAAATACTTGGGAAAAATTTTCAAAAAATTCCCTAGATCATTAAGCCTAAAAATATTAGAAAACTATTTGGAAAAATAAAAATATTTAGATGAAAATTAGAGGTCAAAATATAATTATTAAAAAATATATGATAAAAATCTGTAATTTGCACTAAGGGCCAAAATTGTAGTTGAAAATTGAAGACTTTGGAGTGAGACGGCTGACTTGACGAAATTGAGGCTTGTTAGAGTAGTTTGGACCTTGTCTTGGAAAATAAGATAAATGTGAAAATGGTTTGGATTTGATTTGTGGAATAAGCTTCAGTTATTTTAAAAAGAATGTATTAAGTAATGAGGTAATTATATATAAATTATTTAGTGAAATTAAAGTTGCAATAAATTAGTTTTGATGAAATTTATTTAAAAAAATATTTTATTTAGAGATCTTAAAAATATATTATGTAAATTAGATTTATTAATGAAAAATTTGATATGAGGATTAATTTAGCATCACTATCTAATAAAAAAAGATTATTATAAAATAATATATCCTAATCATCCTAAATTGACAAATAAGAGTATAAATATATATATATATATATATATATATATATATATATATATATATATATATATATATATATATATATATATATATATATATATATATATATATATATATATATATATATATATATATATATATATATATATATATATATATATATATATATATATAAAAGGTGTCAAATGAGAAGCATTTCGTTGGGAAGTAAAACAAATAAAATAAAAAAGAGAAATCCCGTGCAGTGCATAAATCGGACACGTGAAATGTTGGAAAGGAATTCACATAATATTGGTAAATTTTAGCATTGGCATATTTAAATACTTTCGCAGGATGCCAGCTTGACGTGATGTCAGCATAAATGAATCATCTTCCTTACGTTATCTTTGTTCTAGCGAAGCATATAATAAAAGCAACACTAAATGAAGTGAACTTGGCAGAATTTTATTCGAAATCGTTGATAAATAGCGGCCCTCTTCTTCCATTTCAACACAACTTGTAGCTGAAATCGTTGATAAAGCGAAGTAGTGAAATGGCGAGAAAGAGGAATAGTGGAAGGCGTGAGAAAGAATAAGTAAGTTAGGAACCTTAGAAAAAAAATTTGAGGTAAGAACAGATTTTAGTCTAAGGGCAGTTTAGTTATCTTCTCTATTTTACTTTTGCTTTGGTCACTAGATGATAAGAATTTAAAATTTTATTATTAAATGTTTGGTATGTCTAATTTAAGAATTTATGTTTGGTATGTTTAATTTAGGAATTTATTATTAAATGTTGGTATGAAATATTGAGGAATTTATTATTAGATTTTTGGCATGTTTAAATTAGAAATTATTATGATTCTTGGTGTGTTTAATTTATTAGTTGTTGGTTATCTTTATAAGTTCTCTTGAAACTACAAATTTAATTGGTGTAATGTGTCATTTAGTCCTTGAGCAAAGAAATATTCTAGATCCTATGCATAGATGACAAAAAAAATAGACTACTTTTATGCATGGATGATTATAAACCAACGTAATTTCTATATATAGATGATTGAATTCTGAATTATTCTTATACATAAATGACTTAAGCAATTGGAGAACTCTTATATAGACCTGATATGAACTTAACTAAGACACGAAAAATATTAAAAGATACAATCAAAGGAAAAATGGTTCCACTAAAATTCGTATAGGCAACCAATGATTCCTTAGATTAGTTTTAGAAGCATACATAAATTACATAATTAGTATAATAGTATTTTGTGAATAGGGTTGTTCAGAATGAAAAGCACAAAGACGTGGCAGTATTATAACAAAACCTTAGGGATACGAATAAGAATGGGCTAAGGCCAAGCAAATTTCAAATTAAATAGTACTAAATAAACTCCAGCCTCTTACATGATTTCTAGGCTACAGTTATATTTCCCAATATTTGCATTATAGCTAATTGAAAGAATAACCAATTCATATTCAAACCATACAGCAATAACAATATTCCGCTCTCCTCTTCAACTAGATTAAATGTGTTTTCTTTGTTTTAGCAATCATAGCTAGCACAACAAAGTCCACACAAAACATAAGACCTTCTATTTTAACCAAAACATTCTTTAAAAATCTACAAGTTTCTTAACAAAGCAATAACCAATAATCAATATCACATTGGTCTCTTTAACCTCAACCAATCCAATAATCAAATAAGACAAAATGCAGCATCTTAGATCCTCAAAATGGCAAAATCAAAACAACACCTCAAAAATGGAAAAATCTAAAGCAAAAGAATTAGGAGTAGAAAAAATCAAAGATCAGAGAAGGATCAGTGAAACAACACCTTAAAATGGCAAGGAAAAAGGTGAACAAATGACATCATAGTGGTAGACCAGTAAATAAACGACAAACGCATGAGCTCTTAGCACTAGTTCTACTTGAACAGCAAAGGAACAACCTCATGATGAAGGTTGAATGGAAAGAATATAGAAAGCAAAGATTGAAGATGATCTCATAGGGCTAAAGAAGATGTCAAGGGTTAGGGCATTTTAAAATGCCTTAATCACAGTTAAGACTAGTGCCTTAAATATAATTTTTAAAACCACATTTAAGGCAACTCATCTCCTAATTGCGGTTTTAAAATGTCTTAATTATGGTTAGGACTAGCATCCAAACTATAGTTTTTATAAACCATGTTTAGAGTAACCTATATCCTAACTACAGTTTTGTTTAAAATAGCAATTAGGACATTAGTCTTAACTATGGTTATGGACACTACAATTAAGACGTGGCATTGCCACGATGTTCATAGCCACAGTTAAGTCTCCACAGCAAAAAGACCCATTTTTTAGTGGTGATTATACTTTATGGCATGCTAGATTAGAACATTTAAATTTTGGTTCATTAACTATGCTAAAAAATGGTTACATTGCTTGCAAATATCAAACTGTTGAAAAGTGTGAAATTTATATACAAACAAAAATGACCAAAAAGCCTTTTTCCAAAGTTGAAAGAAATATAGAAATATTAGATTTAGTACATTCTAATACATATGAATTAAATGGAGAATTAACAAAGAGTGATAAAAGATATTTTATTACTTTCATTGATAACTACTATATATTCACTTTAGTCTATTTTTTTAGAACAAAAGATGAAGCCTTTTAGAAATTTAGAGAAGACAAATCAATTGTGGAAAATCAAAAGAATAGTTAAATAAAGATTCTATGTAGTGATAGAGGTGGGGAATGTTTTCCTATTGAATTTGATAAATTCTGTGAAGCATATGGTTTGATTCATAAAAAACACGCCCTTTACACAAAAATAAGACTGTAGTTTATATGGTCAATGCTATGCTGTTAAATGCACACTTACCACATAATTTATGGGTTAAGACTCATTGAATAGAATACCTTCAAAAAATATAAATATTTCACCTTATGAACTTTGGAATAATAAAAAACCAAATTTACATTATTTCAAAGTGTCGAGGGGTATTTCATATTGTAAAGTTCCTAATCATCAAAGAACAAAGTTAGGACCTAGAGGTATCAAAAGTATATTTGTATGCACAAAACTAAAAGTATATAGACTTCTAGATTTACAATTTAATGTGATTGTAGAGTCTATACATATTAAATTTATTGAAAACAAATTTATACATGATTCTGTTGATGATCAATCTTTTCTTGAACAAAATCAAAACCATGTTGATTCATATAGAATGTCACATTCTGTTGTTGCTATCAACAAAAGGAATAGTGATAACACTTAACTAGAAATTAGAAGAAGTCAATGCTTAGACTTTATCTCTTCACAATTAATAGTGTTTCTTGTTGAAGGAAGTAAGACAAATATATATAATAAAATACCTATCTTGTTGAATGTTGAAAGTGATCCAAAAACTTCTCAAGAAATAATGTCTTCTAAAGATGTAACCTTCTAAAAAGAGGCTATAAATAATGAAATGAATTCCATCATATCAAATAATGCATGGTTATTAGAGGATTTATCTCTTTGTTCAAAACCTATTGGTTGCAAATTGGTATTTAGATGTAAATATGACACAAATGGTTCTATTCAAATGTTCAAAGTAAGATTAGTGACAAAAAGTTTTACACAAAAAGAAAATACTTATTATTTTGATACATATGCACCTATAGCAAGAATAACATCCATTAGATTACTCTTATCTTTAGCCTCTACATATGGTTTATATGTTCATTGAGTGGTTGTCAAAGTAACCTTTTTAAATGGAGATCTAATGAAGAAATCTATATGTAAGAACTTGGAAGATTTTGTTCTCCTTAGAAATGAAGATAAAGTATGCAAACTATTAAAATCTCTCTATAGTCTAAAACAAGAACAAAAAAAAATGGCATGAGAAATTCCATATGGTCATATTATCTAATGGGTTCGTACATAATCATGCTGACAAATGTATTTACTCCAAATTAACAAAGGAATATGAAGTTATAATTTGTCCATATATTGATGATGTGTTATTTCTTGTATGAATATGCTTGATATCTTTGAAATTAAAAAATATCTAACCTTGGCTTTTAAGATGGGAGACTTGAATGAAGTAAATACTATCTAAGGTATTAAGGTTAGAAGAGACAATAAAGAAGTAACTTTGACACAGTCACACTACATAGAATTGTATTGTATCAAATATAGCATTTATTCTTTGTATACTCTCAACGTTTACAAATAATCTAAGCAATGATTATTAGAGAACAGTTATAGAGAATTTGAATATTTGAAAAGAACAAAACACTTGGTAACTCATTTTAGCAATTTTCCTATTGTGTTAAAAGGTTATTTTGTTACAAGTTGGATAACAAGTATTAATAACAACAAGTTCACTTTAGGGTGGATATTCACCTTAGGTAATGGTGCAATTAGTTAGGCTTCTAAGAAGCAAAATTCTATTCCCCATTTTACAATGGAATCTTAATTTATTTCACTAACAACTACTAGAAAAAAGTAGAGTTGGTAAGGAACATGTTGTTGGATATAAAGTTATAGGCACAATATATGCCAGCCATTTTTGTATCTTGTGATAGTAAGACTACAATATCTATCACTCATAATAAGATATATAATAGGAAATTGAGACATATAAGTTTAAGGCACACATATATAAGAGAATTAATCACTAGTGGGACTATGATGATATATAGTTTATATACAGTGAAGTAAGAATTTGGTTGATCTTTTGACAAAAGCCTCGTTAAGAGATGCAATACAACATACTCATAAGGCAATGGGGTAAAACCCATTAACCAAAATATTAATAATGGGATCTCCACTTTGAGTTAGTATACACTCTAACAATATAAAGTTTAATAGGCAATAATAAGTTATTATGTGTTGCTTAAGCACTAAACTCCACATTTAAAGTCTCCTTTTAGAGTATGTAGTATAAATTGTTACCAGAGGAGTTTTTGGAGTTTATAAGGGTCTGTAGTAACATGGATACAAAGAAAAAATCTACAGTGCATACTATTATAATAAGAGATTGACAAGGTCTTAATGGAGGTGTTAAATATCTAGAATAACAAGGACATGATAATAAACTTCATTTATATGAATATCAAAGTGGTGCCACTTCGAACAAAATTTAAGGGTTGATCTTGTAAATATTCATGAAATCAGGATTTGCTTATGGCCATAAAAATACTAAAGCAACATACTAAACTTCTTAGTGATTTAAAAATATTATACATGTGATACTTTCGATTTTGGCATAAAGAGTTATAGTTTAAATCGTAAGATACCAATAACTTTGTCAAAACTTTAAAGAATTTATACTAATAAAAAATTCAAATCTTAACAAGATACTTTTTAGCATGTATGATATTATGGAGAAAAATTACAAACTAGTGGGGGTATTGTTATACAGTTTGTAATATAGTGTGTACCTTGGAGTCCCACATTGGATATAGATTTAGTTAATTAAAGGTATATAAGGAAGGGACCAATTAGTATAATTTAGTATATCCAAATAGATTATATATATATATATATATATATATATATATTAATTACAAAACCAACGTATTTGACTCTAGCAGCCTTAGTTATTTAATTTTGAATTCAAATTTAAATTATGTTAAAATTTAAATCAATCAATGCGGCTGTTAACTTAAAAACAAACAACTATTAGAAAATAAATTAACATGTTTGTTAATTTAAAAACAAAAAATTGTTAAGGATGATCATTCAAAGTTTATTATATCCCTTCTTCCATATTAGAAATGCTAAGAAAATTTAAGTATTATTGTAGACTTTGTTATACCTTAAAAAAATATTATTTATAATTTTTTAATATATAGACAATCACTTTAAAAAAAATCACACCTCAAAGCCTTTTTTATTTATCATATGAGGTGTTAAGCTAATCATTGCATTTAATGTATGGCTAACGTGGGGGTTAAGATACTCATGTGTAGTATCATGTACGTTTAGTGGAGAGGTTCAACTTCTTTCTAGTCTAGTTGCTTCATGTCCGTCCTGTCTCAAATACTTTAAAGTTTCTTTGTACTTTCTTATTATTTAAAAAACAAAACAGAAAATAAAAATATATAATAATTAGTGAGACTGGACGGCTGGATAGAAACAATGGACTGGAGAGAAGCCATAAGCTAAGTGGAGAAAGCTTATGGTGCCAGACTCTCGTTTCTTTCTTCCTTAACACGAAAAATCTCCATTTATTCTATTGGTATTTTATAACTTCCTATGTTATATATATATATATATATAGTTATAATTTAATTGTTAAATAATCTCTTTATTCATATTTTAATTAAGTAGTTAAGCTAAATCAATTTTATGAGCAAATTCTTTAATAAAATGTTTTATTAGTAGTTTTAAATTATAAAATATGAAATATTTTTCCTATGTAAAATTTGACTCAAGCTTATATTTTACTAGCAAGGTATTAAATCACTTTTAATTTCACTAATTAGTATTTGATTACATAATTTTTAGTGCTTTATTTTTAATAAATATATTTACTTAAATTTAGACTAATTATATTATAATTTCATAAAGTACAAAGATCAAATAAATATATTTAGTAAAATTTTAACTTGTTATCACATATCAAAAGTTCATATAGTTCATTTTAATGGTGATAAATTATTAAACATATAAGGTATCCTAATTAAATAGATACAACAACTTAATTTATGTCGCACAATTTTAATTAACATGTTATTCATATATCTAATTAGATGGGGATGTTATATAGCTGCCAAAACATAGAGTCTAAAACCAAAATACTGGCTATCTGAACAAGAAGAAGCTTACGAAAAGATCTCTGCGACTGACAAAAGTCCCAAAATCTACAATTCAAGAGCCCACTAATCTGAAAAATAATTCAACATAAAAAGGGGTAAGCTACACAAACTTAATGGCATGACAAACAAGGTGGACATGATGGGAAACAAGAATATACGAGTATTTATTTTATGAAAATAGATTTGCACAGGATTAGAACATTGAAGTAAAGAGGCATTAATGTAAAACAAAGTTTAAAATGTGGTTCCACACATTCCATATTCCAAAATCTGTCTCTAACTTCAAATTATTTTAATTCACAAGCATTGACCAATGAAAGAATAGAAGCCAAAAACAAACCCCAAGCATAATCAATTTAATTAACAAGTAATAAGAAAAACTTCGCAACATCTTGTAATTACTAAAACCGAGACCGCAACAATCCATTCAAAATATCCACACACAAAGAAATGAAACAACTTTTTTATTTAAGTTACATTGTTCTTTCCCAAATATCAAATTACAAAGATATAACAATAATTGAGCAAGAGATCTTCACCATAATAAATCTCAAATAAGCATCATCACTACTAGAAAAATTAGATTTAGCGAGGGACAAATTCCTCGCTAAATTCTTTAAATCCCTCGTTAAATCTGATTTAGCGAGGGATAATTTTTCTCGTTAAATCCGTTGCTAAATCACTGGTCGCTAATTTTTAGCGAGGGATAGTAATATTCCTTGCTAATACGTCCCTCGCTAAATTTAGCGAGGGATTTCATTCCCTCGCTAACTGATTAAAAATCATATTATTTTAGCTAGGAATTAGCGAGGAAGATTTCCCTCCGTAAAATTATCTTAGAGATGGATTGAGATGCCACGTCACGCCTCCACATCACAAGACCTGAAGCTCCTTCCTTTGTGTCCATCTTTTCTGCCAATTGAGCTACAATGAACCTATAGTCTTTTAGTATAAAATTTAATATATATCATATTAGTTAACTATTATAATATCATGATTGTACTAAAATTATAAATATTCATCAATAAATAATATTATATGCTTTAAACATAATATATTATATTTTCATCTATTACATATATTAAAAGTTCAATTGTTTTACTAAAAAGGGAAAAATATGAGCTTTTTTTTTTTACACATAGAAGAGCAAGCTCAGTAATATTGAAAATTCATAAGGTTTTTTTAGTTTAATATTTATTTTAACAAGGATTAAAATAAATTTTGCTAATTTTCTTGCTAATTAGAAATGAAATAAATATGTCTAGTTGGTTTATTGGCTAGCTAATTAGAAAGGAAGAATACGCCTCATTAAGTTCTTCACTAATTAGAGAGGAATGAAAAATGTTTCATTAGTTCCTCACTAATTAGAAATGGACAAAATAGACCTTGCCAAGCCCTCAATAACTCGAGAAGGATAAAATAGGTTTCGTTAATTCCTCGCTAATTAGAAAAGGATAAAATAGGCTTCTCTAGTCCTCTCTAATTCCTCACTAACTAGAAAGGGATAAAATATGTCTCGCTAATTTTTTGCTAATTAGAGAAGGATAAAATAAGACTTGCAAATTCTTTGCTAATTTAGAGAGGGATAAAATAGGCCTCGCAAATTCCTTGTTAATTTAGAGAGAGATAAAAATGGGCCTCGCAAATTCCTCGCTAATTTAGAGAGGGATAAAATAGGCCTTGCTAATTTCTTGTTAATTAGAGAGGGATAAAATAGGTATCGCTAATTCCTCGCTAATTTAGAGAGGGATAAAATAGGCCTCGCAAATTCCTCGCTAATTTAGAGAGAGATAAAAATGGGCCTCGCTAATTTAGATAGGGATAAAATAGGCCTTGCTAATTTCTTGCTAATTAGAGAGGGATAAAATAGGTATCACTAATTCCTCGCTAATTAGAGAAGGATAAAAAATCCCTCACTAATTTTCTCGCTAAATTTAACTCAAGCTACGAAATTAATTTTTCTCGCTAATTTCCTCGCTAATTCAGTGTTTTAGAGGAATCAATGATCCCTCGCTAAATGTCCTCGCTAAATCTAATTTTTCTAGTAGTGCATTTTGCTTGGACCAGATAGCAAAGGAATTGATTTTCTAATGTAAAGTACTTTCAATGACTCAAACTCAAACTAATTAGGAGGGATTTTCACAAAATTAATTAGCTCCAAAACATTCCTACTCTCACAATTATTATTTATTTTCTCACATTCTTACTATATATATATATATATATATATATTCACACTACTACTACCAAGTAAGTGCAGTGGTATTATCAACTAAGTCTGATTATTACTATTAAGTGATAAATCTAAAACCCAAAAGTAATAATACTAAAAGTCACTTACAACTCTAAGATGTCTAAGTGGTAACTAAACCCAATAGCAATATGTGCATTAGTGACATGACAGTTAGAAAACAAGATGGTAAGAACCCTAAACCCAAGTAGTAATAAGGCTAAAATTTTCTTGTAACTTAAGAAAGCTTAGATTATAACTTTCTAATGTTGTAGTTTGTCCATGCAAGTAATCTCAAAGTTAGGGAGTAATATGGTAAGAAACCTAAAACTTACTAATAATAATTCTAAAAATCTCTTGTAATTTCAAAAAGCTTAGGTGATAACTAATTGCAGAAGTAACAAACAAGAATATTGAACCAATGTGGTAAGAAACTTAAAATTGGATAATAATAATAATAATCTTAAAAATTCCTTATAATATTGGGCTGTTTATGTGGTAACTAATTAAAGAAGTAATGAACAAGAATGATGAATCAATGTGCTGAGAATCTAAACTTAGATAATAATAATTCTAAAAGTCTCTTATAATTTTGTGATGCCCAAGTGGTAACTCAATTCGGTATGTATTTTCATCCCATCACAAAATAAATAAGATTCTTTAAGCTTTTTGAATAATTTAAAATTTTAATATTTTTTATTATAAATTTTACAAACTTTTGATCATTGAATATAATTTTCCCGACATATAATTGTAAGAATGTAGCACGGACCTTAAATATAAGTGAAGTTACATAATCGATTCTTCACATTTAATTGAACAATTTCTATTTGATTCAAATAAACACGAAGTTCTTTATTTCTTATATTTCTTTTCTTCATATTGATTTTTTTTCAAACAACTATATGCGAAGAGCGTTAAAAATCAATTAAAATTTTATCTACTAAATTAAGCACTAAAACCTTCAATTTCACTTGTCTTATTGATTTTCTGATAGCCATATAAGCCCCTCTTCCAACCTATTATATATATGTCTCACGTGTTTTTTCTAGAATAGTTGGATAAATATTGTAGATTATTAATTAAGATAGGAAAATTAAATTAATGATAAGTACTTAGTCATGTATATAATTTAGATAAGAATTAAGAGATTATTTGACATGTTTACAATACAGTACATGGTTTCTATTCATTGATTTAATCTACTATGCCTATTCAGTAATTGTATTTATTCATTCCAAAAAATTCTTGGATATATAGACGCCTATTTATTTAAGTAATTTGAGTCTAGATCAATAAGAAAAAAATTTGAGACTCTTGAGTAACATCCAACTTATCTAGGTTAATCAGATCAATCAGATCAAAAGAGTCTAGATTTGACCTAATCACGGGTTGAGTTTGTTTAAAAATGGGCTGGACTTATAAAAAAATTTATATTTTTTTAAGCTAGGCTCAAGTCTAATCCATTTAAAAAAAAAAATTAAAATTTTTTATCTTTTTTTTTAATTTTAAATATTCGATAACTCAAAAAAAATATTACAAAAAATTTAAATAACTTGAAACATATATATATATATATATATATATATATATATATATATATAAGATAGTAAAATTTTTTAAAATAATGATTTTTTAATAATATCAGTGATTAATAATTTATTTTATTTGAATTATAATTTATTCATAATAATATATTTTGCAATAAGTAAGACTAAACAAATATAATAATTATATATGTTATATAATTATTTTTTACTTATATCTATAATTATAAGTAAATTTTTTAGTAATATTATTTATTAATAATATATATATAATAATTATAATATGGACAGGCTCACGTCGAGTTTTAAAAAAAGTTAAAATCCCATTTGTTTTATATTTGAACTTTTTAAAAATGGACTTATTTTTTATTAATGTTTTTTTGGACTTATATTTATTTTTTTGGACCGAGTAAACTTTTTGACTTATGATTAGGTCTAGTTTAAATTGTATATATTATTAATTAGGTTTATATCATTATTTCAAACTTGAACCACACAATAAGAAGCCCACAAAATAAATAAATAACTTGAACCACACACGGTCATTGTAGTGTCTATTTTTTCTATCGGGCAAAGAAGTCGATCTAGTGCACATTTTTCCACTAGTCAGTCTTATTTTAAACATCAAGTGATAAAAAACAGCCACATTGGCAGTTTTGCAATTTTTTTATATCATCAAATATTTCTATATAAGATGAGTATCAATGTTAGATGCCAGAGAATACCCACCATGCAACACATATGGTTTGCATGTAATAACACTAAAATTCACAATAGAGTTGTTTCGTACAATGTGAAGCATGCATTGAAGTGTTTAGATTTTGTACTTTATTTTTAGATTTAACTAGTGGGGGGTATAGCACGGGAATGTACAAGAAAGGAATAGAATAAGGAAAACTGAAATATGAATGAACAAATAACTAAGTCGTTGTGACACAGTTAGCTTGGAAACAAAGATGATAGTTCAAGCAACTGGGCTCACCGTGCAAACTAGACTACGGGCGCAACTGCCTGTCATCCCTCTCCATATATCAAGACATAATATTGCTGTCTCAGAAATATACTTATACATTGATCAAATGACTTGTATTAGAGCGTGGTATTAATTTCACCGTGGTCCAAAAAGATGATAGTTCAAGCAGTTAGGCTCACCATGCAAAGTGTACTACTGGTACAACTGCCAGTCATCCCTCCAACATCGAGAACCAGAGTTTGCTGCTCTGTTAAGACAGCCTTACCATACTGACAGCGCCAACCGCTGTTGCTCTGATGATTATAGGAGCCCACCGCTACCCACTCGATTTGGTCCAGGAATGCCTGCATGGTGCATGGCAGTAGCCAGATCAAGCACAACCACAACCGTGTTCCATCACCTTAATGCCCCCGCTAGGGTAACAAGCTAGCGCTACCAAGCTCGGCGTACGGTCGTTGCTGTCAGATGTTTATATACTGTATTTTATGTCAGAGATTAGACGATGTGGGACTAGCAAGCGTTTTGCGGCTGAAATAATTACTGTTACTTTAGAGAATATGATATGTACTGTGTTGTGATCATGTGAGGGCGCATTCCAACCATAAAGATGCATCCGTGAAGGAAAATCATAAATGAAAAGCGATGTTAATGAAGATGAATCTGTGCTTTTTCATTGGATGCAATAACTGTGGGCTATCCATACAAAACCTCGAAAAATGCTTGAATTTACATAATAAAAAAACTAAGTAAATTACATATGGCATTCCTTAGGATTATTTATCATTGGAAATTACTTTGTTAAGTTCGTTCTGCATATCAAAGGAGTCCATAGCCATCAACTTCACCCTCTTCTTCTTGCTTAGTTTTCTTCTCTTTGATCGCCAATTTTCTCTTTATTTTCATCTACCTCGTTCATAGATTCATATTAACAAAATAGCGAGACGACACACCTCAAAACGAGAAACGAAGTGCACTGCTTAGCCAGATACAAGGTTCATGTAAGAAGCTTCCATGCATATAAGCATTCAGTAGAAAAATGATCTTAGGGGGTGGAGAGAGATCGACAGACGATTCAATAGTCTAGGAGTTAAAAATCATATATGATTTATTTAATAGTACTTTATAAATAATGACAATTAAGTTCAATTAATCACTTTTCTTTTATGTTTGATCTGTCAGAAAAAAATAATTTTCTGAGAAATATGAAAAAAGAAAATAAAAGAAAAATAAATAATAATAAATATAAAAATAAAATTTAGATTAAATGAAATAATAAATTAGGTTAATAGGTTCATGTGAGTCAAACTCAACCTGTCCTTAAAATTATATATGCCAAATTTTCCTACTTAAAATTTAAGTTATATTTTTAAATACTAGTAATGCCACATAAGTTTGAATCTAAAATTTTTTAGAAGTTATTCAAACCTTAATTAAATACAAATTTATTTATTTTACAAAAAAAAAAATACAAGATCTTAGATCTTAACTCTTAAAAATTGGCAGCAAACAAAGTATAACTTGAGGTAAGACAACAATATGAATTTACATTTAACTCGTAGAATAATTTTTTGGCAAGCCACTAAATTAAGTCTTACATGCCATGAAGTAACATAACCCACAAAATGTTTTAAAGATAGACGTCTGCATGTGCTTTTGCCAATAATTTTAATTTCTGAATTAGTTTTCATTTTTAATTTTTATTGAAAAATTAAGAGTGGTGTGAAAAAAATCAATTTTTAAAACAAGTTAAAATAGCTTCCTCCTGTTTTATTTTTTTAATTAAAGAATGAAAATTTTAAACTTTTTTTAATATTTTTTAATGAGAAATTTTTTTTTGAATATTTAAAAGTCTAAATTAATATAGAGGAAAGAATAATAAAACAAAATTTGATGCAAATATCATATGCTGAGGTACAAAATGATTGGGGATTGGTTGAGGGGAGCCACACCAATAGAAAGGAGTCATTATAAATTTAGATCCCACCCAATTTTAAATTTTCTGCATATATCATTGTATTTTAATTAAACAATGACATACATCCAAATGATTATATCTCGGGTGATTCAGAAGAGGTATTATAAACATTAACATTAGAATTGTATTAGGCATTATACTTCTGCATAAATCATTTTAAAATCTATGTAACATTATTTTTTTATAATCACATAATAAAAAATATATATTAGGGATGTTAATTTATGATTAATTCGTTTTGGTACAAGAGAGGAGTCGACCACACCACCAGCCCCAAAACCTCTTGAGGTGACACATTCATTATATATTCTTGTGACATATGAAATGGAATATTAGCTGCTAATATTTGAATATTTCTATCAGAATGCAAGAACTTGATCACTTGTTTATTCCTGCTCACCATCTTAAAAAGTTTCAGATGTTTCATATGCTACACATGGAATAAAGCATCAATGGTGTATATATATTTACACATAAATACGCCATATATCTCATGGCTACCGCGAAATAGGATGCCGAACGCATACCAAGTGTAAAGTGCGAACACTCAAGTTACATTTATTCATACACATGACATGTATTTCATATCCTGGTATTTCCACCTTGGAGTCAAGCTAGCCACCTGAAAACTCAAGTAAAAATCCAAATAAGAAG
Organism: Erythrophleum fordii; assembly: GCA_032878935.1. Taxonomy (NCBI): domain Eukaryota; kingdom Viridiplantae; phylum Streptophyta; class Magnoliopsida; order Fabales; family Fabaceae; genus Erythrophleum; species Erythrophleum fordii. Next base: position 28,948,136 of record JAVQMF010000058.1, on the reverse strand, counting down.
GGGACAAGAAGATTTTCACTCATTGTCACCCATAATAATGATAAAATGCCATGGAATTATTATTTTTAACAATCGAAAAATGGAAGGCTGCAGCAGGTCGCTTCAGATCAAAGATAGACGCAAGAACAATTAGTTTAAGTTGAATTACTCTCATAAAGAGCTCGCATTTTTTGGTGTCATACTAATGCAACTTCTAAGCATTAATCCCAATAAGATGTTCTCAGTTTATGTCTATTTAGACAAAGAGAAACAAAAATCATATATCTAGTTCACAAGTTTGCGACATTCAGGTCTTAAAATAGTGATCTGACATAGGAAGCCAAAAGGTCATTCTCGTCAATGTCATAAACTCGGGCATGATAGAATGTTAATTTTACTTCCAAATGCTATAATTCCATGCAACTACCCCGAACCAGAAATGCAATCAATCTTCTTGAAAGGAGGAAAAGATGAAACCAAAAATCCGATTAAAAACATATTGGCCGAAACAAAAAACAGATTAAAGAATGAAGTGCGAGAGATCTAACTCAGCGGTATACATGTTAGACTTCACAATCACAACATAGTCCTGCCATTTACCTCCAAGCTGCTTTGCCAGCAAAATTGTCTCTTTTTCTATATATGTAGTATATGTTATATATAAGACTATGTTATATAAGACACTTTGGAAAAGAAGCCAGACACAACATGACACTCCAAATTATACATGAACACTACAAATGTTATCATGTCTTCATGTTTATGTCCATGCTTCTTAGTATCTTAGCAACAAGATGTTGCTGTGTTTCATATAGCAACTTACTTACCAAATAGTAAATATGCAGCCATCACATGCATATATGCATACAGTGAAACTGCAAATAGTTCAAATTGATTTCCCAACAGCAACAAAATGGCTTAAATTGTGATCATTTTCAGAGGTACTGTACCAGACAATAAAATTTAATCACTGAACCAGCAATTCATTCCAGGTTTGCTTCACATGATGCTTTCTATTTTATTTAAGAGAAACCCCTTCTCAACTTCAATCATCAATTCAGTTTAAAGAATTAGTGAGCTCCCTGAAGACAATAATGAAGGACTCACAGTCATCATAAACACTTCAAACTTTAAAGCTGGACGGGAAATTGCGCAGTGCAATCAAATACCTAAGTACTGGACACCGAAGGGGCATCACCCACGAGCTTAAACTCCTGCACCTCCTTGGAGTTCAACCATGGCTTCTCCAAAACCTTGGCTTCATAAACCTTTTTCTTCCCACCATCCGTTGCCTCCAGCGTGATGTAGTACAAGGTACCAGCAACCACTTGCTGTTTTGCGTTTATCACCCTTCCAAACTCCAGAAGTGCATTCTGCATAAGCATGACAAGTTCAATGAGAAAAAGATTAAAAATATATATATAATTGAACTTCCCATATACAAAACGACAGAAATCCATTGGAAATTTTAGATATTTAAATTTCAGATTACCCTTTTCAGATATGAGATCTCAAATTCAGTAATACAAGACGAGAAATACAAGATAATATTGAAATTTTATTCAACAACACATTGGTTTCCCCAAAAATCCCGTTAACATCATCAAATAAAAAGGCGGAAACAGATAATTAGCCGATCCAAAACAAAAATAGCATAAAGAGTAAAAGTCTAAACCTCAAATTTAACTTTCCTCCTTGGATTTCCCGGGAAACAAACAAACGCAAAAGCAACACCCATTAGAAAGAGAGAGATGGAAAGAAGAAGAAGAAACCTCTTTTTTGTTGTGTTCTTCGACGGCAAAGCGAGCTAGATTGTTGATCTCAAGGTTGTTCTGGTTTCCTTCCACCTCACGGACACCCCCAAATGTTGCCATTTCCCTTTCCTCTCTGTTTCTCTTCTATTCTTGGATCTCTTTCTTAGATGCTATTCTGGGGAGTCCCCTTCTGCTTCTCATTTTATACGGTTTAGTACGGCCGACATTGGCGCCGTTGGAGGAGATCCTGTGCAGTTCTCTCTAATATATAATCTTGTACTCGCCGACGTGGGACCAATCAAGTTTTTGCATACGTTTTACCGTGGAGGGTCAACGATGCCCTCATTGGATAACTTAAGGGAGCGCAGGAGGGGACTGTCTCCCCGCTTGATCCTTTTCTTAGGGTTGTGAAAGGGCATTAGGTTCCATGCGATTTAGTATTGTCGATATACTTCTGCTTTGTTTTGGAATTTCCTTGCGCTCAAAGTCACACTATTATAATTTAAAGATTTTATTATATTTTTCGACCCAATAATTTGTCTTCAAATTCAAAGAGGTCCTTATAATTTATTTACTTGTAATTTAATTTTGTTTTAAATTCAATGTTGCCCCTTAAGTCATATTGAGACTAACTCTGTCAGGTTCTAATTTTAGAGTCAAACAAGTTCATAATCTTAGAAGATGAACTTTTATTGACATTTGTTTAATCCTAGCAATTATTTCAATATACTACAAGACACTATTATAAAATTATGAATACATTATCAATTTAGTTTTTGAATTATAATTAATAATCAAGTAATCCCTAAAAATAAGAAACCAACAGAGAATCCGGTGTGACGCATTGTGCCTTCCTCCCATATAGGGAAGGCTTTTTTTTTTTTTTTGAAGTTTTATTGTTTTAAAATCTGTTGCAGCGTTGTAGGTGATCTAAATTCAAAAATAAGAGACTCATTCCATGATAGTCCTCTTTGGTATTTTTCAAGTTACTTGACACAATGACCTAATATACAATAAATTTGTTATTTAAAAAAATTAACTCAAACATTCAATAACTTTTAAGGAATTAAAACTAAATGGCCTATTAATTTAAGGTTAAAATATTAGTTTACTCAATACTTTGAGATACCCCAAAAAAAAAAAAAGTGGAATCCTATAAGTGGGGAACATATACAACTATGAGGGAACAATAAATGGGTAACAAAAAGTACTACGAAACACACTCATAAATCTTCCAATAAACTTGTATTAATATTTAGTCATTTACTTGCTTTTGTTATTGCTTTGTTTCATTCTTTTAGTTATTTATTGCCCTCAGCTAATTCCTAACAAAATTATAATCAATTTCTTTCACTATCTTTTTGTTGTCATTTTATTTAGATTCAAAGCTTGTACAATTCTAATTATTAATTATAGCAATTGGTTTTTTACAATCGTTTTGAATTTGTCAATTACACATTCCAAAAACTTTTTTACTAAGCTTAGTTTCATTTAGAACTTAGAAAAACTCTTTTTTTAAGAGAGCCGTATCCCATTTTCTCATATAGCTTATAAAATAAAGACCAAAAGATAACATTCAAAATCATTGACCATGACTAGGTATCCTTAACTAATCAGCATATTGGCTTTCAAAAAATAGCACCGATATACTCAGTTATTTGAGATACCAAGTAAAAAAAAAAAAAGTGAATCTAATAAGATATTCTTATAAAATATGATATCTTTGGAGATGCTAAAAACTAATTAACTATGTAATTTACTAGTTGCTAAAATTAATTTACTAAAACACTTTTCTATGTTCAATTAGAAAATTAAAAAGAATGAGCCATGTATAATATTCTATCACATAGAAGGAGAAAATCAAATCATATTTATCTCTTCTAAAGCTTGTTCATTACTATAATCTCTGTTTTTAAAGATCACACTCACTTGTCTTATTTTAAATTTATATCGAATACATGTTTTTATGTTTTAAATTTGGCTAAACACATGAGCTTCAATTAAAATAAAATTTTGATAAAAAAAACTAAAATTTCTCTTACTAAATATTATCTCAAAGAAGTTTCTTCCTTAAAAGCTGTTTTAAAAAACACATATAAAATTATTATGCTTTTCAACTTGAAACTAATTCGGGTCATGAAACCCGAACTTATTCCAAAGGCTTGGATTTTTTTTTTAATTGAGAAATTATATTTTTTTAATTAAAGTCTAAATATAAAATTAACACATAAACTTAAAAATGTAACTGACACTCCACTAAGCACAAAATACTAAAAACTGCTCTTAGGTAGATTTTTCTGTTATATTTTAAAGTTTAGTGAATTGTTTTATTATATTTTAAAGTTATTGTGCTACTTTTATAATTTGACACATTCAAGAGATATAACGTAATTATTAAAAAAAGTAAAAAGTTTCATATTGTACCAATTCCCCTGGCCCAACAAGACTAAAATAAAGTTGCTTAAACTATGTTTAGAACTTTCATGAATAACAAAATGTATCTTAAAAGAATAAAAAAGAACTGAAAAGGAAAGAACAGAACATAATAGATTTGCATTACCTTGGTTTGAAAGTTTAGTACGAAAATTTATGGAAATTTCGTTTCTTTTATTTGGAAATTATGCTAAAATTGAACAAAGGGTAAGTAATATCAATTTAGATTTTCTATATTCACAAATTGAATATATATAATGTACTTAGAGAGAGAGATATTAAAAAAATGAAAGTTCAAAAAGAAAGTAAACATTATATATATTTTCATCATTTTATGTTACTCCTTTTCCAAATACATGAATGCATGAATGTAAAGAATTTAATTCATTTTTAATTTTGATGCAAACTTTTTATACTAATATATTGAAATGAGAAGGGGAGGGATTCATATTACTATTAAATTACCCGAAAAAGATGCATAATTACTTGAGTTATAAATACAATATGCTTTTATGTTTTTTTTTTCTTTTTGAGGGTTTTCTTCTGTCCTTCTTCTAATAAGTAATATGATGTAGCTCCCAACCAAAAAAGAAATGAAAACAAAAAAGTTTTAAAATTAGAGAAGGGATGAGCATTTCATATGGAAATTTACAATTAGGTTTATGGGAAAAAAAAATAAGTAGAAGTAACTTGCTTGAAAAGCAAATGAGTTTAACATTGTAATAAATTTGGAGCAAAAAATTGAAATTGAGGATAAACGATGATATCAAATTAGGTCATACAATTTAAAGGATAATTTTTTTATAATTAAAATTTGGTGTTTTCTCCCTTTATCCTCAAATTTGGAAGGTAACCATATGTCATTAAGGGAAAGTGATGGAAAGAGTTCCCCTCATTTCCATTCTATTTCTTTATTTTTAAAACTTTCAAATGATAGAAAAAGGTTCCCTTATCATTATTTTCCATTCCATCCCATCAATTTTCCTAACAAACATGTTTGTATCAAGTTCTTTTATAGAAAGGTCACATATGAAGAAAACTTTTGAAAAATCCAATCATATAATATTATGCCTTACATATATATATATATATATATATATATATATATATATAATAAAAAGTAAAAATTTATATATAAATTCTTATACCTTTATTATTAAATTTTTTAATTAAAATATGATAAGTTTATGATTATTTAATAATTAAAAAATAAATACATAGTTTTTTAATTAAATGGTATCCTTGTCATTTATATAATACACTTATTCTGTTTTAACTAAAAAATTTAATAACAAAAATATAAGTAACAATCTAAATTAATCCTTCATCAAAAACCTAATTGAAAAGATATAAAAATTATTTTTTTAAGAGATTTGGCAGAGTATTTGGGCCGGGTGGAAACCGCTCCATTTTGTGGCAAGGCATTTCTTTGGCGGGTTTACAAACACCGAAGGTTTCCGTAATATGAAATTGACCGATCCAAGCTTTCAAGGCCCTCGAAGGCTCCAGGTCCCAACCTGCCCCTACGGTTATACTCTTCCCCTCTCGCAAGTAACACGACGCACTGCGAAAAAACTTCGAGCTGTGCTCTAATGGCTTCTCCACCCTTGGAGAACGAATCTACCGGATATAGAAACCTTCTTTCTCTATACTCCAATTACATCTGGAATCGAGTGCACGGTTTCTATACCTTCTCCAGTACAAATTTCTTCGGCACACTCTACAACCTTCGTAATGTAACTGCTCGTTTTAGATCGGGCAAACGTCGGGAATGCCTCCCTCTGCCATTGCCTTCCAACTCGCTCGACTCTTCTTTGTATGGTCATTTGCCTTTCCTTCTTTGGCTTTGTTTGGCCACCGAGAAATTCAATGACAACGAATTTGTGAAGTTTCATGTTTCAAGCCCGTTTGGTTGGTTCTTTAATATGCAATGACAATGTAACTTCAAATTCAGTGTTTCTATTTCCCTTAGAATGAGTATCAGGTTATTTGAAGACACTTGCAGTTCCTATTTTCTTGGTTTTTTTCGTTTTGCTCTGGTTTTTTGTGTTGCTAGCGTAGGTTAGATGCCTTTGAGATTGAATGATTTCAATCAATGAAATATGTAAAGGTTATAATCAGATGATACTGAATCATAAAAGGGGCTTCTGGTGGAAGAAAATACTAGTGATGTGGACTTATTTCATTCCACTCAACCACTTCCACCCTACCCACAATGAATTGAGTTAAAAATAAAAATGATCATGATATGTACTTCAAAAGTAATTTTGTCTCAGCCCACTTGTTCTATAATGAATTTGCTAATTTAGAATTTGGTGCTCTTTTATTGCAGGGTTATGAGTAAGCCATCTAGAGTGCATGATGTTTTGGAGGATATATTTGAACATGTTTTAATAAATTTACATAGTATTCAAAAGAATCTGCAGTTTTGGCAGTCCAGAGCAGAGGTTAGTTTTTGCTTTTTGTTTCTTTTCTTTCCTTTTAAGCTGTGAGCAATCTGTATACCCAATAATGTTCATTGCATGCACTTCAATAAATGGTTGTAAACCGTGATGCTTCCTTGTTTTCATATTCAGAGATCGGATACTAGCAAAGCATATTTCATGATTCTTGAGAGAGGTCCAAGGGCTTTCGTTGATGAAACAATTCAGTTATTGCGTGGACGTGGTGCTCAGGGTTCTTCCATACAACGCCTGAGCCAATCTGCATCTGCTTATATAAATGAGAGAGTAACTGTCTTAAGTAATTTAAGATATTCTCTTGCAACATTCTTGGCTCAGGTTTGCAGTTTGCTCCATCCGGTTGTTTTGCTTGTCTGTGTTTGTATCATAATGGTCTTACTCTTAACTATATTATTTCTTTCTTCCCTTTGTTTAGCTCGACAATTCAATGAGATATAGACATGTATGGTTGTACTTGTACTTTAATATGGCTATATCAGATGTTTGAAAGTTTCAGGGTGCTAGTGCAGATGCTATTGGTTGTATTCTTGGATCAAAATATTCAAATGTGACAACCATCTCATTCAACGATATTGAATTTTGTCTTAATATTGTTTGTTACATTAAATTTGAAAGAGGGTTCAGTCATCATAATACTCGTGAGTTGCTTAATATTGTTCTCTCTAGTTAACCTGTAATATGGACTCTCATGGATATAAAGTGAAGAGCCTTTCACTTAATTATTAAAATTAATGGAGAGCTAATAATAATAATAATAATAATAATAATTAAAGGAAGTTCCTTGAAGTTAAATAAGACTGAGATCGAGTAGTATCATGATGATAATGGGATGTACTGGCATACCTTGGGACTCATTTTTCACTGTGTCTGATACAGCATAAGACACAATACATATGTGACATACACTTGACATTCTAAACATATCTTTACATTTCTGTATTGAAGACCATGTGTTTGTAAGGATATAATATTGTAAGTTTCACTATGTGAATTAGTGTATCTAATAAAACTGTTGGAGGGAGTGAGATATAGACTTTGAATATATATTTTATAAAATGCTATAAACTCATCTTGTTCAGTTATCTGTATTTGAAGTTTTTGGGACTTTTCCTTGCCCTAGTACCCATCCTTCATATTGGGATACTAGAAAGTTTAAGTGTTGCCTGTATCATACCATGAGTTGACCAAAATTTATTCTGGGATCACTGGAATATTAGTACTTATAATTGTCAATAAAGATATCTGAAGAATGTCATAGAAATACATGATGTGTGAGTGTTTGATATATTATAATGGCTTTAATTTTTGTAAAATTTGCCTTGAGGAATTAAGTTTGTGTATTTGCGTCTCTTCTTTGGTATGTTTGGCTTACTTTAAATTCTTTTATTGCTATGAGGATAAATAATTGACTAGCAATAGATGGTTAGTTTGCTGATTTTCTGTGTTTGTTATACATTATATATAAGAATCAGTGGATGCCCTACCCTGATGGTTAGTATGACTGAAGTTGTTTTTTTCCAATTTTGGGTTTTAACTATCTTTAATTCCTCATATTTTATTAGTGAAGTTTTGCTGATTGGTCAGGTGGGCTTCCAGCCTGAGTGTCTCACTTGCTAAAAGTAATCTCATACTTTGTCCAATATAGGCCTTGGTGTCTTTCATAAGACATTTGTCATCAATCAATAATTTAACCAGTTGAATTCAGTTAACTCATGAATTTATTGCAGTTTGAAAATATTGTATATTATTGCCAGCTGCAGAATGGTGTTAGTAAAATGGATTACTTTTGTGCTTCCTTGTGGTGTTCAACCATAAGTTTCTTTGGTGATTTTCTTTGTTGACCCTTCAGAGAGATTGGAGGGCTCATTCAAATCTGATGTATATCCTGTTGGGATAAAAGAAAGTTTTAATCAGCTTGGTGCAAAAGTATTCTACCACTTAAAGTACATCCTTGACAAAATGTGGTGATTGATCTTGTGCATAAATTTTCTTTTTCACCAAGCCAATCAAAACTGTCTTGTCCCCTTGTTTTTGGTTAGCATTTTTGCTCTTTTTTTTTTTTCCTCTTTTTTGTTTGTTGGTCTTTGGAGGCGCCTCTGATGATTTTTTTTTTCCCTTTCCTATTAACAAAATCTTTTATTAAAAATGGGAAATAAGAGGAGAATTATGATTTAGTAACTCTTAACAAACAAATTTGCCAATAAGCGAAAGTAACCAAAGGAGATATTAACAGTGATCATGATTGGATAGTCTTCTTTTATTGATTTTTTGGCCAGGAGTTTCTACTGTAATTCCCCTAAAAGAAAAGGATTATACCAAGCCATCTTCAAGTGATGAGACATTTTATTCACTTTAGGAACATATCTTTCAGTGCATAATTCAGTCCATACAGGCTTCAATCAGTGTTCTTCACATGTCGGCATAATCATATAGTTGAATTTAGGTTCTGGCATATAACATGATTTTCTAAACAAAGTAGTCTAAAACTATGTTGGGAACTAAACAGAGAAGTCTAAAACATACGTTGAAAAATAAACAGATTCAATGTAATGCATATGAATTTAGTTTTGTTCAATGCCATCAATTTACTGATATTACATTAAATGTGAAATTTAAAATTTGTAGGTTATGCTTCTTATTATATCTGGGAAAATGTTTTCAGTTTTATGTTGAAGTTGATAGACTTGGAGAGGAGTTGGTGAAGGATCCAAAGCAGAAACTGCCCTCATTTTTGGGTACAATTAATGATTTGTTTTCAACGTTAGAATCATCTATTGGACATCTGCATGCAATGCGCCAGGTTTGCATGAATGGAACAGAAGTTCCTTGTTTCTTGTTCCTTTGTTCTCCATTTTGTTTTTTACTCTTATCTCTGATACATGATTTGGTAATGCAAAATACACTGAAGACAATTTGTAGCTTGCATTCAATTTCAGTACTGGTTTCCAAATTTGTCAGTTTCTTCTTGCAGAGTGATTCATCTGTTGATGGGACCTATTCTCTTCCCCTGTTGTTTGAGAAGCTGCCAGAAATAAATCACGAGGGATCTCAGTGGACAGATTGTGAAATTAGGGATGCTATCAATTCTGTTTATCAAAATTTACACAAACTGGATAGTTACATATCCGTTCTTGTAAGAACTTTTCTCTTATGTTCCTGTATTGGCTTCTGGAGGAGATAATTATCTTAATATTACCTATGTGCATATGATTGCCAGAAAATTCATTGTAAGATACATCTATTGTACTCGTTAGTCTTTTAGCATGCTTTGTAGCCTGGTAACATATCCTAATAAGAATGGCTTTTAGTATTGAAAAAAATGATGATAGTCTTAAGACATAATTGTTTTTGGGTACAAATTCATGAACCATGCAGTGACATGCATGATCTTGGAAAGAATACAAGGGGTTTGTCATCCTGGCAGACATTCAATTTTAGCTTCTCAATTAATTGGCACTATTTATTTGCCTTTTGGTTTACCACTCCTGAACTCATTACTATTTTTCTTTTCTTTAACTTATACTTTCAAATTTTGATATTGATAAAGTTTTAAATTCCAGCACAAAAATATTAAAAAGAAAACAGGAAAGTTTTTCAGGGGACTGATTTTCAATCTAGGTGCTTTTACAAGGTCAGTCTCTCATCATGCAAATTAAGTTGTTTTTCCTGTTAAAACTGAAAATAAAATAATTATACTTGTTTTCACCAAATAAAAATTATGTTTCTTATGAGGGTTCTTATTTAGTTGTAAATACTATGATATAACTTTTAAAAATGAGATGTCAAACAAAATTTCCACTGTTCCAGAAAGTAAAGGTCAAAGTTGCATCCTTTATTTAAGGTATTATGGCTTGCCAGTGTATATTTTTTCAAGTTTGCAGATGGGAGTTATTTCTAGGTGAATTACTATAGTAGCATTAGGTTTTTTTTTTTTAAGGGTTAAAAATTAGGTAGCATTAAGATCAGTGTAAAAGTTTAAAATTTCTGCCTGCAGTTGTCGTACAGAGTTGTCTAATCTAATAGACGATCTGTCTACCCGAAAGCCTTTTTCTTTTTTTGGGAGTCATGGTAGAGTATTAGGCACCACAAACAAATGATTCTTGACTTGAATCAATAAAAAATCTTATAGGTTAGACACTAGAAGCCTCATATGCTCTCTCCTTCCCCTGATGCCCTAGTTTAGAGAGACAGCTTTAGTTCTTCCTGGCCTGGTCAGGAGTCATGGGTGTTGCTCAGTGGCTAATGGTCAGTACTGGACTGAATAGCTGGCATTTCTCCAACTTTTGACATATATATGAATTTAATCCTTTGTAGAGGCTTATAGTTGAGCAATAGTTCAACTCAATGTTGCTTGGATAATATAAATTATTTTCTATTTTTCAATTGGCATATACTGGTTGGTTTCTTTGTTGTAATGTTGTCAAATTTTATGATGCAATTCTTCAGTTGCCTTTTATTTTGGATAAGAAATTCTCTGGTTGCATTTTGTTTCAGGTTACCAAACATAGAAAGCCAAGGAAAATAACTCAATATTGGATCCGCTATTCATGTGGTGCAATTGGTTTGTCAGTTTGTTCTATCTGGCTCCTACAACATAGTAGATTGATGGGAAGTTCAGAGATTGACAATTGGATTCAAGAAGCCAAGGACTCAACAGTTAGCTTTTTTACAGAACATGTTGAACAACCGGTATATTGGTTCTTGCTTATTTCCTAGTATATGTGTGTTTGTGTGTGTGTGTGTGTGTGTGTGTAATGTATCAGTCTGTGAGACGTACTAGTAGAGAAGAAAAGAGGCTGGAGGAGTTTGAACTCAGGATCTCCTCAAGAGAGGAGCTGTCATAACCATTATTTCATTTTGTCGTTTGCCTTTTACAGTTTACAGGTAGGCTGTTGACATTATTAATATTAATAAACTAGACTTTCTGAAGTATCATTTTCCATGACCAATGGGCAAATAGCTGTTTTTTCAATATACATCCTTCATTCTTATTCCCTTCCCTTCTTATATCTGTGAAAAGGGCACTGCATTGTGCATACTGAGGTTTTGAAACTGAGGCAGTAGGCAGGATGGAAGCACAAAATAAGGCTAGAAATTATCTACTGGATGACCTAGAATCCCTTTGGTGGATAAGCTTTGGAATCCACCAGAAATAAGGAAAATCCTTTGGGTAATACTCATGATTGGAAAAAAAGTCATTTCTCATTTTACTTGTAGTAGGCATAATTAAACTTGAATGCCAAGTGATCAACATTGTAGGATCTTTCTAACCTATATAATGTACTTGCAATACTCAAATTGTCATGAAACCATCTAGAATAACCAAATAAAATCCTTAAATAATCGCTGCAAAAATTATTTAAAACCAATGCATAATTGAGCCTGTTTTTTGTGTCTCACAATACATCAAAGTTTGGATGTTAAGTTATATCCTGATGCAATAAGTATCCAGCTTTTGTCTATCAGAGATGAACTTTTTGAGACATTCAGGAAGAGGCACCAAGGTATTATGGAGCAAGAAGAGGTGCAATTAACTTCCGACTCACTACACAGGTTATTGTTTTTAATCTTGATGTCATCCTACTTTTCCTGTATGTGCACTAGTATACAACCTGAATGTACAATGTATATGTTACTTCTAATACATTATTGATTCTCCCTTAAAAATTTTTTCTTAAAAATTTTTGAGCTTCATATGAAACTGTGGCATGTTTTATATATGCCATCTATGTATATTTGATAAATGAGAGAGGATACTAATGATGTTAGTTATAAATAAATTATCAAGTGGTTAATGATATGTGAGTTAATTTTTAAAGTTCTTAAGACTTAGCAATTTTTCATTAAATGGCTCAGTATACAGTTAATATCTGTGCATAATGAGAGTGACTAGTAACTGATTTTAAGCTCTTGATTAATATGCATGTGTATTATTTTACTCATGCATACTTCAGTCATAATGGGATGTGTGTGCTTACAAGTATGCCATGGACCATGCAAAAAGGATGTGAAGGCATGTTGGGATGTTGTAATAAGGGCTTGGAAACTACAATTGTGAAGCTTTGGGAACCTTGAAATGCATTGACTTTTGATGCAAGAGCACTTTTCGGTAGCTTGAAAGCTGAAACTGATTCTATACATAAAAAATGGGAAAAAGGAAGTAGAACATCAACTATTTGCAGACAGATCTCTCATTTTCTTTGCTCGTGAAAGTTATACCAATGAACTTGGGGCTCTCTTTTCCAATCCCAACTTTGCAATATATACTGGTTGCCTTTGGTGGTCATTTTACAATGACGATTTTCCAGCTTTCTTATATTCAATATTTGTTACCCGCCACATCTCTTATTGATTAAATTGGGGTAGTAAGTAATGAGATAAGATAAGTTTATTCAGTAGCATTCCTGATCTTGTAATCTGTCTCTTAAAGAAACACTTAGAATTATGCATAATCATTAACTTTGGGCTAAGTTTGATTAAAAATATGTCATTTACTTTCTATTTAAAGATATGATGATTTCACAGATATTGCTTTTAACATTCTGAATTTGTATGCAGAATGTTATTGGCCTTCAGTGAGCAGATTAAAGGTCAAAAGTTCCCTGAAAATTCCTCAGATCAGGAAATGCTTGAAATAGTAATGGCTAGGTGAGTTTGGTTTTCCGTGCCTATAGTTGGAACGAACATCCTTCTTTACATTTTTTAAATAATCTTTACTGGTAAGATAATAGTATGTTAATTGTGAATTTGAATTTGAGGTTTGGAAGTAGATATATGGTTTGTTTGGGAGCAATTTTAAACAACCTTTTATGCTAAAGGTCAGTGTTTATGTCGGTTAAAAGTTTCATATTTGCTGGATTTAGTACTGAAATGTGACTGGTTCCCAATTAATGAAATTCTGGAGATTAAAACTGCTGCTCTGCAGAGTTTCTCACATACTCATTTCAATTTAATGCTTTGCTTTGAAGACATGTTGTTTCCATGAGGAACCATTGGTTTTGGCACTGACATCACATGCTGAATTACTCCATTGTTTGCTAAGGTCATTCTGACCAGGGGTTGTAAGAAAGCTATTAAGTAGTAGTGTCTGATGTTGAAAAATAGGTGAGTATATCTTCTGCTAAGTTAGCTGTATTGTTTGGACTGTAACATTGTATTAATTCAAGATGGTAGAAATTGCTCTGTGAGGTGAGTGGTATTTATGATAAAAGAAAGTGGATCTCCTCTGCAATTTTTACTTGTAAACTTCTGGTGAATTATTGTATTGTTTTTTTTCTCATATTCCAAATTTCTTGGTGCTTTGATCATTTAGTTGAGATGATACCTAGGGTCCTTGCAACCTGTTCCCAGAAAGACACAGTAGATGGATGGCTGCCTGGGCAATGGGGATTCTAACCAAAAGAAATTTTTTTTTTTTTCTAGGATAACTTAATGTTTTCCTGTTCATACATGAATTTTCCTTTTTCAAAGTTTTCCACCTGATTTCAAATTTGGGAAAATCTAAATTTCCAAACCTGAGTTTTTTTTTGAAAAAAAAAAAAAAGTGTGAATATGGTATATAGATTGTCAATATATGAAATTCTAATTTTACTTAGAAAACATGGATTTTGATTAGAGATGGAGACAAGTATATTCAGGAAGTAATTATATTTATATATTATCTTGCATTGGAGTTCTCACCAAATTATCTAATAGCAAGAAATATTTAATTTAGATTCATTATTTGTAAAATACAAAATGACCACTCTGATTCTTTTTCTATTTTGAACTTCCTTGTCATAATACAATTCTTGTAGTTTAATTCCTTTTTTTTTTTAATTTTTTATTTTTTGGGGAGGATCTCTTGTCCTATGGTTTTGTACTTTTTTGTATTTTTCTTTCTTCTCCTCCATAAAATCTCTTATATATATATATATATATATATATATATATATATATATATAAATAAATCTTTCAAGTTAACCAATCACTCTTTATGTAAACGTAGGTATGAGAAGGAACTCACGCATCCCATTCAAAACCTTCTTAGTGGAGAGCTGGCTCGGGCTTTGCTTATTCAGGTAATGTAGTTTATGTAATATATGTAATTTCCGTTTAAGTTTTCCTTTGTCATTACTTAACAACAGTATTTGCCAATACAGGTTCAGAAGCTCAAACTGGATATTGAGACGTGGGTTTTATGAACCTGAATCCTTATATGGACTTTTTATTGTCTATTAGTTTCTTAAGATCATATTTTTATCAGGGCAATGCTTGAGCTGAACCAAATACTACGGGCGAATGAAATCAACTTTGCTGTTCTTGCTGCTTTACCTGCCTTTTTTCTCTCTCTTTTACTTATCATGGTAGTACGTGGATGGATCAAACAGGTGAACTACTTTTTCTTGTTTCTAAGGGTTCACATAAAACCAAAAGTGTATAGCACATATGTCATATGAAGTTTATATGCACTCTGATATTAGCAAAATAAAGTATGATATTGTTTTGTCTGTAGTGGCACCCTGAAGCATGATGAAATTTTGGGGCGGCAAGATTAATTGGGGAGGATAGGGGAAGCAATCTATTTAAGACAGTTTTTCCTCCTCA
Organism: Erythrophleum fordii; assembly: GCA_032878935.1. Classification (NCBI taxonomy): domain Eukaryota; kingdom Viridiplantae; phylum Streptophyta; class Magnoliopsida; order Fabales; family Fabaceae; genus Erythrophleum; species Erythrophleum fordii. Next base: position 28,932,922 of record JAVQMF010000058.1, on the reverse strand, counting down.
TTTTTTGGCATGAAGTTGCAAATTTCAGCACATAAATAATTTCACTTGGCGTTTTGAAAAACTCTCAATCTTTCTCCCACCTGCCACCCTGTCTTTTTGAAGATGGATTACTGTTTAAATGACTTTATATTTGTTTAGAAATATTGAAAATTTAGGAAAGTGTATTAGGTTAAGAGAAGAGTTATCACGTTAAGATATATTATGGATTTAGAAAAGTGTTGTAGGTTCAGGAATTAATTACAAGTAGTGCATTCAAAGTAAAGGGTATAAGAGCCTCCATTTGGTTATAGTATTAGTATAAATAGAGGTTGAGAGTTTACTGTTATATATTGAGTGAGTCCCACATTGGGGAGCCACAAATAATTCTTGTGATACTTAAATAGTATGGTTCTTTTCTTTTACAAGCCAATTTTTAAAGATAAGTTTGTCGAGCTTGCTTAGGTCTCCATCATATACACTGTCATTGAGTCTTTCAATAATATATTTTGTCTGTTGCCCCTTCCTTTTATTCCAAACTTTTGCTCTCGAAATATTTAACTTCTTTATTTCCTTCTGCACAAAAGTTTTACACTATCAGTTGATCTCCTCCTTGGATATCTCTTCTCTTTTTAAATTTTTTGTATTGTTTATGTCACTTTAATTATTAGTTTCCGACTGTGCTCAAGTTTTTCCCTTGGTTTCCTTGGCTATTCATTTTAGTTTGTAGTTATAAATTTTTTTTATTTTCGAAAAGCAACTCTTGTAGGGTTTAAGTTTACTTATAATATGTAGTTGCATAGGGACTCTCTCAAGTTTCAACTCCTATCATAGCTGTCTTTGTGGCTCATATAAATTTTGGCAAAATTTGGTCATAGATTTTGTGAAGTTGTGTTAGACCACTTTCTTATCTTCTGTTCTTTTTTTTTTTTTAAGTTTTGATTTAGGTAACCATTGATTACCTAATTTAAAGCTTTCAATTTATGTTAAATTTAATCTGATATTTTGTTTTCATAAATCAGGACAAAAAAGCTGAGGGAAGAGGTAGAATTGCTCGGCTTCAGAGGAGGCTACTTGTGGTGGAGGTTGAGAGAAGGATTATGCAGTGCCAAAATTATTTTGAGCGAGGGATGGTAAGAAGCTAACCCAACAGATGATTATATTGATTTCTGGCTTCCCAAAATTAAGATTGTAGTCCATACTGATGGCTTGTCATTTTGTAGAAGATTACTTCATATCATATGTAGAAATTGCTTTCCTTTCTATCTCCTTGATCATTCTTATAATCACGTTCATTGTATTTTAAAATTATGTCTTTCCTTAGTGGGCTTTACCTACTCCTGTGCCTCGCCCCCAATTCTTCAGTTTGCATATACAGAGGACATATCAAGTGAGAGGAGTGTTTATAACCAGGGTCTTGAGTTAATTTTCAAGCTTCAAAGGCATTCACATTATTAGATTTTTGAATCTTGACCATTCATACAATATCTAATCGTCATGATTTGCTCCCATCACATCATTAATAAATACTACTCTTACTTTTTACGTTCCTTAATATATGTCTAAGACTTTCAGATTTAACTTGGTTAAGGGAGGAGTAAAGGTTGTTTCCATGATCTTATCTGGTCTTTGTTCATTTCACTTTCCCTTAGCAAGATGAGGTCCTTGTACCATTCATTCGTTTGTTTATTCTCTGTGCTGATCATGTTTTGGTCCAATCCATAATGTACGTTGGATGTTGAAATCCTTTATAATTAAATTTTTGTGATGGTGTTATTTGTTTAGTTGGGAGTAGAGAGAGGAGTTATATTCACAAATTGCATTTTAGTGAACTGAATGATGAGCATCCTGTAAAATATACTAGATAAAAGTATTGGAATTACCCTTTTTTATTTTTTTAACAGGAGAAAGATGCACAATGTATGTTTGGATTAGTACTCTATAGCCTGAATCGCCTATATCAATCTGTCAAGGGCCATGCAGAAGCTACTGGCGAATGGCAATAGTAAGTATTACTTGTGTCATTTTATTTTTTCCTTCTTTCTTTTTACCTATAGGATGACTAATTAGACACTATGTATGATGTCTTTTGGTATGTGAACAATTGTATGTTTGGATGGAAAGGAGAGGCAAGAGAAATTTTCATTGAAACATTTTTCTTTTTTTGAGACTTTGGAGGGAAAAAGAACAACTGATTTTTTATTAACCTTCTGAAGTCCTTTAAAATCCTCCCTTTTTAAGTTTCCTCTGCTTGGGTGCTTTTGGAGTAGAAACTATGAAGTATTATGTTATTTGTTATTTCTCAAAATTGCATATTAATAAACCATATTGTTATAATCAATCATTTTAATGAATTTGTAAATATATTTTAATAATTAATTATTTTCATCCTTAGTTTATTATCTATTTTAAACATTCAAATAAGAGGAAGGAAAATTATTGCTTATCCATTTCTTTAACTCCACTCTCCCTTCATTTTTTTTTCCCCCTTTTCCTTCTCCTCGTAAGTGCCAAAAATATACCTCAAGTGTGTGGAAACCATTTAAAAAACAATTGAAAACGACATCTATGAAAACAATCAATATTTTTATGTTAGTTAAAACACATAGAATACATTCAACAAATATTGGCTCAATTGATAGAATTGAAGTGCCTTAACCCAAGGATTTTCAGTTTGAGTATTGAGATAGAATAACCTATTTACCTCTTAAATTTTTAGTTCACCGAAAATCAAGCCACATAATTTTTAAAATTTTAATAGTTCTTATACCGAAATATCTTATTAATAAATTTTTAAATACATTGAAAAATTTTTGATATACCAAGTTTTATACTAGAATTGTATATTATGAATTTTGACATAATTAACTAGTGATTTTATGAATAGTTTGCGACAGGATATAATTGATTTGGCAAGTCCTGGCCTGCAAACTACATACAAGCTCACGGTGACATCACGCTTGGAGAATGTCTATGACTGCTTGCTTCCCTTATTAAGTCGCAAGTAGTGCGTATTTTTTTGTTTTTTTGATTGGTATTTGCCTCTCAGCTTAGACGATTAACACAATTTTGTCGGGACCTGGGAGCAAAATTAGACATTTCTTATCTAGATGCGATCATATTACACAATTGCTAGAAAGCTTTCGAATCATTTGAACAATGATAAAATCTAGATTATGTTATGGAAGGAAGGAATTATGCATTTTCTATTCTTTCATGAAAACAGGCACATTTGGTTTGAACTGTATAATGGATGGTGGAGTTCAAAGTTATTTCCATTTAAAGATTTGTTTCGTTCGGTTCAAGAGGAAGAGAATTTCTATAACGTAGATATTTAAAGCAAAACCTGTTTATGTAGAGTGAAATCAACAGAAACTAGTATCGTAAGATGTCAAGTTATTGTTCTTGTTAGATAGTGTTGAGTGTTGACTACATACTTAAAGATGTAAAAGCTTGAAAAAATAAATACTTAAATAACATAATTATATCATGATTGATATATATCCAATATATGCATTATATATGATATAATGCTTCAAATTTTATTTAATAACTATATTTTATCATATTGTAGTGTCTTTAAAAACAAGTTGATTATTATTACCTTCATATGGAGCAATATAAACAGGGTTTTAAAGGATGTCGAAGTCTCAACCATGCAAAATTTTAGATTAAGAAAAGAAGATAATCTCAAAACTTACGAGGACACAAATTTGCAATAGGAATTTTGGTTGGGTATAGTGTACTGGAAGGCAACGTAAAATCATATAGGATTAATCCCAGAGGTTTCCAAATTGATAGATTACAACTCATATGCTGATTTATATGCAAATGCCTAGCAATACGATAAACAAACAGAAATTGTCATTAATTGCACAATTTCGATTTCACTTGGTGCCAAAAATTTCATATTTAATTTCTATAACATTCAATTTCTATAACAACAGCTGTTGCACAAAGGGATTATGTGTACAAATTATGCCTTATTTTTTATTTTGACTGAATTTTAATAATGTAAGAATAAACTAAAAGGGATACATTTGCTTGTATATTTGTTATTTATTTTATTATTATTATTATTAATTTTAAAGGCTCAAGACAAACTCTTTACCTCTGCCTTTTACAACTTTCTATAATGAGAATAGAGTTTAACTATAAGTTAAACTATTAAAGATAAAGATGAATTACAGTTGCCTTTTTTATCTTCAGAATAAAACTAACTCTTGAGAGGCAACTATAAGATTTTTAGACAATAAGAACTCCAAGACTCCAATAATTTATACTGACTTGCTAGTATTTTATGTGACTTCAGGTATATATTTGTAGCTAGGCAATTTCAATGTCTTTTCTTTTTAATTTTATTTTTTATTTACTATTTCTTGGGTAAAGAAGAATTAATGCATTAGTCGATTTTTAAGAGTATTTTTGTGGAATTAATGCTATTACTTCATGTCTCGTCATCCAATTCGATTTAATATGAAATTGTTCCAATAATATCAAATAGTATATAAATATATTGATGATTATGAAGTTATCCAACACATACATAACTGATCTTTTTCATATATACAAAGAATATCGAACCTACGATTTTTTATTCAAATTCTTATTCACTCCACCATCCGAGGTGTATTTATACGTGAACTTTCTTAAATAAGGTAATCATAGCATATTACTTGATGACAGAGTTCTGCAAAAATATATCCAAAAAATAATAATAGATTAAGTTTTTCAAGAGATAAAAGCTTCAAATTTATTATGTTATACACAATGAAGATAAAATAAATCACATTTATTTAAAAATGAGCCAGGAAATAGCAATTACATAAATCCAATAAATCATTCTACTGGCATTTGGTAGCGACATAATGGAAACATATGACTTGTTTTCAACCACTCCACAATACAATCTTTATGATAAATATGGTAGCATGGCATTTCCAAAACATACTTGCCATCTTCAAAAGTTTCTAGGCAATACTACACTGTTTTACCTCAGTTCCATCATTAACAACTTTCACTTTCTTTAGTGACGCTATAGCTTCTTTCGTAGTTGGAACCATTGACACTTGTTGCATGGACTGTTCTATAACCCAATTGGCCATGTCTCCATCTTCTTCTTGGTATGGAGTAGGAACTAGAATATCCACAATCAAAGGTAACAAGCGATAACGGGTAGTGTGTGAAGAAGTAATAGGACGAGATTGCAGCATTAATTGGTGACCATGTGATATGATATTAAGTGTCAATAGTTGGAGTTGATAATCGGAAAGAAAAGCAGATAGTTGTTGTCGGATGAATCTTGGAACTTCATGGAGGAGTCTGTCGCAAGGTATTACGGAAGAAGATTGAAATGTTTGACGAGTTGAAGACACAAATGGAATAATATTAAACCTCACATCAAAGTGATCTCTGCTCATCACCAAGTCTTCTTCCAGGGTTGAAACATCATGACTGTCGACATGGTAGAAGCGAAACGCCATAGATGATAACTGATAGAGCAATAAATTTCCTCTTCAAGATTAAGAAGAGATAGTGTCTTTCCTTAACAAATTGAGTTGAGAATAAAGTATTTGAGAATATCCCGACCCTAACAAACCAAAAAAAAAAAAAAGGAATTAAAAAAGACGATTATTAAATGGCATTGAGGCAAAAGATTATTTTCCTCCAAGAGTGTATATATATTATTGATAAGAATGAAGAAATAAGTAAGCATGCAATTTGCTTATTATTAACCTGAATTCATAACAGATTCTGAGTTCTCACGTCACTCAAACTCATTCTCATTCTTAAACTTGGTTACGACTGTGGTAATATCTGTCTCTGTGTGCGTGTGCGTGTGTGTGTTTTAATTAGACTCCAATTGAGATTTGTATTTGAATCCTTCAACCCAGATGTTATATATATTAAATAAACTCTTGGAATATGGACATGCTTCAAAACTACCCAAAAAAAAAAAGGGGGCGTGGAGTGTTAAGAAGTTGTGTTTGGATAGAATTCTAATTTATGTGAATTATGAAGTCAGTGACTTGCTCAGAAATTCAAAAGCAAGTGGGGAGTCCTCTTTTTTTTCCGAGAAGGTTAATAGAAAGTAATTTTTATTGTTTGATACAGTGAGTTGAGTTTATTAAAAGGTAATGCTGGAAGATTCCCCATTGAAGACCTGTTCCCGTAAAGACCCCCCCAAAAGAAAAAGGAGAAAAAACGTGTTGCCTCCATTGTTGTGTTTTCTGGATGTTTAGGTTTGTATTTATACCATTTTCATGGAGGTTTGTTGCCTCATTATTTAATATCTTGTTATCTCAAAAGTGGACGCTATATCAATGCACGTTGTTTTATCTGTGTCCTGTGAATTAGTGCCTTACTGATTATATTATTCATATTTGGCCAAAGAGAAAATCTTTAGAGTTAGATCTACTCCAATATGCAAATATAAGACACGTACGGTAAAATTGAAGATTTATAGACTAATACGAGCATGGTTTTAAATTGCGGTTGCGGTTGCGGTTACGTTGCGATTGCGGTTGCGGGTGTTGTGGATAGTATAAGAAGGATTGCGGGCGTTGCGGTCAAAAAATGCAGATACAGTCGGCTCCGCAACAGTAATATTGCGGCCGCATCACATGATGCGGACCGCAATTTAAAACCATGAATACGAGTATCGTACTTAATGCCAAAACTAAGACGAAAATAGAAAACTCACTTAATTCCTTTTGCAGTTATGTAAAATCGCACTCAAGTAACCTTTAACCCTCTCTCTTAGATTTCTATGTAAGTTTCAACTTCTTAAAAATTTCTTAGATTTTCACTCCAGTCTTTTATTTATAAATTTATTAAGTAGAGTTTTATTAGGATAAAACTCTATCTAACTGATAAAATATAACTCTCCATTAAAAATTCAAATATCAATTATCACATAATTAAAAGGAAAGGAAAGAGGGCAATACTCAATGCCAAAATTAGGAAACGATAATAGAAAACAAACTTAATTACCTATACAATTACATAAAATCACACTTAAGTAACATTTATCCTTCTCTTTTAAATCTTTGTGTGAGTCTTAAATCTTTTTAAAACTTCTTAGACTTTCACTATATTTTTTATTTATAAATCTATTAAGTAGAGTTTTATTAGGATAAAACTTTATTCAACTAATAGAATATAACTCTTCATGAAAAATTCAAATATTGATTATCATATAATTAGAAGGAAAGGAAAGAAGGCAAGAGAATAATTATTTTTTTAATTAACCTTCCAAAGTCCTTTAAAATCGTCCCTTTTTAAGTTTCCTCTATTTGGGTGCTTTTGGATAAGAAACTAACTATGAAGTGTTATGTTATTTATTATTTCTCAGAATTGCATATCAATAAACCAAATTATTATAATTAATCATTTTAATGAATTTTGTAAATATATTTTATAATTAACTATTTTCAGTTTATTACCTATTTTAAACATTCAAATAAGAGGAAGGAAAATTATTGATTAAACATTCCTTTAACTCTATTTTCTCTCTCTTTCTTTGAAAATTATTTCACTTTTTTCTCCTCCCAATTGCCAAAGATATATCTTAAGTGTTTGGAAACCATTTAAAAAATTGAAAATAACCAATATTTTTATGCTAGTTAAAACACATACAATACAATAAACAAATATTAGCTCAATTGGTAGAATTGAAGTGCCTTTATATATAATAATATATAATGGAAAAGTAATGTCTTACTTTTTCTCCAATTATTTTTTCCCCGGGGGCGGTGGTGGTTTTATATATAATAATAAAATATAATATAATGTTTATTGTAAAATATTAAAATAACCTTATAAATAAAAAAATTATATGCAAGTCACTTATATTTTTATTTATAATATTATAATAAATATAAAATTTTTCAATTATTTTTTAATAAGATTTTAAAATATATTTTTTTAAAAAAATTTTGAATTATTTAAAAAAATTATACACTTATCATAATATTTGATTTAAAAATAAAATAATAAGATATTTTTATTTTAAAAAATAATAAAATATAAGCAGCTATATATAATTTTTTCCAATCTATAAATTTATATACAATTGTTTATGTCTTGTTTTTTTTACATGATAATATCTTATTTAAAAATATTTTTTTTAAAGAATTCAAAATCTTTTTAAAGAATATTTTTCAAAATCTTATTTAAAACTAATTGGAGAACCATATATTTATTATAATATTATAAGTAAATTATGTACTTATCATATTTTAATTAAAAAATTTGACAATAAAAATATAAATAATTACATATAAGTTTCTTTAGCTGCAAATTTATAATTTATAAATTTATTATTAATAATTATATTTTAATATTTTATAATAAAAATTAAATTAAATTAAATTATATATAAAACAAACCCACCCCCTCGCACCCTCCCCGTATATCCCCCCCCCCCCCCCCCCCAAAAAAGCAAAATAAAAAAAAGAATATAAACCCTCTTCCTTTTTCCAATTAAGAGGGATGCGGAGTCGACTTCGTGTTGCTTATTTAATTTAAAAAATTGAGGGAACACAGAAGAAAACAGTCTGTATTCTCTTATTTAATTTTAAAAAAAAATCACTGAAGGCAGAGATATAACCTGTACGTTTTGAAAAGAAAAAGGAAAATTAATTATATATATTAAGAATAAGTTTTGGTAGTTATATGTATTATTATTATTTTTTAGCTTATATATATGTGTTAAAAAACTGTGTGTTTTGTGCATTTTTTGTTTTTATTTGTGAATGGTGTTTGCCTCTCGACTTAGACAATGAACAATTTTTTGGGACTTGGGAAGGAAATTAGACATTTCTTATCTAGATGCCATCTTATCACAACTGCTAGAAAGCTTTTGAACCATTTGAACAATCAAATCTAGATCATGTTATGGAAGAAAGGAATCATACACCTCCTATTCTTTCATAAAAACAACAACATTGGTTTGAAATGCATGATTGATGGTGGAGTTCAAAGTTATTTCCATTTAAAGATTTGTATCATTTGGTTCAACAGGAAGAGAATTTCCATATCGTAGATACTTAAAATAAAAAACGTACATATGCAAGAGTGAAATCAACAGAAACAAGTTATAAAAAACGTACATATGCAAGAGTGAAATCAACAGAAACAAGTTATAGTTTCGGAAGTTGTTAAGTTAATGTTCTTGTTAGATAGTATTGATTGTAGACTTAAAAGGTGTAAAAGCTATAAAAAAAAAAAATAATTATATCGTATTTGATATATATATATATATATATCTAATACATATATTTGATATAATATAATATTTTAAATTTTATTTAATTATCATATATTTTATCATATGGACAACTTGATTATCATTTTGCAGTCTCAACCATAAAAATTTTAGATTAAGAAAGGAATATAATCTCAAAACTTACGAGGACACAAATTTGCAATAAAAATTTTTGTTGGATAGCGTATTGGGAGGCAACATGAAGTCTAATAGGACTAATCCAAAGATTTCCAAATGGATAGATCACTATTCATATGCTGTTTTATATGCAAATGCTTAGCTATACGACACACAACCAGAACTGCCAATAATTGCACAATTTCGATTTGACTTGGTGCAGAAAATTTCTTATTTAATTTCTATATCGTACACATTTAGTTTCTATAGCAAAGGGATTACGTATATAAATTATGCATTTTTTTTAAATTTTTGAATGAATTTTAATAATGTAAAAGTAAACTGAGGAATGTAGTTGCTAGTATGTTTGTTATTTATTTTATTATTATTATTATTTTTAAGGCTCAAGACAAACTCTATATCTCTCACTTCTACATCTTTATATTATGAAAACAGAGTTTAATTATGAGTACAATTATTAAAGATAAAGATGAAAGGTAATTGCTTTTCTTGTCTTCATAATTAGACTAATTCCTAAGAGATAACTGTGGGGTTTTTAAACAATAACAACTCCAAAACTCTTAGATAATTAATATTTTGACTAGCTATTATCCCATACGAGACTTCGGCCCATTTGGTTGCTTGCAAGGAAGAGAGAATTCATTTTTAATTCTATACAATATTTATTATGTCTTTGTTATCATTAATTAGTGTTTGTCTTTTTTTATTATTATTTTTTCAAAAATAAGATATAAAAATTATTTCATTTTCCACACATTAATCTCATATATTCTCTTTCATTTTACATTATCCAATTAAATTGGCATTTCAGGTATATATTTGTCACTAGGCAATGTCAATTTTGTTTTTCAAAAAAATATTTTTTATTTACTATTTCTTGGGTAAGGAAAAATTAATGCATAAGGATATTTCTAAGAGGCCCAATAGAATTAATGCATTAAGGAAATAGCAGACCTAAAACTAAGAAGTCATTCAACTGACATTTGATAGCGACATAATGAGCACATATGATTTGTTTTTAAACATTGAACAATATAGTCTTTATGAAAAACATGATAGCACGGCATTTCTAAAAAATATTTGCCAGATTCAAAACCTTAGCGGCGGTTATTCTCGTGGTCAGATAATAGCCGTTGTTAATTAACTCCAAGGCTGCAACAACGGTAGTTAATTAACAGTTGCTGAAGCATTTAGCGTAGAAGCCGCTGCCTAAATGTTAAAAAAGCCAGAAAATGCGTTTTTTTTTTTTTGGTAATGACATACTTCAAAACTGAAAAGGGGTAAGAAGTTGGGTTTAGATAGAAGTCTAATTTATGAAAACAGTTAGTAATAACATGAACCTAATTTTTTTAAGAAGAAAACAATTACGATCTATGGGGAAGAATGGGACTACATGAGCGGCTATCAAAAATAGGGATTTTATGGAGTTAACTTGAGATATGCTTATCAAGACTGGGAAGAGGATTTGGGAGTCTAATTTCCGTATACCATTTTGATAATTTGGATAATCAAAGATTAACCTTTTTCGATGATTGAAACGTGGTAATAGAGTTCATATATTCTGGTTCGTTTTGCTCAAGGGTAAGTATTCACCTGCAAAAACGTTTTGAAGTCTGAGTTTTATTTTATTCTATTTTTGCAATATATATATATATATATATATCCCATTGTTCAAAAACTTAGACTAGCCTTGTTATTTAGACCAAAAAATCAGTGAACCAACCATGAATCTAATCTAATTAATCTTGAAAACTGACTGAGCAAAAAATTGGTATAAACCAACCAAATCAGTAAAATTAGAAAAAGTGGAAAAGATTGGGCCAGTTGGGTATTAAATTGGTCAAAAGCCTTTTTTTTTAATCTAAATCAGAATTTTAACATTTCATGATAAAAATTTATAATTTTCATTAAATTGTGCTTAACTTATTTTATATATGTTTATTATCATATATAAAATAGTTCAATTAATTTTTATATATTATTTTACAATATATATATATATATATATATATATTAAATTAGTTGTAACTGTTATATATATATATAGATACACATTTTAATATATTTTTTAAAAAATAATTCGATTCTAATTCAATCATATTTAGATTATTAAATTATAAATTATATCTTATTTTAGTTTAATGAGCAATCTAATTTTCAAAACATTAATATTCCTACATAAGTTGATAGCTTATTATGAAACTAATCAAAATTCTAGTGCATACTTTGTTGGATATCACATCTCATTGACCAAAAGTTTATGTAAAACCCTTTGAATTTAAATCTATTAGATGACTTTTTTTTTATTTGGTGAGAATGAAAATTATGAGATTTTGAGAATCAAAAATAAAGGAAGAGATATTATTTAATTTCATTTAAATTTAACATAATATTGCATGGTCTTTTACCTAAAGATAGCATTGGCTACTCCATTATTGTGTTTGTATACTTTGATGCTGCGTCTTACAAGTATATTTGTTCTCCTATTAAATTTGTCGTAAGCAGGTGTTTAGCTTTGCCTCATCTCGCCTCGTGTTAATTCCCATGCAATTTGGGTAATAGGAAAGAAAAAAGAAAAAAAAACTCAAGAATGTGGGGTGAATAGGTTATAAGTAGGCGAAATAAGGACACAAGGTGAAAAACTCACCTGATTCACCCCATTGCCGCCCCTAGGTAGATAGAATGGATTGTAATAGGAAAGTGGAAAATTGCTACTTTCATTTTGATTGTTTGAAAGTCTAATAAAAATAGAAATAGTAATCTTCATTGTTTGAAAGGCACCACATCATTTTGAATTTAGCCCATTAAAGGGTAGAATTATTAATGAAAAAAAATTAAAATATTAAAAAATAAAACCTTATTCATCCCAAAATCGTCTAATTTGAGAGGGTGAGCAATTTTTGTTAAATGCACAGTTAAACCCCCAAAATAACTAATTGACAAAGCCTTGCATTGCCTAAGAAAAGGAGAGAAGCTAATTAGTGGCTCAGTTTCGCCTATACTCAATAATTATTTTACAATAAATATATACAGTGATATCATATGGTAGTTAGTTAAGCACTCTCTCTCTCTCTTTTTATCTTTTAATATAATTATTTTTCTTTGTTTATGAAAAATTTTCTTTCTTAAAAGATGCCTTCCGTGCAAAGGATGAGTGCTATTTTACCAACTGTCTCCTCAAATTAAAGACCTGTTCCGGTAGAGACCCTCCATAGAGAGAAAGTGTATTGCCTCCATTGTTGCGTTTTCTGGATCTTTAGCTTTGCACGTAGCTTAATTTAGGTTACTTCTTTCATGGGATGCGTTAGACTCATTTTTTAACATCTTGTTATCTCAAAGGAGGTCTGGTGCCCTATTAATTGTATTATTCATATTTGGCCAAATTTTTTTTAAAAAAATTTCAAAAGTTATGTCAACTCCAATATTGCAAGTTAAACGAAAAACAGTATGTTTGTTCCAAAGCTTTTTTATTTCTTTCTTTTTTTTTGGTGCCAAAAGTTACATATGTACCTAAATGAAGGAGTTAACGACCTAATAAAACTTTCATACCAAAGCACATTTAGTGACAAAATAGAAAATATATATCATTTTGCATTGAAACAGTTATGTCATTCAATGGTTGATCATATCTCAAACCAAGGATGGATAGCAAATCATTGAAACAACATTTGAGTTTTTTAAAACGAGCTAGTTGAATTCTTGGTAACCGATGCAAATAAAACTTTTCAAACTCAAAATCCTGTATAATATTATTTAATTATTATTTAAAATGATTCTAAAAAATTAAAATAAAGATTTTTAAAAAATCTCTTAAAATATGGATAATAATAATAGTAATAATATCTTTCAATATTTCAAGCGCACAATGTAAATATTTTACAACTTAGGAGCCTATATATAATGATATAATAAAAGGTATTGGGATTCCAATTATTTAATTAAAAGAAAGTTTATAATGATATAAAAAAGAGTTCAGCTTTCCTGTAGTGCCACGCCGCGTGATATACTTCCTAAATAAGAGACTCCCCCATTTTTTATATCTTTTTCTACGGTAAATTGATATTGGAAAGCCCTGTAAATTGTTAAATTATTATTAACAGCCTGGAATCCAGCCATTAACTCGTTAATATCAAAAGATGCTTCAGCTTTCAACGGCTCTTTTCATACCATCTCCAACGCCCAATTATTCAATCAAAATAAAGTTTAAAGTAGATTTCAGTCTATATTATCACCTTGACTTTCGTATTGATATTTGTCTTCGTTTTCTTGGTTTCCCAAAGAAGCTGTCGTTTGCGTCACGTGTTGTCAGCACAGAAGCAGGAAACTTGGGATGCTTGCTAAAGAAACATATTTTACTGTCCAATGTTAAATTTAATTATTTTGATGATTTCCCGTTATTTTTATTGCTATCAATTAAATATGTTTGATACTTTCATTAAATTTTGTATTAGTGGAATATATGAAACTAAGCTTCAATTAGTATTCCCACTACCAATGGCTGAGCTCATCAATGGAGTAGGGTCCTCGTTAAGTGCATGTTTGGCAACACGTACGTTGATAGCACGTTGTAAAATCACGTTTATGTGAAAGTTTTCATTTCTTGCTTCATATCAAAGGCAATTTAAGAGAGATGCAACGTGTATCCAAACACACTATAAGAAGCTTCATCTTGCACTATTCTCCTTCAGGATGAGATTGGTGGGTTTTATTTAAAAGGAGAATCATTAAGTGTGTGTTTGGATTGATGATGAATAAAATTGATTTCGATAAACTTAATTTTGCAGAATTAATTTCATATAAAAGTGGACTTATATAAATGTGATTTATGTTTAAAAATTTTTAATAAAAAGTGATTTTATTGATGTGCTTTCAACGTACCTATGTTTGCATTAGCCAAAAGCAAGTGTAAGTTATTTCAACCCAACGTAATTTTTAGATATTCCAAAACTATGGTGCGACATGATGAATGCAAATTCAAATATGATACAAACAAGCTTTGTCCGTGCAAACCAGGATTTAGACTGAAACATGGGTGGATGAACGATGATCCAAACACACTAAGCATGAAGAAAGGTGGATATTGGGAAGTCTCTTCCGCGAAAGGACAGAGTGAGAATGGTTCTTGGGAAGTCTCTTTCGTTGTGAATGGCCTACCATTTTGAACTTTGCGTCATTTTTGTCAGTTGACGGGATTCAGAGCTGGCTAACGTTGAAAATGGAAGTCCATCGTAGCTTTCATGCAATTATCCACTTCTGTCTTTTGTGCAAGTCTACTGCAAGCAAACATTTATTCAATTATTGAGATATCCACAAACACTACAAGACAAAACCCATCTCCAATAACAGGAATTAAATTATATTTTACATAAATATCAAGAAAATTATCTTGATTTAATTTTCAAAGGACAATGTTTAATAAAATCAATACTTTAGAATTAAATTAGTTGCTTCATTCCAAATAAAATGTTAATGGTCAATAATTATCTTTCTTCCTTGATATTTCCCAAAATACTCCGAGGCACAAGTAGTCAGTACTCGGTAAATTTCCACTTGAAGTGTTTATTCAATCAGGATAAACCAGCTTAAACTCAACTGCTACCTATCAAACTCTTCTCACATTCTCTCACCCATCATCTAAGCAATACCTTTGAGTTCGAATACGAAAGAAGGCATGGCTGCTGCTATGGTGGGACAAGCATTTCTCTCTGCTTCTGTGCAGACCTTGCTAGACAGGATCACCTCAAGCGAGTTTCGAGATTTCTTGAAAAAAAGAAAGTTCAATGTTTCTCTTGTGGATCAGTTGGAGATAACTCTGATGACGCTCAATGCTGTACTCGATGATGCAGAGGAGAAGCATATCACTAATCCTTTAGTCAGGGAATGGCTTGATGCGTTGAAAGATGCTATCTTTGATGCAGAGGACCTATTGGATGAAGTTAACACTGATTCTCTGAGATGTACGGTGGAACAAGATTCTCCAAACGCTCCTAATAAGGTGCGGTCCTTCTTTTCTTTTTCTTTTGGTGAATTCTACTGGGGGATGAACTCCAAGCTTGAGGAAATATCCCAAAAGCTAAAACACTTTGTAGATCTGATGGGTATCCTTGGTCTGCAAAGTGTTAGCTTGAGAGCACATAAAACAACTACAACTTCATTTGTAAATGAATCTGTTGTGGTTGGTAGAGAGGATGATGTCGAGAAACTATTGAACATGCTTCTGTGCGATGAAGATGCAAAGGGTAATGATATAGAAGTGATCACAATCTGGGGCATGGGTGGTGTTGGTAAAACAACCCTTGCTCAACTCCTTTACAACGACAAGAGAGTGCAGAAGCAATTTGATTTGAAGGCTTGGGCATGTGTATCAGACGATTTTAATGTTTTCGAGGTAACCAAAAATCTTGTTGAGTCTATTACTTCAAAAGTCTATGATACTAAAAATCTAGACTTTCTTCGGGTTGAACTAAAAAATAGCTTGAGCAATAAAAAGTTTTTGTTTGTGTTGGATGACCTATGGAATGAAAAATATAATGATTGGGATGATCTAGTAACTCCTTTTAGCGGTGGAAAAAGGGGAAGCAAGATCATTGTAACAACTCGCCAACAAAGAGTTGCTGAAGTCACACATACTTTTCCTATTCATAGGTTGAAACCTCTTTCAGATGAAAACTGTTGGTATTTACTTGCCAAGCATGCACTTAGAAATGAACACAACAGACGTCTAGAGCTAGAAGCAATTGGCAGGCAAATTGCTAGAAAATGTGGGGGCCTACCAATAGCTGCTAAAACACTTGGTGGTCTTTTGCGTTCAAAAGTGGATGCAAAGGAATGGAATAGAGTTCTCAATAGCAACCTTTGGGAATTACCACATGATGATGTTCTACCTGCTTTGCGTTTGAGTTATCTTTATCTTCCCTCACATTTGAAGAAATGTTTTGCTTATTGCTCAATTTTTCCAAAAGACCACTTGTTGGATAAAAAGCAATTGGTCTTGTTATGGATGGCTGAAGGTTTTGTACAACAATACATCCATGGGGAGAAAACAATGGAGATGGAAGCTGATGACTACTTTAATGAATTATTGTCTAGGTCATTGATTCAACAACATGAAGGTGATCCTAAAAAGTTTGTCATGCATGACCTCATCAATGATTTAGCGAGAGTTGTGTCTGGTAAGAGTTGTCTTTGGTTTGAAGGCAATTATGTCCCCAAAACTGTTCGCCATTTATCATATCCTAAACATGGAATTTATGATGGTTCTAAAAAGTTTCAGAGCTTTTATAATTTAAATAGTTTGAGGACATTTCTACCACAATCCTCATATGTCTGGCAATATTCCTTAACCAAAAAGGTGCCACATGATTTGTTGCCAAAAATGAAATGTTTAAGGGTACTATCTTTGTCAGGTTATCATAATATCACTGAGCTACCTAATTCAATTGGCAATTTGCAGAATTTGCGGTATCTAGACCTTTCCTACACTTCAATTATAAGGTTGCCTGATGCAACCTTTACACTTTACAATTTGCAGACCTTGATTTTATCAAATTGTTCTGCTTTCATTGAATTGCCAACAAAGATAGAGAATTTGACTAATCTACGCCACTTAGACATCAGTGACACTAATTTGAAGGAGATGCCAATGCAAATTAGCAAACTACAACATCTTCATAGTTTAAGTACATTTGTTGTGGGCAAACAGCGGGATGGATTAAGGATTAGAGAATTAAAAAGGCTCCCTCATTTACAAGGAAAGCTTTCCATTTTGAATTTACAAAATGTTGTTGATTCCATGGATGCTTTTGAGGCTAACTTGAAGAGGAAAGCGAAAATTGAGGAGTTAGTTTTGGAATGGGATAGTGATACTCAAGATTCACTAATTGTAAAAGATGTACTCGACATGTTGCAACCTTCAACTAATCTACAGAGATTGACCATCAACCACTATGGTGGCACTAGCTTTCCAAATTGGTTGGGAGATTCTTCATTTACAAATATTACTTTTTTATGTATGAGCGATTGCAACTATTGCTTATCACTCCCTCCATTTGGACAACTCCCTTCTCTTAAGGAGCTCCTGATTAAAGGAATGACATTGATACAGACAGTTGGCCATGAGTTCTACTACAGCAAAGTAGAGTCCTCTTTATTTCAGCCATTTCCATCCTTGGAAATTCTGGTATTTGAAAGGATGCCAGGTTGGGAGGAATGGATGCAATTTGAAGGTGAAGGTACCGAATTTCCTTTTCCTTGTCTCAAACATTTGTATTTATGTGATTGTCCTAAGTTGAAGGGGGACTTGCCCAACAATCTTCCTTTATTGACAAAGGTTGATGTATTAGAATGCAATCAGTTGGAAGCACAATCTTCAGCTCTACACTGGATTACATCTTTTGAAGAATTAAACATTAGAAAAGGGGGACGAGGCTTATTGAGGGCTTTTGATAATGGTTCTCAAGACTCATTAAAATGTCTTAAAATTGAGAAGTGTGACAACTTACAGTCTTTGCCAAGAATGATACTGGGTAGCCATTGTCTTTAACAATTGTATCTCACAAATATCCCATCTCTCATGTCTTTCCCAACTGATGGTTTGCCCACTTCATTGCAACGGCTTGAAATCTGCAATTGTGAGAAATTAGAATTCCTGCCTCAGGACTCTTGGCAAAACTACACATCACTTGAAATTCTGAAAATTGAAAATAGCTGTCATTCCTTAACATCCTTTTCATTAGGTTGTTTTGCCAAGCTTAAATATCTTTATGTTACTGGCTGTCCTAATTTGGAGACCTTTACACAAGTTGGGGGGTTTGGGTCTACTCCTACCTTTGAATGGTTTGCTGTCTTCGATTGCAAAAAACTTAGATCAATGTTAGAAGTGCAGATTGATTCCCTCACTACCCTTTAACACTTTACACTTTATCGGCTTCCGAATCTAAAATCACTACCTCAATGTGGCTTGCCTTCTAACTTGCAATCAATTTCAGTTGTCGACTGCGAGGGACTATCATCTATGGCTATAGAAGACTGGGGTTTCCAACGGCTGTCTTCTCTCTTAGAATTTGGGGTTGGCGGTGATGGAGCTGATGGTCTTCTCCGCAATCTACTGAAGAATCGATTACTACCCCCTTCTCTTGTGCGTATCCACATTTGGAAGAGCTCTAACCTAAAATTGTTGGATGGAAAAGGGCTTCAACAGCTTACTTCTCTGGAAGAGCTCCACATCTGGCAATGTCCAAACCTTAAATCCTTGCCAGAAGACGAGCTGCCATCCTCTCTTGTGTTACTAAATATCTCTGAGTGTCCTAAATTAGAAGAAAGATATCATTATCAGAGAGGAAAACACCTGTCCTGTAAGAACCCGACGTGCATGCCTTCATTTGCATGGAAATTGACTTTTCAAAGCATTTTTTTTGAGCTGCCACGTAGAGGTTCCCTGCTTCCATCTGAAAATTCTGAAATGCCCCTTCCTCATTCACTTTTGTTTGGGCATTTAGTAATTTGCTTCTTCAAACTTCTGCTGCACGAAACCATACTTATAGCCATCTTTTCGGTCAGGAAAAAGGAGCAAAGTCGGTGGGAAACAAAGCTTCATCTTCTCTCCTCTGTTTTCTCGCCATTTCTGCTGTTGCTGAGTTCGTTTGTCCTGCTGTTTTCTGGTTCGAATTTTGCTGCTGTGGGTTGGGGAAAAGTAACGCCAGAACCAAGTTTTGTTCCAGGTCTAGAGTTTGTTACTGTAAGTTGTTTCTGCTGGTTCCACTTCACAGAGTCCCCCTCCCCTGTTTTTGCTGTCTGTAAGGTGTTTCTGGGAGTGTGATAAATTGATATGGAAAGGTGAATGGAAAGAAAAGAGAAGGGTGCAAGGAGATGAGTGGGTTAGAGCAAATGGATTCCTCTTAAGCTTCAAAGTGTTACCACCTTCCTTCTTTCAGATTATGCTCTCTCTCTCTCATCTCTCTCTCATCCCTCTCTCATGTTTCGCTATAGCGAGGTGCAGCCTTCGCTATGGCGAGATCGCGTCAGTACACTTCGCTATGGCGATATTTACCACTCGCTATGGCGAGATCGCGTTAGTTCTAGACTTCATTTTCGCTATGGCGTACGCTACGGCGAGCAACTCCCTGGTTTTTGTATGGGCTGCTGCCAGCACTCGCTATAGCGAGAATCGCCTTCGCTGCTTCGCTGTTGCGAACTAGCTCTCTCGCAGTAGCGAGACTGTTTCTCGCTGTTGCGAGAGGACTTGGCAAAATTTCTGACCTTCGAAATTTCTAACTTTCACTTTCTTTTCCTTTTCCTTTTTCCCGATTGTTCTCGATTGTTACATATAATGAAGAAGGATAAGCTAAGTTAGTGAGACAATTTTGCTAGTTTTTCACACTCAAAAATCTGGTGATGGGTATTGTAGGGTACTCGGGAGATTGAGTTAGAACTGAGGACTGGGCAGGGAATATTGATATCATCTTAGGAGGTGAGTAAGTAATGCGGACTGTGAGTAAAACCCTATTTCTCATTTATTACTAAGTTTTCTTGCAGTGTTTTAACGTTTGGATAAATGTTTTGTTATATGCACATTTTACTGAAAACTGATTTAAACATGAGATTTCTGCAAATTGATGCCTGTGAAATAAATTTGGCAACTTAGATATAAACTGATATGGAAGGTACTCTGTCTGAAATGTGATTAGAGAGACGTATTAAATCTGAAATGTGATTTGAGAATTTGTATTAAATTTAAGAAGTATCTACTCAGAACTCTGTAGCTAATAGCAGTAGTTGTTAGCCTTGGTGCACCATGATCTGAACCTCAGCTAGCAGGGGTTTTGCTAGCCCCGTGTGGGTAGGTACCACATGTGGAGTTATTTTATTTCGCAAGCCAAGTGCTTTGCGTCTGTGGTTATTCTTCCCGCGAGCTGTGTGCTCTGCGTCTGTTTAAATTTGATTCTGCTTAGATACTTCTGATGCATTTTGTTTTTTTTAAAAACGACCTGCTTGAGGCTTGTTTTGCGCATGATGAATATATACATATATATACATATAGATATTTTACGGGCCTTGCCCTTAAGATTATTTTAAGGGTCGGCATTATTTATTCACTGAGTTTCAAACTCACTCTTTCTAAAATTTATTTTGCAGAGAGCGTTGAAGACCCTAGCCTAGCCTGAGCTGCCGACTAGTTGTAGATTTCCAGTTTTGTTTCATTTGGTGAGCCCACAATTGTTCATGTGGGTGTATTTTGTGTTATGAAGTTGTTTTGTTCTGAACAAAATAGAATGTGGCTCCACTGAATCAGAGTCAGGACATTTTCCCTTCCCTAGATGTCTATATGTTATGTATATTTTCAGTGTATTGTTGAATTGGCTGATTGTAGAAATGTCGGGAGGTCCAAATTATAGAGGGGACTCTGCCGAAATTTCTACAAAAGTCAGAGATAATACTCTTGATAATGGTAAGGGGTTTTGTTATCTTTTGTTCTGACATACTAAGTTTGTGGGTCGTGAAATGTCCAAGATTTCTCATATTCCTACCATAATGATAAATGAACAATACTATGACCCTTGAGAAGGTACGCTCTAAAACTCTGAGACAATTAAACATTTTAGTATTCATGGACAATTGCTTTTCTTTTCCTTCTTTTTCGATTTTCATATGGCACAGAAAAATGTTGTTATTTCCTTTCTCATTATCAGAGCATCGGTCAACATCATTAGACTAGTTTTCATCACTCCCACTTTAGCTAAACAATCTGTTAGCATAAAGGGAAGCATTACTTTGTTGCTAATGTTTAGAAAATTTGATTTCTAGTGTTTTGCTTTTTCAGGTTTCAAGACTTGGGCTTTGTGGGTATCCTCCATTACGCAATTGTCAGGGGGCAAAATTGATGGTCCTGTTTAATTTCTTCAATTGCTTCTTTACTTCAACAACAAGAAGAACGACATCAAAGGTTTAATTTCTAAAATTTAAAATCAGATACTTAGTTTAGTGTGTTGAGATTAGTGTCTTAATTCTCTTCCCAGGATATTACTGTGTGTGGGATAATTGGCCACTTGCATTTTTGAAAATATCATACCATGCTTCTGGGGAAATTGTTTTTGTTGACCTTTGTATGAAATTATAACATGTTTAATATATTCCATCTGTGTACATTTGACAGATGTGGGGCTCTAATTTTTCTGGTCCTGATGGCGCAATGCATACTAGTTACCTTTAGTGGTCATTTTACAATTATGGTTTTCTAGCTTTCTTATATTCAATATTTGTTATCATCCACATATAGTTATGACAAATTGGAACACTATGAACTGTATCTAATCATCAACGACGAGCTAAGTTTTTCTTAGAATAATATTAATAATAACACTTTTGAAAGAACATCTAACGTCCAATTGAGTTAATCTATATGTAAGCATGAAGGGTAGCATCACTTCATTGCTATATATTACCCGTGTGTTGAGTTGCAGATTTGATTTCTATTCTTTTGCTTCTTCAGGTTGCAAGTATTTAAGCTTCGAGGGTATCCTCCATTTAACAGTTGCCTTGGGGCAGAATTAAAGGTGCTGTCTAATTTCCTTATGCATTTCTCAACAACTAAACTACAAAAAGAATTGATTTCTAAAAACTAAAATTGGATATTTAATTAATCTTGCTTAATATTTTAGCATTGATTTTGATTGTGCCAAATAGCTCTTCTTTTATTCTAATAAGCTGCCCTTGTCTAAACTTATTTTGCAATTACCAGTTAAAAGCAAAAGGGAATGGGAAGCGAAAGTGGCTTGCAGACTTAAAACTCTGAGAGAAACGATAATACCATTCCCATGGAAGCATTAAAGACCAAGAAGACAAAGTGCATTCAAACCTACTGAAATCAAATCGCTGCTTCCCTCTTTGGGAGTTGATTTGTGAAAAAACTCTTGTGACATTAGCTTCTTTTCTTAAGAGTTTAATTTCTTTCTTAGGTTCTTGAGTTTAAAAGCTAATTGGTTAAGGCTGTCTTGAATAAGCTTGTAAAGGCTTGAACAGCCTCCTGCTTTATAGAGTTTTGTGGGCGGGTTCTTGGTTAAGGCTTGAACAAGTTTATAGAAGTTTGAGAAGCTTCTTTTAGGATGGGTTAGTAAAGGCCTGAGGGCTTGTTTGATTGTATTGTAATTTCTCATTGTATATAAAAATGTTCATATTTTGTGTTTGAAAAGAGGATATAGGATTTGATTTTTAAATCTGAATCTCTATAGATCATGGTCTCATCTTCTTACTCTATGTCTTCTTTATTTTCAAGTAGAGTAATTGTGCAACACCCACTAACTTAGAAGTTCAAAATGATAGGAATTAAAAATAATAAATGGACAAATATTAATAAGTAAATTAGAAAAAAAGTTAGACCTGAGAAAATTCTAGTTAAAACTAAATAAAATAATTTTTGAACTTAAAAATATCTTAAGTAGCATTTAGTTCATTTTAATACTTTTAAATATCCTACTTTGATTTCTCCTCTTTTTTGTTCTTTTCCCTTTTCTTTTAACTTCCTACTTGTCCAACTATGCATCCATTTCCTCCATGCATATCATGTGACCTCGTCTGTTTTCTTTCATTTCTCTTAAATCAAACAACTTTGTTCCAATCTCATTTTGGGACCTCCCTCTTCTTAATTGTCATTGTTTTTCCTCATATTAGATTACTACTAAATTTCTTGTTGCATCAAACCTCTTAGAATAGCATTTTCTGAAAGCTTCATGAAGTTTCCCATTCCATCAGATGTTGGCCACGTGTAATAGTTGGCTCTGTTTCTTTTTCTCATATTTCCCTTTATGTCTCCTCTTTTTTCAATTATCTTATTACATGAGGTTATTGTCCTTGTTTTTCTTTGCTTGGTACCCAATGTCCAAGAAACTCCTTCTCCTTTGTTGTAGATGCTTCTCTTCTCCTTGACCACAGGTATTTGGTTCATGCTTCCACATTTGGCTAACTCCCAATTTCATTCAAATAGCATAGCCTCTCCATTTTGATAGCATGATAGCTTCCTTATCATCATTGGTTCCTCTTTGGCCATAGGTTGCTTCTATGTCCTGCTTTGTGTAGTGATGGGTTTTGGGTAAGTTCATTGTTCATCTTGAGTCAATTTTCTTTTGGGCGAAGTATGATGATCTAAGAAAAAATTGGGGTAATTTTAGGTGACTTTGAATTTTGTTTCTCCTATTGTATCTGCATATCTAATTGGAAAAGTGAGTGAATAGGTATTAGTGTATCTAGAAAGGGATAAGCCAACAACCAATTATTTTAGGAAAGCTTCTATGTGATTTTAATTGATAAATTTCTTTTACAATCTTGCTCTGTATGACTTTAATCATGAATTCATCTTCCAACTATTTGGATGAGGGAGTTTAGATTGGTTTTTGGGTTGTA
The DNA here is from genome assembly GCA_032878935.1 of Erythrophleum fordii. NCBI lineage: Eukaryota > Viridiplantae > Streptophyta > Magnoliopsida > Fabales > Fabaceae > Erythrophleum > Erythrophleum fordii. Next base: position 28,909,146 of record JAVQMF010000058.1, on the reverse strand, counting down.
ACCTCTTAAAGGTTAAATTAAGGTGCTCAATGAGGCATTATTTGTATGAGATTAATAAATTACACATTGTTTTCTAAGAATAATAACTTTGGTTTCAAACTAAAACATGATATATATATATGTATGTATGTATGTATGGTGGATCCTTCTGTACAAATGGTTAGATATGTTGGTAGTCGTAGATTGTAATGATGACCCAATAAAAATCTACATAATAATATCTTTCGTCTTTGTTTTAAAATTTCAATTGTAAATTTTGGCCACTAATTTTTTTGCTTGGAAAAGACTAGGAATCATAGATCAATAGTTTTTATCTGAGAATGGTGACTATGTTAACTTGTGGATAAAGTGGCTGAATGAATCAAAGTTTGTAACTATTGGGTAATTTAAGTCATTTGATACCTTGAAATTTAATTCAAGATTTATACCAATTAGGTGATATGGATTTAAGGAAGGATATAATGAGTAGTTAGTTAAATTTTTGTCTTTGTCTCTTCACTAATTAGACCCTTGGGTATATACTATGGATGGAAGTAATTGCAAAATGAGGCAAAACTAAGGAGATAGCCTAAGGAAGTTGCATTAACATAATTGCGAATTTAAAAGTAGTATAGTGACATCACAGTGAAGCATAATTCCTATTAAAATAAATAAATAAGTAAATATAGGTAAAAGACTTATTAACATAAGTTAAGTATTAAACCAGGACATTTGCCAAGGTAGAAAAATTTATTAGATCACATAAATAGAGAATAATTGAAATTGTGAATTAACTAGGTTCATCTAGGATAAACTAGTAACAAAACTAAGTTGAAAGAAAATAATAACAATAATGATGATAATGATGATGATGATGATGATGATGATGATGATGATAATAATACAATATTTTGGTAAACCAATAAATTAAAATAATCAATATTAGGCTAGGGCAAATTGACTATGTTTAATTAAAAGGAAGAGAGCATAAATTGAGTTCTTAAAATTTAAAGGTTATTATGATTGTGTTAGAAAACACTTTAGGCATTTTGTTGGAAGGATGATAGTGCTCAATAAAAAAGCATCATTAACTATTTGGCAAGCATTATGAGTAGATTATAAAGCATAATATGTTTTAACTTCTCTCTTGTTTTTAATTCCTCTATTTTTGTTTGCATTCTATATATTTATTGGGATGGGCATCTTAGGTACTACCTCAATATGTATATTATTTATGATATTAAATCTTCCAAATTTCAATATACCATATGTATTATATTATCAAAATGGATTTGAATTAACATAATGACTAAAAGTGTTATTTTGAAATTTCCAAAAGATGATATATTATTTTAATATGTTTTTTATGGGTTTGCTTACATGTTTTAAGAGTATGAAAAGTTTTACTATTAATTGTGGAAAATTTATTATAGATTAGTGTATTTGGAAAATTTTAGCAAATGAATTGTATTTACCGTATGATTATTGTAACAACATAATATCACGACTCATTTCATGCCATTTCTAAGTTCTATTCCATGAAGCATGTGAGTTCTCAAGAAAAGACATTAAAATATTAAGTTTTTTTACATTGCGTAGTGGATAAATTATTCATCCAGTATTCCATGGACCAAGGGGACTCATTAAACTCGTTCTCATATTTAATTATACTAATACAATTCAAAACCATCCAAGAAAGTAGCTTGGAACTCATACAAGTGGATGAAACACACTAATTTCCACGAATTAGCCATGGTCAGATTTTTAGTTTTTTTGTCACAATTTCAAAAATTCATAACTAAACCCAAAAAATCAAAATCCAACAAAATTTACCATTCCAAAAAGCTTTAGATGTTTACCCCATGGTAAAAATAATTTTAGCTTGTGAAACATTAAGGGGAAAACGTTTGACATCTGAAAAAGTCACTGAGATCTTTGCTACCTAGGCCACTGTTTCAGATTACTGATATAAACTTTCAAAATTTATAACTAATTCTATAAAAATAAAAATCATACAAATTTGGTCATTTTGGAAAGCTAAAGATGTTAAATTTATGCTAAAAATAATTCCAAAATGAAACAAATACTTTTAGCTATTGAAAATTTATAAAATAGTAACTAGACTCAAAAGGCATTTCTGCTACTGACAGCAAACTTCAAAAATGCATAACTTTTTGGTCATACCTCCAAATGAGGTGATCTTAGTGGCCACAGAAATATTATAACCTTTAGTTTAGGCTTATAAAATTTCATAAGCATTAGACATTGTTTTCCCATTGGATGACACAGAACGCAAATCTAACAGTATGAACAGTGCACATACTAGAACCAATTGAAAGTCCCAACTTTGAAAATTCATAACTAATTTTGTAGAGCTCCATTTTTGCTGAAATTTATTTTTCCAAAAATCTCTCAATGAGCTCTACATGTATGCCAAATTTCATGGAAAAATTCCTTCATTTGATCAGAATGTGCTATAGGGTGCCATTTTGGTCATTTTGATGCATTTTAATGGTGCAAAAGTGTGCAAAATGGCTCCTAAGGTTCTTGTGGCCACTTGGGCATGTGGGAATGACCCAAAAAGACTCCCTAAACTTGTCTTAAAGGTGTAGAAACTCAAAGCACAAAATCTCATCCTCTATTCCCAAGCTTTATGTAAAGAGCTACATATGGGAAATAGCCATCCAATACCCAAAATTTGCATCACTACTCATTTATCATTAATTGTCATACATATATCATCTATTGACATATTTACACATGTTCCATTCATTGTACATCCATTCTATCAAAAGTTTACGTCATTTGCTACTTCTTTGATTACAACATAAGCAAAAGCAAGCACTTTAGAGCCAAAGCTTTATCTTCCACCTTGGTGACTTCCATTTCCTTGTTCATTGGCTCCACCTAGCATATTAAGATATTAGAGAGGAAGAAGTGAGATTCAAAGAATCCCAATAGCTCATTTCCCATTCAATCATGCATAAAGAATGTAACATAAGTCTTAAGGATGCATGCATGGCATACTAATATTGAAAATGATGCAAATACATTCTTGGCATTTACACAAAGTACACATAACATACTTAGATTTGCCAAATAATTGGATTAGCCTCACCCACTTTCTTCAAGGTTCTTGAATTTGCCTCACCCTTTTTCTTAAAGACCTAGAGTTAAGCCTTACTCTTGGGAGATTTTCTCTTGGTCTCAACTATTCTTAAGGGCTCTTGGCTCATCCTTACCAAAGATAAAAAGTTCTTGGCCTCTCCACATTCAAGCAAACCAATGCAAACATTCTAGGAATCATTTGAATACATAATGTAATACTATGGTTCCATGGAACATAGGCATCATACTCAAATACAATTCATAGCTTAAAATACACATACACACATTGAAAAGTAATGTAAATATTCATTCATGTAAGGGAGAAAAGAGAGAGAGAGCTACCTTCCTTGCATTTACACACTTTTTTCTTAAGCCTTGAATCCTCTCCCTTAACCTCACACACCCAAGAAGGTGGAGATCATTTCTCTTAGCTTAGACATATCATATGGAAGATAATTACCCTCTTGAAATGAGATAGGACATTAAACTTATATTTAAGAACATACTTGGTTCCATAAGTCACATAATAGTTCCATAAATGGCCTATTGAAGCAACCATCATGATTCAAATTCTTGGGTCTATTCTCTTCTCATTTCTAGGCCTCTTGACCTCATTTAAGGTCCTTGGAGCCATTACATTTTCATTGACAAAAGCGTAGACACAAGTTGCTTCATAAGGTCACATTATGGAAGCCATTGCCTCATCTCCCAATCCATAACTTCTAAATTTTTCCTAAGAGTTCCTCCCACTTTCTACCATCATATGAAGTCCCAAACCAAGGCTAGACGAAATTAAAACACTCCATAACCCCTCCATCTGTCCTAGGCTGACATTATGGAAGCATTGGGTGTTCAAGGGGTTTCCAATTTTTCCTTGATGGGAGAGCCACTTGGAGGCTTCTTAGAGATCTTAGGAGCTCAATGGAACATTTAAATGGCCAAGGAAATTCATAGATTAAATTAGTTTTTGCAATTCCTTCAAATGCACTACACTTTTCCAACTTAGATTTCATTAGTTTTTCTTGCAATTTCTTGGCATAATCCAAGTTCCCATAACCTAATTCATATGATTCATTCTTGGTTCTACCCAAAAATAGTCTCCCCTTAGTTGGCTATAGGGAGGATGAATTGCACACAAGAAGGCTAAGAGAAGTGAAGCATGGAGACTAAGATTTTTACCTTGATTTCAAGCTTTCCTTGAATGCTTTCCCTTTTCTTCTAGCTCTCCTCTCCAAATCCGAATTTTCCACCTCAGTTCTACCTTTTATAGATACCCAAAAATATCATCAAATCTATGGAAATAAAGAGGAGAAGAAGGAAGAGCAACTTGCAAGAGAAAAAAGCTTGAATTTCTATAAATTTTTCTACCTTTTCCTTACTTTTTTACTCTTCAAAATCTCCTCTCCTTGTGCCCCTAAGAGAGCTGGCTTCCTCCTCTATTTTTAATTCAAAAACAAATCGTGGAATAAGGAGCTATTGGAACGTGGATAAGAAGAAGAAGCTAAAAGTCACTTTATGTAACTTTTTACTTTTGCATTTTAGTTCATTTTCTTGGCTTTTTCATTTTAGACTCATTTCAACTCCCTTTCGAAATCCATCTATTCTATCATAATATTTAGCCTTTCTAACTTATAAAATACCTTTATAACCACTCAAATTAGATCTAAAACCATTTTGAACTATTCGGTCAAAGTTTCGATCAACTGATGGCCGAAATCGCTCACCAGAGAGGTTTCTGTAATATCCAATTCTCTGAAAATAAGAGAAAACGTGAGAAACATAACGTACGGTTTCTCCGTAAACAAATAAAATTCACCAGATACAAAAGGAAGTCCCCTAAGATGATGTAGTTAAGGTCCCAAAAATTTGGAAAGTATTCTAAACTCTTAAAAATAAGAATCCCAGACTCAGATGGAAAGAAAAATAGAGCTAGGATGAATAAACAATTTCTTACAAAAGCCTACGAAACGTAATGGCATTTTTGTAATTTTGAGTAATTTTTGGAATTCACAAAGGAAGACTTTTTTAAATGAGAGTTTTCAGTTTTCTAGGGTACTCAGAAGCCCTGAAAATTATGGAAACCCCCGACGTCGGTGTGCCCAAACTTTGACGGATCCGTTTAGGAAGGTTTTAACTCCAATTTGAGAAATTTCAAAAGCATTTTTCTTAATTGGGAACCTAAATTTTATAATGGAAAAGACAGTTCTAAAAAAGGAGCTAAAATGAAGGAGAAACAAAAATGCAAAGTATGAAGGGTAAAATTGAAATTTTTGAAAAAGTCAATTTCCTACACCTATATATAGGTGGCGCCCCACTTTCCTCCCCATTTGGAATAAAAATTTTTTTGCATAATTTCAGAAGGAAGAGCTAGGGTTTTGGGCGCAACAAGAGAGCAAGAGAAGAAGAAGAAATTCCAAGCTAAAGGTATGTTTTTATGGTTATTTTTCATGCTTTTCTCCATCCATATCACCTCTCCTTCATTCTTCTTGATTTCCTTTGATTAAAATGAAGTTTATGAATCTGATTCAAGGGAAAAATTCAAGGGAAATTTCGGATTTAAAGAGAAGAGCTTAGAGAAAGCAAGATTCAAGCCAAACTAAGCAAGGAAACTAGGTAAAATTATATCCTATGGTTGATATCTTCCACCACTCTTCTTCTCCATTTCGCCTAACCCTAGGAGCCATAGGAGGAACTGATTTCAAGCCCAACCAAACATGAATCTTAGGTATTTGATGAAGAAGAACAAGAATATGTAAAGAAAATAACAAAATAACTATTAGAATTCATGATGCAAAACATAGGGTTTCAAGTGTTCCTTTCAAATTCTAATTTTGTATGATGATTCCTAGCTTTAATTAAGAGCATAAATGAGTTCTTGAGACCTCTAAGATACTCCCTACAAGCTTTCTCCTTCAAGAAAACCAAGAGAACTCAAAGAAGGCCAAGGAAGCCCATGGTCTCGACCAAGATGAGATGTCATAGCTAGGGAGAGTTTTAAATTTTTCTAAGGTCATTCTTGAATCATATTTGATGAATGAAAATGAAAGGAGGCCTTAGAAAAAATTTAGAACTCATAGAAAGTGATTTGGTGCCTTAGATTCCATATTATGACTTAAAGAAGCAACATGATATTGGGCTCTTTGTTTTAATTGTGTGATGATTCCAAAAGGTTTAAAAGGAGTCAAAAATCATATTTGAAAGGAAAGAATGGAGCCTAGAAATTATTTGAGGTGTTGTTTCATTAAGTACATTTATGGATCATAATGGAGCCTATAGAGCAATCTAATATCTAAACAAGTTGTATGACCTTTGAATTTGTTTTATGAACCTAATTGGCTCCTGTAAATTGTATCTAGGCCAAAAGAAATTATCTCCACCAATTTGTGGGTGTGTGACCAAAAGAAGAGGCTTGAAATCTAAGGAAAAATGTGTGATTGTGTGTAAGGTAGCTCTCTCTACCTTCTCTCATGCATAGATGTGTATTTAGCTTGTCTTAGCATGTGTGTGTGTCTATTTGCAAGTCATGAAAAATATGCTAGCATGATTTTATATGCCATGATTCCATGATGTTATGTTATCTTTTCAAATGAATGTATGATGTTTGCTTGAGTTTGCTTGAATGTGGAGAGGCCAAGAACTCTTCACCATGGTAAGGATGAGCCAAGAGCCCTTGAACTTGGTTGGGACAAAGTAAAGAGTCTCCCAAAAGTAAAGTAGACTCCCAAGAGTATAGTTGAGTCTAAAGCTCTTAAAGAATGAGTGAGGCAAATCTAAAATCTATGAGGAGAAACGCGAGGTCAATCTAAACACTTGGTGAGCTCTTAAATGTCTTGTATGATGTGTTCATATGCCAAACTTGCTTCTTGAATGTTCATGATTTGTATTATGTCCATGCATGCATTTTTAAGGCTTGCTTTACATATATTATGAATGATTGAAAGGGAGATGAGCTATTAGGATTCTTTGAATCTCATTCCCTCCTCTCCAAGGATCTCACATGCTAGGTGGACCAAGTGGATATGTTCATGGGAGCTAACAACATTGAAGAAGAAAAATTGACATTTATATGTCTAGCATTTTTCTTTTAAAGCCATAATGAACCATAATGATGTATATTGTGTTGTAAATAGTCTATGACCCTTGAGACATATATAAATATGATATTATGTGATGTATAAATGTATGAATATGATGTATGAATTCTAGAATAGAATTTGAGCAAGTAATGCCAAAGTATGCAATTTGAAAGTTTGATGTAAATATGCATAAGTGTGAGTTAAATGATCAAAATGATATGCATGAGATTTGGGATAATTTGGACAGCTCACACAAGTCTTAAATGTGCTTTTAGACTTGCCCAAAAGATGCCAATATCAAGGGAAACCATTTGGCAATTTTGGTATCCTATATATAGCTAAAATTGACTATAATGGAACCTTATGTCACTCTTTGGCCAAATGAGTTAGTCTTGATCTGAGATTTGGCATGCAATTAGGTCTCATTAAGAAATTTTTGGGAAGTTAAAGATCATAATTTTTGGAGGTCTACAGAATATTTGATGATTTTTCAAAGTTGTCAATTTTTATAGTTTTGGTTTGCTGCACTATTCATTTGGTCCGAAAATGAATTTTATCACACAAGGCTCAAATGATGTCTAATTGCCATGAAATTTTATGCAAAGAAACTAGATATTCACAGTGACTTGTGCCAACTAAAAGCACCTCATTTTGAGGTCTAGAGAGGGAGATACAAAGTTTTGAATATTTTGTCCAATATCAAGAATTTTGCTCGACCTGAGTTACTGTTCCATTAAATTCTAAAGTATAGGTTTGATGAAATGGTCTAGAGATATTTTTCCTCTCTATCTAACATCCACATATTTCTATATTGGTATCATTTGCATGGATTGGATTTTTGTGAAATTAATTGGATATTTTCAAAATTTTATGCAGAATTTTGTGACAGTTCCAGAATGCAATCTAACCTCTGGACAATTTTTTATGTCAAACGTCTCTTGTGATAGATTTTATAGTCTAGGCATATTTGTAATGGGAAATAGACATCTGTAGCTTTCCAGAATAACCAAGATTGTATGATTTTGATTTTTCTAGAATTAGTTATGATTTTTCAAAGTTTGACCAGAAAGATGGCCAAATTTGGCTGAAATTAAATAGTCACATTTTATGCTTCATTTCAGTTTTCATGAATTGTGGGCACGATTTTGTGATGCAAAGGAGTTGTATTGATGTAATTAAATATGAGAAAGTATAGTATGTGCTCATATGGCCCGCGTGACATCAAATGAAATTTTCATATGTAGTGCAACGCAAATTTAATCCATTCTTTATATCTCATTTTCTTACAACTCCTAAACGATGCATGTTATGGAAGATGTTAATTGCATGAGGAAGGCTAGAAAGATATGGTATTACAATTTCAACCGTTCTAGGGATTTCCATGGTTTTCAGGACCTCTGAGAACTCCAGAAAGCTTAAATTTTTCATTTAAAAAGCCCTCTTGTGAGCTTTTAAAATTTTTTTGAAATTACAAAAATGCCCTTACTTTCTTCGATAAATTTTTTGAATCACTCCGGCCCTGGTTTCTAGGCAACTCAAGACTCAAATCCTCATTTTTTATTATTTAAAATTTTATTTGGTCCCAATTCTTTCTATTTCAGGGACTTCCTTTTGTATTTGGCTCATTTTTTTACGTTTATGGAGAAATCGAACATCGCGTTTCTCACGTTTACGAAAGGACTAGATGTTACAATTTTATATATATATATATATATATATATATATATATATATATATATATATATATATATATATATATATATATAGTGGAATTATGCAAAATGTAGGTTGTTAATAATAATTTTGTTAGCCCTCAATACACCATAGATATTACTGTGATTTTTGTGATTGAGTACAGTATTGAGTTGGATGCTACTTGAATGTTTAGGGACTATAGGGATAATGGCTAGTAGGGACAGTGGTAGTAGTCCTGCCTGTGATTCTTTCCTATTGTGCTTTGAAATTTAATATGTAGTTTTTTACTTTCATGGATTGTGTGCTCATGTCTGGATATGTGATTATTTACCTTCGAGAGTTGTGTGCCTATGTTAGTATATATCTTAGAACTTAAGAGTTTTGCATAGACCTTCTTATTGAAATGTTATGTTAAATCATTTTCAAACTACTAGTTTTTGTTACTTTTTAATATGTAAATTTCTTTTTCATAAATTAAGTTTTATTTATCTCTTATCTTTATTTTTTAAAATTATACCTTGATTTAACTATTGGTTACTACATGTTTTATCCTGTACTTTATCAAGCTGGTAATGAAAAGCAAGTTTTTCATCAAACTAAATTTTAAACTTAATTAAATTTATCGTGTATGTATTTTATAAAATTTCCCCCTGTTATTTTTTGTTAAATTTCATTATTCTTGAGTTTCTATATTTTTGTATCATAAATAAATATTGACATATCATATCAAAGTATGTATGTTTATCTCGCAATTACCTTTATTACTTACTGCCTTAAATCCGAAACTAAAATTTATTTTCATTTAGAAAAACTTTGTGCTTGCTCATCTTTTTAGCTATTGTGCTTTATGTAATACCGTAATGTATTAGCCTCATCTAACTCTCACTTAGACTTGATTCCATGTAATTCCAAAGAAAATAAGTAAAATCATGGTATTTGTTTGCGTTACGTCAGGGTTTGAAAGTTCATACTTCACCTGTGGACCCTTATGGACCCATTCATATCATCCTCTACTCATACTCCATCCATGCAATTCATACATATCATAAAACAATCCATAAACCATGGATTTGAAGCCAAAAAATAGAAAAATTGCAAGTTACTCATGGGTCCAGAATTCATATTTTTGGCACCAATTTTGGAAAATCATAATTAATTCTAGAAAAATCAAAATCAAGTAAATATATCTTTGTGGAAAGCTCTTGATGTCAGCTATAGGTTAAAAATCATTCCAAGCCATACAATCCCAACTAGACCACGATGACATCTGAAAATCTTAAAAGGTCTGGCTGCCCTGGTTTACTATCATAGGTTACTAATATGAATTTAAAAATTTATAACTAAATCTAAAAAAAATCAAAACCCAACAAAAAATATGATTCTAGAAATCTATGCATGTTAAATTGAGGGTAAAAATAATTCCAGAACAAAAAAGAAACAATTAGGGCACAAAAACCTATAGAACAGTAATGGAGGTCTAGCTACGTCCTTGATACTGATCTGAAACTTCAAAAATTTATTTCTTTCTATATAAATCCAAATGAAGTGATCTTAAATGCTACAAAAAGCTTATCATATCTAATTTATTTCTGTAAAATTTTATAGCCATTAGGTACCATTTGACCTATAAGTGATAAAGGCAAAGGACCTGACTATTTGTACAGTAACAACGCCAATTCTATCAAAATTTGCCAACTTTGAAAATTCACCAAAACTTTTATAGAGCTCCAAACAATATACACTTTAGATTTTCGAAAAGGTCTAGAAAAGACCTATATGCATGCAAAATTTCAGGCCAAGAAGAGCTCATTTGGTCAAATCTTGATGTAACTTACAAATATGGCAAATTTGGCACCATATATGGGTCAAAGTTAGTCCAAATGGCTTCCTAACTTTTCTACCACCTCGTGGGCAAGTTTTAAAGTATAAACATGTCATTGTGAGCTTCCCAAATGGTCTAAACTACTATGCATTATAATCTCACTATGCCACATTGAAGAATACGCAAATATGAATGAGCTACCAAGTACCCAAAACACAATTTCTCATTGAATCAGTTCCAATTTTGGTTCATACACTACATATACATACTTTTATATTTGCTCACATGTTTACATCTCAAAAATAGTATGTATATATACACTTTGACATCCAACTACATTAAAACTATACAATGTCAAAAGATAATCCATCAAGCTCCTTGGCTTCTATATTGAGCTTCATGAGCTCCACCTAGACATAGTAAGATAGGAGAGGGAAGGAGGTGAGATTCAAATAACCTTAATAGTTTAAACATCCTTTTCAAGCAGGCAAATAGGCATATATCCATGTCACAAGATACAAGCATGTTATACAAATTTTCAACAAGTGTTACATTCATAATTTCTATGCCATAATAATACATCAAAACTAAGAATAAGTTCAAGGGATTTTTGGTCTAGCATTATCCTATTTTTGGGACTTTTGGATTAGCCTCATTCTCGGTCTAGGAACTTTGGACTTGGCCTCACTTATTCATGAGACTTTTGGCCTTGTCTCACCCATTCCTAAGGACTTTTGGTTTCACCTCACCCATCACAAGGGACTTTTGGGGATAACCTCATCTATAGAGCACAATTTTACAATCAAATGACAATTAAGAGACATAATGGTATCATAACAGTTAAATAATAACATATGACATTTCTTAAGATTTAAACACATATACATGCATCAAATGACATTCACACAACTATATTGCACATAAGAAAGGGATGGCGAACTACCTTGGTAATTAAACACAATTCTTCCCTTTTGCTTTCTCTTTTCCCTTCTTGGTCTCACAGCCACAAATAAATGAAGCTTGATTTCTTTCGCTAGACACAATAAATAGCATTCAATCTTACTTTTGAAGCAAGCTAGAATAATTTAAAATACTCCCTAGCTACTCCTTCCTAGCTTGGCTGAAACAATTAGAAAAAAAATGAGCCCATGGAATTTCAAATTTTTCCTTAATGGGAAAAGCACTTAGGAGGCTTCCTAAGGGTCTTAAGAACTCAAACAAATACTCACATAAGATAAGGAATTCATGGATCAAAATAGAATTTACAATGCACTCAAAAATCTCTAGTTGTTCTCTCTTGAATTCCAATGGCTTTTTTCAATTTTCATCTCTTTTCCTAGGTTCCCATACTCTAATTCATGGGCTTCATGCTTTCTCTAAGTCAAAAATTCCTTCCCTTTACTAGCTCTCAAGTTGGCCAAACCAACACACACAAGAAGCAAAGAAGAAAAAGCAAAGATACATGGATATCTACCTTAATTCCCTTACTTCTTCAAGAGCTTCTTCCTTTAGTATAGCCTCATTTTCCAAAGTGTAATCTTCCTCTCTAAACCAAGACCAAAATAGTTCCATATCATCCACCCAAAACCATGAAAAGGGAGAGAAGAAGGAAGAGAAGGGAAATTGTAAAGGAAGAACTAAGAAAAACTTAATTTTCCATATCTCTTACCTTGATTTTCTTCTTCCTTGGAGCTTCTTCTTATGCGTCTATCTCCCTTGGCCTTTCTCTCTCTTTTGGACAAAACAAAGTCAATTAGAATGGAAAGCAAAGGGGGAATGCCTCTTATAAGGAATAAAAAGAAGAAATTGGTCATTAAAAATGACATTTGTATCCCGACATTTTAGCTAATTCATTTAAGACTCATTTTAGTTCCTTTTTTAGAACTGTCTTTTTCATCATAAAATTTAGGTCCTCATCTAATTCTAAAGAAAAGAGGTAAAATCATGGTATTTGCTTACATTACGTCGGGGTTTAAAAGTTTATACTTCACCTGTAGACCCCCGTGGACCCATCCATATCATCCTCAGACATCCTAAAATCTGAGGTCCGATTTTAGGAAATCTCACTCCTGACTTGCCTCAAAAACTCATCTTCTCTCTGAGTATCTATGATCTAGGTTTTCAATTCATTTTTAATTTGGGTTTCACTCAAATATAATCTACCCGATACCACCTAATAAAAGAAGTTCATATTTCTAAATTTCTCTAGGGGTTCCTATTCTCTAATCATCATATGGGTTGTATGGATGGACTTCCTACTCAGGGCATTAGCCACCGCATTGGTTTTTCCATGATGATATTTTAAAGTATAATTATAATCCTTCAGGAATTCCATCTATCTCCTTTGCCTCATATTTAATTCCTTTTGATCGAACAAGTACTTCAGACTCTTATGGTCACTAAAGATTTCTATGGTTGCACCATATAGATAGTGCTTCCAGATTTTAAGAGCAAATATTATCGCAGCTAACTCCAAATCATGTGTGGGATAATTCTCCTCATGAGGCCTCAACTTCCTAAAGACATATGCCATTACTCTACCCTGCTGCATCAACACACATCCTAACCCTTTACCCGAGACATCATAATAAACCATAAATAGTTCACTGGAGTCAGGAATAATCAGTATAGGTGCAGTGGTCAAATAGAGCTTCAACTCTTGGAAACTCCTCTTACATCTATCATTCCACATGAAAGGTGTTTCTTTTCTAATCAGCCTCATCAGTAGTAAAGCCATATGAGAAAAACCCTGAATAAACCGTCATAGTACCCTATCAAACCTAGGAAACTCCTAACTACGGTGATAATTCTAAGTCTATCCCATTGTAATACAGCTTCTACTTTATGGGAATTAACTGCGATCCCTGCTAGTGATATTACATAACCTAAAAATTTCACCTTAGTTAGCCAAAACTCACATTTACTAAGTTTGGCACAAAACCTCTTATCTCTCAAGATCTCTAGGACTAGTCTCAAATGCCTCTCGTGCTCCTCAAAGGATCTCAAGTACACTAAGATATCATCAATGAAGACCACCACAAATTTATTTAGATACAGTTTGAATACCTTGTTCATATAATCCATAAACATCATAGGCGCATTCGTCAGCTCGAATGGCATCCCTAGGAATTCATAGTGCCCATATCTAGTTTTGAAAGTTGTTTTTAAGACATCTTCAGTTCTCACTCTCAATTGGTGGTGCACAGATCTAAGATCTATCTTGAAAAACACAAATGCCCTAGTTAACTGATCTAATAAATTATCTATTCTAGGGAGATGACGTTTATTCTAAATTTCTTTCATTTACTAGCTCTCAAGTTGGCCAAACCAACACATACAATAAGAAAAGAAGAACAAGTAAAGATATATGAATATCTACCTTAATTCCCTTGCTTCTTCAAGAGCTTTTTCCTTTGGTATAGCCTCTTCTTCCAAAGTCTAATCCTTCCCCTTTGAACCAAGACCAAAATAGTCCCATATCATCCATCTAAAACCATGAAAAAGGATAGAAGAAGGAGGAGAAGGGAAGTTGTAAAGGAAGAACTAAGAAAACCTTAATTTTTCATACCTTTTATCTTGATTTTCTTCTCCCTTAGAGCCTCTTCTTATGCATTTATCTCCCTTGGCCTCTTTATTTCTTTTAGGTAGAACAAATTTGGTTAGAATGGAGAGCAAAGGGGAAACACCTTTTATAAGGAATAAAAAAAAGAAATTGGTCATTAAAAATGACGTTTACATCTCGACTATTTAGCTAATTCATTTGAGACTCATTTTACTCATTTTTAAGAACTATCTTTTTCATCATAAAATTTAAGTCCTTAATCTTATAAAATAGCTTTGGAATCACTTAATTGGGATTTAAAACCTTTCTAAATGAATAGGTCAAAGTTTAAGTCAATCAACGTTCAAAATCATACACTAGAGGGGTTTTAACTGTCTTGGGGCTTCCTATGATTCTTAGGGCCTCTAAGAATCCTAGAAAGATTAAAATTTTCATTTAAAAATTCCTCCTTAGTGTTTTCTTAATCAAGTTTCACTATAGTGAGAGATAGCTCTCGCTGTTACTAGAGCTTCCTGACTGTTCTTACCACAGTTGACGCTATTGCGAGAAATTCCTTGGATTTTATATGGGCCACAAACTCGCTATAGCGAATTGAAATCCTTGCTGTCACAAACTAGCATCCTCACTATAATGAATAGGTATTCTACCTATAGTAGGAAGACTTAGAAAAATTTTCTTAAACCTTGAGTCCTCGTTTCTATGAAAACTCAGACATTACACTTTACTTTCTACTCACTAAATACTGTGGCTTATTTTATTAATTATTTTTGTAGATATTAGAATTGTGTTTAAACGCTCTTCTAACTTCACATAAAAGTGTTGTTAATTAAGAGCTAGCAATTGATTAGTCAAATATTAATGGTTAGTTGTCCTTTGCATATATATATATATGTTTGTACTTGAGAGGCAAAGTCTCCACCTTGTTAGCTATGTTTTATGAAATTAGAATTCATATTGAATAAAAACATCTTATGGAATTGTGTTTTAGATTGGAGTGTTCACTTATAACATAATTTTATATTGAATTTAAATAAGGATTCATAGTATTAGTGGTATGTTTGTTAGGCTTATAAATGTAGGTTTTCTCATATTCCGTGTTGATCACACCTCCAATTTAGGCTCATGATAAAGTTGGTATTTAGATTTTCCTATCGCCTATGGAGCAAGCGTTCTTTGATGGGACTTCATTCATCATTATGAAACCCGAGCATCGTGACTGAGGTATCATTAGAGGCCTTATAAGATCATGAGCCTCGTTTCTTTCCTTGTGACTCAATGATTAACATTTTAAGTATAACTATAGATAGAAGTTGTTTGGAAATTGTCTTAGTCATATGTAGTGTAAAGGAGCCACATAAGGCCACATAGCTATTCAAGTTAAAACTTCTCCTTATTGCACATGATGGTATAAATCATATTTTAATTGCTTACAAGTTGAAGTATGGAATTGTAAGTATAATTATGGTTAGCTAGGTGGATCCTGTGGCCTAAATTATATGGTAGTGAATGTTGCAATATTAATAGGATAAGGCTTTGGTCTTGATTATACATAATTTATTAGGTTGCATATAGGGTTACTGATGTGTTACTAAACATAAGTGTAGTTTGATGTTGTTATGAGCCATTTAGAATAGCGTGATATTTAAAAAACAAAAAAAAAAATCTTATGTTATTTCTATGTCATAAAATTAATTTGTCTTACACTCTAGGATTCTGAATTTGCCTAATTGTTACTATGTTATTGTTGTAATAAGTTTATAATTATGTCAAGCTAATGCATATATAGGCCAAATCCTTGGGTTCAAAATATTGCTATGTTTTGGAGATAGTTAGGCTTATGCTTAGGTTGCATTATAGTTTTTAACAACCCAAAGGAAGTATATTATTAGAAATTGATAATATAGAATATAGTAGGAAGGTAATAATCTATTTAGTCCATATATTAATATGTTGTGCATGCTTTAGTTCATTGTTTGGTTAGATTCTATGAAGAACCTAATTAATTGTCACACCCTATAGCCAAGGGTATCTGATTAAGGCTATTCTTATATATTCTAATCTTCCTAACTTAGGTATTTTAGTGTCCAAATATGGCTTTAGGGGTTTAATTAAGTGGAATTTGATTTTAATTGGCCATTTTTCACATTTTAAGAATTAATTTGCAAATGATTAGTTTTTAATGCTTAAATTTCTTTTAGAATAATTCTGCAAATATTTCTACTTAATAGTTTTCATTTCTTTTGTGCAGATTTTATAGATAATGGAAATTCAAAGAAGTAAAAGCCACATGATTGAACCAATGGGGCCAAAAAGTTGAAGATGGAAGCTTCATATGTTTCATGAAGTCTTAGAAAATAAAATTTGAAAATAGGAAATGAGTGGCAAAAGAATAACACACATAGAAACATTTCACTCACATACTCTCACACTTAGCAAACATTCCACTTGATCACTCGCACAAGTAGCACTCTTCACGAACATCATAAGAGCTTTAATGCATTCGCTGGCCACGGGCTCACACGTAGCAAGCATGCCACACAGCATCTTCACATGCTTCACGTAGCAGTTACACGAAGGCATGGCTTCACCCACGTTGGCACTCATTCATGAAGCCACACGTCCAGCACAACATGTCACACACATTAGCACGTCGGTCTGACGCTAAAGGCAGAAGAAGAGCTACGGGTTGACTCAAACAGCTCCTCAATGCATTATTCTTTCACTCGTTCACAGGCAGCATAATCACTTGAAGCTTCCCACACTACCATGTAGCAGCTCATGCAAACCAGCTCTCTCACAACCACTGGTTTTAATACAGAAGCTGAAGCTTATGTGAACATGAGAAGATGCCACAGTACCATGCATGAAGCACTCTCGAGTTGAGCAGCACGTAAGCAAGAAGAAAAGCCACGGGTTGCACGTTCAAGTATAGAACACATTTAAAAGGGTAGAGCAGCATATAAGCAAGAGAACCAGCTACCGGTTAGTAAGAGTTGAATATGGCTGGAACAGAAGAGAAGCTACATGAAAACCAAACTAGAATATAGAGAGAACAACACGTAAGGCAGTTAGGAAGAAGGAGTCATGCACACACAGAAGAGAATGTGGAAGATGATTGTCACAACCCACACGATTTAGTATGTTGGAACAAAAGATAACAAATCCCCTTACCATTACCAAGAGTATTATCTCTGACTTTTGTAAAAATTTCGGCAGAGTCCCCTCTATAAATTGGACCTCCCGATATTTCTACAACCAGTCAATTCAACAATATATCCAAAATATATCAAAACATAGACATCTAGGGAGTGGGGATATCCTAACTATGATTCAGTGGAGCCATATTTACATTGTTCAGAACAAACAAATTCATAACACAAAATACACCCACATGAACAATTGTGGGTTTGCCAAAAGAATTTGCAGGAGATCTACAGCTAGTCGGCCACTCAGGGTAGGCTAGGGTCTTCAACGCTCTCTGAAAAATAATTTAAGAAAGAGTGAGTTTGAAAACTCAGTGAATAAATAACGCCGACCCTTAAAAATCTTAAGGACAAGGCCCGTAAAAATATTTGTATAGATAAATATTCATCATACACAAAACAAGCCTCATGCAGATCTTTTCTTAAAATGCATCAGAAGTATCTAAGCAGAATCAAATTGAAATAGACGCAGAGCACACAGCTCGCGGGGAGAATAAACACAGACGCAAAGCACTTGGCTTGCGAAATAAAATAACTCCACATGTGGTAGCTACCCACACGGGGCTAGCAAAACCCCTGCTAGCTGAGGTTCAGATCATGGTGCACCAAGGCTAACAACTACTGCTGTTAGCTACAGAGTTCTGAGTAGATAACTTCTTAAATTTAATACAAATTCTCAAATCACATTTCAGACAGAGTACCTTCCATATCAGTTTAATATCAAAGTTGCCAAATTACTCCACAGGCATCAATTTGCAAAATTTCATGTTTAAATCAATTTTCAGTAATATGCATATAACAAAACATTTATCCAAACGTTAAAACACTGCAAGAAAACTTAGTAATAAATGAGAAATAGGGTTTACTCACAGTCCGCATTACTTACTCACCTCCTAAGATGATATCAATATTCCCTGCCCAGTCCTCAGCTCTAACTCAATCTCCCGAGTACCCTACAATACCCATCACCAGATTTTTGAGTGTGAATAACTAGCAAAATTGTCTCATTAACTTAGCCTATCTAAAATGTATTTGCATCATAATGTAACAACCGGGAAAAAAGGAAAAGGAAGAGAAAGTGAAAGCTAGAAATTTCGAAGTCCAGAAATTTTGCCAAGTCCTCTCGCAACAGCGAGAAACGGTCTCGCTACTGTGAGAGAGCTAGTTTGCAACAGCGAAGGCAATTCTAGCTATAGCGAGTGCTGGCAGCAGCCCATACAAAAACTAGGGAGTTGCTTGCCGTAGCGTGCGCCATAGCAAAAATGAAGTCTGGAACTAACGCGATCTCGCCATAGCGAGTGGTAAATCTCGCCATAGCGAAGGGAACTGACGCGATCTCGCCGTAGCGAAGGCTGCACCTCGCCATAGCGAAGCATGAGATAGGGACGAGAGAGAGATGAGAGAGAGAGAGCATAATCTGAAAGAAGGAAGGTGGTAATACTTTAAAGCTTAAGGGGAATCAATTTGCTCCAACCAACTCATCTCCTTGCACCCTTTTCTTTTCTTTTTACACACCCTTCCATCAGTTTGCTACTCACACACAGAATCACATTACCGAACAAGCAAAAACAGGGGAGGGGGACTCTGTGAAGTGGAACCAGCAGAAACAATACTTACAGCAACAAACTCTAGACCTGGAACAAGAAACTGGTTTCTGGCGTTACTTTCACCAACCCACAGCAGCAGAAATTGGAAACAACAAACAGCAGAAACTTGAGTCCAGGAGCAGCAGAAAATGGCGAGAAACAGAGGAGAGAAGATGAAGCTTTGTTTCCAGTGCAACTCTGCTCCTTTTTCTGACCGAAAAGATGGGTATGGGCATGGGTTTCGTGCTGCAGAGATTGGAGAAGCAAATTACTTAAAAGACCAGCAAAATTAATGAGAGAAGGGGCATTTCAGAAATTTGCAGAAGGAAGTAAAGATTTCTACGTGGCAGCTCAAGTTTGCTTTGAAAAGTCAACTTCCCTCATGTATATATTTCTCATTGCATGCACGTCGGGTTTTACAATCTCTCCCCCTAAAAGAAATTCGGTCCCCGAATTTAGATATATATATAGATACTAACCTTAGTTCTCAAATAGATAGGGGTACTTTGCATGCATTTCGGTCTCTACCTCCCACGTAGCCTCCTCTGGGGTGTGGTGACACCATAGAACTTTCACGGATGAAATCTCCTTGGAGCGTAACTTTTTCGTTTGTCTATCCAAGATTGCCACAGGAGTTTCTTCATAAGTCAAACCTTCACCCAAGGAAACATCTTGATTCTGTAATACGTGAGAGGGATCATGTAGATACTTTCTTAACATGGAAACGTGGAATACTGGGTGAATATTAGATAACTCAGGCGGTAACGCCAGCCTATAGGCCACAGTCCCAACTCGCTCTAGGATCTCATATGGCCCTATATATCTCGGGGTCAACTTCCCTTTCTTTCCGAATCTCATCACACCTTTCATGGGAGACACCCTGAGAAACACATAATCTCCAATCATGAATTCTAAATCACGGCGTCGGTGATCCACATATGCTTTCTGCCTGCTCTGAGCTGCTATCAATCTCTCCTTGATTACTTTCACCTTTTCTACGGCATCTTGTACTAACTCAGGCCCTAATGATTTAACTTCTCCAGTTTCAAACCATCCAATGGGAGATCTACACCGTCTCCCATATAATGCCTCGAAAGGTGCCATCTGTATGCTTGCTTGATAACTATTATTATAAGCAAATTCCACCAATGATAAATAGTTATCCCAGCTACCACCAAAATCCATAACACACAACCTTAACATATCCTCTAGTGTTTGTATAGTCCTCTCAGATTGCCCATCCATTTGAGGATGAAAGGCAGTGCTAAGATCTAATCGGGTACCCATAGCCTCTTGAAAGGCTCTCCAAAACTTAGAAGTAAATTGGGGTCCTCGATCAGAAATTATAGACATCGGTATACCGTGAAGTTTCACTATTTCATTTATGTAGAGCTGTGCATACTTCGCAACATTATACATTGTCTTTACCGGGAGAAAATGAGCTGTTTTAGTGAATCTATCCACAATCACCCAGATAGAATCATAACCCTTTACTGTTCGAGGTAGTCCCGTCACAAAGTCTATAGTGATCCTTTCCCACTTCCACTCAGGTATCTCCAGCCGTTGATGTAATCCTGCAGGTTTCTGGTGTTCTGCTTTAACCTGCTGACATGCCAAACAATGCAAAGTAAAATTCGCTATATCTCTCTTCATGCCCTCCCACCAGTATACTTGCTTTAAGTCTTGATACATCTTTGTAGAACCGGGATGGATTGTATACCGGGAACAATGGGCTTCTTCCAAAAGTTCTCTCCTAAATTCTTCCACATTTGGCACACACAATTGAGTACCGAACCATAGAATGCCATTTGAATCTACAATAAATTCATTTTTCTTTCCACTCTTAACGTCATCCACCCATTTACATATCTGCGCATCCTTGGCTTGGGCAATTTTCAACCGTTCAAATAAAGATGAATGAAGCTGTACATGAGACAAAAACATTCTTGGCTCTTTAATCTCAAATTGGATTCCTGAACGCTCAACCTTATGGAGTTCTGAAATTAGCGGTCTCCTCACTTCCGCAATGTGGCTCACGCTTCCCATGGATTTCCTGCTCAAGGCATCAGCTACTATATTAGCCTTACCCGGATGATATAAAATAGTACAATCATAATCTTTGAGCAACTCCATCCACCTCCTTTGCCTCAAATTCAGATCCCGCTGTTGGAAGATATATTTAAGGCTTTTATGATCTGTGTAGATTTCACATGTCTCACCATATAAATAATGTCTCCAAATTTTGAGAGCAAAGACCACTGCTGCCATTTCTAAATCATGTGTTGGATAATTTTGCTCATGCTTCTTAAGTTGCCTAGAGGCATAAGCAATCACGTGACCATGCTGCATCAATACACATCCCAAGCCAATCCCAGAAGCATCGCAGTACACAACATAACCTCCAGACCCTGAAGGTAATGTCAAAATTGGCGTAGAAGTCAGACAATCTTTCAATTTCTGAAAACTCTCTTCACACATATCAGACCACTGAAATTTCACATTTTTCTGGGTTAATTTCGTTAACGGCGCAGCTATTTTGGAAAAGTCTTTAACAAACCGCCGATAATAGCCCGCCAAACCCAAGAAACTACGAATCTCTGTAACTGTAGTGGGTCTTGGCCATTTTTGAACCGCCTCTACTTTACTTGGATCTACCTGCACCCCATCTTTCGAAATTACATGGCCTAAAAAGGCAATTCTTTCTAGCCAAAACTGGCATTTAGAAAATTTAGCATATAATTGGTGTTCCCTTAACACCTGTAGTGCTATTCTCAGGTGCTGTTCATGCTCTCCATGTCTCTTGGAATAAATCAAAATATCATCGATGAATACGATAATAAATTGATCTAGAAATGGTTTGAACACTCGATTCATCAAGTCCATAAATGCAGCTGGGGCATTGGTTAACCCAAATGGCATTACTAAAATTCATAATGACCATATCGGGTTCTGAAAGCAGTTTTAGGGATGTCTTCCCTTCTTATTCGCAGCTGATGATAACCCGATCTTAAGTCAATTTTTGAGAAATATTGAGCTCCCTGCAACTGGTCAAATAGGTCATCTATACGAGGCAAGGGATACCTATTCTTCACAGTCACTTTATTCAGCTGTCTGTAATCTACACATAAGCGGAGAGAACCATCCTTCTTCTTAACAAAAAGTACAGGTGCGCCCCAAGGGGATGTACTAGGGCGAATAAAACCCTTGTCCAACAAATCTTACAATTGATTCTTTAATTCATTAAGCTCTAAGGGTGCTATTCGATAAGGAGGAATAGAGATCGGTTGAGTACCTGATAATACATCAACACAAAATTCAATTTCCCTTTCAGGAGGTAACCCTGGTAATTCTTCAGGGAAAATATCAGGGAATTCTTTTGCTACTGGAACCTGTTCCAGTACTGGGACTTGTAGTTCTGTATCTCGAACCATCGCTAAATATCCTTGACACCCCTTTTTCAGGAGTCTCTGAGCTTCTATCATTGATATTAAATTGTTTGGTGCTTCACTTCGATCACCTTGAATGACAAGGGGAGATTTACCAGGAAAGTTACATCTCACTAACTTAAGATGACAATCCACCACTGCATAACAGGATGCTAACCAATCCATTCCGAGTATTACATCAAACTCAGCTATCGCAAGCACTATCAAGTCAATTAACGTCTCACAATTGGCCAGAGTAATCACACATGCCCTATACACCCATTCAACTAGCACAGATTCCCCCACTGGGGTTGCAACAAGTAACGGGCACTCTAATTTTTCAGAGTCCTTACCAATCTTCTTTGCAAAAGAGGGAGATATATAGGAATGTGTGGAGCCAGGATCAAATAATGAATAAGCAAAATGTGAACAAACTGTAAGTGTACCTATTACCACAGCATTGGATGCTTGGGCATCCTGCCTATTGAGTGCAAAAACCCGAGCCTGACCCCGTCCTGCAGTCGCCTGGCCTCTGCCTACTACTGTCCCACTGCTGCTACCTCGATCGCTCTGACTCGTAACTGTACCAGTAGATGAAGCCCCTGCTGAGAATTGCCTCATGGGTCGAACTGATCCTTGACTAGAATCAGGGTAACGCTGCGGATAGTCTCTCACCAAATGTCCAACTTGCCCACAACGAAAACATGCTCCCGTCTCTCTATGGCAAGTGCCTGAATGTACCTTCCCACAAAGGAAACAGGGACCTCTAGATGGACGAGATGGGGTAGAAACTGGGGTGGACACCGTACTAACCCCTCGAAACGATCCTCTGTGCCTGTTAGTACCACCAGAAAATGAAGTCTGAGGTCCCGTGAAAGATTGAGTAAATCTCTGATGACTCTGAGGTCTAAGACCATAGGAAGGTCCAGCCACAAAAGAACTACCTCCTTGTCTCCCATCACTGTCACGCTTCCTCTTTCTCTGGAAAGTGTCCTCCTCCTTATCTCTCATTTCTATCATGCGCACACAATCCACTGCAGCTGAATATGAGGGAAAAAGGTTTATCTGTGGGGCGATCACCCTATACAACATACGGGGTAGCCCATTCACAAATCGCTTTATTCTGTCCCTTTCAGTAGGGACTAAATGTGGGGCATAGCGAGATAACTGTGTGAACCGAATATCGTAATCAGAAACACTCATGTCCGAAACCAATTTCAGACCCTCAAATTCTCTGGCCCTAGTATCCCGAACACTTTGTGGCAAAAAGCGATCCATAAAGAGCCCCTTAAATTCTTCCCATATCATTGGAGGAGATCCGATTAGCCTTTCCCCCACTAAAGTCTGATACCATATATAAGCTGCGTCCTGTAACTGAAACCCAGCAAACTCAGATGATTTTGCACTTGGACAACCCAAAGCTCTGCATATCTTCTCAATACCATCAATAAATTGCTGGGGATCCTCCTGGCTTTCCGTTCCAGAATAAGTGGGAGGCCTCAATTTTAAGAACTGGGAGAGGGTTACTGGAACCTCCCTCTCCTCCCTCATCGCCTGAAGCCCTATCGGTCTTGGCTGTACTGGTGGTGCTACTTCCTCCACGGGGTGTGGAGGCTCTAGTGGAGGCTCTACCCTATCTGCAGGTGAGGCCTGCCTAGGGGGTCGGTTAGTTCCTCGACCCCTACCCCGACCTCGACCACGGCCTCTGATAGGTGGGGTAGTTTGTTGGGCTGATGCACTCGCAGAAGCCTCATCTACAGCAGCTAGTCTATTAACTGAACGAATTCTGGGAGGCATATCTACACTACAACAAAAGAACAAATATTTAAATCAATTTCCAGATTGGAAGTAAGATATGATCATATTCAATAAGACAACACACTTGAAGGAAGAACTCAGGGCACCCTATAAGGCTTTCAGTGGCACCTCAAGTATAGTTACGCCCGGGTTCATAACCATAATTGAGATCCCGCCAAAAACTCTTGCTCCACAGGACCACAGAAAGACCTAAGCTCTGATACCAACTGTCACAACCCACACGATTTAGTATGTTAGAACAAAAGATAACAAATCCCCTTACCATTACCAAGAGTATTATCTCTGACTTTTGTAGAACTTTCGGCAGAGTCCCCTCTATAAATTAGACCTCCCGATATTTCTACAACCAGTTAATTCAATAATATATCCAAAATATATCAAAACATAGACATCTAGGGAGTGGGGATATCCTAACTATGATTTAGTGGAGCCACATTTACATTGTTCAGAACAAACAAATTCATAACACAAAATACATCCACATGAACAATTATGGGTTTGCCAAAAGAATTTGCAGGAGATCTACAGCTAGTCGGCCACTCAGGGTAGGCTAGGGTCTTCAACGCTCTCTGAAAAATAATTTAAGAAAGAGTGAGTTTGAAAACTCAGTGAATAAATAACGCCGACCCTTAAAAATCTTAAGGACAAGGCCCGTAAAAATATTTGTATAGATAAATATTCATCATACACAAAACAAGCCTCATGCAGATCTTTTCTTAAAATGCATCAGAAGTATCTAAGCAGAATCAAATTGAAATAGACGCAGAGCACACAGCTCGCGGGGAGAATAACCACAGACGCAAAGCACTTGGCTTGCGAAATAAAATAACTCCACATGTGGTAGCTACCCACACGGGGCTAGCAAAACCCCTGCTAGCTGAGGTTCAGATCATGGTGCACCAAGGCTAACAACTACTGCTGTTAGCTACAGAGTTCTGAGTAGATAACTTCTTAAATTTAATACAAATTCTCAAATCACATTTCAGACAGAGTACCTTCCATATCAGTTTAATATCAAAGTTGCCAAATTACTCCACAGGCATCAATTTGCAAAATTTCATGTTTAAATCAATTTTCAGTAATATGCATATAACAAAACATTTATCCAAACGTTAAAACACTGCAAGAAAACTTAGTAATAAATGAGAAATAGGGTTTACTCACAGTCCGCATTACTTACTCACCTCCTAAGATGATATCAATATTCCCTGCCCAGTCCTCAGCTCTAACTCAATCTCCCGAGTACCCTACAATACCCATCACCAGATTTTTGAGTGTGAATAACTAGCAAAATTGTCTCATTAACTTAGCCTATCTAAAATGTATTTGCATCATAATGTAACAACCGGGAAAAAAGGAAAAGGAAGAGAAAGTGAAAGCTAGAAATTTCGAAGTCCAGAAATTTTGCCAAGTCCTCTCGCAACAGCGAGAAACGGTCTCGCTACTGTGAGAGAGCTAGTTTGCAACAGCGAAGGCAATTCTAGCTATAGCGAGTGCTGGCAGCAGCCCATACAAAAACCAGGGAGTTGCTCGCCGTAGCGTGCGCCATAGCGAAAATGAAGTCTGGAACTAACGCGATCTCGCCATAGCGAGTGGTAAATCTCGCCATAGCGAAGGGAACTGACGCGATCTCGCCGTAGCGAAGGCTGCACCTCGCCATAGCGAAGCATGAGATAGGGACGAGAGAGAGATGAGAGAGAGAGCGCATAATCTGAAAGAAGGAAGGTGGTAATACTTTGAAGCTTAAGGGGAATCAATTTGCTCCAACCAACTCATCTCCTTGCACCCTTTTCTTTTCTTTTTACACACCCTTCCATCAGTTTGCTACTCACACACAGAATCACATTACTGAACAAGCAAAAACAGGGGAGGGGGACTCTGTGAAGTGGAACCAGCAGAAACAATACTTACAGCAACAAACTCTAGACCTGGAACAAGAAACTAGTTTTTGGCGTTACTTTCACCAACCCACAGCAGCAGAAATTGGAAACAACAAACAGCAGAAACTTGAGTCCAGGAGCAGCAGAAAATGGCGAGAAACAGAGGAGAGAAGATGAAGCTTTGTTTCCAGTGCAACTCTGCTCCTTTTTCTGACCGAAAAGATGGGTATGGGCATGGGTTTCGTGCTGCAGAGATTGGAGAAGCAAATTACTTAAAAGACCAGCAAAATTAATGAGAGAAGGGGCATTTCGGAAATTTGCAGAAGGAAGCAAAGATTTCTACGTGGCAGCTCAAGTTTGCTTTGAAAAGTCAACTTCCCTCATGTATATATTTCTCATTGCATGCACGTCGGGTTTTACAATGATGTGGACTGATTTGTAATGAACCACATGGAAAGGAGTATGAAGCCACAAGTTTTGCAAGCTAAATTAAGAGGAAAGAAAACATGTATATAGCATGAAGAGAATCATGTGAACAATGCAAAGAGTAGCTGCAGGTTATAAGATGCCAAGTCAGCTCGCGTGAGGAATAAATGAAGCTAAGGAAAAAAAAAAACTCACAGGCAGAATGAATGGACTGAGCATGTAAAGAGATAAAATAAGCCATGTGAGAGGAATAAAAGAAATACACTCGAGCAGAGGTAGACATCAATTATTCATATGCACAATCCATCATCATCCATCGTCATTCATCCATATTCCATTTGTCTCATCCACGCTCCATTTTTTATCCCGGGCCGTAGCTTCATACCATCCATTCTCCTCCATCAACCTCCATCTCCAATGAAGCTTTAATTCTCTTGTGACTAGCTTGGAAGGGGGACCTTGAAGAAGCTTGAATCCATGGATTATCAAGGGAGAATTTGGCCAAGAATTCCTTTCTTTCTACACTTTTTCTTTTTCTTGTACATGCTTGGTTAAGATATATTTGATTGAGATTGGTGTAATTGTAATTAGTGGCTGGTTAGACACTAATTAGAGGACCTTTTTGTTGATTAATTGATTGGATTAAGTACTGAATTTTGCATTTCCCTTTAATTTCCCATGTATGCCATCAAAGTATTTGATAAAATGCATGAGTGAAATTACATGCTTAATTGTTTGATTTGAGGATTCTTTGGAGTTTGATTGATTAATTAAATATCCTAGGGTGATAATTCAGAGGCTAATTGATCGATTAATCATTCAATTTAAGTGTCCATTGATCCTAATGATAAAATTTAGCGATTTGATGTGGGATTGAAGTTTCAATTCAACATTAAATTGTTACTTCCTTGATTCTTGCATGGTTACTTAAGATACATTGTTATGAATATAATTAGGGACTTTTAGACTAAAATTAATTACAATTGCATTAGGATAAGGATAGTAGATACCAAGGGACGAATTTAAAGCTAGTCACAAGTCTATTATTTGCCTTTTAACTCATGTAATTAGGTAGCGATTAGGAATTTTACTTTAATTTAATTTTAGGTAGTTTAATTAAACCAGGACCCCCTTTAGTTGTATACTTTTTAGGATCTTTTAACACACATTGAATTCTATTTCCTAGAGAGATGATTTAAGTTGTGCCACTAACTATAAAATTTAATCCAACCTAATTTTATTTTAAAAGTTGCACAACACGACCTGTTAGTATCATTGGCACATAAGATAAATAATTTCTCTTCTGTAAGCTTAACTAAAATCGAGATCTTTACTGAAGATTAATGGAAGCCCCTATAACTTAATGCTAGATAATAGGACCAATCAGAGTAATTATAAATCATACTTGAAATAAACATAATTAATTATAGATGGCTTTTGTAGAAATTTTGACAAAGTCTCGTATGAAATTTGGACCTTTTGAAATTTCTACAATTAGCCCAACACAATGTTTACATCAAAAGAGAGTTTTACTCTTAGAACAATCCACTATACATCAAATACTAGGGGTGGGGAGTCCTATTTGTTAATATGTGGAGTTACATACATAATACAGTATGGAACCAATTACATAATGATACATAAAATATGCCTTCACGAACTAATGTTAGGTTCACTAAAACTAAGGTGTACAACTACTCCTAGATTGTTAAAGAAGGTTCAAGTTCTATTACGCTCTCTGAAAAGAATGCTGAAAACAAAAGGAATGAATTCAACGCTCAGTGAATAAATAATACTAACTATAAAAGATAGAAACTGGCATCACTTAAAGTTTTCATCCATAGCTATACACCAGTAATTAGAATATTTAAACCAAAATTTTCAAGATAAGTCATTTATAAAATGTAACAAGAGCCTTTAATCAGAATCAAACAAATTAGATGTAGAGCACACAACTCGTGATGGCAAATAACATAGACACTGAGCAATCTGCTCATAAAAAAAAAATTAGAATAGATCCACATATGGTAGCCAACCATACATAACTAGCAACACCCCTGCTAGTTAGGGTACAAATCACAGTGCACTATGACTAACCCATAGTACAATTAGCTGCAAGGTTCCAAAATGGATAGCTCCTAAAAGAATCATTTGATAAGTACATGCTCGAAATTAATCATAATTCTTAATTATGTATACGTGTTGTCAAAACATGTAAGTAGTGTACATCACTAAATATTCTAGCTTATTGAAAATTAAAAAAATTTAATTAAAATCCCCACAGTCAAACAAAAGATTATTTCAAACATTGATTTATGTCCCAAAGTTTGGAAATATTTGAATAAACATTCAAATAATTAAATAATAAAGATGCAATTAGTTAAATAAATAATAATTGAATAAGAAATGTTTAATCACAAACATTGAAATAGAGTTTGCATCATACACATATATAGTCAATATTATCCAATCAAATCTTAAGATGACAAAGAGAAATGTCCTATCGTATCTTTTACTAATTCCTTAATTGTAATTAATTCTCCCAAAGTACTCTAAAGCACTGATTCACAAAATCTTAGTAGTTAGATGACCTCCAATTGCCACATAATGAAATTTACCCTCTTTCCCAAACACTTAGTCTTGACATGCCTATTTGGGCATGGAAAATTTATCATTTTCCTTTCACAACACTAATATAAACATATTTATTTAAGTTACAATTTTTATACTCAAATATCCTATCTATTCCTTTTAACAACTACTAAACTATACATGCTTCAATTATGAATTTTTCTTTTCTTTATTTTTCTATACTTTGATCAAGTATCATATATATAAGTTTTATCTGGTGAAGTTGAAACAAATTATTTTTTTAAGTTAATGAACTCCCTGAAATTTTCAACTTGAGTTTGTGTGTTCCTTTTCATTTATAATAGCAATGATCCAATATTTTAGGGTTTAAGACAGATTATATTAGGCAAAAACAAGGTATTCATATAGTGTTGTTTAAGACCAATTGCCTCCCAAAAATCAAAGAATTAACACAATAAACAACTAGACCCACACATTCAAAATTTTCAACAATCAATGCTTACAACATTATGGAATTTACCTAAGGGAACTATGAAGATGGAAAGCTCAAATACTAACCCAAATTCACAATAATAATTGCACAAAGGACTACCTACATTGGAGGACCAATTAAAGAATGGAGCTAATTGAAACCTTATACTAACCCCCCTTTACACCTTTGGATCCCCGCCCATCTAGCCAAGCCACAACACATGGCAACCATATAACACATCATTCTTCTCTGCTTGACCAAGAACCATGACAGAAGAGAGGGAGCATATAGAACAGTTTCAGAGCAAATAGAGAATGAAATAATGCATCTATAAAAGCAAGGAAACTAGGAAAAACATCTCCCCAACAACAAGGAAGCTAAAATTATAGACCTAGAGAGGATGAATCTACCTAAAATTTGGCTACCAATATTCAACAAAGAAGCATGGTTATAGTAGCAGAAAGGCACACAGAAGCCGAAGCAAAAGAGAGGAACAATGTTGTTGTAAGAACATAGTTTATGGAAGGATGGTTTGGTGATTGTATGTTCTATCTCAACTATTCAAAAGAGTGCTATGATGATAGAGGCATATGGCAGAAGATCAGAAAAGGAAATGACACAGCCTTCTATACATGCAAGTGGAGGTGTTTTCAATAAAATAGAAAGTGGTAAGGAAAGAGGGGAAAAAATTGAACCATGTGTGCTATTGAGGTTCAAACATGAGAACCTAAAAAGGAAAGCTTCTTTGGCTGCTACCAAACCTAAGGCTTATACTTAGCTACTATTACTATTGATTTTGTTTTTAACGTATATTCAAAGTAATCTAGCTCAAAATTTTAAATGTACACCTATCTTAATGTGGTCTTTATCATATTATATATTTTTATTATTTTTCCCATTATTTTCATTTTTTATCTTTTACATCATTTTTTAATAAAAATTTGGGTTTTTACATTAATTCTTATCCTTAGCTATTGATTAGTGCATAAGATTAATGTTAAAAAGTAAAAAAAAAAAAAAAATCTCTTGCAAGATTGAATTTTACACGATATGCTTCTAGAAATGATAATTGGATAGGTCCTATGACTATTAAACTAGCATGTGCTAGATTTATGCATATGTAAACAAGTTGATGTGTTGGAAAGCTTACATCTCACTGGCTCTTGAGGGTGGGTGACTAAGTAAGTGGTTGAAAATTTTAAATTTTCTTAATACTATGGTCATAAATAACTAGACACATCATAATCAATTCACTTTTGGCATTTATGTTGTTTCTCTTATGCCTATTGGCATAAGTGATGATTATTGTGAGTCATTTTACCCTTTAGATTAGCTTTTTATATTTATATTCTTAATAAGGAGATATATGTTAATTACTTTGGGTGGTAATGTCTCTAGTTTTGTTCTAGCTATAAAGTAATTAGAGGTATTAAAAAAATGTGAGCTAATTATAAGACACTGGGTGGTGATATATGGGAATTTATGATGAATGTAGAAGCTTAAGATGTTATTAAGGGTAGATAAGCAATGATTGTGCCTACTCAATATAGAAATAGATGATGGACTAAGCTTGTGAAAATAAAATAAAATAAAATTTTGACAAAGGATCAATTACAACTCTAGTTAATATTTACACGGTAAGTTATTTATTATGTATAGTTGATAACCTCCTAATTTAGGATTAAAAAGGGTTATATTTGGCACTAAATTAGGGAGGTAAAGTTCTTTTCCCTTGATTAATAGGTTAAAAATATATTCAATCAAACAAAACAAAAGAAGTATTTCAATTTTAACATTTTTATCAGTTTGAGCCTCATTTTGTGATTGCTTTCAGTTTCAGGGAAAAGTTACAAAGTATAGAAAGAGTTGCAAATAAAAGAGGGAAGCTGAGATGGGAAACCACAGCTTTTACAAGTCTTCTCGCCACAGCGAGAACAGAGTTCGCTGTAGCGAGATGGTGAATTCGCCATAGCAAAGGAGGCAATTCGCAATAGCGAAGTCACGTTGCATAGAAAGTCTAGGGAGTAGCTCGCTATAGCGTGGAAGTAGCGAACATAGAAGAAACCTTATAACATATGAGATCTCGCTATAGCGAGAGACACTTCTCGCCATAGCGAGATCAGCCCTGAAATGCACAGTTTTACTTTTCAAGCTAAAAGGAGAGGAGGGAAGGTAGGGTTTCGTCATTCTGCAGCAGAGGAGATTATTGGACGTCCAGGGAGGCGATTTTGGGTAGTCTTGGAAGGCTTTTGAAGCTTGGAGGAGTGAAGGAAGGAGAAAGAGTCAAGGGGGAGCTCCATTTTTTGCATCTCATTCTTCCCTTTGTTTGCTTTCTTTGTTCTTTTCATTTTCTCCATGTATTTTGATTGGGAATTCTCTGTAGATTTAGCTATGTGTGGCTAAATTCCTCTTTATCTAGAGTACTATGAACCTGATGTGAACTAGATTGCTGATTATCTTGTTAATTGTGATCAATTGAGCTTTGTGTATCCTTCTCTTGCTTAATGCTTTCTTAGAGATTGGCCACCTCTTAGAATTGATTTTGGTAATTGGAATTGACCTTGAAAAAGGGGTTCTAATTAGACTTAAGAGTTGGATAAATTAAGTTTAGAATTAACTAAATTGCAATTGGGATAGAAATATACCTAATTGCCTTAATTGGTTTTGTAGAGGGTTGTGGTTCTTAATGCACTCTAATCTAAAATTAAGGACACTTAGATTATAGATGAGAGTAGGGTTATAATTACATCGACAAACGGTTATAGCTTCTAAATCTCTAAACCCACAAGGTGAAAATTGATTGCAATTAAACAAGAAATTAAGTCCTAGTAAGCATAAGGGGAATAGTAACTCTAGGTAATTTCAAAACCTTGGATTTTCCTTAAAATTTCTCTGCCAACCAAGTTTCATTTTAAAATTTGGTTCTAGATTCAAAACTTGCTTAATTGGTTGTTTAACGTGGATGAAAGTAGGTTGCTCACTGCCTAATTGCTTTTAAGTCATTCCTCGTGGGAACTATACTTTACTTATCATTGAACTACTTGATCCGATCCGTGCACTTGCGGACACACATAAAAATTTATGTGGTCAATAGTACTTTGAATAGAAAGGATAAGGTAAACACAAGTGTATTTAATGCAATCTAAATAGTTGATTTAAGCCTTATAGAGTAATTTTCCAACTTGAAGCTACTGAATTGTATACACTAGTTAAGCTGCGATCATATAAGGTTGAAGGAACTTGTGTCACTTATTATTATCTTTGTGTATGCTTCACTAGTTTTTAATGAAATTATGTAGGAATCATATTATCCTTTAGTCTCCCCTTAAATAGATAGGGCTCACCAAATAGCAAAAGGGTCATATTTATATATGATCTAGGTTTATTTTCATACTAGGGTTGTTTGATGGTCTCTTTGATGAGTAAATTTTACACACTTAAATAGATATAATTTTTAGATTTAAAGTAATATAAATTTTAGATATTATATGGATTATAAGCTAATTCTATATATATCCATTTCCATAAGTTAGTTAGAGAAAATAAAAGGAATTTTGTCACATAATTTATCTATATTTCTTTTTTAATATTTGTGCAGAAAGAAAATAAAAATAAAGACTCGTCAAAGAAGACTTATCCATATCCCTTATGAGATTAAAAAAAAAAAAAGATAAAGATAGAGACGCTACAAAGAAAGCTTATCTCTATCCCCTTTTAAGATTTTAAAACAAAGATAAAGATAGAGATAAGACAAAGAAGGCCTATAAAAGCAAAGGTTGGGGCGCACAAAGAACAACTCAAATTTAAGATCTATTATTGTTTCTTTCTTCTCATATATTCTCTTCATTTTCTTTCTACCTTTTTGCAGATTTAGTTTTTTAGTTTCTTAGTCAAGGTTATTAAGGGTTTGACTTAATGAATAATTTGTAAGAGATTTGATTTATTTGTTTTACTCTTCTTGAGTATTAAGATATTTTCTATTTTTATAACAATATTATTCAATTAATTTAAATTGGTACCTTATTTTAGTTGAATAATTACTACTATTTAAATTTGTGAATCTTTAATTGTTCATTAGATTCAGTAAAGTAATAATTCAATACTTTTGATAAACCAGAATTGTCTATGTATTGATGAAAATAATTCTTCCATTTTAAATATGCAAGCATATGTATTGTTGAATGGTGATTTGTAACTTTTCTTATTTTAATGTTGTTCATAATTTAAATTCTGAGAACTTATTTGGGATTAATTAATGAACAAGGTTTAATTGGAGCATTTGTTCTTTTTAAATACCCTTAAGGAAGAGTAGAACATCAGAGCTAATTGATATTCATAACCAATCTATTTTAGAAGAGAAATTATTTATATTTCTTTTGGAGTTTTCAATGATCAAATTAGTTGAGATAGATGTGAAATAAACCTTAGCTGGGAGTTGTTTGCATTGATTTTTTTTCTTTTAAAAATATTTTTTGAATTTATTTATTATATTAAAAAGAAAAATTCTTCCTTATTTTCTTTCTTTTTTTCAAATTAAATAATTTGGTTAGTCCATGTAAAAGACGACCCTACTCACGCTATCTATGATAAAAATTATTAAAAATAAAAAAAATTATTTTTGGTAGCTTCGACACTATCACCCTTCTTAGCCTATTTTATAACACGTCACCCAACCACTTAGGGTTGCATTTACACTAGAAGTGTAAGGAACAGTAATCAATCCAATTATATGGGATAATAGGAGGTGATGTATATCACACAGTAATTTAAGACTTGATAAAGATTTCTTGCTTTATTAGAACTCTCCTTCCTTATGTTTTGTTGCAAGGAGAATTTGTTACACTGATCCATAGCACTCCTTGCTGCCTTTTTAGTAAGCTTGAGCATAATATGTAAATAATGATGCAAGGGATTGCATAAAAATTGTAGCAAGTGAATTGATATGTATGTAGAATTAATTAGGTTGTGTAAAGTGATTGTAAGTTCATCTTATATTCTATGTAACGATTGGGTTTGATATAAGCTATGAAAAATCATTGTGTAAGTAGTTAGGTTAGGTACCTTTGTAGACAAACAAATTCACTCGTTAGAATAATTGTTGGTGATCCTGGGCAGTATAGGTTCTGGAACCCATAGTATATGATGAGTTTTAGTACACAATTATTGTTGGACATCTTATGATATGGTCTTAGCATGTGTCAGGACATGTGTGCTAAGATTCAAGGTAGAATGCTAAACATAGCTAGGCCTATAAGTTCCGCAAAGTAAGGAAACAAACCTCTCTGTGGAGGGAAAAAAAAGGAGGACAGATCTGTATATGTCACCTTTTTGTGTGAAATTCTGATATTCAGGGGGCTCTATTTGCTTTGAGAATTAAGTGGCAATTAGTTAAGACTCTTAGGATGAGTTCTAGGAAACCTTATAATGTTTCAAACTCTTTTGCTACTACAATGGCGATCAAAACATTGAAGGGACAAATTTCGAAACTGAAACAGGCCAAGAAGGGAAATTAAATGAGTTGATGGCCAAATGAATGAGTTTTTACTTGAAATTGTGTGGCAAAGTGATTAACATATGGATCCTCAAATCTGGAGAATTTGGCAAATTTTGGAAGATGGGAACTACAATCTTGTTCTTGAGTATGTCCAATCTGAATTAGGTGTCCCCCAAAAAAAAAACCAGAATGATTATTCCAACGCTGGTATATTCATAGTGATATGTCCATGTTTAATAATAATAATAAGATGCTGGTTTTATTTTAGTAATGAGGGTTTGCTAGTAGGTATACATTTTGCTCCATTATGAGTCACGCCTTCAACGAAGACGTGCCACCAATTCTCGGTCATATTTTGTAATGCAGTTCGGTTAAAAATAGATCAATAAAAAGGGGGTCATGGTAACTTAGTTACCAGTCTATATATTGCTAGCTTTTAGTAATTCATCTTATGTGGCATTTCCCTAAATAGATTATTTGGCCCATATGTAATGTAATTTAAACTAGACTGGATTACAGCTCTAAATGTTATGTTTTCTTTTACAGTTGGTTGGCTGCTTCTAGCAGAATTAGTAAATAGGTTCGATAATATACTATTAGCATTCTAATCAATGCTCCTGGAGTTCCCAGGATCTTTCTATTTTAGTGATTTGAAATAAGCTCCTTAAGTGTGTGTTAAGATCACATTGAGGTAACAAATTTGAAATAAAATATCTTTGCATCCTGTTTTGAATGGTGGTGTGAACTTGGATAAATAATGTATTTTTATCTAGAGCATGCTGGACTTTGTTCAAGTGAGTTAAAAAACAAATAAAACTAATTATTTTTCCTTGCACCTGGCATTGGTACTGAATTTTTGTATTATATATTGTTCTTGTATGCGTTAAGAGTGTTGTCTCCAAATGTTGCAAGCACGATTGAAATATTGTGCTTAGTTATGCATAAGTTGAGTTTCGAATCTTACTCTATTCTTGAGTGCGTACTAGATCCATAAGGCAGCAAGGTTGATCCCGTAAAGTCCTGTAGGACTTGAAACGAACTGGGCTAATCAATTAAACCCTAATACAATGTTAATCAATTTCCAAAGACTTATCATGAATGCAACTCCTAGTTTGAGCTTGACTTGATTGTAAAAGACTGGGTTAAGATGGTTCTTGTTATTCCACATTGTTAGTATGATTACGAGCTACTTGTGAACTGAAATTAGTGCTAAAATATTGTATAAAACTCTCCTAGCTATCCTAAAAAGGTTTGACATGGTTTAACAATGCTTTCAACCTAATATTGTGTCAAATTAGTGGATGAAATTCTGCTAATTACCCTGGCTAGTACTAAAGTATGATTTATATTTGGTCCTTAACTAAATAGTGAAATTTTACCTACTTTAGATGTCTGACATTGGCATAATGAAACATTGGCTAATGTCTTGATCAATTTGATCCCTATAATCCCTATGACTTTTATTAGAACTCAAATTCAGGGACTGAATTTCTTTAAGAGGATAGAACGTAATACCCACTAAGCTAGAAATTTAAAATGATAGGAATTCATTATAATAATTGGACAAGTATTAATAATTAAAATTAAAAAAAAAAGTTAGACTTGAGGAAACTCTAATTAGAAATAAATAAAATAATTTTTGAACTTAAAAATATCTTAAAAGGAGCATTAGTTCAGTTTAATACTTTTAAATATCCTACTTTGAGTTCTTTTTTTTTCCCTTTTTTTTTTCCTCTTTTCTTTTAACTTCCTACTTGTCCAACTATGCTTCCATTTCCTCCA
Source organism: Erythrophleum fordii (assembly GCA_032878935.1). Taxonomy (NCBI): domain Eukaryota; kingdom Viridiplantae; phylum Streptophyta; class Magnoliopsida; order Fabales; family Fabaceae; genus Erythrophleum; species Erythrophleum fordii. The sequence goes on along the minus strand of JAVQMF010000058.1, from coordinate 28,872,226 downwards.
TGCATATCACGTGACCTCTTCCACTTTCTTTCATTTCTCCTAAATCAAACAACTTTGTTCCAATCTCATCTAAATGCCAGTGTGTGGGATCCTCCCTCTTCTTAATTGTTTTTTCTCATATTAGATTATCACTAAATTCCTTGTTGCATCAGACCTCTTAGAGTAGCATTTTCCCAAAGTTTCATGAAGTCTCCCATTCCATTAGATGTTGGCCATATGTAGTAGTTGGCTCTATTTCCTTTTCCCATATTTCCCCTTACGTCCCCCCCTTTTTTTTCCATTATCATGTTTCATGAGTTCATTACTCCTGTTTTAATTTTCTTGGTACCCAATGTTTGAGAAACTCCTTCTTCTTTGTCGTAGATGCTTCTCTTCTCCTTGACCATGGGTATTTGGCTCATGCTTCCATATTTGTCCAACTCCTAATTTCATTCAAATAGCATAGCCTCTCCATTTCAACAGCATGGTAGCTTCCTTATCATCCTTGGTTCCTCTTGGCCATGGATTGCTTCTGAGTCCCACTTTGTGCAATGATAGGTTTTGGGTAAGTTCATTCTTCATCTCAAGTCAATTTCATTTGAGCGAGGCATGATGATCTAAGGAAAATTTTTTGGGTAATTTTAGATGATTTTAAATTTTGTTTCTCATCTTGTATTTGTGCATCTAATTGGAAAAGTGAGTGAATAGGTATTGGTGTATGTAAAAAGGGATAAGCCAATAACTAGTTATTTTAGGAAGTCTTCTATGTGATTTTAATTGATAAATTTCTTTTACAATCTTGCTTTGTATGACTTAAATCATGAATTCATCTTCCAACTATTTGGATGGAGGAGTTTAGATTGGTTTTTGGGTTCTAACCTTCTAAAGGTTAAATTAGGGTGCTCAATGAAGCATTATTCATATGAGATTAATAAATTACACCTTGTTTTCAAAGAATAATAATTTCAAGTTTCAAACTAAAACAAGCTATATATATGATAGATCCTTCTATACAAATGGTCAGGTAGTTGTAGACTATAATGATAACTCAATAAAAATTATAATTGTTTTAGGTGATAATATCTTTTGTCCTTAGTTTAAAATTTTAGTTGTAAATTTTGCCTACTAATTGTTTTGCTTGGAAAAGACTAGGAATCATTGATCAATAGTTACTATTTGTTAATGTCCAAGAATGGCGGCTAAGTTAATTTGTCGATAAAGTGCTTCAATGAATTGAAGTTGGTAACTATTGGGTAACTTAAGCCACTTGATACCTGGAAATTTAATTGAGGATTATATGAATTAGGTGTTGTGGATTCAAGGAAGGATATAATGAGTAATTAGTTAAATGTTTGTCTTTGTCTCTTTACTAATTAGACCCTTAGGTATATACTATGGATGGAAGTAATTGCAAAATGAGGCAAAATTAAGGAGATAGCCTAGGAAAGTTGCACGGTAACATAATTGTGAATTTAAAAGTAGTATAGTGAAATCACATTGAAGCATAATTCCTATTAAAATATATAAATAAATAAATAAATAAATAAATATAGGTAAATGACTTATTAACATAAGTTAAGTATTAAACAAGGACAATTGTCATGGTAGAAAAATTTATTGATCACATAAATAGAGAATAACTGAAGTTGTGAATTAACGAGGTTTATCTAGGATAAGCTAACAATAAAACTAGGTAGAAAGAAATAATAATAATAATAATAATAATAATAATACAATATTTTGATGAACCAATAAGTTAAAATAATCAATCATTAGATTAGGGTGAATTGACTATGTTTAATTAAAAGGGAGAGAGCATGAATTGGGTTCTCAAAATTTAAAAGTTATTATGATTGTGTTAGGAAATGCTTTGAGCATTCTATTGGGAGCATGACAATGTTCAGTGAGAAAGCACTATCAACTATCTAGTAAGTATTATGAGTAAATTATAAAGTATAATATGTTTTAACTTTCCTCCCTTCTTTATTTCCTCTATTTGTATTTGTATTTGTATTCTGCGTGTTTGTTGAGATGGGCATCTTAGGTAGTATCTCAGCATGTATATTATTAAAGATATTAAATCTTTCATATTTCAATATGCTATATGTATTGTATTATTAAAATGGATATGAATTGACATAATGACTAAAACTATTATTTTTGAAGGTTCAAAAGATTATATGTTACCTTAATATATTTTTATGAGTTTGCTTAAATGTTTCAAGAGCATGAAATGTTGTACTATTAATTGTGGAATTTTATTACAAACTAGTGCATCTGGAAGATTTTAGCAAATGAAATTGTATTTAGTATACAATTATATATATATACGTATGATAGGATTGTGCAGAACACTAATTGCTAACAATAATTCTATAAACCCTCAATGTACTTTGGGTATTACCATGTGATTTTTTATGACTGAGTACTTAAGTGCTATTGAGATAGATGCTATTTGAATGTTTAGGGGATATAAGGATGGTGGTAGTGGCCCCACCTGTGATTCTCACTTACAGTGCTGTGAGATTTAATATATGGTTATTTATCTATATAGGTTATTGATAATTCCCAACTATTCATGTTATTGTATATATTTTCTCTCAGTAAATATGATGATTAACCCCCCATTTATAGGACAAATGACACTTACACAAAAGAAAATGAACATATTTAGGATGAATAGCTATATACTCAATACTTATTTGAAAAATCAGCATTTATACTTTAATTTTGAGTATATTGATAACTAATCACATGTTATTTTTCATATAGGATGTATATGTTAAGGATTATTGAGCAGTCTCAGGAGAAAAAGGCTGGAAAATGGTGATTTTGCAATTCTCGCCGCGGCCAAGACCATTCAAGCCGCGGCTGAAAGTGAGGAGTGCAACTCGCGCCACGGCGGAACATGCTATCGCCGCAGTCAGAGCTCAGACAGAAGCAAAACTCGCCGAGGCGCAATGTTGAGGAGCCGCGGCGCTTATGGAATGAACCAAAAATCCTCGGCGCAAGATGATGAGCCGCGGCATGGAGTCTCACAGAATCAAGATACGCCGCGGCGAAACCTGTGTGCGCTGAGGCGAAGAATTTGCATGCCACTCCGAAGCTCACAGAACCGAGTCTCGCCGCGGCGTAACATGTCATCGCCGTGGCCCTCAGTCAGACAGAACTCAACCTCGCCGCGGCGCAAAACGCTGAGCCGCGGCGCACTTTGAATTAACTGAACGCAACGTTTTGTTGTCAGAATTTTTCGAGGGTTTGAGGCTTCATATGTGTTGGAGAGTCGAGGAGCCGTCATTCTGGACATTCTGGGTCATTTTTGTGTGGTTTCAAGTGAGTAGAGGCTAGGGGAGAAGCTAAGAAGACATTTTGAAGCAAAGTGAAGCTGGAGATTGAAGATTGAAACTCAAACCATCTCGTTTTGGGAGTTTCTTCTTTCGTTCTTCTGTCTTTACCATTTTTATTGATGTATCTGAATGTTGCTTCAACCATGTCTTGGAATTTTATAATCATGTATAGCTAAACCCTCTCTAATCTAGGATTATTAGGAACTCTTGTATGGATTAGTGGTTGTTCTTCATTCTAACTTTGCAAGCAATGGTTAATATTTGTTCATTCAACTTTATGCTTCATGCTTTCTGATTGATTGGCCAACAATTAGATTGATTTGATATCTAACTTGAACTTGGGAAAGGGAAAGGGAGATTAGATCAAAAGTTGAGTGGTGTGGATGCTTGAAACTTGCCTGAGTAAGTGGATAGTCTAGTTACTGAGATAGGAATATACTCAATAACCCCACATGGTCCAAGTAGGTATTGTGATAATAGTGTGATCTTGGTTGATTTTGTAAGGAATTATAAAATGAACTGGGTAGACCTATATAATGTTTGGAAAAATATATATAGGAACAACTTAATCCTAGACCAGCATGTATTACCATTGATAGCAAAAGCATTGAATGTTGAGCTGACTACTATGAAGTACAAGAGGACCAATAATCCTAGATGCCACTAATTACCCAAAACATCCAAATATCAATCCTGAGTTCTGTATAGCTTTTAATCCATAAACAACTTTCTTTTACACCAACCATTACAAATTGATTCGCTTAATTTAAATTAGAGTGTGAATTTCAGTACTTGATAATATTTTGACAACAAATCCTCGTGGGAATGATCTTTTCTTATCATTATATTGCCTTCACGATACGTATACTTGCGTGTACGCTTCAAAGAGAGCAACAGTTATATGCTCACATCTAGATGTGATTATTTATCCGCATGAGTTGTGTGCTAACATCTAGATATATGTTTATTTACCCTATATTAGTATATATCTTAGAACTTAGAATTCTACATGGACTTTCTAATTGTAATGTTGGGTTAAATCATTTTCAAATTACTAGTTTTTGTTACTTCATAATATGCAATTATTTTTCATGAATTAAGTCTTATTTATCTCTTATTTTTATGCTTCTTTAAATTACATCTTGATTGAGTTTATCAAGTACTACATATTTTATTTTGTACTTTATCAAGTTGGAAATGAAAAGCTAATTTTTCATTAAACTAAATTTTAAGCTTAATTAAATTTATTGTGTATGTATTTTATAACTTTTTTCTCTTATTATTATTTGTTAAATTTCATTATCCTTGAGTTTCTCTATTTTTGTATCATAAATAAATATTGACATATCATATCAAAGTAATGTATGCTTATCCTGTGATTATCCTTATTATTTTCTTGTTACTTTAAATCCAAAACTAAAACCTATTTTATTTAGAAAAACTTTGAGCCGCTTGTCCCTTCAGGTATGTTGTTTTATTTTATACTATTAATTATTTTTGCAAATATTAGAATTGTGTCTAAATGCTCCTCTGACTTCACTCAAGAGTGTTGTTAGTTGAGAGCCAACAATTGATTAGTCAGGTATTGATGGTTAATTGTCATTTATATATGTGTATATTTGTACTTTAGAGTCAACTCTACAGTTTATAGGCAACATCTCTACCTTGTTGATTATGTTTTATTATTGATTGGAAAATTGTAGTAGAGCCCTTTGTTGTTTTTTTACTAGAATTGGCTAGTTGTAGATAATCCAGGATGTTTCAAATTTAGGGAAAACTAGGTCGAATTTTTTGCAAAAGACTTAGTATGACTTATTATTATTACTATTAGAGGAAAAGATGTGAATTTAGAATTCATATTGAATAAAAACAATTTATGGAATTGTGTTTTGGAGTGGAGGGATCACTTATAATATGATTTTGTATTGAAATTAAATTAGGATTCATAGCATTGGTGGCATGTTTGTCAGGCTTACGGATGTGGGCTTTCTCATATTCTACACTGATCAAGCCTCCAACTTATCATGATAGATATCAGTATTGTACTCAATGCAAAAACTAAGAAACCAGCTATAGAAAACTTACCTAACTCTTTTTGCAATTACATAAAATCACAATCAAATAATCTTTAACCCTCTTTCTTAAATCTCTACATGGGTCTTAAGTATTTTAAGACTTCTTAGACTTTCACCCTAGTCTCCTATTTATAAATTTATTAAGTAGAGCCTTAGTAGGACAAAACTTTACCCAACTAATAAAATATAACTCTCCATTAAAAATTCAAATATTAATTATCCTAATTGATTTTGCAATTACGTAAAGTCACAATCAGATACCCTTTAGCCTTTTCTCTTAGATCTCTATATGAATCTTAATTTTTTTTAAAAAACTTTCTAGACTTTTACCCTAGTCTCCCATTTATAAATCTATTAGGTAGAATCCTATTAGGATAAAACTTTATCCAACTAATAGAATATAACTCTTTATTAAAAATTCAAATATTGATTATCATATAATTAAAAGCAAAGGAAAAGAGCAAGAGAACAAATGTTTTTTTTTAATTGACCTTCCAAAGTCTTTAAAACAAAATCCTCCCTTTTTAAGTTTCCCCTATTTGGGTGCTTTTGGATAAGAAACTAACTATGGAGTATTATGTTATTTATTATTTCTCAAAATTGCATATTAATATACCAAATTATTATAATTAATCATTTTAATGAATTTGTAAATATGTTTTATAATTAATTATTTTCAACTTTTTAGTTTATTACCTATTTTAAACATTCAGATAAGAGGAAGGAAACTTATTGCTTAAACATTCATTAAACTCAATTTTCTCTCTCATTTTTTGGGAATTCTTTCTCTTTCTTCTCCTCCAAATTGCCAAAGATATATCTTAAGTGTTTGGAAACCATTTAAAAAATTGAAAATAACATATGTGAAAATAATCAATATTTTTACGTTAGTCAAAACACATATAAAACAATAAACAAATATTAGCTTAATTGGTAGAGTCGAAGTGGCTTTACCAAAATGTTTTCTGTTTTAGTATTAAGCTAAAATAATCTATTTATCCCTAAAATTTTAGTTCACCGAAAATAAAGCCAAATAATTTTTAAAATTTTAATAGTTCTTATATGGAAATATCTTATTAATAAGTTTCAAATACATAGAAATTTAAAATTTTCATATACCAAGTTTTATTCTAGAAGAGTACATTATGAATTTTGACATAATTAACCAGTGATATTATGAACAATTTGTGACATGATAAAATTGATTTGGCAAGGCTAGCCTACAAATAGCATACAAGCTAATGATGACATCACATATGGACGGCACACAACTAGTAAAGAAAATTTTCACTCACGGTTGTCAATTCCAACCAAGATTAGTGTTACTTCATTGGTTTGCAATATAATGGCCACCTAGTTGTCTCCCTAGGAGTTTTTAACCAAATTAATTAGATTAAGAATCCAAACTAAAATTAAACTAAATCAAGATTGAATATGGAATTGAAGAAATAATTAGAAATAGAAAATCAATTAAGAAAACTTAAGCAATCAAATAAAACATAATCAATCCAAAATCCTTCTCCTAATATTGCCACTTCCTTGTCATCTAAAAATTTTCTTGGTTTGATTCTAATCCTCTAGTTATTAATGTTTAATATCCCTAAACTACCACTTAGGATTTTAATTGGCGTGTATCATTAAACCTAACATAATTGCACTTAAACTAAGAATACGAAGCAAACCTATTTTTGCGCACAACCAGAGTGCACATGCAAATACCTTAGCATGGTGACAAATTGAATTTATTTGATTAATCTACCTATTAAATCAAACTAGGTTCTCGGATGATGCAAGCACTTTAGCAATCATGCAACCTAAATTATCTAACTAGAATAATAAAGATCACATAAAAATATGGAGAAAAGAAATGAAAATTCATTTGAGATTAAAACTAAACCAATTTATAACATTAAAATGCAAACTTCAGTACAATATCAAGTTCAAATCTAGGATTAATTACAAGAGAAAAGTTAGAAAGCCATTACAGAATATTGTTCTAGAAGAGTATGTATGTACAATCATGCAAAAAAAAAAAACCCCTAGAATGATGACTACTTCCTAGAATAATCACTTGACTAACATGACTTAAGGGAAATCTAAGGGATCAGTTGGGTTGGGTACATCCGATGGTCCTGAAAATTTTGTTTACAAGAAATACAATACTAATTCTGAAAAGAAAAAAAAGTAAGCTTGTATCTTCAATCTAACATGAAGCATCCACTTCAATTTGCTGGTTCATCTAATCTACAAAACAAAGAATACAAATTGAGCCCTTGTTGGAATAATTGCAATGATGACAATTTAAACCAAATTCACTAATTATACAATTAAAATGTATTAATCCAAATTTTACCTAATCAATATAAAATAAATCTAAATTAATCACAATAAATTATTGTAAAACTAAATATGAGATGTATAAAATGTAGAAATACTCGAATTATTAACAACTCAAACAAACAAAAAATTAATATATATAATTGTCAAAATTTGTAAAATATTTTAATTAAATAAGGAATTATAGAATGCTTTCTTTTGCATTCCCTTAATTTTTTTAAATTAAATGAGGAATGCAAAGTCTTAATTGAAAAAAGAAAGACGGGTTTATAATGGGGGATATAAGAGGGGTGGGGTGGGGTGGTTTTGTATATAATAATATAATATATTTTTTATTATAAGATATTAAAATATAATTATTAATAATAAATTTATAAATTATAAGTTTATAGATAAGACAAAATTTATATACAATTATTTATACTTTTATTGTTAAATTCTCCAATTAGAATATGATAAGTGTATATATCACTTATAATATTATAATAAATATATGCTTCTCTAATTATTTTTAATATAATTTTAAAAAATATTCTTTAAAAAACTTTTGAATTCTTTACAAAATAATAATATTTTTTAAAAATTATGTACTTGTCATAATATTGGATACTGTATAGTTGCCTAACTTAAAAAAATAATAATAAGATATTGTCCTTTTAAAAAAATAATAGGATATAAGCAATTACATATGAATTTTTTCTTATATATAAATTTATATGCAATTACTGATTTTTATTTTTAAATTAGATAATTGTATAGTTCTCCAATATTATGACAAGTCTATAAATTTTTTAAAATATTATTATTTTTTAAAGAATTCAAAAGCTTTCTAAAAAATATTTATAAAATTTTATTAAAAATAATTAAAAAAATCGTGTATTTATTATAATATTGTAACTGAGTCGTAAACTTATCTTTCTTTGATGAGAAAAGTTGACAATAAAAATATAATTAATTGTATATAAATTTTTTTTCTTATTAATAAACTATTATTTATACATTTATTATTAGTAATTGTTTTTTAATATTTTATAATAAAAATAAATTATATTATTATTATTATTATTATTATTATTATAAAACAACTCCCACTCGCCTCCCACCCTCCCCCTAAACCGCCTCCCAATATAAACACCTCTCTTTTTCCAATTCAAAAGTACATGGAGTCTTTGACTCTGCTCTCATTTAATTTAAAAAATAATAATAATTTGAAGGGAACATGAAAGAAAGCAATTCACGTTCTCTTATTTAATTAAAAAAAGTTTTTTTTTTTTTACTAGACGCGAATATATAATCTTTACATTTTGAGAAAACAAAAAATCAGTTATATATATTAGAAATAAGTTTTGGGAATTATATGTATTAGTTTTTTGTTTTTTTGGCTTATGTATGTGTCAAAAAGTCGTATGTTTTGTGTATTTTTTTGTTTTTATTTTTTGAATAGCATTTTTTTCTCGACTTAGACAATGAATACAGTTTTGGGACTTGGGAAATAAATTAGACATTTATTAACTAGATGCCATCTTATCACAATTGCTAGAAAGCTTTTGAATCATCTGAACAATGATCAAATCTAGATCATGTAATGGAAGGAAGGAATTTTGCATCTTCTATTCTTACATGAAAACAAGCACTTTGGTTTGAAATGTATGATTGATGGTGGAGTTCAAAGTTATTTCCATTTAAATATTTGTTTCATTCGGTTCAACAGGAAGGGAATTCCTATGACGTAGATATTTAAAGAAAAAACAAACAATATGCAAGAGTGAAATCAACAGAAACAAGTATAGTTTCGTAAGTTCCTAAGTTAATGTTCTTGTTATATGATACCTTAAAAATTTTAAAATTTTCAATTAGGTCCCTTTTGATAAAAAAATGAAGTATAAAAATAAAATAACACTTATTAATATAAAAAAAATTATTTTAGGCTATCAAATAAAGACTAAATAATTTTTAGATTAGTTTTAGAGCTTGTAAAATCATCTAGGGATTTTTCTAAGTAAATTATATACTTAACTAAAGGACTTTCAACGTTCTTAGGGCCAAATGGCAATTTTAGCCAAAATATATTAAAATAATTTCTCCACTTTCTTTCCTTCATCTTTCCTCTCCTGAACCTCATTTTCTTCCCTTTTTTTTTTCGTTTGTTTTTTGATGCTTCCTATCCAGCTTTCTATCCATGAGCTTCTTCCATTTGTTTCTCTCCACCGTGCAAGTTTTTCTCCTCTTTCGTGAGCCACCCTTCCCCTCCCTTCTCTGCCATTGATCCTCTTTTTCCGGCAAGTTGCAACACCATTTTTCCTGAAAATTGCAACTTTGTCTTTCTCATCTTCCTCTTCTTTTTCTATTATTCAGCCTTGGGTTTTGTGGATTTCGTGAGAGTTAGTTCTTCTCTTCCTTCCTTTATCTTCTTCCATCAATTTTCATCCCTTTTCCATGTTTTATTGAAGCTTAGTAATTATGCAACTTCCTTTTTCAATTTTAGCCATGGGTGAGCTTCTAGTTTTAAGGCTTTTGATTGTGAACCTTCAAATAACAAATTAACACTTCCCACTTCATCCTCCAAGCTCCAAAAAGTAAGTTTTAAGTTTAATTTAAATTATAAAAGTTTTGATTGAAAAACTTAAATTTAAGGTTTGCATTTGAAATAGTAAAGTATACAAAAATTTAAAAGGTTTATGTTTTAAAGAGCATATTGGGCTATATAAATAATTGTGTGTGCTAGTTGAGAAGTTAAAACATTTAATTCATGTTGAACATGATTTAAAATAGTACCAAAGAGACTCTTTCAATTGGGGTTTAACTTTAAGCAATAGAAAATAGGGATATCTACTATTGGTCCCAACTAATAAGTGTATAAATTGCAAAGTGACACTTTTATTTTATTCCATATTATATTTTCTTAGTCCAAATTTTTTTTTATGATTTATATACTCAGTGTCTTGGGGGAAATAAAATCAGTGTTTCTAAAACTTCAAATTAGGTGTCGTGATGCAAGTATAAGTATGTATACATATTTATGTGATAAAATAATAAATAAATTAAGAAGCAACTAAATAATTGAAATGTGGCAAAGTTAGGTACTTGTAGAATGTAAAGGAAGGAATTAGAGAAGCAAAAATAGTGATGTGTGTGTGTATATATATATATATTTGTCAGAGAAGTGTTTTGTGTTATTTTATTATTTTATATTTTATAGTGACTTTATTAATGGGTAGTTCATTTTATCATTTTATTGATTCATTTTTTCATTTTTAGTTACTTAAAATGCTATTTATTTTGGATTTTATTTTCTATTTTTATTTTTTTAAAATAACTTAATGGATGGAGATCTAGTTAGGACCTTGTAGTCATTAGCAGAGATAACGGTTTAGGCACACCTAAAATGAGTTGTGATTTTGTGAAAGCACTGAGATATAATGTATCTGTCATAGACATTTGAAATACTTGATGTGTATTGTGAAAATACTAAGAGGTCTAGTGCAATGATAAAAGATATAATGTTATGACTTGATTATGAGAAAGCACATAGTGGTTTGGTTGTTTCCTATGATGCCCCTTTAGATGATATTTTTTTATTATTTGAAAATTTTGGTTTCCATTTGAGAATCCCATATTTATTAAATAATTACTTTTCATTTCAGCTATAAATTATAATATTGCTTAAATTATTTGTTAACTAATTGATTTTTCAAAAATTTAAATGTGGTGTTTCTCCTCCATACACTTTATTATTTATACACTTATTAAGTCAATGGTAAGCTTACTTCTTTCTTTTATTACTTTATAAACTTGTAGACAAGAGGGTGAGTTGATTTGGAAATTCATGTGCTATCAGATACATAAAGTATGTGTTTAATCTTGTATAGTTGGTGTCAAACTCCATGATGTGGTGGCATATATGTGTGGGAATACTTTGGAGATGATAGGTGTCATGTTTCTTGTGAGACTGTTATAGCAATTTTGAACTTATACATGTATTGTTTATAGTTTCTTGATAAAGTATTTTATTAAATGTAATTTGATATTATTGGTACTGGTGCTAGATTGAGCTATTGTACAAGTTGGGAAGTCCAACTTTTAGAGGAGGTACTAGTGAATTCTCAGCAACTTCCGAGTGAATTATATGATATACTTGTATATTTTCGAAACATGTGAGTTGCATGTGCTATCTTGAATTGTAGTATTATAGTTGAATTTGGATCCTTAAGGCTAGACAGCTTAAGTTAATCATTAGATTAGTTTAATCTATAAATTGATCATAGCTTAAGAATTAGGTCATGACATATTAGATAATGTTAAGTATTAACTCAGTACTTAAAGGTGTAAAAGCTATAAAAATAAGTACTTCAATAACATAATTATATTGTGTTTGATATTTATTTAATAAATATATTAGATATAACATAATATTTTAAATTTTATTTAATTACTATGTATTTTGTCATATTGACAATTTGATTATCATTACCTCCATATGAAGTAATATAAATAGAGTTTCAAAAGATGTCGCAGTCTCAACCATAAAAAATTTTAGATTAAGAAAGGAAGATAATCTCAAAACTTACAAGGACACGAATTTGCAATAAGAATTGTTGGATAGCGTATTGGAAGATAACGTGAAGTCACATAGGACTAATTCAAAGGTTTCCAAATTGATATATTACTATTCATATGTTAGTTTCTATGCAAACGCTTAGCTATACGATAGACAAACAGAATTGTCACTGATTGCACAATTTTTATTTGACTTGGTGCAGCAAATTTCATATTTAATTTCTATGTCGTACTCGTTTAATTTCTATAGCAAAGGGATTAGGTATATAAATTATGCCCTTTTTTAAAAATTTTGAATGAATTTTAATAAGTAAAAGTAAACTAAGGAATATATTTGCTTGTATGTTTGTTATTTATTTATTTTATTATTTTTTTTAGGGCTTAAGACAGACTCTATACTTCTGACTTCTACATCTTCCTTTTATGAAAATAGAGTTTAACTATGAGTGAAATTATTAAAGATAAAGGTGAAAGATAATTGCCTTTTTTGTCTTCATAATCAAACTAATTCTTAAGAGATAAGGTTTCTAAGCAATGACAACTCCGAGATTCCTAGATTACTAAAGATAAAGATGAAAGATAATTGCCTCCATTGTTGTGTTTTCTGGACCTTTAGCTTTGTAAGTAGCTTAATTTAGGTGACGTTTTTCATGGGGTGTGTTAGACTCAATTTTTAATATCTTGTTATCTCAAAAGTGGGTGCCTCATCAACAGAAGGGTATATCTATGTGCCTTGTTTTATCTTCTGTATCCCAATGGCTTGGTGCCTTACTAATTATACTACTCATATTTGGCCGAATTTTTATTTTTTTAGAAAAAAAATCTCAAAAGTTAGATCAACTCCAATATTGCAAATTAAACGAAAAACAGTATGCTTATTCTAATTTTTTTTTTCGTTCTTTCTTTTTTTTTTTTTAATTTTTTGGTGCAAAAAGGTACATATGTACCTAAATGAAGAAATTAACTGCAAAGGACCCAATAGAACTTTCATACGAAAGCACATTTAATGACCAAAAAAAAAAAAATACATGTCATTTTGCATTGAAACAGTTATGTCATTCAACGGTTGATCATATCTTAGACCAGGGATGGATAGCAAATCATTGAGACAACTCGAGTTTTTTTACCACAAGGAACTTGAATTCTTCGTAACCGATGCAAATAAAACTTTTCAAACTCAAAATCCGATATAGTGTTATTTAATTATTATTTTAAAATGATTCTAAAATATTAAAATAAATAATAATAAATATTTTTTTATAATAATAATAATAATAATACTTTTCAATATTACAAGAGCACAATATAAATATTTTACAACTTAGGGGCCTGTGTATAATGACATAATAAAAGGTATTGGGACTCATATGGGGTGGTGTGGCTTGACCACCAACTTTTCAATTATTTAATTAAAAGAAAGTTTATAATGATATAAGAAAGAATTTAGTTTTCCTGCAATGCCACGCCATGTGTTACGCTCCTCAAATAAGGAAGTGTCTCATTTTTTAATTCTTTTTATTTATATCTTTTTTTACTACATAGCACGCATGCTACGCATCCGGCGTTATAAAAATGAATATTGGAAAGCCTTGCAAACTACTAAATTATTATTAACAGCATGGAATCCAGCCATTGACTTGTTAATATCAAAAGATGCTTCAGCCTTCAATGGTTCTTTCCGTATCATCTCCATTGCCCAATTATTTAATCAAAGTAAAGTTTAAAATAAATTTCAGTCTATATTATCAGCTTGACTTTCATATTGGTGTTTGTCTCTCGGTTTTCTTGGTTCCCAAATAAATTGTCGTTTGTGTCACGCGTAAATCAGCACAAAAGGAGAAAACTTGGGATGCTCGCCAAGAAGCAGTGGCATGACTCTTAGCGTATTTTACTGCCCAAGGTTTTATTTAATTATTTTGATGATTTCCCGTTATTCAACACATCGTTTCGTTTTGATTAATTAAGATGGGTTTTCACAAAATGGGATGACCCCAGATGTTGAAGAGCCATTTTCAATGATGCTGCAACCAAGTAGAGTTTCTTCTAAATTGATTCTTTATCTGGCACTTTTTTAACTAATGAATTTTATAAAACATGTTGTAGCGCCAATCTTTCATTCAAGTTAAATCTCACGCATAATACATAATGTATTTATCTTCTAAAAATTAAGACTGCCTAGACAATCCAAATCTGTGTGCATCTCAATAATTATATTGATGTTTTTCCCAAAGGAATTTGTTTGGCTATTATCTAACTTTGTTGGTATTTAAGGTTCCGATGTCTTGCTGTGGCATAAAACATTGAGTCATGAGCAGCCACATGGCCCAGCATGTAGGGAAGCGAGAGCTCGATGCCCAACAGCAACAAGAATCTCAGACGATGCAAAAGGGGATCTGGTTTTATTAAAATATATTTTATATAAATATGAAGAAAGGTCATGATTTAATTTTTTAAAGGAAAATGTTTATTAAAATCAATACTTTAAAAATAAATTGATTGTTATATTTCAAATAAAATGTTAATGGTCAAATAAAATGAACAAGTAGTCAATGAAGTTTCTCTTGAAGTGTTTATCAAATCAATATAAACCAGCTTAAGCTCAACTGCTGGTTGCTACCTATCAAACTCTTCTCCCATTATCTCAACCTTCATCTAAGCAATACCTTTGTGTTCGAATCCAAAAGAAGGCATGGCTGCAACTGTGATAGGACAAGCATTTCTCTCTGCTTCGGTGCAAACTTTAATAGACACGATCGCCTCAAGCGAGTTTCGAAATTTCTTAAAAAATAGAAAGCTGAATGTCTCTCTCTTGGATGAGGTGAAGCATGGTTTTAAATTGCGGTTGCGGTTGCGGTTGCGGTTGCGAGTGTTGCGGAAATTATAAAATGTATTACCGGTGTTGCGGACCGTTACGTTGCTGATTATTGCGGATGCGAAATGGACCGCATCCGCAATATTGCGGCCGCATCATGTGATGCGGTCTGCATTTTGAAACCTTGAGCTGAAGATAACTCTGCTGATGCTGGATGCTGTACTCAGTGATGCAGAGGAGAAGCAAATTACCAATCATGCGGTCAAAGAATGGCTTGAAGAGTTGAAAGATGTTGTGTTTGATGCAGAGGATTTGTTGGATGAAATCAACACACACTCTCTCAGATGCAAGGTGGAACAAGATTCTCAAAACGTCGCTAATAAGGTGCACTCCTTCCTTTCTTCTTCTTTTGGTGAATTCAATTAGGGGATGAACTCCAAGCTCGAAGCAATATCCCGAAGGCTAGAACACTTTGCGAAACAGAAGGATATCCTTGGTTTGCGAAGCGTTAGCTTGAGGGCACATAAAACAACTACAACTTCATTGGTAAATGAATCTGTTGTGGTTGGTAAAGAGGATGATAAGGAGAAACTATTGAACATGCTTCTGTGTGATGAAGATGCAGAGGGTAATGATATAGGAGTGATCACAATGTGGGGCATTGGTGGTGTTGGTAAAACAACCCTTGCTCAACTCCTTTACAATGACAAGAGAGTGCAGAAGCAATTTGATTTGAAGGCTTGGGCATGTGTATCAGAGGATTTTAATGTTTTCGAGGTAACCAAGAATCTTGTTAAGTCTGTTCCTTCAATAGTCAATGATACTAAAAATCTAGACTTTCTTCGGATTGAACTAAAAAATAGCTTCAGTAATAAAAAGTTTTTGTTTGTGTTGGATGACCTATGGAATGAGAAATATAATGATTGGGATGATCTGGTAACTCCTCTTAGCAGTGGAAAAAGGGGAAGCAAGATCATTGTAACAACTCGCCAACAAAGAGTTGATGAAGTCACACAGACTTTTCCTATTCATAGGTTGAAAACTCTATCAGATGAAAACTGTTGGTATTTACTTATCAAGCATATACTTAGAAATGAAGAACACAACAAATATCCAGAACTAGAAGTAATTGGTAGGCAAATTGCTAGAAAATGTGGTGGCCTACCAATAACTACTAAAACACGTGGTGGTCTTTTACGTTCAAAAGTGGATGCAAAGGAATGGAATAGAGTTCTCAGTAGCAACCTTTGGGAATTACCACATGATGATGTTCTACTTGCTTTGCGCTTGAGTTATCTCTATCTTCCATCACATTTGAAGAAATGTTTTGCTTATTGCTCAACTTTGCCAAAAGACTACTTATTGGATAAAAAGCAATTGGTCTTGTTATGGATAGCTGAAGGTTTTGCATGGCAATACACCCATAGGGAGAAAACAATGGAGATAGAAGCTGATGACTACTTCAATGAATTATTGTCTAGGTCATTGATTAAACAATATGGAGGTGATCCTAAAAGGTTTGTCATGCATGATCTCATCAATGATTTAGCGAGGGTTCTGTCTGGTAAGAGTTGTCTTCAATGTGAAGGCAATGAGTCCCAAAAACTGTTCATCATTTATCATATCTTTGAAATAAATTTTATGATGGCTCAAAAAAGTTTGAGAGCTTTTATAATTTAAATTGTTTGAGGACTTTTCTACCACAATCCCCATGTATCTGGAAATGTTCCTTAACCAAAAATGTGCCACATGATTTGTTGCCAAAATTGAAATGCTTAAGAGTACTATCTTTGCACACTATCATAATATCACTGAGCTACCTAATTAATTGGCAATTTGCAGAATTTGCGGTATCTAAACCTTTCCTATACTTCAATTATAAGGTTGCTTGACACAACCTTTACACTTTACAATTTGCAAACCTTGATTCTATCAAATTGTTTTGCTTTCATTGAATTGCCATCTAAGATAGAAAATTTGACTAACCTACGCCATTTAGACATCAGTGACACTAATTTGAAGGAGATGCCGATACAAATTAGCAAACTACAAAATCTTCATAGTTTGAGTACTTTTGTTGTGGGTGAACAACGGGATGGATTAAGGATTAGAGAGTTGAAAAGGCTCCCTCATCTACAAGGAAAGCTTTCCATTTTGAAGTTACAAAATGTTGTTGATTCCATGGATGCTTTTGAGGCTAACTTGAAGAGGAAAAAGAAAATTGAGGAGTTAGTGTTGGAATGGGATAGTGATATTGAAGATTCACGAATTGTAAAAGATGTACTTGACATGTTGCAACCCCCAACAAATTTACAAAGATTAACCATCAACCACTATGGGGGCACCGGCTTTCCAAATTGGGTCAGAGATTCTACATTTACAAATATTACTTTTTTTTATGTATGAGTGATTGCAACTATTGCTTTTCTCTCCCTCCATTTGGACAACTACTTTCTCTTAAGGAGCTCTTGATTAAAGGAATGAAACTGGTACAGATAGTTGGACATGAGTTCTACTGCAGTGAAGCAGAGTCCTCTCAATTTTGGCTATTTCCATCCTTGGAAATTCTGAAATTTGAAAAGATGCTAGCTTGGGAGGAATGGCTACCATTTGAAGGTGAAGATACCAAATTTCCTTTTCCTTGCCTAAAAAATTTGTATTTATGTGATTGTCCTAAGTTGAAGGGGGACTTGCCTAACAATCTCCCTTCATTGACTGTTGAGACATAGTATATTGGGCAGCTTGTACTATTTTTGGGCTTTATCTACTCGGTTCATTCTTTAGGTCCAGCATTGTATTCTTTTCTATTCTAGAATCTTCCCATTGTATTTAGCTTGTATCTTTCACCTGAACCTAGGTCACGTGGCATCTTTGTGTGGCCTCTGCTATAACTGATATTGTTTAAATAATAGTACCCAAGGCTCAGTAATTTATCTGAGCTAATTCCTTTCTTCTTTCTGAATCTCTACTTGGTATCAAAGCCAAAAAATGAGTATTCTAGGAAGCGTTGATCCCCTCACTTCACCACCCCCAACCTATAGCTCAGTTCATCCATCCATCACCAATTCCCAAACAGTTTCCTCTTCTCTGTTTGCTTCACGCGATACTAAATCACCCTTTAATTCTAGTTTTACTCAGACTTGCTCCATTAAGCTTGACCGGAGTAATTACTTAGTCTAGCATGCACTCATATTACCAGTTGTGAGAGGCCATAAGCTTGATGGCCATCTCTTCGAAAGCACACCTTGCCCACCAAAGTTTGTCGTCAACGGTGAACAAAGGAAGCCAAACTCAGAATACATTGATTGGGTTGGCACTGATCAATTGCTAATGGGGTGGCTGTTGAACACAATGTCGCTAAAGGTCACATCACAGATGATTGGGTGCCGCACTGCACAAGATCTGTGGTTAGCAGCTTAAGGTTTGGCAAGATCACAATCATGTTCCTGGATCACGTTGTACAAAAGTGAGATGTAACGGCTTCGAAAGGGGTCTATGACTATGGAACAATATCTTAGCAGAATGAAATCACTCGCTGACAACTTGGTTTTAGCCGATTGTCCAGTCCCCATAGATGATGTAATTACTCAAGTTTTGGCTTGTTTAGACGTAGAATATAATGCTATAGTTGTGCAACTGTCTGATAAACCTATTTTATCTTGGATTGAGCTCCAAATTGCTTTACTGACTTTTGAAAGTTGATTGGAACAACTTAATTCCTTTAATAACTTGTCTATTCATCCCTCTGCCAATGCTGTTACTCACAAGTTTGACAATCGCAATCATTCAGAAGGGTTCAAAACATATTGGAGAGGAAATAATTCAAGATTCCAAAGAAGGGGTAGAGGACTTGGACGCAATGCAAGATCCAATAATCTTCTAACATGCCAAGTTTGCTTTAGAGTTGGTCACACCGCCACTTACTGTTATTTTCATTTTGATCATAACTACGGCACACAACCAAGTCGTAACTCTGGTTTCTCTAATAACAATGCTTATCTTGCCACACTATCTACTGTTGTCGATCCAAATTGGTATATGGATATTGGAGCCTCTTCTCATGTAACAAATGATGTGAATCAGATGGATTCAATAAGCAATGCTAATGGTAAGTTGCGTTTAACCATTGCCAATGGAGCTAAGTTAAAGGTTGACAACATTGGTGATTCTATGATTCCTTGTCCTAGCAAACTTTTGCAAGTTAAAGATATTCTACATGTGCCTGAAATTGCTAAAAGTCTGTTGAGTGTCTATAAACTCACTAATGATAATTATGTGTATGTTGAGTTTTACCCATTTGCTTGCTTTGTGAAAGACATAGTAACTGGGAACGTGCTCGTGCAAGGGACAGTGTAGGACAATCTGTACCTCCTGGAGGAAGTGCTTGAACGAATAAGACTCCGACGTGAAAAGGAATATGTTACTTGTGTTGCTAAAAAACAGTGCTCCAATAAAGTTTCTGATGTAATGCTTCACCCTTATAATCGAATCTTGTATCAGATTCTCTCTAATTATAGTGTGAAGTTTAATGCAAATGAAAAATCCTTCTTCTGTGAGGCATGTCAGTTCGGGAAATCACATTCTCTTCCATTTAATTCTTCAGGTTCTCATGCTGAAAATCCTTTAGAGCTAATACATGCTGACATGTGGGGACCTTTGTAATACCCGACGTGCATGCCAGATACCCATTTGCATGAAGTTGACTTTTCAAAGGGGGAGGTTGAGCTGCCACGTAGAAAACTCTGCTTCCTTCTGCAAATTCCTGAAGTGCCCCTTCTCTCATTCATTTTGTCTGGGCTTTTGGTAATTTGCTTCTCCAATCTCTGCAGCACTAAACCTATACCCATGCCCATCCTGTCGGTCAGAAAAAGGAGCCAAACTCTACTGGAACAAGCTTCCGCTTCTCTCCTTCGTTCATTGCCATTTCCGTTGTCGCTGGGTTCATTTCTTCTGCTGTTTTCTAGTTCAATTCTGCTGCTGTTGGTTGGGGGATTTAACGCCAGAAACCAGTTTCTTTCCCAGGTCTGAGTTGCTGCTGTAAGTCTTGTGTTTCTGGTCCATTTTTCATAGCACCTCCCTCCCCTGTTTTGCTTGTTCGGTAATGTGATTCTGTGTGTGAGTAGCAAACTAAGGGAAGGGTGTGTAGAAGGAAAAGAAAAGAGAGTGCAAGGGAATATATATATATATATAGATAAACCTATAACTATGTATATATGGGTTGTATAGATAGGAAAGGCAAGAAAGGAAGAGAGAAGGGTGGATTTATCCATGCCGGGGCGAAAATGGAGAGGTCAGCTGGGAGTTATCGAGAAAGTACTTCGCTGTGGCGAATTAAGGAATTGGTCGCAGCTAACGTTTCCAGAGAGGAATTGGCCACGGCAGAAAGAGGTATTGGCCGCGGCCAATATCGAGAGCACGAGCGAGGAAGCTCCAAGAGGCTTCTTCACCGCGGCGCTATGTATCTTGGCCGCGGCGAATGTCCGACTCGCCGCAGCGAAATTAGTGATGTATAAGGGAGTTAAATAGAGAAGAATTGGCTGCGGCTAAGAAGTAATTGGCCGCGGCTAACATGCTGAAAACACCTATAACACCTAGGAAACCTTAGTTTTTCATATGTAAATCCAAGGGAGTTCTGTAGTTAGCAGCAAGTGGGTGTTCAAGATGAAGTATAACTGAAGAATAGACATTAATGTTGGGTAGGCTAAGTTAATGAGACAATTCTTCTGGTTATTTACACTCTAAATCTGGTGAACGGGTATTGTAGGGTATTCAGGAGATTGAGTTCTAGCTGAGGACTGGGCAGGGAATATTGATATCATCCTAAGAGGTGAGTAAGTAATGCGGACCGTGAGTAACTCTTATTTCTTATTTTCTTACTAAGTTCCCTTGCAGTGTTCTGACATTTGGAAATCTATTTATGGAGAGACGTTTTAATTGCTTTGTTATATGATTGACTTAAACATGAAATTTTGCAAATTGATGTCTGTTGAATTATTTGGAAACTTTGATATTGAACTGATATGGAGGGTACTCTGTTTGAAATATGATTTGAGAAATGTACTAAATTTAAGAGGTTATCTGTTCAGAACTCTGTAGCTAACAGCAGTAGTTGTTAGCCTTGGTGCACCATGATCTGGACCTCAGCTAGCAGGGGTTTTGCTAGCCCCGTGTGGGTAGCTACCACATGTGGAGTCAGTTTATTTCGCAAGCTAAGCGCTTTGCGTCTGTGGTTATTTTCCCCGCGAGCTGTGTGCTCTGCGTCTGTTTTAATTCAGTTCTGCTTGAATACTTCTGATGCATTTTAAGAAACAATCTACATGAGGCTTGTTTTGTACATGATGAATATATATATATATATATAGATATTTTACGGGCCTCGTCCTTAAGATTTTTAAGGGTCGGCATTATTTATTCACTGAGTTTCAAACTCACTCTTTCTTAAATTTATTTTTCAGAGAGCGTTGAAGACCCTAGCCTATCCTGAGCTGCCGACTAGCTGTAGATCTCCTGCTTCATTTCTTTTGGGCGAGCCCACAATTGTTCATGTGGGTGCATTTTGTTCTATGCTTGTCATGTATTTGATTTTGAACAATGTAGATATGTGGCTCCACTGAATCATAATTAGGATATCCCCACTCCCTAGTTGTCTATGTTTTGATATATTTTAGGTGTATTGTTGAATTGATTGTTTGTAGAAACATCAGGAGGTCCAAATTATAGAGGGGACTCTGCCGAAATTTCTACAAAAAAATCAGAAATGATACTCTTGGTAATGGTAGGGGGAGTTGTTATCTGTTGTGCCAACATACTAAATCTGTGGGTTGCGACACTTCCCCTATACAATCAATGAATGGAGCTCGTTATTACATATTGTTTGTTGATGACTTCAGTAGATACAGTTTGTTATATCCTTTGAAACATAAGAATGAGGCTCTAAATGTTTTTCATCAGTTTAAAACTCAGGTTGAAAATAAGTTTGATAAAAAAATTAAGTGTCTACAAGCAGATAGGGATGGTGAATTCAGAAGTTTCATTCCCACTCTACAATCCTATGGTATAGAATTTAGAATGTCTTGCCCTTATACCTCTTTTCAAAATGGAAGAGCAAAGAGGAAACATAGACATGTAGTGGAGCTTGGATTAACCTTGCTAGCTCAAGCTCACATGCCTTTATGTTTCTGGACTGATGCTTTTCAAACTACTGTGTATCTCATTAATCAACTACCTAGTTTAGTTCTACAGGATAGTACACCTTTGGCTCAGCTATATAATGTTGACCCTGATTATAAGTCTTTGAAAGTGTTCGATTGTGCATGCTACCCATGCTTACATCCGTACAATGCACATAAACTTCAGTTTCAAAGTCAAAGATGTGTGTTTCTGGGTTATAGTATAACTCACAAAGGATTCCATTGCCCCAGTGTCACTAGATGCATTTATACTTCCCGGCATGTCATTTTTAATGAACTCGAATTGCCTTTTGCAGATGGCTTTCTTAATACCAGGGATCAAGCTAAAGAAGTGATTACTCCAGCTTATACTCTTCCTGTACCATTTCATGATCCTGAAGAACCAGAAGGACTTGTTGTACAAGCATTTCTAGTAGAATCTACTCCTTTAGATTCTACAGATATTTGATTAGTTGATCAAGTACAAGAAGAAGCCATTGTTGCTGAGCCCTCCGAAGCATTCAGAAAAATCGATTATTTCTGGTAATTTTTCTTCATATTCCATTATCAATTTTCTGGAGTGGTTGCTTTCCTTCAAGAAGCTCCAATCCTTTGATGATAGAAGATGCAGAGTCTAGTTCTAGAGAGGAAGAAAATCTTAATGAGGTCACTAGTTCTCAACCATTACAAATAACTACACCTTCACATCATATGATCACTAGAAGTAAGTCGGGAATTTTCAAACCTAAGCATCCCTTTATTGGTCTTCTACAGTTTGAGCGAGTTAGTGCAATAGATGTTGAGCCACAGTTAGTTCATGAAGCTTTAACAAAATAGCACTGGAAACAGGCCATGTAGACAGAATTTGACGCTTTACTGAAGAACAAAACATGGTCTCTTGTTCTACCTCCACCTAATCAGCATGTAGTTAGCAGCAGGTGGGTGTTCAAGATGAAGTATAACTCAAATGGTTCTATCCAAAAGCACAAAGCCCGTCTGGTCGTGAAAGGTTTTTAGCAAGATCTAGGAGTAGATTTTGGTGAAACCTACAGTCCTGTCATCAAAGCTACTACAATCAGAGTTGTTTTAACTCTTGCAGTGACTTATAATTGGACACTTAGGCAAGTAGACATCAATAATGCCTTCTTAAATGGTTTTCTTAAAGAATCCATATATATGCAACAGCCAAAAGGTTTCATTAACTAACAAAAGTCACACTATGTTTGCAAGTTACATAAAGCTCTCTATGGTCTAAAACAGGCTCCTAGAGCCTAGTTTGATTGACTCAAAGAAGCTTTGCTAAACTGGGGGTTTATTAACCTAAAATGTGACACTTCTATTTTTGTCTTGAAAACTCCAAAGTATATAATTATCATGCTTGTTTATGTTGATGATATGCTTGTCACTGGAAACAATACAGCTGAAGTGAATGCTTTTATACAGAGACTCAATAAAGAGTTTTCTCTTAAGGATTTAGGTAATCTTCATTATTTTCTTGGAGTAGAAGTGTTTAGAGATGGCAATGGACTTCTTTTAAATCAGGCAAAGTATATTCTAGATCTTCTGGACAAACATGGCATGAAGGTGTGCACCTTGCACTACTCCTATGGTTGCAAGAAAGCCTCTTTCTAAGCTTGATGGAAAGCTATTGAAAAGTCCAACAGAATATCGCCAATTGATTAGTGCTCTTCAATATTTGACAAATACTAGACCTGATCTGTCTTTTACTGTAAATAAATTAAGTTAATTCCTTAGTGCTCCATCTCATCTACATCTATAGGCAACAAAGCGTATACTCAAATATTTGAAGGGTACATTGCATTATGGTCTGCACATACAGCCTACACATCACCTTGACATTGTTGGTTTTTCGGATGCTGATTGGGGCTCCTATCCTGATGATTGGAAGTCTACTGCTAGTGACACTCTTATCTCATGGAGTTCACGAAAACAAAAGGTTATCTCTCACTCTTCCACTGAGTCTGAATACTGTGCTCTTGCTGATTTGGCTACTGAGATAGTGTGGATTAAATCCTTAATAACTGAGATGGGGGTATCCCTTCAAACCATTCTTGTAGTTTGGTGTGATAATATGAGTGCTAATGCTCTAGTTGCAAATCTAGTTCAGCATGCTAGAACGAAACACATAGAAATAGACATACACTTCATTCGAGACCAAGTTCTGAATAACCAGCTGGCAGTCAAGTGTGTTCCTTCGAGTAATCAGGTTGCAAACTGTTTTACTAAAGCTTTAACGTTTTCTCAATTTAGTACCTTGAAGTCCAAACTCAGGTTGCATCCCTCTCGTTTGAGGGGGATGTTGAGACATAGTATATTGGGCCTCTTGTATTATTTTTGAGCTTTATCTACTCGGTTCATTCTTTAGGTCCAGCATTGTATTCTTTTTAATTTTAGAATCTTTCCGTTGTATTTAACTTGTATCTTTCACCTGAGCCTAGGTCACGTGGCATCTTTGTGTAGCCTCTGCTATAACCAAATATTGTTTAAATAACAATACCCAAGGCTCAATAATTTATCTGAGCTAATTCCTTCCTTCTCTCTAAATCTTTACTTTGACAAAGGTTGATCTATTAGAATGCAATCATTTGGAGGTAAAATCATCAGCTCTGCAATGGATTACATCAATTGAAGAATTAAACATTCGAGAAGGGGGACATGGGTTATGGAAGTGTGACAGCTTGTAGTCTTTGCCAAGAATGATACTGGGTAGCCATTGTCTTCAAGAATTGTATCTCACAAATGTCAAATCTATCATGTCCTTCCCAATCGATGGTTTGCCCACTTCATTGCAACGGCTTGAAATTTGCGAATGTGAGAAATTAGAATTCCTGCCGCAGGAATGTTGGCAAAACTACACATCACTTAAACGTTTGGAAATTAGAAAAAGCTGTCATTCCTTGACATCCTTTCCATTAGGTTGTTTTCCCAGGCTTGAAATTCTTTCTGTTAAAGGTTGTCCTAATTTGGAGACCTTTACGCAAGTTGGAGGGTCTGCTACCACCTTAGAAACATTTTATGTCGAAGATTGCAAAAAACTTAGGTCAATATCAGAAGTACATATTGATTCCCTTGCTTCTCTTCGGTGCTTTGCACTTTTTCATCTTCCGAATCTGGAATCGCTGCCTCAATGTGGTTTGCCTTCTAACTTGCGACATATTTTTGTTGTCGACTGCGAGGGACTATCTTCTATGGCTATAGAAGACTGGGGTTTCCGACGGCTGACTTCTCTCGTAAGATTTGGGGTTGGCGGCGATGGAGGTGATGGTATTCTCCATAGAGTCGATTACTGCCCACTTCTCTTGTGGGTTTCGCAATCGTACGACTCTCCAATGTAAAATTGTTGGATGGAAAAGGGCTTCAACACCTGACTTCTCTTGACTTCTCTGGAAGAGCTCCACATCCGTGACTGTCCAAACCTTGAATCCTTACCAGAAAACGAGCTGCCGTCCTCTCTTTTGTTACTGAATATCTTTGGATGTCCTAAATTAGAAGAAAGATATGATTATCAGAGAGAAGAACACTTGTCCAAGATTGCTTATATTCCAACCGTAGGGATAAATTTTCAATACTATGACCCTTGAGATGGTAGGAGGCATTAGAAGGTGAAGTCTGAAACTCCAAGACAATTAAACATTTTAGTATTCATCGACAACTATTTTTTTTCTTTCTTTTTTCGTTTTCATACGGCACGAAAAAAGTTGGTATTTCCTTGTTCATTACCGATTAATCATAGCATCGGTCAACATCATAAGACTAGTTCTTGCTTATACCACATAGAACTGCACTTCTAAAATTTTTCTTAACCAGGGTCGCCAATGCTTCTGAAATATATATATATATATATATATATATATATATATATATATATATATATATATATTTTAAAATAGAACTGGAAGTTATGTTTATATTACTTATAATCTTGTGAAATACGTGACTTAATTAACATTAATACAATTTCTTATCTATAAATAGTATTGCTACTATGGTTGTTTTATATTATTGTTTAAAATTTTCAATTATTGCTAAGCTGTTTCACCTTTTAATTCTTTTTTTTTTTTAATTTAAATTCTGTCATGGTTTTGCCAAGTTGTTATTGCTGATCTCTGAATGAAATTATAGCATATATATGCCATCCTAGCACATTTGATAAACAAGAGAAAATATTAATGACTTCAAGATAGAAATCAATTAAGTGATGCATTATATAAGTTAATCATAAAGGTTGACAAGACCTAGAAGCATTCTTTCATTATTTGGCTCAGCATAATATGATTTATATATGTGCATAATGGGATGCGTATGCATGAAGTGTGATACGAACCATGTACACTCGTCATATTTGGGGGTCATTTTACAATGACGGTTCTCCAGCTTTCTTTTATTCAATATTTGTTCAGCCACATCTAATTATGAGGAATTTGGGCTTGTGGGTAATGAGATAGTAAAGTTATGTTTGTTTAATAGCATTTCTGATTTCATAAGACTTATACTTAATCATCAACAGTGGACTAAGTTTGACTCAATGTTTTCTAGTGTTTTGCTTTTTCAGGTTGCAAGACTGGGCTTTGTATCCTCCATTCCACGGTTGTCATGGGGCAGAATTGATGGTCCTGTTTAATTTCCTTAAATGCATATTTATATCAAAAACAACGACAACAAAGGTTTGATTTCTAAAATTTAGAATTAGATATTTAGTTTAGTGTATTGATATTAGCGTCTTAATTCTCTTTCCAGGACATCACTGTTGTGTGGGATGATCAGCGACTTGCGGTTTTTAAAATATCATACCATGCTTATGGGAAAATTGTTTTTGTTGACCTTTGTATGAAATTATAGCATGTGTTATACATTCCATCAATGCATATTTGACAAATGTGGGGCTCTAATTTTTCCAGTCCTGATGGTGGTCATTTTGCAATTATGGTTTTCTAGCTTTCTTATATTCAATATTTGTTATCAGCCACATATATGTGTGACAAATTTGGAACACTGAACTATATCTAATCATCAACAGTGGGCTAACTTTTTCTTAGAATAATATCAATAATAAGCACGTTTATGACATTGTATTTCAATCAAGCAATAACATCTTTTTTTTATGTTTAATGAATTTTACTCTTATAGAAAATAACTAACAGTGTTTAAATGGATATGATATTTTGCTTTGATAAATCAGGTTAGAAAAAACGAGGGGAGAGGTAGAACAGTTTTGCTTCAACGGATGCTACTATTGGTAGAGATTGAGAAAAGGGATATATGCAGTATTATGTTGAGAAGGGCTGGTAAACTAATTAACCCTCTCATCATAGCCTTGTAACTTTGAAGTGAGAATATTTATTTATATTCTTTACACACTTTAAATGAATTCTTTGCAGACTTCCAGTGATATGCCTCTGTCCTTGAGGGTTCTGTGATATAAACATAGTCCAAGATCGACATTCAAGGTAAAGGGGCTGCTTGTTCTGCACGAGACTGATTGTTTTTGGAATAATTTACTAATTACAATGTATTAAATTTACCTTTTGTATAAATATAACATTATTGGAAACCTCAAATGAACATAAAGATCATATTTTCATAATCGCACATGACACTTTTGAAAGAACATCTAACTCCCACTTGGGTTAACCAATGTGTAAGCATAAAGGGTAGCATTACTTCATTGCTATATATTACCCATATATTGAGTTGCAAATTTGATTTCTATTATTTTGCTTCTTCAGGTTGCAAGTTTTTAAGCTTCGTGGGTAATCCTCCCTTAAACAATTGTCTTAGGACAGAATTGAAGGTGCTGCCTAATTTCCTTATGCAACAACTACAACAGCAAAAAGGATTGATTTCTAAAAACTAAAATTGGATATTTAATTAATGTTGCATAATGTTTTAGCATTGGTTTTGATTATGCCAAAGTGGGATGCAGATATGAAACTCTGAGAGAAACGAAAAGCTTCCGAGGCAAAGACTCAAGATGCGGAAGCTGAGACCAAAAGACATAAATATCACTCCCAAAGAAGCATTGAAGACCAAGCTAGAAGACAAAGTGCATTCAAGCCTACCGAAATCAAATCGCTGCTTCACATTCTCTGATTTTCTACTAGTAACTGTTGTCATCTATTTTATTCACACTTTGGGAGTCGATTCGTGAGAAGTTCCCGTGAGCATTTAACTTCTTAAGAGTTTCTTCTCGTGGGTTCTTGAGTTTAAAACCTATTTGGTTGAGGCTGTCTTGAATAAACTTGTCAAGGCTTGAATAGCCTCCCTATCTTATAGGGTTTTTTGAGCAGGTTCTTGGATAAGGATTGAGTAGGTTTGTAAGAGCTTGAGAAGCTTTCCTTAGGTTTGGTTAGTAAGGGTTAGAGTGCTTTATTTTTTTTAATTGTACTGTGATTTTCCGTCCACCCTATGGTTCTTCAAGGACCCTTATAAAAATTCTCTAACTTTGTATTTGACAAAAAGCCGCAGGACTCAATTTTTGAATCTGAACCTTTATATAAGAGTCTCTTTTTCTTACTCTCCTATCTCTTGTTTTTAAGTAAATTAATTGATTCAGTTTGTTTTATTATATTTGTTGAAATAATATCTTGTTTTGGAAAAAAAAAATAAGAAAGATATCCATGACTAAGTTCAAACTGAACAAATAGGTTTATTTAAATTATTCATGTACAACCAAGAAAACATTAAAAAAATATTATTATTTATCAAAAAATATATTATTATTTCATTAAGATTTCTAATATTTGATTTTACTTTGTTTTATGGTTTTTATTTTTGGCACCATCTATGTTTGAATTATGTTCAAAATGAGGTTGAGTATTATTTAAGATGTATCCATGTTAAATTATTATTATTCTAGACTAACCAAGTTCTCAAGGCAAACCAATACTGTCCAAAAATGCCGAACAAATTATTCCACGACGAACTTCGCCAAATCCCTCATATTGTTGCACTCTTCCTATGACAAAGGTTTCCTTCGCATGCAAGGTTAGAGTTCATTTTAATAATGTTTCTTTCCAATTTCCAAACAAAAAAGAATAGCTAATTATTTTAGAAAAATAATCTGAGAGTCATAAAAAGTATGCTACATCCATAAAAACTATCAAACATGAATAAGAGATGGCATTTTTCACACCATTAAGTCTAAACCCATAGTTTCACTTA
This sequence comes from Erythrophleum fordii, assembly GCA_032878935.1. Lineage (NCBI taxonomy): Eukaryota > Viridiplantae > Streptophyta > Magnoliopsida > Fabales > Fabaceae > Erythrophleum > Erythrophleum fordii. The sequence goes on along the minus strand of JAVQMF010000058.1, from coordinate 28,842,768 downwards.
TTCGGTCAAGAAGAATTAATGGGACTTCCCATTAGTAATTCTATTTTGTTTTGTTATTACTTTCTCAACTAATTAATATTTACTTTATTGCTGACTTGGCAAACAAAGCTCCATGTAGGCAAACTTTATAGATGGGATGACTAGTTATGAATGGTTCCTTTCTCCTCTCATATTTTATATGCTTTTGCAATAACATTAGATCCTAAAGCTCTCTCTCTCTCTCTCTCTCTCTCTCTTATAAACTTGTTCTTGCACTGATCTCTATAATAAAATGCTACATACAAGTAAAAGTTAAAATAATCAAGAAAGAAATAGCTCTTCTTGAGAATTATAACAATTTAACAAGTAAATATAACATATAAAAAGATAAAATGCAAAATTTAAAGGGGCAAGGAAAAAAATTTAACACATAAAATTTATCTAGATTTAACCTCTCATAAGACTTATGTCCAATTCCTTGAATACAAGACAAATTTCCTATTAAACTAGATTTTGCTTGCTTATAAGTAAAAATGATTTTCTCACACTCACCACAAACCTATAAATTTTACACACTAAGCATCAATGCATGGTTTTCCAATGTTAACCATGAATACTTTTACATTTTTAACTCGCTCACCAAAAGTGATTACGCTCGCGATTTTTGACAATGGAACATCTCCTGCACTACTTCTCAATGGAAGATTAGGCTAGGTTTTTACGAGAAATAAATGTGGAAGCTAAGCTCACAAGCTTGCTAGGATTCCTCTCAACTATTGCTCTCTTATACAAGAGCAAATATTCCAAATATAGTGCAGTAATACAAATTTTTTCTTCAAGCTATAAGAATTAGCACGTTAGTGGGGGCTTCGCTACTCGTAGGCGCAGCAGCTTCTTCTATTTATATTCTCTGATATGAACATTGCATATCAAGAAGATGGGTTTAGACCCAAAAAGAGCATTGAGCAACAAGGCCAGCCTACAAGAAGTCCAAGCCCAACAAGCTGACCCAATTACGTTTTTCGATGTTTCTCAAAGTCATGGGTTCAAAGGGTCCCCAAAAAAAATGTAGAACGAGAGCTCCAAGGCTAGCCTACACATGGCCCTATATTACCATATACAAGAAGACCAAGCCCAATAAAGAGAGGCCCAATCACATTTTTGTTGTTTTGTTGTCTCTTAAAGCCTTGTAATATTAGACAATTAGACAAATGTACGACGTGTAATGACTCAAAGAATATACATACAAATGTAGAACTTTGTTTTTATGAAGTTAAAATATACCTCCAACCATAATATTAAAAAAATATTAAAAAACGGTGATTAGGATATAAATCTTGAGCTAATACATGAAAGAATGACAAAATGACCATAGCTTGTAATTCCACCTAAGTTTTACAGTGAACTCAGGCACAAATACTCTAGCGGCAATAATGGATTGTTGCAAATTTAATTCTATAAGTTGGATTAAAACTAATAATCTCTTCTTTAGATTATTAAGTTTATGAATTAATCCTTCAAAATAATAAACAAGCTGAATGTTAATCTAGTACGTGTGGCCCACTTATACAGTTGGAATATCAACCATTCATCACACTTATATCTTAATGTACTCGAAGTTACTAGAGACTAGAAATGAAAAGCACAACAAAAAGGCTTATATTGGTCATATAGAAACGAAGTTGACTTTGCACCGAAAAACAAATAAAGAATATTATAGTTTTACAAGAATAAATTTTTTAAAGTAGTGTTTGGGTCGATAGCAAAAGAATAAAATAGAATGGAATGGATTGACTAAAATGAATTAGGTTATTATTTGGGACTTTTTAAGAAAATGGAATGGAAAGATAAGTTTTTATATCTCTTCAAATTAGGGAGTAAAAGATAGAATAATTTACACTTATATTATGTGACTTTATTTCATAATGATAATATTAGAAAAGTAATTTATAAATTATTTTATTTTATTAATGACTCCCTTCCTCCTTTCATTAAATTTTTAAATAATACAATGACACATAATTTGCTATTCTATTTTATTCCCCTCAATTATTTATCATTTCATTCAATCATCTCATAAATTCCCAAACTTAACCTAAAATATTGCACAAGATAAAATTGAAGAGAAAGAGATTAAGGATGTGATACCTACACAAGTCCTGTTATCCTCATATACTCTAAGGCTCTGTTTGGTTCACAATAATGTGAATGTAATTCTTAACATAATTTGTGTAATATTTATTATATTTTTATACTTATTATTTTATCTATCAAATCACCTTTATAAAAATAGAGATAAATAATTATTTCTTATCTCACCTACTCTCATTTACTCACATTTTATATTCTCTTTACAATTATATCTTTTAACTAAATAGAGTATAAATCTTTTTTTTTTTCAAAGAGGGAAACTTTGAATGGAGAAATTAATAGAGGTGGGGGAGAGAGAGGAAAGAACATGTGTAATGACAAAATAGGTGGGGCAGGTGAATTCAAGGAAGATGGGGTTTGATGAATGAAATGTTTAATCTTTAGGAGACAAGCACCGACAGATTGTGTGCCTTAGTGGAAGTCTCGGGCTAACCAAAGAGGATATGCCTAAATCCTATGCTTTTTTCAATTCCATTCATTATCAACATGCATGAAAAAACAAATTTCTTATAAACATATTATTTGTACTATCACAACCCACCCAATGCCGTTAACATTAAAGTATATAGCTCAAAATGAGCCACATATCTTATCCAGACAACCACTCTTCACTAGATCCATTTCCCTATTGTGGTAAATTTTCTTTAAAAAGAAAATAACTCCATTTTCGTCACTCATTTTTTTGACAACAAAAAAAAAAAGAACATATACATGTGTAACTTAAAAGACCTAAGCAACAAAAGAAATATCCTCTTGAAGTTGAGGCTAAAGCGAAATGTATAAAGTATCTAGAATTAATAAAATTCTGAAAAATGGAAAATGGAAAAGCAAAGTCTAAATATCTTGTCTAATAACCTACAAATTCATTAGAACTTAATGTTGAGTTTGCAAAAGTTGATTATAAGATTTTGAAAACATCCAAAGACATATGGGATAAGCTTGAAAACTAACAATCAATTCTTTTTAACAAAGAAAACATAATGTATATCTAATTGTCTCACTATTTTGAGGATATCTAATTTTGTCACCCATAAAAAAGTAAATTGTTAGTTTAATTTTTTACAATTTGTTTATTTAATTTCTCATATTTTAAAATATTTTTAATTGTTATCCTTTCCCTTTCATTTAAATCCCATTCACAAATTAATATAGAAATTAACATTTCACTTAGATGAATTTTTTCTGTTAATTCAACTCTAGTTAACTCATACCTAGCACACATTCAATCAACATAAGATAACTGAGTTTATAAAATTAGGATTGGGTGCGTAAACTTTAGAGGTATAGAACTTTAAAAACTGACCAAATTAAGGTTTTTAATTTGGAGTTCTTATCCAATATAAACTAACTGGGTTCCATATATGAGTTAGCATGTATGAATCAATATTTTATTATGTTAATTTATAGAAAGAGTTGAAATAAATAACAGCCTTGAAAATATTTTAATAAATTAAAAAAATGCGTGGATGACTATATGCAAAGTCTCCATATGTTAATGATGAAAATAAGATTTTCACTTTCCTTTTTACCACTCCGATCAGATTTGTCCATGAATTTTAATGTGAAATCAATTTTATTTTCTGTCCAAATAATCTGAAGGGACTTCCTCACATGAATTTATATCATGTTTGGTATACATGCAAGTCGTAAAGATATTTGGAAAATGAATGGTAATTGGGTAAGCTCTTCCAGGAAAGAACAGAGATGTTGCTGTGGATGGCCTACCATATTGAAAATTGGTGTCCTTCTTAGCTTCCATGCATTTATGCAAGTCTAGTCTTTCCACACGAAACTACAAGCCTACTTCGACCAAACATTCATTCGGCTATTAAGATATACACAAACACTGCAAAACAAAACCCACCTCCAATAACAGGATGACTTGATTTTTCAGAAATGGATTAAAATATATCATACATAGTATTAAGAAAGTTGTCTTGATTTACTTTTTTTTGAAGGACGATGTTTAATAAATTAAGTAGTTTAGAAATAAATTGATTGTTTTATTTCAAATAAAATGTTGATGTTAAACGTTAAACACAAATACACACCATCTTACACTTTTCCACTGTGGTTCAATTTCTCACTCTCTATAGTTAGCACTTGCAAATAGGAAAACCACAGTTGCTTTAAAAAAAAAAAAAAAAGAATTCTAACATTTCATAAATGAGATAGATATGTATGGGATTCAAATAATCATCTTCTTTCGTTGATACTTCCTAGAATACTCCGAGGCACAAGCAGTCAATATTACAATATGGTAAAAGAGAACTCATTTTATTTTGAAATATTACATTAGTATATATAATACATATGACCAACTTAATCTTAGCTTATACACAGATTCAACTAACTCAATTTAACTAACTGAGCTATAACTAACCAACTTTAAAAAATATTCTAACCATACTTTGTTATCCCCCTAGTTGCAAGCCAGAGAATGTATATCATGCATTCCCAACTTGGACAACAAAGAATGAAAAGGACTAAGATTGAGGGGTTTAGTATATTATGCAAGCTTGAAGTTTCTCACACATCAAGTGGCAATTTAGCTCAATGTGCTTAGTTCTCTTATGAAAAGTTAAGTTTGTAGCTATGTGAATTGTAGACTAATTGTCACAGAAGATGGTAGTAGGAGATGGATAAGTAATGTGTAAGTCAGCAAGGAAATATAAGAGCCATTGAAGTTCACAAGTGATAGACCCAAAAGCTCAGTATTCTACTTCAGAGGAGGAATGAGAAACAGTGCTTTGGCAAGTTTGAAGTTTCTCATGCAACAAGTGGCAATCCAACTCAATGTGCTTAGTTCTCTCATGAAAAGTTAGGTTTGTAGCTATGTAAATTGCAAACTAATTGTCGCAGAAGATGGTAGCAGGAGATGGATAAGTAATGTGTAAGTCAATAAGGAGATATAAGAGCCATTGAAGTTCACAAGCGATAAACCTAAGAGCTTAACATTTTACTTCAGAGGAGGAACAAGAAACAGTGCTTTGCTTCTTGGACTTCCAGGTTATTAAGACTTGGTCTAGAAAGACACAAAACCAAATGATAGATCTGCGAAAGTCCAAGCAGCCTACCCAAGCAGAGTCGCTATATGCTTAAAGCTTGAGGTCAAACTTGGAAGGGAAAAATAAGCCTTTTCCTAAAGAACTCTTGAGGGATTGAAGGTGTAACACCATATTTATCTAGCCTTTTCCCATCTCATTACAAAGACATATTTCTTTGGCATAGCAAGAATCCAAGAAAATCCAATTAAAACAATTGATTATTTTGCGTTATGTCATACTTAAAATTTTCCTTTTGCATTTCATGGACCATATCAACTCACCCACATCATTCTCCAATTAAATTATATTCATACAACTCAAAACCATCTCAAAATGTCACAAGAATCCCAAGTTTGGAGTATACATACACAAAATCACATAATCAGCCTCAGGTTTTGCTGCTAGATTTCTAGTGCTGACTTTGAAAATTCATAACTAATTCTAGAAAAATCAAAATCTAGTACACTATATCATTATGGAAAGCTAAAGATATTAAATTTAAGCTAAAAATAAATTCAGACCAAAATAGAAATACCTAGCTACTAGAAATTGATGGAACAGTGCCAAAGGTATTGCAGCATTATTGGTACTAACTTCAAACTTCAAAAATTCATATCTCTCTACTCATACCTTTAATTGAGGTGATCTTAGTGGCCATAAATATTATGTCTAGTTTATATCTGTAAAATTTTATGAGTATTGGATACCATTTGGCCATCAAACGATATAGGAGAAGAAACTAACCATATGAACAGTAACTATATCAGTTCATCAGCTTTTTAGTAATTTTAAAAATTCATAATTAATTCTCTAGAGCTCCAAATAATCTGATATTTGGCTTCCCAAAAAGCTCTAGATAAGATCTATATACATGCCAAATTTCATGAAGAAATTCATCTATTTGGTTAATTTGTGATATAGAGTTACAAAATGGTACTTTTATGCCATCTTAAGGGTCCAAAATGGTTCAATTTAGCTTCTAACTTTTTTATAGCCACTTAAGCATGTGGGAAAGCATAAAAAGAGCCTACTAAACATGTCTCAGAAGTGTAAAAACCCAAATCTCACAAATTCACTCTTCCACTTGATGATATCTACAAGAAACATACATGCATCATCTCGCATCTCCATGTCAAAAACATACATTATCATTCATATAGATATAATTCTCATACATACATCACATATCCATATTTTACAAGTGTTCAATGGCTCATACATCATATACATCATAGGAGCATTTAACAATGTTATAGTTACAAAATGAATAAATAACAACTCCTTTGTCAATCTCTTTGGTCTCAAGTGTGGTGGCTTCCATTTCTTAGTTCACTTAGTCCACCTAAACATGTTAGGCAATGGGGAGGGAAGAGTGAGATTCTAGGAATCTCAATAACCCTTCTCCCTTTCAACCACACATAATAAATACAATTTCAAATCTAAAAATGCATGTATGACTATCTTACAATTCATGAACATACATAGATCATTTCTTCCATTCAAGAAGTCTCATATAACATATATAGGCTTGCCAAGACAATAATTTAATCTCATCCATTCTCTTTGAGACTTTTAGACTTACTTCACCCATTTCTTAAGGGACTTTTGACTAAACCTCACTCTTCTAGAGACTTTTGACTTTCTCCCACCTATTCATAGAGACTTTTGACTCATCCTCACCTTAGCTAAGGGGCTTTTGGTATCACCAAACTCATACAAGCACAAACATGCTCATAAGGCATCTTTCAAGCACATAAACAAACATCATGGTACCGTGGCATGTACATGTATATTAGAAACATTTTTCATAACTTAAACATACACACACATATTCAAAGATAAGAAAACACCCAACCATGTATGAGAGAAAGGAGAGAGAACTACCTTGTATGTAAGAACACACTTTTCTGTTTGGACTATCTTCCTCTCCCTCGACCAAACACCCACAAGGAGGTAGAGCTTGATTCTTTTGCCTAAACACATCAAATGGGATCTAATTATGCTCTTGAAACAATCTCTACACACTTTAGAAAAACTTTGGCACTCATATGGTTCAATTATGGTTCCATAAAGTACCTAATGAAGCAACTTTGGGAATTTATGATCTTGGTCCCATTCTCTTCCTTAATCTATGACTCTTGACTCTATTTAGACTCCTTGGACCTATCACACATTCATTTCAAGGAGCCTAGATATGTGTTGCTTCATTATGCTATAATATGGAATCTATACCTCCATCACACTTTCTAAACTTTCTAAATTTTTTTCAAGACTTCTTCTCATACTTTCCCATCATATATGATACAAAACTAGTTTGGAAGAAATTAAAACACTCCTTAAGTACTTCTTCTCTTCTTGGCCGAGACATGCACCCTATAAGAAGCCCATAGAGTTTTCTTTTCTTCTTGGATGGAAGGTACATATGGGAGGCTTTTCAGGGGTTTTAGGCACTCATACAAACACTCACCTTAGCTTGGGAACTTTTGGATAAAATCAAATTTTAGGTTATGTTCACAAACCCCTAGCTTTTCTATCTTGCAAATTCATCATTATTCTTTTGTTCTCTTTGTACATTCTTGCTTCCTACACTCTAATTCTTAGAATTCATTCTTGGTTTGATTCAAAACTCATCTCCCCTTGGTTGACCTAGGAGTGGCCGAACCATACACTCATGGAGGCAAGAAGAAGCAAACATGGAAACAAGAGATTTACCTTGATTTTCTAGCTTGTCTTAGATGCTCTTCCTTGTGCTTTGGTTTTTCTGTTCAAATTCAAACTTTTCTCCTTTGGTTTGAGCTCAAAATAGAACCAAATACCTCAATAAAACCATGAGAAGAAAGAGGAGAAAGAGGAAGATGAGTTTATTAAAGAAAGGAGTATGAATTTCTACACTTTTCTTACCCTTTTTTCTTGGATTTTTCTCTTCTTCTTCCTCCCTTCTTGGATGCCTTTCTTAGCTGGTCTCCTTTCTATTCTTAGGCAGAAATAAGGTTGGTTATAGGAGGGGAGGAGAGGGGACACACCACTTAAGAAAGCAAATAATAAAATTGTTAGAACAAAATTCCATTTACGTCCCATTTCTTGGTATTTTCGTTTTTTATTCATTTTAGCTCTTTTTTTAGAACTGTCTTTTCCATCATAAATTTTAGGTCCTTAATCTTATAAAATACCTTTAGAATTACTCAATTTAAAGTTAAAACCTTTCCAAACAAAAGGGTCAAAGTTTGGGTCAATCGTCTTTAAAAAATATACACTGGAGAGTTTTTAACTATCCTGAAGTTTTCATGGTTTTTAGAACCTCTAAAAACCCTGGAGAACTCAAATTTTCTATTTAAAAAGCCTTTCTATGAGTATTCTAAAAATTATCTGAAATTACGAAAATACCATTATGTTTCGCTACTATTTCGTTAAATTCTGCCTGGTCATTTTGGCTCTAGTTTTAGGGCACCTCTAGCCTTGGATTATCATTATTTGAGATCTTAAATATTGTTCTAATTTTATTGGATCTCAAATCATTCTATTTGAGGAACTTCCTTTTGTATTCAGTGAGTTTAGTACGTTTACGGAAAAACCAAATGTCATGTTTCTCACATTCTCTTGTATTTTCAAAGAACCAAATATTATAGAAGGACCCTATGTGCAACCTATAAATGAGATATCCAAGGTTCAAACATTAATTGGCTTAGCTGCTGTGTGGCAAAAGTAAAGTCGGGCTAGGTAGTTATGAAGTATAAAAGGCGACCAATAAGTCTGCGATAAGTTGAAATATCATCTAGCATAATACCATCATTTTTTGAGAGTTTGGAGAACTTGTCCATAGAGGTTGTGGCTATTTTACAGCCTAAGAAACCATTGTCCTCAATCACATCAAGAGCAAATTTGCACAGAGATTCCTGAAGAGCTAAAGGCAATTTCTGAGGAAAGGAAGAATTTTAAAGTACCCAAGTCCTTAATTTTGAAATTTGTCAGTGCCTGCTAGAATGATATCATCTATATAAAACTAACAAAGTAGTGAATGAATCAGCTTGTTTACAAACAAATAGAGAGTAGCCAACTTTATATTGTACATAGCCACAAGCAATGAGAGCTATAGAGAGTTTGGCAAACCATTAGTGGCTAGTTTGTTTCAAGCCATAGAGTGATTTCTATAGTTTGCACACCAAGTTCGGTTTAAGAGAATTAAAGCCTTGTGGTAGGACCATATAGACCTCTTAATCAAGGTCACCATATAAAAACAATTATTCACATCTCGTTGCTCAAGTATAAAATTGCTGCTAATGCTAAAAGAAGCCTGACAGTAGTCATTTTTGTTACTAGAGAAAAAGTGTCAAAATAATTAATGCCCTTCGTTTCAGTGTAGCTTTTAGCAACTAACCGAGCTTATAACACTCAATAGTGCCATCCACCTTGTACTTGATCTTATACACCCATTTGCAACCTATAGGATGCTTTCCCAATGGAAGTTTTATCAAGATCTAAGTTTGATTTTACTCTAATATTGATACAAGCCTCCTTCTATTCTTTATATTTGATAGCTTAATGCTAAGATTTGGGTTCAGTAGGAATAGAAATAGAAAGGGTGAAGTATTTATGAGCAAAAGACAAACAACCATAAGAGAGAACAAAAGATAAAGGATGTTTTATACCTGAGCCAGTGGAAACCAATGGAGCTAAGGTAAGAAGTGAACAATGATAATCCTATAAATAACTTGGTTGTTTTCTAGTTTTGTGAGTTCTATGAAGTGAATGTTGTGGTGGTAAAGGATCAACTAGTGAATTATCTTAAAGAATAAGGTCAATAGTAGAATTGGTTGTTGAGATAGGAGTGATGTGTGAGGCTAGTTCAAGATAGTCCAATGCAAGAGTTGATTGAGGTAAAGGAATGGCTTTAGTTGTGTAAGATTCTGATGATTGATCAGTTCCTGAAAAGGAATATATGGACTCATAGAATATAACATGCCTATTAATGAAAATTTCTCTAAAATGTAAATCAAGAAGGATATAGCCTTTAATACCTGATTTAAAGCCTAGAAAGACACATTTGCAAGATCGAGCATCAAACTTAGTTCTAGAGTTAGAAGAGGTACAGGCATAACAAAGAGAATCAAATACCTTTAAAGAGGTAAGATCAGATGATTGATTATGCAGCATTTCATAGGGTGATTTTTGTTTTAAAACAGGATTAGGAAGCTTATTTATCAAATGAATAGCATGAAGTATGGTATATAACTAATAAACTTTTGGCAAATGACTTTGAAACAATAGTGTTCTTGCTACATTGAGTATATGCTGATGTTTATACTCTACCACACTATTTTGCTCTAGGGTTTCAACATAAGATGTTTGGTGCTCAATTCCTTTAGATGCCAAGAAAGATTGCATATTGAATTTAGTGCCATTATCTAAATAGAATCATTTAACATGTGATTGAAACTGATTTTTGAGACAATTAATGAGAGTTTGAAGATGGGCTCTTATTTCAAACTTTTGTTTCATCATAATAACCTAAGTATACCTAAAATAAAGGTTCACAATGGTTAAAAAATATTGATGACCTTAAACAAAATCAATATTGAAAGGACCCCAAATGTTTGCACGAAGAAATTCAAGTGAACAAAAAAAATGTGTATTACTAATAAGAAAAGGAAAATTTCTTTGTTTTTCAAAGTCACACACATCACAAGCAGTGGTAGCATTATTACAAGATAGAAAAGGAAATTGTTTGTTAAGAACATTATAGACTAAATCAGATACATAGCCTAATTAGGAATGCCATGGGTCAAAGTTATCTTGAGGTGAAACATTAATGGAGAGGTTGAACTCTGTGGCAACATAGGGTGGTTCTGCATGACTCTGTAAGTAGTATAATCCTTCATATACCTTAGTTGCACCAATAGTTTTCTAGGGGCTCAAGTTTTGCAAGAAATAATAATAGGATTGGAAAAGTAAGCAACAATCATTGGTTAAGGTCAATTTAGTAACAGATATGAGATTGAAAGTGAATTGGGGAAGATAAAGAGCATTAGTAAGACAAAGGGAGGAAGATAAATGCATTGTGCTAGAGTACTTAGCAAAAACAACTGATCCATTAGGGAGTGAAACTTTAATTGGTGTGATTTAATGAAAGAAAGAAAAATTAGATAAAGAAAAGCAAAGGTGATTAATTGCTCCACTGTCAATAATCCACAATTCAGTTGTGGGTATGACTCTATTTGTAAGAACAAGGACTCTACTTATATTCATTGATAATGGGGTATTTGGATTGGTGGAAATATGATTTAGCTATGGAGATGAATTATTAGTAGTGGAGGGAGAAGCTTGAACTAGAGCTTCCTAGGTGAACTGCATTAGTGGAACAACACTGGGCACTAAAATTAGAGTTATGTGTGGTTTTTCTTTCACAGGTTCCAAAGATGTCACTTGGTTTGCAGATGATACCCCACCTCATGTCTTGAAACCAAAGGCTATTCGTGCTTCTTGTAACATTTGTCTACTATGTGCCTTGACTTGCCACAATAGGTATGGAATTTGCTAGAGCCCCCACTAGTCTCATTGTTGTTCTTGGAAGGATTCGTACCAGTTTGAATAGGAGATGCCCTTGGAGAAACTTTATTCAAACAAATCTTAGATTCCATTTCACAACTCATCTCACGTTCTTACTACACAATTAGTGAAAAGACTTTGTTGATAGGGAGAAATGGTTCCATCAACATGATTTGTGACTTCACAGTTGAGAATCTTTCATTTAAGCCTTTTAGAAACCAAATTATGTAATCTTGCTCCATTTAACTTCTAGAAAGAGATACAGCTCCACATGAACATACTAGATCGCAGGCACCCTGAAGGAGAGGTCTAAAGTTACGAAGCTCATCCCATATGATTTTTATCTTCGTAAAATACTTTGAGATTGAGATTTCTCCTTGCTTCAGTTGGTACAGTTGCTCTTGAAGCTTGGAGGTTCTAAATATTTCATCTTGGCTAAATCAATCCTTGAGGTCTGTCCAAGTGTCATATGTTTTATCTATCCACATAATGTCATGAGCCATTGTGGTGGATACAGATTGTGAAATCCAAGAAAGAATAAGAGTGTTACAATGTTCCCATGCAAGATACATGGGATTGTTGACTCTTGGCATGGTTATACTTCCATTAATGAATTGGAACTTATTTTTGGATAGAAGCATCATTTTCATGGCTTGCACACATTAATGGTAATTTGGACCACTCAACATAAGAGATACAAATACTAGCATGGGATTTTTGTTGGGATGAATGTAGTAACAATTCAATGGATCTTGCAATGGATCCATCCTTTGAGACATTGCTATGCTACTAGAATCAACCACTATGAAGGAGAATTTAAGAATAAATGGATCTTGAGATAGAAAAGAAAATGAAGGGAAAAAAAATAAATGAGAAATGCGGAAGTAAAGGGTGATTTAATTGTTTTGAGACCATATTACAATATAGTAAAAGAGAACTCATTTTATTTTGAAATATTACATTAGTATATATAGTACATATGAACAACTTAATATTTGCTTATACATAGATTCAACTAACTTAATTCTAACAAACTAAACTATAACTAACTAACTTCAAAAAAATATTCTAACCATACTCTGTTAGTCAAGGTTAATTAACTTTCTCTTTTTTTTTTTTTTTTTTTTTTTTTTTTTAGGCCAGCAATTAACTTCCTCTCTAAATGTTCATTCAATAAGAATATCTTGTTATCTCAAAAGCGATGATCTACGTGGCTTGTTTTATCTTTTGTATCTCGTGGCTTGGCAACTTATTAATTATATTACTCATATTTGGCCAAAAAAATAACAAATCTCAAAAGTTAGATTAACTCCAATATTGCAAGCTAAAAGGAATAACAGTATATCTGTTCTAAAGTATTTTAATTTCATTTTTTGGTGCCTAAAGGCACATATATACCTAAGTGAAGGAATTAACAGCAAAGGACCCGATAAAACTTTGATACCAAAGTGTAGATTATTTGTATATGTAGGTGTACTTGACGTTCAATTTTAAGAAAGATTTACATGAAGAATTCTTAAGACTTATGAAGAAATTGTTACATTTTGTGACAAAATAAAAAAGAATATCATTTTGCATTGAAACAGATATGTCATCCAATGGTTGATTATACCTTATACTAATAATGAATAGCAAATCATTGAAATAATTTGAGTTTTCCACAACAAGGTAGTTGAATTTTTGGTAAACGACGCAAATAAAACTTTTTAAACTCAAAATCGCATAAACTGTTATTTAATTATTATTTTAAAATGATTCTAAAAATTTAAAATAAAGAAAAATGAAGATTTTGTAAAAATATTTATAAAAATATAAATAATAATAATACTTTTGAATATTATAAGAACATAATGTAAATATTTTATAATTATTTATAATGATATAATAAAGGGTATTTAGACTATCAGCGTACAGTGTGGCTTCACCACCAACTTTTCAATTATTTAATCAAAAGAAAATTTATAATGATATAAAAAAGGATATCGGGAACTAATAAATTATTATTAACAACCAAGAGTTGACCACCATCAACGGTTCTTTCCATACTATCGACCAATTATTTATTACTTAATCGAAAGAAAGTTAAAAGTAAATTCAATCTATATTATCATATGGGCTTTTGTACTTTTATTTGTCTTTTAGCTTTCTTGGTTTCCCAAAGAAACTGTCGTTTATGTCACGTGCTGTCAGCCCAGAAGCGAGAAACTTGGGACGCTTTCCAAGAAACATATTTTACTGCCCAATGTTAAATTTAATTATTTTGATGATTTCTCGTTATTCAACATATTGCCTCGTCTTGATTAATTAAGATGGGACTTAACAAGCTAGGATGACCCCTACTAGTACTTGTCAATGAAGTTCCTCTTGAAGTGATGACCCCAAATGTTGAAGAAGCCATTTTCAGTAATGCTGCTACAAAGTCAGGTTTCTTCCAAATTGTTATCCGTGGAATACCATCAAAGCTTATAGAGCAGAAGAAGTTGTTTCTGAAATTGAATTATGATAAAAGCCTTGTCCTGTTGGCTACCAGCATTAGCCTCTCTAACTGATACAGCCTTGGAATATTGAGGGATTATCTAAATCTATTGTAATATTCAAGATTCCATTTCATGCACTGATTACAGTATCATGTACCCTTCCAAAATTGTATGATTTAAATTTGTTGCTTTTTTCTTATTGTAAATCTTAAAGGTGAATGGTAGTTTCATTAATAAAACATATACAAGAGATCCAAGTTGAGCTTTTTCTTATACAAATAACACTCATGAATTTTTATTGCTATCAATTAAATATGTTTGACACTTCCATTAAATTTTGTGTTAGCGGAATATAAGTATGAAGCAACGCTTCAATTAGTATTCCCACTACCAGACGCTGAGCTCATAAGCAGAGTAAGTCCTCATTAAGAACTTTCATCTTTTACTATTCTCTTTCAGGATGAGATTGGCGGGCTTTATTTAAATGGAGAAACATAAAGGTTTTTTTATTAGAATCCTTTTTATTTTAAAATTTTTTAGTTAAATCCATGTTGGACTAAAATATTTACTTAGATCCCACAATTCTTGTCAAAGTTGGATCCATCCACTCCAATTTTGGTGAGGCACAATTTTTAAGGAAGAGAATGTGATTTAAAAAGATAATGATTTGTGTATGATTACTTAATAATAAAGAGATAATTATTAGTAAATAATTAGTCTATAATTAAAATATGATTAGGTAATAATTATTATATGATTAAGTAGTTAAAATTAGTTGAGGTATGTTTATTATGGTGTATGATATAATTAATAAGTAATTATTATTATATAATTAATTTGTTCAAATTAGTGAAAATTAATTTATTTTAATGAGTGAGTGGATAATTAAAATTAATAATAATTATATAATTAATTAATTATAGTTAATGATTAATTTATTTTAGAATTATCATTCATTAATGTGTTATATATAAATATTAGTTATGTAATAATTAATTAATAAATTTAGGTAAATAGTAAATATCAATAATCAATAATTATTAATAAAGTAGTAATAAAAAATTAACTATCAAGGTGTCTAATAAAGAATAAATTAATATAGGAAAAAAATGAAGAAAAATGTATAGAAATATAGTTAAAAATAAAAAGTTATTATGGTAAAAAAATAAATAACAATATAATATATTTTTAAGTATGGGATAAATTGAATATGTTTTTAAATATGGGATAAATTGAATTAACATCATTGAGGTTATTTGTAATAATATACAAAAATAAATTTATTTGATCATACATATCAGAAAATAGTGGCTACTAGTGCCACAACGAGCTCTTTGTCTTTCACAATGTGGTTACCTTTGACCCATGGGTTCTTCAGGTTCATCATGTTGTTAGTCTGGTGTATTATTAGCAGGAATAGATGGTAAAGAATTTAAATCAAATGTGGGAGAATGCACAGGAGAAATTGGATGCTGAGGGGTTATGAATGCATAATGTGATGATCCTCCAATTTCAAACAATTGACCACCATATTCAGTATTGAAAATTGTTGGGTCATCAAATAATGATATAAACGACCCAAATTGAGAGGGACCAGGAGATTCAAATTGTGATAAGGACAAAAGAGGCACATAATAGGATGGACCAACATCTCCAAAGTCTGCATATTGGCTAATCGGGGGAGAAGAAGATGGATCACCTATATTAGGGGGTTGTTGTATTACAACACCTTCATGTAACGTAGATGATACTGAAGCACTGATGTCATGACGATTTTGTTCATTGGGGTTAACAAGGGGCAATCGAATTGACATGTAACTTTCACGCCTTTTGCCTGGCCTACCTTTTGGAATTTCTGGTCATGGTAAATCAGGAGCAGGCGGAGCAGGCTGGAAAACTATAAAACCCGACATGCATGAACCGACGTGCATGAGTTTAACACATATATGGGAGGTTGACTTTTCAAACATTTGCTGCTGCCACATGGAAATTTTGCCTCCATCTGAAATTTCTGAAATGCCCCTTTCTCACCCTCATTTCGGTTGGCTTTTAGGTAATTTATCTCTCCAATCTCTGCAGCTCTAAACCCATACCCATGCCCATCCCTCGGTCAGGAAAAAGGGAGCAGAGTTGGTGGGAAACTGAAGTTCATCTTCTTCCTTCTGCTGAATGCCATCTTCGCTGGTTCTGGCTTCATTTTCCCCATTGCTGCCATTGTTTTCTGGTTTGGCTAAGTATGCTACAGTTGTGAGTGATTAACGCCAGAAACACACCCTCTTCCAAGCTTGGAGTTTCTGCCGTAAGTGTTGCATTTTCTAGTTCCAATTTACAGAGCCTTTCCCCCCTGTTTTGCTTGTTCTGTAGGTGTATCTGTGTGTGTGGTTATGCTGATAGAAGGGTGTGCAGAAAGAACAAGAGAAAGAGTGCAAGGGGAGGTACATATGTGTAGATAAACCTAGGACTATGTATGTGTATGTTGTATGGTGATGGAAGGCAAGAATGGTGGGGAGAAGGGTGAGTTTATCCATGCCGGGGCGAAAATGGAGAGATCAGCTGAAAGTTTTCCAGAAAACATTTCGCCGCGGCCAACGTTTCCAGAGAGGAATTGGCCGCGGCGGAAGGAGGTATTGGCCGCGGCCAATATCGAGAGCACGAGCGAAGAAGTTCCAGGAGGCTAATTCGCCGCGGCGCCAAATATTTTGGCCGCGGCGAATGTCCAACTCGCCGCGGCTATCGCAGCGGCGAAATTAGTGATAAAGAAGGGGGTTAAACAGAGGATAATTGGCCGCGGCTAAGAGGTATTTGGCCGCGGCTAACATGCTGAAATTACCTATAACGCTTAGGAAACCTTAATTTTTCATATGTTAACCCAAGGGAATGAAAAATAAACATTAATGTTGGGTAAGCTAAGTTAATGAGACAATTCTTCTGGTTATTACACTCTAAATCTGTTGAACGGGTATTGTAGGGTATTCAGGAGATTGAGTTAGAGCTGAGGACTAGGCAGGGAGTATTGAAATTCTCCTAAGAGGTGAGTAAGTAATGCGGACCGTTTGTAACCTCAAATTCTTATTTTCTTACTAGTTTCCTTGAAATGTCTGACTTTTGGAAATTTTATTTATGAAGAGACGTTTTTAAATGCTTTGCTATATGATTGACTTAAACATGAAATTTTGCAAATTGATGCCTGTTGAGTTATTTGGAAACTCTGATATTGAACTGATATGGAAAGAAATTTGAGAAATGTACTAAACCTAAGAGGTTATCTGTTCAGAACTCTGTAGCTAACAGCAGTAGTTGTTAGCCTTGGTGTACCATGATCTGGACCTCAGCTAGCAGGGGTTTTGCTAGCCCTGTGTGGGTAGCTACCACACGTGGAGTTATTTATTCGCAAGCAAATTGCTTTGCGTCTGTGGTTATGTTTTCGCGAGCTGTGTGCTCTGCGTCTGTTTGAATTCAGTTCTGCTTAGATACTTCTGATACACTTTGTTTTGAGAAAACGACCTGCTTGAGGCTTGTTTTGCGCATGATGAATATATATACATATATATACATATAGATATTTTACAGGCCTTGCCCTTAAGATTATTTTAAGGGTCGGCATTATTTATTCACTGAGTTTCAAACTCACTCTTTCTTAAATTTATTTTTCAGAGAGCGTTGAAGACCCTAGCCTAGCCTGAGCGGCCGACTAGTTGTAGATCTCCTGTTTTGTTTCATTTGGTGAGCCCACAATTGTTCATGTGGGTGTATTTTGTATTATGAATTTGTTTTGTTCTGAACAAAATAGAATGTGGCTCCACTGAATCAGAGTCAGGACATTTCCCCTTCCCTAGATGTCTATATTTTGATATATTTTGGGATGTATTGGTGAATCGACTGGTTGTAGAAATGTCGGGAGGTCCAATTTATAGAGGGGACTCTGCCGAAATTTTTACAAAAGTCAGAGATGATACTCTTGGTAAATGGAAAGGGGATTTGTTATCTTTTGTTCCAGTATAGTAAATATATGGGTCGTGAAAGTTGGTATCAGAGCTTAGGTCTTTCTGTGGTCCTGTGGAGCAAGAGTTTTTAGTGGGATCTCAATTATGGTTATGAACCCGGGCGTAACTATACTTGAGGTGTCACTGAAAACCTTATAGAGTGCCCTGAGTTATTCCTTCAAGTGTGTTGTCTTACTGAATGTGATCATCTCTTGCTTTCCTCTGGAAATTGATTTGAATATTTGTTCTTTTGTTGTAGTGTAGATATGCCTCCCAGAATTCGTTCAGTTAATAGACTAGCTGCGGTAGATGAGGCTTCTGCTAGTGCATCAGCCCAACAAACTACACCACCTATCAGAGGCCGTGGTCGAGGTCGGGGTAGGGGTCGAAGAACTAATCGACCTCCTAGGTAGGCCTCACCTACAGATAGTGTAGAGCCTCCACATCCTGTGGAGGAAGTCGCACCACCAGTGCAACCAAGACCGGTAGGGCCTCAGGTGATAAGGGAGGAGAGGGAAGTTCCAGTAACCCTTTCCCAGTTCTTAAAATTGAGGCCTCCCACTTATTCTGGAACCGAAAGTCAGGAGGATCCTCAGCAATTCATTGATGGTATTGAGAAGATATGTAGAGCTCTGAGTTGTTCGAGTGCAAAATCATCAGAGTTTACTGGGTTTCAGTTACAAGATGCGGCTTACATATGGTATCAGACCTTACTGGGGGAGAGGCCAATCGGATCTCCTCCAATGCTATGGGAGGAATTTAAGGGGCTTTTTATGGATCGCTTTTTGCCACAGAGTGTTCGGGATGCTAGGGCCAGAGAATTTGAAGGCCTGAAATTGGTGCCGGGCATGAGTGTTTGTGATTACGATATTCGGTTCACACAGTTGTCTCGCTATGCCCCACACTTAGTTCCTAATGAGAGAGACAGAATCAAGCGATTTGTGAATGGGCTACCCCGTATGTTGTATAGGGTGATCGCCCCACAGATGAACCTTTTTCCCTCATATTCAGCTGCAGTGGATTGTGTTCGCATGATAGAGATGAGAGATAAGGAGGAGGACACTTCCCAGAGAAAGAGGAAGCGTGACAGTGATGGGAGACAGGGAGGTAGTTCTTTTGTGGCTGGACCTTCCTATGGTCTTAGACCCCAGAGTCATCAGAGATTTACTCAACCCTTCACGGGACATCCGACTTCATTTTCTACTGGTACTGACAGGCATAGAGGATCGTTCCGAGGGGTTAGTACGATGTCCACCCCAGTTTCTACTCCATCTCGTCCATCTAGAGGTCCCTGTTCCATTTGTGGGAAGATACATTCAGGCATTTGCCATAGAGAGACAGGAGCATGTTTTCGTTGTGGGCAAGTAGGACATTTGGTGAGAGATTGTCCACAGCGTTACCCTGATTCTAGTCAGGGATCAGTTCGACCCACTAGGCAATTCTCAGCAGGGGCTCCATCTACTGGTACAGTCACGGGTTAGAGCGGTCGAGGTAGCAGCAGTGGGACAGTAGTAGGCAGAGGCCAGGCGACTGCAGGACGGGGTCAGGCTCGGGTTTTTGCACTCAATAGACAGGATGCCCAAGCATCCAATGCTGTGGTAACAGGTACACTTACAGTTTGTTCACATTCTGCTTATGCATTATTTGATCCTGGCTCCACACATTCCTATATATCTCCCACTTTTGCAAAGAAGATTGGTAAGGACTCTGAAAAATTAGAGTGTCCGTTACTTGTTGCAACCCCAGTGGGGGAATCTGTGATAGTTGAAAGGGTGTATAGGGCATGTGTGATTACCCTGACCAATTGTGAGACACTAGCTGACTTGATAGTGCTTGCGATAGCTGAGTTTGATGTAATACTCGGAATGGATTGGTTAGCGTCCTGTTATGCAGTGGTGGATTGTCATCTTAAGTTAGTGAGATGTAACTTTCCTGGTAAATCTCCCTTTGTTATTCAAGGTGATCGAAGTGAAGCACCAAACAATTTAATATCTATGATAGAAGCTCAGAGACTCTTGAAAAAGGGGTGTCAAGGATATTTAGCGATGGTTAGAGATACAGAACTACAAGTCCCAGTACTGGACCAGGTTCCAGTAGCAAAAGAGTTCCCTGATATTTTCCCTGAAGAATTACCAAGGCTACCTCCTGAAAGGGAAATTGAATTTTGTATTGATGTACTATCGGGTACTCAACCGATCTCTATTCCTCCTTATCGAATGGCACCCTTAGAGCTAAATGAATTAAAGAATCAATTACAAGACTTGTTGGACAAGGGTTTTATTCGCCCTAGCACATCCCCTTGGGGCGCACCTGTACTTTTTGTTAAGAAGAAGGACGGTTCTCTCCGCTTATGTGTAGATTACAGACAGCTGAATAAAGTGACTGTAAAGAATAGGTATCCCTTGCCTCGTATAGATGACCTATTTGACCAGTTGCAGGGAGCTCAATATTTCTCAAAAATTGACTTAAGATCGGGTTATCATCAGCTGCGAATAAGAAGGGAAGACATTCCTAAAACTGCTTTCAGAACCCGGTATGGTCACTATGAATTTTTAGTGATGCCATTTGGGTTAACCAATGCCCCAGCTGCATTTATGGACTTGATGAATCGAGTGTTCAAACCATTTCTAGATCGATTTATTATCGTATTCATCGATGATATTTTGATCTATTCCAAGAGTCATGGAGAGCACGAACAGCATCTGAGAATAGCACTACAGGTGTTAAGGGAACACCAATTATATGCTAAATTTTCTAAATGCCAGTTTTGGCTAGAAAAGATTGCCTTTTTAGGCCATGTAATTTCGAAAGATGGGGTGCAGGTAGATCCAAGTAAAGTAGAAGCGGTTCAAAAATGGTCAAGACCCACTACAGTTACAGAGATTCGTAGTTTCTTGGGTTTGGCGGGCTATTATCGGCGGTTTGTTAAAGACTTTTCCAAAATAGCTGCGCCGTTAACGAAATTAACTCAGAAAAATGTGAAATTTCAGTGGTCTGATATGTGTGAAGAGAGTTTTCAGAAATTGAAAGATTGTCTGACTTCTGCGCCAATTTTGACATTACCTTCGGGGTCTGGAGGTTATGTTGTGTACTGCGATGCTTCTGGGATTGGCTTGGGATGTGTATTGATGCAGCATGGTCACGTGATTGCTTATGCCTCTAGGCAACTTAAGAAGCATGAGCAAAATTATCCAACGCATGATTTGGAAATGGCAGCAGTGGTCTTTGCTCTCAAAATTTGGAGACATTATTTATATGGTGAGACATGTGAGATCTACACAGACCATAAAAGCCTTAAATATATTTTCCAACAGCGGGACCTGAATCTAAGGCAAAGGAGGTGGATGGAATTGCTCAAAGATTATGATTGTACTATCTTATATCATCCGGGTAAGGCTAATATAGTAGCTGATGCCCTGAGCAGGAAATCCATGGGAAGCTTGAGCCACATTGCGGAAGTGAGGAGACCGCTAATTTCAGAACTCCATAAGGTTGAGCGTTCAAGAATCCAATTTGAGATTAAAGAGCCAGGAATGTTGTTGGCTCACGTACAGCTTCATTCATCCTTATTTGAACGGTTGAAAATTGCCCAAGCCACGGATGCGCAGATATGTAAATTGGTGGATGACGTCAAAAGTGGAAAGAAAAATGAATTTGTTTTAGATTCAAATGGCGTTCTATGGTTCGGTACTCGATTGTGTGTGCCAAATGTGGAGGAGTTGAGGAGAGAACTTTTGGAAGAAGCTCATTGTTCCCCGTATACGATCCATCCAGGTTCTACAAAGATGTATCAAGATTTGAAGCAAGTATACTGGTGGGAGGGCATGAAGAGAGATATAGCAAATTTCACTTTGCATTGTTTGGCATGTCAGCAGGTTAAAGCAGAACACCAGAAACCTGCAGGATTACACCAACGGCTGGAGATCCCTGAGTGGAAGTGGGAAAGGATCACTATGGACTTTGTAACGGGACTACCTCGAACAGTAAAGGGGTATGATTCTATCTGGGTGATTGTGGACAGATTCACTAAAACAGCTCATTTCCTCCCGGTAAAGACAACGTACAATGTTGCAAGATATGCACAGCTCTACATAAATGAAATAGTGAAACTCCACGGTATACCGATGTCTATAATTTCTGATCGAGGACCCCAATTTACTTCTAAGTTTTGGAGAGCCTTTCAAGAGGCTATGGGAACCCGATTGGATCTTAGCACTGCCTTTCATCCTCAAACGGATGGACAATCTGAGAGGACCATACAAACACTAGAGGATATGTTAAGGTTATGTGTTATGGACTTTGGGGGTAGCTGGGATAACTATTTATCATTGGTGGAATTTGCTTATAATAATAGTTATCAAGCGAGTATACAGATGGCACCTTTCGAGGCATTGTATGGGAGACGGTGTAGATCTCCCATTGGATGGTTTGAAACTGGAGAAGTTAAATCATTAGGGCCTGAGTTAGTACAAGATGCCGTAGAAAAGGTGAAAGTGATCAAAGAGAGATAAATAGCAGCTCAGAGCAGGCAGAAAGCATATGTTGATCACCGACGCTGTGATTTGGAATTCATGATCAGAGATTATGTGTTTCTCAGGGTGTCTCCCATGAAAGGTGTGATGAGATTTGGGAAGAAAGGGAAGTTGACTCCGAGATATATAGGGCCGTATGAGATCCTAGAGCGAGTTGGGACTGTGGCCTATAGGCTGGCGTTGCCGCCTGAGTTATCCAATATTCACCCAGTATTTCACGTTTCCATGTTAAGGAAGTATCTACCTGATCCTTCTCATGTGTTACAACATCAAGATGTTTCTTTGGGTGAAGGTTTGACTTATGAAGAAACTCCTGTGGCAATTCTGGATAGACAAACGAAGAAGTTACGTTCCAAGGAGATTTCATCGGTAAAAATTTTATGGTGTCATCACACACCAGAGGAGGCTACGTGGGAAATAGAGACTGAAATGCGTGCAAAGTACCCCTATCTATTTAAGGGCTAAGGTTAGTATCTATATACATATAAATAAATTCGGGGACCGAATTTCTTTTAGGGGGAGAGATTGTAAAACCCGACATGCATGAACCGACGTGCATGAGTTTAACACATATATGGGAGGTTGACTTTTCAAACATTTGCTGCTGCCACATGGAAATTTTGCCTCCATCTGAAATTTCTGAAATGCCCCTTTCTCACCCTCATTTCGGTTGGCTTTTAGGTAATTTATCTCTCCAATCTCTGCAGCTCTAAACCCATACCCATGCCTATCCCTCGGTCAGGAAAAAGGGAGCAGAGTTGGTGGGAAACTGAAGTTCATCTTCTTCCTTCTGCTGAATGCCATCTTCGCTGGTTCTGGCTTCATTTTCCCCATTGCTGCCATTGTTTTCTGGTTTGGCTAAGTATGCTACAGTTGTGAGTGATTAACGCCAGAAACACACCCTCTTCCAAGCTTGGAGTTTCTGCCGTAAGTGTTGCATTTTCTGGTTCCAATTTACAGAGCCTTTCCCCCCTGTTTTGCTTGTTCTGTAGGTGTATCTGTGTGTGTGGTTATGCTGATAGAAGGGTGTGCAGAAAGAACAAGAGAAAGAGTGCAAGGGGAGGTACATATGTGTAGATAAACCTAGGACTATGTATGTGTATGTTGTATGATGATGGAAGGCAAGAATGGTGGGGAGAAGGGTGAGTTTATCCATGCCGGGGCGAAAATGGAGAGATCAGCTGGAAGTTTTCCAGAAAACATTTCGCCGCGGCGAACTAATGAATTGGCCGCGGCCAACGTTTCCAGAGAGGAATTGGCCGCGGCGGAAGGAGGTATTGGCCGCGGCCAATATCGAGAGCACGAGCGAAGAAGCTCCAGGAGGCTCATTCGCCGCGGCGCCAAATATTTTGGCCGCGGCGAATGTCCAACTCGCCGCGGCTATCGCCGTGGTGAAATTAGTGATAAAGAAGGGGGTTA
The DNA here is from genome assembly GCA_032878935.1 of Erythrophleum fordii. Lineage (NCBI taxonomy): Eukaryota > Viridiplantae > Streptophyta > Magnoliopsida > Fabales > Fabaceae > Erythrophleum > Erythrophleum fordii. The sequence goes on along the minus strand of JAVQMF010000058.1, from coordinate 28,818,637 downwards.
AACAGAGGATAATTGGCCGCGGCTAAGAGGTATTTGGCCGCGGCTAACATGCTGAAATTACCTATAACGCTTAGGAAACCTTAATTTTTCATATGTTAACCCAAGGGAATGAAAAATAAACATTAATGTTGGGTAGGCTAAGTTAATGAGACAATTCTTCTGGTTATTACACTCTAAATCTGTTGAACGGGTATTGTAGGGTATTCAGGAGATTGAGTTAGAGCTGAGGACTAGGCAGGGAGTATTGAAATTCTCCTAAGAGGTGAGTAAGTAATGCGGACCGTTTGTAACCTCAAATTCTTATTTTCTTACTAGTTTCCTTGAAATGTCTGACTTTTGGAAATTTTATTTATGAAGAGACGTTTTTAAATGCTTTGCTATATGATTGACTTAAACATGAAATTTTGCAAATTGATGCCTGTTGAGTTATTTGGAAACTCTGATATTGAACTGATATGGAAAGAAATTTGAGAAATGTACTAAACCTAAGAGGTTATCTGTTCAGAACTCTGTAGCTAACAGCAGTAGTTGTTAGCCTTGGTGCACCATGATCTGGACCTCAGCTAGCAGGGGTTTTGCTAGCCCCGTGTGGGTAGCTACCACACGTGGAGTTATTTATTCGCAAGCAAATTGCTTTGCGTCTGTGGTTATGTTTTCGCGAGCTGTGTGCTCTGCGTCTGTTTGAATTCAGTTCTGCTTAGATACTTCTGATACACTTTGTTTTGAGAAAACGACCTGCTTGAGGCTTGTTTTGCGCATGATGAATATATATACATATATATACATATAGATATTTTACGGGCCTTGCCCTTAAGATTATTTTAAGGGTCGGCATTATTTATTCACTGAGTTTCAAACTCACTCTTTCTTAAATTTATTTTTCAGAGAGCGTTGAAGACCCTAGCCTAGCCTGAGCGGCCGACTAGTTGTAGATCTCCTGTTTTGTTTCATTTGGTGAGCCCACAATTGTTCATGTGGGTGTATTTTGTATTATGAATTTGTTTTGTTCTGAACAAAATAGAATGTGGCTCCACTGAATCAGAGTCAGGACATTTCCCCCTCCCTAGATGTCTATATTTTGATATATTTTGGGATGTATTGGTGAATCGACTGGTTGTAGAAATGTCGGGATGTCCAATTTATAGAGGGGACTCTGCCGAAATTTCTACAAAAGTCAGAGATGATACTCTTGGTAAATGGAAAGGGGATTTGTTATCTTTTGTTCCAGTATAGTAAATATATGGGTCGTGAAAAAAACTATCGTAAAATACTGTTCCCCAAGTGCCAATAAAATATTCATTTGGTCATGACTCACTCTCTCTCAATAGTCATGATAATCCATTTGTGAAGGGTCCTGAATGCCTAACCTATATAGGTCATCAGCAATATCGGCCTAAAAAAAAAGTTACACTAGTGAAATAAAAATATAAGATATATTAAGAAAAAAATAATAATGGCTATAAGTAAAAAATATACCACAAAACCAGCAGCACCACTAGTGGAATGGATCCATCGACGAGTACGAGGCCAATTACAGGCAAACTTTAGACACCTTTGAGAACACTATTCATTGTTTCTCCTATGTTTGTTGTCATGTGACTATCGCGTCGCTCCTCTATGTCGTAGGCCCTAAACCATTGCTTTTTAGAAATATTGGCTATCCAAGCAGCCGTTGGACAATGTAACATTGCTAGCTCGGCTACTTTCTCATTAACAACATAACGCTCATATGTATATCTAATGTTGATGAGTTTCTCCTTCAACCAATTTGTCCCATCTGCTTTATGTAAGTTACAAGCCACATGCCGAAGACAGAAAACATGGTGTCCATACAGTGATCGCCATCTAACCCTTAAATCAGATATGACAGATAAAATGGAAGGATGTCTATCGGAAATCAAGCAAATCCTCCTTCTTTTCTTGATGACACTCATCAGAATATTGAAAAGAAACTAAGCCCAAGCTCCTCGTGTCTCTCCCTCCACTATAGTAAATGCAAGGGGTACAACTTTTCTATCACCATCTTGTGATACAGCCATTAGTAATGTGTCTTTATATTTTCCATACAAGAATGTCCCATTGACCTGGACAATCAGTTTAAGATGTTCAACTGCATTAATACATGGCTTGAATGCCTAAAATACTTGACGAAACATCTTTACAGACTGCCCATCAGAACTGTTTTGTTGACATCGATTATTTGAGAAATATATCATTGAGCTAGGTATGAAATGTTAAACAGCAGCTAACCATTTAGGTAATAAAGCATAAGAGCTCTCGCAGTTACCAAAAGCAAGGGCAAGGGCTCGATGTTTTGCCTTCCAAGTCTGTTTATAAGAAATAGTGTAACCAAATAAACTTTGCATCATTTCAATGATCTAGGAAACTTTTACCTCTGGTTGGTCAGTCACCATTGCCACAATACACGATGATATAACACCAAAATCTAACTTAGGGTGATCTTGGGATAATGTCGTAGAAAGATATGTGTATGGTCCATCATACTTTGTGATCTCCCAATGTATTCTTTTTGTTTTTTTGCATGCTCTAACCCTCCAACTGCAACCACGACCATAGTTAATACACTGATATTCTTCATTTCGTGCAGAAGAATGGTGAACATGAAATGTGTGGTGCACTAAAACAGAATATAGTTTAACAACACGACGTAGTGCCTTTATATCTGCATACTGCATACTGACATGCAACTCTTGGTTGTTGCTGACATTCATAAAAGCTCCCATTATTAAGAATTCAGGACCACTTGCTGCCTCAGTATTAACCTGTGAAAAGAGCGTAATTGTTGGCTCATTATATTTACTCACAATTTCATTTCCCGCAGGTTTCATCGGACGATCTTCATCATCATTGGTTTCCTCATTGGACTCATGATCATCTTCATCTTCATCCTCATCATACTCATTAGGGATAATAGAGTCATACTCATCTTCATCCTCAAATTCATCCATTAAGTCTTTTGTCACAACCATGGCAAATTGAGATAAAGCATTACCAATTACTTGATGGGATAGAATCAGCTGAAATGTGTGATCCGTAAGAGGGATGTTATATTGTTACCCAGAACTGGCCTATGGTTCAAATGGGTGCACATCTCCAAGATATGCACTAAATAGAGACATTTGTTCTACTGGATCATGCATAGTACTGGTAGATGGAAGTATGCATGCAACATGATCCTCCTCTGATTGTGATTCAACGTTCATGTTAACTTAATTAATTGAAATACACGCATACAACTCAGCCCTAGTCAATTGGAATGGGAACTGCGAGTTTACTTGCCACATCTCTTGCACATCAGAATCATCTTCTAAATTATATGCTTGGTACCGTGTTGGATTTAACGAGGTAGGATACCTATATACTAATTCCAATACAAATTGGTTTAGGGAAAGTTGTAACGTTTGCTCAATCATCTGCTTCAATCTTTCTAAAGTAATGTCTGAATCAACTCTCATTATCTTCACTTTAGGGCATTCAAATGGCATACCACTTGGACTATCAAAAATTTGCTCATTTGCAAATATACATACAATCTCACTCTATTGATCATTATTTTTTTCCTATAGTACCATTAACAAACAAAATAGTTATAAGAAACAAATAAATTCTAACATTAAATAAATTACCATATAAAATATGCAAACAAAATAAATTTATGATAGACACTAAAAGTGAACGACATAAAGATAACAAAAATAACTGCAAAGAAAATATATAGCATAAAAAATAAATAAACATGATAATTATTTAGTAAAGAAATAAATGTTACCAAAATAAATATAAACAACATAGATATGACCACAAAAAAATTACGTACAACAACCTAATAAATGCAAATATAATAAATTAACTAGAAATATAATTAACACAAGCATACTAAATATAACAAATCATTAAATATAAACAAAATATATATAACTAGAAAATATATAACTAAAATAAATATCAACACAATGTAAACAAAATAGATATAATAACAACAGAATTTATAACAATCATAATTATTATAAAAAATTAATATAAAGAAACTAAATATAACACACAAAATAAATGCAAACATAATAAAGATAGAAAAAAATTTAAATCTAAATTAGTATAACAATAAAATTTAATATTTAAAAAATAAATATAAAAAAGTAGTTAGATGCAACAACAAAATAAATACAAATGCTATTAATATAAGACACACCAAAAAAATGGAGAGACATTAAATATAGCAAAAAAAATTTCATAACAAAGAAAAGAAATATAACATACAAACTAAATTTAAACTAAATTCGAACTAATTAAATAAAAAATGCAAAGGTAATAAATTGAGCAAAAAAATAATTAATACAAACATACTACATATAAGAAAAACTTAAATGCAAACAAAATATATAAAGGCAAAAATTAAATGTCACTCAATAAATATAACAATAATATATATATAACTAAGATAAATATATAAACAAAATTGTAAATTAAATAAATATACTAATAAAATAAATATAATTAACAAATAAATACAACTAAAAAATATAAAAAATGAAATATAAATATATACGTTAACTAATAAATGTTTATAATTAATTTAAATAAATTTACTAACCTTTTAAGAGTAGATCAAACAAGTTGAAAACTTTTAAATATCTCTAATTATAAATGAACAAAAAGACAAAGAAAGAAGTGGAGATGTATATTTTGACGGAGAGAAACGCTGAAGAAGAGAAATGCTGAAAAAGAAAAGTGGAATGTTGGAGAAGAACACTCCATGCAAAAATTGGAATGTAAGATGAAAAAAAGTTCACATATATTAAAAAATAATAATATAAAATTTTTATTAAAATTAAATTGTTAAAAGAAATTTAACTTGACAACGCTGCTACAATGTTGAATAGGCCAAGCAATTATGCAAGCCTTGCATATGACATGCAGGCTAGCCGACATATATTGCATGTGGAATGTAAGATGGAAAAAAGTTCACATATATTAAAAAATAATAATATAAAATTTTTATTAAAATTAAATTGTTAAAAGAAATTTAACTTGACAACGCTGCTACAATGTTGAATAGGCCAAGCAATTATGCAAGCCTTGCATATGACATGCAGGCTAGCCGACATATATTGCATGTGGAATGTAAGATGGAAAAAAGTTACATATATTAAAAAATAATAATATAAAATTTTTATTAAAATTAAATTGTTAAAAAAAATTTAACTTGACAACGCTGCTACAATGTTGAATAGGCCAAACAATTATGCAAGTCTTGCATATGACATGCAGGCTAGCCGGCATATATTGCATGTGACATATAGGCTAGCCTGTATGTCTTGAATGCTTTATATGTTTGGTCAAATGAGCTACACTTCATTATTAATTAATTAATTTTTTTAATTAATTTGAATGTTGGAATTGTACCCATTTTGTTAAAAAGATTATTTTTTTAAGTCAAAATGAAAGATTTTGACATTTATTTTTTTAAAAAGAAATTTGTTTTTTTTTTTGAAAGTTGACATGAATAAATCTGATTTGTATTAATTTTGTCTGATTTCGGTATAATAATTTGTATAAATAAGAATTTTATAAGTTTTTTTTTATAAATAATTAGATTAAGCTCAAAAAATCGAAACATGAAGCATGAAGAAAGGAGGATGTTGGGAAGTCTCTTTCAAGAAAGCGCAGAGAGAGAATGGTTGTTGGGAAGTCTCTTTCGTTGTGAATGGCCTCCCATTTTGAATTTTGTGTTATTTTTGTCAGTTGACGGGATTCACAGCTGGCTAATGTCCTTCTTAGCTTTCACGCAATTATCCACTTCTGTCTTTTTGCCATCCCATTTTGAATTTTGTGTTATTTTTGTCAGTTGATGGGATTCACAGCTGGCTAATGTCCTTCTTAGCTTTCATGCAATTATCCACTTCTGTCTTTTTGCCAGTCTACCGCAAGCAAACATTTATTCCATTATTGAGATATCCACAAACACTACAAGACAAAGCCCATCTCCAGTAACAGAAATTAAAATATATTTTACATAAATATCAAGAAGATTGTCTTGATTTAATTTTTTAAAGGACAATGTTTAATAAAATCAATCTTTAGAAGTAAATTAGTTGCTTTATTCCAAATAAAATGTTAATGGTCAAATAATTATCTCTCTTCCTTGATATTTCCCAGAATACTCCGAGGCACAGGTAGTCAATGAAGTTCCTCTTGATATGTTCAGTCAATCAGAATAAACCAGCTTCAACTCAACTGCTCCCTATCAAACTCTTCTCACATTATCTCACCCATCATCTAAGTAACACTTTTGAGTTCCAATACAGAAGAAGGCATGGCTGCTGCTATGGTGGGACAAGCATTTCCCTCTGCTTCTGTGCAGACCTTACTAGATATATTTAACGTTATTTTCATGCTCTCTCCATTTTCATTCCTTTCATATTTCCTTTTTGTCCCAAATAATTTAACGTTATTTTCATGCCACCATCGATTATTCACCCCACTTTCAATTTCGACCATTCCAAACAAAGAAATGTTAAATGACTAGATTTAATATAATTTTTTTTTATATTTTTTACTATCAAATTTTTTAGTAAAATTTTAACATATGTATAAGTTTTAATTAAAAAAACTCAATTATGTGATGCTTATTTGTAAAAGTCATATAGTGTTATGCCATTATCAAAAAATTATATATTTATTTTATTTTAATTAAAAAATTTAATAATAAAGACATAACATTCAACATATCAATTTTTTTTTCTTTTTACAAAATGAGTGGCGGTTGGGCAGGCTCTGTCCAAGAAACAACAGTGGTATTGTTTAGAGGATGGTAAATGTTGAGAAGAGATGCCCTTCTCTGCTTTCATGCATTTATTCTTTTCCTTTTAACACTTTTTGTTTTTTCACACACAACTTTAAGACCATTGCAGGCAAACAATTTGAAAAGAGATGCCCTAGCTTTCATAAATTTACTCAATTTGCTCTTTTGGCACTTTAGTCTTTTCGGCAAACAGTTACTCCATTTTCCATTAAAAAAATTCAATTAATAAGAAATAGAGCTGTGCTATTTCTACGCCGTTCAATTTACATAATTAATTTTCGTAAATTTTCTCATCGTATGCTTTTAAAAATAGAAAGTAACTTTTATTAATTATAATTTCTACAATAAAATAAAAATAACAAGATAAGTGTAGTAAAAAAGTTTCACTAGTAATGGAAAATATCATTTCTCAGACATCTATAAATACAAAAACAAAAATCTATCACCAACAGTATCTGTGGATGTGCCAGCAATACTTGGTATATGTTTGGTTCAGTTTTTATTTTTCTCAAACTATAATTTTAATCAAAATAATAAAATATAATTTTTGTATTTTGTGTGTTACAAGTTATGGTTTAAAAATTTTTAAAAATATTTCTAAACATAGCTTTCATCATTCGAGATAACAACTCTGTACCAGTACTCGACTAATTTCAAAGATCAGATACTTTTTACGACTCAAACATAAACGATGATATTGAAGACTGATGATGAATCATATGAAAGTTCTTCAATCTTCATTTGAGACAAGTGCAAAGTGAGATATTTATGATTCAATTCAAAGATATCAAATTTTTAGGAAGAGACCGTATTAGAGAAATGGATATATTATTAATGGTAGAACTTCTATTACTAAATTAATACATATAAAAATAATATAAATTCAATGATATTAAGATAAAAATAACTCTAGGCAAAATAGACTCTTTTTTTTCGACAAAAGATCACTCTTGTAGAGATATTTGGAAAATGAATAGAAATTGGGTAGGCTCTTCCAAGAAAGAACAGGGATGTTGCTGTGGATAGCCTGGCATATTGAAAATAGATGTCCTTCTTAGCTTCTACGTATTGATCCGCTTTCGTCTTTTTGCATGTTTACTGTTTCCACGCGCAATTATTCAGTCAGTATAAACCAGACTAAACTCAACTTCTACCTATCAAACTATACTCATATTATCTCAACCATCATCTAGCAATACCTTCGAGTTCTTATACAAAAGAAGGCATGGCCGCAGCTATGGTGGGACAAGCATTTCTCTCAGCTTCTGTGCAGACCTTACTGGACAGGATCACCTCAAGCGAGTTTCGAGATTTCTTGAAAAAAAGAAAGCTCAATGTTTCTCTTGTGGATCAGTTAAAGATAACTCTCATGACGCTCAATGCTGTACTCGATGATGCAGAGGAGAAGCAGATCACAAATCCTTTAGTCAGGGAATGGCTTGATGCATTGAAAGATGCTGTCTTTGATGCAGAGGATCTACTGGATGAAATCAACACTGATGCTCTGAGATGTAAGGTGGAACAAGATTCTCCAAACGCTGCTAATAAGGTGCGGTCCTTCTTTTCTTTTTCTTTTGGTGAATTCTACTGGGGGATGAACTCCAAGCTTGAGGAAATATCTCAAAAGCTAAAACACTTCGTAGATCTGATGGGTAGCCTTGGTTTGCAAAGTGTTAGCTTGAGAGCACATAAAACAACTACAACTTCATTCGTCAATGAATCTGTTGTGGTTGGTAGAGAGGATGATAAGGAGAAACTGCTGAACATGCTTCTGTGTGATGAAGATGCAAAGGGTAATGATATAGGAGTTATCACAATCTGGGGCATGGGTGGTGTTGGTAAAACAACCCTTGCTCAACTCCTTTACAATGACAAGAGAGTGCAGAAGCAATTTGATTTGAAGGCTTGGGCATGTGTATCAGAGGATTTTAATGTTTTTGAGGTAACCAAGAATCTTGTTGAGTCTGTTACTTCAAAAGCCTCTGATACTAAAAATCTAGACTTTCTTCGAGTTGAACTAAAAAATAGCTTGAGCAATAAAAAATTTTTGTTTGTGTTGGATGACCTCTGGAATGAGAAATATAATGATTGGGATGATCTGGTAACTCCTTTTAGCAGTGGAAAAAGGGGAAGCAAGATCATTGTAACAACTCGCCAACAAAGAGTTGCTGAAGTCACACATACTTTTCCTATTCATAGGTTGAATCCTCTTTCAGATGAAAACTGTTGGTATTTACTTGCCAAACATGCACTTAGAAATGAAGAACACAACAAATATCCAGAGTTAGAAGCAATTGGTAGGCAAATTGCTAGAAAATGTGGGGGCCTACCAATAGCTGCTAAAACACTTGGTGGTCTTTTACGTTCAAAAGTGGATGCAAAGGAATGGAATAGAGTTCTCAATAGCAACCTTTGGGAATTACCACATGATGATGTTCTACCTGCTTTGCGTTTGAGTTATCTTTATCTTCCATCACATTTGAAGAAATGTTTTGCTTATTGCTCAATTTTTCCAAAAGACCACTTGTTGGATAAAGAGCAATTGGTCTTGTTATGGGTGGCTGAAGGTTTTGTACAGCAATACTCCCATGGGGAAAAAACAATGGAGATAGAAGCTGATGACTACTTTAATGAGTTATTATCTAGGTCATTGATTCAACAACATGAAGGTAATCCTAAAAAGTTTGTCATGCATGATCTCATCAATGATTTAGCAAGAGTTGTGTCTGGTAAGAGTTGTCTTTGCTTTGAAGGCAAGGATATCCCAAAAACTGTTCGCCATTTATCATATCCTCAAGATGCATTTCATGATGGCTCTAAAAAGTTTGAGAGCTTTTATAATTTAAGTTGTTTGAGGACTTTTCTACCACATTTCACATATTTTCTGATGTACTTAACCAAAAAGGTGCCCCATGATTTGTTGCCAAAATTGAAATGTTTAAGAGTACTATCTTTGTCACGCTATCATAATATCACTGAGCTACCTAATTCAATTGGCAATTTGCGGAATTTGCGGTATCTAAACCTTTCCTACACTTCAATTATAAGGTTGCCTGATGCAACCTTTACACTTCACAATTTGCAAACCTTGATTTTATTAAATTGTTTTGCGTTCATTGAATTGCCAACAAAGATAGAAAATTTGACTAATCTACGCCACTTGGACATCAGTAACACTGATTTGAAGGAGATGCCAGTACAAATTAGCAAACTACAAAATCTTCATAGTTTGAGTACTTTCATCGTGGGCAAACAGCCGGAAGGCTTAAGAATTAGAGAGTTAAAAAGGTTCCCTCATCTACAAGGAAAGCTTTCCATTTTGAAGCTACAAAATGTTGTTGATTCCAGGGATGCTTTTGAGGCTAACTTGAAGAAGAAAGAGAAAATTGAGGAGTTAGTGTTGGAATGGGATAGTGATACTGAAGATTCACGGATTGTAAAAGATGTACTCGACATGTTGCAGCCCCCAACAAATTTACAGAGATTGACCATCAACCACTATGGGGGTACTGAATTTCCCAATTGGGTTGGAGATTCTTCATGTACAAATATTACTTTTCTATGTATGAGTGATTGCAACTATTGCTTTTCTCTCCCTCCATTTGGACGACTACCTTCTCTTAAGGAGCTCTTGATTAAAGGAATGAAAATGGTACAGATAGTTGGCCATAAGTTCTACTGCAGCGAAGCAGAGTCCTCTTCATTTCAGCCATTTCCATCCTTGGAAATTCTGAAATTTGAAAAGATGCCTGTTTGGGAGGAATGGCTACCATTTGAAGGTGAAGGAATAAAATCTCCTTTTCCTTGTCTCAAACATTTGTATTTACGTGATTGTCCTAAGTTGAAGGGGGACTTGCCCAACAATCTCCCTTCATTGACAAAGGTTGATCTATTAGAATGCAATCAATTGGAGGTAAAATCATCAGCTCTGCAATGGATTACATCAATTGAAAAATTAGCCATTCGAGAAGGGGGACATGGCTTATGGAGGGCCCTTGATAATGATTCTCAGGACTCATTAGAATATCTGAAAATTGAGGAGTGTGACAGCTTGCAGTCTTTGCCAAGAATGATACTGAGTAGCCATTGTCTTCGAGGCTTGTCTCTCACAAATGTCCCATCTATCATGTCCTTCCCAATCGATGGTTTGCCCACTTCATTGCAACGACTTCGAATTTGGGGCTGTGAGAAATTAGAATTCCTGCCGCGGGATTGTTGGCAAAACTACACATCACTTGAACATTTGGAAATTGAAAACAGTTGTCATTCCTTGACATCCTTTCCATTAGGTTGTTTTCCCAGGCTTGAACATCTTTCCGTTAAAGGTTGTCCTAATTTGGAGACCTTTACACAAGTTGGAGGGTCTGCTACTACTTTAGAATTGTTTCATGTCGAAGATTGCAAAAAACTTAGGTCAATGTCAGAAGTACATATTGATTCCCTTGCTTCTCTTCAGGACTTTACACTTTCTCGGCTTCCGAATCTGGAATCGCTGCCTCAGTGTGGTTTGCCTTCTAACTTGCGATCAATTTCGGTTGACGACTGCGAGGGACTATCGTCCATGGCTATAGAAGACTGGGGTTTCCAACGGTTGGCTTCTCTCTCAAGATTTAGGGTTGGCGGTGATGGAGGTGATGGTATTCTCCATAATTTACTGAAGAACCGAATACTACCCCCTTCTCTTGTGTTTCTCGACATCTCACGACTCTCTAATATAAAATTGTTGGATGGAAAAGGGCTTCAACACTTGACTTCTCTAGAAGAGCTCCACATCTGGCGATGTCCAAACCTTGAATCCTTACCAGAAGACGAGCTGCCGTCCTCTCTTTTGTTACTGGATATCTCTAGGTGTCCTAAATTAGAAGAAAGATATGATTATCAGAGAGGAGAACACTTGTCCAAGATTGCTTATATTCCAACCATAAGGATAAATTTTCAATACTATGACCCTTGAGATGGTGGGAGGCATTAGAAGGTGAAGTCTGAAACTCCAAGACAATTAAACATTTTTGTATTCATCGACAACTAGTTTTTTTTTTTTTAATTTTTTGTTTTCATGCGGCACGAAAAAAGTTGGTATTTCCTTGTTCATGACCAATTAATCATAGCATCGGTCAACATCGTAAGACTAGTTTTTGCCTATACCACATATAGCTGAACTTCTAAAATTTGCTTAGCCAGGGTCCTTAATGCTTCTGCAATATATATATATATATATATATATATTAAATAGAACTGGAAGTTATGTTTATATTACTTATAATCTTGTGAAATATGTGATTAAATTTACATCAATATAATTTCTTATCTATAAATAGTATTGCTACTATGGTTGTTTTATATTATTGTTTAAAGTTTTCAATTATTGCTGCCTGTTTCACCTTTTAATTCTTTTTTTTTTTTTTAATTTAAACTATGCCATGGTTTTGCTAAATTGTTATTGTTGATCTCTGTATATATATGCCATCCTAGTACATTTGATGAATAAGAGAAAATATTAATGACGTCAAGATAAAAATCAATTAAGTGATCAATTGTATAAGTTAATCATAAAGGTTGACAAGATCTAGAAGCATTCTTTCATTATTTGGCTCAGCATTATACGACTTATATATGTGCATAATGGGATGTGTATGCATGAAGTGTGATACGAACCATGTACACTTGTCATATTTAGGGGTCATTTTACAATGACGGCTCTCCAGCTTTCTTTTATTCAATATTTGTTGAGCCACATCTAATTGTGAAGAATTTGGGCTTGGGTGTAATGAGATAGTAAAGATATGTTTGTTTCATAGCATTTATGATTTGATAAGACTTACACCTAACCATCAACAGTGGACTAAGTTTGACTCAATGTTTTTTTGCATGGATATTACTTCTTCTAGTAACTTACTCGAAAATTTCATATACAGAATGTTATTGGCTTTCAATGAGCAGAGCAAAGGTCAAAAGTTCTTTGAAAATGCCACATATCAGGTACTGTTTGTAGTTAAGAGAAATAACTTTTTTAATTTTCTTTTATTATATTATGTGCTGGTAAGATAATAGTAAGGTAATTCTGAATTTGAATTTGAGGGTTGGAAGAAGATACATGATTTATCTGTGAGCAACCTTCCATGATTTTAGGAAACTATAATTTTCAAGCAATTCATGATGGCAGAAAATTGCTATATGAAGTGAGAGGTACTTAAGACGTAAAACATGGGACATTTCTCATTTCACAATCTTCAAGGTCATCCCTATGTTGAGTTGAGACAATACCTTAGGAACTGGTTACTTGGGGCAATGGGAATTAACTCTGACAAAATCAATTTTTCTAAGACAATTTAATGTTTTTTCTATGCGCATATGGGTTTGTCTTTTTTATTAAAATTGAGTAGCCACTCATTATTGTAATTTAAAGCGTCCAATTATTGTTAAATTTAATTTGATATTGTGTTTTGATAAATCAGGTTAGAAAAGGTGAGGGAAGCAGTAGAATTGCTCTGCTGTGGAGAAAAAGAGTTACATGTTAAGCAAGGCCAGGTAAGAAGCTAAACGAACTGTTGACTATTTTACCTCATATTATTAATACAATCATTATGGGAATTATCAAATGAATATAAAGATGATGTTTTCAAAAAGAAATATCACTCCCACTTTAGCTAAACAATCTGTGAGCATAAAGGGAAGCATTACTTTGTTGCTCGTGTTTAGAAAATTTTGGATTTCTAGTGTTTTTGCTTTTTCAGGTTGCAAGACTTGGGCTTTGTATCCTCCATTCCACGGTTTTCATGCGGCAAAATTGATGGGCCTGTTTAATTTCATCAATTGCATCTTTACTTCAACGACAACAAAGGTTTGATTTCTGAAATTTAGAGTTAGATATTTGGCTTACTGTGTTGAGATATTTGGACATTTCCAGGACATCCCTGTGTGTGGGATGATTAAAGCCACTTGCAGTTTTTAAAATATCATACCATACCTCTCTTCACAGCCTTGTAACTTTGAAGTGATAATATTTAATGAAACAATAATTTTTTTAATTTTTTGGAAGAGCTCTAATTTAAAATTGTAGGACGGAAAAGGGCTTCAGCACCTTACTTCTCTCGGAGAGCTCCACATCTGGCAATGTCCGAACCTTGAATCTTTGCCAGAAGACCAGCCGCCATCCTCTCTTTAGTTATTGGATATCTGAGTGTCCTAAATTACAAGAAAGATATCATCATCGGAGACGAAAACACTTGTCCAAGGTTGCTTATATTCCTATCATAATGATAAATGAACAATACTATGACTCTTGAGCAGGTGAGCTCTGTAACTCCAGGACAATTAGACATTTTAGTATTCATCGACAACTACTTTTCTTTTCCTTCTTTTTCCATTTCATGTCCCACAGAAAAGTGTTTGTATTTCCTTGCTCATTATCATTGCTTCGGTCAAAATCACAAGACTAGTTTTCATCTCTCACACTTTAGCTAAACAATCTGTTAGCATAAAGGGAAGCATTACTTTGTTGCTGATGTTTAGAAAATTTGATTTCCAGTGTTTTGCTTTTTCAGGTTTCAAGACTTGGGCTTTGTGGGTACCCTCCATTCCACAATTGTTAGGGGGCAGAATTGATGGTCCTGTTTAATTTCCTCAATTGCTTTACTTCAACAACTACAAGAACGACAACAGAGGTTTGATTTCTAAAATTTAAAATTAAATACTCAGTTTTGCGTGTTGAGATCGGTGTCTTAATTCTCTTCCCACGACATTACTGTGTGTGGGATAATTGGCCACTTGCATTTTTTAAAATATCATACCATGCTTCTGGGAAAATTGTTTTTGTTGACCTTTGTATGAAATTATAGCATGTGTTATATATTCTATCTATGTATATTTGACAAATGTGGGGCTATAATTTTTCTGGTCTTGATGGGTGCAATGCAAACTGTTACCTTTAGTGGTCATTTTACAATTATGGTTTTCTAGCTTTCTTATATTCGATATTTTTTGTTATCATCCACATATAGTTATGACAAATTAGAACGCTATAAACTATATCTAATCATCAACCGTGAGCTAAGTTCTTAGAATAATATCAATAATAACACTTTTGAAAGAGCATCTAACTTCCAATTGAGTTAACCTATATGTAAGCATGAAGGGTAGCATTACTTCATTGCTATATATTACCCATATGTTGAGTTGCAAAATTTGATTTCTATTCTTTTGCTTCTTCAGGTTGCAAGTATTTAAGCTTGGTGGGTATCCTCCATTAACAGTTGTCTTGGGGCAGAATTGAAGGTGCTGCCTAATTTCCTTTTGCATTTCTCAACAACTAAACTACAAAAAGAATTAATTTCTAGAAACTAAAATTGGATATTTTATTATTGTTGCTTAAGATTTTAGCATTGATTTTGATTATGCCAAATAGCTCTTCTTTTATTCTAGTAAGCTACCCTTGTCTAAACTTATTTTTCAATTACCAGTTAAAAACGAAAGGGAATGGGAAGCAAAAATGGCTTGCAGACTTAAAACTCTGAGAGAAACGAAAATACCACTCCCATAGAAGCATTGAAGACCAAGAAGACAAAGCGCATTCAAAGCTTCTGAAACCAAATCGCTCCTTCACTCTTTGGGAGTTGATTTGCGAAAAGCTCTTGTGACCGTTAACTTCTTTTCTTAAGAGTTTAATTTTATTCTTAGGTTCTTGAGTTTAAAACCTAATTGATTAAGGCTGTCTTGAAAAAACTTGTAAAGGCTTGAATAGCCTCCCTATTTTATAGGGTTTTGTGGACAGATTCTTGGTTAGGGTTTTAATAATTTTGTAGAAGCTTGAGAGGCTTCTCTTAGGTTGGGTTAGTAAAGGCTTGAGGGCTTGTTTGATTCTATTGTGATTTCTCATTGTACATAAGAGTTTTCATGCTTTGTACTTGAGAAGAAGATGTAAGATTGGACTTTTCAATCAAAACATCTATATATCGTGATCTTATCTTCTTACTCTATTACATCTTTATTTCCAAGGATATTAATTGACAGCCAATTTCCTTGATTATATTTGTTGAAATAACTTTTTTTTGGGAAAAAAAAAAAGATGTTAACTAAGTTCAAATTGACAAATAGACTTATTTTCCTTTTAAAAAAATTCTAAGTCAGAAGAACTAATTCATTCAAAATCAAACAGATTTACTGTGTTAAACAAGCAAGCAATTTTTATTTTCTATTAAGAGATCAATAACTTGATTCTCTTTCCAGGAACCACGGAGTGTGGGATGATTGGCACCATGTTTGAATTGAGACACAAACATGACAAGGCCTGCTATTCTGCTTAGCATGACCCAAGTTCAGAGATAAATAAATAACAATTGCTAAATCTAAACAAACAACGATGCTGCCCAATCTTTCTTCATATCTGATAAAGAAACACCCCTATTAAAACAGCCATGCGCAGAACTCCAAAAAGGGAGGCCAGATACAAAATCCTGTCCCACAGAGCATTTGTAGACATTAAATTTTCAACTGATGATATGTTTTTAAACAAAAACTCAAGCGGCATTATTTTATATTTCAAGTATCTGATAATATTTTTGAGCAAAATTCACTAAATAAACAAATGTTAAACTATATTATTTAAATTAAATTATTCATATACAACCAAAAAAGCATTAAAAAGTTATAATTATTTCATCAAGATTTCAAAATCGCATTTTACTTCGTTTCAGGGTTGTTTTCTCTTTTTTTTTTCTTTTTATTGGGTTTTGGACCATTTGTAGTTTGAGTTGTGTCCACAACGATGCCAAGTGTTATTCAATGAGTGTCCAAGTTAAATAATAATAATAATAGTTTACTCTAAACTGACCCAAGGTCTCCGGCCATCTCCATAAAATTCAAACATGAATGAGAAATGGTGTTTTCACACCATTAATTCTACGCCCATTTTTATACTACTGCATTATCAGTTATCTGATATATATGAAAGTATTTTTTAAAACAAAAAAGTTATAACATTTGGGAAAAATTAAAAAAATAGTATCAATTTGATGAAGTAAAAATATCAAGACTCAACAAGAAAAGGGAAATTTTCTTAGGTGCATCTAGAGCATGGTGCATCTAAGAAAAACAAAGGTCAGAATTAAATTTGTACAGGTAGGGTCTATGTGTAGTATATATGAGATCTACGTACAAAGTAAATCTGAACAGTTGAATATACGGATGACATAGCGCACTAAGTGTGTGTAAGAATTGCTCTAGGACAAGGGGCTTGAGCCTCCCACTTTTTTCAATTCTGATCATGCTTTAGAGATATTTTGCACATATTCTTATTAATAATTTCGGCATTTGAGAAGGTTTTCTCTTGTGTCATTGAAAAAAATCAACCTTTCTTTAATTTAAATCTTGTTAGATAGAGTATTAATTAATAGTTAGTAAGGGTCATGCAATTCTCAGCTTCTGTATGGTTCATGTTTAGTAATATTTTAGTTCATCAAATGTTCCTTCAAGAACTTAATCGACATACAATTGATTTTTGCACTCCACCCTAACACATCCCTTTCAAAATAAATTATGTTACGTAGTTTATGTGTATGTTACTTCAATATAATCGCATGTTATTGTGAGAAAAGGGTTCTCTATCTTATATAAGATTGTTTTAATCTGCTTAGCTACTTGACAAAGTGCAGGAAAAAGTTTGTTGTGGAACTTCTCCTTTGATAAACCTTCATAATATCTTGCTCATGTGTGCTACAATATTTCAATGTTATCTTTATCCTTTGCTACCAGATCATGAGAAATGATAACGAATATCAATATGCTTGGTTCTGTTGTGAAATATTGGATTCTTTGTCATGGAGATAGTTGCTTTATTATCACAGAATATCTCTGTTGGTCCCTTCTGTTCTTGTTGAAGATCTACTAGCAATCTTCTTAGCCAAATAACTTGACAAGCTGCTGAAGTTGCTGCATAAAACTCAGCTTCTGAGGTTGAAATGCTATAATAGCTTGTTTTTTTGAATCCAACTGATCTTAAACCTAGAGTGAAAACATTTGTTGAAATACTTCGTCTATCTTTTAAGGAGCTTGACCAATCACTATCTGTATACCCACACAACCTGAAATTAGAGACTTTAGAGTACCAAATGCCATACTCCAAAGTTCCAGCAATATAGCGCAGAACCCTCTTTGCAGCTCCATAATGAATTGTTGAAGGCTGTTGCATAAACCAAGAAATAACACTAACAGGAAATGCAATATCAAGTCTAGTATGAGTAAGATAAATTAGCCCTCCAACTAGGCTTCTAAATTTCTTGCATCTGCCATCTCTCCTCTATCTTCTTGCTGGAATTTTTCATTCATATTCATGGGAGTAGCTGTAGGTTTGCAATTAAGCATGCCAAATTTATTGAGAAGGTCCCTAGCATATTTCTTTTGTGAAAGAAATATTCCATCTTTAGCCTGATGAACTTTAAAACCAAGGAAATAATGTAATAAACCCATATCTGACATTTCAAACTCATTCATCATTTGAGACTTAAATTCATCCACAAGAGCAGTAGAGGAGCTAGTATAAATGATATCATCAACATAAAGGAAAATAATGATGAAATCATTACCTTCCTTCTTTATAAACAAGGTGGGCTCATTTTCACTTCTCATATACCCTTTTCTCTGAAAATATCCATCAATCCTACTATACCAAGCTCAAGGAGCTTGCTTCAAACCATACAATGCCTTTTTCAACTTGTACACCTTTGTTTCACTGCCCTCTTTCATGAAATCTTCTGGTTGTGCTACATAGACTTCTTTTTGTAAGTTTCCATTGAGGAATGCTGACTTGACATCAAATTGATAAACCGGCCATTGCAGTTGTGCAGCCAATACTAGAACCAATCTCACAGTTTCAAATTAAGCGACTGGAGAAAAGGTTTCTTCAAAGTCAACTCCATAATGCTGTGCATAGCCTTTTGCCACAAGACAGGCTTTGTGCTTTTGTAGAGTCCCATCTGCGGCAAACTTTGTCTTGAACACCCACTTCAAGCCAATCACATTTTTGCCTTTTGGTAAGTCCACCATTTCCCATGTTCCATTCTTTTCAATGGATTTCATTTCCTCCACCATTACTTTATGCCATTTTTCCTTTTCAGCTGCTTCTTCATAATATAATGGATCTAAAATAGTAAGAGCAAATTGGCAAGCATATATGTCAGCAATATATTTGGGATTTAGCTTGTTGGCTCTTGTTGATCTTCTTAATGGAATTGGCTCAGCTGGAACCTCTTCAAGAGATGTAGATGGTAAGTTGTTGCTTAGTGTTGTCAAAGAAGAACTTGCTGAAATTTGCTTTTCTCTATCATCTAGAGAGACTTCAATGGGGTCATGAGTCTCCTGTTGTACTTGTTCTTCACTCCAATTCCAGCTTACATTTTCATCAAATATTACATCCTTTCTAATCAAAATCTTGCCACAAGAGGGTTATACAATGTATATGCTTTGGATTGAGTACAATAACCAATAAAAATACATTTTTTAGACTTTTTATCAAGCTTTTGTCGAGCTTGAGAATTTATCAAAGCATAAGAAATACACCTAAAAATTCTTAAGTGACTTATATTTGGCCTCCTTCCACACCAAGCTTCATATGGAGTCTTATTCATTACAGCCCTTGTTGGTGAGAGATTTAACAAGTAGACGGATGTTGCTACAGCGTCTACCTAAAATAGATTTGAAAGTCCTTTTGCTTGGAGCATGCTTTGTGCCATCTCTACAATAGTTCGGTTCTTTCGTTCAGCGACGCCGTTTTACTCTGGAGTATATGGAGTTGTTAACTCCCTATGGATGCCATTTTTGTCACAAATCAAATTGAATTCATTGGATATGAACTCTCCTCCTCTATCTATGCAGAGAATTTTGATATGACAACCATTTTGATTTTCCACTAAAGTTTTAAATTTTTGAAACTTCTCAAAAGTTTTTGACTTATGTTCCAGAAAATACACCCAACTCATTCAACTATAATCATCAGTAAATAGCAAGAAATAACGACTCCTACCCAATGACTTAGTTTGCATAGGCCCACATAAATCAGCATGAATTAATTCTAAACATTTTGAAGCTCTCCAAGCCTTTCCAATAGGAAACATCTTCCTAGTTTATTTTCCATAAATACAGCCCTCACATAAATCAATAGAATTAATTGTTGATAGTCCAAGAACCATACCTTTATCGCTAAGCAATTTCAGGCCCTTTATGTTAAGATGCCCGTATCTCAAATGCCACAACTTTGAGTCATCCTTTACACTTGCAGCAAGAGCAAAATTCTCTATATTAGCCATGTCTAATGGAAACATCTTGTTTGGAGTCATGCTGACGTGAACCTTTTTGCCTGACTTCTTGTTGGTAATGACACATGCATCGTCATCGAACAAAACAGAACATCCACTCACCATTAACTGCCCCACGCTCAACAAATTGTATTCTAAATCAGGTACAAATTGAACATTGTGTAACATTTTTACTTTGCCATTACTAGTGTTAATACCTACAGTGTCTTTTCCTTCAACCTGTATCTCCCTTTTGTTGCCAAGCTGCACCTTTAGTCTTTGTGGCTTATTAAGCTCCTTAAATAAGGATCTGGTGCCCATCATGTGATTCGAATAGCCACTATCAACAAACCATAAATCACTTGGCTTATGGTTAGTATCAATGCAAGCCATAAATAGCATGTTGTCCTCCTCATTCTCTACTGCAAAGTTCATATTTTGATCTTTAAACCAGCAATTAGCTTGTATATGCCCATATCTATTGCAATGATAACATTGAATGCCACTTTTTATGTTACCTTGCTCATTGGATTGCCTTCCTCTACCTCTGCCGTTACCATAGCTATGACCTCGACCACCACGGAATCCATCTTTTCCACGACCTCTACTTGTTAGATGGTCATTTTCTTCTTGTTTGGTGGCTGTCTCTTTCACTTGGAATGCCTTCTCCTCATTCTTTTCCACTGACCTGTTGATTCTTGCCTCATGAGCTTGAAGAGAACCCATCAGTTCATCTACAGAAAGAACTAACAAATCCTTAGCTTCTTTTATTGTAGCTACAACATGATCGAACTTTACAGTCAAGCTTTTGAACACTTTCGCAACAATTGTCTCGTCTGAAATTTGTTCACCGTAAGACTGCATTTGACCCACTATTGCCATTGTTCTTGACAGAAACTTAGCAATCGATTCACTATTCTTCATTAATAAGGTTTCAAAATCACATCTTAGTGATTGCAATTTCGAATCACCTTGAAACTCCTTCTGCAGAATCGACCATGCTTCCTTTGTTGTAGTGGCTGTCACAATCCGTGAGAAAATAGTCTCGTGAACGACTTGTTGAAGAATGAACAACGCCTTTGCATCCCTCTACTTAGTAGCTTTTAGCCTCTCCTCTTCTGCTTCAGTAGGTTTGAGTATGTCAATGAACCCATATTCCACCAAGTCCCATAGGTCCTGCAATTTGAGCAAGGTCTTCACTTTGATGCTCCACCACTCATATTTTTCTCCACTAAAAATGGGCAAGAGGGGTTGAGAAGAAGAAAAACCAATAAGTGCTGCCATATCTACGAAGAGCTTTCTACAAAATGAATAAAGAAAATAATGGCACACTTTATCTCTTTCTCTCTCGTGCTTCCCAAGGTTGACCCAAAAATTGTTTCACTCTAATACCCAATAGACCCAAGCCTTACTTTCCACTCTATTGCCCTCAGGGTCGAAAGCCAGGCTCTGATACCACAATTGTTGGGGTAAGTCACATGAAAAAGAAAAGAAAGCCACTCTGATGTGCTATGTTTGGGAGAAAATCTCAATACAATATAGAACCGAAATAAAAGTGCCTATATTTATAGGCTTACAGAGAAACAAATTCAATCATGAATTTTGGGACCCACTACTACCCACTAAGCTAAATAGTAGTAACTTATTTGACCATAAAAAAAAAGTCTAGACAATAGCTAATAATGACCCACTACTTAATTGACTCAGAAAAAATAGGAACAACTTAATTAGTTAAAATATGGCTCCAATTTATTCGGTCCACCCAGTATGCTTTTTTTTTTTTTTAATCATGCTTCAACATATTTTAGTTCATCAAATGTTCCTTCAAGAAAACAAATTGGACTTAATGGACATAAAATTGATTTTTGCACTCCACCCTAGCATATCCCTTTCAAAATAAATTATGTTACGTAGTTTATGTGTATGTTACTTCAATATAATCACATGTTATTGTGAGAAAAGGGTTCTCTATCTTATATAAGATTGTTTTAATCTATTAGCTACGACAAAGTACAAGAAAAAGTTTGTTGTGGATAAGTGAGAGTAAATCTTCTTATAATCTGCTCAAGTGAGCAAGAAAAACCTTTATGGTTTTGTGACAATATGAGGTTTTAAATATTTTATATATTAATAAAAAATAAGAAAAATTACAATTAAGGACTCAAATCTTGTAAAATTTATAATAACAGATCTTAAAAATTGAAATTATTTTTAAAACCTTATAATTATTACCAAATTTTCAAGAATTTATTAGTGGATTTAGGAAAATTACTATTAGAGATAAACTTTCTTAAACCCAATAGTAATTTTTTTAAATCTAATAGTAATATTTGTGATCTTTAAAGGTAATTTTGATTTTTAAAATCCTTTATTACAAATTTTACAATATCTGGGTCTTTGATTGTAATTTTCTTTAAAAATTAACTAAACTCTTGAATTTGTTTAACGAGAGTATTTAATTCTTCTACAATTTTTTTATTCTTTAAAATCATATGTTTGAAATTTTAAAGTGTAGTTTATGTTTATGTTACTTATAATTTTGTAAATATAACGTTGAGACTCCCTTATTATAATTTCTTATCTATAAATGGTATTACTATACTACACTTTCTTAATTTAATTAAAATATTTCAATTATTGCAAATACATTTCACCTTTTGATTTTTGGAAAATTCTTCTATTTGACCTTCATATGATGATGCCATAGCATGTTTTATATGTCATCTATGTATACTTAAGGAATGAAGGGTTATAATTTTTCTTATCCAAAAGTGTACAATGTGTAATTTTTTTTTTTTTACGGTCATTTAAGTTATTACAAAATATTTGTAATAAGCCACATCTAGTTATGATAAATTTGGATCTCTAAAAACAATGAGATAAAATATGTTTTTTTAAGTAACATTCTTGATTTTGTCGTAACTAAAATCTAGAATTTGTTTAATCAAAGTCCTTGATCCTTATCTGCAAGATAAAAAGGGCACTTTGATTTGTGTATGAGGTTGATCCATTTTGGGATAATTTGTTGAGTGTTGGAGTAAAAAAAAGAGAGTATTTCAAAGAGGTTAAGTCCCACATTGCTCAAATTAAAAGATTTTTAAATGTGTATATATTAAGATATGTTATCGAGCAAATAAAATAGTTAAGGAAAGAGGTGGACTCATGTGCACGAAAGTGGGCTAAGTTGGGTTCAACTCATTTGAAGTCTACCAATTCCCCTTTGAGCACAAGATAATATGTGGTAGAAAAGTTTTTGCACAAATTTTTATTTTACCGAATAAGGTTTTTGAAAGGGGTCAAAATTTTTACTTTATAAATTTAGTATCATGGTTTTTGGTTTTATCATTGATTTCCAAAATTTTCTCATTTGAAATTATCTAATAGCCTTCCTTAAAACCATTAATTTTGTAACCTAATCTCATAAATTGTCATAATCTCCAAAGTGTAATAGGCTTCCTTAATACCATTAATTTTGTTATCTCCTCTTATAAACTTTCTTTAATCACCAACATTCTTATTTTAATTTTTGACCGTTTAGCTCTTCACCTGTATATACATTTACACTCTTGTTTGGGTTGCTTTTCGAATTTTCTTTCCTATAGTTCTATGTCACTAAAATTATATAAGGAAGAATTTGTTTTATCTTGAAAGATATCTGTGAAGGCGAAATAATTCTTAAAGACAACGTCTTGTGACACGACTCATATCATCAGCAATACTATCCCGCCTACATAACAATCTTAAGTATTATAGAGCCTCCTACCACCATTCCAACTCAATCTGCTGCCCTTACTATTACGAACATTAGTGCTGCTGTAAACAATATCAACAATGACTTTCTTGTCATTGTTTAAACTATTCCATAGGCAATCCCAAATGTCAAGCCTTTTTTAGATATCTTAAAGATTGAGGTATTTAGAGAACAGAATTTTTGAAGGTGGTAAGTGTCACAACCCACACTTTTAAGTATGTTGGCACAAAAGACACCAAATTCCCCTACCATAAATCGATTTGTATTGACAACTTCCCTCAGTTGTATCTTCATATAAATAATAAAACTAGAGTATCATTTCTGAATCACTTTTATACAAAACATATAAGTTTTTCTTTTATGTGACTTTTGTAGAAATTTCGGTAGAGTCCCCTCTATAATTTGGACCTCCCGATATTTCTACAAACAGCCAACTCAACAATACATCCAAAAATATCAAAACATAAACTTCTAGGGATTGGGGATATCCTAACTATGATTCAGTGGAGCTACATTCTACACTGTTCAGAACAAAATAAATTACAAGTATAAAACAAAATACACCCACATGAACAATTGTGGGCTCGCCAAAAGAAATAAAGCAGGAGATCTACAGCTAGTAGGCAGCTCAGGGTAGGCTAGGGTCTTCAACGCTCTCTGAAAAATAAATTAAAAAAGAGTGAGTTTAATACTCAGTGAATAAGTAATGTCAACCCTTTTTAAAAAAAATTGGGAACAAGGTCCGGAAAATACTTATATATATATATATATATATATATATATATATATATATACATAACACATAAAATAAGCCTTATGCATATCATTTCTTAAGATGCATCAGAATATCTAAGCAGAACCAAATTGAAACAGACGCAGAGCACACAGCTCGCGGGGAGAATAACCACAGATGCAAAGCACTTCGCTTGCGAAATAAAATGACTCCACATGTGGTAGCTACCCACACGGGGCTAGTAAAAACCCTGCTAGCTGAGGTCCAGATCATGATGCACCAAGGCTAACAACTACTGCTGTTAGCTACAGAGTTCTGAACAGATAACCTCTACTTCTTAAAATAATACTTTTCTCAATTTAGCATTTCAGACAAAATACCATCCATATCAGTTCAATATCTAAATTTCCAGATAACTCAACAGTCGTAATTTCTGCAAAAATCTCACGTTCAAATTAATTTTCGAATAACATGCATATAACAAAACATTTAAAGATGACTTTCTTTAAATAGGTTTCCAAATGTTAGAACACTGTAAGCAAACTTAGTAATAAAATAAGAAATAGGAGTTACTCACGGTCCGCATTACTTACTCACGGTCCGCATTACTTACTCACCTCCTAAGATGATATCAACATTCCCAGCCCACTCCTCCTAACTCAATCTCCTGAGTATCCTACAATACCCGTTCACCAGATTTTAGAATGTGAATAACCAAAAATTGTCTCGTTAGCTTAGCCTATCTAAACAAAATTCTAGGAAAAGTAAGGAATATTAATGTCTATTCTTCATTCCCTTAGCATGGTATAGATATGTACAAATTTCAAGGAATTAAGTCCAACATTCACTCCTTCATTCCATGCCTTACATATCCATACAACACCCATATATAAAGATATAGGTTTAGATATATATATATGCATCCATATATGGTGGCAGATCATTTTAACGGCATAGATTCATTCAAGAGTAAGGAGCACAATAGAATTTGATATTGGATTTTATACTAGGAAATTCATCCAAAAATGGAAGCAACAAAAGGGACGGTCAAAATACATTCTAGCCTAATGGAAACCAAGATTACTCCAACCAAAAATCAGTCTCTTACACCCTTTTCTTTTCTTTCTGCGCACACTCTCCTCAGCTGGCCATACACACAGAAACGCAGCACAAAACAAGAGAAACAGGGGAGGGGAACGCTGTGAACTGGAACCAGAAACGCAATACTTACAGCAGCAAACTCTAGACCTGGAACAAGACTTGTTTCTGGCGTTAAATTCCCCAGCTACCTGCAGCAGAATTCGAAATAGCAAACAGCAGAAAATTGAGTCCAGGAGCAGCAGAAATGGCGAGGAACAGAGGAGAGATGATGAAGTTTTGTTCCAGCAAAGTTTTGCTCCTTTTATCTGACCGAAGAGACGGGAGTTCAGAGCTGCAGAGATGTTAGAAGTAAATTACGTAAAGGCCAGCTGAAAGGAGGATGAGAAAAGGGCATTTCAGAAATTGCAAATGGAGGCATACTTTCTACGTGGCAGTAGCAAATCTATTCCTTTGAAAAGTCAACTTCCATATATATAACAAATTCATGCACGTCGGGTTTTACAGTAAGAATGTACTTACTCTGCATTAAACATGCATAATGTTGCTGCTACTCTCTTTAATTAGAGACCCTAACCAAACATATATAAAGTTTAATTAGATTCTTGGACTTATGCCAATAAGGTATGTAGGCATACAATTATTAGCACGCTATCTAATAATCTCTTTGATATCTATTGTACGTATAATGAGGCTAGCAAGATTTGGGAGTTATTGCTTACCAAATACACTACCACAGTTGCTGGGAAACAAAAGTTCATGATAGGCAACTACTATTGATGGGAGATGACAAAGGAGAAAAATACTAAGCCCTAGATAAATGAGTATCATAAGCTATTTGAGGACCTTCAAGAGAAAATCAACTTGTCTGATAAGTTTGTTACAAGTATACTCATTAAGAAGTTTCCAAAATTGTAGAAAGATTACAAACAACAACTCAAGCATGAGTACAAACAACTACCTCTGTCGGATCTCATCACCTACGTAATCATTGAGGATACAAACCAAAAGGAGCTTCAAGTGACAAAAGCCAAAGATATGACTTCAAAGGCAAATTTAGTGTAGGCAAAGCCAAGAGAAAAAGAGGCATGATAATAAAATGTCCTATTACAAACATAAAGCCTAACCCTAAGCTTAAAAAGAAAGGAGTTTGTTATCTTTATGAAAAACTATGTCATCATGATGCACAATGCAAGAAAAAGGATGGAAACAATAATCCTCCTAAGCCAAGTGCAAATTTGGTTCAAGGAGATGATATAATTGCTATAATTGTTTCATAAGCTCTTCTTGTGGCTAACATGAAAAAATGGATGATAGACTCTGGGGCTATCAAGCATATCTATGCAAATAAAGAGATGTTTATCTCCTACACTTCTATAGGGGATGGAGAAGAATGTGTATATCTTAGTAATTCTAGAATTGTTAAGGTTCTAGGAAAGGAAAATATTTTTCTCGTGCTCATATTTGACAAGACCTTGGCTCTGAAGGATATCCTTCAGATGCCTAATATTGGAGCAATCTTTTCCTTATGTTAGCCTTTGAAGCTATCCTTCTTAACACACTTAAGTATTAGTCAAGTAGCCTATGGGATATTGCTTAAATAGAATGTGGATGATATTAGTTGTCCTATTAAAGGCAAGTGCTAGTGCCTTAATTTCTGTGGCTCTATTTAAAAAAGTTGAGGTTAAAGTATCATTTAAATCTAATAAGATTGTAATGACAAAGAATAATATTTTTATGGGCAAAGGTTATTATAATCAAAGATTATTTGTACTTAACATTCTTTGATTTAATAAGAATGCATTTCTTTCTACTTACTTGGCTGATTCTTTTGAAATGTGGCATGCTAGACTAAGGCATATTAATATATCTTATCTTAAGAAAATGCAAAATCTTAGTTTAATTTTTGGCATTAGTAATGCATGTTCAAATAAATGTGAAATTTCTGTAGGGTCCAAACTAACTAAAAAATCTCATCACTTTATACAGAAGGAACTTAAACCACTGAATTTAATCCATGTTGATTTAAGTGATTTAAAACAAACTATGATTAAAGGTGGTAAAACATATTATATGACTTTTATTGATAATTTTTCAAGACATATTAAAGTATATTTGCTTAGGAATAATTATGAAACTTTTGATATGTTCTTTCTATATAAGGTTAAAGTGGAAAATTAGTTAAATAACATAATAAAATGAATTAAATCAGATAAAGGAAGAGAATATACCTTGTTTAATGATTTTTATGAAAAAGAAGGAATCATTCATGAAATAATCCCACCATATTCACTTGAATCTAATGGGTAGTTGAAAGAAAAAATAGAACTTTAAAAGAAACAAGGAATAACATGTTAATTAGCTCATCTAGTCCAGATAATCTTTTAGGAGAAGCTTTGTTATCTGCATGTTACTTACAAAATATAATTCCTCATAAGAAAATTGATAAGACACCATATGAATTATAGAAAGGATATGTTCTTAATTTTAAATATTTAAAAGTGTGATGGTGTCTTGCGAAAGTTATGTTATCTGATCCTAAGAAAAGAAAATTTGATTTTAAAACTTTTGATTGTATGTTCATTGGTTATACTGAGTATCGTATTGCCTATAGATTTCTTGTTTTAAAAAGTGATATGTTTGATCATAATACTATAATAGAAATAAAAGATGTTGAAATCTTTGAATATGTTTTTCTTTTGAAAATTAAAAATACTTCTTAAACAACAGAAAATATTTCTTTCTTATCTAAATAAAACCTGGTTGAAAACTCCTTTAAAGGTTTAAGGAGAAGTAAAAAGCAAAGGAAAGAAATATCTTTTGGAATTGATTTTTATACTTATATGGTATAAGATGAACCATTAACTCATTTTGAAGTTGTCACATCACCAGATACACAATTTTGGAAAGAAATAATTAAATCTAGATTGATTCAATTAATAAAAATAAAACTTGCATTTTAGTAAATTTACCTTAGGGAGTAAAATTTATTGATTATAAATAAGTTTTCAAAAAGAAATACAATCTGATGAGATTATTGATAAAAATAAAATGAGACTAGTAATTAAAGGATTTATGTAAAAATAGAATTTATATTATTTTGACACAATTTGTCCTGTTACTAACATTTCTTCTATTTGAGTTTTGATTGCTTTAGCTTTTATTTACAAGATTTTTATTCATCAAATAAATATTAAAACTGCATTTTTAAATGGTGATTTAGAAAAAGAAATTTATACGTTGCAACCAAAAGGTTGTATTGTTTCAAGTCAAGAGAATAAAGTTTATAAATTTGTTAAATTTTTATATGGCTTAAAACAAGATCCTAAACAATGGAGTAAAAAACTTAATCAAGTTTTGATAAGTGACAAGTTTTCATCTATTAAAGTTGATAGATGTATTTATACAAAACTTTTAAGTAATGAGTGGTGTGATTATTTGTTTGAATGTGGATGACATGCGCATTTTTGGTACAAATATGAACACTGTGCTTGAAACAAAATGTTTTCTTGCTTCTAAATTTGATATGAAAGACATGGGTAAAGGTTCTTATTAGTTCAACTAGTACTTAATTTTCAATTCCTTCCTTATAATGTGAGAAAAGTGCTAGAATGTATTAATGGAGAGGATGAATACAAAGCTTTTAATGATTTTCATAGCTCTTATGGGTGGTACATTAAATACAAGGGAGAATTATAATAAAGGACTAAAACGTGAAAAAATTTATTCTTAAGGATCTGTTGCCACTTGTTTTAGGATAATTACCACTGAGTTTAATAATAATCAGTTGAACCTAGTGGTAAAAGTTCTTAAAAATAATTTTTTTCACTTCTTACTCCTTAGATGTAATTTTCCCTAAATACAAATACACTTAATGAAATTATCTATATGAGTGTGAAGTAGGATTGCTCTTATAAGATTGTGGTAAAATTTTTAGAACATTCATTAAAACCAAGCATGCACAAGGCCTATTAAAGCACAAACAGTGGTAACAGCAAGAATCGTGGAGGTGTAAACTAATTGATAAAACTTTTATCATACAGTAAAGTGTTGTTGATTTATAGAAGTTATAAACTTCACTAATAGCTCTATGTTAAGTTTTATTAGTCAAAATCTAATTCATAATCCAAAAGACATCAAATTCAAAATGTTTACATCCATACTTACAACCTAGACACTACTTCTTTCCCTTTTACCTTTTTGAAATATGTGGGCAATTGTTGAATGTAGGAGTTGACAAAGAAAAGAGTATTTCAAAAAGACTTAAGTCCCACATTGCTCAAATTAAGAGAATTTTGAGTGTTTATATATTAAGCTATGTTATTGGCCTAGTAAAATAGTTAAAGAAAGAGGTGGCCTCGCACACAAAAGAACGGGCTAATTAAGTTGGGCTCAACTAAGTTGAAATCTATCGATTTCCCTCTCCCCTGCATGCGAGATAATATGTGATATGAAATGTTTTTGCATAAATTTTTATTCAACCAAATGAGACTTCCAGAAGAGGCTGAAATTTGGTTTTATCATTGATTTTCAAAATTTTCTCATTTGAAATTATGTAACAATCTTCCTTAATACCATTAATTTTGTAACCTCCTTTCATAAACTTTCTTTAATCACCAATGTTCTTATTTTAATTTTTGAACATTTAGCTCCTTACCTATATATAAGTCTATACTCTTGTCTGAGTTTCTTTTCGAATTTTCTTTCTTGTAGTTATGTATCCCCGAACTTATATCAAGAAGGATCTATTTTATTTTGGAGAATATTTGTGAAGGCAAAATAATCTTTAAAGACAGTGTCTTATGATGTGACTCAAATCTTTAGCAATACTCTCTCACCTACATAATATGATTTAATAAATACACCATAACGAAATCCTTTGTGACAAAGACACAAGATGCAAAAGTTGAGAACCAAAGCCAAAAATACCACTCCCATTTATAGAAGCTTTGAAGACCAATAATACATTGTGCATTCAAACCTGTTGAAATCAATTCTCATCTTCACATTCTATGATTTTTTATCATAATAATTAAAATTGAACTAAACTAACCAGTTAGATACAAAACCGAACCTTAATCTGGTTCAGTCAACTCAAAACTAAACAAATACAAAATTGGTCAAGAATTAATAAAATTGGTCAAAAAGTAATAAAGACTAATAAAATTGATTGGATCAACAGTTTGGGCAATTCGAATTTTTTTTTTCTTTTTTCAATTTCTTTTTTCTCCAAAACGACATCATTTGACCCTTTTATATATATGTATATATATATATATATGTATGTATGTATTGCAAAAGAACTGCCTCGTTTAGAACCAAACAGCAAAATGAGCCACCAGCCTCCACAAAATGTGGCAACGCCTCATCCACAGAACCACAATGCTTTATTAATACGAAATTGGACAAATACAAAATTGGTAACAAAAACTAATAAAATTAGTCAAAAATAGGTAAATCTGATAAAATTGATCGGGCCAATGGTTTGCGCGGTTTGAAATTTTTTTTCAATTTTCTTGGTCCAAAACGACATCGTTAAATTGGTCTCATGCAATGTTGAGCCCCCAACCTCCACAAAATAGAGCCATGCCTCATCTACAGAACCACAATGTCTTATTAATAATAACATCCATAGGTTTATATATATATAAATATATATATCAACTATCATTCTTTTACCGTTTGAACAGACTTAAAATTTAAATTCGTATGGATTCTCACGTCATATGAGTTTAAGCCTTCATCGATCATTTTGATAATTTTTTTATATACATTCTTTTAATGTCCAATTAAATTTTATTATATAAATTTTTTTAAAAAAATAATAGTAAATTAATAAATTGAATGGTTAATTTTTATAAAATATTATTCTTAATACATATTCCAACCCATCAATATTTAATATATAAAATAAATGTGTATATATATAATTATCATCAATTCAATTTTAATTCAAATCGAATCAATTATAAATTTTGACATAATTAATCAGTGATATTATGAACAGTTTGTGACATGATATAATTGATTTGGCAAGGCTAGCCTGCAAACAGCGAAACTCACGGTGACAACACGTATGGAGAGTGTCTATGACTGCTTGCTTCCCTTATTTTTTATTTCTATTTTTTGAATGGTATTTCCCTCCCGACTTAGACAATGAATACAATTTTGGGACTAGGAGGGAAATTAGACATTTCTTATATTGATGCCATCTCATCACAATTGCTAGAAAGCTTCTGAATCATTTGAAATTTTGAACAATGGTCAAACCTAGATCATGTTATGGAAGGAAGGAATTACGCATCTTCTATTCTTTCATGAAAACAAGCGCACTTGGTTTGAAATGTATGGTTGATGGTGGAGTTGAAGATTTGTTTCATTCGGTTCAACAGGAAGAGAATTTTTATAACGAAGATATTTAAAGAAAAAACCCACATATGCAAGCGTGAAACAAATCTTTCCTTTCTATCTCATCATTTTGTAAAAGAATTTTAGACTAATTTCTACATATGATATGAAGTATTGTTTTACAAAATAATGAGCAATTATTTTAGACTACAAATTTAATTTGGTTCATAGAAATAAATATAGTCATAAGTTGGGTTAACTTCTTACTTTCCCTTGCTCAACATAATTTGGTACTACACGATCCTTTTCTCAACCACCACCACAAGTGGCCTCCCCTGAATCCGAGCAGTTCTAGATTAAGTAATCAAAGGATGCCTAAATTAAATTAAGAAAAAAGAGGGTGGTCTAACACAACTTATTCACATACTTTGCGACAAGATTTTGCCAAATTTTATATAAGCCACAATGATAGCTATGACAGGAGTTGAGACTTGAGAGAGTCCCCATGCAACTACCTATAAGAAGTAAGCTTAAACCTTATTAGAGTTGCTTTTGAAAAATCAATAAAATTTATACCTACAAACTTAAATGAATAGCCCAGGAAACCAAGGGAAAATCTTGAGAACAAATATAAACTAATAATAAATGTTTTTCAAAATTAAACTCGTAATTGAATCAGTAGAAACCCATGACTCTTTGATTTACCTGAGGTTGAATTCTAGTCAAATTAATAATAATTAAATATATTTTTTTAAAATTTTATATATTAAAATTTTAATGTAACAAATAAAAGTGAATAAATTTTAAAAATTAAATTATTAATTTAATATTTTTTAAGATGTTTGAGAAGTCATTTTTTAATTAAAAAAAAACAACTACCTATGATTAAATTTTAAGAGTACTTAATATTAAAATTTAAGACCCATTTATCATTAAAAATAAAAATAATTATTGCTTAACCATTTCTTTAACTCCATTCTCCCTTCATTTTTTTTAAAATTTTTTCCTTTTACTTTTCCTCCTAATTGCCAAAATATATCTTAAGTGTTTATAAACGATTTAAAAAACAATTGAAAATGACATACATGAAAACAATTAATATTTTTATGTTAGTTAAAATACATACAATACATTCAACAAATATTGGCTCAACTGGTAGAATCAAAGTGCCTTGACCAAAGGGTTTTCCGTTTGAGTATTGGGATAAAATAATGTATTTATCTCTTAAATTTTTAGCTCATCAAAACTCAAATACATAAGTTTTCATGTATCTTGTAAATAAGTTTTCAAATACATAGAAAAAATTTTCACACACCCAAGTTTTATACTATAAGTATATATTATGAATTTTGAAATAATCAACCTGTGATTTTATGAATAGTTTGCGACAGGATATAATTGATTTGGCAAGTCCCGGCTGCAAACTACGTACAAGCTCACGGTGACATCACGCATGGAGAGTGTCTATGACTGCTTGCTTCCCTTATTAAGTCGCAAGCAGTGCGTTTTGTGATTTTTTTTTTTTTATTTTTGAATGGTATTTCCTTCTCAGCTTAGACAATTAATACAATTTTGTTGGTACTTGGGAGAAAAACTAGACATCTCTTATCTGGATGCCGTCATATTACACAATTGCAAGAAAGCTTTTGAATCATTTGAACAATGATCAAATGTAGATCATGTTATGGAAGGAAAGAATTATGCATCTTCTATTCTATCATGAAAACAAGCACATTTGGTTTTGAATGTGTGATTGATTGGGGAGTTCAAAGTTATTTCCATTTTAAGGAAGAAAAAACTCTCCACCTAGAGATTTGATTGATTCGGTTCAACAAGGACAAAATTTCTACAGACATTTAGTCTTGTTGCACCTGTTGCGCAAAGGGATTATATAAAAAAATTATGCCTTTTTCTTTAATTTTGACTAAATTTTAATAATGTGAAAATAAACTAAGGGATACATTGGCTTGTATATTTGATATTTATTTCTTTATTTATTTTAGGAATTATCGCATGAGCAGATTACTGAGAATATTTTTGCGGAAATAATATCCCACTTTAGCCAGGGTTTTAATTAATTTAGTTCAAATATGTTTAAGTCTATAGTTAAAGTAAAATAGAATGCAGAAGAATTTAGGGGCTCAAGACAAACTCTCCCTCTGCCTTTTACATCTTTCTATTATGAAAATAGAGTTTAGCGATATGTTAAATTATTAAAGATAAAGATGAATGATAGTTGCCTTTTTTTTTTCTTTCAAAATAAAACTAACTCTCGAGAGGTAACTATAAGGTTCCAAGAAAGTAAGAACTGCAAGACTTCTAGAATTAATACTCTGACTTGCTAGTATTATATGTGACTTCAGGTATATATATTTTTAGCTAAGCAATTTCAATGTCTTTTCTTTTTAATTTTATATGTTATTTACTATTTCCTGGGTAAAGAAGAATTAATGCATTAGTAGATTTGTAAGAGTATTTTTTGTGGAATTAATGCATATTACTTCATATCTCATTATCCAATTCGATTTAATATGAAATTGTTCCAATAATAACAAATACATAATATATAAATGTATTGATGATTATAAAGTTATCCAACAGACACGTAAGTGATTTTTTTATATATACAAAGAGTATCGAACCTAAGATTTTTTATTCAAATTCTTATTCACTCGACCATCTGAGGTGTACTTATACGTGAACTTTCTTAAATAAGGTAATCATAGTATATTACTTGATGACAGAGTTCTGCAAAAATATATCCAAAAAAAAATAATAGATTAAGTTTTTCAAGAGATAAAAGCTTCAAATTTATTATGTTATACATAATGAAGATAAAAAAAATCACATTTATTTAAAAATGAGCCAGGAAATCGCAAGTACATAAATCCAATAAATCATTCTACTGGCATTTGGTAGCGACATAATGGACACATATGACTTGTTTTCAACCACTCCACAATACAATCTTTATGATAAATATGGTAGCATGGCATTTCCAAAACATACTTGCCATCTTCAAAAGTTTCTAGGCAAATACTACACCGTTTTACCTCAGTTCCATCATTAACAACTTTCACTTTCTTTAGTGACGCTATAGCTTCTTTCGTAGTTGGAACCATTGACACTTGTTGCATAGACTGTTCTATGACCCAATTGGCCATGTCTGCATCTTCTTCTTGGTATGTAGTAGGAACTAGAATATCCACAATCAAAGGTAACAAGCGATAACGGGTAGTGTGTGAAGAAGTAATAGGACGAGATTGCAGCATTAATTGGTGACCATATGATATTATATTCAGTGTCAATAGTCGGAGTTGATAATCGGAAAGAAAAGCAGATATTTGTTGTCGGATGAATCTTGGAACTTCATGGAGGAGTCTGTCGCAAGGTATTAGGGAAGAAGATTGAAATGTTTGACGAGTTGAAGACACAAATGGAATAATATTAAACCTCACATCAAAGTGATCTCTGCTCATCACCAAGTCTTCTTCCAGGGTTGAAACATCATGACTGTCGACATGGTAGAAGCGAAACGCCATAGACGATAACTGATAGAGCAATAAATTTCCTCTTCAAGATTAAGAAGAGATAGTGTCTTTCCTTAACAAATTGAGTTGAGAATATCCCGACCCTAATAAACCAAAAAAAAAAAAAAAGGAATTAAGAAAGACGATTATTAAATGGCGTTGAGGCAAAAGATTATTTTCCTCCAAGAGTGTATATATATTATTGATAAGAATGAAGAAATAAGTAAGCATGCAATTTGCTTATCATTAACCTGAATTCATAACAGATTCTGAGTTCTCATGTCACTCAAACTCATTCTCATTCTTAAACTTGGTTACGACTGTGGTAATATCTGTCTGTGTGTGTGTGTGTTAATTAGACTCCAATTGAGATTTGTATTTGAATCCTTCAATCCAGATGTTATATATATTAAATAAACTCTTGGAATATGGACATGCTTCAAAACTACCCAAAAAAAAAAGGGGGCGTGGAGTGTTAAGAAGTTGTGTTTGGATAGAATTCTAATTTATGTGAATTATGAAGTCAATGACTTGCTCAGAAATTCAAAAGCAAGTGGGGAGTCCTCTTTTTTTTTTTTTTTTTCGAGAAGGTTAATAGAAAGTAATTTTTATTGTTTGATACAGTGAATTGAGCATGGTTTTAAATTGCGGTTTGCATTATGTGATGCGGCCACAATATTGCTGTTGCGGCATTAGCCGCATCCATATTTTTTGACCGCAACGCCCGCAATCCTTCTTATACTATCCGCAACACCCGCAACCGCAACCGCAACGTAACCGCAACCGCAACCGCAATTTAAAACCATGGAGTTGAGTTTATTAAAAGGTAATGCTAGAAGATTCCCCATTGAAGACCTGTTCCCGTAAAGACCCCCCCAAAAGAAAAAGGAGAAAAAACGTGTTGCCTCCATGGTTGTGTTTTCTGGATGTTTAGGTTTGTATGTATACCATTTTCATGGAGGTTTGTTGCCTCATTATTTAATATCTTGTTATCTCAAAAGTGGACGCTATATCAATGCACGTTGTTTTTGTAAGAATAAATTGAAGACAATTATATGAAATTAGAATACTTGATTGATTACCTGAAGAAGACATTGTTGCAGATTTAGAATACCCTGTTGATTCTGAATGCCTGAAGGTTTGAAGAAACTAGGGCTTCCTCTGTGATTCACACTCCCTATCACAACTTATAATGGGGTAAGTTGTGGAGTTAGAATTCGACGTGAACACAGAAGGGACCTAGCCAAGTTTATATAGAACTCTAGTACCCACCCATTATGGGCCTATGAGTTATGGGCCCGCACTTTTATCCATACTAATCAATTAGATATCCAGCCCAAAATAAAAAGATCACTAATCATAAGTGGGCCTCACATGCATCTCTAATGGATCATAAATCAGCCCGTTTTTTATTTAAAACAAAAATAATTGATTGCAGCCCACTATAATTCCTACATTCTCCCACTTGGGCAAAATCAATTGTTTATTTCAAAAACTTTTATTTTAAAAACGACTCTCGGGCTAATAACTAATTTTGTAATGTGGCCACATTTCGAAAAACAAATGATCCAAGATGCGATATCTAATATGACTCCATCCAACTAAAGTTGAGTAACATTGAATCATGGCGATTATTATATCTATTACTGATATTAAACCTTCCATGATCACAAATGCCACTGACTCCGTCGATTAGTCATTAGTGTGGAGTGCAGCAAGAAAATAGTATGCCAATGTGATCTTACAGCCAAACTACTATTTTCTTTGTCAGTCCTCACAAGTTCTTTCAAGTGCTTTAAAGCCAGAGAAACTGTATGGTTTGTCAAGAAACTATCATGCCTCAACTCCAATATGGCATCGACCACAGGCATAGTGGTCCTAATGACACCGAGTTCAAAATTTTACAATTGATGCATATATTCAAAATATATATATAATACCAAAATTCAATGTATTATCAAATTAGCCGAAATACAAGCCATATGAACGTTAAAAGTATTAAAAAGAAAAATTGTTCAATATAAAAGGAAAATGATATAAAACTCAAGCTCCCACTAACCAAACATATCAAAAGAACTTACTATGCCCATGTTATTAACGTGTCTTTTAAACACAATGGGCCTAAGTCCTTTGGTCAAGGGATCAGCTAACATAGAATCTGTGTCTATATATTCAACAACTATTTCATTGTTCTTCACTAAATCTCTGACAGTCAAATACTTCAACTCCAAATGCTTAAAACCACTAGTAGTTTTATTATTTTTGGTGTATAATGCTACAGTACTATTGTCACAATAAATTCTTAGTGGTTGAACAACAGAATTTACAATATAAAGTCCTGTCATTAAATTGCTTAATCAAATTAATATGAGTAGCATCAACGTAACAACCAATAAACTCTACTTGTATAGTAGACTATAGTCTGTTTTCTAATTATTTTCTACCTTAATTTTAAAAATTTTAAATTTTTAAGGGCATCATACTTTTCTTTAATCAAATAAAGATAACCAAATCAATAGAAATTATCAATGAAAGTGATAAAGAACCTATTACCACAAATAATATGATAAAAAAGTCTACTAATATTTATGTAAATGATTTCTAAAAGACTTAAACTTCTAGTCGCACATTTCTATTTACTCTTAGTGAACTTTCCTCTAATTATAGACCTAATTATTTAAAGATG
Organism: Erythrophleum fordii; assembly: GCA_032878935.1. Classification (NCBI taxonomy): domain Eukaryota; kingdom Viridiplantae; phylum Streptophyta; class Magnoliopsida; order Fabales; family Fabaceae; genus Erythrophleum; species Erythrophleum fordii. The sequence goes on along the minus strand of JAVQMF010000058.1, from coordinate 28,780,382 downwards.
ATAAAATATTATAAAAAACTAAGGATAATTTATATATAAATCATCCATTAAATGTCCATAACCAATAATTTGAAAGTTTAATATTAAAATAAAAACTAAAATTTATCTAAACAAGAAATAGAAATCAAATTCCTCCTAAAAGAAGGTACAAAATATATATATTTTTTTTCATATAAAAGAAGGATCAAAACAGTTTCATATCCGGTTGCCAAAACTAAAATGACATCTCCCACTGATTCCAACACTACTTTAAGATTCTTTGCTACCCTCATCTTGCTTTCTCTCAGATTTGGTCTCTTCATATTCTTGAATTCTTCCAAATTTCTGCTTATTCTCAAGCCAAGTCTTGAACTTTGTGCAATCATTCCTTTTATGCCCCTTTTCTTTACACCAAAAACACCATATGTTTTTGTTAATGAGAGTTGATTTAGAACCTCTTACATCATATTGTTGACCAATGCCTAGTTTCCTTGAATTTTGATTCTTATGAGGAATATTGAATTGATTTATCTTATGTTTCCATTTACCCTTGCCAGAATAGGGTTTATCATGGGAAGTAAAAAGGGTTAGTTCGCAGGATAGGTCACTCTTTTCTTTCTTCAACTTTTCTTCTTCAGCCACACACTTGGTAATGAGGTCATTAATGGTCCACTTTTCACCAAAGGTATTATAGGCTGTTTTAATTTGTGTAAATTCAACAGGTAGGCAGTTCAAGGCATGTGAGACAATGAAATTCTCATTTAGGTCAATGTTATGGGCTTTCAGCTTGGTTTGGATGTGAACCATCTTCAAAATGAACTCCCTTACTCCTTCATTATTGTCATACCGCATATCAGTCAACTTTTTCATAAGATATCCAGACTCAGCGTTATTAGATACTTGGTATCTTTCTCCTAAGACAGCGAGAAATTCTTTAGCATTTGTGGTTTCTGGTAAGCCACTAAGTAGGTGCTCAGAGATAGTCCTCTTAATGGCAATTAGACTAAGTCTATTGGATCTCTCCCATTTGGCTAAGAACTCTTTCTGTTCAATTGTGCTCTTCTCATTCACTTTAGGCTTACTCTCACGCAGTGCTAGATCAAGGTCAGCAATTCTTAAGGAGAATTCTAGGTCTTGCTTCCACTTGTTATAATTTGATCCAGTTAAAATCTCAATTGAAGCAGAACAATTATTCATAGAAAATGTAACTGCAAAATTGGAATGCATCAGAATAAACAATAAAGGCAATTCAAACATAGCTTTTAATTAAAACAAGCTATTACAATGAGGCCAACATAATAGTACATTCCCCTTTGGGCAGAACGTACTAATCAAGGTCACAACCTAGATCAGAACCTCAGATGAGCTAATCAGTGAGAATGTATTTGGTTCAGATATCTATCCCCTTTAGGCAGATAAATATTTTAAAACAATATATTCTCCATTAACTTCATCCCGAATTAACTCCTAATTATAACATACAACAACCCCCTTTGGGCAGGTTATAGCACGAAATAATTAGAAGCCTTCCTCAAATTACAAGGAAATTTTATGCATTAATATGAATAATTCCACTTTGGTGTTAATTATCCATAATAATTATAAAACTCCTTGCACAGAAATTATTTATATTTTGCCCAAAATTATGGCACAGTATTTAAAGAGGTGAAATATTATACCCCACTGTCCATAAACAAATTCTTTAGCATTCCCAAAGAGGCCTCGTGCAAATATAATTGAAACAAAATCATATACATTATTAAAACAAACATATTAAGGCATATGTTTTAGGCTTGAAAGTAGACAAATACATATTATAATTTGTGGAGAGTGAATATCATCATAAGGTTCAAAATATAATAAATTTATTTTTCAATATATCACTTTTCAGAAAATCATCTAAATAAGTATTAAAATATATTATATATATTAATATTTATATAAAAAATATTTATAGTAGTCAAAAAATTATAAAACATATTTCAAAAAATCACATTTAAAATATAGATTGCAACGCAAAAAACGAAACTGAAAAATTCCATCTGTAGAAGCCACACTCTCTCTCACTCTCCAGAGGCGCGACTGGGCTTCGTTTCAGACTCCATCTTCAACCTCCAGCGGGTCGAACCAGTTGCTGAAACGGGTTATGCGAACCCGTGGGTTTCGAAACCGGGTTTCGCGTTTTCAAGCCCCTTTTCATGCGATTTTCTTGTGCTTTTTGTTTCTAATCCCATTATAAATCTATTGAAACTAAAATCCCCAATTTTCATTGAGTTTTTCATTGATTTTCGAAGCAAAAAGCTCCTCTTTCGTCAAGCTACATGAAGCTCGAATTTGGGTGGTTCTTTGATGATTTTTCTTGCAATTGTCGTGTATGTTTAATTCATATTTTCGTTCGAAACAATTTAACAGCAAAAGCCCCAAATTTAATCCACCAATTTGCAGAATTTCAATGCATAATTTCGAGTTCTAAGAGACAGAGATGGCCGAAATATTTTCGAAAGAAATTGCACTATATTCAGCCAATTTTTAATGCAATTGATTTGTGGGTTTCTTTTGTATAATCATAAGGAATACCATATTTAAAAATTATCCATCAATTTGAAGTAATCAATGAGATTGAAAATTCAATCTTGCAAACCCTAACTTGGATGCTCTATTTCGAAATTTTCATGGAATTGGACAATTCTTAATGCAATTGAAATATTGTTTATACTTACATGATTAAGAGAAACTCAATTCTTACAAAATACCCCAAATTAATGAATAATTTTGTAAGAATTGAAATTGAATCATGAAACCTTAATCTATAATTTCAAATGCAAAATTCTCTTTTCATAGGGTATAGTAATTCAAATCTCAGGTATCAATTAATTCAGAATATCAATATATGCAAAAGCCCTAAAGTTTTAAATTTTAATTCTTTGAATATTATCCAATTTTATTTATAAAGATTATATGGATGAAATAGCCTTTATTTAAAACTTTTATGCATATGATCATGTCTTCTATCAATTAGATTCTAAATCATGTAACTGTGGCTCTGATACCAAATGAAAGAATAAATTGAAGACAATTATATGAAATTAGAATACTTGATTGATTACCTGAAGAAGACATTGTTGCAGATTTAGAATACCCTGTTGATTCTGAATGCCTGAAGGTTTGAAGAAACTAGGGCTTCCTCTGTGATTCACACTCCCTATCACAACTTATAATGGGGTAAGTTGTGGAGTTAGAATTCGACGTGAACACAGAAGGGACCTAGCCAAGTTTATATAGAACTCTAGTACCCACCCATTATGGGCCTATGAGTTATGGGCCCGCACTTTTATCCATACTAATCAATTAGATATCCAGCCCAAAATAAAAGGATCACTAATCATAAGTGGGCCTCACATGCATCTCTAATGGATCATAAATCAGCCCGTTTTTTATTTAAAACAAAAATAATTGATTGCAGCCCACTATAATTCCTACAGTTTTATCTTCTGTGTCCTGTGAATTAGTGCCTTACTGATTATATTATTCATATTTGGCCAAAGAGAAAATCTTTAGAGTTAGATCTACTCCAATATGCAAATATAAGACACGTACGGTAAAATTGACAATTTATAGACTAATACGAGTATCGTACTTAATGCCAAAACTAAGACGAAAATAGAAAACTTACTTAATTCCTTTTGCAGTTATGTAAAATCGCACTCAAGTAACCTTTAACCCTCTCTCTTAGATTTCTATGTAAGTTTCAACTGCTTAAAAATTTCTTAGATTTTCACTCCAGTCTTTTATTTATAAATTTATTAAGTAGAGTTTTATTAGGATAAAACTCTATCTAACTGATAAAATATAACTCTTCATTAAAAATTCAAATATTAATTATCACATAATTAAAAGGAAAGGAAAGAGGGTAATACTCAATGCCAAAATTAGGAAACGATAATAGAAAAAAAACTTAATTACCTATACAATTACATAAAATCACACTTAAGTAACATTTATCCTTCTCTTTTAAATCTTTGTGTGAGTCTTAAATTTTTTTAAAACTTCTTAGACTCTCACTATATTTTTTATTTATAAATCTATTAAGTAGAGTTTTATTAGGATAAAACTTTATTCAACTAATAGAATATAACTCTTCATGAAAAATTCAAATATTGATTATCATATAATTAGAAGGAAAGGAAAGAAGGCAAGAGAATAATTATTTTTTAATTAACCTTCCAAAGTCCTTTAAAATCGTCCCTTTTTAAGTTTCCCCTATTTGGGTGCTTTTGGATAAGAAACTAACTATGAAGTGTTATGTTATTTATTATTTCTCAGAATTGCATATCAATAAACCAAATTATTATAATTAATCATTTTAATGAATTTTGTAAATATATTTTATAATTAACTATTTTCAGTATTTTAGTTTATTACCTATTTTAAACATTCAAATAAGAGGAAGGAAAATTATTGATTAAACATTCCTTTAACTCTATTTCTCTCTCTTTCTTTGAGAATTATTTCACTTTTTTCTCCTCCCAATTGCCAAAGATATATCTTAAGTGTTTGGAAACCATTTAAAAAATTGAAAATAACCAATATTTTTATGCTAGTTAAAACACATACAATACAATAAACAAATATTACCTCAATTGGTAGAATTGAAGTGCCTTTATATATAATAATATATAATGGAAAAGTAATGTCTTACTTTTTCTCCAATTATTTTTTCCCCAGGGGCGGTGGTGGTTTTATATATAATAATATAATGTTTATTGTAAAATATTAAAATAACCTTATAAATAAAAAAAATTATATGCAAGTCACTTATATTTTTATTTATAATATTATAATAAATATAAAAATTTTCAATTATTTTTTAATAAGATTTTAAAATATATTTTTTAAAAAAAGTTTGAATTATTTAAAAAAAATTATACACTTATCATAATATTTGATTTAAAAATATAATAATAAGATATTTTTATTTTAAAAAATAATAAAATATAAGCAGCTATATATAATTTTTTCCAATCTATAAATTTATATACAATTGTTTTTGTCTTGTTTTTTTTACATGATAATATCTTATTTAAAAATATTTTTTTTTAAAGAATTCAAAATCTTTTTAAAGAATATTTTTCAAAATCTTATTTAAAACTAATTGGAGAACCATATATTTATTATAATATTATAAGTAAATTATGTACTTATCATATTTTAATTAAAAATTTGACAATAAAAATATAAATAATTGCATATAAGTTTCTTTAGCTGCAAATTTATAATTTATAAATTTATTATTAATAATTATATTTTAATATTTTATAATACAAATTAAATTAAATTAAATTATAATATATAAAACAAACCCACCCCCTCGCACCTTCCCTATATCCCCCCCCCCCCCCCCAAAAAAAACAAAACAAAAAAAGAATATAAACCCTCCCTTCCTTTTTCCAATTAAGAGGGATGGGAGTCGACTTCGTGTTGCTTATTTAATTTTAAAAAATTGAGGGAACACAGAAGAAAGCAGTCTGTGTTCTCTTATTTAATTTAAAAAAAAAAAAATCACTGAAGGCAGAGATATAACCTGTACGTTTTGAAAAGAAAAAAGAAAATTAATTATATATATTAAGAATAAGTTTTGGTAGTTATATGTATTATTATTATTATTATTTAGCTTATATATGTGTCAAAAAACTGTGTGTTTTGTGTATTTTTTGTTTTTATTTTTGAATGGCGTTTGCCTCTCGACTTAGACAATGAACAATTTTTTGGGACTTGGGAAGGAAATTAGACATTTCTTATCTAGATGCCATCTTATCACAACTCCTAGAAAGCTTTTGAACCATTTGAACAATCAAATCTAGATCATGTTATGGAAGAAAGGAATCATACACCTCCTATTCTTTCATAAAAACAAGAACATTGGTTTGAAATGCAAGATTGATGGTGGAGTTCAAAGTTATTTCCATTTAAAGATTTGTATCATTTGGTTCAACAGGAAGAGAATTTCCATATCGTAGATACTTAAATAAAAAACGTACATATGCAAGAGTGAAATCAACAGAAACAAGTTATAGTTTCGGAAGTTGTTAAGTTAACGTTCTTGTACATAGTATTGATTGTAGACTTAAAAAGTGTAAAAGCTATAAAAAAAAAATAACATAATTATATCTTATTTGATATATATATATATATATCTAATACATATATTTGATATAATATAATATTTTAAATTTTATTTAATTATCATATATTTTATCATATGGACAACTTGATTATCATTTTGCAGTCTCAACCATAAAAAATTTTAGATTAAGAAAGGAATATAATCTCAAAACTTACGAGGACACAAATTTGCAATAAAAATTTTTGTTGGATAGCGTATTGGGAGGCAACATGAAGTCTCATAGGACTAATCCAAAGATTTCCAAATGGATAGATCACTATTCGTATGCTGTTTTATATGCAAGTGCTTAGCTATACGACGCACAACCAGAACTGTCACTAATTGCACAATTTTCGATTTGACTCGGTGCAGAAAATTTCTTATTTAATTTCTATATCGTACTCATTTAGTTTCTATAGCAAAGGGGTTAGGTATATAAATTATGCCTTTATCTTTTTAATTTTGAATGAATTTTAATAATGTAAAAGTAAACTAAGGAATGTAGTTGCTCGTATGTTTGTTATTTATTTATTTTATTATTATTAGTTTTATGGCTCAAGACAAACTCTATATCTCTCACTTCTACATCTTTATATTATGAAAACAGAGTTTAACTATGAGTTAAATTATTAAAGCTAAAGATGAAAGATAATTTCTTTTCTTGTCTTCATAATTAAACTAATTCTTAAGAGATAACTGTGGGGTCTTAAAACAATAACAACTCCAAAACTCTTAGATAATTAATATTTTGACTAGCTATTATCCCATTCGAGACTTCGGCCCATTCGGTTGCTTGCAAGGAAGATAGAATTCATTTTTAATTCTATACAATATTTATTATGTCTTTGTTTTCATTAATCACTGTTTGTCTTTTTTTATTATTATTTTTTCAAAAATAAGATATAAAAATTATTTCATTTTCCACATATTAATCTCTTATATTCTCTTTCATTTTACATTATCCAATTAAATTGGCATTTCAGGTATATATTTGTCACTAGGCAACGTCAATTTTGTTTTTCAAAATTTTTTTTTATTTACTATTTCTTGGGTAAGGAAAAATTAATGCAAAAGGATATTTCTAAGAGGCCCAATAGAATTAATGCATTAAGGAAATAGCATACCTAAAACTAAGAAGTCATTCTACTGTCACTTGATAGCGACATAATGAGCACATATGATTTGTTTTTAAACATTGAACAATATAGTCTTTATGAAAAACATGATAGCACGGCATTTCTAAAAAATATTTGCCAGATTCAAAACCTTAGCGGCGGTTATTCTCGTGGTCAGATAATAGCTGTTGTTAATTAACTCCAAGGCTGCAACAACGGTAGTTAATTAACAGTTGCTGAAGCATTTAGCGTAGAAGCCGCTGCCTAAATGTTAAAAAAGCCAGAAAATGGTTTTTTTTTTGGTAATGACATACTTCAAAACTGAAAAAGGGGTAAGAAGTTGGGTTTAGATAGAAGTCTAATTTATGAAAATAGTTAGTAATAACATGAACCTAATTTTTTTAAGAAGAAAATAATTACGATCTATGGGGAAGAATGGGACTACATGAGCGGCTATCAAAAATAGGGATTTTATGGAGTTAACTTGAGATATGCTTATCAAGACTGGGAAGAGGATTTGGGAGTCTAATTTCCGTATACCATTTTGATAATTTGGATAATCAAAGATTAACCTTTTTCGATGATTGAAACGTGGTAATAGAGTTCATATATTCTGGTTCGTTTTGCTCAAGGGTAAGTATTCACCTGCAAAAACGTTTTGAAGTCTGAGTTTTATTTTATTTTATTTTTGCAATATATATATATATATATATATATCCCATTGCTCAAAAAATTAGACTAGCCTTGTTAGTTAGGCCAAAAAATCAGTGAACCAACCATGAATTTAATCTAATTAATCTTGAAAACTGACTAAGCAAAAAATTGGTATAAACCAACCAAATCAGTAAAATTAGAAAAAGTGGTAAAAATTGGGCCAGTTGGGTATTAAATTGGTCAAAAGCCTTTTTTTTTTAATCTAAATCAGAATTTTGACATTTCGTGATAAAAATTTATAATTTTTATTAAATTGTGCTTAACTTATTTTATATATGTTTATTATCATATATAAAATAGTTCAATTAATTTTTATATATTATTTTACAATATATATATATATATTAAATTAGTTGTAACTGTTATATATATATATATATAGATACACATTTTAATATATTTTTTAAAAAATAATTTGATTCTAATTCAATCATAGTTAGATTATTAAATTATAAATTACATCTTACTTTAGTTTAATGAGCAATCTAATTTTGAAAACATTAATATTCCTACATAAGTTGGTAGCTTATTATGAAACTAATCAAAATTCTAGTGCATACTTTGTTGGATATCACATCTCATTGACCAAAAGTTTATGTAAAACCCTTTGAATTTAAATCTATTAGATTACTTTTTTTTTATTTGGTGAGAATGAAAATTATAAGATTTTGAGAATCAAAAATAAAGGAAGAGATATTATTTAATTTCATTTAAATTTAACATAATATTGCATGGTCTTTTACCTAAAGATAGCATTGGCTACTCCATTATTGTGTTTGTATACTTTGATGCTGCGTCTTACAAGTATATTTGTTCTCCTATTAAATTTGTCGTAAGCAGGTGTTTAGCTTTGCCTCATCTCGCCTCGTGTTAATTCCCATGCAATTTGGGTAATAGGAAAGAAAAAAAAAAAAAAACTCAAGAATATGGGGTGAATAGGTTATAAGTAGGCGAAATAAGGACACAAGGTGAAAAACTCACCCTGATTCACCCCATTGCCGCCCCTAGGTAGATAGAATGGATTGTAATAGGAAAGTGGAAAATTGCTACTTTCATTTTGATTGTTTGAAAGTCTAATAAAAATAGAAATAGTAATCTTCATTGTTTGAAAGGCACCACATCATTTTGAATTTAGTCCATTAAAGGGTAGAATTATTAATGAAAAAAATTAAAATATTAAAAAATAATTAAAAAAAGACCTTATTCATCCCAAAATCGTCTAATTTGAGAGGGTGAGCAATTTTTGTTAAATGCAAAGTTAAACCCCCAAAATAACTAATTGACAAAGCCTTGCATTGCCTAAGAAAAGGAGAGAAGCTAATTAGTGGCTCAGTTTCGCCTATACTCAATAATTATTTTACAATAAATATATACAGTGATATCATATGGTAGTTAGTTAAGCACTCTCTCTCTCTCTTTTTATCTTTTAATATAATTATTTTTCTTTGTTTATGAAAAATTTTCTCTTTCTTAAAAGATGCCTTCCGTACAAAGGATGAGTGCTATTTTACCAACTGTCTCCTCAAATTAAAGACCTGTTCCGGTAGAGACCCTCCATAGAGAGAAAGTGTATTGCCTCCATTGTTGCGTTCTCTGGGTCTTTAGCTTTGCACGTAGCTTAATTTAGGTTACTTCTTTCATGGGATGCGTTAGACTCATTTTTTAATATCTTGTTATCTCAAAGGTGGTTTGGTGCCCTATTAATTGTATTATTCATATTTGGCCAAATTTTTTAAAAAAAAATTCCAAAAGTTATATCAACTCCAATATTGCAAGTTAAACGAAAAACAGTATGTTTGTTCCAAAGTTTTTTTATTTCTTTCTTTTTTTTTGGTGCCAAAAGTTACATATGCACCTAAATGAAGGAGTTAACGACCTAATAAAACTTTCATGCCAAAGCACATTTAGTGAGAAAATAGAAAATATATATCATTTTGCATTGAAACAGTTATGTCATTCAATGGTTGATCATATCTCAAACCAAGGATGGATAGCAAATCATTGAAACAACTTTTGAGTTTTTTAAAACGAGCTAGGTGAATTCTTGGTAACCGATGCAAATAAAACTTTTCAAACTCAAAATCCTATATAATATTATTTAATTATTATTTAAAATGATTCTAAAAAATTAAAATAAAGATTTTTAAAAAATTTCCTAAAATATGGATAATAATAATAGTAATAATATCTTTCAATATTTCAAGCGCACAATGTAAATATTTTACAACTTAGGAGCCTATATATAATGATATAATAAAAGGTATTGGGACCAACTTTCCAATTATTTAATTAAAAGAAAGTTTATAATGATATAAAAAAGAGTTCAGCTTTCCTGTAGTGCCACGCCGCGTGATATGCTTCCTAAATAAGAGACTCCCCCATTTTTTATATCTTTTTCTACAGTAAATTGATATTGGAAAGCCCTGTAAATTGTTAAATTATTATTAACAGCCTGGAATCCAGCCATTAACTCGTTAATATCAAAAGATGCTTCAGCTTTCAACGGCTCTTTTCATACCATCTCCCACGCCCAATTATTCAATCAAAAGAAAGTTTAAAGTAGATTTCAGTCTATATTATCACCTTGACTTTCGTATTGATATTTGTCTTAGTTTTCTTGGTTTCCCAAAGAAACTGTCGTTTGCGTCACGTGTTGTCAGCACAGAATAAGCAGGAAACTTGGGATGCTTGCTAAAGAAACATATTTTACTGTCCAATGTTAAATTTAATTATTTTGATGATTTCCCGTTATTTTTATTGCTATCAATTAAATATGTTTGATACTTTCATTAAATTTTGTATTAGTAGAATATATGAAACTAAGCTTCAATTAGTATTCCTACTACCAATGGCTGAGCTCATCAGTGGAGTAGGGTCCTCAAAGTGCATGTTTGGCAGCACGTACGTTGACAGCACGTTGTAAAATCATGTTTTTGTGAAAGCTTTCATTTCTTGTTTCATATCAAATGTAGTTTAGGAGAGATACTACATCTATCCAAACACATTATAAGAAGCTTCATCTTGCACTATTCTCCTTCTGGATGAGATTGGTGGGTTTTATTTAAAAGGAGAATCATTAAGTATGTGTTTGGATTGATGGTGAATAAAATTGATTTCGATAAACTTGATTTTGTAAAATTAATTTTATATAAAAGTGGTTTTATATAAATATGATTTATGTTTAAAAATTTTTAATAAAAAATGATTTTATTGATGTGCTTTCAACGTAACTATATTTGCATTAGCCAAAAGCAAGTATAGGTTGTTTCAACCTAACATGATTTTTAGATATTCCAAAACCATCATGATTTTTAGATATTCCAAAGCCATGGTGCGACATGATGAATGCAAATTCAAATATGATACAAACAAGCTTTTTCCATGCAAATAAGGATTTAGACTGAAACATGGGTGGATGAACGATGATCCAAACACACTAAGCATGAAGAAAGGTGGATATTGGGAAGTATATTCCGAGAAAGGATAGAGTGAGAATGGTTCTTGGGAAGTCTCTTTCATTGTGAATGGCCTAACATTTTGAATTTTGCATCATTTTTGTCAGTTGACGGGATTCAGAGTTGGCTAACGTTGAAAATGGAAGTCCATCGTAGCTTTCATGCAATTATCCACTTCTGTCTTTTGTGCAAGTCTACTACAAGCAAACATTTATTCAATTATTGAGATATCCACAAACACTACAAGACAAAACCCATCTCCAATAATAGGAATTAAATTATATTTTACATAAATATCAAGAAAATTATCTTGATTTAATTTTTCAAAGGACAATGTTTAATAAAATCAATACTTTAAAAATAAATTAGTTGCTTCATTCCAAATAAAATGTTAGTGGTCAATAATTATCTTTCTTCCTTGATATTTCCCAAAATACTCTGAGGCATAAGTAGTCAGTACTCGGTAAATTTCCACTTGAAGTGTTTATTCAATCAGGATAAACTAGCTTAAACTCAACTGCTACCTATCAAACTCTTCTCACATTCTCTCACCCATCATCTAAGCAATACCTTTGAGTTCAAATATAAAAGAAGGCATGGCTGCTGCTATGGTGGGACAAGCATTTCTCTCTGCTTCTGTGCAGACCTTGCTAGACAGGATCACCTCAAGCGAGTTTCGAGATTTCTTGAAAAAAAGAAAGTTCAATGTTTCTCTTATGGATCAGTTGGAGATAACTCTAATGACACTTAATGCTGTACTCGATGATGCAGAGGAGAAGTAGATCACTAATCCTTTAGTCAGGGAATGGCTTGATGCGTTGAAAGATGCTATCTTTGATGCAGAAGACCTATTGGATGAAGTTAACACTGATTCTCTGAGATGTACGGTGGAACAAGATTCTCCAAACGCTCCTAATAAGGTGTGGTCCTTCTTTTCTTTTTCTTTTGGTGAATTCTACTGGGGGATGAACTCTAAGCTTGAGGAAATATCTCAAAAGCTAAAACACTTTGTAGATCTGAGGGGTATCCTTTGTCTGCAAAGTGTTAGCTTAAGAGCACATAAAACAACTACAACTTCATTTGTAAATGAATCTGTTATGGTTGGTAGAGAGGATGATGTGGAGAAACTATTGAACATGCTTCTGTGCGATGAAGATGCAAAAGGTAATGATACAGAAGTGATCACAATCTGGGGCATAGGTGGTGTTGGTAAAACAACCCTTGCTTAACTCCTTTACAACGACAAGAGAGTGCAGAAGCAATTTGATTTGAAGGCTTGGGCATGTGTATAAGATGATTTTAATGTTTTTGAGGTAACCAAAAATCTTGTTGAGTCTATTACTTCAAAAGTCTATAATACTAAAAATCTAGACTTTCTTCGGGTTGAACTAAAAAATAGCTTGAGCAATAAAAAGTTTTTGTTTGTGTTGGATGACTTATGGAATGAAAAATATAATGATTGGGATGATCTAGTAACTCCTTTTAGCGGTGGAAAAAAGGGGAAGCAAGATCATTGTAACAACTCGCCAACAAAGAGTTGCTGAAGTCACATCACATATACTTTTCCTATTCATAGGTTGAAACCTCTTTCAGATGAAAACTATTGGTATTTACTTACCAAGCATGCACTTAGAAATGAACACAACAGACGTCTAGAGCTAGAAGCAATTGGCAAGCAAATTGCTAGAAAATGTAGGGGCCTACCAATAGCTGCTAAAACACTTGGTGGTCTTTTGCATTCAAAAGTGGATGCAAAGGAATGGAATAGAGTTCTCAATAGCAACCTTTGGGAATTACCACATGATGATGTTCTACCTGCTTTATGTTTGAGTTATCTTTATCTTCCCTCACATTTGAAGAAATGTTTTGCTTATTGCTCAATTTTTCCAAAAGGCCACTTGTTGGATAAAAAGCAATTGGTCTTGTTATGGATGGCTAAAGGTTTTGTATAACAATACATCCATGGGGAGAAAATAATGGAGATGGAAGCTGATGACTACTTTAATGAATTATTGTCTAGGTCATTGATTCAACAACATGAAGGTGATCCTAAAAGGTTTGCCATGCATGATCTCATCAATGATTTAGCGAGAGTTATGTCTGGGAAGAGTTGTCTTTGGTTTGAAGGCAATTATGTCCCCAAAACTATTCGCCATTTATCATATCCTAAACATGGAATTTATGATGGTTCTAAAAAGTTTGAGAGCTTTTATAATTTAAATTGTTTGAGGACATTTCTACAACAATCCTTATATGTCTGGCAATATTCCTTAACCAAAAAGGTGCCACATGATTTGTTGCCAAAAATGAAATGTTTAAGGGTACTATCTTTGTCAGGTTACCATAATATCACTGAGCTACCTAATTCAGTTGGCAATTTGCAGAATTTGCGGTATCTAGACCTTTCCTACACTTCAATTATAAGGTTGCCTAATGCAACCTTTACACTTTATAATTTGCAGACCTTGATTTTATCAAATTGTTCTACTTTCATTGAATTGCCAACAAAGATAGAGAATTTGACTAATCTACACCACTTAGACATCAGTGATACTAATTTGAAGGAGATGCCAATGCAAATTAGCAAACTACAATGTCTTCATAGTTTAGGTACTTTTGTTGTGGGCAAATAGTGGGATGGATTAAGGATTAGAGAATTAAAAAGGCTCCCTCATTTACAAGGAAAGCTTTCCATTTTGAATTTACAAAATGTTGTTGATTCCATGGATACTTTTGAGGCTAACTTGAAGAGGAAAGTGAAAATTGAGGAGTTAGTTTTGGAATGGGATAGTGATACTCAAGATTCACTAATTGTAAAAGATGTACTCGACATGTTGCAACCTTCAATTAATCTACAGAGATTGACCATCAACCACTATGGTGGCACTAGCTTTCCAAATTGGTTGGGAGATTCTTCATTTACAAATATTACTTTTTTATGTGTGAGCGATTGCAACTATTGCTTATCACTCCCTCCATTTGGACAACTACCTTCTCTTAAAGAGCTCCTGATTAAAAGAATGACATTGATACAGACAGTTGGCCATGAGTTCTACTGCAGCAAAGTAGATTCCTCTTTATTTTAGCCATTTCCATCCTTGGAAATTCTAGTATTTGACAGGATGCCAGCTTGGGAGGAATGGATGCAATTTGAAGGTGAAGGTACCAAATTTCCTTTTCCTTGTCTCAAACATTTGTATTTATGTGATTATCCTAAGTTAAAAGGGGACTTGCCCAACAATCTTCCTTTATTGACAAAGGTTGATGTATTAGAATGCAATCAGTTGGAGGCACAATCTTCAGCTTTACACTGGATTACATCTTTTGAAGAATTAAACATTACAAAAGGGGGACAAGGCTTATTGAGGGCCTTTGATAATGGTTCTCAAGACTCATTAAAATGTCTTAAAATTGAAAAGTGTGATAACTTATAGTCTTTAGCAAGAATGATACTGGGTAGCCATTGTCTTCAACAATTGTATCTCATAAATATCCCATCTCTCATGTCTTTCCCAACTGATGGTTTGCCCACTTCATTGCAACGGCTTGAAATATACACTTGTGAGAAATTAGAATTCCTACCTTAGGACTCTTGGCAAAACTACACATCACTTGAAATTCTGAAAATTGAAAATAGCTGTCATTCCTTAACATCCTTTTCTTAGGTTATTTTGCCAAGGTTAAATATCTTTATGTTACTGGTTGTCCTAATTTGAAGACCTTTGCACAAGTTGGGGGGTTTGGGTATACTCCTTCCTTTGAATGGTTTGCTGTCTTCGATTGCAAAAAACTTAGATCAATTTTAGAAGTGCAGATTGATTCCCTCACTACCCTTCAACACTCTACACCACGGTTTTAAATTGCGGTCTACATCATGTGATGCAGCTATAATATTGCTGTTGCAGCGCCGGCTGCATCTGCATTTTTTGGTCGCAATGCCCGCAATCCTTCTTATACTATCCGTAATGCCCGCAACCGCAATTTAAAACCATGCTTTACACTTTATAGGTTTTCGAATCTAAAATTACTACCTCAATGTGGCTTGCCTTCTAACTTGCAATCAATTTCAATTGTCGACTGCGAAGGACTACCATCTATGGCTATAGAAGATTGGGGTTTCCAACGGCTGTCTTCTCTCTTAGAATTTGGGGTTGGTGGTGATGGAGCTGATGGTCTGCTCTGCAATCTACTGAAGAATCGATTGCTACCCCCTTCTCTTGTGCGTATCCACATTTGGAAGAGCTCTAACCTAAAATTGTTGGATGGAAAAGGGCTTCAATAGCTTACTTCTCTAGAAGAGCTCCACATCTGGCAATGTCCAAACCTTAAATCCTTGCCAGAAGACAAGCTGCCATCCTTTCTTGTGTTACTAAATATCTCTGAGTGTCCTAAATTAGAAGAAAGATATCATTATCAGAGAGGAAAACACCTGTCTAAGATTTCTCATATTCCTACCATAATGATAAATGAACAATACTATGACCCTTAAGAAGGTACGCTTTAAAACTCTGAGACAATTAACATTTTAGTATTCATGGACAATTACTTTTCTTTTCCTTCTTTTTCGATTTTCATATGGCACAGAAAAATGTTGTTATTTCCTTGCTCATTATCAGAGCATCGGTCAACATCATTAGACTAGTTTTCATCACTCCCATTTTAGCTAAGCAATCTGTTAGCATAAAGGGAAGCATTACTTTGTTGCTGATATTTAGAAAATTTGATTTCTAGTGTTTTGCTTTTTCAGGTTTTAAGACTTGGGCTTTGTGGGTATCCTCCATTATGCAATTGTCAGGGGGCAAAATTGATGGTCCTGTTTAATTTCCTTAATTGCTTCTTTACTTCAACAACAAGAAGAACGACATCAAAGGTTTAATTTCTAAAATTTAAAATAGATACTTAGTTTAGTGTGTTGAGACTAGTGTCTTAATTCTCTTCCCAGGATATTACTGTGTGTGGGATAATTGGCCACTTGCATTTTTTAAAATATCATACCATGCTTCTGGGGAAATTGTTTTTGTTGACCTTTGTATGAAATTATAACATGTTTAATATATTTCATCTGTGTACATTTGACAAATGTGGGGCTCTAATTTTTCTGGTCCTGATGGCGCAATGCATACTAGTTACCTTTAGTGGTCATTTTACAATTATGGTTTTCTAGCTTTCTTATATTCAATATTTGTTATCATCCACATATAGTTATGACAAATTGGAACACTATGAACTGTATCTAATCATCAATGACGAGCTAAGTTTTTCTTAGAATAATATTAATAATAACACTTTTGAAAGAACATCTAACATCCAATTGAGTTAATCTATATGTAAACATGAAGGGTAGCATCACTTCATTGCTAAATATTACCCGTGTGTTGAGTTACAGATTTGATTTCTATTCTTTTGCTTCTTCAGGTTGCAAGTATTTAAGCTTCGAGAGCATCCTCCATTTAACAGTTGCCTTGGGGTAGAATTGAAGGTGCTGTCTAATTTCCTTATACATTTCTCAACAACTAAACTACAAAAAGAATTGATTTCTAAAAATTAAAATTGGATATTTAATTAATGTTACTTAATATTTTAGCATTGATTTTGATTGTGCCAAATAGCTCTTCTCTTATTCTAATAAGTTACCCTTGTCTAAACTTATTTTGCAATTACCAGTTAAAAGCAAAAGGGAATGGGAAGCAAAAGTGGCTTGCAGACTTAAAACTCTAAGAGAAATGATAATACCATTCCCATAAAAACATTAAAGACCAAGAAGACAAAGTGCATTCAAACCTACTGAAATCAAATCGCTGCTTCCCTCTTTAGGAGTAGATTTGTGAAAAAACTCTTATGACATTAGCTTCTTTTCTTAAGAGTTTAATTTCTTTTTTAGGTTCTTGAGTTTAAAAGCTAATTGGTTAAAGCTGTCTTGAATAAGCTTGTAAAGGCTTGAACAGCCTCCTGCTTTATAGAGTTTTATGGGCAGGTTCTTGGTTAAGGCTTAAATAAGTTTATAGAAGTTTGAGAAGCTTCTTTTAGGATGGGTTAGTAAAGGCCTGAGGGCTTGTTTGATTGTATTGTGATTTCTCATTGTATATAAAAATGTTCATATTTTGTGTTTGAAAAGAGGATATACGATTTGATTTTTGAATCTGAATCTCTATAGATCATGGTCTCATCTTCTTACTCTATTTCTTTTTTATTTTCAAGTAGAGTAATTGTGCAATACCCACTAACTTAAAAGTTCAAAATGATAAGAAGTAAAAATAATAAATAGACAAATATTAATAAGTAAATTAGGGAAAAAAAGTTAGACCTGAGAAAACTCTAGTTAAAACTAAATAAAATAATTTTTGAACTTAAAAATATCTTAAGTAGCATTTAGTTCATTTTAATACTTTTAAATATCTTACTTTAATTTCTCCTTTTTTTTCTTTTCCCTTTTCTTTTAACTTCCTACTTGTCCAACTATGCATCCATTTCCTCCATGCATATCATGTGACCTTGTCTGCTTTCTTTCATTTCTCTTAAATAAAACAACTTTGTTCCAATCTCATTTTTGGACCTCCCTCTTCTTAATTGTCATTGTTTTTCCTCATATCAGATTACTACTAAATTTCTTGTTGCATCAAACCTATAGCATTTTCTGAAAGCTTCATGAAGTTTCCCATTCCATCAGATGTTGGCCATGTGTAATAGTTGGCTCTGTTTCTTTTTCTCATATTTCCCTTTATGTCCCCTCTTTTTTCCATTATCTTATTACATGAGGTTATTGTCCTTGTTTTTCTTTGCTTGGTACCCAATGTCCAAGAAACTCCTTTGCCTTTGTTGTAGATGCTTCTATTCTCCTTGACCACAGGTATTTGGTTCATGCTTCCACATTTGTCTAACTCCCAATTTCATTCACATAGCATAGCCTCTCCATTTTGATAGCATGGTAGCTTCCTTATCATCATTGGTTCCTCTTTGGCCATAGGTTGCTTCTAAGTCCTGCTTTGTGTAGTGGTGGGTTTTAGGTAAGTTCATTGTTCATCTTGAGTCAATTTTCATTCGAGCGACGTATGATAATCTAAGAAAAAATTGGGGTAATTTTAGGTGACTTTGAATTTTGTTTCTCCTATTGTATTTGCATATCTAATTGGAAAAGTGAGTGAATAGGTATTAGTGTATCTAGAAAGGGATAAGCCAACAACCAATTATTTTAGGAAAGCTTCTATGTGATTTTAATTGATAAATTTCTTTTACAATCTTGCTCTGTATGACTTAAATCATGAATTCATCTTCCAACTATTTGGATGAGGGAGTTTAGATTGGTTTTTGGGTTGCAACCTTTTAAAGGTTAAATTAAGGTGCTCAATGAGGCATTATTCGTATGAGATTAATAAATTACACATTGTTTTCTAAGAATAATAACTTTGGTTTCAAACTAAAACATGATATATATATATATATATATATATATATATATATATATATATATATATATATATATATATATATTTATGTATGGTGGATCCTTCTGTACAAATGGTTAGATATGTTGGTAGTCGTAGATTGTAATGATGACCTAATAAAAATCTACATAATAATATCTTTCGTCTTTGTTTTAAAATTTCAATTGTAAATTTTGGCCACTAATTTTTTTACTTGGAAAAGACTAGGAATCATAGATCAATAGTTTTTATTTGCTAATATCTAAGAATGGTGACTATGTTAACTTGTAGATAAAGTGGTTGAATGAATCAAAGTTTGTAACTATTGGGTAATTTAAGTCATTTGATACCTTGAAATTTAATTCAAGATTTATACCAATTAGGTGATATGGATTCAAGGAAGGATATAATGAGTAGTTAGTTAAATTTTTGTCTTTGTCTCTTCACTAATTAGACCCTTAGGTATATACTATGGACGGAAGTAATTGCAAAATGAGGCAAAACTAAGGAGATAGCCTAAGAAAGTTGCATTAACATAATTGCGAATTTAAAAGTAGTATAATGACATCACAGTGAAGCATAATTCCTATTAAAATAAATAAATATAGGTAAAGGACTTATTAACATAAGTTAAGTATTAAACCAAGACATTTGCCAAGGTAGAAAAATTTATTAGATCACATAAATAGAGAATAATTGAAATTGTGAATTGACTAGGTTCATCTAAGATAAACTAGTAACAAAACTAAGTTGAAAGAAAATAATAACAATAACGATGATAATGATGATGATGATGATGATAATAATAATACAATATTTTGGTAAACCAATAAATTAAAATAATCAATATTAGGCTAGGGCGAATTGACTATGTTTATTTAAAAGGAAGAGAGCATAAATTGAGTTCTTAAAATTTAAAGGTTATTATGATTGTGTTAGGAAACACTTTAGGCATTCTGTTGGAAGGATGATAATGCTCGATAAAAAAGCATCATTAACTATTTAGCAAGCATTATGAGTAGATTATAAAGCATAATATGTTTTAACTTCTCTCTTGTTTTTAATTCCTCTATTTTTGTTTGCATTCTATATATTTATTGGGATGGGCATCTTAGGTACTACCTCAATATGTATATTATTTATGATATTAAATCTTCCAAATTTCAATATACCATATGTATTATATTATCAAAATGGATTTGAATTAACATAATGACTAAAAGTGTTATTTTGAAATTTCCAAAAGATGATGTATTATTTTAATATGTTTTTTATGGGTTGGCTTACATGTTTTAAGAGTATGAAAAGTTTTACTATTAATTGTGGAAATTTTATTATAGATTAGTGTATTTGGAAAATTTTAGCAAATGAATTGTATTTACCATATGATTATTGTAACAACATAATATCACAACTCATTTCATGTCATTTCTAAGTTCTATTCCATGAAGCATGTGAGTTCTTAAGAAAAAATATTAAAATATTAAGTTTTTTAATGTTGCGTAGCGGATAAATTATTTATCTGGTATTCCATGAACCAAGGGGACTCATTAAACTTGTTCTCATATTTAATTATACTAATACAATTCAAAACCATCCAAGAAAGTAGTTTGGAACTCATACAAGTGGATGAAACACACCAATTTCCACGAATTAGCCATAGTTAGATTTTTAGTTTTTTTGTCACAATTTCAGAAATTCATAACTAAATCCAAAAAAATCAAAATCCAACAAACTTTACCATTCCAAAAAGCTCTAGATGTTTACCCCATGATAAAAATAATTTTAGCTTGTGAAACATTAAGGTGAAAACGTTTGACATCTAACAAAGTCACTGAGATCTTTACTACCTAGGCCACTGTTTCATATTACTAATATAAACTTTCAAAATTTATAACTAATTCTATGAAAATAAAAATCATACAAATTTGGTCATTTTGGAAAGCTAAAGATGTTAAGTTTATACTAAAAATAATTCCAAAATGAAACAGATACTTTTAGCTATTGGAAATATATAAAATAGTAACTAGACTCAAAAGGCACTTCTGCTACTGACAACAAACTTTAAAAATACATAACTCTTTGCTCATACCTCCAAATGATGTGATTTTAGTAGCCATAGAAATTTTATAACCTTTAGTTTAGGCTTATAAAATTTCATAAGTATTAGACATTGTTTACCCATTGGATGACACAGAACGCAAATCTAACAGTATGAACAGTGCACATACTAGAACCAATTGAAAATCTCAACTTTAAAAATTCATAACTAATTTTGTAGAGCTCCATTTTTTCTGCACTTTATTTTTCCAAAATTTCTCAATAAGCTCTACATGTATGCCAAATTTCATGGAGAAATTCCTTCATTTGGTTAGAATGTGCTATAGGGTGCCATTTGGGTTATTTTGATGCATTTTAATGGTGCAAAAGTGTGCAAAATGGCTCCTAAGGTTCTTGTGGCCACTTTGGCACATGAGAATGACCTAAAAAGACTCCTTAAACTCATCTTAAAGGTGTAGAAACTCAAAGCGCAAAATCTCATCCTCTATTCCCAAGCTTTATGTAAAGAGCTACATGTGGGAAATAGCCATCCAATACCCAAAATTTGCATCACTACTCATTTATCATTAATTGTCATACATATATCATCTACTGACATATTTACACATGTTCCGTTCATTGTACATCCATTCTATCAAAAGTTTACATCATTTGCTACTTCTTTGATTACAACATAAGCAAAAGCAAGCATTTTAAAGCCAAAGCTTTATCTTCCACCTTGGTGACTTCCATTTCCTTGTTCATTGGCTCCACCTAGCATATTAAGATATTGGAGAGGAGGAAGTGATATTCAAAGAATCCCAATAACTCATCTCGCATTCAATCATGCATAAAGAATGTAACACAAGTCTTAAGGATGCATACATGGCATACTAATATTAAAAATGATGCAAATACATTCTTGTCATTTACACAAAGTACACATAACATATTTAGATTTGCCAAATAATTGGATTAGCTTCACCCACTTTCTTCAAGGCTCTTGAATTTGCCTCACCCTTTTTCTCAAAGACCTAGAGTTAAAGTTTGCATAATTAAACTAAAATTGAGTTAGTTAAGTTCTCTTCCCTTACGTTAGTTAATTAATACATTTATATTTCTTTCCTCTGATACTTGTATGTTCATCCGGGACCGTTTCCACCAAGAAAATTCGAGTTGAGGCCATGCAAGCCGTAAAGATATTTGGAAAATGAATGGTAATTGTGTAGGCTCTTCCAAGAAAGAATTGAGATGTTGCTGTGGATGGCCTACCATATTGAAAATTGATGTCCTTCTTAGCTTCCATGCAACTTTAGTCTTCCACGCGTAACTACAAGTCTACCGCAACCAGACATTCATTCGGTTATTGAGATGTACACAAACACTACAAAACAAATTAAACTCATCTCCAATAACAGGATGACTTGATTTTTCAGAAATGAATTAAAATATAGCATACATAAGTATTAAGAAAGTTGTCTTGAGTTAATTTTTTTAAAGGACAATGTTTGATCAATTAAGTAGCTTAGAAATAAATTGATTGTTTTATTTCAAATTAAATGTTGATGGTTAAACGTCAAACACAAAGACACACCATCTTCCACTTTTCCTCTTTGATTCAGTTTTTCACACTCGATAGTTAGCACATGCAGATAGGAAAACCACAGTTGCTTTTGAAAAAAAAAAAAAAATTCTAACATTCGATAAATGAGATAGATATGTATGGGATTCAAATAATTTTCTCTTCTCGTTGGTACTTCCCAGAATACTCCGAGGCACAAGTAGTCAAAGTCAGTTAACTTCCTTCTTTTTTTCTTTTTCTTTTTTTGGCCAACAATTAACTTGCCCTCTAAATGTTCATTCAATAAGAATATCTTGTTATCTCAAAAGCGGATGCCTGATCTATGTGTCTTGTTTTATCTTTTGTATCCCTTGGCTTGGTGACTTATTAATTATATTACTCATATTTGGCCAAAAAAATAACAAATCTCTAAAGGTAGATTAACTCCAATATTGCAAGTTAAAAGGAAAAATAGTATGTCTGCTGTAAAATTTTGTAATTCCTTTTTTCGGTGTTTATATACCTAAGTGAATGAATTAACTGCAAAGGGCCCAATAAAACTTTGATACCAAAGTGTAGATGATTTGTATATGCAGGTATACTTGAGGTTCAATTTTAAGAAATTTATATGAAAAACTCTTAAGACATATGAAGACATTATTATATTTAGTGACAAAATAAAAAAGAGTATCATTTTGCATTGAAACAGATATGTTATTCAACGGTTGATTATATTTTATACCAAGAATGAATGGCAAATCATTGAAACAACTTGAGTTTTCCATAACAAGGTAGTTGAATTCTTCGTAACTGACGCAAATAAAACTTTTCAACCTCGAAATTGGATAAAATTTTATTTAATTATTATTGAAAAATGATTCCAAAAAATAAAAATAAAGAAGAATGAAGACTTTCTAAAAATATTTATTAAAGTATAAATAATAAGAATAATACTTTTGAATATTACAAGAGCGCAATGTAAATATTTTACAACTGTTTATAATGATATAATAAAGGATATTCGGACTCACACCGCGTGGTGTGGCTTCACCACCAACTTTCCAATTATTTAAACAAAAGAAAGTTTATAATGATATAAAAAAGGACATCGGAAATTAATAAATTATTATTAACAGAAGAAAGTTTAGAGTAGATTCAGCTTGACTTTTGTATTGGTATTTGTCTTTTAGTTTTCTTGGTTTCCCAGAGAAACTGTCGTTTGTGTCACGTGTTGTCATCACAGAAGCAGGAAACTTGGGATGCTTGCCAAGAAACATATTTTACTGTCCAATGTTAAATTTAATTATTTTGATGATTGCCCGTTATTCAACACACTGCTTCGTCTTGACTAATTAAGATGGGATTTAACAAAATCGGATGGCCCAACCGGTACCTATCAACGAAGTTCCTCTTGAAATGATGACCCCAAATGTTGAAGAAGCCATTTTCAATAATGCTTCAACAAAATGGGGTCTCTTCCAAAATTGTTAGGGATGTACATGGGCAGGCTCAAATAGGGCATCTAGTATGTTCGATACCCGGCTCGATTAAGACATTAGGCTTGTTTTTATGCCCATAGCCCAGCCCTGCCCGAACAAGCCCGATTTTAGGGCAGGTTAGGGCGGCCTTAAACCGTCCGAATTTTTTTTTTTAATGAATTGATACTTAATATAAAAATATTTTTTTGTAGACTCATAGGCATATATTTCAAAACAATAAGCTTTTGGAACCTTCATGTTTTTATCAATAATAAAAAGATAGTTTAGAATTATCAAGCAAAATATAACTTATACTAACATAATTAGCTTTAGGTAAATACATGTATTTTCATTATTCAATAAAAGAAATGTCAATAAGCATACACATCAATAATAAAAATAATTAAAAAATAAGAAAAATTTAAATAGATAATAAAAATTACAGCATGTAAAGATAATCAGATAAAATAAACATATATATATATATATATATGTATCTATATATATATATATAAAATTACAAGATATTAATAACTAAAAAAAATAACTATTAGGGCAAGTTGGGCAGAATGTTTGTGCCCGTGGCTCATCCCGACCCGATATAGTTTTGTTTAAAATTTATCCATTTATATTTTTAGCCCAACCCATCCCTGCCCGATTAGGCCACGCTAGGGCGGGCCCCTAGAACCGCCCGGCCCCATGTACACCCCTAAAAATTGTTATCCAAAATGAGTGGTGGTGGGGCAGGCTCTATCCAAAATGAGAAGAGATGCCCTTCTCTGCTTTCATGTATTTATTCACTTTTGCTTTTAACACTTTTTGCTTTTTCACACACAACTTTAAGACCATTGCAAGCAAACAATTTGAAAAGAGATGCCCTAGCTTTCATAAATTTACTCAATTTGCTCTTTTGCCACTTTAGTCTTTTCAGCAAACAATTACTCCATTTTCCATTAAAAAAATTCAATTAATAAGAAATAGAGCTGTGCTATTTCTACGCCGTTCAATTTACATAATTAATTTTCGTAAATTTTCTCGACGTATGCTTTTAAAAATAGAAAGTAACTTTTATTAATTATAATTTCTACAATAAAATAAAAATAACAAGATAAGTGTGGTAAAAAAGTTTCACTTGTGATGGAAAATATCATTTCTCAGACATCTATAAATACAAAAACAAAAATATATCACCAACAGTATCTGTGGATATGCCAGGGATACTTCATCATTCGAGATAACAACTCCATACCAGGACTCGACTAATTTCAAAGATCAGATGCTTTTTACGACTCAAACATAAACCATAATATTGAAGACTGATGATGAATCATATGAAAGTTCTTCAATCTTCATTTGAGACAAGTGCAAAGTGAGATATTTATGATTCAAATCAAAGATATCAAATTTCTAGGAAGAGAAGAGAAATTTAGGAAGAGACCGTATTAGAGAAATGGATATATTATTAATGGTAGAACTTCTATTACTAAATTAATACATATAAAAATAATATAAATTCAATGATATTAAGATAAAAATAACTCTAGGCAAAATAGACTCTGTTTTTTTTCGACAAAAGATCACTCTTGTAAAGATATTTGGAAAATGAATAGAAATTGGGTAGGCTCTTGCAAGAAAGAACAGGGATGTTGCTGTGGATAGCCTGGCATATTGAAAATAGATGTCCTTCTTAGCTTCTACTTATTGATCCACTTTCGTCTTTTTGCAAGTTTACTGTTTCCAAGCGCAACTATTCAGTCAGTATAGACCAGACTAAACTCAACTGCTACCTATCAAACTCTCCTCATATTATCTCAACCATCATCTAGCAATACCGTCGAGTTCTTATACAAAAGAAGGCATGGCCGCAGCTATGGTGGGAGAAGCGTTTCTCTCTGCTTCTGTGCAGACCTTACTAGACAGGATCACCTCAAGCGAGTTTCGAGATTTCTTGAAAAAAAGAAAGCTCAGTGTTTCTCTTGTGGATCAGTTAAAGATAACTGTCATGACGCTCAATGCTGTACTCGATGATGCAGAGGAGAAGCAGATCACAAATCCTTTAGTCAGGGAATGGCTTGATGCATTGAAAGATGCTGTCTTTGATGCAGAGGATCTGCTGGATGAAATCAACACTGATGCTCTGAGATGTAAGGTGGAACAAGATTCTCCAAACGCTGCTAATAAGGTGCGGTCCTTCTTTTCTTTTTCTTTTGGTGAATTCTACTGGGGGATGAACTCCAAGCTTGAGGAAATATCTCAAAAGCTAAAACACTTCGTAGATCTGATGGGTAGTCTTGGTTTGCAAAGTGTTAGCTTGAGAGCACATAAAACAACTACAACTTCATTCGTAAATGAAACTGTTGTGGTTGGTAGAGAGGATGATAAGAAGAAACTGCTGAACATGCTTCTGTGTGATGAAGATGCAAAGGGTCATGATATAGGAGTTATCACAATCTGGGGCATGGGTGGGGTTGGTAAAACAACCCTTGCTCAACTCCTTTACAATGACGAGAGAGTGCAGAAGCAATTTGATTTGAAGGCTTGGGCATGTGTATCAGAGGATTTTAATGTTTTCGAGATAACCAAGAATCTTGTTGAGTCTGTTTCTTCAAAAGCCTCTGATACTAAAAATCTAGACTTTCTTCGAGTTGAACTAAAAAATAGCTTGAGGAATAAAAAATTTTTGTTTGTGTTGGATGACCTATGGAATGAGAAATATAATGACTGGGATGATCTGGTAACTCCTTTTAGAAGTGGAAAAAGAGGAAGCAAGATCATTGTAACAACTCGCCAACAAAGAGTTGCTGAAGTCACACATACTCCTCCTTTTCCTATTCATAGGTTGAATCCTCTTTCAGATGAAAACTGTTGGTATTTACTTTCCAAACATGCACTTAGAAATGAAGAACACAACAAATATCCAGAGTTAGAAGCAATTGGTAGGCAAATTGCTAGAAAATGTGGTGGCCTACCAATAGCAGCTAAAACACTGGGTGGTCTTTTACGTTCAAAAGTGAATGCAAAGGAATGGAATAGAGTTCTCAATAGCAACCTTTGGGAATTACCACATGATGATGTTCTACCCGCTTTGCGTTTGAGTTATCTTTATCTTCCATCACATTTGAAGAAATGTTTTGCTTATTGCTCAATTTTTCCAAAAGACCACTTTTTGGATAAAAAGCAATTGGTCTTGTTATGGATGGCCGAAGGCTTTGTACAGCAATACACCCATGGGGAGAAAACAATGGAGACAGAAGCTGATGACAACTTCAATGAATTAGTTTCTAGGTCATTGATTCAACAACATGAAGATGATCCTAAAAAGTTTGTCATGCATGATCTCATCAATGATTTAGCGAGGGTTGTGTCTGGTAAGAGTTGTCTTTGCTTTGAAGGCAATGATATCCCAAAAACTGTTCTCCATTTATCATATCCTCGATATGAACTTTGTGTTGGCTCAAAAACGTTTGAGAGCTTTTATAATTTAAATTATTTGAGGACTTTTCTACCACAATCCCCTTATGTCAGGCAATGTTCCATATTTTTCTGGCAAGCTTTCTTGACCAAAAAGGTGCTACATGATTTGCTGCCGAAATTAAAATGCTTAAGAGTACTATCTTTGTCATGCTATCGTGATATCACTGAGCTACCCAATTCAATTGGCAATTTGCAGAATTTGCGGTATCTAGACCTTTCCAGCACTTCAATTGTAAGGTTGCCTGATGCAACCTTTACACTTTACAATTTGCAAACCTTGATTTTATCAAATTGTTCTGCTTTCATTGAATTGCCATCTAAGATAGAAAATTTGACTAATCTACGCCTCTTAGACGTCAGTGACACTAAGTTGAAGGAGATGCCAATACAAATTTGCAAACTACAAAATCTTCATAGTTTGAGTACTTTTGTTGTGGGCAAACGGCGGGGTGGATTGAGGATTAGAGAGTTAAAAAGGCTCCCTCATCTACAAGGAAAACTTTCCATTTTGAAGTTACAAAATGTTGTTGATTCCATGGATGCTTTTGAGGCTAACTTGAACAGGAAAGAGAAAATTGAGGAGTTAGTGTTGGAATGGGATTGTGATACTCAAGATTCACAAATTGTGAAAGATGTACTCAACAAGTTGCAACCTTCAACAAATTTACAGAGATTGACCATCAACCACTATGGTGGCACTAGCTTTCCAAATTGGGTGGGAGATTCTTCATTTAGAAATATTACTTTTTTATGTGTGACTGATTGCAACTATTGCTTATCACTCCCGCCATTTGGACAACTACCGTCTCTTAAGGAGCTCTTGATTGAAGGAATGACATTAGTACAGATAGTCGGCCGTGAATTCTATTGCAGCGAAGCAGAGTCTTCTTCATTTCAGCCATTTCCATCCTTGGAAATTCTGAAATTTGAAAAGATGCCAGTTTGGGAGGAATGGCTACCATTTGAAGGTGAAGGAACGAAATCTCCTTTTCCTTGTCTGAAATATTTGTATTTACTTGATTGTCCTAAGTTGAAGGGGGACTTGCCCAACAATCTTCCTTCATTGACAAGGGTTAAGGTATTAGAATGCAATCAGTTGGAGGCAAAATCATCAGCTCTGCAATGGATTACATCAATTGAAGAATTATACATTCGAGAAGGGGGACATGGCTTATGGAGGGCCCTTGATAATGATTCTCAGGACTCATTGAAACGTCTAAGAATTGAGAAGCGCGACAGCTTGCAGTCTTTGCCAAGAATGATACTGGATAGCCATTGTCTTCAAGAATTGGATCTCACAAATGTCCCATCTATCATGTCCTTCCCAATCGATGGTTTGCCCACTTCATTGCAATGGCTTCGAATTTGCGGCTGTGAGAAATTAGAATTCCTGCCGCATGATTGTTGGCAAAACTACACATCACTTGAATATTTGGAAATTAGAAATAGCTGTCATTCCTTGACATCCTTTCCATTAGGTTGTTTTCCCAGGCTTGGACGTCTTTCCGTTCAAGGTTGTCCTAATTTGGAGACCTTTACACAAGTTGGAGGGTCTGCTACTACCTTAGAATCTTTTGTCGTCAGGGATTGCAAAAAACTTAGGTCAATGTCAGAAGTACATATTGATTCCCTTGCTTCTCTTCGGGACTTTACCCTTTCTCTGCTTCCGAATCTGGAATCGCTGCCTCAATGTGGTTTGCCTTCTAACTTGCAATCAATTTCCGTTCACGACTGCGAGGGACTATCGTCTATGGCTACAGAAGACTGGGGTTTCCAACGGTTGGCTTCTCTCTCACATTTTTGGGTTGGCGGGGATGGAGGTGATGGTATTCTCCATAATTTACTGAAGAATCGATTACTGCCCACTTCTCTTGTGCATCTCTGCATCTCACGACTCTCTAATATAAAATTGTTGGATGGAAAAGGGCTTCAACGCCTGACTTCTCTGGAAGAGCTCCACATCCAGAGCTGTTCAAACATTGAATCCTTACCAGAAGACGAGCTGCCGTCCTCTCTTTTATTACTGGATATCTTTGGATGTCCTAAATTAGAAGAAAGATATGATTATCAGAGAGGAGAACACTTGTCCAAGATTGCTCATATTCCAACCATAATGATACATTTTCAATACTATGACCCTTGAGGTGGTGGGAAGCATCTGAAGGTGAGCTCTGAAACGCCGAGACAATTAAACATTTTAGTATTCATCGACAACTAGTTTTCTTTTCTTTTCTTTCTTTTTTGTTTTCATACGGCACGAAAAAAATTTGGTATTTCCTTGTTTATGACCAATTAATCATAGCATCGGTCAACATCATAAGACTAGTTTTTGCCTATACCACGGATAGCTGAACTTCTAAAATTTGCTTAACCAGGGTCCTTAATGCTTCTGCAATATATATTTATATATATATTAAATAGAACTGGAAGTTATGTTTATATTACTTATAATCTTGTGAAATATGTGATTAAATTTACATTAATATAATTTCTTATCTATAAATAGTATTGCTACTATGGTTGTTTTATATTATTGTTTAAAATTTTTAATTATTGCTAAGCTGTTTCGCCTTTTAATTCTTTTCTTTTTAATTTAAACTATGTCATGGTTTTGCCAAATTGTTATTGTTGATCTCTGTATATATATGCCATCCTAGCACATTTGATGAATAAGAGAAAATATTAATGACGTCAAGATAGAAATCAATTTAGTGATTAATTATATAAGTTAATCATAAAGGTTGACAAGATCTAGAAGCATTCTTTCATTATTTGGCTCAGCATTATACGACTTATATATGTGCATAATGGGATGTGTATGCATGAAGTGTGATACGAACCATGTACACTTGTCATATTTGGGGGTCATTTTACAATGACGGCTCTCCAGCTTTCTTTTATTCAATATTTGTTGAGCCACATCTAATTATGAAGAATTTGGGCTTGTGCGTAATGAGATAGTAAAGATATGTTTGTTTAAGACTTACACCTAACCATCAACAGTGGACTAAGTTTGACTCAATGTTTTTTTGCATGGATATTACTTCTTCTAGTAACTTACTCGAAAATTTCATATACAGAATGTTATTGGCTTTCAATGAGCAGAGCAAAGGTCAAAAGTTCTTTGAGAATGCCACATATAGGTACTGTTTATAGTTAAAACAAACAACTTTTTTAATTTTCTTTTATTATATTATGTGCTGGTAAGATAAAAGTAAGGTAATTCTGAATTTGAATTTGAGGGTTGGAAGTAGATACATGATTTATCTGTGGGCAAGCTTCCATGATTTTAGGAAATTATGATTTTCAAGCAAGTCATGATGGCAGAAAATTGCTATATGAAGTGAGAGGTACTTAAGACGTAAAACAAGGGACATTTTTCATTTCACAATCTTCAAGGTCATCCCTATGTTGAGTTGAGAAAATACGTTAGGTACTGGGTACTTGGGTCAATCGGAATTAACTCTAACAAAATCAATTTTTCTAAGACAATTTAGTGTTTTTTCTATGCCCATATGGGTTTGTCTTTTTTAATCAAAAATTGAGTAGCCACTCATTACTGTAATTTAAAGCGTCCAATTGTTGTTAAATTTAATTTGATATTGTGTTTTGATAAATCAGGTTAGAAAAGGGGAGGGAAGCAGTAGAATTGCTCTGCTTTAGAGGACAAGAGTTAAATGTTAAGCAAGGGCAAGTAAGAAACTAACTGAACTGTTGACTATTTTACCTCATATTATTAATATAATCATTATGAGAATTATCAAATGAACACAAAGATGATGTTTTAAAAAAGTTTAACTAAACAATCTGTTGGCATAAAGGGAAGCATTACTTTGTTACTCATGTTTAGAAAATTTGATTTCTAGTGTTTTGCTTTTTCAGGTTGCAAGACTAGGACTTTGTATCCTCCATTCCACGGTTGTCATCAATTGCTTCTTTACTTCAACGAAAACAAAGGTTTGATCTCTAAAATTTAGAATTAGATACTTAGTTTAGTGTACTAATAATAGTGTCTTAATTCTCTTTCCAGGACATCACTCTGTGTGGGATGGTTAGCCACTTCACAGTTTTTGAAATATTATACCGTGCTTATGGGAAAATTGTTTTTGTTAACCTTTGTATGAAATTATAGCGTGTGTTATCTCTTCCATCTATGTATATTTCACAAATGCGGGGCTCTAATTTCTTTAATCCTGATGGTGGTCATCTTACAATTTTGGTTTTCTAGCTTTCTCATATTCAATATTTGTTATCAGCCACATATATGTATGACAAATTTGGAACACTTTGAATTATATCTAATCATCAACAGTGGGCTAACTTTTACTTAGAATAATATCAATAATAAGTACATTTATGACATTATATTTCAATCAAGCAATAACATCTTTTTTTTTACGTTAAATGAATTTTACTCTTACAGAAATATCTAACAATGTTTAAATGGATATGACTCTTCTTTTTAAGAAAGCAGGTTAGAAAAAACGAAGGAAGAGGTTGAATTGTTTTGCCTCAAAGGAGGCTATAACTTTGGTACAGATTGAGAAAAGGGATATATGCAGTATTATGTTGAGCAAGGGCTGGTAAGAAACTGATTAATCCTCTCTTCATAGCCTTGGAACTTTGAAGTGAGAATATTTATTTATATTCTTTACACACTTTAAATGAATTCTTTGCAGACTTCCAGTGATATGCCTGTGTCTTTGAGGGTTCTGTGATATAAACATAGTCCAAGATCGACATTGCAAGGTAAAGGGGCTACTTGTTTTGCACGAGACTGATTGTTTTTGGAATAATTTCCTAACTACAATGTATTAAATTTACCTTCTGTATAAATATAACATTATTGGAAACCTCAAATGAACATAAAGATCATTTTTTTCATAATCGCACATGGCACTTTTGAAAGAACAACTAACTCCCACTTGAGTTAACTAATATGTAAGCATGAAGGGTAGCATTACTTCATTGCTATATATTACCCTTATATTGAGTTGCAAATTTGATTTCTATTATTTTGCTTCTTCAGGTTGCAAGTTTTTAAGCTTCGTGGGTAATCCTCCATTTAACAATTGTCTTGGGACAGAATTGAAGGTGCTGCCTATTTTCCTTATGCACTTCTCAACAACTACAACAGCAAAAAGGAATGATTTCTAAAAATTAAAATTGGATATTTAAGTAATGTTGCTTAATATTTTAGCATTGGTTTTGATTATGCCAAAGTGGCATGCAGACATGAAACTCTGAGAGAACGAAAAGCTTTCAAGGCAAAGGCCCAAATTGCAGAAGCTGAGACCAAAAGACATAAATACCACTCCCTTGGAAGCATTGAAGACCAAGCTAGAAGACAAAGTGCATTCAAGCCTACTGAAATCAAATCGCTGCTTCACATTCTCTGATTTTCTATTAGTAACTGTGGTCATCTATTTTATTCACACTTTGGGAGTTTATTTGTGAGAAGTTCCTGTGAGCATTTAACTTCTTAAGAGTTTCTCTTCGTGGGTTCTTGAGTTTAAAACCTTACTGGTTAAGGCTCTCTTTACTTTGTTTTATGGTTTCTTATTTTGGCACCATCTATGTTTGAATTATGTTCAGAATCAGGTTGAGTATTATTTAATATGTACCCATGTTAAATTATTATTATCATTATTATTATTATTATTATTATTAAAAACTGACCCCAGTTCTCAAGGCAAACCAATACTGTCCAAAAATGCCAGACAAATTATTCCCCGTCAAACTTCGCCAAATCCCTCATATTATTGCACTCTTCCTGTGACAGAGGTTTCCTTTGTATGCAAGATAAGAGTTCATTTTAATAATGTTTCTTTCCAATGTCCAAACAAAATAGAATAGTTAATTAATTAAAAAATATACTGAGTCATAGAAAGCATGCTACATCCATAAAAACTATCAAACATGAATGAGAAATCGTATTTTTCACACCATTAATTCTAGACTCATAGTCTCCCTTATTTGGTCAAGAAGAATTAATGGGACTTCCCATTAGTAATTCTAATTTGTTTTGTTATTACTTTATCAACTAATTAATATTTTCTTAAATGCTTACTTGGCAAACAAAGCTCCATAGGGGCAAATTTTATAGATGGTATGACATAATTATGAGTGGTTCCTATTCTCCTCACATGCTTTATATGCTTTTGGAATAACATTAGCTTATAAAACTCTCTCTCTCTCTCTCTTAAACTTGTTCTTACACTAATCCCTATAATAAAATGCTACATACAAGTAAACGTTAAAATAATCAAGAAACAAATAGCTCTTCTTGAAAATTATAACAATTTAACAAGTATATATAACATATAAAACAATAAAATGCAAAATTTAAGGGGAGAAAGTTTAACACATTAAATTTTATCTTGATTTATCTTCACATAAGACTTCCGTCTAATTCCTTGGAGACAAGACAAATTTCGTGCTAAACTTGATTTTGCTTATAAGTAAAAAGTGAATTTCTCACATTCACCACTAACTTATAAATTTTACACACTGATCAACAATACATGGTTTTCCAATATTAACCACGAAAACTCTTGACATTTTTAACTGGCTCACCAAAAATGATTACCTTCGCAATTTTTGACAATGGAACGTCCCCTACACTACCTCTCAATAGAAACTTAGGCTAGGATTTTACGAGAAATAAAGGTGGAAAGTAATACTGGGATTCCTTTCCACTATTGCTCTCTCAAACGAGAGCAAATATGCCAAATAAAGTGCAGTAATACAAATTTTTTCTTCAAGCTATTAAGAATTGAATTAGCACGTTCGTAGAGGCTCAGCTACTTTAAGGCCCAGCAGCTTCTTATATTTATATTCTCTGATTTAAACATTGCATATCAAGGAGATGGGTTTGGACCCAAATATGGAATGGTGAAACAAGGCCAGCCTACAAGAAGTAGAAGCCCAAACAAGGTGACCCAATCATATTTTTCGATGTTTGCCAAAGTCATAGGTTCGAAGGGTCCCAAAAACATTAGAGAACGAGAGCTCCAAGGCTAGCCCACACATGGCACTATGTTACCCTATGCATGAAGCCCAGGCCCAATAAAGAGAGGCCCAATCTCTTTGTTTTTGTAGTTTTGTTGTTTCCTAAAGCCATGTAATA
Organism: Erythrophleum fordii; assembly: GCA_032878935.1. NCBI lineage: Eukaryota > Viridiplantae > Streptophyta > Magnoliopsida > Fabales > Fabaceae > Erythrophleum > Erythrophleum fordii. The sequence goes on along the minus strand of JAVQMF010000058.1, from coordinate 28,745,853 downwards.
TAGTCAATTAGACAAATATACAACGAGTAATGACTCTAAGAATATACATACAAATGTAGAACTTTTTTTTTTATGAAGTTAAAATATACCTCTACCATAATATTAAAAAAATAACAAAGGGTAAATAGGATATAAATCAAAGAATGACAAAATGACCATAGCTTGTAATTCCACCTAAGTTTTACAATGAACTCAGGCAGAAATACTCTCGCTGCAATAATGGATTGCTGCAAATTTAATCCTATAAGTTGGACTAAAACTAATAATCTCTTCTTTAGATTATTAGGTTTATGAATTAATCGTTCAAATTAATAAACAAGCTGCATGTTAATCTAGTGCGTGTGGCCCACTTATACAGTTGGAATCTCAACCATTCGCCACACTTATATCTTGATGTAGTCGAAGTTACTAGAGACTAGAAATGAAAAGCACAGCAAAAAGGCTTGTATTGGTCATATAGAAACGAAGTTGACTTTGCACCAAAAAAGAAATAAAGAATATTATAGTTTTGCAAGAATAAATTTTTTAAAGTAGTGTTTGGGTGGATAGCAAAAGAATGAAATGGAATGGAGTAGATTGACTAAAATAAATTAGGTTATTATTTGGGACTTTTTTAAAAGATGAAATGGAATGATAAGTTTTTATATCTCTTCAAATTAGGGAGTTGAAGATAGAATGATTTGCACTTATATTAAAATTACAAATATATTGTCATATTCTAATATCCTCTTTTATGTGGGATTATTTCATAATGATAATATTAAAAACTAATTTATAAAATATTTTATTTCATTAATGACTCCCTTCTTTCTTTTATTAAATTTTTAAATAATATAGTAATACATAACTTGCTATTCTACTTTACTACATTCAATTATTTATCATTTTATTTAATTCTCTCGTAGACTTCCAAACTTAACCTAAAATATTGCACAAAATATAATTGAAGAGAAAAAAATTGAGTATGTGAGATCTACACAAATAAGTTCTATTAACCCCACGTACTCTGAATCTCTTTTTTCAACTACGCCAAAATATGTTCCATAATTACTTGGCACATGTCATGTATATATAAATGTGTGTGAGAGAGAGAGAAAGAGAGAGAAACTTTGAATGGATAAATTAATATAGGTGGGGGAGAGAGAGGAAAGAAAATGTGTAATGACAAAATAGGTGGGGTAGGTGAATTCAAGGAAGATGGGGTTTGATGGATGAAATGTTTAATCTTTAGGAGACAAGCACCAAAAGATTGTGTGCCTTAGTGGAAGTCTCAGGCTAACCAAAGAGGATATGCCTAAATCCTATGCCTTTTTCAATTCCATTCATTATCAACATGCATGAAAAAATTAAAAAAAAGAAGAAGAAAACCTTATAATTTGTTTCCTAACTCAACTGGGGCTGGTGACATTGTGAAGTAACATATTGGCGTTTTGCCCAACACTTGAAGAGCATTTAGCTAAGATTCCCATGCTGGTTCATTTCCAAGCTCATGATGATGCTCAAATGGCAACACCACCAACCCAAGACTTGTCCTTTGGCTGAGAAAAAAGTTGCGATCTAATATTGTTATTTGTACCATCACAACCCACTCAATGCCTTTAACATTAAAGTATATCGCTCAAAGTGTGCCACATGTCCTATCCAAGACAACCACTCTTCACTAGATCCATTTCCCTAATGGGGTAAATTTTCTATTTTTTTAAACTCTATTTTCGTAACTCATTTTTTGATAACAAAAAAATATATATACATATAAAACTTAAAAGACCTAAATAACAAAGGAAATGTACTCTCAAAGATGAAACTAAAGCTAAAAGTGTAAAGTATCTACAATTATTAAGATTCTAAAAGATGAAAAATGGAAGAGCAAAGTTCAAATATTTTGTCCAAGAATCTACAAATCCATTGGAACTTGATGATGGGTTTGTAAAAGTTGATTATAGGACTTTGAAAACATCCAAAGATATATGGCATAAGCTTGAAAATTAACAATCAATTCCTTTTAACAAAGAAAACATAATGCATATCTAATTGCTTCAAATAACACATTTATCCTATTTTGACGATATCTAGTTTTGTTACTGATAAAAAATTAAATTGTTAGTTTAATTTTTTACAATTTGTTTATTTAATTTCCCATATTTTAAAATAGTTTTCAATATACCCTTTCCCTTTCATTTAAATCCCGTTCACAAATTAATATAGGGACTAACATATCACTTTGATGAATTTTGTTTCTGTTAATGCAACTCTAGTTAACTCATACCTAGCACACATTCAATCTACGTAAGATAACTGAGTTTATAAAGTTAGGATTGAGTGAGTAAGCTTTAGAGGTATAGAACCTTAAAAAATCACCAAATTAAGGTTTTTAATTTGGACTTCTTATCTAATATAGACTAAATGTGTTCCACATATGAGGTAGCATGCATGAATCAATATTTTATTATGTTAATTTATAGAAAGAGATGAAATAAATCACAACATTGAAAATATTTTAATAAATAAAAAATTAAATAAAAAAATAAAGTGGATGACTATATGCAAAGTCTTCATATGTTAATGATGAAAATAAGATTTTGTCTTTTTTTTTTCACCATTTCGATCAGATTTGTCCTTGAATTTTAATGTGAAATCATTTTTTTAATCCAAATAATCCAAAGAGACTCCCTCACATTAATTTATGGAATGTACACATAATTATGTTTAATATAATTAGAAAGATAATAAGAATATAAATAAAATAGAATAATTATATTTGATATAATATATAAATATATATATATTATTCTATTTGTATATTTGGTCAAATAAAAATAATAATGAAATAAAAATTAATCATGAAAAAATGACAAAAATATCCCTATTTAAAAAATGATAATGGTAAAGGTAACGGTAATAAAAATATAATACACTTTACAAAATTTAAGTACAACAATTTCTTTCCGTTCATACATTTATCTAAAGAAAATAAATTATACCTCTATTTTTTATTATTATCTATCAAATGAGATGTAAAAATAAATTCAATCTCTGTGTTCTTCAATAAAGACTTCCAAAGGGGGCATAGTGTGTTAGTCATATAATGGAATCCAATATGGTAGTGTGGTGATGGATTTGAATGGGCATGGGTGGGGGTTTTGTTATCTTCCCACAAAGCATTCCTTAGAGCCACGTTGCCCACTTCACAGACAAAAGAAAAAGGTTGCTTTTTTCAATTGAAGGCCTTCTTCTTCCTTCAAACTTATCCAAAAAGAAAGCTTCACTCACCAAACCCCAATTGTTGACCACATTCAAGGGACACCACCTCCAACAACAACATTAGAAAACACTAGTCTTCCCCCCAAAGAATAATAAAAATATGGAGGAAAGCAACAAGTGTTCCCATGTTTGAAACTAGGGAATCTTTTAAAATGTTTAAATTAAATTAATCTTCTTTAAATCAATATATATTATATTTCTACTACAAATTACACTATTTATAAACTATGAACAATGTGATTCTATGTTTTAAGATGTGTCTCATTATTTCTTTTAGATCTCCTCTTTTTTTAATTTTTAAAAAAATTTACAGAGAATCCTATGCAACCACACATGATTTAATAAAATTATATTTAACTTTTTTATTTAAAAATTACACTTTAAATTTCTTTTCATCAATAAATTTAACTTTTTATATAATATATTTTTTTAAAAAAATTATTTATTATTTTTTATTATTGTATTAAAAATAAAATTATAGTCTCATTAAAAATTAATATCAACTTAATTATTTATTGTCATATTAAAAAATAAATCATAATTTTATATTATACAAAAAATAAATTTTTGAATAAAAATAAATTCATAAAAAAAGTATACAGTATTTATAAAAATATTGTCAAAGTTGAATATAATTTTTTAAAAAATTATTAAGTATACTTTAATTAAATTTTAAAAGTTATTAATGTAATCTATTCAATTCTTCATTGTCATTTGAATGGAATATTTTATTTATGTCACTTCAGCGCTTTGATTGATTGCTTGTTCAATGGCTCTGCTCCATGAACGTGATTCAAATGTGGCAATATACTGAAAGGATTATTAATTTTATGGGTCATGACGATCATAATTGCCCCAATAGGATTATCTAGAAACCACGAACAAAATTCCATTTGTCGTTGCATTTGAAATGAAAGAAAACAGCCTTTGGTTTCCAAAAGAAAGAAGGAAAGAAAAGAGCCGTTCTTTTTTGTTTTTTTCCTCCTAAGAGATATTTAATTTGCATCACTTTGAAGATTATCATTTTAGTACATTCATATTTCCTTTTTGTTATATAAAGAAACATTTTAAGACATTTATAAACCAAATTAGTAATTCATAAATGCAAACATAAATATGTATGTTACCAAAAGAATATATAAATTGTTAGCATAATTGACTTTTAATATATTTATATATTTATCTATAATTAACATAACTTATTTATTTTGTTATTATTATCTAAGAGATCTCTCTTGTATAATGTATAACAACTTCATAACTGAACTGAATATTAAGTATGAACATTAAAGTCACATGAAATATTAGTTTATTTGTATACTCAATTGACTTAAAAAAAAAAACTACTCCAAGCTTTATCAATATCTTTTTTAAAATTGCTTTGAAATTAATTAATATAATTCTATACTAAATGATATCCTTTTGTATAAGAGGAAATGATATAATTTGACTGAAATTTTATATTTATAACATTAGATAAGACCTAATGTACCTATCTGTTTCCTAATTGCCTTCTCCCCCATATATAAAGTCATTAAAAGACAGTTCATGTAATGAATTATATGTATATTATTCTTGTAATTTTCACATCCCATTTATTTATTATTGACATAATGTTTGTCTGCCTTTTGACAATAAGCAAAGAGCAAATTGTTTGACTATTTGAACATTTTCAATTATTTAAACATTGTTGTCAATTTCAGTTTGGTAAACTGTAAACAACATATACACTACAAGCTTTTGATAGATGGAAGACTTGATTTAATGTTTTAGCTGTCGTAAAGGGAATTTTTGAAAGTTTAATTAAACTAAACCACGTCTCTAAATGAGAATACGCCAAAAAGAAAAAAAGCTAGGTAATATATAAACAGAAGTTTCGTGCTAATTAAGGTTTGGCTTAGTGGTTGTGTCAATTTTCATTAAAGGTGAATATTCCTTTCTAATAAGTCTTTAAGGAGATAAATCAAACAATTTATTTCTGTAAGTTTTTTTTTTTCATATTTCAAAGTAAACTTAATTGTGAGCCAGGTTTGTTAAAAATACAAATTGATCTTATAAAAAAAGTTACATAAATATTGGGCTTAGGCCTAGGCCTCCTTTTTTTTTTTCTTTTTTGGCACTTTTTCTTTTTGACCTTTTTGATAATTAATTACTTCTGTTTTCAAAAAAAAAAAGAAAAAAAAAAGATATCCTCTAAATATGAGAGAGAAAAACCAACTTTACTTAATGATAAACACTGATTAATTAAGTCAATTACCTTGGCATGAAAGAAGGGTGTCAGGTTCACACATGAAGCAATCAAATTACAACCAGCTCCAAGAAAAGAATCGCCTTTGTATGTTATTCCCATTAGGGGTGTTCAAAGGTTTGGTTTGATTCGGTTTTGAGCAAAAATCAAACCGAACCAACTTAATCGGTTTAGCATTTTGTTGGACCTTGTCGGTTTTAAATTTTAATCGGTTTGGTTCGGTTTTTGTTCGATTTGGTTCGGTTTGGTCCGGTTTGGTTCATGTTTTTTTTGTCCAAAAGTAATTTTTTAAAAAAAAAATTTGTTCCTTATAATATGTAGAATTTAACTTCTAATATCTTACATATCTTAAAATTTTGACCAATAATAACTTTGGAATAATTTACTATTTATATATATATATATTACCTAAACAAATTTCATACATTCACAAATAAGTTTTAAAAAGTGAAAAAAAAAAGAGTAATATCTTATAATAAATAGTATAAATAATTTGTATATTTCTTGAATCACATAAAGAATGTAATTTTGATATAAATTTAATTGACAAAAGATCCCACTAATCTAAAAAGAAACAAAATATTAAATTTTAATTAATTACAATTTTAATGGTTCGGTTTGGTTTGGTTAACCGAACTAAATATGGAGAAAACCGACAACCGAACTGATTTAATCGGTTTTACAATCACAAAAACCAAACCAAACCAATTATTAATCGGTTTTATTCGGTTTTTGGCGGTTTGGTTTGGTTTAATTGGTTTGGTTCGGTTTTGTTCACCCCTAATTCCCATCACGCGTGAAAATATCACTTGCGCCATGTTGCCTATGTCGTGGGAATGGAAAAGGAAAGTTAAAAAAAATTAATTTTAATTTTATAATTATTATTTAATATTATTTATCAATCATTATTCAATTATTAAAAATAAAAATATTATAAATATTTTTTATTTACAAAATTATTATTTTTTATTTTTACTTTCATACTTAATTTTATATGTAATAAACAAGAAATAAGGAGTTTGCGTGGCTTTATCAATGACAGCAATCTTGATCTACTACTAATTTGTTTATATTATATTGTAATCAAAAGAGAAGTAAATATTTTGATTAAAAAAGAAAGTTGATATTCATATGGAGTGCACAAAATTTCGATACTATCTTATGATCATAAATTAATTGCGAAAGTTAAATCAACAAAAAATAATCTTGTTAATAATACGTTTTATTTATTACATTTACTTTTTAATCTTGTGTATTTATTATTAAAATTAAACTGAGTTTTTTAAATAATTAAAATTTTTTTCCACATTTAAAAATAATTTATTAAATACGAAAATAGAAGAGGACCTTCTAATACAAATAGGAAGAGTGTCATTAACTTAACGTTCAAATATATATAACCTCCTTCAATTATCCTTTTTTCCTTTAAAATTTCAAAATTGACTTTGTAAATTATTGATTTCATGCAATCAATGTAACACCCCGAGATTAATTAAGGTATTAATCATAGATTTAGATTAATTAAGAATAATTAATATGAGATGATTGGGCAAGTTAAGTGAATGGGGATTTTTAGAGAGATAAATTATTAGCATGGGTTTGAGAATCATTTAGGATAGAGATTTACATCTAGGTCCAAATTAATGAATCATGATAAGAGGCTAATTGAGGCCCAATGAATTAGGTGCAGACCCAAACCTTTGAACCCTTCAAACTTGGCCCAAATCCCATTAAATTTCAGCAACCCAATGTATAAAACTGGCCCAATAGAATTCTGCAGCCCAACACTTTAAAACTGCCCCAACAAGCTAAAATCTAAAACCCAATTGGATCTGGACCTTGGAGCAGCCCATGACCCATCCTTGACCCAACTTAAATCCACCTAAAACCCTAATGCTTCAGCCACTTTCCCATTTGCTGAAACACAAGAAGCAAATTCGGAGTTGGAGAAGGAGGCTAGGGTTGGGGGGCAAGAATTCTTCATTTTCACACACTTAGAGCAAGATTTGGCCAAGGTAATAGTTATACAACTTAATCCCCTCATCTTTCTCTTTAATTTAGCCCGATTAGTTTTTCATTTGGAGAGTTTTCATCATACCCAAAATCTGAAATGTAGGTGTTTGGGGATTTTCTTAGTGCAATTCGTAGGTTGAGGTTGGGGCTGGTATTAGGTGAGTTTAAACCCCCCATTTTGATGCTTTTTTTGTTAGTTTAAGACCCCCATAGCTAATTTATATTATGGATATTAATTTTGTACGAATTTGCTTAGAATTTTGGGTAAAATATTGAGGTTTCTGGTAGAGGATACTTGAATCCGAATTTGGGACTTGTAGTGGCTGGGTAAGTGTTCTCTATGTAGTTATTAGCATTTTAAATTCTTTGGGTACTTGCTGCAATTGTTAATAATGAGTTAAAGTAGTAATTATCTGATGTTATGGTTATAAGGAGACTTTGTACCTGTGGTGGCTGTTGTAATTATCTACAAGTGAGGTAACCGGGGTTTATATTAATTCCACGCATGTATCTGTTTAATTTCGTATTTTCTGTACATAAATGATTTGAAAATGCTGAATGAATTGGTTGACTATCTATTGTATGATAATTGGACCTTGTGAGTCCATGATGGAGCTGTGGTGCGGCTGCCACCCGTGCATGTGCTACGATCGAGCACCGGGTTATGATCAAACCCCAGATGCACTGAGCCCTGGTTGTGCTCAATGGGGAGTAGGTGCCGTGGACGGGGCTCTCCCGGTGTTAATGGCCTTTAACATGTTAAAATATGATTGCTAATATGGGATAGTAATCATGATAGCCTAATTGTTTCATTTGCTGAAATGACTGATATGATTCTGATGTTAAATTTGATTCATGCATATATGTTAATTAAACTGGATTATATGATGGAATTGTCTTGGTTACTGAGATTTATATCTCACCCCGTTTTATGGGATTACAATTTCAGGTGAAGGTTCTTCGGGTAAGGATAAGGGTAAGCAAGTGGATGAACATCCATGAGCTGAGGCCCGGTGTGGGGGAGCTACACTTGGTCTAAGTAGAATAGGATAGATGCTGATCTTTGTTAGGTCTTGTATAGCATCATCATGTATCTACATTGCCAAGTGTAGGAGTATGTATTTTGATAATATAATGTGTATCTATTGAGGAGTAGGCCTTACTTTAAATTGGTAATTGATGTATGGATTTGTGTTATCTATAATGAGCCTTGTTGAACTTTGATGTATCTTATTATTGGAGATGTAATCTTGACATAAGTGATATCTATTGATAGTTCATGAACTCTTGTTATTGTATTTTGCAAATTGCTGATAAATGGACTTGCTGATATAGGGTAATTAGAGGAAAGAAAATGACCCTTGAATCTTGAACTAATAAAGATAGATTAGCCGGATAAATTAGGCTAATGAAGGATAGTGAGCCCCCCACAATGATGGTAGAGGGGCCCTAGGGTGTTAATGAAGGGAAAATGGGGAGTAGGAGGCAAGAATTTCAGAGTTATAGGCTCAGAAGGAATTTCGCCGCGGCTAAAATATAATTGGCCGCGGCCAATATAGGCGAAGTTGTCCAAGGAGAGTGCCAGAGAGGGATTGGCCGCGGCGAAATGTAAGAGATCAAACTAGAAGTCATCCAAAGAGGAATTCGCCACGGCGAATTATGGAATTGGCCGCTGCGAACTTTTAGGAAAATGTCCCCGGCATTCCAGAGAGGAATTGGCCGCGGCGGAAGGAGGAATTGGCCGCGGCCAAAATTGAGAGGCGAGCGAGGAAGTTCCAGAAGGCTTCTTCGCCGTAGCGCCATGTAGGTTGGCCGCGGTGAAACTAGTGATGAAGAAATGGGTAAAACAGAAAAGAATCGGCCGCGGCGAAGGATAATTTGGCCGCGGCTAACATGCTGAAATACTTATATTAACTAAAAAATCTTTATTTTCCATATGTTAATCACAAAGGATGATTTAGAGTCATTAGGGTGGGTTATAACTGATGAGTAATAGAACCAAGGCTCCTAAATGGATGTTTAATTCCCTTATGAACATAAGTATATGTAATCGTATGATTGATGACTCTAATCACATTAAGGTTTTAATTTTTTCATATTTTCATGACCTATAATGATTAATCATGTGTTTAACCTTAATTATGATGATAAGAAATTAGAGTCGTGACAATCAATCCCTTCTATATGTGATTCTATTAAATTTACCAATAGAGCTCTTATGTGACACAATAATTAAAAACATTTTAATCATAGTTAACATGTAATTAGCATTTAATCTCTCTCTCTCTCTCTCTCTCTCTCTCTCTCTTGCTCTTCTCCATCTCCTTTATTAATAAATCGTATTTTGTAAAAAATTAAAATTAAATTAAAATATAGTATAATTTTTTGTTTTACAAGAAGGGAGTTTTTATTATAAAAATGGAATAAAATTTCTTATAATTTTAACAAAGTTTAAAGAAAGTATATATAATTCACTGTAAATTATATTTGCTATTCATTATATTTTAGACATTGCACCTAACTTTGTTTTAATTAATTTTTAGTCAATGTAATTAACTTTTTCTCAATATTCATTTCTTCCAAAAATAAATTGTTTTTATTATCATATTAAATATACAATTACAATCTTATATTGAATTTAATATCAATATAGTTGTCATTATTATGACATCAAAAATAAAATTATAATATCATATTTTATAGAAAATTAACTTCTTTGATACAATAAATTAGAAAACAGGCATTTGCAACATATATCAAAATATCACAAAAGTAAATTTTTAAAACAAAAAGAATATTAGGTGTAGTCTATCTAAATTTAAAATTAGCATAATTTATTCAATAAATTGGCGGGCGTTCAATTTTGTATTTTATTTCTGTCTTAGTAAAAAATTCATTCTTAATGTTGCGCAAAGAATAATGATAGATGCTATTATTTTAGTGCTATGTTATATATTATAGAGTGAGAGGTTTTAATTAATCAAAGTGTAGGTTACAGAAATATTGGAGACAATGTGAATAATGTGACTTTAATTAAAAAGTGTGCAACCATCATTATTCTTATCCACAAATATACTCTTGGTGTACTATTATAAATTTATAATTAAGATAAAAGTAAATGAAATGTAGTCCATGAAAGAATAGCTTTGCTTCTAAAGAAAATTGTCGTAATTAAATAATTGATTAGTTGGTGTATTAATTAAAGTACTAGTACTTTACCATTCATTTTCAAGTTTTTATTAATAATTGTTCCAAGAAAATTGGTTAAAATATAACTTAGTTAAGTCACAAGATTAAAAAGAATCTTTGACTTTTTGTATATCACAATTAAAGATCTTTTTTAATTTTATTTCTATTAATTAATCCTCCTTTTAAATAATTTTAATATTGCATTCTCATATGTGGATTTAGTATATTTAAAATTTTATTAACATATAAAAAAATATATATATTACGAGAAGAAATATTATTTTAAAAAAATTAAATAGTTTCCCAAATAAGAATTGAAATTTCAACTTATATGTGTAAAATAAGGCAGACGTGTATGGAAGAAAATTCAGATAAACATAATGCAAAATAGCAATAAAGTGACAGGAAAATATACAAAGGCAAATTAATTATTTGTAGTGTTGCACATGGTTGAAGGAAAAATGATTGAAAGCTTGTTTTCGTTTTATTAAAATATTAACCTCGCATTCTGTGTTTATATATTTTTTAATTATATTATATAAATTTATCCTTAAACTATTGAGATCTAAATTTTAAAAAAAATTATAATTTAAAATTATAACTTAAAGATATTTATATTAAAAGATTTTAAATTTTAAAATTATTTTAAAAAATTTAACTTGAATTATTAAATTATAATTTTTTTATGTAATTTAAATTTTTAGAATAATTTTAAAATTTAAGATATTTTAATATTAATTTCTTTAATTTTAGATGTTGAACTATAATTTTTTTCTAAATTTTAATATAAAGATCCCCAATATCTATAAAACGGCTTGACATAATCCGAATGATGTCCACCATGGACCCATTGCAAGACGAAAATAGCGTGTGAGGCTAAAATCATAGCTGTGCCTATACCTATGCATTGGGTATTAATAATTACGCCTTAGTTCAATCATGTTGCCGCATTTAGTCCTTTGACGTATTGATATTGATTTTGTTGTCCCAACCACTCAATTGATTATGAATATGATTTGTACTATTGATTTCTTTTTTAAATTGCACATAATTTCTTAAAAATTATACTTGTGTTTAATTAATTTTATTTAAAAAATTAAGTAAAATTAATTAAACATAAAAAATACATGTTGTAATGTAAATTTGTTTGATTGTGTTGGTGATATTTTTTTAAGAAAAAAACTTGTGTTTTAAGATCTTATGTTAAAAATATTTATATCAAAAGATTTTGAATTTTAAAATTATTTTAAATGATCTTAAGACAAAAAATTTTAATTTAGAATCATACATTATCATTTTTTATAATTTAAATTTTTAATTTTAAAATATTTTAAAATAATTTTAAAATTTAAGATCATTTCATATAAATATTTTTAACTTAACATATGAATTGTAATTTTTCTTTTAAATTGTTTAAGTGTCTTTAAATTTATAAGAGGAATTGAGAACCATCTTCCTTTTGGTGCTGAATTAACTAACATTTATATGTTTATCAAATTTTGTGTAAACTATTCTGTTAAGTTAATTTTTTAAAAAAATTTAGAAACTTAATAAGATTGTAAATTTCTCTTTTTTTAATTAATCAAACCATAAAAATAACTTTTTTTCTCTTTTTAAATATCTTCATCCTTTAAAAATAATATTAGTGAAATAAAAAATAGCTTACATATATCAAGTGTGTGTTAACACTTTAGCATTTATGAATATATAGACTAAGTTATTTTAATTTTCTTTAAATTTAACATTAAATGTGTACATATTAAAAAAACATTCATAATTTTTATAAAAAAATATAAATTAAATCTGATAATTTTTTTGGAAAATGCACTTATAGCTTGTAAAATAATTTTTTAATAAAATTATTAACTGGGGCATTAAAAACTACTCTAAAGTTAAATTTATTCGCCAATTACCTAAAACATGATTATTTATTAAGTATATCGTAGCTTCAAACATTATTTTTGAAGACAAAGTAAAGTTGTAAACATTTTTTAAATCTAAGATTATCATTTAAGGTTTGATTAGGAATTTTGAATAAAGGGAGGAGGAGCTATATATATATATATATATATATATATATATATATATATATATATATATATATATATATATATATATATATATATATATATATATATATATATATATTCTTAAAACTAACATGAACAGTATCTATGAATAGTAATTATTGTTTATAAATATTATTCACATCAATTTTTCTTTTGGATTTTTTTTTTATTTGATTGATTGGCATTGAATTCTCATACATTTGCACGACTCCCCTCTAATTATTAATGAAATGAAATAGAGTGGTTTTAGGATATAAAAAAATAATCTACTCTATTGATTAAAAGTTTGATTATTAAAAAGAAATATGATAACCCACTAATGTTTGAATGCTATAATGTCATTAATAAGGGGTGGGTTTAAGAAGTGAAAATTTTAATATCATTTCTGTGTGTGATGTTAACTCTTTTTAAAAATATAAACAAGTAAAGAGAATTAAAGACAAAAAAATAAAAAATAAATAAACATCTAAATCATCCAGACATCTAAATTTGAATACGTTTGAAAACTGGAATGTAGTGAGTTAGGACTAGTTTCGAACCCTTATAACCAACCTTATGTCATTAGTTTTTAAACATGGAATCAATAATTAAGATACTCAATTCATTCTTTTCTATTCTATCTCATTCTCAATTTATCATTCCCATCAAGCCCTATGACATTTACATTTAAGTTTTTATGACTCATATATAATGCCTTAATTAACTATTTTGTTAGAACATATATAACATTAAAAATGACTAAACAGTGTAATATTTTACTTATTTAAAGTGGATAATCACAAAGTTTATATTTGAAAAAAAATTAATTTTCCTAAACTTGAAGTTATATGCAAATATATTTTTTTGGAATTTTTAAAACTAAAACTTAGGTTTATAGATGAACTTTGACACTTAAAGAAAAAAAAATTAGACAAACGAATCTATTTTTGGGGATATAAAAATTTAAAAACTTAATTTGTATTTTTAAAAATTTAAACAATTATTTATAAATAACAAAAAAATCAATTGGATTTTTTATATTTTCCTTTTATGAATCATTTGGTTTTAATGAGAAGGACTTGTCTTTAATTGAATAAAAAATGAGGATTATAATTAACATATATGTAAATTCACTTAGATATCATTTGATTGCAATAAAAAATCATAAAAATATAATCATCATTGACTCTTGAATATTAAGTTTTGAACCTAAATTCCAATCCCCCCTATGTGTTTGTCTGGGTGTAACTTGAATTCACTTAATTTTTCTCTAAAATTAACAATATCAATTTTAAAGAGAAATAAATACAACATATATGAAATTTAGCCTGAATCCTTTCTTGCTCTATGTGAGTATGATGTCGTCTATTAAAAAGAAAATAGAATATGAGCAAAAAGAAAAGAGATAGGTTTTATATATACTTTTTTATTTTAAAAGAATTATAAGAAAAGATTTAAAATTAAATAAATTTATTTTAAAAGACATATTATTATTGAGTTCAACTATTTTTTATTAAAATAATTGGTAATCAACGTTAAAATAAATGGTAACAAGTCTTATAAAATAATTTTTTTTTAACTTTGAGCCCTTAAATATAATTTTCTTTTTTGTTTGGTATTAATTTTTAAAAAAATTTTCTAACAAAATAATACATTAAGTAAGAGAGAATCTAAGTTGATTTATTTGAACAATGAAGATTCTCTCTTACTTAATGTGTGTATATATATATATAAAGAATTGAGATGAACTATTTCAAGAAGAAATAAGCATAAAGTGTAAAGTTCATTGTTCAAATAAATCAACTTAGATTCTCTCTTACTTAATGTGTGTGTGTATATATATATATATATATATAAAGAATTGAGATGAACTATTTTGGTGGGGGAGAGGGGCAAGTTGAGGTAGCAAATTGCATGGTGCATGTTGATGAATAAGTTGGGAATTGGGAAGTGGGAGAAGCTGTGAGATGCATTGGTCTCTTTTATGAATATGAAATTAGAGAGACAAGTGGAGGCAGCGGTCCATTGTGGTTGCTTGTGTGATATGTGTTTGTGATGGACCACCCAAACTCTTAATAATTGACAATATACCTTTGAGATTGACCCTCAGGCCTCTTAAACTACTAATACAATAATACCCATCTCATTTTGTTTCAAAATTTCCCATTTCTAACATATAAAATACCTTTTTTTCTTGTGTACATTACTATTTTACTTTTGAAATTATCTTATTCTTTAATATATATGCTAATATCAATTTATTTATTTTATCGATAAGACTTTCTCAATGTTAATATATAATAAAAAATAATTATAAAATTTGAATTTAATTTTTAAAATATTTAATTCTGAATATAATTTCACCAATTTTAAATAGGTTTAAATTGAATAGAGTAAAAAAATAGTTTCAATCTATACAAAACTATATTTTGTTATTAAATAATATCCACAATTATTTTAGATACACATTTTAATTTAGAAATTTCTATTTAAATTTAAATATTTTTTAATTCAAAAAATATTTCAAAATAATCAACTAAATAAATAATTCTAAAAATATAAAAATATAAAAAAATAACTCCCTCTCTACGTATATTAGAGTTAATAATTGCGATTTTAATATTTTTATTATTAGGTTTTTTAGTTAAAATATAATATATATTTAATTAAAATATGATAAATATATAATTTAATTTATCATATTATTAATAAAAAATATATTTATCATATTTTAATAAAATATTTAGTAATAAAAATATAAATAATTGTATATATACATATAAAGGAGCAGTTGGGTCAGCCGTAGCGTGAACAGAGAGACACGGGAAGAATGCGGTGGTTGCACGCACATTCACGTCACGTGAGGGAGTGCATGCTCCAGCTCTCTGTTGGTGGATCTCTTCTCTTGCTTTTCACTTTGCACTCCCTCCACGTCTTTTTAGGCAACCCCTGTTATTCTTCACGCGCTTCATTTTTTTCTTTCTATTTTTACTTCTCCGTTCCATATATCATTGGACGGTGTTTCCCACGCGCAACCCCTTTCTGTTGAGGCCCTCTGCAAGAGATTACATTCCCCTGCATCCGGCGCTAGAAATGAAGCCGTCGCTTGTAATGTGCTTTGTTTTCCTCACAAGCTAAAATATTCTCGTACTTTGTAACCTTTCTAATAAAATATGGTACTTCAGAGAATTTACCAATTCAATATTTATACTTTAAAATTAAGGTATTTTTAGAAAAAATTATATTCAATGATTTATATTATACAAAATTTATAAGAAAAAATTTTAAAATTAAAATTATTATTAAAAATCATTATTACTATCAAATTTTAAAAATTTTATTATCAATTTTAAAAAATTCATTATTAAATATAAAAAAGGATTTATTTTCTCACATTCAATAATAAGTCTTTAAAATTGATAGTAAATTTTTTAAACTTTAATGATAATAATAGTTCTTAAAAATAATTTTAATTTTTAAAATTTTTTATTATAAATTTTATATGATATAGGTCTTTAAATGTAATTTTTTTTACATTTTTATAGGAAGTATGACTTTTTAAAAGTTTTTTTAAGTAAAAAATTAAAAAAAAATTAATTATTGGGCATATCTTTAAAAGACTACATACTTTCCACCTCTTTAATATATATTTTACTCACACCATTTTTTTTTTAGGGTATATTATACAACCTTTTTTTAAAAGTTTTTTCAAATTATACATGGACTTCATTTATATTTTTAAAATACTTATTTTAGTTTAATTTTAAAATCTTTGATTAAAATGTTTTTTATTAACTTGAATATATATTGTGCAAGTTAATGGATGATAAATTACAAAAATTAAAATTAAATTAAAATATATTATAATTTTTTATTTTAAAAAAGATTCATAAAATTTATTCTTTTTTTATTACCACAATTAAAATGCCCTTAACAATTACATATATTTAATCAACATAGGAATTATTCTACATATAAAAATTAAAAAAACATTTTATTTCATTATTCTTAATACTAAATAAAAATATTGAAATCCAACTTTTGAGAAAAAATTATTATTACCAATATTTTGGTCAAAATTTATTTAATGATATATATTTTTTATTTAAAAAATGTATGCAATTTTTTTATGATAATGATCGTGTAACTAGTCTCTGTGAGGGGAAAAGAATAATTAGTCCAAAGGTTAAAGAATTTTTACTCATGGTGGACAATATGCACTTTTGCAAAAGCCACGTGGACTAAATTATTTGGAGTCAATTTCCTAATAGCGTGGACGCAATCGCACAAGATGAGAGTCCTTTAATCCGACCTCCATTAATATCAACGACTCCTTTATGCGTTATCCATCACAGCTGCCTTTTCTGGTCAGACGGATTTCCCTCCAACTTGTCAGAAAGAGAGAAGGACATAATAGACACAGATGTAGAAAGAGAACGATAAATATATATTTTTATCTATTCTTTTTTAAGATTTTTCTGGCATGGATAATCTGATAGTAGAAATGTTTATGTGATATCCACAAAAATTCTTGTTCAACGTTGGCCGGCCATCTTTTGTATAATTTACTATTTTTTCTCATTTCATTGATCACCGTCTGTTTGTTATATTGCCCCATAGAAAACAGCAGAAGAAGAAAAAGCAATAAGGCGAGTTCTGTGAATTTAGAGAGGATTATTGAGATGTGGTGAAGAATCAGTTGGAGTGGAGGGGAGGAGGACCCCACCCTTCACAGTCATCATCGTCTTCATCAAATCTCTTTTATCCTCTGCTGTATATGCACTGCACGTTCTGAAATTTTGTCCCTTAGATCATTCATTTTCTATTTGTTTTTGCAAATTTTGTTTTGGGTGCCACTAATAGTGTTTCTGTTCTAAATATCCAGATCTGTTATAGACCCATACTGTTCATAAAAATTATTGATTCCATTTACTAATAGAGTAACAGATTTTGGAGATATGGGTCTTTGAATCTAGACTTATCTTCATCTTTTTCATGCCTTTTCCATTTTACAGGTGTCAGAAAACCCTGACATCAGATCCTGCTACCCCACCTCCATTAGCTTCCTGGCTTCACCTCCCCTCCTCTTAGGACCCATTTCTACATATGATTGACAGCTGTTGAGGTTGTCTGTACGGTTTTCTTGTTACCCACGATAGTGGCTCAAGGAAATTTCCACAGCATTTCGTCGCTGTGAAATTCGACCGTATATAAATATTCTGATCAAACGTTGAAGAGAAGGCCCACCATTGGGTTTTGGTGGGCTCTTGTTGAACCAATAAAAAGCGAGGTTCTAAACTGGTTCAGTTTTTTATAAGGGGCGACTCAAAGAGTGAGTGACGCCATTTGGGTTTCCTCTTATTAGCCACCGGTTTTCTTCCCTAGGCTCTAATATTATCATATATGCCAAACTCAAATTTGACCCGCAGAAGATTTCCTCTTTCCTAATGCTACTTTACTTCATCACTTGTATCTCCTTCTTCCTGTTTCTGAAGTCTCTTCCCCTCAAACCGCTACAGCCGTGGACAAGTGCTGTGAGATTGATCTCCCTTGTGTTTTGCAAAGAGTTGTTGTCTGTAAAATCAGTCTCTAAGTTGTTAAGCAATCGCCTCTTGCTTGGTTTTCCCTGTCAAATCCCTTCAAGAATGTCCCTAATGAAGAAGATGACCCTCACCTCGAGAGTGGAGAATGTTGAGGATTCCCAAGACTCGTCAGTGTTGGACTTGCCAGAGCTGGTCTTGGAATGCATTCTTGAGAAGCTGCCTCCTTCAGCACTTTGTCAAATGGCAGGTGTTTGCCGTTCCCTGAGGGAAAGATGTGTCAGTGATTACTTTTGGGAAAGGCACATGAAGCAGAAATGGGGTAGAGTTATTGGAAAAGCTGCTTATAGGGAGTGGCAATGGCATATTGCTTCAAAACAAGATATTGGCAATCTAAAACTTGGAAAGCATAGGGGATTGAGGAGGTTTCTATCTCTTAATTGGTCTTTTTCATGGATGAGATTAAAGGGTGATGCAAATAATAATAGCAGCCACCAGCCAAGTTCCTTGCCAGTTGATTCTGTCATGACTTGGTATCTTGCTCTTGAGACTGGCAATTTCTGGTTCCCTGCTCAGGTTTATAACCGTGAGGTATGCATATGGTGAATCTCTTTCTGCGTTTTCTGTTAAAGATCTTACATTTGCCATGAGACCCACAAAAATCCAAAGAAAGTTTCTAGGAGTTTAATTGCATTAGGAGGATTTGTTTTCTCACTAGTTACATTTGTGCTTTTTCTGTTAAAAATTTTAAAAATTTATATTTACGATGGTACCCACAAAAACAAAAAGAAGTTTATTGGATTTTAACTGTATTCATAGGATTTTGTTTGCTCGCAAGTTACGTTAGTGATTTTTCTGTTAAAAAATTATAATTACCATGATACCCACAAAAATAAAAGAGAAAGTTTCTTGGATTTTAACTGAATTTAGAGGACTTAGTTTTCTCACAAGTTACATTTGTGCTATTGGTGGTGTAGAATGGTCATGTTGGATTTGTGTTATCTTGCTATGATGCTGAGCTGAGCTATGATCGACGCACGGACACCTTCCAAGCCAGGTAATTAGACATGAACTTTTGATGACCATACACTTGGTAGTTTCGTAGCATACATTGTCATGTGTGTGATAAATTTGCTCAAAAATGTTGAAGGAATTTGCACAAGGAAAATAGGACAGGAAAAAGAAAATATGAATTTGAATCTGGTGGCACAATTCTTGATATGTTGTCTTACAGGTATCCTCCACATGGAAGAAGGGCAATTGCAATAGAGAATGGCATCCCATGGGAAAGGCTAAGAGCACCACCAACTGATAGTCCCCCTCATGATCTTCATATTTCTGACTGTTTGAACGATTTGCGTCCTGGTGATCACATAGAGATTCAGTGGAGAAAAAACAAAGGATTCCCTTATGGTTTGTTTCTCTATCCATATCGGTCCTCTACTTTGGCTGGTAAAAGCAAGGCCGGGGGGGGGGGGTGTTACCAGTGAAAGAGCAATTTAAACACAACCAAACGAAAAAATGATTAAAGGCCAAAAATAAAGAAAAGAAGGGAAAAAAAAAGGAAGAAGGGGTACAAAATGCAGGACCATAATCTTTATCTTCTGGAAAAGTAAAAACAAAGGGGAAGGGGGTAGATGGATCTAATTTTGAGCCTTGAACAAAATTTGTTTCTTCATTCAATCTTAATTATGCATTTTGATATCCTAAGTGTAAGGGGAAAAGGTCTCATAAATCATAATCATTGCGGTTTAGAATGTTAGGAGGCTCATATTTTTCCTCTTGATAACATATATATGCTCAGAAAGATATTTCCATTTCCATTTACTCATCATGTTAGATTTTGATAGTATAAGAACCATCTTGTGTCATATAGATTTTCAGACCTTAATCTCCTTATACCTTTGTTCTAGGGCCTGTTTGGCTATGCTTTTTTTTTTTTTTGGGTTAACAAATAATTTTTGTAAGCATGCTATAACAAAGAAGCAATTTAGTGTTTGGTCCAATTATCCAACAAACACTCTCAACAACATTATTAGTGTGGGTCAAGCACAAAAATGAAAAATAAAAGCAAAGTGTATTGTTTCCTTAAAAAATTTTATTTTGCACGACCAAACAGCTACTTATAAAAAACATCTTGTGGATTTGTTCTTGGCAGAATTGGAATCATATTATCGGCCTTAAATTAATTGCGCTCCATGACGAGATATACCTTTCTTGCAGGCTGGTGGTATGGTGTTGTAGGTCACTTGGAGTCATGTGATGGGAATGCACATTACTGCCGTTGTCATAATAGTGGTAAGTTCATCTCATTTTCCTGTTAGATGATTGTTATAATCATTCATTTAATCCGTGTTCTTTTGCTCCTTTAAACTAGAATCATATCCTGTCTATGATTGTCTAGTGTATCACTAAAATGATATGATTTAGGCATTTAACAACTAATTGTAGTTGGATTTAGATGAATTCTATTTTTGCCGAAGTAACTGGATACAATTTGTACATATGCAAAATATTTCTTTGTCTTTATGGTGATTTAAGACTTAGAACTCTCGCAAATTGTGAGGAGAGAGAAAGGAATTAAGTGGAGGTTGAAGTTTCATATATATATATATATTCTTTTGCAAGTAACCATTATAATCTTTTGTATTATGGAGGACATAAAGTAAAGAAGTGACATGTAAATTTTGAAGTTTACTTTGACAGAAGAGACCACAATTTAGGCTATTCTATTTTCACGGGTTTAATTTATTAAACGTGGACCACCTGTTATGCTATTGGATTGGTCCCCTAGACATATCCTGGTCAGTGTGTCATCATTGCCACCAACACATTGATAACTTATGTCTCAGTGGATTCTTTAATGGCCAACTATGCTGAATGATCTCAATTTCCCTTATAGGCTCTGTTTCAAATCTAGTAGGAATCTTTATGCTACGTGGGGTACTGGGGCTACCTTTATTATTATAAGCCTCCAACTTCTGCTTCCATTTTTCTGATCACTTTGTAAGCTGGCCATGATTACCCACAACTTCCTGCTGAGGTAACCATCAAACATTTCATTCACAACAGATAACAACAACATCAATAGTAAGATTAATATTGGAAAGTAATTATCATCCACCTGCCAGGCAGGGATTTACTAATAGAGAAAACTTAGGTAAAATTCCTGAGCTATATATTATCAGATATCCTAATAATAAGTATAATACTTGGAAGTATTTTTACAAGTCAACAACACATATTATTGGTTCCTTCCTTTTTTTTTTTTTTGTCTCCTTCCAAAAACGCATCCAGATATTACAATTCTACTAATCTGATGGTAAACAGTTAAGATTTGTGCAAAGAAAATCATGTGTGTGCAGCACTATACCAATCTCAATCAGATTGTTCTTCTTATCTGTGCCCTCAAAACTCTTATTTCTTTTGAAAAACTCCTTTTGTCATATTCCTGTGTCACTAGGTGGCATTTCGTATTGGTTGCTTGGATAGGCTTCATATATGACTTTAGTGTAATGTCCTCTCCTCTCCTCTCCTCTCCTTATAAGCTCATGCCTCCCTTTGATTTCTTGCCTTGAGATGATTTCTCTCTGGTGTTTTTTCAAGTGGCGCCCGTGATTTTTCTGTTATATTATAGGCAAACTGTCTGACCACCAAAACCTTCTGCTCTAAAATATTGTGTCAGCTGCCATAACTTGAAAGAGCAATCTGCTTGTAATGAGTTTGTGACAAATGAAATTTAAGGAGCTGATGCCTCCCTTTGATTTCTTGCCTTGAGATGATTTCTCTCTGGTGTTTTTTCAAGTGGCGCCCGTGATTTTTCTGTTATATTATAGGCAAACTGTCTGACCCCCAAAACCTTCTGCTCTAAAATATTGTGTCAGCTGCCATAACTTGAAAGAACAATCTGCTTGTAATGAGTTTGTGACAAACGAAATTTAAGGAGCTTTTTCTGTTATATATAATTCCGTCCTTCGTAAGTCCATCTCATCAAATGAAAAATTTAAGAAACAGGAGATAGCTATCAGTTTCCGGCTATCAGTTTCCTCTAGTGCAAGAGTCATGGCATTAACCTTGCTATAGCTATGACCGTATCCCTGAAGGGGGTTTCTGAGGATTGAAACATAGCTTATTTGATGCTGAATGTATTTGCTGCAGACACAGTTGTGCTAGAGTTCAACCAGTACACTCCCGGCTCGCGTTGGAGACAAACAATCATCAGCAGGAAAAACCATAGGGAGGAGGGAAATGAGGCTGATGGATTCTATGGAGGAATCAGAAAGATTTACAGTGAGAATGAGATTTCCATCTGGAAACGGCTTTGGCCTACTCAAATCTTGGACTAGTGGGAGTTGCATGAGATAATTTTTTCCATGTAACTTAAATTCAAGATATAGAAACTTACTTTTATGGACCGAAGCAAAGGGGACATATAACATGAACTGGGCAGCTTCTCATTCAGCCAAATGCCCAAGGGAGAGCATGCTGTTTTCTTCTTTAACTCCCACCTTTAATGTGTCATTTTTTTCATGGGAAAATATATTCATGTGATTTCCATCAATGTAGATTACTTTTCACTTATGCTTAAATGATGTAGAAATATTCATTCCACTATATATAGAATCCAGCTTCTGATCTTAAGTTTGTACCTTTAAGATTACACTGCAAAACAGCTTCCATCCCCGGGGCTGCAGGATAGTTCAGACTATAATTATTGTAGACGCATCATTAGCAATATGCTTATAGAATGCCTTCTATCTCTCTTCAACAATTAAATTTCGTTTTACACTATAATTAATGCTTTTAAATATATATCCTCCATGATCTACAATACGGTTGCAGATGCAAGCATCTAGTGTTTTCTTTCCCCATTCTTCTGAAGATTACGTTGCGGGATTCTCCTTTGGTCCAGGGATGAAAGAGGGAATTCAAGGGGGATGGCTTGTTAGGGAAATTGATCTTCCAATGCGTGAGAGAAATTTCAACATAAGAGCCATTGAGTATAGTTTAGAGATTAAAGTTCTATGTAGTTTGCACGAAGTTTTAGTTTTAACATTCGATTAAATTAATGTTTTGATCAAGATACCTTTTCTAAATATAGTCTTATTAACATCTTCTATTGTAGTTCTCTGCAATGACTTCACCTGTAACCTTTATGTTGACAAGAAGCTGACAAATACTGATATGACTTTAAAAAAATCTGTCCACATGGTTGCTATTTGAGCTATGACATTTAAATACAGATATAGCAATACTTCATTACACACACAGAATCTATCTGAATCACTTGACATACCTTCCACCTCCATAGCCCAAGCAAAGAAGAAGCCTAGGCTTGTAACATGTCATTGTCATTTTCTTCACCTCACTTACTGTTTCATCCTTTTGATCTTTCAACTTATGTTGAGCACTTGCTTTCCTAAATAGAAACCTGATTATCTTTTCTCTCTTCCTCTTCCTTGTCCAAGCGCCACCACTTTCACTCTCTTCTTTGCTTCTGTTGGGCCCAATGGACCCATTCTTGTCCACCCCAACTGATCTCACCCTCCTTGTAAACACCAACCCTTTGGGCTCACATAGCACCATTTCTGGGCTTCTTGATCTTGGCATCAATGGCTCTCTTAAAACTTCACATACCAGCTCACCTGGACCACAATGACCCTCACTGGGCCTGTTTGGGCCTTCGCCTCTAAATGGGGATAGTGACCTAGTCCTTCTAATATCATGTCTTCCCCTTGATTTCCCCCTCTTTTCTTCTCCCTTCACCACCTCCAAAGCCACCATGAATGGATCAAAATCATCATTCCACAAACTTTGCTGTAAAAACCGGAGCCGGAGCGACGACGATCCCAGGGACCTTGGCGACAAAAACGCGGTTGAGCTCGGTGTGTTCGTTTTCTTACCACTTCCATTTTGAAGCCTTGGAGGAAGCTTGAGAGGTGGTCCTAGTGGCAAGACCTTACCATTACAAAAAAGCTCATCAGCAAATGCCACGGTTGGCAATGAATCCCCACACTGCCTTTGAGGCCTTTGCTTCTGCTTCTCATCATCCTCTTCTTCCGGCCTTGTGTCAGTTTCAAGATCACTAGGATTGAAACGGCGACTAGTTTCAAATTCAAATTCAAGAAGATTAGAATTTGCATCTTCATATGTTCTTGGGGATGTGGGTTCAGTTTGAGAACCAGATAGTGAACTTGCTTTGACTTTGAAACTAGGACTAGTTGGCACACTGTAGAAGCACATGATCTCTTCTTGGCTGCTGCTAATTCTTGCACCTGTGGCTGCACTTATGCAGCGAAATTCGTTGGAGAAAGAGATGTCCATTTGGTCTAGGACTAAGCTTGAGCAAAAGAAGGCACTAACAAGAGAGATGGTACAGTTTTAATTATAAAGTGAGTGATAGGAAAGATTGCAGAAAGAGCTTGAGTGTTGAGCCTCTTGCTCCTGAAATGAGGAGGAGACCTAGTATTATATATCAAGAGATTTGTTGTCATTCTCCAAAGTAGTCTTCAAAGCTGAACCAAAACTACGAATATCACAAATTTTATTTTTTAAAATACAAGTTGTTAGAAATTAGTAATAGATTTCATTTATTTTCTTAATTTAAATTAGGTTTTAATATAAAGGATAATGAATTTGAATATAGATTCTTTGGAGTTATAAAATATTAATTGTGAGGATAAAATTTTTAATTGTGAAAAAAATTACATTTCATATTGTAAGATCCACAAATCTTTTTTACTGTATCCACAGGCTTTTAAGAAATGACTCATTACAATTAAAATTTTTGAAAAAAATTTATACTTTGTAACTATAAATTAAAAATATTTATTGTTATATTTTGAAATTATTTTAAATTTAACAGACTAAAAATTATTCTCTTTAGTTAAAACTTTCATTTTCAAAGTAAAAAATTTTAAATTGTAATTTTTCTTTCATTGGTAAAATTTTTTATTTTTACATTAATTTTTTTTCCAAAATTAAAAATTTTGATTTCTTGAAAAAAAAAGGACATATGTAAACATTAAATAGCTTGATTGAAGAGTATTCATATCCAATGAATAATTTAAGCTTTTTTCATATTCAGAGTTTTTTGAATTGAACTGATCATTAATATCTATGTTCAAAGTAATTTATATGTATGTTAACTATATTTTAATCTAATAAAAGATAAGTGATTAATGTTAAAATTAAAATACTCCAAAAAAAATCCTTCCCATTTGAATATAATAAAAATTAAGACTCACAAATGAGAAAATACACTTACCCATATATCACAATTGAATAAAAAATTCTTGTGCTTTATCCCAACTAAGTTGGACATTATTAATGATGCAGTTTATAAATTGTCAAATATGTCATTTGTTTATCCTAAGCGAGTCAATTCATGATGTTTTTCTGTGACCGTATTTTTGTCTTTTTATAAATTGTTAATAGCAGTTATATATTATTAATTAATTACCAAGGATATCGTTCATATCTTATAATGATACTCATCTCTGTAATTGTCTCATGATATATCAAACGATTAATTCCAGAATACTGATAAAAGGGCATCAAAAGCATGATTAAAGTCACGGAGAAGATAATGGTATGATTATTAAATTGATTTAGTTTAAGAAATCTCAAATGTGTCTGCTGCTTTGGTCAAGGTTCGACCCGTGACTTATACTGCCATGTCGATCGACTCATTAATATATATATATATATATATATATATATATATATATATATATATATATATACAAGCGACTGAAAAATTGTCAACATGCAATACCAACTCTTTTGTTTGGGGTTAAAAATAGAAAAAGAAAAAACGATTGTCACTTTGTATTATTTTTTTAAAATAAGGATATGATAATTATTTTTCATTCATTTCATTAACTTTTTATTTTGTTCTATATTTATATTTAATATTCTGTGTATTCAATAATCTTTGGAATTTGAAAGGCCAACAAAAATTTATGAAAAAAAAATTATATTTAAGGGTTTTAAATTTGCAAAATTTATCTTAATAACTTAAATTATTTAAAAAGACCAAAGATACTTAATTTGTAAAACGAAAATGCCCCTTTAATTTTATTTACTTTTTTCTCTTTATTCTCATTTGCATCATTTCATCTATCTACGAAGGACAGTGCGAAAATTAGAAGAAAAAAAAAAAAAGAATTTCTTGTTACCTTTGAAGTCTTTATTCCTTATGCCATTTCTTCCTTGGATTCCAAACGTTGACTTTCACTGCCCCCTCGATTGACTCATAAATATATCCACGCGACTGAAAAATTGTCAACAAACGATACCATCCTTTGTGTCTTGGGTTAAAATTTTTTTAAAAAAATTTTGTCACTTTTTATTTTTTTAAAATTAGAATCCGATATTTATTTTTTATTTATATTAGGTATTTTATTTCTTTATTTATATCTAACTTTTTGTATATTAAATGACTTTCAAAAATTGGAAGATAAACAAAAAATTATTAAAAAATTATATTCAAAGATTATAAATTTTACAAATTTATAACAAAAAAATTTAAAAACTTAAATTATTTAAAAGAACTAAAAAAATATAATTTTTGAAATGAATAAAAATACCCCTTTAATTTTATTTACTTTTCTCTCTTTGCTCTCGTTCACACCATTTCATCTCTCTGTGAATGACAAGGCAAAAATTAGAGAAAAAATTTCTTGCAATCTTTGAAGTCTGTAACTCCCGAAAAATTTCCTCAAGCCATTTCTTCCTTGCAGACTCCAAACGTTTGACTTAAGTGGCTTTTTTTCCCTCAAATTCTTTCGAAAAACGAATCTCTTTTTTCTTATTTTTTTTTACTTTAAATATTTCATTATTCATTTGCAGGTGTGGATTCTTTGTCTTCTTCTTTTTTTTTTTTTTTTAAAATTGTCTGAATGGCCTTATTTTTCCTATTCTGCACGCAACAGCATCATTTTTCCCATAACGCACGCAAAGAAAAAATATAGGATGGCTTGGTAATAAGTCTATCATTTGAAAGCAACATAAATTCTATGAAAAAGAAAAAGACGATTTTGTCCCTTGATAAAGAGCCATTTGGGGGATTCAGGTAGGAGGAGCATGATGAAGAACTGCACAATTGCTGTCACAACTGCTTGATTAAGAATGTGGAAGGTGGTCAGCAAACAAATACCCAGAAAAGTTTGAAACAGGAATGTAATATTTTATGAGCTAAATAATTCCCAAAATGTGAAACTACTCTCAGTTCGTGGATGTTATTTTTCTAGCTCTTATCAAATACTAGAACAGTAAAGCCATCAAAATTTTCAGAAATTGAAAAGTTGAAGGCCACGATATTACTGTTTTAACTAACAGTTACAAATAACATCCCCTGTATTCTTTTTTTAAAAAGACATATAGGATATTTAAACCATAATTCAGAAAAAGGCCAATTCTAAGGGAACAAAAATTTTGTGAAAGTAAGGCAAAAAATGAATAAAAAATAATTTGCAGAAAGTTATTTTCTTCAGACATTACAAAGGCCTCCCTTAATTGAATTTTAACATGACATAAAGAAGAGTTTTATTCTACCGAATAATAATGATAATAATAAGAGGTTTATGAATGTTAAAATTATAAATAAAGAAAGGTATATGTAATTTATGAAACAAGAATAGGGATCTCTGCTATCTTAAAATTATAAAATGAAGACTTGTGTTTATGCAATTTTAAAAGAGAGTGAGGTTTCAATAAGTTTATGGTCAACATAATTTAAATATATACATTTCTTTTGAACATTTTTTATAGAACAGGAAGGAAAATACCAATGAAAGTAATGGCTGTTAATTTGATTCTATGCCTTTCAAGATCAATACAAGAAAAAAAAAAAAGTGTTTAAACATAATTTTTTGTGGGGGCCTTGCGCGGGGTGAAAAAAAAAAAAGAAAATAATAAGAATATAATCCAAAGTCTTCTTTTTAGGCCCAAATCAAATGTTTATAGTGCACTAAAGATTTGAGCTCAATTAAAACTCTAAAACTTGCTAAGTTATTAAAGCTAAGAGTTAGCTAATCACCTTTCATAAATTCCAACTTTCTAATACATACACTAACACAACTACTCTAACTTACCCCAAAGACACTCAAACGAAACCTAACCTAAATTCAACTTGCTACATCTTATTTGGGAGTATAAGGGGAAGAAAACCTAAAAAATCATGCAAGACACACACATTTTTCCTACCTTGTTTTAACACGTGGCCATGTGGCCTGTGTACTTCTAGAGACTTTACATTACTGTTTGGAATGACATAGTCAAACCGTGTGCACCTCTTGTCTCATCCCTTAAAGTTTATCCTCATATGGCTATGTGCAGTAGCACAGGCAAGACGTATAGGCTAGAGACATAGTGCAAAATCCCCTAAAATTTATCTAAACTTTGCCCAGTTTTAAGGACACCTAGGCTACTCAATTTCCACCAAATTGGGCATGTATGAACATCTATATGAGATTTAATAGTAAGCCAAGGCTCACTCCAAGATTCATCCATTTAATTTGCCAAATGCATGAGTTCCTATAATTGCGCAATTTTGCTTCGTAATGCAAAAGTGGCACTTTTGATACTCCCTTTGGCATTTTAACTTCATCCAAAATCCACTAACTCTCCTCAAGCAAATTTGTCTACATTAGGGTATTTCAAAAGTGGCACAACCATATCATAAACTCTCATTAGTTAAAATTTGACCTAATGACTTCGTATAGGTAAGTTAACTATGACAAACTACTATTTTCACTATCTCCCTATACTACATCATTGATACCACATTCATCAAAATAATCCCAACCAGACTAATGTTAAGCAATTAGGGAATGTCTAGTCAACCTTAGTAAGCCAAGTTGCAACTCAAACTATCTCATTAAATCCATCTCCATCTCTAGTGAACTCAAACTAGCAAAAGCTACGAACAAAGGGTACAAGCTCAACCCCCAACATCAACAAGTTACTCCTTATTCCTCAATAGTGGTCTAAGTCACCTTGAACACCCCAAGAAGCATCATTTGAAATCAGGGTTACTCTATTTATTGATACTAAACGTAAACAACCTTCTGAGCATCACACATGTATGTGCACTTTACTCATTACCATGCTCATCTTCTGTACAACAACTGGGCTCACACCCTATTCTTGAATATAACTATGCAATTTATAGTATCAAGAATCTGGATTATCTCTGGCATAATATAGCCTAGGGTTACTCAAAGTTATACATTTCCTAGTCACATTAACAGTAGGCTAACACATCAACATCAACAATACTCACTCCCCAATTTTGTAATGCTCGCCAAAAAAAAAAAAATTAATTGAAACATTTATCTAGCTAAATTAAATTAAAACTGAATATAATAAATACCCAATAAATTTAAAACTTGAAGTAAGATGAAAATTGATTAAAATTGGTAATTAGGTTGTAATGCCTATTAAAATTAAGAATTTAATTAATTCATACCAACAATCATAATAATGATGATAATAAATTAATTTAAATAAATTAAGTGAAATTTAGGATAAAAAAATTAATTAAGTCAAAATAACCTATGAGAATTGACAATAGTTCTAATGGTTATAGGATTTTCTAATTAAAGTCCTTGGCCTATGTTCAAGACCAAATGAGACCACTTTTGCCATTTTTCTTCCTTGTTTTTCTCTTTTCGTTCATCTTTATTAGCTGTGTGTGCACAGGTGTGGGTTAAAACCAAAACGTAAATGTTAAAAACTGTTTTACAACCCTTGCCCCTTTTATAGTTGCGCATTAATCCCTCTAAAATCTTTTCAATTGATGAGTCTAAAATGATCCATTTCCGTCTCCATCTGATTTCGTATTCTAAAGCTTCCCAACTACTCTCCAGGACTTCATCTTCTGAGCGTCTACCTCTCTGCTTTCAATCGTATCATCTCCCTTGGAATTCACCTTCTTCACGCTTCTTTAAGCCTGAACATTCAGTTATCCCATGTCCTCTACTAACCTCTTCTGTATGATTTCCATCTTCATCTCTTCTGGAAATTGTTATTCTTTAGCCTATGACCGAAATCATCCCTCCCTTACCTTCATTCATTCACGTTGAGAAGAAACCACATAAAATTGTTACATAACCCTTGTTCCATGGCTATGGTTTCTTCATGTCTTGCTTTTATCCTTCTAGAGGGCAGCAACTCTAGCGTCAACGTTAACTCACTCTTTCTCCTTTCTTGAAATTATCTGGGCTGCACCTGTCCTGTCCATGAGATCTCCGAAGTCTCTGTTCAGTTGGTTCTTCATTTGATACCTGAGGTTCTTGATTTGTTTCAACAGGGTATCTTTTCACTTGAAATTTTGCATTAGCCTTCGGTCAACTTCCCCGACTTCGTCTTCTGCTCGGACAGCTTCTTATTTGATCGTACCCCCTCTTTCAGCATGTGTTGTGTGGGTGTCGTGGATTATTGAGCGGTGGAAGCAATTGGAAGTTTTGGGGAATCTCTTCCATTTTGGTAAAACCCTTCTTTTCCAATTACTGCCAATTCCAACTTAAGATTTCAAATATATATATATATATATATTCCATTTCCTTTTTGTGCAATACTTGTCAGCTAGCTCATGAGTTTATAAATTGAACCAATATAAAGCATAGGTGTAGATAGCATTACACTAGGGGGAAAAAAATGAAATGACTTTGGTAATAGATTTAATAAGGCCATAGGAACAATACCAAAGGTAGAGTCAATTAGGTGAAGGATTCAATTAAGTTGGAGTGGGAAATGATGATTTGTAGGCTAATTTCTAGTTGGTTATCAAGTGTAATGCTCATTTGCTATGACTCCAATTAAGCCTTGCACCTTATTCGATGGTTGTAAATTAACACGAGGTATGACTTTAAATGAATAAGTAATAATAGTAGGAATTTATAAAAATAAAATAATGTAAAATAAAATTTTAAAATTTCATAAATAATTAATTCAATTGAGCATAAATGTAAGGCTAGTGTTAGAGTCATATTTAATGTAAGATGGTCTAGATGGTGGGATATGAAACAAGCTATAGTCAATACTGTAGTTGGATGGGAACATAAAATAGGAGGAGTTTAATTGGCTAAATCAAATAGGATAAAGAAAACTTATTCAAAGCTTTTGAATTGTGTAAGTTGTTATGATTTCGTTCTAGGAATTATTTACTTTATTTCTAAAGGAGATGTCTAATAATGACTTGGTGTAGGGAGGAATGGCAAGTACTGTAATTAGATTATAAAACATGTTACATTTTTTACTTTTATTTCTATTTTTACTTTTTTCTATTTTTTGTTTATATTTTGCATAACCGTTGAAGCAGGTATCGTAAGTAATGTTATTTATGTGTATATTATTAATAATATTAAATCATCCAGATTATAATAATGTCATATGTATTATTTTATCAAAACAAATATGAATTGATATGGTGACTAAAATTGTTGTTTTCAGAAATTTGAAAGATAAGTTTGTCCTAAAATATTTTTATGGTATCACTTAAGTAGTGAATGTCATATTTTTAATTGTGTAATTTTATTACAAAATAATTCATTTAGGAGATTTTGGCATATGAACTCTAATTATTATATGATAATATATATATATATATATATATATATATATATAAGGTAGAACTGTATACAATGCTGGTTGTTAATAGTAGTCCCATTAGTCTTTGGTGTACCTTGGATATCACCACATGATTTTTGTGATTGAGTATTGAAATGGTATTGAGCTAAATGCTTTTTGATGGTTTATACGTCGAGCACTCATGTCTGAATATATTGTTATTTATCCTTATAGGCTGTATGCCTATATTAATATATATGTTAAAACTTAGAAACAAGCATTTTTAATGAAGTGTTTTTATTAAATTATTTTCAAATTAGCAATTTTTTCTATTCAGCATCAAACTTTTTAACTATTTGAATTTAATATTTATTTATTCCTCATAATTATCTCCTATTAATTTTATAGTTTAATAAAAATATTATATGCCTACATGTTTCTTGTATTGTGTTACTTAATAACATATTGAGCAAATTTTTTATTAACTCAAATTCTTTAACTTTTATTATGTATTAACTATTTCATATCTCTTTCTACTTAGAGATTTATAAATTTGAATTCTTATAAAAGAAATTTAAATTATTTCATGCCTTTTTATAATAAAGTTTCTAGAATTTATTATTATGTTAAAACTTATTTTCATTTAGAAAAACTCTATCTTACTTGTCCCTTTTGTTATTATGCTTTATTTTTTACTCATTCAGTATTATGGCTCATTTCATTATTTATTTTTGCAGATAGAAAAATTATACCCAATGCTCCTCTGGTGTAGTTTGAGAAGTTGTTAATAAAGAGTCTGCAATGGGTTTGTCTAAAATTGATGAAATATTGTCTTTGTATGTATATGTTTATATTATAGAATCTGGTCCACAAACTATAGATAAGATACTCATCTTATTATTTATGTTTTGATATTATCTGATAGTTGAGAGCGAAGCTATCTTGTTACATGTTTGGTTGTAAGTAATTCGAATTATCCTAATTTCAAGGTAAATTTTATCAAACTTCCTCTAACAACCTAATTATGTTTTTTATATAAATTATGATAAAAATTGTGAAACTGTAATCCTGATATGAATAAACAAATTTATGAAATTGTGTTCTATTTTGGAAATGTTATATGAAGTTTGATCATGCATTAGAATCAAATAAAGATTTGTGTGTTTGTTATAAAATTATAGATGCCAAATTATCTTATATTCCATGCTAGTCTAATTCCAAATTTTGGGGCATGGCAATTTCATATACCAAAACCTCATTTCTTAAAGATAAAACTCTAATGTGACATAAATCCTAAACTAACTTGGCATTTACATCCCTATACATGTCAAGACCACAAATAGAAATCATTTCTCAATATTTTATTTTATTTCATAGCTTTTCAAATACACAAGGAATTCAATATATCACCACAATACATCACAACACAAAATAAGATAGAAGAGGGATTAGTTCTACTTTTTCTCATCCTTTTTTCCTCTTTTCTCTTTCATTTCCCTCTTTCTTAACTACTACCTAAAAAGTGTAGCCCACAACTATGGTAAGATACAAGATTTCAGTAATTAACAAGTAATTCCATTCACATTTGTATAGAACAATCAATACTAATGCTTTACATGAAGAACTCATTAAATATGTCATGCTCAATTAATTAGAACAAATGATTTTGACAACAATATCACTACTATCTCATACTAGTAAGGTATACAATGTAGTCATTAGACAAGAATTCGAGTGTACTATTCAATGCCTTTATAAGTAGCCAAAAATTTATTCAAGGTCCATGATAAAGTATAATATAATTGGTCAAACTCAATCATAACATCATTAGATATATATATATATATATACATGCATGTAAAAGACAATAAGTATGGTTTCATAATAAATATGAGAAGAATTAATCCAAGTTACCTTCAAAGGTGCTTTTTGCTAGTACTTAGCCATTAATATCGTTTCAAAGGTATACTCAGGCCTAAAACATTCATATTCAACTAATATACACAATTAAATTCATGCGAAGCATAATTCTAACTATTGAAACTCTAAGAAATCAAGTAGCTTACCCCCATTAATACCTTTTAGGGCCACGATTGCTTAATCTTGTACAAATTTCAAGCTTTGCACCACTTAGATTTCTTAATTTTTTGTGCATAAGAAGAACCCAAACACTAACTCATGCTTCAAGGTGAGATTTGAAAGGAAAACAACCAGAAATTGAGGGGAAATTCATAGTCGTACCTTGGTTTCATTTCTTCTTTGTCCTTTCCACCGAAATCACTCTTAAATCTTTGAATTTCAAATCATATGGTTCCACAAATAGCAATAGACTCACACATCAATTGGACCAAAATGTAAAGGAGAAGGAGAGGATCAAGTTTTTCTTCACTCACTTGAATTAAAAGTCATGTTTTCCCCATCAAATCTAGCCTAGAATGCAATAACCTAAGCTTTCCTATCTCTTTTTCTTCTCCTCCTACTATGTGTGCATGCATGCATTGTAATATCATAATGTGTTAACCTTAACTAATCTCCACTTAGACTTAATTCCATGAAATTCCAAAGAAAAAGAGTAAAACTATGACAATTTATTATGTTACACCAGGGGTTTAGATACTCATACTTCACCCAGTGGGTCTCGTGAATTCATCAATCTCATTTTCTACTCAAACTCTATTTATACAACTTATAGATATCATAAAACAATCAATAAACCACGGATATGAGGCCAAAAATAAAAAAAATGCAAATTCTCTTAGGGGTTCAAAAGTCAGATTTTTGGTTCCAATTTTAGAAAATCATAACTAATTCTAAAAAAATTAGAATCAAGCAAACCATAGCTTTCTAGAAAATATCTAGATGTCAAATTTATACTAACAATAATTTCCAACCACAAAAATATCATCTGGACCACATTTGATAATAGAAAAAGCAAGGAGGTCGAGTTGCCTAGAAATTTAATATAGCTTAGTGATATAAATTTTGAAAATTCGTAATTAAATTTAAAAAAATTCAATCTATGAATTTTTTACTAATTTGAAAAGCTACATATATTAAATTGAGGGAAAAAATAGTTCTAGACTAATCTAAGAACATTGAGACCCCAAAAATTAATCAAACAGTAACACAAGTCTGAAGGTGAGCTTGGAACAGAATAGCAACTTCAAAATTTTATATCTCCATCTCTAAATATCCAAATGAGGTGCTTCTAATTGGCACAAGTCACTGGGAAGGTCTACTTTCTCTCTGTAAAATTTTATGGCAATTAGACATCATTTGTCTCATGAATGACATAGATTCATTTCCAGACCAATTGTATAGTACATTGACCAAAAACCAGAAATTTTTCCAACTTAAAAAATTCGCAAAAAATTTCATAGACCTCCAAATATCCTGCACTTTAGCCTTTCAAAAATATCTAGAAAAGACCTATAAGTATGCCAAGTTTCAGATCAAGAAGAGGTCATTTGGTCAAATCTTGATATAACTCACGAATATGGTGAATTTAACACCCTTTAAAGGTCAAAAGTGGTTCAATGTCTTCTTAAATGCTCTACCACCTTTTGGGTAAGTTTTAAAGCATAAACACAATGTATAAAAGTTGCTCAAGTGGTCCAAATCAACACACATTTTAAACTCACTATGTCACATGCCATAATACATAACTAAGAGTGAGCTACCAAGTGGGAAAATCATACATTCTCATTGTTTTTGGCTCTAATATTGATATATATATATATATATAATGTATTCACATACTTTACATTTGCTCTAAGGTTTACACCTTAAAAATAACATGTACATATGAATATTAATATCCCTTTACATCAAAGACCATATAAAACTATACAAAGTGTCAAGAGATGGCCATTTATGTTTTATGGTTTTTAATCTTTGGCTCTTGAGCTCCACTTAGACCATATAAGATGGAAGAGGGAAGGGGATAAGATTCATAGAATCTTAATAGCTTATACACTCATTTAAGGAAGCAATTAAGGCATATAAACATGTCAAAGCATGCAAATAGATATCCTACTATTAAAAATCATGCAACACATGATTTACATGCCATGAAAATCATATCAATGCCAAGAATAAGTTTTAAGAACTTTTAGTCTAGTCTTACCCTATTTTGGAGATTTTTGGATTGGTCTCACCCTTGACTTAGAGACTTTTGACTTGGCATCACTCATCTATGAGACTTTTGGCGTTGTCTCACCCATTCCTAGGGACTTTTAGCTCCACTTCACCTATCACAAGAGACTTTTGGCTCCACTTCACCTATCACAAGAGACTTTTGGCATCACCTCACCTTTTAAGACAATTTTCACAACCCAAAATATAAATATATTGGTACCAATGTAACAAGGTAATATCAAATGGTATGTCTCACAATACAAGTACACACACAAGTATAAAATGACCATCATACATCTAAGAATGCAATAAGAAAAAGTGAAGAGCTACCTTGACAAGCCAACATAAGTCTTCCCTTTTGATTTCTTTTTCCCTTCTCTGTCTTACAACTATAACTAAATAGAGCTTGATCTCTTTGGCTTAGACACAACACATAGCTTGTAATTACTCTCTTAGAATAAGGAAAAGCATCAACTACATATTTAAGAAGCATATTTTATCTATGCTTTCATAAAAGGTCTAATGAAGCTTTTAAATTTTCTTTGAAAGGAAAGGCACTTGAAAAGCTCCCTAGGGGTTTTGGAAACTCAAACAAATATTCATAAAGGTTAGGGGATTCTTAGACAAAATCAAGTTTTACAAAATTCTAAAAAACCCCTATGTTTCCTATCTTAAAGTTCAATGATTTTTCCTCCACTTACTTTGTATTTCCTAATTTCCCACACTCTAATTCAATGATTTCTTACTTGTTCTAGGTCAGAACTTCCTCCTTCTCTCAAGCTCTCAAGTTGGTAGAACCAACACATCCAAGAAGCAAAGAAGAAGAAAGAGCAAAGATACATAGATATCTACCTTGAATTTAAGCCTTCTTCAAAAGTGTTTCTCTTTTCCTTAGCCTTCCCTTTGAATCTTTATTCTCTTTTCTCTGAACCAAACTCAAAACAGAGCTAATTCAACAACTAAAACTGTAGAAAGAGTGGGCAAAGAGAAAAGAACAAAATTCCAAGAAGGAAAGCTATGAAAATCTCAAGTTTCTCTCACCTTTTCCTTGATTTCCTTCCTTCTCCCTTCCTCCTCCTTTATGCCATTCTTAGATGAGCTTTCCCTTGGTCTTAAGTAGAAGAGGTGTCAGTTATAAGAAAGGAAAAGCTTTTGGGGGTCTTTAAGAAGTAAAAATCCACTTTTTCATGCTTTTTTTTGGGGATCAATTCTAGTTATGGCTTGAAATACCCCTCGTTACGGCGAGCACTTATCAATCTCAGGTCCCCTATTCTCACTATGGTACGCTATTGCAAGAAACCCTTTGGATTGTGTATGAGATGCACAAACTCACTATAGTGGGTTGGATCCTCGCTATGGCAAACTAGTACATTCGCTATAGCTAGTTGGAAACTCGCTGTAGCAAACAGATACATTCGCTATAGCTAATAAGGGTCTTGGTTATAGCCAGCAAACTTAGAAAATTTTTAAAAATCTTGGATGTTACATGCATGTACTAAATGAGAGAGAGAAAGACTAAGTCTAATTGATATTTTAAATGAGTTAGGTCAAGGGTCATAGGGCAAACAAAGTTATGGATCATAAGCTCTCACATTCTTACTAGCCTTCCTCTTATTTTCCATTTTAGGGCCCTTTTATCATGTTTTAAACTAAGTCTTAGGAAGTAATAGTCTCTAATTAATTTTCCTAAAATAATTTATCAAATTTAAATTAATTAATTAAACTCTTAATTAAATTAATTTTCCCCCATTATTTCATAAAATTTTATTTTTTTCTATCATTTCACGATAAACCCCTATTTTCTCAATGACCTTAATTAAAAAATAATAAGATGTTACACATGGTAAGAATAACAAGTACACTATAAATTTCACACATCATTTAGGAATAGTATTGATCAATGCAACAAATGATAGGGGTGAAACAAAACATTAAAAAGATGTTGAACATACACCAGTAAGTGTTTGCAAGTACCCATGAAGAGTTATCCATATAGATTCATTTCAAATAATTCAACCCCTCTAAGAGTTGTCCATACAAATCCATAAAGGCAACATTCATCTCCATTTCTATTAACATCAGCATCCTTAATCCTTTCAGTGTCTTGAAAATCTAAAACAAAGTTACCAAGTGGCAAAATGATCTTAACTGCTATAACTAAACAAAATATACAATTTAGTGAATCAGTTGAAAAAGTTCATTGAAGTTTAACATAGAAAAAGAGAGTAATAAATGGAATAAGAGAATAATTTCATCCAAAAAAAAAATGTAGTAGCTTAACCAAAATTTTTAAGGAAATAATGAAATATACATTCCTCACCTCAATGTTTTTTCAAAATTCCAATTATAAGAGCTATCACCATGTGGGAACTAGATAATGGTTTCAATTGTATGCATTTTTAGGCTAAATATATGTGTTGTTTATACTATGATTGAAAAAGGGAGGGAAAATTATATAAAGTTCCATCTAATGGAAAATAAGATTGGAAGAGAAAGAGAGAGAGAGAGAGAGAGAGAGAGAGAGAGAGATATATATATATATATATATATATATATATATATATATATATATATATATATATATATATATATATATATATATATATATATATATATAGCATATTTAGATATCAACAATTCAGATAAAAAACAATTGTTGAAGTTGTTTCCTTTGGTTTAGCTTGAGAGCATGTTAGTGGTGAGCTAGACCTTTGTTCATTAGGTCTTAATGGTTCGTTGCACCTTGTATATGTATGTCTTTGTTAGCTCTATAGACTACAGGTTGGGTCTTTGTCCTATTTAACTATGTTTTGTTATTAATTGGAAAGTGAGAGTAGAGCTTTCTTTTGTTGTATTTAACTAAGTGATTGTTGTAGATAATCTAACAGGTCGTATTTATAAAAGACACTTTGCCAAATTTTTTGCAAACATGTTAAGAATGAGTTTATTATGCATATGAATAAAAATTTGATATATGAATGGGAAAGGAAGTTTATTTAAAAGGCATTATTGAATTAAAGTGTTAACTTATGCCCATTTTCCTTGGGTTTCAACTAGCTTGGTAAGAGAATAAGGATACATATGTTAAATTAAGCTTAGAGATGTGAGATTATCTCATATTTGGGCATAACAACTTTGTTCATAAAATTCAACCAAGTATAATTAAGGGTGAGCAAGTTAAAGTTAGGTTGGGCTTAGGGTGACTAATAACATATATTATGTAATACCAAACCAATCTTAGCCCTTTTGAATTTTAAAGTGCAATACCAAACCCAGTATTTATGCTAGTTTTAAAGTCAAGACAAACCTAACTATTTTTATAGATTTTTAGTAAAAAATTATAATTGATTTTAAATAATTCAATTTTAAATTGTCAGGTAAAAGATACATATCAAGCAAAATTCAATTATGCTCTTACAATTCACTAAATTTAACAACCTTCCAAATACATTAAGATTGCTGTTGCTTTTAAATAAATATATCTTATATATTCATATATTATATAACATATTATATAGGGTAAAATGTAGTTAGTATCTTGTGGTTTAAAAATTTGCAATACAGTGGTATGATATTTAAATCATTAGCAAATTGGTATTGTATGGTATTATTCTGTTAATTCTTTGATAGAATTCATTAAAATTTACCTTAAGTTATTAATATCTTTACAAAATCTCTAATTTGTTGTGCATTGAAGACTGAACTTCCTCTCTTGGTTAATTAGAATTCCAAAGTTGACACACACAATACAATTTCCCTAAATTTTGCCACAAAATGGAACCCTTAGTTTTGCCTGAAATTCTTAATGTTCTTTATGAAATCTTGAATTTTCTATACATTGAAGACCAAAATTCCTTAGCTAATTAGAATCACAAATTTGATACACATAACATATTATCCCCTAAAATTTTCCTTTAAAATGGAATTCATAATTATATCCCTAATTTTCTTATTTTCTACATAGTGAAGATTGAAATCCCTCTATTAATCAATTAAAACCTCAAATTTGACACACGCAACAAAATATCTTCCTTAAATTTTTCCCTTAATTTTGTCTAAATACTTAATTCTCTTATGAGATCTCTAATTTTGTTCAAAAAATATGGTGATTAGATTTTCTAAAAGTCAAATTCAACCCAATTAAGGTATTTTTTTAGATGAAATTTAAGTAAATTAGAAAAATTTTTAGCCCACATGCTATGCACAAACCATTTTCCATCAAAGAATTAACAAAATGATACTATACGATACCAACTTACTAACAATTTAAACATTAGACCACTCAATTGCAAAATTTTATACTACAAAATATCAAATTAAAATTGGGACAAATGACAATGATATTCAATTGTATTTTACCATATAAATGGGCTAAGTTAGCCTAATTTAAAATCTAGCCTTTAAGATTAAATACATGGCCAAATTTGAGCAAACCAATGGGTTGAACCTTATTTGACCACATTTATTTATAATAAACAAAAAAGAAGTACACATGATTATTGTAACGACTAAGGGCTTGTTTGGATAGAGGTGGGAAAAGGAAACTTTGTGTAATATTTATTATGTCTATATAATTTTTACTCAATAATATCGATTCCCTTTTTATAAATTTTTTAAAATAAGGGCAAGAATCTTAATTTCCATTTTCAAAAATCACTTTTTTTTTTAATTTTATTTTTTATGTCTATTTTCATTATTAACTTTTCATGTACTAAAAAAATCAAAGTATAATAGTTTTTTTCCTTGTATCTAGATGGAAATCTTGAAATGCATCCTTCTTTGTCCTTCCCTTTGGCCCTAATTGAGAGAATAGTTTAGGTTAGTCTCTTGGGTAGATTTGCAATCTCTTTAGAAGCTCTTCTTCCTAATAGCATTGCCAAAATGAAGCCCACAAGCCTACACGTTTAGCTAGCAAAGGGGAAAAAAGATGAAAAAATTGATACAAACTAAATGAAGATGAATGTGTAGGGTTATGGTGCCTTATGTTTAGGATAACTTTTCTTCCCACCATGTGAAAAAACAAATTGATTGATGAAAAACTTAATACAAAATTAATTTAATGTGAAGATAATACTAGCTTTTAAAAACAAATGCACTAATTTAGAGATGTCTTTTTTATCCCAATAGAGTTAGTTCTTTTATTTGTTTGATAAATTGTAAAAATTTATTAGTATTAATTTTTTATCACCATTTAAATATTAATTATTTTTAATACAAATAAATGTTAAACACACACTCACTTGAGAGTTATTAGTCCTTTGGATTATTACTCTTATTAGCGTTTGTTAAAAAAATTTTGTATACAACTATTGTGTAATGTCATAATATATTTTTTACTAACATTAAGCCAATTCATTCAAATTTATATGGCATTTAAGGTAAGAAACTTCTATCCTATTCTATTTCTATTATGTTAGAGAGAGAAAGACACATTGGGTAAGAGATCCACATAGGTGAATCTCACTAAATCCTACCCATTATAAGTGTTCAAAACTAAACCAAACCCAACCGAGCCAAATTGGCCAAAACTAAACAAAATTGAAAAAAGTTAGGTTCAAATCAATTTTTCACATGACAAAATTGATTTAATTAGTTCACTTTTTGGTTTGGTCAATGTTATTTAAGTTATAGTATATAGGTTAGATACAAAAAATAATTTTTAAGTGTTCTTATAAGAAAGTAAGGGCTTTCACAATTTTCACTATAACAAATCTAGTGAAACAAACGGCTTAATTTAACATAAAATTTTTCATCTTAAGAGAAAAGCAAAAAGTAATAGAAGGAAAAATTAAAAAAAAAAAACTAGTGACATGTAGTATTGATATCCTTTTGTTTCACGTGAATTAGTTGTTTACAATTAGATCCAAATTTCAAAAGTATACTATTAATTAAGTAATTTTGTATTTAATTGATAGTACAAGCATATATATATATATATATATATATATATATATATATATATATATGTAAAATAAATATTTAGAAAAAAATGAAATCATATAAAAATTAACATGAACCAATAACAAAGCAAACTAAACCAAACCAGCTATAACTTAAAACTAAATAAGTCTTTCATTTTGTAAAATCAATTTGCTTAGTTTAGTTTGGATGTCTAAAGCCAAACTAAATTAAACCTTTAAATACTCCTACCATCAATTATATCTTTCTTTCTACCATAGAATAGGAGAGAAAAAAGGAAAAGATCTAGATCTCATTTGAGCCACAATAGCCTTGTGCATAAGCACAAGATTTGAAGGAAAAAAAAAAAAGACCCAAATGGTGCTAGAGTAACTACCATTTAGTGCAAAGTGATCCATCCTAAATGGTGGAATGAGTTTTTCTCCTTACACTTGCAAGATTAGCTTACCTGGAACTCCTGTAATGCATAAAGCAATAAGAGAGTTGAGTACTTGCCTTGGCAAAAGGTGTTTGGATAAATATGTTGGCTCTTATGGACATCTTAGTGTGAGATGACATTCAAAGGTTACACTGCTAGCAATGAAGAACTAATCTTCAAATGTTTAAACCAGGTTTCTCATGATATCAACATTGAAGGAATATAGGGGAAGAAGGTCTAACATCATGAGGACCAATTGATTAGTTGGAAATTGCTAAGGGAGGGGTGGTTTAAAGTCAACATTGATGGGTTTGTTAAGGCAAATGAACTAGCTTCCTGTGGTGGTATTTATTAGAAATGAACTTGGCAAATGGATTGCTAGCTTCGAAGGTAACCTTGGATGATGCTTTATCATTGTTATTGACTTGTGGGGCATTCTGTGGGACTTAAGCTAGCACGGAAATGCAACCTAGAAAAGGTGGTGTTACACACTGATTTTATGGTTGCCTTGGGATTGGTTTAGAATGAATGTGATGATGTACACCCATGCTTTAATTTAGTTGTTGAGATTTAGAGTCATCTACAGTGTAACCAGTGATGTATTAGGATTGAGCATACTTTTCACGAAACTAATCACTGCACTGATTAGTTGGCTAACTTCGCCCATGCTCTTCCACTTGATTTTCAAGAGCTCACGAGACCCCCTCCCAATGTAAAGCAGCTCCTACTAAATGACATTTATAAAGTCCTCCTATTTCGCTTTTATGGTAATGTAGTGGTTTCTCTCCCTTATTTTTGGTTTTAGGCTTGGCCCCCTTGTGTACTCAAAAATAAAGATATGGCAAGAGAGAGAGAGAGAGAGAGAGAGAGAGAGAGAGAGAGAGATGAAAAAAAGAACAAGAAAAAGGAGGAGAAAAAGAAACAGTAGAGTAAGCATTTAGCCCCAAAGAATAAGATTTAAGAACTAAATCATTTCAAGTCTTTATATATATAAATTTATAATAGTATTTTTGTCTTATGAAATATTAATTTCTATCTTTTATCATTCTCTTTCAATTTAAATTATTAAATAAAAAACTAATTAGTGAACATCATTATAATACTATAAAATGAACAATTATAATTATTTATAAATTTAGTTTTTGAATTGTTATATGTACTTAACTTTAGTTTCTAAATTTAATTAATAATTGAGTAACCCTTGAAAATAAAAAATTCTCTGCATGTTAGTCCTATAAGTAATTTTAAAGCTACTCGATATAAAAAAAAAAGAAAACTTAATGGATAATGAGTTTATTATTTTAAAGAATTAATTCAGACATTCCCAAACCTTACGAGTTAAAACTAATTGGACCCACCAAGTTAAATGTAAGTTTTTTTTCTCTCTCTCTCTCTCTTCAACCGCAGCAGAGAGTTGCCCTGCTGCCCTGCAAAACTGAAATTTGATTCTGTCGGGCTGCCAGTCTTCCCTCCATTCTTTCTCACTCTCTCGTTTTTGCATGGAACTCTTACAAATCACACCAAAGTAAAACCAAATCCGAATCTCCTTCATGACCTCACTCTCTTCCAAACTGAAACCCGGAGTCTCCCTCCTCTCCATTAGCTTCAAAACCTTCTGTACTTTTTCTCTAACATTACCACAGATCGAAATTCCTCCCAAACCTGCCCAAGGGGATAGCACTAGGCGTAGAGTCAAGGCTTCTGATGCGAATCTCAAAGAGAATTGGTTGGCTTCACTATCTTACCCTTTTCCTGAAAATACCCAGATTTTAAAAAATGAGGGTTCGGAATGGGTCATTGGAATTGACCCAGATGTGTCTGGTGCCGTGGCGCTCTTGAAAAGCGACGACTCTGGCTGCTTTGCTCAGGTAACATCCTTCTTTTTTATTCGTTTTGGATGAAGTTTCTCATTTATGTGTGTGTGTGCGCATGTGTGTGGGAAATGGATCATGTTGAGAATGCTCTTGATCCCTCATGTTATCTCTAATGAGGGATCCATTCCCTCCCAAAAAAAAAATAAAAAAATAAAAAAATTAAGTTTGTGACATCAGGGAAAATGAGAGTTTTCGGCATGAGGAGATCCAAATCCGTGTGTGTGAATTCAAGTGCTACATATGTGCGACTTTGCGAAATTGTTTAAAGAATTGTTCTGGACTAGATATTTTCTTCATTTATTGTCGAGGCGTTTA
Organism: Erythrophleum fordii; assembly: GCA_032878935.1. Taxonomy (NCBI): domain Eukaryota; kingdom Viridiplantae; phylum Streptophyta; class Magnoliopsida; order Fabales; family Fabaceae; genus Erythrophleum; species Erythrophleum fordii. The sequence continues at coordinate 28,701,316 of JAVQMF010000058.1, read as the reverse complement.
GCTGAAATGCAGGTTTGTGTAGTATTTATAAAGTGACGCACTAAATTTGGACATTGTACTGCACAAGCATTGCCATTTGGTCAAACTCGTTGAGTATTAGCATTCCCTGTCTAACAATGCATGAGTTATGTTTATGTAAAAGCAGTGTTTATGATGGGACAATGATAACTTTGATAAGTGATGTAAAAGGTATTTGCATGTAAATGGAATTAGTCTACTTATAGATAATTCTCTTCATGTTTCCATAGTTGTGGTGTTGGTTTCAAGATAGATGCGGTCTATATGTTTGTATGATTGTGATGTTCCCTCCATTGAAAAATAAGATATTTTTCTAAAGGAAACAAATGAGTTCCATAGTAGATCGTTTACATCATTTGTGTTGAGCCTTTTATTCTCTTGTATTGGGGCATTTTAACTAAATGGTTAACAAGTTATTTGGCGGCAAAGGTATGAGGGATACTGATAGAAAAACTTCTATTTGCTATCAAAACTACAAGAGGTTGCTCTGCGTTAAGGTGGTAAAAGTAAGGAGGAAAAATGGCTTATATCCCTCACTCTTATTGTGAATATATGCCATATTTTGACAACTAAAAAAGTAGCCAAAATGAGCAATATTTTGAAATTATTATTATTATAATAAAAAAAGGAAATAAAAAATGATGAAAAATATTAAGCTGTTGTTGGGTAATGAAAAGTATCAAAATGTTGCTCAGTGTTTCTACACCAACCCCAGAAGCTGGCATGCACCCAAGATAACAACACCTTCAGAGGGGTGCTGTGTTGGTCTAAGATTATGAAAAATATTCTAAGTCCTTGAAAACCCAAAGGTAAATAGCTCATTGTGTTGCCCCACAGCTTCAAGATTAGAGTCTGCCATGGTAATATCTATCTTGGCCACTAAAGCACCGATACGGCGAAATGGAAGGCGTACCCGTACTGGATACGTGTCTTGTACGGATACGCGTACCGTACGGGTACAAACGTACCTTGTACATTTCGTTTTCGTTTGTACGTACCAAAAACGTTTCTTTTCGTACATAAACGTTTCGAAATGGCTAGGATACAGCTCTGAAACGGCTTCGAAACGGTTCTGAAACTCTGTGATTAAACGCATCCATTTTGTGCCTCGTTTTATCGTTCGGATTTGAGTCGAGCTTCAGTCCTCCCTCGTCTATACTCCTGCTGCGTCTCGCTCTGCGTCTCCTCCATCCGTCAGTTTCGCCGTCGTCTTCTCCGGCTGTTGCAGGTGCGTCTCCTCCATCAGTCAGTTTCGCCGTCGTCTTCTCTCACCGTTGCAGGTGCGTCTCCTCCATCCGTCAGTTTCGCCTTCGTCTTCTTCGGCCGTTGCAAGTGCGTCTCCTCCTTTCGTCTGTTTCTCTATCTTCTTCTCCAGTGGCTGTTACAAAAGTTGCTGAGGTGCGTGGTGCGTCTTCCTCCGTTAAATCCACTGCACTTTCTAACTTTCTCTCTCCAAAAATTTATTTGATAGTTTGTATGGTTATTTTGTGTTGTTTAGTCGATTTAAATGCAGGTTTTGAGCTGAAATTATGGCATGTTTTCGATCTTATATAGTTTGGTAGCAAATGTGAGATTTTGAAGTTATTTGTGGTTTTAGGACGAGCTGAGCTGCCGCAAAAATAAGGGAAAAGAATAGTAATTGAATTTATGTATTTTTCCTCCACCCATTTTTTCAAACCAAAAAATTTCAACTGTGGTTTGATAATTGGAAACTTCATCTTTTGGGTCACATTTTCTGGGTCACTGTTTTTGTTGCAAAGTTGTTAAATTGGTTTGTTACTTCAGATTCCAGATGCCATTATAGAAGCAAGTCAATGCCTGTTCTTCATTTATACTGTTGGTTTATGAGAAAATACTGACTTAAGAAGAAACTAGAAACTGTGGTCTGATAATTGAACAATGAGCACTTTTTTTTTCCTTGTTTACAATCTCTGTTGCAATGTTCTTTAATTGGTTTGTATATCTTCTATTACTACTTTTTTTTTGTCGTCCTTGTCAATGCTACCTTTATCCTTGTTGTGATGGTGTTTGAATTAGTGTTGTCTTATTTCAATTTAAGTAACTTAAATATATCTGATTAGATTTTCTTTTTGGTCGTGGCTTCCTCTTCTGTCTCCCAGTATTTGCATCATTAGCTACCTCTTAGTTTTAGTTCCCACTATCTTGGAAAACATCTTATTTATGTTTGGAATTTGTGATATTATTTATGCTATGGTAACTTATTTATAATTTATTTTATTTTTTAATGTCTTGGATTCTTGAATATATATATATATATATATAATTTTATATATATATATATATATATTCCCGTACCCGTATCCTAAAATTTTAGAAATTGTCGTATCACACGTATCGTATCGTGTCGTACCCGATACGCGTACCCGTATCGGTACTTCTTAGATCTTGGCCCTTATGTGCCCTCAAGACAGATTTATCGTTTAGGGCATAGCCTGCCATGATTGGACTGTAGATTCTATTGAGATACCTCAAGCCTATCATGCCTTGGTCTGGGATCTCAAGTATCTCTTCTGGTGGCCTTGTAGCTCACTAGGGGCCTCTGGACTACCTTTCAGTTCACTTCTTTGGTTAGGAAACATTCCAGAGGACAGAGATTATTGCTGGCTAGGGAGATGTGCTTCCAATCCCTTTAGCATCCATTGAATTTCAATCCCCTTGATTCCTAGAGCATTTTCTCTCTTTCGTTAAGCTCTTAATTTCTTGAGTTCTTTCTTTCAAACGAAACAACCATTCCCATCTTTTTACTTCTGATAGAAGCCACTGATACCAACCATTTGTGAGCTCTGAAATTTTCCAGGTGGCCTGCAACAATACACTTTCACCCAGCTAAGTTTAAGGTTGTAGTTTCTACTCCCTTAGCTTAGCTTGTAGGAGTGCTTACCTAATTTGCCAGCTTAGTTTTCTGAGATGCTTCATTCTTTACCTCCAAAAGGATTGGATTCTTAACAAGTTTTACACCTTGCTAACTATATAAACCCAACCACCTATTCCCAGAACACCTAGTCCCTAAAATGATTTTGTATGAAATGTGGAGAATAATTAACTGATAATGTTTAATTCTGTCTGTCTGTTGTGCTTTGAATTCTTTACATAAGATAGAGGAAATGAAAGTATAAAAGCTGGATAAGGATTGTTTTTGACAGTTACATTATTTATATGTTTTGTGAGTTTGGTCTAGATCCTCTAATTCCCTTATTTGTGTTTTAGCTAGCTACCATGTTTATTTTGTTCAAAATTATATCTTTCCATATTTTGAGAATTATTTTATTATACATTCCAGTCCAATATATACAGGTATTTGACTCTCCACATGTACAAATACTTGTTGGGAAAAGTACACGAAGGCGGTTAGATGCAAAGTCCATTGTTGAATTGGTTCGTAGTTTTGATGCTCCAGTCGGTATACTTAGTTTCTCTCCTTTATCTCTACACAAATGCACAAAACATGTTATAGACACAGGCAGTAAGCATCGCCAAAGTATACTATCTTCTTGTTATAGGCTTTGGCCAGACTATCTGTTTTGTCATGTTTTGGTAGTCGTTAGTCTTCATGTTAAAGGTCTTGTCTTTCCTTTATAAAAAAGACTTGTCTTTTCTTTTTATGTGATGTGTTATTTTCTTCTGCCAGCTAGTGTAGTACTATAGCATGTTGAGTTAAGACAATCTTCCTCACTTGATTTCTTGCAAGTGTCATAGTTTACTTGTGTATATTATATATGATAACATATATATATATATATATATATATTGCTTTCTATGAACTTTTTAGTATGTAAATTGTAGAGCAGGGGAACTGTGGACAGATAGGGAGTATTCAAATGAAATAAACAGAGCCTTTTTTTCAATCAGGGAAATAGAGTGTTTGCTACCAAATTGTTGGATCTTACATGAAACTACAGTTATATTTGCTACTATCCACTTCCCAACCACATATTTGGGAGATCTAATATAAGTTTAAAAACTGATGTTTCCAAACTGTACACAAGCTTATGTGTATTTGTGGAAGTACTACACAATGATATATCTTGTCTCAAACTCTCCATTGATTTTGGCCTTTTGCTTGCCCTATGGTGTATCTCAATCACATGTCTGTGATAGATGGTGCTTACTAATCTGTTATTCCCTTCTTTCTTCTATAGTTTAAATTGCTGAACCCCCATAATACATCCATAGTTTGCTGAAGTAATTTTGTAACTATTATTTTCATCTATCAATTTTATTTTGACAGTTGAAACTATTTATGCTTAGCTATTTACAAATTGACCCTTGCTTTCATTAGGAACCACTGCATATATAGAGCAGTCAATCCCTTTTCCAAAAGATGGGAAGCAGGTTGGTAAGTTCCCTCGGAAGATTTTTTTAATCTAATGACATCAGTTTATTTCTGTTTCTCTGCTGTTTGTTCATAATTTGCTGCTTTCTTTAATTACTTATTCATGCTGACAAGGGGGTCACCTGGCCTAGACAAAACTCACCTGATTCTGCATCAACTTCCCTCTGTGGGAAAGAATACTCTTCCCGAAGAGTCTGAGTATAAATTGTTTATCCTTTCTACTTTGCCTGACAATGGAATGTCAATTCACCTTGTTTGTTCACCTTCGTTGGTAGCATTGAACTCAATGCTCATTCGCATTAACCTGTTTGAGCTTGACGTATAGGTTTTCATGATGGAAATTCTCACTGGGGTCTTGCAAATTATAAGCCTTGTTTTCAAAAACCCTAACCAAGCACCAATTCTGACATCCTTTTATTGGATGGTCAAAGAGTCCGTGAATAATATACTTCCCAGGCTTAAGTACCTTGATGATTTGACCTTTTCCTTAATGTGCTTCTTTCTTTTCTTTTTGGTCTTTTGTGCTCATCCAAAATCAAATGTCTTTATTTCTCAGTTTTTCCTTTGTCTTGAATAGATATTATGAGATGTTGCCTTGTTGGAACTTTAGGGAATAGTAATATATATCTGTCATGCATTAGATACACTTTAGGACCCCTTCAAGCAATATTAATATGCCTAGAAAGAAGCCTGCCTTTGAAATCCAAGATAATAGTTTTCTTTGGATTGTGGTCCTCTTTCATTTGATCTTAAGTCGCATTTTCATACTTCTTATATTAGCATTCAGGGAAGTGTGTTCCATTTTACTGTGACTCTGATTATGAGTTTCCCCCCATCTTTTGTGAAGAGCTGGTGGAGTGGAGGATTTGGGTATGGGCTGTGGATTGGGATCCTAGTTGCATCAGGATTTTCAGTTGTTCCAGTGCCATCTTTTACTTGGAAAGCTAAATTTGAACTCTGTGGAAGCAAGGCTAAAAAAAAGGTTGGTTTAGTCCTAAACTTACAGGCTAGAGTCATGCAAGCTAATTATCTAATGCAACAATTTTTTTTTTTTGGCCATTTTGAAGGTTTTATTATTAGATTCAGGAAATCAGGGATATGGAGAAAATATGAATATCATAGTTGTACACTGTAAAAGTAACTACATTTTGCATATTCTGAAGCTGTCATGACTATGTTGTGGAAAACGGCTTTCAAGTTGAGTTCAGGTGTTGTTAGCAAAGGGTAAGATTATCAAAATGCTGGGGAAAACGCATATGACTGATTAAAAGGGATACATAACATTGGACGGACTTCTAACATGACCCACAACTTTTTTACCCTCTCCAATCTCAACTGTAGTCTTCTGCTTTGCCATCCTTCCATAGAAAAGCAGCCTTTATTACTGTTTCACTTTTGATTTTACACTGCTATCTTTCGTGAAACAATACATTACTTTCAAATTTTGGGATTTTTTTTACCATCCACTAAAGTTTTTGGAAACAAACTCATCTTATCCTGACTGCTATCAGCCCTCAGCATACTTGAAGAAAATTTAAGCACTTTACATAATTTTGATATTTATTCATTCATTATATATTTGATAGAAATGTTATCCACGGATATTTCTTGTATTGGCTATGACTCCTTGTTTAGTAATATCTCACTGGTTTTTGCCGCTACAGGTTGATAGCAGGAGAGTTGCATCAATGCTATTTCCATCATTGAGTTCCCTGTTGAAAAGGAAAAAAGATCATGGTATTTATTTCTCTTATTTAGTCTATTGTTTAGCTGCCGTGGAAGTCAATGTTAGAGGAGTGTCTCGAGAAATCTATAACATTAGGAAATACTACTTACCTAAATCCTAGAATTACGCATTGCTTTGGATCTCCACAAAATTCAATCTTTTGACCACCATGGAATTTACTAACTTGTCTCTGGGGTCTAGTATTTTCAGATATATTAGTTCACTAAAAATTTTCTTACACTTCTTGGGAAAATATTAAACTAAAACCTATATGGATTCTATTCTCTTCTCTCCTTATTTGGTGAATGTTTTTGAAAGAGCTGAGTTTGCGGTGCTTGTTTGCATATCCATTTGGGCAGGCCAAACATTAGCATTGAACCTAGATCTCAATATAATATATCATTTGATCTTTTATTGTCATAAACGTCACATTGATTTCTTTGATATTTCTGAATAAAATTATCTTTAACACATCCTCGACACAATCCTGTAGGAATACCGACATAGACAATGCATGGATCTGTCACTATCTTATGACAAAATTTTAGGTATAAGATGAAGCTGCAAGTATCAAATCTTATAATTGGTTATTTTAATTTGTTAAAGGAACTTTGATATTATGTCAAAAAATCACTCAATTTAAATGAAACAAAATGCTGAAGAACCTAGGAATAACAGTAAAACTCAAGGAACACACATACAAGATTTAATTGTATACAGAATATGGCAGACTTAAATATTATATACTAAAGAACTCATGAGAATCTCCAATGCATGCCTTACAACCTCTTCAACAATCCTATCCTAAAAGTCTGATTCTCAAGATATTTGGAGATAAATTTGCAAGCCCTGAGGTATAGTAATTTTTACACAAAAATATGGTCCTGCTATGGGTGCAAATGACTCATGTCTTATTGTTCATACTTTGAGTCTAAGATGTAGGCTTTCTCCAAAATGATCTCTTTCTTAATTTTTTAAATACATATATTGAATTTGTGGTTGTTGATCCTGTGACCAAGTATTTATTTATGGACAAGACCTAGTTAAAGTTCCTTAGTTATTTTCTATTAGGTTCTCTAATAAAAATATAACATGTGGACATTTTTTCAACTCAGTACCACGACATTGACCCTTTAAAAAAGTTCCTCCATCGTGTTTGTATTAAAGAACTTGATAGCAAGCACATTTTTTCCTTTCTTTGTATGGGCTTTATTTTTTACCTAACTTGTCATATTGCAGGAAGGGCTGAGGCTTTACTAATTGCTGCATATGGCAAAGGCCAGAAGAATAAGTTGGACTCATCATGCAACTCCATCTTGCAGAAAATGGAAACTTAAAATTGGCATATTTTCCTTGGCTTCTTGATTCTTTCGTAGACACAGCAATTATCTGGAAGAGTCTAACAAAATGAATTTATTGTTGATTGAAGCTGTTAACGCTTTGGCCAGGAAACCCCAAGAAAAAAAAAAAAAACAAAAACAAAAAGCTGTTAACAGTTAACAGGTTCTTTTTGCCAGAGCTTCGGCGTCAGTTGAGTATATATACAAAGCCTGGAAACTAATAGGTACTGCATTCTTTAGGCTCATTGTATGTTATATACTGTTGTAAAACGTGATCATTGTAGGAATTCTAATATGTAATATACTTTGCTATATCTACTTTAGCAAGTCTAATTGGTTTGGTCCTCGGCCTCTGTTTCTATGTCAATGATTTATCTGAGTTTAGCCAGAGATGTTATTGAAAGGCTTGAGTCTTCACTGACTTGATTCAGAGCTTGTTCCCATCATTGAAAAAGATGTTTTCTTTTACTTGGTAGGTGGGGTGACAATAGAAAAGTAAGAAGTGAAGAGGGACATTTCATCTCTACCACCATAGTTGAGAAAATCGAATTAATCCAGCTGGTCAAACCGAAAAATTGGTGGACCAACCATAGTTCTAGTTTGTTTGACCTTGAAAATCAGCTGAAAAAAATTTGGTCAAAAATTGTAAAAACTTAGAAGAACCCAGCAGTTTGGCAATGAATCAGTGAAAAGCAGACTCTGCTTTTTTTTGTTTTGGTCTAAATTAAAAATTTGATATTCTATAATAAAAATTTTGGATATTTATTAGATTCTATTTAACTTATTTTATATAAATTTGTTATCATGGATAAATGCTTTATTTAATTTTTATCTTTTAAAATATTTATATTCATTTTAAATATTATTTTATAATATATGTATCAATTTTATTGTAAAATATTATATAGTTATATTATTTTTTTATATATTTTAAAAAATAATTTAATCTTGATTGGAATATACTCAAATTATTAAACTATAAATTACTCTTTATCCTAATTTAATGACTAGTATAGTTTTTAAAACATTGCCTATTACACCTTCAATCTCTAAAATGGTGGTACTTTAGTCCAAGATTTGAAGATGCAAATTTAATGTTTCACTTGTGCCTCTGATTGTAACCAGGCTAATATAAGTTGGGCTTGGTTTGATTAAGCGTCTGAGGGGCTTGGACTTAGCCTACATCAGATTATGAGAAAAGCAAAAAATTGATGCATTTCTTAGGTATTTATCATCAACTTTTTTTAATAGACACATGAATTCTTTTTTTTTTTTAACAAAAAAAAGAGTCAATAATATAATGTTCAATAGTAAATATTATTCACATTATATTTTATTAAAAAATTTAATAGCAAATACTTGGAAGAGTTTCACTATGTTTTCTGCATGGGAAAATTAGTTATTTGGATTGGTGAAATTATCTAACCATATTCGAAATTAAATACTGTGTAGTTATATAATTATACAGTTGGAGAGTGACATAAAATTAAAAGTGTGTATAGAGTTTATTTCTTTTGTTTATACTTATTCTCTCTTTTTCCTTTATCTTTTTTTCATTATATTATAAACAATTAATTTATGACAATAAAACTCCAGCCTTACCATATTGGAGGAACGGGGAACAATGAGTAAGAGTAATAAAGTTTCGTCCATTTTAATCTCAACTTTGGGGCTTTTACAACATTCCTGAAGGAAAACTATCTGATCTTTTTATAATCATTTCTTTTCTTTCATAATACCTACGTTAAAACAAAGTCCAGAAACATATAAGGTACCAAATGAGATTATGATATCAGGTAATTTATCAGAGAGGTGATTGTGGCTGTACAATCGAAAAGAAGGGTATAACTTTAGGCGATCATTATTAATTCAAAACTTCCCAAACCGTGCAAAGCTCAAATCAATGTGGATGTGGAGTGGTTCAATTAAAAAAGATTAGTATTTATTCAAATATGTTAATAAATACTATGATTGAGCGACTGTTGCCTTCTGTGAATCTGTTGGCAATCAAGATTTAGCAAGTCGAGTTGATGAAATGAAAATGTATTATAACTGTAAATACATATCTAAATGTGGAGTTGTATGGAAAATATTTTTGTTATCTTTTCATCTTCCAAATGTGTAGACTGTAAAATTAAGAGATGATGATCCGAATATTCGATTAATTTTATGCTAAATAGGGATGGAATTAAAGGTCTATGTTCTTAGCAAATTTGGATCTGCTAATTTTTTGGCACTAGTATGATATCATTATGTTAAAAAAAGAAATACTAAGAGGTATCCATCTGATATATTCCCAACACTAGAAGAGAAAATAAAAATATATATAGGATTCACACTTCTTAGTCTATCCTTCCCCAATATAATGATATCATATTAGCATGAAAAAATATCTGAATTCAAATTTGTTTGTGGGATAGATGGAAGCTAACATAAAGTATGCCCAAACTAAGCATTTATCTTCCGCCGAATTTTAATGGAATGTTTGTTTGGAAAAGAGAGAGAAAAAAAAATTGGTTCCCCAGGTGTAGGTATTAAAAATGCAAATTCTATATTTGTTCATTTTGAATTTTGATCATTTAAAATCCAAAAAGACAGATTTTTTTTTTCAATTAAAAATGCACGAATTTGACCACCGTTTATTCGAGGAATACAATGAGAAACTTCAATTTATTTTTGTCTTTTTCTCGCCAAACAGCGAGGAAATGAGTTCTCTGGTAGTCTCCTTCATTAAATATCATTTTTCTTATAGTGATAGTATCTCTACTTAATAACTTTGGTTTGATTCCTCTAAGTATACAATAGGATCAAAATTGTAAATTCACAAAGCAAGTGTGAACTAATTCTTATGAATCACCATATCTTCAAGCATGCATACTTGGAAGCAAACCATTCTTTTCACCTTTTGTTAAATATTTAATAGACCTCATATGCTGTATGTGTAAAGAAACGTGGCATCCTATGACTAGTTAATAATTCCAAGTTGGCTTTTTTTCCCCTACATTGTTGTTAGCAATAGACACTGTGATATAATAAATAAAAAATAAAAAAGTTTGAGTTGTGCACAAAGACACTGTCTTTCAAGGTTATTTCACCACACACAACAACTCCCCAAAATGAAATAAACCTTTCTTGTAATGGTAGGGATGCAAAACAACAGGAATACAAAAAAATAACTCAGAGAGAGGAAGAGAGGAGAGCCTAAGAGCTTAATGTGGCTTGAACATGCATCATGTATTATCTTTTATAGGCAGAGACCACCTACAAATGTTAGAGGAATTAAAGGTCTATTTATGAATGTTGGAGTCCATTTTTGGTAGAGGATATTAAAGCAAATAAAATCAAAAAATCAAAACCATGAATGGGTAATTAAAACTATTAATGGATAGTTAAAAAATATAAATAGACCCAACATTCATAAAGCCTCAAAATCGAAAAACATAAAACCTTATATCCAAAACCTTTAAAAAGAAGGATTTTCTGGAATGCTAATTTAAATTAAATTAATTTTGTATTTTGCAAAATAATTTTCAGCAAAAAGTGTCTAATCCAGCATCTAGTCTCTCGCACAAGGGAAATTGACAAATGTCAACTGCGTTGGCCTATTATTGTGCGCATAAGTCAACACCTTTTCTTAGCCTATTTACTTGCTTTAGTTCTCATCTTCGTATTCATGCACTAAGACTTCCTTATGTTTGAGCAATGTTGGACTTCTTTTGACACACACATATACACACTTCAACAATCCCTTATATGTGTCAAAAGAAATATTATCATCTAAGTTATACACACAAGTATAACTATTTTGAATCTTGTGTCTTTTGAACTATGTACCATATCCTAGACCAATAATTTTTCATACACAGAGTTGTCAATAAAACTTAAAGTTTTTATGAACCAACAATACTTAACTGCGTACTAGAGGCCTTATTAGTCAGATTATATTCTCACAATTCTTGCTGTTAACGCAATTTTGCGCTTTGAACGGCCATACGCATGCCTGGTGTACAATGAATACTCTACAAATCTTGCCACAATCTCATAAGAGTGGCTCCATTCCACATTTATCTAGGTGGTTTCATCAAGTGTATTTACAATGAATATACCATCCATAAAGAATATGAAATCATTAAAAGTTTCTGCTTAACCTCACCGATAATGCATTTCAGCACTTTCTCATACCATAGGAAAAGACTAGAATTTTTAGAGCTGGCAAAATTAACAAATGACTTGTTATTACCTATATGAACCTTCTTCGTGAGATCTCCAATCACAAAGATTGGGTTGCCATCGCTATTAATTTCATATTAGCTTAAATCTCATTCCTCTTGATATGTTACAGACTTGTTTCTTCCCTAAGGATTTGGTCAAAGGATTTACCAAATTTACTTCTAACCTTACATAGTCGATTGAGATAACTCCATCTTTCAGTCATTGCTTTATAACATTATGCCTTAATCAAATATGTCTACTTTTACTATTAAAGGTCTTATTTTTAATTATAACTATCGCTGATTAGTTGTTATAATGTAAAGACATTGATGGTGTTAGCTTTTCACCTAATGAAATATTTGCTAAAAAAAAATTTCAACCACTCAATCTCATTGCTAGCCAATTCCAGAGTAATAAACTTGGACTCCATAGTAGATCTAGCTATATTACTTTGTTTAGCTGATTTCTAGGTTATTGCATCACCACTAAGAGTGAATATATAACCACTAGTAAATTTTCTCTCTTTTGAATCAAAGATCTAGTTAGCATCACTGTACCCTTCAAGTATAGTGGAAAATCTACTATATATGATACTATAATTTATAATATCTTTTAGATATCTCATCAATCTAACCAAACCAGACCAATACTCACTGTTTGGATAGTGTGTATATCTGCTTAATCTATATACAGTGTATGCTATATTAGGCCAAGTGAAATTCATCAAATATAACAAATACTAATAATCTGTGCATATTCAAATTGAGCTACAAGATCACCTCTATTTTTCATTAGATAAATGCTAGGATCATAAGGAGTACTTAGGTTTATCATTGAAATGATTGAATTTCTTAAGAAGTTTCTCCATATAGTATTCTTGTGATAGTAATCTACTATGACCTTCCCTTATGATTTTAACACTTAAGATTACACTGGCTTCACCCATATCTTTCATATCAAATTTAGAAGCAAGAAAACTTTTTGTTTCAAGCACAACATTCATACTTGTATAAAAAATAAGCATGTTATTTACATATAAACAAATAATCACACACTCTCTATCCACACATTATGTATACACACATCTTTGAACTTCAACAAATGAAAATTCATCATTAATCAAAATCTCAGTGAGTTTCTCATTCCACTGTTTAGGGGTTTCAATCCATATGAAGATTTAACTAATTTGTAAACTTTATTTTCTTAACCAGAAACAACACAACCTTCTAGTTGTATTATATAAATTTCTTCTTTTAAATCACCATTCAAAAATACAGTTTTGACATCCATTTGATGAATATAAAGTTCGTGTATAGAAGTTAAAACAATTAAAACTTGAATAAAATAAATCCATGCAACAAGAGAAAAAAAATCAAAATAATCAATATTTTGTTTTTTATTAAATCCTTTGGCTACTAGCCTTATTTTATATTTGTTAATAGATCTATCTGAATTATATTTCCTTTTGAAAACTCATTTGTAACTAATAGGCTTTGTTTCTAGAGATAAATATACTAAAATCCAAGTTTTATTTTGATTTAGAGAATTAATTTCAGCTTTAATCATTTCTTTCCAAGGATGAACATCAGAAGAGGAAACAACTTTATAGAAATTTGAGGGTTCATCTTGCATCATATACGTGTAAAAATCATTTCTAGATGAAGTTTCTTTCCTTTGCCTTTTATTTCTCCTTAAATTTTCAACCAAATATTCATTCGTATATATCTTTCATATCAAATTTAGAAGCAAGAAAACTTTTTATTTCAAGCACAACATTCATACTTGTATAAAAAATAAGCATGTTATTTACATATAAACAAATAATCACACACTCTCTATCCACACATTATGTATACACACATCTTTGAACTTCAACAAATGAAAATTCATCATTAATCAAAATCCCAATGAGTTTCTCATTCCACTGTTTAGGGGTTTCAATCCATATAAAGATTTAACTAATTTGTAAACTTTATTTTCTTAACCAGAAACAACACAACCTTCTAGTTGTATTATATAAATTTCTTCTTTTAAATCAACATTCAAAAACACAATTTTGACATCCATTTGATGAATATAAAGTTCGTGTATAGAAGTTAAAACAATTAAAACTCGAATAAAATAAATCCATGCAACAAGAGAAAAAATTTCAAAATAATCAATATTTTGTTTTTTATTAAATCCTTTGGCTACTAGCCTTATTTTATATTTGTTAATAGATCTATCTAAATTATATTTCCTTTTGAAAACTCATTTGCAACTAATAGGCTTTGTTCCTAGAGGTAAATATACTAAAATCCAAGTTTTATTTTGATTTAGAGAATTAATTTCAGCTGTAATCATTTCTTTCCAAGGATGAACATCAGAAGAGGAAACAACTTTATAGAAATTTGAGGGTTCATCTTGCATCATATACGTGTAAAAATCATTTCTAGATGAAGTTTCTTTCTTTTTCCTTTTATTTCTCCTTAAATTTTCAACCAAATATTCATTCGTATTTTGTTTAAGAGAATTAGAATTTTCCATTTTTTGAGGAATGTGTTCAACTTTCAAAAAAAAAATATATTCATAAAATTCTACATTTTTAGTTTCTATAGTAATGTTATAATCTAAAACATTACTTTTCAAAACAAAAAATTTATAAGCTGCACTATGTTCAACATACTCAATAAATATGCAATGAGAAGTTTTAAGACTTATTTTCCTTTTCTTAAGATCAAATAACATTACTTTTGCAAGACACTTCCACACTTTTAAATATTTTAGATTTGGCGCATAACTTTTTCATAATTCATAAGATATCTTATTTATTTATTTTATAAGATATTCTATTTTATAAAAAAAAAAAAGCAAACAATGAAATTTCACCTCATAAATTATTTGATGCAGAAGAACTTACAAGTATAGCATTTATCATTTCTTTTAAAATTTTATTTTTTCTTTCTGTAATATCATTAGATTCAAGTCAAAATAGAAGAGTTACTTCATGAATAATTTCGTTCTTTTTCATAAAAATCATTTAATAAAACATATTCTCCTTCTTTATCTGACCTTACTCTTTTAATCTTTTGTATAGTTGATTTTTTACCTCTGCCTTATACAAAAGAAATTTTTCAAAAGTTTCATTTTTATTTCTTAATAAATATACTTTAGTATATCTTAAAAAATCATTGATAAAAATAATATAATATTTTTTACCACCTCTAATCACTATTTGTTTTAAATTACCTCAACTGGTATGTATTAAGGAAAGTAACTTTGTTTCTCTTTGAGTAAAAAAATGAGATTTTTTAGTTATTTTAGCATCTACATACACTTCACATTTATTCAAAAAATCATTTTTAATTCTAAAAATCAAACTAACTTGTTACATTTTCTTAATATAAGACTTACTAATATGTCGTAATCTAATATGCTACATATCAAATGAATTAATCATATAAATAGGCAAGTAAGTAGAAGATGATGCATTTTTATTTATTTTAGCAACATTCAATACAAACAGTCATTGATTACAATAACCATTTCTCACACAAACATTATTCTTTGTTATTATAATCTTGTCAAATTCAAATGACACTTTAACTTTAACATTTCCTAGTAGAGTTACATAAATTAAGTTTGCTTTAATATTAGGTACATGCAGAATATCATTGAGAGCCAAGATCTTTCTAGATGTGAGTTTGAGAGCCACTTTTTCTTTCCCTAGAACTTTTGGCAGTTTGGGAATTAGGAAGATAAATATGGTCTTCTTCTTCCTTTATTGGATCATAGGAGATAAACATCTCTCTATTTGCACAAGTGTGCCTGGTAGCCCTAGAGTTTACTAACCATCTTTTCACATCAGAGACAAGAAGAGTTTGAGAAATAACTGCACCAATGATCTCATCATCATTGTTCTCATCTCCTTGAACTAAATTTGTATTTGGTTTGGGAGGATTATTTCTAACTCTTTTTTTACATTGAGCAACATGATGTCTTAGTTTGGCATAAACAAAGTGTAACAACCAGAAAAAAAAAGGGAGAAAGAAAGAAGGCTGAGAATTTTCAGAATCCTAAGATTTCTCTAAGTCTTCTCGCTGTAGTGGGAAATGGCCTCGCTATAGCGAGAGTGCCTGTTCACTACAGCGAAAAGGCTTCTACCTATAGCGAGTACGAGCAATCCATACAAAAACTAAATAGTTGCTCGCCGTAGCGGCACCATAGCAAAAGCGGGGGTCTGGAACTGACCCGTGCTTGCCGTAGCGAAGGTTAAAGCTCGCTATAGCGAGGGATAGTCCGAAAAAGTGTAAAAAGTGAGAATTTGACTTCTTTAAACATTCCCATTCATTCTTTCTCTCATATTTGCCCTAGACTTCGACCCAAGGAGAGAATAGAGGCTTGGAGAGTGAGAAAGACCAAGAGAAGGAGGAAGAACAAAGGAAAGGTAAGCAAATTTCTCCCCTTTCTCCTTAGAATCTGGTTCTCCTCTCTTTGCTCTCTCTTTCTATGGTTTTACTTGTGAAATTAGTGGGGTTTTAGGCATGGGTCAGAAGAGGGAAAGTGAAAAACACTCTTGAACTTTCTTGTTTTCCTTGAATGTGTTGATTATCCTACCATGAGAGCTTGAGAGAGAAGAAGAATGGATGAAACATTAGAGAAAGAGAGAGAACCCCTAGGTTCTTATAAGTTAGCAAGGTTTGTTCTGAAAAATCTTGAATGGATGTCGAGTTACATTCTAAGAGAGTAATTCCATGCTCTTGATTGTGTCTAGGCTCAAGAGAAGCACCTCCATCAAGGTGTGAGTGTGAAACTAAGAAGGAAGAAGAGAAATTGAAAGGGAAGGCTTGTGTTGACCAATAAGGTAGCTCTCTCTACTCTTTCTTGTTGCATTCTTGGATGTAATGATCATTGTATACTTGTTTACATATATTGTGTGAGATATGCCATATGTTATTGCCTTGATGCATTGGTACCTATTATACTTTTATGCTGGTTTGTGAGGATTGCTCGGGTGAGGTAGTGCCAAAAGTCCCTTGAGATAGGTGAGGAGGAGCCGAAAGTCCCTTGAGATAGGTAAGACAAGGCCAAAAGTCTCATAACCGAGTGAGACTAAGTCAAAAGTCCCTAAACTCGGGTGAGGCCATCCAAAAGTCCTTAGACTCGGGTGAGGCTAGACCAAAAGTCCCTAGAGCCCATACTTGGCATTGTTGTGATTTTCATGGTATGAGAATTGTGCACTATATGATTGAGAATGGTTGGATGCTACATTGCATGCTTGATTGTTATATGCCTTGATTGCTTCTTTGATTGAGTGCATGAGCTACTAAGATTCCATGAATCTCACCCCTTTCCCCTCCCATCTTAATATGCTAGGTGGAGCTCAAGTAGAACCAAGTGCACACCAAGGAGCTTAGAAGTATGCTTAGCTAGATGAGCATGTATTTTGATCTTTTCGATGTAAAGTGGTGCCAAAATGTGTATGCACCCACTATTTTTAGAGATGTAAATGTTGTAGTAAGTGTAAATATGTGGATATATGATGTATAAATAATGTAGAGAGTTAAAGTAATGGAAATGTGGGTTTTGCCCTTTTTGTGGCTTGTATGTAATAGTGTATTTTAGCCTGTAGCATGGTGATTTTTAAATGTATGACGATTTGGACCATGTGGACATGTTAGATGGACTATTTTTATACTTTTAAACTTGTCCAAGAGTTGTTGGAACATGTGGGAGGTCATTTGGACCCATTTAAGCCATTTTGGGTGCCAAAACTGCTAAATTTGAGAGCTCCGTCAAAGTATGACCAAACGAGCTCTTCTTGCTATGAAATTTGGCATACCTCTAGAGTTTGTAGAAAGCTTATTGGAAAGTTAGAGTGGGTAATATTTGGAGGTCTAGGGAATATTTGGCGAATTGTTGAAGTTTGGGAAAATTTAGTGGTTTGGTCATGTTACTGTTTCTGTAGTCCGAAAAGAAAACTGTGTCATTCATGGACCAAATGGAGTCCAAATGTCATGAAATTTTATACACGTAAACTAGACAACTACAGTGAACTATACCAACTAGAATCACCTTAATCGGAGGTCTGTAGAGAGAGATTGACACGCCTGAAGTTCTATATCAGCATCAGGGACCTCATCCGACCTCTATCACTATTTCATCAGTTTTTGGGATTTGAGGGCTGTTGAACTGATCTGAACTTATTTTTCTCCTCTAGTAGACATCTGTAGCTTTCCAAATTGGTATAGTTTTCTCAGATTAGATTTTTTTGGATTTAGTTACGAATTTTTGAAACTCATGATAGTAAACTGCACCAGAAACAGTGACAGCCGGACCTCCTTCCCATTTTCGATCTCAAACATGGTCTAGACTCTGAATTTATGATTGGGAATTATTTTTAGTGTAAAGCTAACACTTAGAGATTTCCAGAAAGCTAGAGTTTGCTAGATTCCCAGTTTTCTACAATTAGATATGATTTTTCAAAGTTAGAGCCAAAATCTGAATTTTGGGTCCATTTAAGAAAAAGCAATTTCTTAGTTTTTGGCTTCGTATCCGTGGTCTATGGCATGTTTTATGATATGTATGAGTTGCATACATGGAGTTTGAGTTCAGAATGTGGATGATGGGTTCACGAGACCCACAGGACAAAATATGAATGTTGAAAACCCCAATTTTTAGTATGAAAAAGCCACGGATTGTATTGGTTCTTTGGAAATCATATAGGACTAAGCCCAGAGGGAAGCTAGATGGAGTAAGTACATTATGGTGTTACATTTTTGGTATCAGAGCGAAGGTTCAGGCACTTTTGCTTGATGTTAGGCTCTTGAATGATGAAATTGCTTGTGTTTGGTGTGAATGGCTATGGAAGTGATAGCAACCATCTACATCCAGCATTCTACCTGCACCTCCCCAGGAGCCTGCTGCTCCTCAGACCCAGACGCCTATCTAAAAGGTGTTGGAGCAGTTTAGGTAGAACAATCCACCCTCGTTTGATAGGGAGTTGGATGCGGATAAGGCGGAGGCTTGGGTTATGGAGTTAAAGAAAATATTCTAGGTGATGGATTGTACTACTAAGCAGAAAGCTCAGCTAGCCACTTTCATGTTACAAAAGGAAGCTGATAGGTGGTGGCAAAGCACGAAACCTCTAATGGAGACCAAGAACATACAAATGACTTGGGAAAACTTCTTGGTCGAGTTTTATGAGAAATATTTTCCTAGTTCGGTGAGGAAGAAGAAAAAGATGGAATTTATGGGCTTGAAACAGACGGATGAGATGACTGTGGATCAGTATGTGGCCAAGTTCATAGAATTGTCTCGGTATTCCTCTTACCTCCAGAGGTATGATGATGAACCTTGGAGATATGAGCAGTTTGAGATGGAGTTGAAGCCCCTGATTAGCGATAGAGTTACTCCACAGTGGATCAAGAAGTTTAACACCCTTGTGGAGGTCAGCAGGGTGATTGAGACTAACTTGCAAGCTATCATGCCTGCTGCAACTATGGCTAGTCAGAAGAGGATTTTGGATTTGAAAAGGCCGAAACTAGAAGAGGGTTCTAGTTTGACACCTAACCCCAAGAGGAGAAGCAAGGGGCCATGGAATAGAAGGCCACAGCGGAGTATGCCACCTCCTCGGAGCCAATCATCCTTCCAGTCGTCTCCGGTGACATGTTTCAAGTGTGGGAAGCCGGGGCACATTGCTAAACATTGTCCTCAGATGGATACAGCGCCTCCTCCTAGGCCACAGACCCAGGGCCGAGTGTTCGCCCTTACTCAGCAGGAAGCCAGTGCATCTCCCAGTTTGATCCGAGGTACGCTAATAGTGAATGACTTTCCTGTAATTGCTATGTTTGATTCGGGTGCTAGTCACTCGTTTATATCTTATGATTGTGTGAGAAAATTGGGTCTGGCCATCATTGTTTTACCATTTGACTTGTCTGTCACTACACCCACTGGAGGCCACGTGGTTACTTCCCATACTTGCTTAAATGTCACTGTTCAATTTAACCATTATCATACCACTATTGATTTGATTTGTATGCCCTTCCATGATATTGATTTGATTATTGGTATAAACTGATTAGCTGCAAATAATGCCATACTTGACTGTGAACACCGAACAATTTCCCTACCTGCTTGTGGGACCATACCTAGGATAGGAGTTGAGTTATCATTTATGACTACTGCCCAGGTTGAGAGATATTTAGAGTGTGGATGTCAAGGGTTTCTAGTCTTTTTTTCTATTCAGACTGAGGTAGAAGAAGGAATAGAGAAGATCCCAGTTGTCAGGGAATTCCCGGATATTTTCCCTAAAGAGTTTGACTTTAGTGGCCTACCCCCTGAAAGAGAATTAGAGTTCCCTATAGACATAGTGCCTGGGGCTGGACCAGTGTCCAAAGCTCCTTACAGGATGGCTCCCGCCGAACTTGCTGAGTTGAAAGAGCAGATAAAGGAATTATTAGAGAAAGGGTTTATCCGCCCTAGTGTTTCACCTTGGGGAGTTCCGGTGTTATTTGTGAAAAAAAAAGATGGTAACTTGCGGTTGTGTATAGATTACAGAGAGTTGAATAAAGTTACCGTCAAGAATAAATATCCTCTCCCTAGAATTGATGATTTGTTAGATCAGTTGGCTGGGGCATCTGTGTTTTCCAAGATAGATCTTAGATCTGAGTACCACCAGTTGAGAGTGAGAACTGAAGACGTCTCTAAGACGGCCTTCAGAATGAGATATGAGCACTATGAGTTCCTTGTGATGCCATTCGGGTTGACGAATGCGCCTGCTGTGTTCATGGATTACATGAACAGGGTATTCAGACCGTATCTAGATCAGTTTGTGGTGGTCTTCATTGATGATATTTTAGTATACTCTAAATCCTTTGAGGAGCACGAGAGGCATTTGAGACTAGTCCTAGACACCTTGAGAGAGAAAAGGTTGTATGTCAAACTGAGTAAATGTGACTTTTGGCTGACCAAGATGCGATTCTTAGGTCATGTGATCTCACGAGACGGGGTCGCAGTTGATCCCCATAAAGTTGAGGCTGTGTTACAGTGGGATAGACCTAGAACAATCACCGATGTTAGGAGTTTCTTAGGTTTGGCAGGGTATTATAGACGATTTATTCAGGACTTTTCTCTGATGGCCTTACTACTAATGAGGCTAACTAGAAAAGAGACACCTTTTGTGTGGGATCATAGATGTGAGAAGAATTTTCAAGAGTTGAAACTCTGTTTGACCACTACCCTTGTACTGATTATCCTTGACCCTAATGAGCCATTTGTGGTTTATTGTGATGCTTCGAGCAAAGGGTTGGGATGTGTGTTGATGCAGCAGGGTCGAGCAGTGGCATATGCCTCTAGGCAGTTAAGGCCTCATGAGGAGAATTACCCCACACATGACCTGGAGTTAGCCGCCGTAGTGTTTGCTCTTAAAATTTAGAGACACTATCTGTATGGTGCTACCATAGAGATTTATAGTGACCACAAGAGTCTGAAATACCTGTTTGACCAGAAAGAACTCAATATGAGATAGAGGAGATGGATGGAATTCTTGAAAGATTATGATTATGTGTTGAAATATCATCCGGGCAAGGCCAATGTAGTGGCAGATGCCCTGAGTAGAAAATCTATCCATGTAGCTCATATGATAATTAGGGAGCAGGACCTCCTAGAAAAGTTTAGAAACTTGAACCTCTCTTATCAGGTGGTATCGGGTAAATTGTATCTGAGTAAAACCTGGATTGAGAACGTATTGAGAACCTAGATCTTAGATGCCAAGAGGGAGGATGAGTTCCTGAAACGGATCAGAAATGAGATTTTCCAAGGTAAGACCTCAGATTTTAAAGTGTCTGAGGATGGTATGATAGTATACCAAGATAGAATCTGTGTGCCTAGTCAGAATGAGTTAAGAGAAAGCATTTTAGAAAAGGCACATAAGAGTAAGTATACTATCCACCCAAGTGCTACCAAGATGTATCAGGATTTGAAAAGAATTTTCTGGTAGCCCGGGATGAAGAATGATGTGACGAGTTATGTGGCTAGATGCCTAGTGTGTCAAAGGGTAAAGATAGAACATCAAAAGCCAGCTGGGTTGTTGCAACCTTTAGATATCCCTGAGTGGAAGTGGGATAGTATAGCCATGGACTTTGTTATGGGGTTACCCAGGACATCCTTTAGACACGATGCTATTTGGGTAGTTGTGGATAGACTGACGAAGTCTGCACACTTTTTAGCTATCAGGGCTACTCACACACTGGATAGATTAGCCCAGGTGTACATTAGAGAGATAGTGTGACTTCATGGAGTACCCAGTAGCATAGTTTCGGATAGAGACCCCAGGTTCACATCGAACTTCTGGAGGTCATTACAGCATGCCTTGGGGACCAGGTTGTGGTTTAGTACTGCATATCACCCCCAGACCGATGGTCAGACTGAAAGGACCATCCAGACATTGGAAGACATGTTGAGGGCATGTGTGTTGGAAATGAGGGGTAACTGGGATGCGTATTTACCGTTGACAGAGTTTGCATATAATAACAGTTACCATTCCAGTATTCAGATGGCCCCTTATGAGGCTTTGTATGGGAGGAAGTGTAGATCCCCTCTGTGTTAGGTTGAGCTAGGTGAAAGGAGTATGATAGGACCTGAGATTGTGGACCAGACCACCAGACAAATAGAGTTGATTAGAAAGAGACTTCTCACGGCCCAGAGTAGACAGAAAAGCTATGCTGATAAGCGTAGGAGGCCGTTAGAGTTTGAGATTGGAGACCATGTGTTCATTCGAGTATCTCCAATGACAGGAGTAGGTCGGTCAATGAGGGTAAGGAAGCTCAGTCCTAGGTATATTGGTCCATTTGAAATCCTTGAGAAAATTGGACCCATGGCTTACCGAATAGCCTTACCTCCTAACCTAGCCCAAATCCACAGTTTTTTCATGTCTCCCAGTTGAAAAAGTATTTACCAGACCCCTCACATATCATAGAATATGAGCATGTGCAATTGCAGGAAGATCTTTCTTATGTAGTGAGACCAGAGAGAATTGTGGATGCTAAGCTGAAACAGCTGAGAAGCAAGAGTATTCCTCTGGTGAAAGTGATCTGGAGAGGTCTGACATTTGAGGAAGCAACCTGGGAATTGGAGGATGAGATGAAGCAAAAATATCCAGAGTTATTCCCTTGAGGTATGTTTTTAAATTTTGAGGACGAAATTTCTTTCAAAAGGGGTAGAAATGTAACAACCAAAAAAAAAAGGGGAAAGAAAGAAGGCTGAGAATTTTCGGAATCCTGAGATTTCTCTAAGTCTTCTCACTGTAGCGGGAAATGGCCTCGCTATAGCGAGAATGCCTGTTCGCTATAGCGAAAAGGCTTCTAGCTATAGTGAGTGCGAGCAGTCTATACAAAAACTAGAGAGTTGCTCGCCGTAACGGCGCCATAGCGAAAGCGGGGGTCTGGAACTGACTCGTGCTCGCCGTAGCGAAGGTTAAAGCTCGCTATAGCGAGGGATAGTCCGAAAAAGTGTAAAAAGTGAGAATTTGACTTCTTTAAACATTCCCATTCATTCTTTCTCTCATATTTATCCTAGACTTCGACCCAAGGAGAGAAAAGAGGCGTGGAGAGTGAGAAAGACTAAGAGAAGGAGGAAGAACAAAGGAAAGGTAAGCAAATTTCTCCCCTTTCTCCTTAGAATCTGGTTCTCCTCTCTTTGCCCTATCTTTCTATAGTTTTACTTGTGAAATTAGTGGGGTTTTAGGAATGGGTCAGAAGAGGGAAAGTGAAAAACACTCTTGAACTTCCTTGTTTTCCTTGAACGTGTTGATTATCCTACCATAAGAGCTTGAGAGAGAGGAAGAATGGATGAAACATTAGAGAAAGAGAGAGAACCCCTAGGTTCTTATAAGTTAGCAAGGTTTGCTCTGAAAAATCTTGAATAGATATTGAGTTACATTCTAAGAGAGTAATTCCATACTCTTGATTGTGTCTAGGCTTAAGAGAAGCACCTCCATCAAGGTGTAAGTGTGAAACTAAGAAGGAAGAAGAGAAATTGAAAGGGAAGGCTTGTGTTGACCAATAAGGTAGCTCTCTCCACTCTTTCTTGTTGATTCTTGGATGTAATGATCATTGTATGCTTGTGTACATGTATTGTGTGAGATATGCCATATGTTATTGCCTTGATGCATTAGTACCTATTATGCTTTTATGTTGGTTTGTGAGGATTGCTCGGGTGAGGTAGTGCCAAAAGTCCCTTGAGATGGGTGAGGAGGAGCCGAAAGTCCCTTGAGATAGGTAAGACAAAGCCAAAAGTCTCATAACCGAGTGAAGCCAAGTCAAAAGTTCCTAAACTCGGATGAGGCCATCCAAAAGTCCCTAGACTCAGGTGAGGCTAGACCAAAAGTCCCTAGAGCCCATACTTGGTATTGTTGTGATTTTTATGGTATGAGAATTGTGCACTATATGATTGAGAATGGTTGGATGCTACATTGCATGCTTGATTATTATATGCCTTGATTGCTTCCTTGATTGAGTGCATGAGCTATTGAGATTCTATGAATCTCACCCCTTCCCCCTCCCATCTTAACATGCTAGGTGGAGCTCAAGGAGAACCAAGTACACACCAAGGAGCCTAGAAGTATGCTTAGCTAGATGAGCATGTATTTTGATCTTTTTGATGTAAAGTGGTACCAAAATATGTATGCACCCACTATTTTTAGAGATGTAAATGTTGTAGTAAGTGTAAATGTGTGGATATATGATATATAAACAATGTAGAGAGTTAAAGTAATAGAAATGTGGGTTTTGCCCTTTTTGTGGCTTGTATGTAATAGTGTATTTTGGCCCGTAGCATGGTGATTTTTAAATGTATGATAATTTGGACTACGTGGACATGTTAGATAGACTATTTTTATGCTTTTAAACTTGTCCAAGAGTTGTTGGAATATGTGGGAGGTCATTTGGATCCATTTAAACTATTTTGGGTGCCAAAACCGCCAAATTTGAGAGCTCCATCAAAGTATGATCAAACGAGCTCTGCTTGCTATGAAATTTGGCATGCCTCTAGAGTTTGTAGAAAGCTTCTTGGAAAGCTAGAGTGGGTAATATTCGGAGGTCTAGGGAATATTTGGCTAATTGTTGAAGTTTGGAAAAATTTAATGGTTTGGTCATATTACTATTTCTGTAGTCCAAAAAGAAAACTGTGTCATTCATGGATCAAATAGAGTCCAAATGTCATGAAATTTTATACACATAAACTAGACAACCACAGTGACCTATACCAACTAGAATCACCTTAATCGAAGGTCTGTAGAGAGAGGTTAACATGCCTGAAGTTCTGTATTAGCATCAGGGAGCTCATCCGACCTCTATCACTGTTTCATCAGTTTTTGAGGTCTGAGGGCTGCTGAACTGATCTGGACTTATTTTTCTCCTCTAGTAGACATCTTTAGCTTTCCAAATTGGTATAGTTTTCTTAGATTAAATTTTTGTGGATTTAGTTACGAATTTTCGAAGCTCATGACAGTAAACTGCACCAGAAACAGTGATAGCCGAACCTCCTTCCCATTTTTGATGTCAAACATAGTCTAGACTCTAAATTTATGATTGGGAATTATTTTTATTGTAAAGCTAACACTTAGAGCTTTCCAGAAAGCTAGAGTTTGCTAGATTTCCATTTTTCTACAATTAGATATGATTTTCCAAAGTTAGAGCCAAAATCTAAATTTTGGGTCCATTTAAGAAAAAGCAATTTCTTGGTTTTTGGCTTCGTATCCGTGGTTTATGGCATGTTTTATGATATGTATGAGTCGCATACATGGAGTTTGAGTTGAGAATGTGGATGATGGGTTCACGAGACCCACGGGGCAAAATATGAGTGTTGGAAACCCTGATTTTTAGTATGAAAAAGCCACGGATTGTATTGGTTTTTTGGAAATCATATAAGACCAAGCCCAGAGGGAGGCTAGATGGAGTAAGTACATTATGGTGTTACACAAAGCAATTGCTCTTCTTTTTAAATTTAGAATTAAAATTCTTGGGTTTGTAATCAAGTCTTTTATTAGAATTACATCTCTTGTTGTGCAGCTTTGTCTTTACCAAATTTGCTTTGGAAGTTATCTTTTTGCCCTTTGCTCCTCAAATCTTCTTCCAATTGGTGTCTTCGATAATAATATGGGTGATGAGGTCTGACAACAAAGGTTGCTTTTACTTGTGTTTGAGTTACTACTTGTAGTCATTTCATGAGTCTAACAGTTTTTTAATTAGAATCCCAACAACAAATTCATCTGAAAGGTTGATCTTTTTAGCACAAAGTTCTTCCAACAGCTTGTGGTATTGTTAATATGCAACTTTATATCTTTGTCATATGACATCTCCCACGTGTAGTAATTTCTAATAATGAACTTTTGCTTTTCAGCATCCTCAGCAGTATATTTAGTGATTAACAACTCCCAAATCTTGTTAGCTTCCTTATACACACAATAGATATCGAAGAGGTAATTAGACAAAGTACTAATAATGGTATGTCTACAAACCTTGTTCACATAACTCCAAACATCTCTCTGGGCCTGGTCAGTATCTGTAAGAGGCTTGAACTATGTGAGTGTCATAGCAACTCCATGCATGTCGAGGATTGAGAAGATACGCTCCTGCCACCTTTTGAAATTCATCCCATTGAACACCTCGATCTTTGAGATATCTAGGAATGGCTTAGGAAGTGACATCTGAGGTACTACCAAAGGGATACAGATAAAGGCAGCAACACCTTCATCAACAGTACTAACAACAACATTAACAACATTAGTAATAGTGTCCTTATGTGACTTTATAACTCTTAAGATTGTTAATAGTAGACACTGTGATATAATAAGTAGCAAAAGGAAATGGTTCGAGTTATGCATAAAGACGTTGTCCTTAAAAGTTATTTCACCATATGCGGCCTCTTTAGAATGAAACAAACCCTTCCTGCAATCGCAGGGATGTAGAACAGTAAGAATACAAAAGAATAACTCAAGGAAAGAGGAAAAAAAGAGAGCTTGAGAGCTCGGTGAGGCTTAAACATGCACCATGCACTATCTTTTATAGGCAGAAACCACTTGTAAATATTAGAGAATTAAAGGTCTATTTCTGAACTTTAGAGTCCATTTCTAGTAGAGGATATTAAAGCAAATAAAATCGAGAAATCAAAACCATAAACGAGTGATTAAAACTATTAATAGATAGTTAAAAATATAAACAGATCCAATGTTCATAAAGCTTCAAAACTAAAAAATATAAAGCCTTATAACTGAAACCTTTAAAAAGAAGGATTTTCTGGAATGCTAATTTAAATTAAATAAATTTTGTATTTTGCAAAATAATTTTCAGCAAAAAGTGTCCAATGTCACACAAATTTCAACTGGGTTGGCCCGTTATTATGCGCTCGAGCCCACTTTTCTTTTTAATCCATTTACTTGCTCTAGTTCTCATCTTAGTATTTATATACTAAGGCTTCCTCAAGTTTAAACAATGTGGGACTTCTTTTGACACACACATATACACGCTTCAACAATTGTTACATAACAAATATAAATTTAATTTATAAATAAGACAATTAAACACTTAAAAAAGAGGAGAAAAACTAAAAGTAGAAGACAAAAAACACAATCCTTAATATTTTCCCTCTTCTTTAAATCTGTTCCTATGTTTTTCTTTGATGGTTTACATGTAATTGGTGTTGCAAGCACTCAGATAAGAGAGAAGAAGAATACAAATGGTAAAACTGCAGAAGTACACATTTGATATACCTTGGTACTTAAGCTTCTCTTATAATAACATATTACTGAAGTTGCTGATAAGCCTCATTTGACTTTGTATTATTTTCTCATTCTTTGTTCACTGACAGTAAAAAGATGTCCAAGATCGATTCGTCTAGTGCAAATTAATATTAAGAATAGCTAATTGTAAGGGGAATTCTGTTAATGGAAGCAACAATTCTTCTCCTCTGCCTGAGTAATCAGAGTTTAGCTTGACTTAGCTCAATCTTATTAACTATTAAAAAATTATTTTTATAGAGACTTATATAAAAAAAATTTAGAGGTAAAATATAACTTTATAAAGACATATATGAAAATTTTTTTAAGGGCTATTTTATATTTTTTACTAAATTTTTTAAAAACTAAAAATAAAATAATTTAACCAACTCAATGAACTAACTTGACCTAACCTAATAATAGATCTAACTCGAATACTCGGCTTAGAATCTAAAGCCAGTGTATAACTATACTAGACACCAAGTTAGGCTAATTCTTGATCTAAGACAAGTTTTGCATACCTCTATCAGCCAACTAGAAATGAATTTTAATTCTGAAATAACTAAAAAAAATTATGATAAAAAAGTAACATGTCAAAAAATATATACTAGGAAGTAATAAATTTACTAAATTAGGATTGAATTATTCCAGATTTACAAAAACCGAGAAAGAATTAGAAACTAGTAGTTCTACCTAGTTATATTTGATTTATTTTTATATATAATATTAATGATAAAATATGTCAAATTATATTAATATTTGTTTATTATTATTTATGATACTAAATTTTTAATAATATATTTATTTATTTATTACCAGTTTGATCACAGTTCAATTAATAAACCATGAATTAATGTTTTTATGAGTTCAATAATTGATTTAGTTTTAAAAATATTGGTTCTAAATTTATCTTCCACATGGTGTGACACATGAACTCGAAACCATTGGTTCTAAGATTGTTAGCCACGTGGCCATAAATTTGGAACTATTAGTTCTAAGTTTTCAATTGTTAGAACTTAGAACCAGTAGTGTCGAGTTCAACTAGCTGCTTAGCTTGCAAAAGCCCAACATTATGACTAGTCAAGGGTAAACTGGTCACATCAAAAAGAAAATGGGAAAAAAATGAGAAGGTTTCATCCATGTGGTGCACAGTGATTGACTAGAAGAGCTTTTATGCAAAATATGATTAGTTGATAAGAAAAAAAAAAGAAGAAGATAGTACTAAATTATAAAATGACCAATATGCCCTTGATAACTTGGTTATAACATTCTGTCTTCTTCATGAAAATTTCTTGCCCTTTACTTTATTAGCTTCAGCCATCTACTTATTTTGTTTTTAGCTCAACCCAGTAAGCTGAGCTAAAAATTTAGAAAAACTAAAGAGGAGGTCTTTTTGAAAGTAAGTATTATTTTATATGTAATTTTCTTTTATTTATTATTTTTTATTTTACATGATGTTACGAATTTTTGAACATTATTGTGTAATAAATAATTTAATGTTATGTAAGTTTAGTGAAGAGAAAACAATGTTATAATAATGTAGAAAATGTTGTATGTATATAACCATTAATTTATTTTATAGTTATTATACTCTACGTTTATTTTGTTAGTTTTTTAACATGTTATTGGTGTGGTAATTTTTTTTTTTATTTTTTGTTATCATTTGGGCTATGGCATGAAAAAAGGAATACATATTTTATAAGTATAAGTAAATGAAGAGGTAAGAAATGATAATAAGTAACAAAAAAGTCTGAAGTTAGAACTTTATATTATATGGTGGAAATTTTAGAAAAAAAAAACCTAAGAAATGTAAATAGGATTAAAGAAGAAATAATGATATTTTAAAAATGAGGATATATTTGAAAGCAATTGTTTAAAATAGTTAAAAAAAAGAGATTAAAAAAATTTGAAAAGTTATGTGAATAAAAAAATATGTAGCTAAAATGATAGAATAAAAAACTTTAGTTTAGATATTTTACTGCATGTTTATTACATTATTTCTTTTAGATGAGTTTTTTTTTTGTTTTCTTATTGTTATCACTTTGGAAAATGTATGGAAAAAGGAATATATATTCTGTAAGTGTAAAAAAATGAAGAAGTGAAAAAAAGTAATAAAAATTTCTTAAATTAAAATATATATTATATGGGGAAAAATTCAAAAATAGCCTAAAATGCAAAAAGGATTATAAAGAAAATTAATTATGTATAAGAAATAAGCATAGATGAGAAAGAAATTTTTTAAAATAAAAAACTAGTTTTTAAACTTATGAAATAGTTAGGTAAATAAAAAAATGTGAATAGAATTATAGAAAAAAATACTAATATAGAAATTAAGATATTTTAAAATAATTATGTTCAAATAATGTCAATAGTATTTAAAAATTGAAGTAAGAGAAAATAATTACAAGTATTTAATGAAATTGAAATATTAAAAATTTAAGAGAATAGCATAAATTTAGGGGAATATGAAATTTGAAAATAGGGCATCTTGAAAATTATTTTATAAAAAATATAAAAAAACAAATTTATGTTTTCAAATAGCATAAAAAATAAATAAGAAATAGTAAGTATTAATTATGGTGGAAAATTTCAAAAATAGCCAAAAAAAAATGTAACAAGGACTATAGGAAAAAATAATCATATTTAAGAAATTAGGATACATGAGAAAGAAATTTTTTAAAATAAAAAAGTAACCTTTGCACTTTTGAAATAATTACATAAATAAAAAAATAAATAGAATTATAGAAAAATGCTAGTATGGAAATTAGTATATTTTAAAAATAATTATGTTAAAATAATATCAGTGGCATTTAAAAAATGAAGTAAGAGAAAATAATTATAAGTATTTGATGCAATCCTAATATTTAAAATTTAAAATATAGCATAACTTTGAAGGAAAATGAAATTTGAAAATAGAGTATTTTGAAAATTATTTCATAAAAAATATAAAGAAACAAAATTAGATTCTCAAATAGTATAAAAAATTAAATAAAAATAGTAAGTATTAATTATGGTGGAAAGCTTTAAAAATAGACCAAAAAAGTAAAAAAGATTATAGGAAAAATAATTATATTTAAAAAATTAGGATACATGAGAAAGAAATTTGTTACAAAATAAAAAAGTAGTTTTTGCAATTTTAAGATAATTATGTAAATAAAAAATATAAATAGAATTATAGAAAAAATACTAGTGTATAAATTAGGAAATTTTAAAAATAATTATGCTAAAACAATTTCAATGGTATTTAAAAATTGAAGTAAGAGAAAATAATTATAAGTATTTAATTCAATTCAAATATTAAAAATTTTAAAAATAGCATAAATTTAAAAGGAATATAAAATTTAAAAATAGGACATCTTGAAAATTATTTTATAAAAAATATAAAAGAAACAATTGGCTTTGAGCAAACACATATGAGGGGGACCTTCTTTTTGAAAGGACGAATTAGTCTTGGACATATACATGTAAGTGCCTTTTTGGGATTTGACCGTCATCTAAAAAAATTGATGGGTAGTGATTGACTATTATATAGATGTCCAACAACTTTGCTAAGTTGCTAAATGATGCCAATGAAAAAGTTATGCATCAATTTGCATGAGTATACATATTTAGGGCAATTAGAGACTTTTTACTGATAGATAAGTTTAATCATAAGATATATTTGATATACCTCTCATTTCTCATATACTTTGAGCAAGATGACAAGTTTACTTGGATTTTAATAGTATTGGCTTACTTATTATATCAAGAGCTCTAAAATGTAATATATAAGGACAAGAAGGAGATATATGCTTGCTTGACACTGCTGCACATGTGGGTATGGAATTGATTGTTTATGCTCACATCATGGAGGCTACTGACCCTCAATCCTCACATAAAAGAATATCCTCCACTTATACTTTGAGTTTCCAAGTATGGACTATAGTTAAATTGTATATGATTGTATCTATGATAACTCTATATATTTATCATTGTTTGCCTAATATGATTGAAAATCGTGATAGATAGAAGAATGGTAGACAATTCCCTTATCCAGGTATGTAAGTCCTAAGTCAATATCAAACTTTACTAGATATAATAGGAGACAACAAGGTGAGTTGTTAGTTTTTTTCCCTTCTATATAAATATCATAACATTAACATTTCTTAATATTTTATTATTTCATTCATATTGCCTATAGATTGTTTAATTCCTATATTAAACATAAGGCATGCATAACTTGATTTAAGAGTATTACTTGACTTCTCTAGATATTTGGATTGCTTTGGTGCTACTTATATCCTTCCACATCATATAGTGACACTATCCAAAGTGCCAACCGATCCTTCAAGCATGGGTCAAATTTGATGCCTTCCATGCTTTATGGTTTTAAGGAAGAACCTTGAACGACTAGATAATAAAGTATAACACTTTTTATCCAACAATGATATGGCTAACAAGATACTAAAGTATAGTTTTTTATTACTGAGGAGTCTATTAATTGCAAGTCTGAATACATGCAATGATACTAGCGATGTACTCATCAGTATATCTAAGATGTACTTGTAAAACACTTTTCCTTTAAATTTCTGTGAGATTGTGGTGTGTTTAGTTGGGGGTTTTTAGAGGGGAGGGAAAAGGGATAAGATGTTTGGTTGGGAAAAATTTATAAAATGTTTGGTTGAAAAAAATTTGGAGGGAAGGGGAGAGAAGGAGGGCAAACACACACACACACACACACACACACACACACACACACACACACACACACACACACACACACACACACACACACACACACACACACACACACACACACACACACACACACACACACAATTATTATGTTGATATTCAAAGATAGACTTTATATTTTTTTTTATTTAGACTAATTTGGCAGATAGACTTTATAAGATGTACTTGTAAAACACTTTTCCTTTAAATTTCTGTGAGATTGTGGGCCAAAATTTTAAGAATATATTACTAACTCTTGGTAAATAATAATTCTTGTTGTTCTTCCAACCTACTAAACTGGCACCCATCATATTCAGGCCTCAAATTTTAATGAGCTGGCCAAATAAGAGACGTTAGTGCTACTTGTCATCCCAACAATTTATTGTTAAGGGTGTGTTTAGTTGGGGGTTTTTAGAGGGGAGGGAAAAGGGATAAGATGTTTGGTTGAAAAAAATTTGGAGGGAAGGGGAGAGAAGGAGGGCAAATTTTCCTCCCCTCCAAATTGGGAGGTTTTAGAGGGGAGGAGAGGGAAAGGGAATTTTTTAATTTATAATTTATTTTTGTGCCCCTTAATTTTTTAATTTTTTAATATATTAACATTTAATAAAAATTAAGATAATTTTTTTAATCAGGAATTAAAAATAAAAAAAGATTAGAATTCATAATTTTTTTAAAAAAATATTGATATAAATAACTTTTTTTATAAAAAAATTAAAATAATATAAGGGTAAATTTATTCAAATATAATTACCTCCCCCTCCCCTCCCCTCTTAAACCAAATAATAATCTCCCCTCTCCTCCCTTCCAACCAAACAAAACTCATTAAACCCCCTCCCCTTCTCTTTGTTGAACCAAACAAAAACTAAAGGAAAAAGACAACAAAATGAAAAATCAGTACAGTAGGACATTAGCATTAGCATAGCCGATCCATCTTCTTTTATCTTGGCTAGCCACTTTAGCTACTTTAGAAGATTTGGTCCTTTATATTATATGTTGTCATCACCTATGTCTCATCTTGGAACACCTAAGCAACAACCTAGCACTTTAGGATCATTTAGAGAGCTCCTTCATATCATATGCTGTCATCACCTATGTCTTAGTTTAAAATATCCAAGTAGCAATTTATCACTTCGAGATCATTTAGAGAGCTTTTGTTCAATATATTCACATTTAGTGCCGTATATGCCAGTAGTTCTTCTAAGCTTAAAAGATTATCGTAACTAAAATTTGTGATGCCACATGAGTTGATTTGTCTTGCTAATTCCCTATGCTTAAACTTAAATTTTTCACCCTCAATACAAGAATAATAATAACCAAAAGAAGTGAGACAATAATGATCATAATATGAAAAGAAAAGACATCGTTATGACATTGAATGTCATTTGTTATAGTTTTTTTTCTTAATATTTATATAATTTATTGTCAAATATTTTAAAATTTTTTTAATTATGGTATATCATTTTATTTATTTTGTCTTATATTAAATTAATTTCATATTCAATTAATTATTTAAAATACATTTATGAACAAAAAAATTACTTAATTTATATTTAATTAATTATTTAAATTTATACAATTTACAAAAGGACAAAGTTGCCTTGAATTTGAATTGATTCAATCCAAATTCAAGTCATCAATTGGAATTTAGCAAATGTTACCTTTCGAGACAATATTTTTGTGTTATTTTCTTTTACTAATAATTTTTTCTTCCAATTGCATCTACTTCATGGAGCCTAACTAATAAATCTTCTTAAAGCATTAGCTACATCTCTTCAATGTATTAATAACGAATCATTGAGTAATAGCTGCTTTGGTAATGTCTTCTTAGTGTGCTAATAATATTTTCTTTTAAGGTATTAGTAACATTAATGGGTGACAATTAGTTATTAATAGCATCTTGAGAGAAATTACAAACACTGTAATGTGTTAATAAAGTAAAATCCTCTCATTACCAACATACTAAGAAGTGTTACCAATAATTGCAGATATACATAAAACATAAATTTGAACCATAAATCCATCACCAACACAGTTATATTACATTCATATGTCTTTAATGCCCAACGAACTCTCCGCCAGTATTGTTCAACCTAAGGTACATAACAACCCTATCTTCAACTTCATTTTAATAGTATTATAATTTAGCAATATTACGAATAACCTAAACCCCATGTCCACAAATTTAATATTCCTAATTTTTATAAAAAAGTTTTGAAGAATATTTTAGAAGAATTTAATATTTCGTCTGTTGTCTATAATTTTATGATTCTTTTATGCGACAAAATTTTTAAGTTACATTTTAATTTAATGTATGTACAGATACCGCATTTTGAAATGTTGAATTATTTATAACAATAAACATAATTTTAAAATATACTCATATTCGAAATATAAAGTTACTATTTGATTAAAATTTTATAATTAAATATTTTATTTAAAATTAATCTGTTAGTAAATAACACTTTTATACTCAAAATTTTAGTGATATTAAATTTTAAATATTAAAATAACTAATTATAAAATACAGTAATTTAATTTAAGCTATAAAATTTTTTATGTTATATGATATTTCATACGAGATTGAAAAACAATGCATCAATAAATATATACAAATTAAATTACTTGTCAAAGATCTATTGATTATTCGGCTAGATAAGATAAATTCTTGAGTTTGCTACTGGTGGTAGACATAATCATGAACTCAGAAGCATAGGTTCAAGTTGAATATATATATATATATATCAAAGATCTTCCTCATATCCATCGAATTGCACAATTATATACCAGTAATCCTCAACAAGAAGAAGATATGAGTTCAACTCATGAGTCTAATAATACCAGTAATCTTATTAATCATCTAACTTGGATAATTGGGAATCTTAATTCTTAGGTCAACAAGTTAGAAGCACAAATATTACAACTCAAACAACAATTAAGGAGTATAACTCCATCCTCATCATCAAAGATTAACAAACGACGGCATCACAAGAGAAAGAGAAATAAAGAAAAGAGAGAAAGAAAGAAATTAGCAGAATCAGAAGAAAATAATCCACCGACCTGCATCAACATCCTTGAAAGTTGAAGAACTGATTTGACCCAAAAGGTCGGTGGATTATTTTCTTCTGATTCTGCTAATTTCTTTCTTTCTCTCTTTTCTTTATTTCTCTTTCTCTTGTGATGCCGTCGTTTGTTAATCTTTGATGATGAGGATGGAGTTATACTCCTTAATTGTTGTTTGAGTTGTAATATTTGTGCTTCTAACTTGTTGACCTGAGAATTAAGATTCCCAATTGTCCAAGTTAGATGATTAATAAGATTACTGGTATTATTAGACTCATGAGTTGAACTCATATCTTCCTCTTGTTGAGGATTACTGGTATATAATTGTGCAATTCAATGGATATAAGGAGATAGATTTTCCTCCTCTTGGTAATTACTGGGGTTTTTATTTGTTTGAGTCTGAGATGATGATTGCTTCATCTCTGCTAAGAAAATCAGCAATCAAGTTATTTTTTCCTTGAACATATTCAACAAGATAATCATAATTAGATAAATCAGCTTACCATTTATATAACATTTTATTTGCTAACTTAGTGGTTCGAAGTCCACGAGATAACCAGAATTTTACTTGAGTTTTATCAGTTCGAATAATAAATTGGGTATTAACAATAAATAATTCGAATTTTTCTACAGCTTTTACAATTGCTAAGAATTCTTTTCAGGTTGAATGATATTTAGTTTGATTCTCATTAAATTTTCCACTGGCATATCTAGTAATTATTTTTTTTTCTTCTTGATTCTTATGATAAAGAGCAGCGCCCCAATAATTTTCAGAAGCATCTGTATAAATAATCCATTTTAGATTTTCTTGAGTTGGAATTGTTAATTTTGGTAAATTACTACATAAATTTTTAATTTTTTGAATAATTTGTTCAGTTTGTTCATTTCATTGCCATAGAGATTTTTCTCCAGCTAATTTCGAAATTTGTGCAGTATATTTTGATAAATTAGGAATAAAATTTCTAGCTTGATTTACTAGTCCTAAAAATGATTGTAATTCTTTCTTCGTTGTAATTTTCTTAAAATCTTTTACTTTTGCGCTAATATGTTCTTGTAATTCTATTCCATTTGATGAAATATAATGTCCTAGGAAAGCTATTCTCTCTTTTCTAAGTTTGGCTTTTTTAGGTGAAATATTAATTCTTTTTTCTTCAACTAAAGTTATAAATTGGTCTAAATGTTTTTCATGTTGTTCTTTATTTCTGAGAATATTAAAATATCATCAATATAAATTATTGCAAAATCTTTAATTGGGGATAGAAGGTTTTGTACATATTCTTGAAATATACTTGGACTATTATGAAATCCCATAGGTAATACATTCCATTCGTATAATCCTTTAGAGGTTAAGAAGGCAGTATATTTTTTACTTAGTTCTTCTAATTTAATTTAAAAAAATCCTGATTTACAATCAAATTTACTAAAGATTTGTTTTCCTTTTATTAAATTAAATAATAATTCAATTTTTGGAATTGGGTATCTATTTCTGATGGCTAAGTTATTTAATTTTTTATAGTTTATAACCATTCGAGATTTATTTCTTCTAATTTCAGCATGACTCATAACAATCATTGCTGGTGAACAATAATTTGATTGACTTTCTCTAATTAGATTATATTTTTTCATTTCAGTTATATGCATAATAAATTCTTGTTTATCCTAGGGTGTCCATGGATATAATTTACTACATATTTCTTTACTATAATCAAGTAATTCTATTTTAGCATAAGGTTTTGATTTTTCCCAATGGATTAAAGGATTTTCACTATAATTATCATTTAATCTTTGTTCAATTGTTTTTTGTCTTATTATTTGATTACTGGAGACAGCCTGGAATGAGCGAGATCAGCTACCCATTCAAGGAGTAATTTAGACTTAGGAATAGGGGTGACCGAAACTAAATCGGATCATGGAAAGAACTCTACCCTCTTTCATGCAGATTTTAAAAAAATTGTATAATAAAATTTAATTGATTCCTAAAGATTTGAATATAGTGTAAAAAAATAATAGTTGATAAATGTTTAAATTAAATATCAGAAATTTTTAAAAAATATTATAATTATATTTATATAATATTATGCACTAAAATGCAAACAACCAATTAATAATCGATTTATATAAAACTTTATATATATATATATATATATATATATATATATATATATATATATGCTAATAGTGTTTTGCAGCTCAACTGGCTTACAGGAGTTCGAATCCAAGAAAGGATGCAGATTTTGGAAGCAACCGACTGATAATCTATTTATATAAAAAGTTATATATATATATATATATATATATAAACAAGCATGAAATGTGGATTGCAAGTCAAATGGTACAATTACGTTTT
Organism: Erythrophleum fordii; assembly: GCA_032878935.1. Taxonomy (NCBI): domain Eukaryota; kingdom Viridiplantae; phylum Streptophyta; class Magnoliopsida; order Fabales; family Fabaceae; genus Erythrophleum; species Erythrophleum fordii. The sequence goes on along the minus strand of JAVQMF010000058.1, from coordinate 28,663,792 downwards.
GGAGGCAACGCGTATATGTGTTCGAATCCATGCAGGTTGAAATTTTTTTAAACAAAACCAGTTCAATGCAGTTCGTTTGCATAGGTTTTAGCCTAAAACCGGTCGATTAAATTTAATTTTTTATCAAAGTTAACTGATTCTTGAGAGCATCAGTTTAAAGGATTGTCCAGATCCGGTTATAATTACATTGCTATAACAAATAAGGAGTTGAGAAGCTGCTTCAGCAGCATAGCAGAGTTTGAACTTTGCACTATGCGGGTTAAGAGACCTGTCAAGCATTACCACATCAAACCTTGCATTATATTTCCCAAAAATGTCAAATGCGTCCATTAGATAGAGTGAAAGAGCGAAAAAGAGGAACTTCTATCATCATCATTTTCCCTCCAGAAGCTGCAATGTTTTTGCCGAAAAAGCCAAGCCGTCTACAATAAGTTTGTTCGTGAGTCTCTCGGTATTTTCAACCCCAATTTGGACGGCGATTTTCAACCCCGCAATCGATTTCAGTAACATTTGCAACGTTTTAAAAAGTTATGCTATTTTTTAAATGATTTTAAGAGATTAACGACAAAAATAAAAGTAATAATTAAGTTAAGGGATCAAATTAATAAATTTACCTAAAAATTTATTTGTTTACAGTTGGGTTTGGAATTTTATTAAGAACTTTCTGAACTCTTAGTCCCTATCTATAAATAGTATCTTGAATTTTTAAATTAAAAATTCGATACTTTCATACTTTATGAAATAATTTTTTTGTTTAATTTTTTTAACGACGTTAATTCATTTTTGACATCAGATTTTTCATATGGTAATTGAAAGACCATTGCATTAAAAAGTACAGTTCAAGACATTCATTTTGACAAATAAAAAATTTGACATGATAAATGAGTTAGTGTCAGCGAAAGAAAATTAAACTGAAGAACTTATGATTTAGAATGTAAAAGTTTGAAATGCTAATTTTCTTATTTCAAAGTTTAAATAATTATTTATTAGTAACTCAAAATTCAATATATATATATATATTGAATTTTTCTCAATAAAAATAGCCTGGCTAACAAGTAACCTAAGGGCACAAAAGTGGTTGTATATTTTAATGATATTATCATATCTATAACTGTATGGTAGTTGATAAAAAATTATTAAAATTAAATGATAAACTAAACATTGTAAATTACACAAATTCTTTTTAAATTTTGCTAAAATTACGTAGACTTCTTATATATTTTCAAAACCTATACTTTGGTACAATAATTTGACATGGTTAAGAATATTCCTCAAGAGATTTTAAAATGTCTTTTTTTTAATTAAAATATTTATTAAAATAATATACAATTAATTATCTACCCCTTTTAAAATTACTTTTGAATCATTACTACACAAATGAACTATTACAATAGCAAAGATTCACCAAACTTGTGAAGACTCACAAGAGACTTGCGAAGACTTAAACATGGATCTTTTATAGTCACACTAGTGACTAAAGGGGATGCATGCATTTACTTGACATGTGTCTTTTTTTTTTTTCATTTTGTTGAGAGATTAAAAAAATTAATTGTGGAAATAAAAATTTTAGCTTTGAAAAAAATTCGATTGTAAGAATAAATTTTTGGTTTGTTCAACCTTTAAAATTATAATTAAAATTGAATTGGACCAGTCAATTCAATCGATAAATCGACTTATTATTTAGTTCAAAAGAATCTCAAAACTGGCCTTGCTCAGAATCAATCAAATTTAGTCAAAAATCCAGTCCAACATGTTGGTTATGTGCTTAAATTAGTGTTCCTTGTAACGGTTGAACTACTTCATGCTTTAATATTGGCAAATTTTTATCAATGGAGTTCAAACTTGTTGGGAATTATGGGAGGCACACAGTAGAAACGTTTAAAATTTTGATCTTAATTTTCATCAAGGATCCGTCAAAATCGCTTAAACCGAATAGGTTCAGAGAATTACTTTTATTTGGATCATAGGAACTGACCGCAGATCAGCTCTCTCTACTGATATCCACACGAATGGGGTTCAGCAACTCAAACGGTGCGCTAGCAATCTGTCCGTACAATTTCCGTACAGTCTGTACGATGTCTGTACGACATCCCCTCTCTTTAAGGATTTTGGAGGCAACTCTAGCTATTCTTTTCTGATATGAAAACTCTTATTTATAGACTAGAGTTTCAGATATATTTAATTAATCAAAATTAATTAAATATATCTATTAGTTTAAATTTAAATATATTCTATAGTTTAAATTTAAACTAACAATATCTAGAGCTTAATTTAAATTATCTAATTAGTTTAAATTTAAATCTATCTGATAGAATTAAATTTAAATTATCTGATTAGTTTAAATTTAAATCTATCTAATAGAATCAAATTTAAATTAATTCATATATATATATACACACATATATATATAATATCAAATATAATATATATATATATATATAAAATATTTCGAATTTAATTATTTATATATATATATATATATATAAAAATAATTCCTCTATCCTAGATATTCATTGAATCTAGACACATTTCTGATTCAATGAATGTGAACATTTTAACCCGAGTTGGTCCGTTCTTGTGTGCGACCCTGCAAGTCCATATGATATTGGCAATGGGCCAACTACACTGTTTGACCCACAAATCATAAGTGGCCTCTAGCAAGACATTGTGACTACCAAAATCATATAGGATCGGTGATCCAATGCAACCTATCTTATAACCCTATCACATTCCTTTTGTCACACGATATCTAGATCGAGTATGAGGCATAGAAATGTCATCCTCAACTTGCTTGATCATAACTTTCTTGATCTTCGAGCAGACTGATATAAGATGAAATCCTTTCTATTTGAGCATGGCCATGCATTTCTCAGTCACACTCATCGAGGGGCCCAGAGATATCTTTCTATTAATTAGAGAGACAAATTCCATCTTGATTACTCATTTTCCTCTGCATGGATTCCATTATACTTGATCATAGTCTTTATAATTATCCGATTAAAGGTAACATTAGACTATGCCAAAGTACAGTGTCCTCCATGTAAGAATCTATGGTGATCTCAGGTCCAAGGGATCAATGACACGATTATACATGAGATAAACTTATGACCTAATCCATGCAGTTTATCTCATGATGGGTCTATCCAGCGTCTTGTTCTTTAACACACGCCGATGATTTTGATTCATATCATCATACATGATTAACACTTAATCAATTAAAATCATACTAATCTTAATTCATCGTTGTTCCCACAAGGATGATTGATTAGGGACATTTTGGATAATTCAAAAATGATTTATCCATGGATATTATTATATATAAACATATAAATAATATAATAATGTAATAAAAAAAACTCTTATTTCGTAATAAAAATAATGTTCGCAATACAATGATTGGCCTAAGGCACAATCTCCAACAACTTGTTACCTTAAGCATTTGCTTGACATATGTCCCTTTTATTTTGTTAAAGAGATAAAAAATTTTAATTGTAAGAATAAAAATTTTAGTCATGAGAAAAAATTTAACTAGTGGGGATAAGTTTTTAGTTTGTTAAGTTTTTAACATTGTAATTAAAATCAGATCAAATTGACTCGTTCAATTGGTGAACCAACCTACTACTCAACCCAAAAGAGCCTTAAAACTAGCCTTGCTTAGAATCGATCAAACCTAGTCAAATATTGAGTCCAACAAGTTGGTTATGTGCTTAAATCAGTGCTCTTTGATTTGTTTAGCCTACAAGTATTGTTTACTTATATAATGCAAAGTTTTATATAAGAAGTTTATTTTATGTTTATTTTATTTACTTATAACCACAAGATTTGAGCTTGGCAGCTTGAGAAGGCAATGCTATAATCTCTCCAGTGAGCTATTATGAATTGTGTTGTTAGTAGTTGCAAAGCTTTAACCTTTAATATAATACCTAAAAAGAATAAAGATAAAATTCAGACATGTTATTATTTATTATATTAAATTTTTAATATATAAATTAAAAAATATAAATTTAATTATTGTCAATTTGACCATAATTCAACCATTATGAACCATTAACTTATAAATTAGTACTTTTATTGGTTCTCAATCTAATTTTAAAAACATTGGTATTTAAAATAATTTTTAAATTTAAAGTTTTTTATAATAAATATATTCTTTTATAGTTAAAATTTTCAGTCTTTATGGTTGAAATTTTCTCTTACACCTAAAATTTTTACTCTCATAATTAAATATTTTTTAATCTGTCTACAAAAGAAAGGGACACAGGTTAAGCAAATGCTCGATTGTATCCTAGTGACTGCAAAGAATCCGTATTTTGAAGACTCAAGGGACGTCACAAAAATTCACGGGAGAATTATAATAAAGGATCAAAAAGTGAAGAAATTTATTTTTAAAAACTTGTTACTACTTATTTTAAGATAATTATTATTGAGTTTAACAACAAATAACTAAACCTAGTGGTAAAAATCCTTAAAAATAAATTTTTTCACTTAGTGGTCCTTAAACATAATTTTCTCCAAATTCATTCCAACTCATTTTTGCTAGGCATAGGCCGCTTAATGGCTGGCATGTACTAGGAATCAATTGGCCATTTGTTGAGGCCAGATGTAAGTTCATGCTTCAGAGGAGCTTAAAGCAAGGTCTCTCTTCTTTTATTTGCGATTATCTTGTTTGTGAATACTGTGCTTTGCCCTGGCATTTCTTGAAATTAATAAAATTTTGTTGCTTGGTTTTTAATTAATTTGAAGTCAATTTTAACTCAAATTTTGAGCCATTTTCATATTTGAGTGTTTGTTAATTTTAAGTCAGTGTCAATTTATGATTCATATTTAATTTCAATTTAATTGTTGAGTTATATCTATTCTGAATCAATTTTAATTTAATTCAAGTTATATTTAATTTTTAGTCAATTTTAATTTTGAGTCATTAATAAAAAATAAAAAAATTAAAAGATTAAAAATCAAAAGAAGACTCAGATTGAAACCCAAATTAAAATGACCTAAGCTCAAATATAATTTTCAGAGTCCAAAGCCCAAAAGTCTCATAAGGTAATAATCATATTAAAAAAGAGTCACAAAAGCCAGTTTTCTTTGCGTTTAAGTCAGTTCCACAATGTAGCCAATTTAGGTCCGATCTGTTGGTACCTAATCTGCCTCGTAGCCTTATAATATAAATTTACAAAATTGAGCATAGTAGAATTCTAACTTAGGACATGTTGTCTATGTTTCATCTTGTCCAAGGATGTACCTTTGTTAGAATAGAATAAACTATTATATATAAAAACATATAAATAATAACATGTAATATAAATATATTCTTAACATTTATTATTTTATTTTTTATTAAAAATATATTTAATATGTTTGCAAAATATATTTTTGTATAAACTTTTAATTATTGACCTTAATTCAATCATGAGAAAACTAATAATAATTTTATTCATATACTTACCACAAAAAAATTCATGTAAACTAAATAAATAAATGTATAATAATTAAAATCAAAATGTTAAAAAGATTGTATTGACTCCATTAAAATGAAATAATTAAATTCTAATAATAATAACATTCTAAAATATGTTTCACATGTATTATTAAGTCATAGGTCAAAGATATTAGTACTTTTCCTGATTTCATTAGTGCATTCATAAGTTAACTTAAATTAGTAAACAACTTAATAATAAAATTATATCTCATTGAGTACTTTTTATTGGCTTTTAATACATTGATATTTTAAATTATATATAGGTAAATAACAACTTAGATCTATTTGGTTTGATTTAAAATGAGTCTGTCGCTTATAATTTAAAGTGTGTCCTTAACTTTCATGTAATATTTTTTAACCCTAAATTTAATATAAATAATCATGTGATTTATTTATAATAAATGGTCTTATTGTTAAAGAGTATGTTTCATTTATAACTTAAACTATTTTCTTAGTATTTTAAAATCATTTTTAGGATTAAGTTCACATTAAAAATTCAAAATTATCTATTTAAACTATAGGGTGCTAATTATCTATTTAAAGTTGTGAAATTTGAGGGGGAAAAAAGTGCAACTTAGACTATCCTTTATTACTTTATCTTTCATGATCCAATGTTTTATTTTGAAAAAAAAAAAAACTCTTTGGGTGCTCATATTTTCACTCAAATTTTAATGTAATCCTTACAATTTAATAATTTATAATTATATTCTTAAGGTTTAAAAAATTTAATTAATTTAATCCTTGTCATCAAACTTTTCTTAATATTTTATTAAACTTTATTGACATGGCCTATCATATATTATTTTAATACTTTGAATATATATTGTTTGAACTAATTCATTAAAATGACTTAATATATGTTATATCACATTACCTAGAAGTTAATTTTATTTTATTATATATTTTTATTCCTTTTTTAAAATCATATATATTTAGAGTATTAAAATAACATATGATGTTCAAGTCATTAAAATCTAACATAATATTATCAAAAATTTAATAATAAAAAATAAATTATAATATATTTAGGGATTTATTAAATGAACCAACTTATATTAAACAATGTTATCAACTCATATTATACAAGCATCAAAATTTGAATTTAGCATTAATTAATTTTTATTATAAAATTGATTATTATAGAAATCTATTACATCATGATCTTTATAAGAATAATCCAAATTTTAGTCTTAAATATAAAGTACTAAAAATAAAACTAATTACATATAATATATATAAAATATTACATAAATATAATAAAAACAAACTTCCAGCTCAATAGTAAGTAAATGCTTTTGAAACCCATCGCGTCCCATCCCGCCTCATTGCCATTCTAAGCATTCTTTCTAGCCCCAACGTGTAGTCCTACATGCATCACTCTGCGTTTCAACCATACCAATTTCATCAGAATTGGGCAATTCAAGTGAGGCAAAAGGGGAAGTCTTAGAGAATTGCCATAGCTTTCGCTCAACGAAAATCATAGAATTTTGGCTTTATCATTGAAAAATCCTTTCTTTAAATTTTTGAAAAATTACTCAAAATTACGATTTTTACCACTGCATTCCATATTAAGCCGTTTAATTATTTTGACTATGATTTTGAGTCACTTCTGAATTCTTATGCTCATTATTAGATACTTTGTTTATTACTCTAACTCTATCTTACCTTATTTCATTTTATTATGTGGGTCTCTTTTTATAATCCAATTGATTTTGGCTCAATTTTAATAAATTCGGGTCATGACAAAGTACATAATAGAATTGCAAGCATGACATACATACATGAACATGTTGATAATACAAAAAATCCATTACCAAAGCTCAAAATCAAAAGGATCCAAGTCTCAAATATTATTATCATAAGTACCTATTCACCGGCAGAGTTCACAATGTTTTGAACTCTTTAAGAATTCAGTAATCTACATAAAGAGGCAAGATTAACAACTAAGAAGAACAGATCCTCCAAAAAAAATTAGAAAAACTATAGACACCATTGAACTTGATAACCAAATTGAATCTTGAAAGAAAATACTCTTAATTTTGACTCCACTCTCAGCACTTTCATTAGCTCCAAAAATTATTGAAAGAAATATGATTATATATATATATATATATATATATAGACTAAGTAGGACCTTGTGCATCGCACAGGGATACATAATAAAATAAATAATTTTATAATTATTTTACATAAAATAATTAAAAAAAATTGGTCTAAAAGCCTATTTTGTTTAAGTAAATAATTTTTAATTATATCAATTAGTTAGCAACCCCGTGAGATGGTAATTTTTTTGTATATAATGACTAATTTTTTGTGAGCTAATTACAAGATATGAAGTAGTTAAATGTTAATAATATAATATAAATAGTGGAGAATCGTTTATGAGATAAGAATTTAGAAAAAAAGAAAGAAAAAAGAAGAGGATAATGACATGACAAATACGAATACTATGGATACTGAAAAACTGGGGCAAAATAAAATGCAGAGATTGTCTGTGTGTGTGTATATATATCCATATCCAATAAGACAAATATGTAAATTATTTAAAAAAGTTAATGGACAATATTAATTGAGATTAAGTAACTAATAACAACTTATTATTGAATTATTTAAAAGTTCCTCATATATCAAATATACTTCTATTATAGTTACAAATAGAAGAACTTTGGTGAACCATAGTAAATTGACCCTAAACATCACAAAGGTGAGTCTGAGCATTTGCAATAAATTTTTTGCAAATAGAAGTCCATATTACTAATGAGGCAAGGCTAGAAGAAAAAATTCTAATATGAAAACACTTATGCCTTCTAGGTCATATTTCTCTAAATTAAATTAACGGAATGTCTATACAATTTAAACATTGTTTTTAAAAGATAATTTTTCCTATTTAAAATGCTATGAAAAGTGAAAATTGTCATCGAAATAAAATTAGTAGTATATTATAATAATCAAATAAGTTAAAAGGATGTGATTTAAAATTAGATCCACATGATATTTATGTTATGAAATATCATTTAAAATAATATTATCTTATCACATTATTATTTTTTAAATAACATTAGTTATCTTATATATCAATTTATTAAATACAAATATTTAAATGTCATTTCAATTCTAAATATCAAAGTAAAAATAACTCTATATCTAACACCATGTAACATGAAATCACATTGAAAACCTTGTGTTATTAACCGAAGTTGATTTATATTTTAAATTTTTAAAAAATTTGCCCATAACATCATGCGAAGAGAAACTTAATTTTAAAGAAAACACAATGTCTCAGTGGCCTAATTTAAATATGAGAAAACCAACAGATTCTTGAAAAAGTCCACAAATTTTAATATGGTTATTGAGAATAGAAATATAATTCTTTAAAATTCATTTATAGCTGTGTCCAGTCACAGAGTCAGCAAATTCTTTATATAAATTGATTGCAACATTAGTAAATAGTTGGATCATGGTCTCATCAAAATCCTCCATGAAAGTATATTTAATTTGTATAAAGAATTTGATGACTTTGTTTGGTTCACTCCATGGTCTCCTTGGATATTTTTATATTTTTGTAATTATTATTTAATATTATATATCTTAGTTTATTATTTTTTTTAAAAGTAAGAATATAAGTGTTATTTTTTATTATACCATTTACTTTTTATATTTTTTTTCTTTAATGTATCTAATATTCAATGAGTCACATTATTTTTTAATCTAATGATGTATAGTTGAATGATAAAATATAAAAGGGCACAAACAAATTATAATTCATGAAGAAATTAGTAGTGCAAAAAAAGAATAAATAAAATGCACATTTGCATACCTTGATTTGAATATGTGAATGTCTTTAATTTGACTGCCTTTTTTTTAAGCACTGACATCAAATAATTTAATAAGACATCAAATACTTGCCCAGGGATGGAATTAGCAACCAAAACAAACAACTACAGCAAAGAATTCATTCCTCTAACTACAACAAAATGAACTCCAATTTTTTTAGGGACTCCAATTTCTTCCTTTAATCATTTTCCCCCCTTATCTTGTTTTTTGAACTTGCCAAGGGATTCACATTTTTATGCTCAATTTCTCTGAGTGTAGATATTGAAATAAAGTGCCAAGGAGTACTATTTGCAAATACTATGAGAACCATAGTAATCAAAATCGTACGATTCATGATTTGAATTTTACAATTCATAACAAGTCACGACACCAACAATATGAATCGATGGTTCAATTAGAAGTAGTATTAAATCGTACGATTCACAATTTAAATCTTATGATTTGTAATGAGTCAGAAAGCTAACAATATATATTAATGATTAGATAGGCCATGAATTATACAATTCAAGCCAATGTGAGGAATAGCACAACTTTATTATTTAGAAATATATAAAAACAATAAGTTAGCATGTCAATATTGTATTATTAAGAATTGTCTATACACTTTATAAAGAATGCAAAGAAGAATATTAGTTAAAATTATTTCAAAAATTAATTACTTACAAATTATATGACTAATAAGCTTATCTATAGCTTATGTTTAAACATTTTTCTTAATTTTTGGATTAAATTCACTATTTTAAGTATTTTATACATATTATAAGGATATACATATATCATAATTTATATTTCATATTATTTTCCACTTGTTAACGAATCTTACGATTCGATATATTTTACAATTGCATGATTCAAAAATATGCTTTCCAATTCATAATATGTATCATGATTTGACAACTATGATAGGAATAGAAAAGCAAGGCATAAACCTTTGATTATTTCTTTTCCTCAATACATCGAAATTCCACATGTAAACCCATATTTGAAATCATTGAAACTCAAAACGACAATAATGCTTAGCAGCAATGAAGCTCTTTTCAATTCTTTGGAAGGAGAAATTTCAATTAACAAATAATGATTAATCATTGATCTCTTTGGTCTACATGAGGATCATATTAGAAGCACAAAAAGTTGTTAAGTGAAAATTGTAACACTTTTACATTAGCCTTTTAAACTCAAACCATGATGGAGTACATGCATATTAATCACTACCCTCATCCATAATCACAATCAGATGTGCCTGAAAAAATAAATGAGATGGCCTAATGCATGAATCCAGACAAAAGTAATGGATAAGCTAATTGATACCCAGAGTCCCCTATAAGGCATCTGCCAAAATCATAGTTTTTGTACTTGTCTAGCTGCAAGAAAAAAGTTTATGGTTAGAGCCAATTTCTTGCAACAATAAACCTTTTAAACAGGAATAACTGATAGCAAAATTCTTACCATAATAGTGATTCCTTTGCCATTCAATATATACCAAGCATGAATTAGATCACGAAGCATTTTCTGTTCATTTCCTATTATTATTAAACAAAAAGGAGAAGCATGATCCCATAAGGTTCAACTTGAACCTCAACTCCCAATAGCAGCACTTATTTGAAATTTCGATGTTAGGCACATGCACTGGGAACTCAAACTTGGAAAAGTAAATTCCTACAAAGTTAACTCCAATTGTGTAGATATAGCTGTCAACATATAAATGATCCTGGTTTACAATAAAAGAAAAACTACGAACTTAAGTTTGCTTGAACAAAACCCTATTCCTATATGTAATGCACCATAGCAAATAACAGCACAACACCAATTTATTAAATCCCATTGGAGTTTTCTTTTCCCTTATCAGTAATTTAGCTCCTTAGCTCAAAAAAATATATTTATACAATAATATTAATTTGAAGATAACTAATTTACTCAAAAAGATATTCTATGAGGATATGTTTTACCCTTTAAAAAATCCATAGACTTTCCACTCAACCTAAAAAATTGATAACCCTTGGAACCACATCTAATGATTTTAAAATTGAGAAGTTCCATAAATTTTCAAAGGGTACAAAGAGAAAAGTAATCTATCAATCCTTTTTGCCTAGAGATAAGGATACAAAATGTAAAATCAGTTTTTTAATATTAATTGGTACTCAAAATCAAGTAAGCAGCACAAAGTTTCTTATGCACACTCTAGCGAGAGCAGAAAATCAAAATGCAAGCAATAAAATGAAGATTACAAACCTTAGGTGAGTTAAAGGGAAAGAGAACAATAGAAGTAAGTTTTTATAAAACATAGTTAAATTTCATTCTAATAAATAACGCTTATTGAGGACTTAGAAAAATGGAAATACTTGGCAATGCTATGAAAGAGATGAAAAAAAAACTTGTATTTGAGAATATTTTGTACAATTAAAAATATAAAAAAGAATATTATAATAATAAAATAATAAAAATGAATATTTATGATATTGCCATATCTAGCTTCCTAAAAATAGTTACATTTATGACATGATAAAGTTACATATGAAATTGTTAGTTTAAGTTTCTCCGAAATTTAAGCACAAATTATGATTGCGAGGATTAACGGTAAGTTTGGATAAACAGTAGGGATTAGGGAACTCCTAATTCAAGTTTTCAGCCGCCGTGAGTTTGTAGGGCTGACTTTAAGTGACCCACGCCACTCATTGAAACAGACACTAAATAAAGACAAATGCATGTAGTGAGAAAAATTTTGATCTTATATCTAAAGCCTATTAGAAAACTTAACAAGCTATAGAAAATGTTATGATCCCTTGTCCCACATTCATTATATGAGGAACTAGATGAGAGTAGCTAGATACAATGATTTTATAGTCAAGTATAGGAAGTTGAAGACATGTAAGAGAGTTATCATGTTAATCACATAATAAAAGTGGGTCACAAACTATGTATTAATTGCCTTTCTTCACGAAATTGCTCAAAATTGAACTTCAATGTGATAACGTGGTCCAATGGGAAGGAAAGAAGATCAAGTCCCCTACCTGAGCATCCCTCTAGAACTTATGTGTCTTTATGATTTGCTATATCTGGATTGGTTTTGCCTCCCATGATTAAATTCCTATACCTCTTCTTTGCCTTTGCAAATAAGACTCATAAATGAAGTCTCTAGTTGCTTTTGTTAATGCTCTCTTTCCATTTAACCAAGTAACGAACAAAAACAAAAATAAAGAAGAACAAACACAAAAAGTGTGGTTAAAAAAAAAAAGGAAATATATATGTGTGTGTGTGTGACCAGTACGTATACTATGAATTAAACCTTATCCTCTTTGATGTGATTAAAATTTAGGTACAGAACAAAAGGGCACCATAAACATAATAATGTCTTTACCTTACCTTTCTCTTGATCATGGAAATAAAAATCAGGGAGACACAAAAGTGGTCTCTTTTTAAATTAATGTGCATAAGGACCCATACCCTACTACATTATGTCATCCACTTTTCATGCCATCTCCATATAATTCCTCATCATGGTCCTCCCCATTATTTTTTTTTCCTTTTGCCAATCATAATTCCATCTTTTTTTCTAGTTCCCGAGCCCTATTGTTTCAACAAGCTAGAAATATCACATGGCTATCTGTAGCTCTGGATCAACATATATAAAGTAGTAATGTTTTTGTTGGAAAATTGGGTCTCACGTGTTAGCCAAGCTCATTACAGGAACAAATGGGTAGAGTGGCTCAACTCATAGCATATTTTGGCTTCAAATTGTCATCAACAAAATGAATGGAATCACGAAAGCCACTTTTGTTACGTTTTATTGGATTTGGCTAATGTTCAGAAATAATGGCTGAGCTGTGTGCTTTGTGACAAAAGATCTATAGGATTTTGGGTTGGTTAACACAACTAACTAATCAATTCTTAATCACTTCCCTTTTGTTGATCCATCATATTGCTTATCATAATTGTCGATTCATGACTTTAGCCATCATCATTATCACAACAAATTCAATCAACCCCCATTACTTATATAGCTTGAGGAAGAATCAAGTATTTAAGAAATTGAAAGAGGAAGAGGAAGAAGATTAGAATCTAATAAGAATCAAAAGCAAGTGAAGCCATACCCTCTATCATGGAGTCCTGATTTGTTAATGGAGAAGGTGAGAGAGAAGCTTCACGATTCACCATCTTTCTCCCATTATCCTCCTCGTTGTGCTCACTTTTGTGTTGCATCTCTGGGTCTCAATCGAAAATAGAAAGATGAAGATAGAAGATGCCTACTAGGGTTTTTTTTTTTTTTTTTGCGGGAAAATGAGAGGACAACTGAAGAAGAAGAAAAGTAAAAGGATTTCAATTTTCAGAACAAAAAATTTGGAGGGCATGGGACTTAGACGCTGAAAAAGAAAAGGGAGGGAATACTTAAAACATTGCAATTAAATTTTATATCGTAAAATATTTTAAAAGATTAAATTAATTTAGAAGAGGATATTGAATAAAAAAAAATTAATGGGTGAAAAGATAGCATTAGAGTATAGAATATTAAATTAGTTTAAAATTTTTAATAATTATATTATAAAAATTAATATTAATTTTATTTAATGAATCTCAAAATTTATATGTAATTACTAAAATTATTTTTGTATTCATATATCAATTATTAGTAGTTTATTTTAATTAATTTTTTATCTCATCTAATATGAATTTTTTTAATTAATATTTATCTTAAATCTAATAAATAATTTAATAATTTAGATATATTTATATTAATATTTATCTAAAAATTATTTGTGTACTACATATCAATTATTAATTTATTTTATAATTATTTACTAATTTAGTTATATTTATTCATATTGTTAGGGTGAAAAGGTAAGGGATGGACGACTTTCTTTGGTATTAATTTAAACTAAGATAATGAGTTTTTTAATTAAGAGGTGTTAGGGTATAAAATTAAATTTGGTATAAAATTACAAAATTTTAATTTTCATCACAAATAATTTGGTATTTAAAATTGAAAATTTTAATTTATTCATATCTATAAATAAGATACCTTATAATTAATTACAATAATCAATAACTAGTTTCAACATGTTAGTTTAAATTAATTCTAGCTAATTTGTAATAAATTAAAAATATTATCTTATAAGTTTTCAAAGCCTTAAATTTTAAATCTTAGATATATGAATTTTAAATTTTAAAATTTTGATTTATTATTATTTCATTTTTTCTTATTAAATCCATATTCTACTTTCTCAAACTTATTAAAAATTTTTATTTAAATATTTTTTGACTCTCTTAATTTTCTTTAAATCTTAAATTTTTAATCTTAAATGTTCAAATTCTATAAGTTAAAATTTTCATTTAATAAAAAAATTAGAAATAATGATCTACTATTTTTTGCAATCCTAAATATCAAATTAAAAAAATTATATATCTTATGATAGACATTGACTAATGATAGTCAAAATATTCTATCATTTCTATTTAAATATTCTTTAACTCTTAAGTTAAATTTTGTAATTTAATTTCTATTATATCCATATTTCAATAATTATCTATTTAGTTAGAAATTAAAAAATAAATAGAATTATGTATTTGTTTTATTTTTTATTTTTGAATAACAATTAGCTTATAGGCAAATTTGATGATAATAATTAGTCTTATCTTAGATAGTTGTACACCACAACACTTATACTTTAGCCTTATTTTGGATTTAGAAGGGGTTTGTCTCTCTAATAGGAAGTTGTAATTAACTATATTTTTTTATATTATATTAGAAAGATTGAACCCTTGACACTATCTATACTACCACCTCACTCTTACCACTTGGGCTAACCCTAAGTGGCTATAATTAACTACATCTTTTAAAAAGCTAATGGAAGCACATATTCACTTACTAATTTTGCTCATTCCCTTTGTGATGTCCAGTTTTTATTAAACGATAGAAATGGGTGTGTTTTCAAAGTAAATCCCTCGAAATGAATTAGTTAAGGTTCCAAAAAATTTAAGTAACATTCTAGCCTCCTAAAAATGAGAATTATAGCCTCAAATGGAAGAAAAAATGGAGTTAGAATAGAGAAATAAATTTTTATGAAAACCTTACAAAACATAATGGTATTTGCGTAATTTCAGGCAATTTTTGGAATTTACATAGGAGGGCTTTTTAAACCAAATTTTTGAGTTTTTCGGGGTTCTCAGAGGCCTTGAAAATTAAGGGAAGCCCCGAGACAGTTAAATCTCCTTCGGTGGACGTTTTCTAATGTCAGTATGCCCGAACTTTAATGGATCTATTCGGAAAGATTTTAGCTCCGATTTGAGTTATTCCAAAGGCATTTTTCTTAATTGGGAACCTAAATTTTATAATGAAATAGACGGTTCTAAAAAAGAAACTAAAACGAAGGAGAAACTAAAATGTAAAGTACGAAGGGTAAAATTAGAATTTTTGAAAAAACCCTTTTGCCCTAGCTATATATAGGTGGCGCCTCACACTCTTCCTCATTTTACTTCAGATTTTCCAGCCCCAAACTAGAAGCAAAACCCTAGGAGAGTGGCGCACCAAGGGAAGAGAAGAAGGAGGAGAAATTCAAGTCTTTAGGTATGGAAATTTGCTTATTTTTCATGCTTTCTCTCCATTAATCTCTTCTTCTCTTTTTCTCTCTTCTTCTTTATGATTTTTTTGAAATTTTAAGGGCTATTTTGAAGGAAGAATATAGGAGAATTTTTGAATTTGAAGAGAAGAGCTTGGAGAAAGCAAGATTCAAGCCAAACTAACTAAGAAAACAAGGTAAAAGTGCATTCTATGGTAGCTATGTTGATGTTCCTTTCTTCTCCATTTTGACCTACACTAAGAACCCTAGGAAGATATGATTTTCAAGCCTAACCAAGCATAATTCTTAGGTATTTGATGGAGAAGAATAAGAATATGCAAAGAAAACTATGAAATAGGCATTATGATTCAAGATGCAAAACCTACGGTTTCTAGTGCACCATTCAAATTTTGAACTTATGTGATACCTCCTAGGTCTAATTAAGAGTTTATATGAGTTCTTGAGACACCTAAGATACTCCCCACAAGCCTTTTCCTTCAAGAAAATCAAGAGAACTCCAAGAAGCCCAAATGATGTCTATGTCTCGGCCAATAGGGGTTTTTGTAGTAGGGGAGAGTTTTAAATTTTTCTAAGGCCATTCCTGAGTCATATTTTGATGAATGAAAATGAAGGGAGGCCTTGGAAAAATTTTAGAACTCATAAAAAGTGATTTGATGTCTTAGGTTTCATATTATGACCTAAAGAAGCAACATGATGCTAGGCCTTTTGTTTTAATGATGTGATAACTCTAAGAGGCTTAAAAGGAGTCAAGAATAATATTTAAAAGGAAATAATAAGGCCTAGAAATGGCTTGATGGGCAATCTAGTATTTTACCTAGTTAAGTGACCTTAGAATGTGTTTCATGAACCTAATTAGCTCCTATAAATTGTATCTAAGCCAAGAAAAATCATCTCCACTAATTTGTGGGTGTGTGGCCAAAAGAAGAGGCTTGAATTTCAAGGAAAAAGTGTGTGAGTGTACACAAGGTAGCTCTCTCCACCTTCTTTCATACATAGATATGTGTTTAGCTTATTTTAGAATGTGTGTATGTGTATTTTTAAGCTATAAAAAGTATGCTAGCATGCCTTTATATGCTATGATTCTTGATGCCATGTTATATTTCGAAATGAGTACATGATGTTTGTTTGAGTTTGCTTAAGTGTGGAAAGGCTAAGAACTCTTCCCTTTGGTGAGGATGAGCCAAGAACCGTTAAGCTTGGTTGAGATAAAGCAAAGAGTCTCCCAAAAGTAAAGTGGGCTCCCAAGAGTATAGTTGAGTCAAAAGCTCTTAAAGAATAGGTTAAACAAGTCCAAGATCTATGAGGAGAAATGTGAGGCCAATTCAAACACTTGGTGAGCTCTTAAATGTCTTGTATGATTTGTTCATATGCCAAGTTTGCTTTTAAAATGCCACGACTTCTATTTTTTCCATGCATGCATTTGAAAAACTTACTTTGCACATATTATGTATGATTGAATGGGAGATAAGCTATTGGGATTCTTTGAATCTTATCCCTTCATCTCCAATGCTCTAACATGCTAGGTGGACCAAGTAGCTATGGTGAAGGGAGCCAACAACAATGAAGGAAGGAAGATTGACAAGCTTATACCTAGCTTTATCTATTTTGGAACCATAATTATGTTTCTTGATATATATGATATTTTAAATGATCTATGGCTCTTGAGACATGTATAAATATGATGTTATGTGATGTTTAAATGTATGGATATGTTGTATAACCTCTAGCCTATTCTTTGAGTATGAGATGCCAAAATATGCAATGAGAAAGTATAATAGAAATGTGCATAAGTGTGGATTGAATGGCCAAAATAAGATGGATGAGGTTTAGGACCATTTGAACTCACACAAGTCTTAAATGTACTTTTAGACATACCTAAAAGGTGCCAAGATCAAGGGAAATCCATTTGGCAACTTTGATACCCTATATGAAGCCAAAATTGACCATTATGAAACTCTATGTCACTTTTTGGCCAAATAAATTAGTCTTGATCTGAGATTTAGCATGCAATTAGGTCTCATTTAAAGCTTTTAAGAAAGATAAAGATCATAATTTTTGGAGGTTTACAAAATATTTGATGATTTTTCAAAGTTGACAATTTTTATGGTTTCTGATTTGCTGTACTATTCATTTGGTCCGAAATTATATTCTATCACACGAGACTCAAATGATATCTAATTGCCATGAAATTTAATACAGAGAAACTAAACAATCACAGTAACTTATGGCAATTAGAAGCACCTCATTTGAAGGTCTAAAGATGGAGATATGAATTTTTTAAATTTCTGTCTAGTATCAATAATTTTTCCCTACTAGAAGTACTGTTCCATTGAATTTTGAGGTTTGGGCTTGATAAACTAATCTGGAGATATTTTTCTCTCTATTTAACATCAACAACTTTCTAGATTGATATCATTTGCATGAATTGGAGTTTTGTGGAATTAATTGGACATTTTCAAAATTTTCTACAGAATTCTGTGATAGTTCCAAAATTCAGTCAGACCTTTGGACCATTTTAGATATCAAATATCCTCTATGATGAATTTCATGACTTGAGCATATTTTTAGTGTAAAGTAAACATCTAGAAGTTTCCAAAATGACTAAGAATACATTATTTCTATTTTTCTAGAATTAGTTATGATTTTCAAAGTTTTTCTAGAAAAGAGGGCAATTCTGGCTGAGAAAAAACTTCCATGTTCCATGCCTCATTTTGGTTTCTATGAGTTATAGACATGATTTTGAGATATAAATGAGTTGTTTTGATGCAATTAAATATGAGGATGCATAATATGAGCTCACATGGTCCACGTAACACCGATTGCAAATTTTTAAATATAGTGTAATGTGAAGAAATCTATTATTTTCATTCCCTTTTCATGTGCTCTCATGGGGATGATGATATGAAACTTATGAATGTTATGAAATAAGCTAGAATTTATGGTGTTGCACCCTTCCCCTTGGTTTTTATGTTTTGTATAATATTCCTTGTGAAGGTTACATTCTCCTTCTAAATACAAGAGTTGCTCATCCTAAGTTATTATTTCTTTTTTTTCTCATTAAATCCATATTCTACATTTTCAGTCTTATTAACAATTTTTATTTAAATATTTTTTTGACTCTCTTAATTTAGTTTTTAAATCTTAGATGTTTGAATTCTATAATTTAAAATTTTAATTTAATAATAAAAAAATTAGAAATAAAAAATTACTATTATTTGTAATCTTAAATAACAAATTAAAAAATTAAAAAAATTAAATATCTTACGATAGATTTTTATTTGATGATAGTAAAAATATTCTGTCATCTCTATCTAAATATTATTTAACTTTTAATTTAAATTTTGTAATTTAATTTCTATTATACTTATTTTTAAATAATTATATTTTTAATTAAAAATTAAACAATTTAAATATAATTATGTATTTGATTTATTTTTCATTTTTTACTAATAATTAGCTTGCAAGTAAATTTGATGGCAACTATCGACCTTATCTTACAGTTATAAACTGCAATACCTGTACTAATTTTGCTAATTCTCTTTCCCTTGATTTTCATATTCTATATAATCCTTTTGGTGATTGTATTCCTCTTCTAAATACTAACCTTTAAGGAGTTGCTCATTGTAGGCTTACGTAATAGACTTGACCTCGACATTGATTTCCCAAAAGAAAAAGAATAAATAAAACGAAACTATTGATAATGGATATATAAATTTAAAAAAATAGTTTAATTGATAAATATATTCTTTGAGATCCTTCAAATTAAATTAATTTCAACTTTTATGAGATAATTATTAAAATTTTAATGATTAGATAATTCATAAAAATGGATAAAGAAAAAAATATTGATAATTGATATATAAATAAAAAAATAGCTTAAAATAATAAATATATTCTTTGAGATAATTCAAATTAAATTATTATTATATTAATTTTTATGAGAATATTTTTAAATTTTAACAAATATTGTACAAATTTATTTTTATTTCTTTTTTATTACAATATCTAAATATAATAGAAATCAAATTAAGAAAATATGTAACAATTTAATTGGTTAAAGTGTTCTAGATATTATATTTTTAAATATTTAATAAACATTATAAAAATTTAGTTGATAAATTTATAATTATTATTTAATTAGAAATTAAATTTCTAGCAATTTATAAGCATACATCACATTTTCCTTGTAAAGCTATCAGACGAAAATAATAATTTTTAAGTTCTTATTCACAAATTTTTAGTAAAACCATTATATATATATATATATATATATATATATATATAAATCTAAAGAATAATTTAAAAGAAATGACTAATAATTATTCTAGAAATAAAAAATAGTTAATATGATAAATATATTCTTTGAGATTATCTAAAATAAATTAATATTAACTTTTATGAAATAATTATTAAAATTTTAATAAATATTGGACAAATTTATTAAGAAAATTTGTAATTGTAATTATCCTTTTAATTAGAAATTAAATAATTATAATAAAATTATCTATTTAATTTATTTTTTAATTATTGATTAATAATTAAATAACTCATAAAACTGGATAAAGAATAAATAAAAAGAAATAATTGATGATTGATATATAAATAAAAAATAGTTTAAGTGATAAATATATTCTTTGAGATTATTTAAATTACATTAATATTATTTTATGAGATAATTATTAAAATTTTGATAAATGATGTGTAAATTTATTTTATAAAATTGTAATTATCTTTTTAATTATAAATTAAATAATTATAATAAAATTATCTATTTTTTATATTTTATTTTTAATTAATGATTAGATAGCTCCTAAAATTTGATAAAAAATAATGAAAAAGAAATTCCTTAAATTGCATTATTGAGATCTTTCTTCTACTTCAATAAATATACTAGCCAAAACAAAATGTTCTTCCTTTAGCCCTCTAAGGAAGACCCCATAATGTGCAGATCTGAAGATTGAAGAAAAGAAGAAAAGCTAAATGAAGAGAGAAAAGGGAAGTGTGGATGTGAACAAGTGTTGAATAAGAGAACGTAGATATAATTTATGGTTAGAAGAAAAGAAAAAAAATGAAATTTAGGATAAAATTAGTTATTTTTTATATTCTTTATAAAATTGTTTAAAAAATTTTATATATATATATATATATATATATATATATATATATATATATATATATATATATATATATATGTATAATTCTAAAAAAACTTTATCATACAATATTAAATTATAAATGAATAAATATTAAAAATGCAAGGATTCTAAAATTAGACTAGTTATTGAATTAGTGGAGGAATTAATTCAAAGTTCATTAGTTTTACTGTAATTAAATTGTGGTCAAACTTATAATAATTAAATGTATTTTTAAAATTTTATATATTAAAATTATGATATAATAAATGAATATTAATAAATTTTAAATAGGTAATTACTAATTGCATACTTTTAATAAATATTTAAGATGTCATTGTTTTAATTGAAAAACAAAAATTACCTATCATTAAAATTTAAGAGTATTTAATATTGAACTTATGATCTTTTCAAATTATATTAAAATTCTACTATCATTAAAAATAAAAAAGCAAACAGCTTAGAAATATTAAATTAAAAAAGTAATTTATGAAATAAAAAATTTAACCAAATTAAAACTATAGCTATAAGTATAAATAGTATATATATTAGTTTTGTTGTTTTTATATATTACATATACGATACATATAATTTTTGTTAATATTATTTTATTGAGAGGTTTATATATATAAATATATATATATATATGTATATATATATATATATATGTATATATATATATATGTATATATATTAAGCAATGCATAATATAATTATAAGAAACTTGCAGTACAATCAACTAAAACGTTAACAATTTCTTTTATGGTTTTTGTTTTTCAATTAAAACAATGACATTTTTAAGCAATACAATCAAGTCTTAAAGATCGCACATTCATATATTACAAAAAAAAAAGTTGTCAATCTTTTAATAACGACACCTGTAGGTCGTCAATAAAAGTTTTAGTGCAAAAATTTTTGTATTTTAAAAAAAAATTGTCAAACTTTTAATAGCAACTTATAGAAGTTGCTACTAAGAATCACTTTCAGTGATAATACTTTATTATTACTAAAAATTTTGATGCAAAAATTTTTAAATGCCAACAAAATTTTGTAAAACTTTTAGTGACAATTACAAGTAGCCACTAAGAGTGACTTTTAGTGACAACATTTAGTTGTCACTAAAAGTTTAGAAACCAAATTTTTAAAATTGTCAAAAAAAATTATGCTAGACTTTTAACAGTGGCTAAATCTTATCACTAAAAATTTTGGCACAAAAATTTTTGAATTAAAAAAAAATTGTCAAGTATTTAGTGGTGACCAAATGTCACCACAAAAAAAGAAATCACTTTTAGTGATAACCATATTATGTTGTCATAAAAAAGTGTTTTGTGACGACATTTTTATTACTACAAAAGAGTTTCAATGGTAACTTTTTTTATGTTGTCACTAAAAGGTTTTGCAAAATAAAAAATAATATTTTAGCTACAAGTTTTAGCAATGATTTACTAAATTGTCTACTAAAAATATAATTTTAATGACAATTCTTTTTAGTTGCCATTAAAAGTTTTTTTTTTCTGTAGTGAGAAATTAGGATTTTGAAAGCAAAAATAAATTCATGATTTTTCAATCAATATTGGCTCCCATATCAAAGCCTACACTACTATTTTTTCTCAATCATGTCCCA
Source organism: Erythrophleum fordii (assembly GCA_032878935.1). NCBI lineage: Eukaryota > Viridiplantae > Streptophyta > Magnoliopsida > Fabales > Fabaceae > Erythrophleum > Erythrophleum fordii. Next base: position 28,641,151 of record JAVQMF010000058.1, on the reverse strand, counting down.
TGGTACTGCCAAGTTGCCACGACCATTCATGCAGTAAAATGCTAATCGGAGGGGAGCATGCGGTTGAGTTTGTGATGTGCATTAAGCATTTGCTATATAGACTAATTTCCTAAGATGCAAAATTAGAATGAAGTAAACGGGTTTTATTGGGTCTTGGGAAAGTCATGAGAAGTGGTTAGCTACATTCATGAATCATTCAAAATAGTCATTAAAAAAATAATGGAATCATTAAATACAAAAAAATTCTTATTTTCACAAAACCCAAAAAAATAGAAAAAATAAAAAGTGTAAGAAAATGGAATCAATTTGGTTTTCACAAATTAAAATACATCAACCAATATTAAATTTGTTTTGTTTGTGAAATTAAGCTATTCTTATTTTCTTACTTTTTAAACAAAAAAAAATAAAATCTATCGACCAAGTGACACAAATTTCTATTCCAATTTAAACTATATGGGCTTTGATATTTTCATCAAGTACATAGACTCGGTGTCCCCTTTCTAAGTCAAGTTTATTTTTGTAAATGTCTTTTTTTGTTTTATAAAAAACTTTATTTTATTATTTTTATTTGACTTAATAAATATTTTATTTTCTTATTTTTATTCATTTTTATAAATATTTTATTTTTTCATTTATTTTCTTCAATTAACTTCTTTTCTCCTTTTTTTATTAAGGTAGTTTAATAAAATTAAGGTTATATTTATTTTACATAATTGATTTAAGATAACCATTCTTAAGAACATGTATCATGGGGTGCTTATTACCTTTTTCATGGCATAAATAGACCTAACCTGTTTTTGGTTCACAAACCACCTTTTACTTTTCTATTTTTCAAAAAAAAAAATTTTCCTAACATTTTACTTTTGATTAAAATTTTAGTGGTGACTCTAAATAAATTAGTTTTCAAAATTATTTTTGAAAATTAATTTGTTTTTCTCTTTTCATTTTAACCATTTGCGTTACACTCAACTCTTGACGGGTTACAAATATGGCATAGTCGATACATGCAATAAAAAGTAATGATCTCTAATGTTGTGTTTTGACTTGTGCTAAATGTTATGTTTTAACTTATGCCCAGGAATTGGACAAGTTAGGTTTTAGCTTAGGAAAATTGTATTTGGGTTGGGTTTGCAAATTTTTCTTTTTTTCTTTTTCCCCTCTTTTGTTTCTATAGTTATTGCTTCTTGTTCATGCATAGAACATATTGATTTCATTAATACATAAAAGTACATTTGATATGAGAACATGTGGTGGAAACAAAATATCAGCAATTTATTCATATTAATATATCCTCTAAGTATTAAAAGATATTTGTGGCAAAACATGATTACTAGTTCCTAACTATTTAACTCATTAAAGGTAATTTCCATCTTATCTCAGGTTGTGAGGATCTTATAGATTTTGGCTTTTGAGATAAAAATCGTCATTCTTAAAGTTTGTTCTCCTCTGTCTTTTTTATTACTTACTCTTATTAATACATATATATATATATATGATAAAAATTAAAAAGATATTATACTTAATCCTAATTTTTTTTCTTCCAATTGTAATGTTTAAACAAGGTGCAATCTACTCTTATGTTTCTAATAGATATTGTTCATACATAGAACCTACACTTTAGTGATTGCTAGGGTTAATGCTAAATTCTTTATGGAAAAATGCCCTGTGGGTACTTTTGATGACAGTTAGTAAAGAAAGAACAATCATATGCCAATAGTTTAGAAGTTTGGTATTGATCCATCATCATATGAGGTGATTTGGACATATATTACCTTGCCTTAATACCATCATAACTTATTAAGGTCCTCTTCTAATAAATAGAAAATATGAGTACTTAAGTAACAACACCATTAGAATAGATCAACTTGAGACGTAAAGAAAAGGATTACATTACCATGAAATACAAACTTTGATTTCAAGGATAGAACTTATTTATTTATAAGATTTTAAGATTTAGGTGAAAATATATATTTATAGTTCAGAATTGATCCTTTCCATGTTTCATCTATAGTTGCTCCTTTCAAAATCACACCTCAAGACATAGAGAAATATATGCCTCTACCATTTGTTAGCTGTTATTTTGTTGTGTTTTGGACTTAATTTAGAATCTTTTTTTTTTCTAAGAATTCGCATCAATTTTGTTCTGATCTTTATATTATGTGTTAGACTTAGGTTTGTACTCTACTTCATTGAGGGAGTGGTAAAACAACCTATACTTATTGGTTCTATTATGATACACTATTCTTGTCTTTCTTCCTCTAAATATTGTTGGATTGTGTCCCTCTACCTTTGAATATGCTCTTATAATTGCTTAGTGGACCATAGCTAATGTGTTCAATGACCCAAACCTAATAACCACAAGTATTGAAGGTATTGATGAGTGTGATACAAGTGAACACCTTGTTCATCAATTGTATATTGACACTGATGAGGAATATGGTGTAAACAAAGATGAGAGTGAGGTTAGAAGAAACTGAAGAGAGTGGGGGGATGGATAAGAAATTGGCATTGATCAAGGTAGAAGAAAGCAGAGGTAGTGAGCCAGAAATTGATATTGATGGGCATGAGAATTCTACTAGTGGCAATGATGTAGAAACCAAAAATTCTTAACATTATTAAGAATGTGAGAGGAAAAGAATTTGAGTTTGACAATGATAATAAGGTCTATTTGGAAAGAGACATGTTTGTTAATATGAATGAATTTAAGAATGGGTTGAGGGATTATATAATCTTAGAGAATTTTAACATAATCAAAATAAAAAGTGAGAAAGTAAGAGTGACAACTATTTATGCTTTAGAGTGTTGTCCTTGGAGAATTCATGCTTTTTCCCACCCTAGATGGCATATCCTTTATGATCAATACTTACAAACCTAAGCATAATTACATTAGACTATTTGAGTAGCCTAATGCAACATCCATCTAGATAGCAAAGAAATTAAAAGGATCTTTGAATATTGATCCTAATATGAGTTATGGATTAATGGCTAATGAAATGACTGCCAAATTTGGAATTGAAGCCCATCCTATAGAACTATATAGGGCAAGAAAAAAAAGGAAAGGAAAAACATGAAGGTTCTCATACTAATAGTTACAAGAAGATACTTAAATATCCTAAGTTATTGTTAGAAAAAAAATAAAGGCATAAGCTAAATTACCATGATAGAACCTCCTTGGAAGAAACTCCTATTTTTAAGAAAATTTTGGTCTGTTTGGTTGCTTACTGAAATGGTTTTTCGAAAGTTGCAAGCATTTTTTGGGTTAGATGGTTGTCACTTGGAAGGTCCATATGGAAGTGTATTGTTATGTGCAACTTCTCTTAATGCAAATAATGGACTATTTTTAATAGCATTTGCAGGGGCTGAGGAGTCTTGGAGCTTTTTCTCGGAATATTTGCATGACACAATAGGCGATGATTGTTACACAATTATGAGTGACAAAAAAAAAGTTAAAGTAAAGATAGCTAGTAAAATTCTATTTGAAGTGCATGATCGTTTTACAAGCCCCAAAATAGTGAATGTTGTTTAATAACTTATGCATTGTTGGTGTAGCTTTTGTATAGCACACTTTGATTGAACATTTTTTGTAAGGTGCCAAAGTGGGGCGGTGGAATAAGATAGGCCAATATTTAGTGATATCACATATTATTGGTGCATTTTACATATTTTTGTATAGCATATTAATATTTAGTGTCATTGTAAATGTCTTCTGCCATTAAAGGAAAGGTATTGACTTAGCATAGTTTATATGATTTGTCTATAAGGCTTGTTCAAGAATTATGCAATGTGGAAGAATTTGGTTTGTTTTAGGTTATGTGGGTGCAAGAAAAATTTTCTGCATAGTGTATACTGAGCAATAGGGAAAAATTGGCTTTATTACCCTCCCTATACAGTATATGCTAATGAGCAATGTAAGAAAAATTTGAGTAATTTTTTTCTCGACAAAAATAAGCTCAAATAAATGTCTATGCTTAAAAAGTATAAGTTTAAAAATAAACCAACTTTATAACAAGATTAAAACAATAGGTTTTTATTTCTCTTATTAAGATGCTCTTGTCACCTTAAAATTGAAGATCTTGACAAAATTAAGGCATAATAATATATGACATGGTCAAATAATTGAAAACAAGCATATGGAGTCAGAGGCCAAGGAAAAAAAAAAACACATGGAGTCTTGAGATTTGGTTGAAGGAGAGTGATTATTATCAAAATTATCTTTTAAAAAAATTGCCAAACATGCATTTAGGTTAAGGAAGAGTAATTTGGTTAAAAATATGTCAAATTAGATATCTAAACAATAGCAAATAGCCACTAATGGAGGGTTAGATGAAAAATATAAATTTGGAAAAGGAGAGGAAGGTATGTGTATTGTTTTGTTTTAAAGAAGGTCTATGTATATTTTGAAAATAGAAAAAAAAAATTGTATAATTTGAACAAAATTTTTCAACAAAATTTAAAAGAGATTCATATAATCTACTCTAAAAAATAGCTTCACTAACAAGTATCCTAAGGGCATGGTTGTATTTTTTAATGATATTATCATATTTATAACTATATGCTAATTGATTATAAAAAAAATAAAAATTAAATATTATGCTAAAAGCTATAAATTATAGGCATTTTGACCCTCATCTTGCAATAGAAAGAGCGTGAAAATGATACACTTTGTTATCAAAATTTATTCTCAATATGCTTAAATTTTTTTTAATAAGAACATGGAAGAGCATTCTTCATATTTCATTAGTTTTCTTTTTTTGAAAAAAAAATTGCTTTAAATGCAAAGCAAAATGCTCTATGTTCAAATAATTTTTTTGATATTAGAAGAATAAAAGTCATATTGAGAAGGAGTTTGAGGAGTGTTATATATATATATATGTTTTTTATATTAAATAAAATAAATATTATATGTCATATCTTATTTAATTTGTAATAAAAAATATTAAAATATAGTTAGTAATATATTTATGAATTTGATTTTATTGGTAATGATATATATTTTTTTAAAAAGTGTACTTTTAGTCCTTTAAATTTATGTTAAGTTTTAATTTCGTTTCTTAAATTTATTTAGTTCCTTTCTAATCTTCTAACTTCTAAAATATAGTAAAAATTTTCTTTACCTTCAACATTGTTAATTTTGTTAATAGAAAATGCTAAGATGGATTTAAATTAGTCTACCTATAATAATCCTTTGCCACTTCAGATGCCATCCAAGCAATAAGGAAAAGCACTATTTCTTCCACCCCAAAATAGAAAATTAAGGTTGTTCAAGTTTTAAGGCATACATCAAGTTAATTCCACAATTCTTTCGAGCTCTTTGCCATCTTCAAGCTTAGATGGCATCGCACCTCTAGATCTCTAGAATGTGATAGTGTGGATGAGACCTCTATTAATTTTTTATTGATTAAGTGAATGGAATCATAGGTGTGTTGTGTGATGATAGAAATCATGAGAAGAAAGAAGGAGAGAAGAAAGAGGAAGATGAGGAATTGGGTAGACCTCACTTATTCTAACCTTTGTTTTCTTTCTTGCTACTTTAATATGGTACATAGGTGAATAACATGTGGTTTTAACCTCGTTGTTTAGTTTTCTTTGTTGCTTTGTTTTTCAAATGTTTTTATTTGTTGGTTTCTTGGTTGTATTGTTTCTATTGTTGCTTTAATGAAGTATACATTTTGTGGCCCAAAAAAAAAAAAAAAAGGCATGAAATAAATGTATCATTGTTTTAGGTTGAGGTAGGAGTAAGGGAACATTATTGACTCAAGGACCAACACACTAAGATTGAATTAATATTGGATAGGAACCAAACTAAAATATTTTGTTAAAGGAAGTGAATTAGTTTTCATAGATCTTTTTGATGCTATTAAACAAAGAGAAAAAGTATGAAACTATCAATGGAAAATAACAAGAACTAATTACTTCATAGACGGGAAGAAGTTGAAAATGTTTAAGTTCTCTACAAGAGATAAGTGAAAGAAAAGAAAAGAATAAGAAGCCAAAATAACTATTTCACAAACTACTATCAGGATTTCAACTTATTGAGTAAAAATTTGATTATCATAGGTTCACAAATTTAATAAATTATAAACTTACAAACTTCCTCTTTGAATGTGTCGGAATGTCATGAGAGACAAATAATAAAGATGTGGGTTATCAATTGTTGAACTACAAGTTTTACATAATTCAAAGTGCACCAACAGTTTAATTTCCATTTTAGTTGCAATAAGTATTAAATAGCTCTTAACACCTATACTAAATTCTAAACCAAAAAGTCACATAACAATTGTGAATCCAAAAGTTAAATATGAAAAGTCACATAACAGTAGTTATTCTAAAAAGTTACACAATCCAAGAAATACCAAATGCCTTGTGTTATAGCATAAGGCCAAGAAGAAGTGCTTTTGCTATTAAAATGGTCTTTTGGGGCTAGCTCACTAAGCTGACTTGAAGTAGTTGTTTGTATTTTACTTGCCTTTGTCATTGTATTTGTCCTACTTGGCCTTTGCACAAGGAGATGAGATTTAGGTGTATGCCATGGTGGCATATTATGCCAAGGCCTTTGCACATTAGGTCAATTTGAAGTCCCCTGCATTAAAACATTTAGTAAATTTAATTTTCTTAAATCATCAAATTTTATAGTATTATTTATGCAACTTTACTTGGCTTGGCCACATATTTAGCCAAGTCCTTAACACAATTGGCAAAGGTTGACTTGAAGTCCCTTACATAGTAAGCTGAGTGTTACTTGAAATACTTTGCATGCTTAGTTAAGTGATATTTGCAATACGTTGCACACTAGGTTAAGTGATACTTGCACTACCCTATAGAGTGGCAAAACATCTCCTTTATTTGACTTTTATTATAAATTGAAATTTTGTATGACCTAAGTAAAAAAATAAGTTTATCTTAGTGGCATGAGTGACATGACTCTCAATGTGGCTTGAAGCCTTGCAACCTTTTTTGTTATGGCTAATTGTACCACACATTGAACATTACATTACAAAATTAGTCCTCCTCATATTTGATTTCCTTTTTTTCCCCTTTATTTGAATCCTTTCTTTTTACTTTCCTTAGTCTTCGGATAGGCTTTCTATATGGAAGTGGGAGCACATTTGGATATTCTATTGTTGGCCACATGTTATGGCCATTTATAAGACAAATGATAGGTTGGTAATAAGTTTCGTAAGCTTTTTTCCTATAATAAGTAGGCATATAATCCTTTAAGTTCCTTGACCACCAATTGATGCAATTTATGCTATGAACACAAGGCATGCCAATTAATGACCACTTCTTACAATTGCATTCTCTAACGGTTAAGTCAATTGCAAATCTCTCATGCCCTATTATAAATCTCAAACTTTTCATTTCTAACTTAAGTAGCTATCCATCTACCATTTCCATCACCTTTCCTTTCCAATCTCTTTTTTTAATTTTTGGAAGAACAGAACCTTGAAAGTTCTTTATCTTCTTTTTATTATTTTCTTACCTACCCATAAAATAAGTCTTAATGTCCTTTAACATTGACATAGTTGGTTTGTATCTTACATCAAGTATTACACTATTAAAAGTTTTGCTTATATTATTTAACAATACATCACACTTTGGTTGAAAAGAAAATCAAGACTTACTTTAGAATCTAGGAGAAATTTTAATAAGATGCCTATATGCATCTTCATTAACTTTTTGAATCTCCTTTATTGTTTTTTCCCATGGTTATGGGTAGGTGGCTTTAGCTGCCTTCCATATCTTTTCTTTCAAGTATATCTTAGGGAATTGCTTTTTGAAGTTGTTATATAAGTGTCAAACACGAAACTGATGACCCACTCCTAGCAAAAGCTCATTAAAAGTAAGCAACAAACCCTACAAAATTATTATAATATTAGTTATAGATATATGAAATTTAAAAACTCTACCATATTTAAAAATGAAATTTACCTTTTTTGGTCTAAAATAAAGGTGTAAGATTTGCATACATTCATCTCATTAAGGTCTTTAATTAAAGTAAATAGAAACCATATCTATGAATCTTTTGTCTTTGCCTTTATAATAGTAATAGGAATAGGGAGCATTTGATCATTGAGATCTTTCCCAACTACAACCAATAATTGGCCTCCATATACCCTTTAAGAAAGCACCAATTTGACCTAATTATTAATCTGCAAGTCAAGAAGCTCTTCTTACCAGCCTCTAAGCATATATACAACCTTTCAAATATGGGAGCATGGTTTTGGATGCCATAGGAATATTGAGCTTTGCATCATAGTTAGGTGGCCTATTCACCTTTAACAGCACCATAAAGCTAGGATTAGACCTTATTAACTCATGACAATAGTTATACATCCTTCTACATTTATTCCTTGAAAAACCTATAAAGATGGTTTAATGCTTTCTTCTTTGCTTTATAAGCCATTGCATTGGAGACACTTACATTCCACTTTTGCTTTGCTCTATCAATAATATCTTTCAATTTTTACCTAGGGTTTTCTTTCACCCTTTTTTGAATACTCCTATTCAACCATTTAGATTTTAACAATTTATTATTCACCTCTCTACTACATGTATGTTTCTCATTGATCTTCCTTAATTGCCATCTTTCCTGCCCCCTCAACTTCCTACAATATGCCATCTAATCATAATTAGGCTTGCACTATAGTTTAATCCTTACCTTGTCATTTTTTACAATCCTAAGCTCTTTACTGGCTTGCATAACATAAGAAACTATGGCCTTTTTAAAATCCTCTTGGGTGTTATAAAAGGTTCCTAGCTCCCACTTGTACTCATTTATGTTTTTTAACAACTTATACAAATGAAACATTTTCTTTTAGGATCCATCTCTATCTCCATCTTCTTCTTCCTCACAACTAAGGTATTCAACTCTTTAATCTCATACTTATCATTTGAAATTTCTCCACATTGCTTTCTCATGACACTTTTAGTTTGCACATTGTCCTCGTCATTGCCATTAAGATACTATTTGTCATTGTTATACCAAGCATAATGTTCATAATCTATGATAATAATGGGCAAGTCTCAATCTGTAAGCCCTTTTCATGTAGTAGAGTATACTTGTTCAAAGCCATCATCTTCATATACTATTTTTTCTTCACTATCATTTAAGCAAATGTTGAAGGTACTATATTCGCTTTAGCCACTAATGCATCATCATCATTTTCCACTCCTTTATCATCTTTTGTAACATGCATTATATATAGCTCCACCATTCTATCTTAAATACCTATGTTGCTCATGTTAATGGTAGTGTAGTCATTAAAAATGAGTCTCAACCTATGATTCATACTAACTTCATGCGAGCTACACCATATTCTATTTATTCTAACATACCCTAGGCTCTTTTAGATAGTCTTGAATCTCAAAGTCACTTCAGACATCAATATTACAATTATTCCATATAACTTTTTGCCCATATACATATTGTGCACAAGGTGAAGTGACAAAATATCCTTCCTATGTACTTTAATTTTGAACCATTTCATATTTGATCTATCACAAAATATCATATAAATATAAGATAAAAAAAAGAAATTGCATCAATTCAACAATATTAGAAGAAAAATAATTTTTTTAAAAAAGTGCACTTATACCTACATTTTATTCTTTTATCTTAAAAATAATTAAAAAAATACACATTAATAATATTTCTATAAATTGTACCAAACAAATCAGATGTTGTACTGTCCAAGACTAAAACAAAAATAATTAAGGGTATGTTTGATTCTATTCTGATTTTAATATTTTTAAAAAGATATTTTTTTAAAAAATTTTAAAAACAAAAAAATTAAAAAATATGTTTGAATCATTATTCTAAAAAATCGTTATTTGCTATTTTTCTTTAATTTTACAGAATAAAAGTTAATAAAATATTTAAAAAATATTCTAATTTTTCTGTTTTTGAAAATATAATTTTATTTTATTTTTGTTTTATGAAACATTTTATTGAAAATATATTATTAAACAAAATTTTTTTATTTTTTTATATTAAAAACAAAAAAATTGTTTTGAAAACACAACACGGAACAGGTCCTAAATAATTATACCGTCTCTTTTATGCTTTTTTCTTTTTTGGGGGCCACAATTGCTACAATCAGACAAGAACAATGGGGAAAACGATTATAAAACTTGACACAGGGAAAAGCAAATAGCCTTGATAACAGTGAAAAGCATGTCACGATTCCTATTGATGAGTTGACTATAGAGATAACCTGCACCAAGCCAGCAAATTAATCGTACGGTTGAAGTGTCCGTGAGGCGCCCACGCTGTGAATGGAACTGTGTATTGAAAGGCAAGGCGCGGCTCAGTTTTTTATTTCTGCAAAATTGATTTAGGTTTAGTTTGAAAGTTGGAACGCTCCGTATAAATGTTTTCAAAGGTTTTAGAAAGATTTTAAAAGTAAGATTAATGAATAAAGGGTGATGGCAATAAGCTGGCATTAAAGATTATATGTCAACACTTTTCGTTAAATAAATTAATATATATGAAGAAATTTTTTATTATATTTTAAAAGTTAAAACATTAAAAAGGAACTAATCAAATTTAAATAATCAAATTGAAACTTAATAAAAAGTTAAATGACTAAAAGTATACTTTTGCTTATTTATAATTATAATTTAATTTAATTTATTTTTTAAAAACTTTTTTAAATTTTATTAAAAATCTTATAAAAAATTATCTCAACTTATTTATAATAATGGATCGATTTAGTTTAATAACAAATTCTTTATTTTATCGACTAAATAACACAATATATTATAGAGAAAAAAATTTGCAATTTTATCTATTATTCTAAATAATACAACACATTATTATTAGACTAAACTTTCTTATTTATTTTTAGTCACAGTCCAAGTATCAATGCATTTTAAGTTTCTTAAAATAAAAAATCTTTTTTTATAAAAATTTGAAAAATCTAAATTTATAATTTTTAGCAGTAAAAATTATTATTAATTATTTATTTATTTACTGTAAAAATTTATGGGAAATTTTTTTTTACTGTAAAAAAATTATAAATTTATCCTTTTATGTTTTTATAAAAAAATAAAATTCTATTTTTATTTCAACAAAACTTAAAAAGTGTTGGTATCATTGCCAACTATTATAGATTTAATCATGCAGATTGTCATTTTCAGTTTTCACCATTTTAATAATGAATAATATGTTGTATTATTTAAAATAATGGATGAGATTATACGTTTTTTTTATAATGTGTTGTATTATTTAGCTAATAGAATAAAAAACTTGTTAATGAAATAAGTTACTATATTATTCAGAATAAGTTAACATGATTTTTTTGGTATAAGATGCTTAATAAGAATAAAAAAAATATTTTTATGCTAATAAGTTAAATAGAATTAAATTATAATTAAAAATATAAATTTATCAATAAGATTAATTTTATAAATATATTATTATTAATTATATTTTTATATTTTATATTATAAATTAAATATTTTATCTATATATATATACATATAGATATATATATATATATATATATATATATATATATATATATATATATATATATATATATATATATATATATATATATATATATATATATATATATATATATATATATATATATATATATATAACACACCGCACAAATCCCACCCAAGTCTTACCCCTCTCTCCCAATATGACTTTTGATGAAGCGCGAGGTCTACGATCTTATGTTTCTTTTAATATTTAAAAATAAAAATTATGAAGCAGAGTACTTTATGGTCAGAGTAAATTTTTCTTAAAAAAAATTATTGAATGAAATGTGAAAGATACTTTTTCTTGTTTTTATTAAAAAAATTTAAGTATCTTAAAAATAAAATCTAATGTCAAAGTATATCATTCTTTTATGTGCGTGGGTGTGGGTGTGTGTGTGTGTGTGTGTGTGTGTGTGTGTGTGTGTGTGTGTGTGTGTGTGTGTGTGTGTGTGTTTTATAAGATAATAGTCAAAAAGCTGTAAATTATGCCCTTTTAGTCACCGGTTAATAAGACCTTTTTTTAAATAAAAAAAAAAATTCCTTCTCCTTGGCTCCAGAAAAAAAAATAAGAAAAATCTGAGGACCTTTTTTTTTTTTGGGGCCTGTTGAGGATTCCTTTTTATTTTTGGGTATATAGGGGGCAAAAGTCCAAAACAAAATAAAGGGGAGACTAAAAAAAGATAAAGCAATGCATGGCTATTTCGCGATTATCCTCATTGAGGATGGGATCGAGCTCCATCGGTGCAGTATGGAGTTTTTGGTAACTAAGAGGATGATCCTGAGTCCAATTAATAAGTCAATTGACACTACTATTCGCTTTCCAATAACAATGTATGAGGGTCATCATCGAAAGTATATCTAAAATATTGTGGATTTCTTTTACTATTATGAAGCAAGGGTACATTCTTTTATACCCATTCTCAATAAAGGAGATTACGACACAGGAATTAGAGTTAATAATTAACTTCTTGATATCAAGGTCACAGCTTATTCAAAGCCCTCAAAGAATGCCCCAAAATTTAGCATATGTAATGGTGTCAAAACTTAGATTAGAGATAAAACCTGACCTCCAACACCTAAAGTTATCTCTAATAATCTCTCCGCAAGCTGTTGTATCTGTAGCCAACCGAGAGCCATCAATATTCAATTTGTACTAGTCTTGATGAGAAAGTTCCCATTAGATAAAGCTCTTTTTCCTTCCGGTTCAAAGCTTTGTTTGGCATGTGCCTAGGCACGAATGCCACGTGCAAGTCCAGAAAGTACCAATGAGAGAGAAGCTGGGTCACATGCAGCCACATTTTTCCTTAAAAAAGCTCTTGGGGCTTTTTCTTGTCGGCTAAGGCACAGACAATTTATTACCTAACAAGTGTCACTCCGCTATTCCGCTAAGCACATGGCCGGGAAATTTTTCTTATAGTTCAAATTGAAGGGGGAATCCAAAAGGAAACCTCCAAGTTTTTGATACCTACTATCCCATTTCTCATCTGAGTGTTTGTCTCAACCTGCCACCTCCTATCTGGGTATAGCGTGAAGCCTTGAGCACCTCCCAATTCCAACAACAGCTTTAGATTGAGTTATGGCGAGCAATTGTGTCTTTAACGACATAGTTGTAGAACCACTTACGAAGCAGAACAGTGGAGCCTGGTTTGACTGGGTTAGAAACTATATGATAGCTCGAGATCTTTGGGAAGTAGTTGATGGTACTATTAAAAGGCCACTTGAGGATCATAATGAGGATTTTGCGAATTGGAGAAGAAAGAATGCTGAAGCATTACACATCATACAAATCTCATGCACTCCTGAGTCTTTCTCTACTATAAAACAAGCCTCTGAAGCCAAAGGTGCCTGGGATATTCTCCTAGATACCTACAAGTACAGCCCACCTCCACCCCAAGGTCAGTATCTTGTAGAAAATTGCTCACTCTGCTATTATTTCCCAATTGTCACTCACTAGTTACCATGAATGAATTTACCACATCATTTTTTTTTTGGGTCAATGTTGGAATCTGTCAAGAAGATTAATTATTTTAAGGGCGTTCATATTGAATTTATGGTGAGAATTTATGGAACAATATAATCACAAACTCTGAATTTGAAGAAATCTTGCCATATAAGATAGATCAACAGGCAGACTACTTGAAGTGGAACTCTTTTTTCTCTCTCGCTCCTGTAAATTCGTTTGGTTCATTAGGAAGTTTATGTGCTGTTAATACATTAATTGCTTATTGCAATGATGGCAGAGCAAGTAAATTTTGATGCGGCAATTCTGTACAAGGCTGTATGTGCTAACGACTGGTCTGCTGCAAAAGCATTTCTTGATGATTATCCAAGTGCTTTGAATGCAAAACTTACTTCTACCGGCAAGACAGCTCTTCACGTGGCTGCACTCTTCGGGTATGTGGATATGGTGGAAGAAATGGTGAGATTAGTCCCAGAACAATTCCTCGAAGAAGTCGATTTTTATGGCTTTACACCTCTTGCCATTGCTACATACAGTGGAGTCACTCAAGTTGCAAAATGTATGGTGAATAAAAATAGCCGTATACTTACCATTCCAACCCCTGAAAACCTACTTCCTGTTTCATTAGCTTTTGGTAATGGTCATGAAGAAATGGGACGATATCTCTATTCTATTACCCCTTTGGAAGTCCTCAAACCAGAATATGGCCCTATGGGTTCGCGGCTTCTCCATATTTGTCTCGACTCAGGAAATATTGGTAATAAAATCTAACTAGCTCTAGATAATTTAGAATTGCTGCCACTTTACTCATTTAAAATTGATTCACTTTAAGAACATTGTAGTCAAATATTTGTGATTTCTTTGCTCTTTTCAGTCTCTATATGTTTTTGTTTTTTGATATTGTATCTCATGCTATGATAATAATCAATAGATGTTGTTCTGCATTTGCTTCAACAATGCGAGGAATTACTTTTTGCGTCTGACAAGAATGGGTGGACACCGATTGTGGGTATAGCGGGCTTGTCTTCTACATTTCCCAGTGAAAGTCAACTTGTGTTCTGGAAACGGTGGATTTATATTTGTGAGTTCCAAATATGTTCTATCTTTTTCATTATAATTTTTATACTTTATGCTCGTCCGATTACATACTACGAATGCTGCATTATAATGGACGAAGTAGACATAGCGGAAAGCGACTTCCTCTTGTGAAATGGAAGTTTAGCGCTGGCAATGCTGAGAGCATTTTTCTTTTTCTTTTTTTCTTTCTAATTTAATATAGTCTAAAAATACTCACTTATAATCATTCCATGCTTAGGAAATATTTATTATATTCTCATAATATTATAAAATTTGACACTAGCGTTATTAATATTTTGATAAGCAAATAATTCTTGCTAAATCTAGATTACATGACTTTGACAAAAAAATAACTAAATAAATAAACAAATTACATAATAAAATATAAATAATAATAGTATTAAATATTTAATACTACAAAAATATCGTGAATAAATTCCGTGCTTCATAGGTTTTAAGTTTATATGGATAATACGAATTATAATTACTATATTTTATTATGATAGGTTCTTGTGATTGTGTGACGTGTCAATATATTTGTGCCTGTAGCTATATTGCCGTATGTTTGTGTCTGTGCTTGATAGGTTTTACGATATATTTATCTGTGTTTTTTACAACAATTATGTTCCTCTTAGTTCTTTTTTATATATATATATATATATATATATATATTCGGGTACAGAAGTCCTTATATTTTCAAAGTTAGACACATCAAAAGAAATGCAGTTCAAATGAGTTGGTTTTAATGGGCCTTGTGCCCGAAACCGGAATGACCGGAAAAGAAAAATTTAGAAAAACTATTACATTAATAAATATAATCAGCTTCAGAACATTAACATAAAAGATTTTATATAATAGATTCATACTATCTATTATCAGATGCTAAAGATTTATTTGCATGTGCATAGTTGAATGTGTCTCATATTTAAGTACCTAGGATCAAATAAGTGAAATAATCTAAAAATAATAAATTTTCTTTTTTTTCCCCTTTTACTTTTTTATTTTTATTTAATGAAGCTATTTTTCTTTATCTCTATTTCAATGTTAGTTATGAATAGACAATTAATCACAATTATCAGTGATTTCAGTGTAGATATTCAAAAGCAAAGCAAAAGTTTAAAAAAAAAATTCAAGGTAAATAAAACAAATAGATAGATAAACCCAAACCATGTTTTAGATTCTTTCCTAATTGATTAGAAGATGAAGTATAGTATGATTCCAAATATTAGAATCTCTTCTCTCTTGAACCTGACAAGATACGAAACTTATAAATTTGATGCTTGTAAACTTTTCTTGTAAAGTCATGTTGTTCTTTGCGCAAAATAGCCCATATTCGTGTTAAAAGATGCTCAATTGTAGCCATTTTTTTTTTTCCCAATTGAATGTACTACTGTAATACACTAGAAATCAATTAATATTGGCTGAATTATAGAGTTGGGTATGACCTGGTCCGTGCGGACTTACTCCTAATAATAACATTCATTACTTGATCTTTTGGCCCAAATTTAAATTTACATTTATACCCACGTTTGACTTATGTTCAAATCTTGTTTAATACACTTTTTATAAGAAAAAAAAGAAATTAAAATATAAAAAATATGTTATTTTACCTCCTTGGTGAATCTTTTGGCTAACAACACTTCCCTTGCAACAGGGCTAGGTCAATCGCATCGGCTCATTTCGTACACCTATAACTTTCTCGGTATATATGCTAACTCTGTCTTTAAAAAAAAAAAAAAGTTGACATTTTTCAAGTTTCCAATACACGTACACTTATAGAAAGTTACGAGTTACATGTGCGTTATCAATATAGGAATGAAGGAAATATATGAGCTCAAGTTGCTGCATATACCAGCTGCTCAAATTCTAAGCATAGTTTGTCGGAATGTAACTCCTCCGTATAGGACAGCAAACCGAAAGGACATAATTGCAGATGCATTGCATTGTGCAGCTAGCTCAGGGAATCATAAGTTTGTGGTTGAAGTAGCAAAAGCAAACCCAGAATTACTTCTGCTTGTTACATTTGGCTTAAAGCAGCACATTTTCTTCTCTGCCATTAAACATCGTCAAGCTGAGGTTTTCAACCTCTTCCATGGGCTTCGCTTCAAGAATGCACTAGCAACAGCGGCAGATGCCTCTAAAAATAGCATGCTACACGTGGCAGGCATGTTGGCTCCTTCTTCCCAGCTTAATCGCATGTCTGGCGCGGCTCTGCAGATGCAAAGAGAATTGCAATGGTTTAAGGTTAGAAAAAAATTGCTTCCCCCCCCCCCCCTCCCTCTCTTTTTCTGTGTCACAATATTGCAGGGATATTAATCAATGAAAATAATTAATATTATACATTAATATGCAATTATACATGCTTAAATGTTATGGAAGACTTAGTGCCTTAAGAATTTTCACAAGCCCAAAATGATTCAATCTGCTCCTTTAAGGCCCAGAGAAAACCAATGCTCCTAAATCCATGAGATCCACATAATGTGCTAGCATAACAATTTATTCTGAACAAGCGCGGCTTCAAGCTGCTACTTCCAACAAGATGCTTTAATTGTCAAAAATAAATAAATAAATAAACTTAAATATCGTCTCTCAGTATTCTATGAATTTTTTAAGTATTTGTGTGTCTAAGATGAATTAAAAGTTTTAGTATTTAGTGTCATGAATTATTGTCTTGAAGTATTGATGCTCACAAAATGTAACACCACAAGTGTACGAGTTGAAAATGGAATATAATGATGCGTCAAGGTCGTTCTTACAGAGAATCAATTAAATTGGTGATTAGACATTAGATTTTTCATTTTCATTTTAGTTAAGCAAGTTAAAAGTAATTAAGTGAATGGAACCAAATTAAATTTAAAGAATTGTAATAAGATTTTAAATTCTAACAACCGCAGAAGTCGAAGACAACCTAGAGTAACTAATCCCTTATTAGCTTTTTAGATATTGCTTTCACTGAATTAATTACTTTCAACATTAATTTTGTTAATCTAGAATACTATTAGTTACATGTGTCTTTTGATCCACTTATAACTCTCTCTCAAGTTAATAATGTCATGTCTAACACGATTACTCAAAAGACTAATTAATCCAAACTCACTCTTCAACAATTATATAGGGCCCCTAGGTATATGTTTGTCCTAATTACAAATTAGATTATAATCTAATCCCATATTACTCAATCTTATGGTCTAATTAAGATCCCCTTTGTCAAGAGAAACCTTAATCCCCAAATTCATATTTAATGGTGGCCAATCACTAAATAGACAAAATGAAGATTGAATAATCAAAATTAACATTAAGTACAATTAAACGGTGAAAACAAACTTTAATCCACCAATAAGTTCATAGTACTCTAGGTTTAGAAAGATTTATCCATACATGGCTTTATACAAAGCAAAGTATATAGAAAAATGCATTAAACTAAAGAACAAGAGGAGGAGAATAGATTAATTGGTGTGATTTCTCGTTCAAATCCTTGATCTCATAAATCTGATCTGTTCCCTTAACTCCAAGTTGAAATTTCTTGCGTTTTTTAGCTCCCAAAATCAGTTCCTATATCTGCTGCTGCCTCCTCTCTCAAACCCTCGTTTTTCCTACTTTTTATCTGAAGCTTTAGTGATGCTGTGTGTTTTGGTCATTGGCCAATGAAATTTCACCGCTAGGTGTGGAAATTTCACCAAAGAACATGTATTTTTTCTTTTCTTCAGACAATGGCACTTGATCTCCTCTTTAATTTTCATCTTTTTAAATAAGCTTTTCTCTTACTTCCTTAGCTCTATTGATCCTATAAACAACACCCACATTAATGAGGAATTTAGATGTAAAACATGAATCAAAATTCACTTGATTTTTTTGACATTTTCTCAATAAATCTTCAAAGTATGCCAAGCCCAAATAATCTTTAATATTTCATTAATTCTCATGTAAAATGAAATGATGACTCCCCAAATAAATCCTAAAAGTAGATCAAACATTGCAAAATATGAGGAGTCATCAAGTATATGTATGTTATAGATATGTAAGTGGAAATGTGAGTTATAAATATCATAATTAATAGAGAGATTTTAGAAGTCTTGAAGTATTATTATAAATAAGGAATAAGTGTTAGAATATAAGTAAGATGAGTGGATTTGTAAAATAGTTTATAATAAAATATAAAGTGTGATTTATATATTCTTCTTTCATATAATATTGTGATAGTGTTCCTCATGTACCTCTATCTTTCCTTCTTATAAAGTAATATCAGAGTCTGGTTGTGTAAACCTAAGAATAGGTTGAGGAAGACAAAGGCTATTATAATGGTATCTTTGGATTGAGAGAATCCATTGAATAAGTTATGAAGTCTCCAGGTTGAGAAGACCTATTGAGAGGTGGGTTGTGAGAGACAACGCCATGAAGAAGAAGAAGAGAAGCAATAATGAGGTTGAGATAATCTCCAAGTTACAAGGACTTGTTAAGTGTGGGATGTGAGAGGCAATTCCATAAAAGTTGTGAAAATATAAAGAGGTTGTGAAGATAAAACCTTTAAAGGTTTATGCAGTAATCAATAGTGGTCATGGAGAACGAAGGAGCACGGGTTGTCATAAAAGAAGAAGAACAGGTTGTGGTAACTATTTAGTTCAAAGTGATTTTAAATGAATTATTAGAAAAATTAAATTTGCCTTTAGCAAACTATTCATGTACAAAATATGGTCTGAATTATGAACTATGATTTTTAGCCGAAATGATATTTACAAATAAGCTTAAGAGGAAAGAGATATATAGCTACAAGGCATTGACAAAAAAAGAGGGAGAAAATGAAGCTGCACTACAAGCAATATGACACTTGTAGTGTTTTTACAATATTGTCATTCAAGATATGAATTTAAGGGAATTGCATAATGTCAAATATGAATTGGAAGATTTGAAAGAGATTCATAAAGAATTAAGACAAGCTTATGAGAAAGTCAAGGAAGAGATGCTAGCTCTAATAATAGAAAGAGACACTGAGGGATCTGAAAATAATGAAGAGGCCATTACAAAGCAAGGGACTAGACATGTAGTATTTGCTATTCATGATTGTCCTTCTAGATATGGGCTAAACCAAAATCATTGATTGCAAATGAAATATTTAAGTTTAAGGGGAGATGTTAGAAATAAATAAATGTAACTATTGTCTCTTAATATTCTGAGTCTTTTAAGTATTTGTGTTTAAGAAGAAGTAAAGGTTTTATTATTTAGTGTCATGAGTTATTGTTTTAAAGTATGTATGTATCATAAATATGTATGTAAAAATGTGTGAGTTATAAATATCATAATTAATGGAAGAAATTTAAGAGTCTTGAAGTATTAGTATAAATAGGGGATAAGTTTTAGAATATGAGTAAGAAAAGTGAATTTGCAAGACAGTTTATAATATAATATAAAGTGTGGTTTATATATTCCTCTTCCATACATTATTGTGTTAGTGCTACACATATCTTATGCTTTTTTCCCTCTAACATTAAACAGTCACCTTTTATAGCTTTAGGTCACTTGACTTTATTATCATCATTAGCTTATCCTTAAAAGAAGATTATAAATAAGAAGCCTCCAAGGTAACCAGGACCAAGCCAATAAGAGCTAAGGTACACCAATGCTTATGCCATTTAACTCGATCTCAACTTAGTTGAAGTTTTACACAAACTTACTAAGCTTCTTGTTCTTCTACTACTTTTATATCCTCAATAAAATATCTCTCTCTTTCTCCCTCTATAAGTATATATAAAAGGTTCCTTTCTCTTGTCTTATAACATGATCTCTTTTGAAACACTTAGTACACTACTTTGTGCTATTAATTGTTATTACTAGGGATTGTTGGTTATCTAGGAAGCATGAATATACATAGATAAAGGATATGACATTGATACAAACATGGTGTATACAACAAATTTTAAAGTATTTACATGTAACTTAAAGTATCATGTAGTGTTATTTTGTATCTAATATGAGTGTCTAGAACACATACATTGTTCTTTTTTAGAAATGTTCGTGCTTCATAACTGACTATGAAAAGTCTAATATATTATTGGAAAAAACTCCCTAGGAATGACAATTTTAGCTTTGAGAAAACTTTGGCCATGTTAAGACTTAACAACAGATTTTACAATAATTTAAAGAACAATTTATTTTCTTTTGCATGTATACACACTTACTTAGGATTCATTGAGGATGATTTACGTACAAAAGTAAATCAATTTTATATTATCATATAAATAATTTTTCTTATATGATAGTTATATATATATATATATATATATATATATATATATATATATATATATATATATATATATATATATATATATATATATTTAGGAAAAATTACAATTATCTATACTTCTAATTATAATATTTTTGCAATATATTAAAAATCGCAATTGATCCCATGATGTTTTAGTCCCCTTGCAATATCCCTTTGTTTAAATCAATGTTTAGTTAACTAAGTTGAAAACATGTGGATTACACATGCCTTTCCTCTTATTAGAAAATTAATTTTCCTTCACTTCACCCTTTTCATTCTCTCTTTAATTTCAAATAAGCTAGCCTAATACAATGCATATCTAACTAGACAGATTTGAGTAGAAGAATCTTTTCACATGGTCTAGTAACGATAAAGGGAAAGGTTTGCTCTAATAATTACTCCTAAAGTGAGTGAGTTGAGGATTCCCTTTTCAATAATATCTACTTTGGATTGGCATGCCTTTGGTAGACTTCTTAGAATTTTTTTTAACCTGTTCACCATTCAAGTATGGTTTGCCAATAGCATTGAGGTCTTCAACAATCTTGGACAATTGTTGAACATCTCATCAATGTTTTGTGCCTTCACATCATGAATAGTTTATATTCGTGAACTAATATGTTGATTTTTGTTTCATTCAATTTGTTGGTTCCTTTGTACGTCACCTGAAGTTTGTCTCACATTTGCTTAGTTGTGTCACAACCCTATATTTTGTCATACTCTTCACCAATTATAGCACAATATAGGATGTTGATAGCTCTAGTACGTGTTTGAATGAGTTTGATGTCTTCTTCTTCCTATGCACTGCTTGTTTTGTTGACTTCTTTACCATCCATTGTCTTCTTTGGATATTTAGGCTCGTTTACGATGACTTCTCAAGAAGAATAGTCTGTGGCTTGGATGAAATTTTTCATCCTTGCTTTCTAATGAGTTTAGTGGTGGTGGAGTGACCTTCTCAGAAGTAATAGCCTTTAAGTTGTTGCAACATTGTTAACCAAAAAGTACTCTTACTTTGGTGATTAAGTATAAAACAAGTGAGACTAGCTATGATACCAAATGATAGTTACATATAAAGGAGGTGAATAGATGTATGTAGAATTTTCGTAAATGACAACTTGTAAACACTAAGAGATATCAAATAATAGCACCAAGACTTGTTCTAAGCAATTTTTTCATATTACATAGCAAAGTAACTACTTAAGAATTAGTAAAAACTTGGTTTACCTTACTGAAATAGTGAGTAACAATTAATCAAACCCTAGACAATTTTAACTCTTTAACTCAATGTGAAAATGCAATGAATAACGCAAGGCCTGCAAATATGATGCAGCAGAAAAAACAAGAGTTAAGAAGAAGAGAATAAACAGAGATTTATTCTGATTTGATCAATGAAGCCTATATACGGTCCCCTTATAAAGCAAGAGATTTTCACTATTATCCAACTTGTTTTTACAATTGCTTGCAAGAAACAAAATTCTTGAATGTTCTTGCTTGTTCACTAACATCAATAGGTTTTCTTCCGTTCACCTAAAATGGATTACAGTAAAGGTTTTAACATTTGCTAACTTATATACAACTAGTCTTCCTACACTTCCTAAAACTAGGAGAGTAATACAAAGAAAAATATAAAGGTAAACCTTTTTATCTATAAGAGATTACAAGTTTGCTCAAGATTTGAACACTCGCTAAGTGAGGTAAGACAAAAACTAAGCTCAACAAATTTTTACAAGAAGCTACTGCAGAATTTGGATGCACATAGTAAATTTTTCATTAAAAAAAAAAAAGGCCTTTCCTCTGTTCGAAAAATGCCTCTTATAAAATGATGGCCTTCGACTAGCTGTTGGGCAGTAATTTGATGATAGTATCCCACTAATCTTGTGTCAATTAATCCACGCTTGAGTGCATTTCCTTTTCTGAATTTTTATTCCTCCCTTGTTTTCACAGTCAATACTTCAAGCTTGTTTTTGACAGACCTCAACTTGATTCTAGCTTCAATAATTACTCCTTCAAGTCAAGTAACCGTTACGATAATATTCACTAAAGCAATCTCCTCAATTTTCTTCAATTGATCCGATCTTGCTTCCCATTTCCTTCTCTGAATGACACTAGCCATGGCAGGGAGTTATTCCCTTGTCTTTTGTAGCCAAAGGTTGATGCTTCTTTGTTTAGACTTGCTTTTGACTGTTGGCACCAATTCTTGCTTGTTCTTGGCTTGATTTTCCTATAGTTTTTCCTTCCATGAAGTCAGAAATTTCTGCTCCTAAATCAGTTGCAAAAAATGTTGCGTTTTTGGCTCTAATTAATGGCCTAGATGTTGATGTAATCTTCCCATATATGCTCTCGGCGACAAGCAGCAGTATTTATATTATGGTTGACTTTGATTTTGCAACTTAATTCCTTAAAGCTGTAGGATAATTTCTTCTAAAGGTAGTGGCTGAATAGCTCCAAATAAGGAATGCTTTTGACCTAATAATTGGAAATTAGTGGCCATAGATCATATTTTAAATTATATTTTAAAATAATACAATCAAATTGATGTTCATGTTTTCTAAATTACATCCAAAGATGAAAGTTTTGTTATCATCAAAATTAAAATAGCTTCTTGAGAGGCTAACATGTTCAACTTAGATCTAGTGTTTGATTTAGACAATAAGGAGTTATTGCGACAGGATAATATATCATAGATGAATTGCCAATTTTTATAAATAAAAAGAGAAAATTGGAATTAAAACCAAGAATAATGATGGGTAAGTTCAATTTCTTATATTCTTTTAAGTATTATTGTTGACGCAGAAGATTACTACATTGTAGATTAACAAATACTTTAGGTGAAATTCATCACCATTTATAATTTCAAACTCATCCAAATAAATGCAGGAGATAGAGAGAGTGGTACCTCCTGGTTTCAAGATACTTAAAAATAGGGATGGCAAGCATCCTGAAAACGTATTCAGTGAGAATCACGAAGAATTAAGGAAGGAAGGAGAGAAATGGATGAAGGAAACAGCATCTTCTTGTTCTGTTGTTGGTGCTCTAGTTGTCACCATCATGTTTGCTGCAGCTTTTACTGTTCCAGGAGGAAACGATCAGAATTCTGGCTATCCAATATTTTTGGATAAAGAGAAGTTATTTATGCTTTTCGTAATCTCGGATGCATTGTCTCTGTTTTCTTCTACAACTTCAGTGCTCATGTTCTTAGGGATTCTTACCTCACGCTATGCAGAAGAAGATTTCCTGAAATCCTTACCTACAAAGGTTATTATAGGACTTTCTGCGCTTTTTTTCTCCATTGCAACTATGATGATAGCCTTTTCTGCTTGCATTCTTATCATGTTGCAGCATAGGCATCACACATGGGCTCATCTTCCTGTTATTATGCTTGCTAGTGCTCCAGTATCGCTCTTTGGGTTGTTACAATTCCCTCTTCTTGTTCAGATGGTTTCTTCAACTTATGGTCCAGGCATCTTCAATAGGAAAGTGGAGCTGTGGCCTTGAAATGTATGCATAATTGATACACTTCCATATGTATTTTTATTGCCTTCTGGTTGGATAGGTATATCGCCATCCTTCTTGGCTTTCATCTTGGAGAGGGACCACTCTAGTGCTAGGGAAGGAATTAGTTTTGTTGTGTTGTTGCCCTGGGTTATAAAGGGCTCTACTTTCTGTCTTGTTTCTTCTGTGTTCTGTTGTTTTGGTATTTCTGTTTGTAGTGAATGAAGTTAATTTTGGTTATATATATAAAAAAAAAAAGGCTTAATTTTCATTAAATTAATTAGAAGTTTCAAGCAAGTCATATAGATTTGTTAACGAATTCAACATGTATGACAAATAACCCAACCACGGAGATATTTGCGTAAATGAATTTGAGATCAGTGTAATACAGTTTTGGTTTGAAGATTACACAAGTTGGCTTGCATAGTTTTGCGTCAATTACTGGTTAGATGTCAAGTCAATTATTATACAGTTCAAGCCTCTGGCTGTTCTTGGTCTGTTGACTAAGGTATTCGTATATTATCAGAACTTATTTTTAAAGTTAAAAGCTTGTATTTTGTAAGACGTGGGTAGTACATTAAGCTTATTGAACATACATCTTAATTTTCAGAATTCTGGGGAGGAAATTCCAAACCAGAAATTAATTACATCTTCACTTTTTTTATTTTTCCCTTTTTGTAAAAGCTATACTGCATTAAAATTTTGCAAATGCAAGGTTATGTACATTTTTAATAGGCTCAGCCTTGGGATGGATCCTTATCAAAATCACGAGGCCTCCCAAACACTTGAAGCTATGAAGCGCAGGTACTTCTTGATTTATGGCTATGGAAATTGAAAAATACAGACGCTCATAGTCTGCCTGTGTGAATTAAATTAATCAGAGCGCATATTTATCTCTCTAGACGGTTGTTAGTTTACAGAAAAAGAATTTGAAACTGAATTATATATAAATGTATGTTAATGTTGGTATTGAGCAACCTCAGATATATATATATATATATATATATATGTTAATGTTGGTATTGAGCAGCCTTAGATATATATATATATATATATATATTATATGGCGCCGTCGAATGTGGAAATTGGGAAAAGTTAATGATTAAAAGGTAGAGAGAATATTGAATGCAGTATGCATCAAAATGCACTTGCACATATAGTGTGTAAGATGCCTTTCGTATTTATATAATTAACATTCATTCAAAGCTCCTCAAGATGATGAGGATGGAGTTATACTCCTTAATTGTTGTTTGAGTTGTAATATTTGTACTTCTAACTTGTTGACATGAGAATTAAGATTCCCAATTGTCCAAGTTAAATGATTAATAAGATTACTGGTATTATTAGACTCATGAGTTGAACTCATATATTTCTCTTGTTGAGGATTACTGGTATATAATTGTACAATTCGATGGATATGAGGAGATAGATTTTCCTCCTCTTGGTAATTACTGGGGTTTTTATTTGTTTGAGTCTGAGATGATGATTGCTCCATCTCTGCTAAGAAAATCAGCAATCAAGTTATTTTTTCCTTGAATATATTCAACAAGATAATCATAATAAAATAAATCAACTTGCCATTTATATAACATTTTATTTGCTAACTTAATGGTTCGAGTCCACAAGATAACCAGAATTTTACTTGAGTATTATCAGTTCGAATAATAAATTGGGTATTAACAATAAATAATTCAAATTTTTCTACAACTTTTGCAATTGCTAAGAATTCTTTTCAGGTTGAATGATATTTAGTTTGATTCTCATTAAATTTTCCACTGGCACATCTAATAATTATTTCTTTTTTTTCTTGATTCTTATGATAAAGAGCAGCACCCCAATAATTTTCAGAAGCATCTGTATAAATAATCCATTTTAGATTTTCTTGAGTTGGAATTGTTAATTTTGGTAAATTATTACATAAATTTTTAATTTTTTGAATAATTTGTTCAATTTGTTCATTCCATTGCCATAGAGATTTTTCTCCAGCTAATTTCGAAATTTGTGCAGTATATTTTGATAAATTAGGAATAAAATTTTTAGCTTGATTTACTAGTCCTAAAAATGATTGTAATTCTTTCTTCGTTGTAATTTTCTTAAAATCTTTTACTTTTGCGCTAATATGTTCTTGTAATTCTATTCCATTTGATGAAATATAATGTCCTAGGAAAGCTATTCTCTCTTTTCTAAGTTCGACTTTTTTAGGTGAAATATTAATTCATTTTTCTTCAACTAAAGTCATAAATTGGTCTAAATGTTTTTCATGTTGTTCTTTATTTTCTGAGAATATTAAAATATCATCAATATAAATTATTGCAAAATCTTTAATTGGGGATAGAAGGTTTTGTACATATTCTTGAAATATACTTGGACTATTATGAAATCTCATAGGTAATACATTCCATTCGTATAATCCTTCAGAGGTTAAGAAGGCAGTATATTTTTTACTTAATTCTTCTAATTTAATTTGAAAAAATCCTGATTTACAATCAAATTTACTAAATATTTGTTTTCTTTTTATTAAATTAAATAATAATTCAATTTTTGGAATTGGGTATTTATTTCTGATGGCTAAGTTATTTAATTTTTTATAATTTATAACCATTCGAGATTTATTTCTTCTAATTTCAGCATAACTCATAACAATCATTGCTGGTGAACAATAATTTGATTGACTTTCTCTAATTAGATTATATTTTTTCATTTCAGTTATATGCATAATAAATTCTTGTTTATCCTGGGGTGTCCATGGATATGGTTTACTATATATTTCTTTACTATAATCAAGTAATTCTATTTTAGCATAAGGTTTTGATTTTTCCCAATGGATTAAAGGATTTTCACTATAATTATCATTTAATCTTTGTTCAATTGTTTTTTGTCCTATTATTTGATTTAAAGATCTTTTTGCTTCAATTTCTATTGGTTTATTATTAGAAATAAATTGAATTTCATTGTCATTTTTCTTTCTTCTAAATATTGTATCAGTTCGATTAAAGGGGTTTTGAATTCTAATTGCCCAAGCTTGATGTTTACAAGGTGTGGTTAATATTAATGTTTTTTCGGTCAAAATTAAAGGCATATATTGTCCTAAAAAGTCCATTCCTAGAATTATATCTGAAGTTGTTTCGTTATATTGATATAAGATTGGGATTTTTAATTCATATTCTCTTATTTGTATTAGTACTTCTTTTGCAGATAATTTTATAAAATGAATTTTTTTTCCAGCACTACTCATCCTGATTGATTTGTCTTTTTTCCATAATTCTGAGGGTAAAATGTTATACTTAGCAGTGGTAATATTTGCTCATGTATCAATCATAGCATGATACTTTTGTGATTGATATTTTACATAATTAAATTTGACTAAAATATAATAAAACTTCATGGAATTAAGTTAATTTTCTCGAATATGTGAAACCATATAGAATTCAAAAAGATAAATTCTTGAGTTTGCTATTGGTGGTAGACATAATCATGAACTCAGAAGCATAGGTTCAAGTTGAATATATATATATATATATATATATATATATATATATATATATATATATATATATATATATATATATATATATATATATATATATATATATATATATATATATATATATATATATATATAAACCCAAAATTTGAGACTTAAACAAAATAGAGATTACTTTTAATAAGATAATCCTATTTAAAACTAGTTGGCCCTGAACTTTTTCAAAAAATTCTGCCTGATTACAAACCTAAATTTCATATATATATATATATATATATATATATATATATATATATGAATTGTGCTTTTAGATTTCTAATCAGATTCCAGGACCTAAAAAATTGATAAGGAGTTATAGAAAACAAAATAAAAAGATACTGCTTTTAAAGTTTTTAAAATTAAATCAATCTGAAAGTAATAAAAATATTGATTTATAATTTAGTCATTTGATTATAATCAAATTATAATCTATTCGATAATAATTAAATAATAATGAAATATATTATTTAACTTTATATATAAATAATAAATAATAAATATTTTATTATTAATTGTATATAAAAATAAAAGTAAAATTTATCATAATATTAAACGGTGGATAATTATTTCTCTAGATCATAATCTTATTGAAGCCAATGGTGGAGATGAGTCCAAATCATCCTTATGAGTTTTGCATTAGAAACAAACGTACTTGGAAAATAAATGTTGTATTGCACAGGTCGCTGACAATGTATTCTCTCAACATTAAAAATTAAAAAATAAATTAATGGGGCAAAACATGATGATCCAACGGCCACGATAATCTTGAGAGCCAAACACGACAAGCGCCACCGCCATTCCTTAATTTTGCTACCTACTAATTCAACTATTTCTACCATCTTATGTCGTTGAATTTTCAAATTAGTTGCTTTCATTCATTCATTTTCTCTCTCCTTTTGGAAATTGGAAAGTGCTCGCCGAAAGCCTGTGACGAACAAGCAAGATGTAGCCTTGAAGGGACTAAAAAGTATTAGAAGAGAAGAAGTTCCATCGTTCTACATTGAAATGGGTCGAATCGTTGAAGGAGGAAGTAGAGGTAGGAAGTATGCAGAAGAGGAGGTTTTGGAGGATCAAAACTTTTGGTCTTAAAATTTTTTAAAACAATTTCAGCATTTAAAAATGTTTTATTAATAATTTGAAGCCTTATGTTGTAATTTTTTTAAGAACAAGCTTAAAAAATGAGACATGACAAAGGATAATATTAGTAGTAAGAAAGAGGCTTAAAATCAGATAAAAATAAGTTGTCACACAACACAAATCTTGCATGCACGATGCCGTCCATATTTGTACAAAACCAATCAATAAATTGAAAGTTATTGTCTTATGCTACCTACTCTTCCTAACAATGTGAATTCACTTAAATATTCAACAACTGATCGTTTAAAATAGCCCTTTTAAGATTCATCTAACTAGAAACGTGCACTAATAAATAAGTTCACTTATTAGGTATAGTATGAACACGCTTGCACTTCTTAAATAATAATAATAATAAATTGTGTAAGTTGGTAAGTAAGAATAAAATTTCTGATTTTTAAGTCTCTACAAAAAATACTTATTTTTAATTGGTCCAATTTCTAAAGAAATAAGCTACTTTTGAGTGGTAGCTAAATCAATGACAAAAATATACTTTTGATTTTTTTTTAATTTTATTTGGTTATGATTTAATCTTTAACTTTATTTCAGGTAATTTTTATCTTTTAACTTTATGTAATTTCAAGTTAGTCTTTTAATTTTATATAAAGTTTTATTTTTGTATATTGATTTTTTTTAATCAAAATCTGATCACATAACTTTAAAAAATTACTCAAACATTTCCTTTCTTTTTACACTGTCAAGTTATAATGTTTAAACAAAACTTTCTATGTTTCTTTTTGGTGACGTAAATTTTAATGGCCTCTTGTCAATTTGGCCTTACCTATTATCTTTTCTTTCATCGTCCACTCTGTTTTATAAATTTGAGATAACATGAACATATTATGTATAGACATGAGTGACGACGTTGATTTCCCTCATGACAATACCTACAGAAATTGAAAGAACATAAGAGCATTAGTTAAATTAGACAAATAACATAACAATAGGTAAGAAAATATAAGAGTCCATACAATTTACAAAAATGCAACATTTAGGTGGTGATAGAGAAAGATATTATGACAGGTAAAAATTTAAGTAGACAAGAGATTATCAGAGCTAAACCATTAAAAGAGTCACATAAAACATTAATATTACACAACTTGGTAATGTTGGAGAGAGGAAAACATTTGGGCAATTTTTAGTTAATAAAATAAATTGAAATGAAATAAAATTAAAAGATAAAAGTGAATTTTAAGGCAAAATTTAGGTACTTTATTTGAATAAAATAAAATTAAAGAATAAAAATAAAACTAAAGATAAAATTAAGAGACCAAAATAAAATTGAGGAATCAAAATTATATTTTAGCCAAAAAAAAAATTTTAAAAAAGTTATAAAAACTAATGCTTCTTTTTAAAAAACAAAATTAGAAGTTAAAAAAAAGAAGCAAATATATCATTTGTGAATGTTCAAGTTTTTCCTTAAAAAATTCAACCCAAATAAAAAATCAACTTTATATACTTTTGCTTTTATTTTGGAGTTTTTCATTAGCAATTTAATTTTAAGGCAAAAAAATATTTTTGGTCATTTAATTTTATTTGAGGTTTCATTTTTTTAACTTTATTTAATTCTAATTTAATAGTTTAATTTTACCTTAAATTTTACTTTTATCTCTTAACTTCATTTAGTTTTAATTTAGTTTTTTAATTTTACTTTAAATTTCACTTTTTCCTCTTAATTTTATTTAACTTTAATTTGATCTCTTAATTTTACTTCATGTTTCACTCTTGTTCATTAGTTTCATGTTGTTTTAATTTTAACATTAATTTTCAAATTAAATAGTTTTTCCCTCTAATATTATCAAAATTAAAATGCTTAATTAAGAAAATTCTATCAGACTCATTGATAAAATAAAATAAAATAATTAATTAAGTTATAGGATATTAAAAAAATAAAATTAAAAGATAAAAGTAAAACTTAGAGTGAAATTAAAGGATTAAATTGAAATTAAATGAAATTAAAAAATAAAAGTAAAATTTTAAATAAAATTAAAATTAAAATTAAATTAAATTAAAAAATAAAAATAAAGTTTAATGAAATATTAAATAACTAACTTAAAACTAAATAAAATTAAAATTTGAAGTAAAATTAAACAACCAAACGTGTGTTTTGGTTTAATTTTAAAGTTATTTTCTATATTTTGGTAATTTTTATTTTTATTTCTGTTTTGTCTTTTCGACGTAAGCTTTACTTTATTTTTGAGTATCTGCAAATTAATGTCCACTCCCACCTCACCTTCCTTTTTTACCCATGAGAACCCCCACCTGCCCCTTCCAAAAATGCTGTAGCGCCAGAGCCCTCTGTCTCACTTTCTTTACTTCTTCTCCCTTCTCCTCTCTACACGCATCACACCCGTATATTGGGGTTCTTTGGGTGGTGAGCTCTCTGAATATCTTCCTATACTAGAGAATTGTTTGTTTGTTCCGTTTATGTGTTCAATTTCCTCTAAAAAAAAAAAAAAAGAATCTTGCTTTGAATTTGAATGGTTGAATTCGCTGTCCCTTTGATGAGCTACGATAGGGTTCATTTGCCCCCTTTTAGATTCTATACTTCAATTCGCGATCTATTGTGGTGTAAATTTTTAGTTCAAATTTGGGTTATTACGCTGTTGCCTTACTGATTTTGGATGAGTTTACTTTCTTTGGATATTGCGGTGGAATTATTAGGTGGTGGTTTGTAAGGGCCTTCTTGGAGGGGATGCTAAAATTTTTCCTAATTAATGTTTGAACGCGTTATATTCTTTTCCCAAGTCTTATTATGTAATCCCGGCTCCCTGCTATGTTCATGGGCTTGCAGTCAAGTTATGAATGTCTGACAATGGATATGTCTGTAGGCAATTGATGGATTCAGCAAATGGATTGCAAACTCCACGGCTAACTTTTGAAGAGGAAGTGAAAGCATTTTTTGATTCAGCTCCTGCTTTGCAAAACAGTACTGAAATAAGTGAAAAATTGAAGGAATTCATTGAACGGAATTCTTTACCTGGTGGCAAGTTCACTCATGCAACATTTAATTTTGCATTTTGAAATGCTTGCATTACTTCTAAATAAAGATCTGGTGCAGATGGGAATGCCAGAAGAGTTGTTTGTGTGACATCGGGTGGTACCACTGCTCCATTGGAGCGACTTTGTGTCCGGTATGTTGACAATTTCAGTTCAGGTCATAGAGGAGCCACATCCACAGAGTATGTAGCAATCACCTCTTTATTATTAAAGAGCTGATGTCAACTTTTTATCTGAATTTTCTTGAAAAGAATAGCTTGCTGGTTATGTTATAGGTATTTTCTGAAAGCTGGATATGCTGTTATCTTTCTGTACCGAAGGTGAATTTCTATTTTCTAGTCCTGCAATGTGGCATTCTGTTATGATATATGGGTTGTAGAATATATCCATCTTTGGTTTGATTTCCTGTGAATTTGTTGATGGCATATGGATTTTTTTTTTTTTTTTGGCAGGGGAAGTTTCCAGCCGTTTTGCAGATCCCTACCCGATGATCCCTTACTTGAATGCTTTGAGTCTACCAAAGAGTCCAGTATTCAAGGTTTTTGGTTTCTGCTGGGTGCTTGATAAATGTGTACATATGACGGACAGAAATTGGATCCTTCCACCACTCTGATCTCCCTTCATGCTTGATTAAAGGACAAAGCAGTATCAATAACCCTATGAACATTACAATCCAATCGTTAACATTATAGATCCCCCTTATAAAGTATTCAGTCTCATGATATACACGAAGTATTTGACATTGCATGATTTGATTGTTTGAAAATGACGGTGCCAAGAATCTCATAAGTCAACTTTATTTGGATAATTCTTACTCTTTATTATGATTCATTACAGCATTATGTCTATATAATATCATCAAAGAATGTGCTATTATTATCTTGTCCTTGGAAGAAGATTACTTCGAGAACCTACTTTATCAGCTATAATTTAACAATTTTAATCTGCCAGCTTGATCTTTATTTTTATTTTTTATATTGATATGGTTGAAATCTGTTCTATGATTCAGTTTGCGAGGCTCATGCTGAAGCAGTGAAGAGGGCTATCATTGATCATCATGCTGTATGAACTATAGATTTGATTTTGCGCTTTATATTATTCTTTTTTTTTTTTTTTTGGTGGTCGTGGTTCTTTTTAATAATGGTTTGTTAAATTTAGATTAGTTGCGTATAATTAGAGTTACATAGGGTCCTCATTCTGCTGCAGGCAGTGGCAGATGGTCTCCTATTAAAACTTCCATACAGGACAATCTTTGAGTATCTTCAGGTAAGCTTTAGTTTATGATTGTAGGTATTCATTTGATTCAGCAAATAAGTCAATTTATATTATGGTGTATATCCTCAGTCACTTTGTGTGCCTGGTTATTTACTGACAGTCAACTGCGGAAGTGGATTTATTATTGTCTTTGACCTCCATATGTTAGTCATTTATACTCATGTTGCAAGATTGAGCCACTTCTTGATTTGTTATAATTTTTAATTATAGGTGTCAAATCAGTAGTTTTGTTGGTGCAAAATAGCCTTTGTAATTTCCCTTCGTTTGTGCAGATGTTGCAAATGATTGCAATATCATTGAGGTGTCTTGGGCCACGTGCGATGTTCTATCTTTCAGCTGCAGTATCTGATTTTTATGTTCCTTGGAAGGACATGGTAATCATTTGATAAGTAGTTCTTCCACCCTATTGTAGTTGTATTCATTTCATGTGTTCTATTGGTGGATCCTGTTATTCAGTAGTGCAGATCTATGTAAACCACTTGATAGTTTTCAATGCAGCATTGTTTTTAATATTGCTTCAAATGATATTATAATTGGTGTTGGTAGAAGAAATTTATAATTCCATATAGGTTTTTGCATTGCTACATTCTTTAAGGATAACATTTTGGATGGACTTAGGCATTCTCTGGATAGCTTCATGTGTAGACATAGTGGATGACAAATTCTATACACCAAAGATGTCAAGATAGGGAGACTTAGAGAAAAACCTAGTCAGATTAGTATGGTTGAATATTACTTTAAAAGATGTACCATAAAGCTAGAAAGTTGCAATTTTAGCATATAAATGATAAGATCTACTTGCTGTTGGTAATGTCAAGTTGTATGAATCCTGCAGGTAGAGCACAAAATTCAGTCAGGATCTCACCTTTTGGACGTGAAACTTGTTCAGGTGCCAAAGATGTTGTCGGTGCTTAGGACAGAATGGGCTCCCTTGGCTTTCTGCATATCATTCAAGGTACAAAGCCCCGCCCCCAACCCCACACAGTTGAATGTCGATATCTTGGACACTATAATAGTATAATTAGCTTTGATCACCCACCTATTAATTTGTCGTAGTTACCAGTCACTAGCATTTAAAAAAAAAATGTCTTGACGTTAGGACTGAGTTTTGCTCAAAGAAGCAAGAAGCTGAGTTTAATTTAGTCTAACTTTACATGTGATGTTATGTTACTTATCATATCAGCGCTGCAAGTGTCCTTTGAGGAGTTTTAAATTGATAAAAAGGCTGACATCATTAATATTGTTTTTCAAAAGGATCTGCAATTTTATGTTGCCTGATAGGGATTTGGACAACCAACCATTTGCATTTGTTTTTGAATCTGCAATATGAAGAACAGTTGAAATATGAAAATAAAAAATGAACGGTTAAGATCTAAACCATATTGCCCAACTCCTGCTTGGTAGTGATTAAGTTTGCAAGGCTTTCCTCCTGTTTCCTATCAATAGACAACCAAAAAGCGTTGAAAAGAAAATGACATATTAATACCTTTTCACATTATAACTTTGTCATCTAAGATTTATCTTTCTTCGTTGGCTGATAGTTAGAGACAGATTCAAACATTCTTCTAAAGAAGGCTGATAAAGCACTTGAAAAGTACAAGATGCATGCGGTTGTTGCAAATGAACTCTCAACTCGCAAGGAGGAAGTGGTGGTTGTCACTAGTGCTGGAAAGATTACTGTTCGGCAGAATAAGAGTCAATCTGAGGGTGATGTAGAGAATCCCCTAATTAAACTTCTTTCTGCAAGACATTTAACTTATATTGAGGATTCTAGTAGATGATTCAAAAGAATGATACTAAATAGGCTCTGACCTATGACTTCTCCCGTTGGTGTTTCTGGGGTACTAAAACTCCTGTTTGCATTTAATAATTGTCATCATCCATAAGAAGGATGAGAAGAATTAGACACTATAGATACAAGGCCAAAAAGAGAAGAAATATAGGAGTCCCTGTCTGAATTGGATTTTTTTTTTTTTCTATGATTATCCCTATGGATAAACTTTGTATTACATTTTTGTGTTTTGTCTCATTATAAAGGGGGTTTACTCGGTTTTGTTTTAAGATTAAGGAATTGTGTTGTGAATGTTTGTTTAGGCTTCAATTTTTGTTCTTAATGGTACTGGTAATGCAAGACAAACTAATACGATCAGCAAAAGAAAGAGATTTCTATATCAAACATTAAAATCAGATTTGGATTGGGGCTTCCAATTATATGACACTTCTCAGAACTGAAACTTCTGATTATCATAGTACTGTGATTCTTGAAATAAATTTCTCATTCATTTTCGAATGAGGCAGTACAAATACGTACACTAATTTTTTGAAAGAAATGAATACCACACCACCCCCCCCCCCCCCCCGGGGGGGCGCCGACCCCCTCTCTCCTGGATTGAGCCACTTGAAAATGACCTCTTGGACTTTGAAAATCGAAAATGATGTCTTTTTAGCTTTCAATCTACAAGAAAAACGTTCATATGTTTACTTTCCCATAATTATATTACTCAAACGTGACATCAAACTTACCTATAATGGACATAGTAAATTCTCATTTATTAAAGTTGAAAAACTTAATTTTCGATTTTGAACATTCAACGGACCATTTGCAAGTAGCCAAAGTTCAAATAGATGCTTTTAACATAGAACCATGCTCACTACAGTGCCTCCTAGCTATATGAATCGAGCCCAAAAGCCTCAGTAGCCATAGTGAATCCTTATCAAATGTACAAACCGTGGTGATCACTTGGTGCTCGTGCATGACAAGATGTAAAATGTAACCTGTGGCGATTCCTCACAGACCTCTTGAAATGATCATTGACAAATAGTGGATTGTCAGGAGATGTTCACCAATGTCTCATTCGAACTGGATAGGCGCTGGAATGTCAGTCAGTCACAGCCTCCCACATAAAACCAGAAAGGTAACCAGAATCATTGTAAAAGTTAGTGGCCATTTACAAATGGTCATAACTGATTGCCTCCCATAGATACAATAACGCAATTGTATGTTGACATAAGCATGCTGCATATTTGTCAAATAATGATATTGTTTCTTGTCTTCCATAGTTATGTTGTAGTTAGCTGGTGTAGACATAAGAGTTTCCTTTTTTTTTTTGTTTTTTGTTGTTGGGGGAGAAGGGGGGGGGGGGACTTCATTCTTATTATTATTAAAACTGTTTATGGACTTAAATCCCCACTACTTTATCAGGTCCTTTGCGAGTTAACTCTAAACTTCATTTCTGTAACAATGGCAAAATGGGAATCAATAGCATGTCGTTCGTCACTTGTTGCCTTCGATCTTCTAATCACTTCACTTGTTGTGCAAGCCATTAGGCAATTAGAATACTTAAATATCTCACTTTTCCTGTTAATAAGACATATTTGGTGTAATTTTTAATCTAAACTCTCTCACGTCTAAGAGACTTTTAAGAGAAATTGTGACTCTCCCTCCTGTAGGTAGGTCTCTTAAAATATGAGAAAATCTAAATTCAATCATGACCTCTAATTGTTCTCATTAATGAAGGCTCAATATCGAACTACACAAGTATTGTGGCAAACTTGTAGGGAGCTAAATTTTATTCAATTACTGCAACGTACAGTTAGGGAGAGAGAAGACAAAGTCTGGGTCGCCATACAAAAAAATGTAAGTAGATAACATATTTGTATTAATTTAGAAGCGTAAGCAATCACCACGAACGCAGATATTTACGTAGTTGCCTATAAATTAATTGCCGAATGAGGGAGGCTCAATTATAATGTAAAATCGAGCTAAAGCACCATCAAAAGTCCATGCAGCTTTTTGCATAAATCCAAATTCCCCTATAAGAATGTACGGAAATCAAAGTAAAAAACGATCACCTAATCATAACAAACACTGTCAAATAGTCATTACACCAACAAACTCCATTAATGGCAGAGCCATATAAGACCCTGCTCTTGTACCATTTCATTTCCATTTATTGCATCCCAACTATGGTAAACGTGATCCTAAATCCTATTACTACAAAGTCAAGCTTCTTTTTTTTTTCTTTTTATATTAAAATTGTAGCACGAAGCAACATTAATTAATCCTATGCACAATAATAATACATCAGAAAGAAACTGGTCCATTAGAAAAAAAAAATCACAAATTCTCAGAAGAAAAAAGAGGGGAGGGGGAAACATACAAAGAAGTGAAAGAAAAGAAAAAGAAAAATCTATTATATATAGAGAGAGCTTGAAATAAATAAGAAAAATCAAGCTCTGAATATAATTATATATATCTATCTACTTATCTGTTATGTAAAGGATTAGGACCAGTGTAGATTTTTCTTTTTTCATCACCAAGAACAGAAGCTTCAGTGCCATGGTCTTCATCATCACCTTTATTAGTCTTCTTCTGTCCAAAACCTGGCTTAGCTTGAAAAGGAATAGACCCAGATTTAAAGCTCTGAAATCTTGCAGAACCATCAGAAGCAGGAGAGGTTTTGAGCAGAAACAGAAGCAGCAGAAGCAAAAGGAGAGAGAGACAAGAAGCCACCCCTATCAGCCTCATAATCAAAAGGCCCCAGAGAGATAATAGTGCCTGTGAAAGGGCTCAAAACCCCATAAAGAAAATGTAAAAAAGAAATAACTTTTGGGATCTGATTCAAAAAGGGGGTCACAAAACCAACCCAGAAAAGAAAGGTCGGAAGAATAAGAAGAAGAAGAAGAAGAAGAAGGTGAAGGAAGTGATGTTTGGAAGGAGGGAAAAGAAAATAATAATACACTGAGGATCTGATCTGATTCTGCTTTTTTCTGGCCTTTTCTCCCTCTCTTGTAATTTTTTTTGGGGTGTGAGCTCTGAAAATGAGGAGAGTAGTCAATGAGAGGAGTCAATAGTGTGCATAGGGGATGGTGCCCTTAACGCAAATAAATATGGTGCAGAGTGAGAGAGTGTAAGGATGCCGTTTTCTGAGCCCTTTTTTACTTGGGAAACAACCATGGACCAGAGAAAGAGAAGAAATACAGAGAGAGAGAGAGAGAGAGAGAGAGAGGCCTTTGCCTTCCTTTGTTTTGTTTGCTGCTTCTGTTGAAGCTCAGTGTGATGCTGCTCTCTCTGCTCTCATATATGATATTTACTGTCTGCAGAGAGAGAGTGTTCTTCGGATATCTGTGTGTATCTATCTCGCGTCAGATGATCAAATAAATCATAATATGCTTTTTCTTTTGTTTTCTCTTGCTCTTCTGGTAAACAAGTCATTTTATCATTCAAGTTTACTCCTTATTTCAATTTGTCTCTTTAAATTTGTTTGGTATTAAATTAGCCTTTTAACTTTTAATTCAAATCATATATATATATATATATTAATTTATCAGTTTCATACTCAACAGGTTAGTTCAGTAGATATAAAAGAATAGTATTTTCCTCTTAACAATTTGTGTTCAATTTCTGTAAAGAACGTTTTAGAAGTAAAATTTTTAAATACTTCACAGGCCAATGCGAAAGACTAAATTATTAGTATCACTTGAAAGGAAATTTTGATTCAAATAAAGTTTGAGAATATCGTAACTATGATATCAAATAAAAAAAATTCCTTAATAAAAATATTTAATCAGGTTATCTATAATTTGATATACAAAATTGAATGTTTAAAAAGAATTAAATCTATATATGAGATCACTCCGATGAGATGCCTCATATATATCTCTTACAGGATCTTGCGTGTAAAAACGATACATGTAATATAAATTAAAAACTAAATGAATAATTTAACATAAAACAAATTTAAAGAATTAAATCAAAGATATAAATTAAGTTAAGAGACTAAAATATTAATTTAATCTAACTTTTTTTTTTATTTGCTATATATTAGAGGCATTTGTGAAGTGGACCATATAAAAGAGGAAAAGTGCAATGCACCCATTTGTAAGGTGGAATCCCGGAGTGCCAAATCAATTGGGCATTGCATGTAAGATTGAGATATGCAAATTTCCAAGAGATTCTTTTTGTTCCTTAAAATAGCGATATTGATTTTTATCCCTCATTTTCTTTTTGACTAAATTACACATATTTCTTGTATAAATTTTGTTGAAATTATATAAATATTTTTTATTTTTAAAATATACACATATTTTTTTAAAACAAAAAAGTACATTATAATTTTATTTTAATTTTAAATTTTTTAACAAAAATACTTTCATTTAAATTTTTTTAAAATATGTATTTAAGTTAATAAAAGGATATTTTAGTAAAAAAGAATTAAAATTAAACTAAAATATAAA
The DNA here is from genome assembly GCA_032878935.1 of Erythrophleum fordii. NCBI lineage: Eukaryota > Viridiplantae > Streptophyta > Magnoliopsida > Fabales > Fabaceae > Erythrophleum > Erythrophleum fordii. The sequence continues at coordinate 28,601,704 of JAVQMF010000058.1, read as the reverse complement.
ATAATAATTTTAATAAAATTTAAAGAAGATAAGTGCAATTTACTATTTCTTTTTTACACTATTACTCAAATATACTCTTTCTTATTGATAAATCTAGGGGCTTAGCCTAATCAATTCTATTATTTTTTAATTTAACGGCACAAACATATATGATGTGTAAGTTGTTACGTGTACCTCTATTTTTCTTAAACTAGAAAGGTTGGTCACCTACTACACCGGGTTTTATGGTCTAAAATAATTCTTGAATTGGAGGAAATCAAGTGACACTAATGTGTATATTTATTAGTGTTAACTATTTCTTTCAACCATTGCAGTTTCACTGTTCGTCTTTAATCAAAACTTTTTTAAAGTTCATTAAGAATTATTTTTTGATAAAATTATTTCTAATTTAACAACACATTGTTGACTTAATTTTTTAGAAAAATCACGTGACATAATTTATTTGAAAAATTTAACGCCAAACCAGTGATTGTAAAACCAGCCTATTCAACCGATGAACCGGCTCCCCATTCGAAAGAGGCTGCAAATTGAAGTGTTCAAAAATTAGTCGAACTTGGTTTAAAATTAAGTTTAGCCGAACCGCTTTGCCTATGAACCGGTACAGAGTGAGTAGTTGAACTGATCTAAGATCTTCTTCCAAGAAATAATAGGCACAAGTTTAATCCAGAAGGCGTGGCAACATCTCTACAAAACAAGCCAACTTGCGTTGCTATTTATACTATGTTATGCATACAAGGCTTCACTCAACTTTCTTAAGTGGAGTTTAGCAAGCCGCTTTCCACTTTGCCACCTTGTGATATAATTGAAGATGTTTAAAACTCAAATAAATCGATTAAATTAATTTAAATTAAATAAAATTGATCAGAAATCTAACAAAATCAAAATAAATTGATTTGATTTAATTTTCGACATGTGAAACTAATTATATTGATTTTTAATGGTTTGACTCAGTTTTAGCCAAATTAAATCAAATCAAAATTTTATATAAATTTTTTTTTCTATTAACATCAAAGATAATATTAGTATTGTTAAATTCTCAATTAAGAATTTAGGATTGATCATTTAGTATAAAATTATAATTTTAAATATTTTAAGATTGTTTTGTATGATTTTGAACCTTACAAATGTAAAGAAAATATATGTAGATTTAAAAATTTTAAAGATATAAGCTTAAATGAAAAAAATTTATTATAAGTATAGACTAAAACAAACTAAATAGGCTTTCTTTTTAAAAAAAATCAACTTATTTGGTTCAAAATTGAACAAAACCAAACTTATGAATAACCTAGTTATAATGATAGAAAATGTAAAGTTTAAATATAATATTATAAAAAATTCATATAAAATTTTAATTAAAATTATATTAAATACATTTTAGATAAATACTTAAACCGGTTTAACTACAATTTAACTACAGTTTAACTATTAAATTGTGAATCTTTTCTTTTTCTGTTTTAATAGTCAACTTGATTTTCAAACAATGCATCAAACATATAAATAAATAAATCTATGTTTTGTTTATGAGTTAATTATTCTCCATTTTTTCAAGAGATGCTTAAATTACACAATTCTTTCATTTACTACAATAATATAAAAAATTCTCATGAATTTAAAATATGATCAAAATAATTTCAAGAATAATATTAATTTCTTTTATTAAAAAATAATTTTTTAAAAAATATTTTTAAAATTTTATTTCAATATTATTTCTATTGTGTTGAAGATCATAAATTTTGTTTATTTTAAATTTGGAAAGTTGACTATTTTTATATTGGTCAAATGCATATTTAATATTTATTATATAACATAAATAATAAATATAAGGATATTTTTGTCAAAATATGTATAATTATAACTCATCTTTTACTATAAAATAAGTAAATATAATACATTTTTTTATTTTAAGAAATGAGAATATAAATTATTAAAATAAAAAATATATATAATTTAAGAATCTAGATTATCTAAAGTGTAAAGACTATAAAGTGTCTTTGAAGTCCAAATTAATAATTTAGGTATCACCTAAGAGAAGGCAATATAATTTATTATTGATTTATATATTTATTATATATCACTGTGTGTCTTTATTATAACAGTCCTATTCTAGCATTATGTTGTGTTACTAATAGGATCATTCTACATAGGCTAATACTACTAAAAACAGATATAGATCCTCTGAAATAAGAGTCTATGAATTGTCTCTGAAGTGAGAGACTTCCAAGGGAAAGGTTGACATTAAAAAGTTAATGTTAAAATAATAAATAAATAAATAAAATGGGAGATATGTGAGATAATTCAGAGGCACTTCACCTTTTTGTACTTCAAAGAATCTAAATCCATTAAGATCTTGACCTTGGTCGAGGATATTTAGTGTTAAAACTCTCACTTATTAAATTATTTTAAAAATTTATACATAATAATATTTTCTTATCACACACAAATCTCATAAATAATTTTAACCACTAAAAAAATTCCTTTGCTTCAAAAAATTGACCTTTGTACTCAGATAACACAAAATGAGAATAGATCCTCTACAATTAAATATTTGTATAATGGAAAAAAGTATGACACAAAAGAGAAGAAATTTGTATGAAGCTCTTCTCTTCTCTTAACATTTACTCTCTCTTTTTTTAAATTTTTTTAACTGCATACTATAGAATTAATTATTGAGTGCAAAGGATCCCAATTGACAAAAAGATAAAGTTTGTCTGTGAGGACTGAAAGCTTAAATATAGAAGAGAAAAGATTGAAGTTGGTCAAACATGTGGGGGAGTTTGACAAATGGGTCATGAATATGTGTATCTTTTTCTTACAAAGAATGATGTTGTCTTCATTCGCTTTACACAAGTGAAAAAGCCTATGGCTGTACCTCATTGGAACCTTTCTTATTTGTTTTATGGCCTTAAAATATATTGAAAAATCTACTTTGTAGATTGCATCCTTTTTCTACACTTTGTGATGGCATGATTTTTAATTTATAACAAGCATCTCTCCCTTGGGAAGAGCCAAACACATCGATATTTGGAATCAATGGTGAGATGAGGGGTGATTTTGAACTAGATTTTAAAAAAATAAAAATATAACAATCTAAATTAAAGTATTTTTAAAAAATAAAATAATAAATTTAGAATAAATTATATAATTTTTTTATTTTTAAAATATATGCAAACTTTCTTTAAAACAAAAAGTATGTAATATTTTAATTCAATTTAAAATTTTTGGATTATAATACTCTTTATTAACTGAAATACATTTTCTTAAAAACTAAAATACCCTCCTTCAATTTAAGATTTTGTTAAATTTAATGAAAGCAAAATCTACTCTTTTTCATTTTTACTTGTGTGTATTTGGATGGCCTCTAATTCTTGTAAAAAAAATGTAATTTGTACTTAAATTAATGAAAGGTATTTTAGTTAAAAAATTTTAAAATTAGATTAAAGTGTATATTTTGAAAACTAAAAAGAGATCTATATAATTTTATCAAAATTCAAAAGAGGTATGTATAATTTAATCTAAATTTTAATGTGAATAACAAATTAACATCACATAAAAAATGAAATGCTTTTTTATTCTTTAATTAAACGTTCTATCTTCAAAGACTAACTTCATCTCTACCATTTAACACTAACACAATTTATGTACTTGGAAGCTTGCCAACAACATTGCAAGGAGGTTGTATCCCCCAAAAAGTAATGCAGATTTTATATTTAAAAGCAAAATATCTCTAGCATCTTAAACATCTTAAAGGCCAAAATAACATCACACCCTTTTGCTCCTTCAAAAACTTTCTTTTTCCCTTTTTTTTTTTCATGTCAATACGAAAGATTAAAGTTAAACCTTTTCACTACGAACTCTTCACCAACAGACCAAGCCTAAAAGCCATCATGCACTTGTTTGCTCATTCAACACTTTTTTCTTTGTCCATTTATAGAAGAACAACTGAATTCAAGACTTGTTACTTACACTAGAAGGCTCCGTGCATATGCATAGAGATTGAGAAAAGCAGAGAAAATTTAAATTAAAAAGAAAAAACCAACAAACAAACGAAGGAAGGAGGTTTTAAAAAAAAAAAATGAATCCCATGAACATGTTAGTTTTAATGTCCAAATATTCAGCTTATATATATATATATATATATATTTGAACTCTTTACTATAAACCAATGTTACTGGCTTTTTATTTCTTCAACACTTGCTATGCATTTTATACAAATTATGTGTATAAAACCCATAAAACTTTATCATGACATTATCAAAGAAAAGCCTCCATCATGATGGCAAACACCCACCACTCTCAAAGTTGAGGTTGAGAAAGGGATCTGAGTGATCATTTTTCTGAGTGTGTTAAATAGCTTTGCACCTTTGACTGCCAACAAGCATATTAAAAAAGAATCAGACAATTGGTTGAATACATAAGGCCATCATTAAGGCTGGGAAATAAATTGGTGCACAAGCAAAAGCAAATTATGAAGGTCTCTTTCTTACCTTGTTCTTTGCTTTTGGTTTCCCTTTCTGTGATGGTCAAAGTCATGGCTCCGTTTGCCATCATTGGAATCTCAAATACTTCCACAGAAGTATGACTCTATACTTGTGAAGGTGACATGGTTTTAATCTCAAAGTCATGGCTCCCGGCATGATTATTTGAGGGTATATTTGGAGTAAAGAAAATGAAAGAATAGAAAATTTTAATTTAGTCATTCTTATTTAATTTAGATTTAGATCTAATTTTTCTTTTTCAGGTATGTTTGGAACAAAAATAATAAAAGAGAATAAAAAGAAATAAAATTTTATTATTTTCTAGGAAAAAAAGAAATAATTGGATTAAAATCTCAACTAAAAAAAAATGTCAAAATGAAAATTTCACTTCTCTTTTCTTCTCTTTCATTCACCTTAACCTATATGATGATTGCATTGAAAAAAAAGATGAAAAAGGCATGAAAGAAAATGCTTATTTAAATCTAAACAAAAGAAAATCTTTAAATAGAAAATTATTTTCCCTTTATATTTTGTCAAATTTTAGGTAACTATCTAAAACAAATTAGGCGTACATGGGATCTGTAGCTAAAAGCAGTCCTCTAATAGGACCCATACAACAAAAGCTGTGACGGATTCCTAAACGTGACACCCAACAAACTTCCATCGTCAGAAACAGTACAAATTGAAGGCAGCTGAGGAGCAGCCCTAACCGCTTTTCACCTTTAAATCTTAGCTGGACAATAACTGCAAATGGCTAACCATTACAATCAAACAATTGGAAGCAGAAAGATTTTTAATTAGATTTGGTCTAATAAACTAGTCCAATTATTAAAAAAAATATGTAAATATGTCAAATATATTTTTTATTAAACGAAATTCACCTCTTATATACTTATATGTCTATTTATATTTATTTATTGTAAACTGACTACCTAAAATTTTTCTTGAAAAGAAGCCGTTGGGCCAACACTCTACAATAACAGAATTTCTTGATCAATAGGATAGCCAAAAAATGGGGAAAATCTCTGTAGTTCAACCGTAAAATGTAGTGCGCAACAGAACCTGTTTCAAATTCCTTTTTACCTCCCTATATATATATAAGCTGAACTACAGTCAATTCAAACTAAACGTTGTGCACAAAGAATGAGAAACGGAGGACAAGATAAGAAGTTTGTGACAAAATGGCAAACTTTAGTGGTGCTTCCACTTGAGATTGGCACATATTTAGATACATTACTTCTTCCTTCCCAACTCATAATATGAGTGGGTATTTTGATTCTATTCTACAAGTATGTAGAAACAGACACACGACATGAATGGAGAGATCTGTCATTGCTTGAGGCATTTGAATAAAATATTGAAAGTAACATATAATCTCATATCTTAGAGGCATCCGCCGTGACTCGGCTCAAGGCAATTGCAGTCTTTGAACCAGACGGGCGACCCAAATGCTTACTGATGAAGTCCCCAACCAACATGAGCTTTCCCAGATCAACCTCAGTTTTCACTCCAAGCCCATTAAGCATATACACAACATCTTCGGTAGCGACATTTCCTGAAGCTCCCTTGGCATATGGACACCCACCGAGACCCGCAATGGAGGAATCCACCGTACTAATCCCCATCTGTTAAATGCAAATTGAAATTCATTAATGATTGTTAGACTGCCAAAACATGAAATGTAGGCCCAATTTAAGCCTTGTCTATGAAAATTTGAATCCTATAAAATAGCAACTCTTGCATTACCACCACAAAAACATTTAACGTTTTTGAAAATGAGTGTGTGAAATGGAAGGGACCAATTAATAGAAAAATGATAGGTATCATGAATTTTTTTAGATAATTGTAATCAGTTCCCGTGTGTGGTTTGAGTTCGATTTTTAATTACTCCTTTAAAGTGAAGGCAATATAGGAAAGAGGCCTATAAGCAAATAGTATCAATACCACTGAAATCTAAGACCTGTTTAATCACATCATTCTGCAAGTGGCAGGAGAAAAGGGATCAAACTCTGCTTTTTCCCCCATCATATCTTTTCTAAGTTATTCTTTAAACCTTAGCTAATAGCTAAAGCTAATCTCGCTTTAGTTACAAAATGCTGTAAGGTTTAATTCTTCATGCACCAGACCCCAGTGAAATCCAAATGGCCAATATTTAATATTTCTGCTTACCAGGCATATGATAATTTTTTTTATCTGATGCAAAGTTACAGTCATAGATTCAATAACTAGAATAAAATTAATGAAAAAAAATATAGATTCAATTTTAAGATGACATTTAGGATTATCGATTGTACCTGTAATTATTTTAATGCCATGGCTGATGCATCAATCAAAACTTTTATGGTATAATGTGAAAGAGAACTCAGTAAGTTCTATACAGTAAAAGACAAGCAAATTAAAGGCACCAGCCATTGTGTGATGGCTTACTTGAAGGGACGCCAGAATATTTGGAAGGGATTGGCCATAAGTGTCATGGAAGTGGACAGCAATTGCCTCTATTGGAACAACAGCCATTACAGCCAAAAGCATGGGAATGACAGTTCCTGGGCACAACAAAATGAATGAAGAACAATATAAGTGCAAGATCATATTCGAGGGACAAATAGAAAATTGTTGAAAAGAATACGCATAGTCATGGACAAGGGATTAAGTAGTGAAGCACAAGAATGACATTTGCCCTTAATTCTAAGTAAGCAAACACTGACAAGAAGCCCCATATCGAGATAGATGAATAAATAAATAGAAACAACAACAAATTGTGAGGAATAATTCAAGAATAGGCGCAAAATAACCAGATCACAGAGAGTAAAAATAATATACAAACGAGATATTAGATGCCTCTTATAGGCGAAGAGCACAAAGACCTGTGCAGAAAAGCAAAGCAGATAGAGAAAAATTATAAATGGAAACAAATGTTTATTCCCTATTGAAAATCTTCAGCAGAATTCTTTTGAGAATCAAAGAGAAGGACCATAATAGTAGGAACTCAGGCATAAATGGTAAGTCAATATGACAATCAGCGCCAAAATTTTGTTATGTGCACTGTGCATAACAGAAAGCATACTTGAAAACCTGCCATGGATAAATTTTCCCTTGGACAAGGAGGGTGGATTGGTAAAGATGACAACTCTGTCATACTTGGAATAAAAAAGAAGTAAACAAAGGAGACAACATAAAACGGGATTACTAAGGTAATGTATCTATGAACTTACTAGTTTAAAATTAGCATTAGCTATTCTAAGGACATATTACTTAACAAACTAGTCCCGGAAAAAACCATGGAATTACATGGATCAGTAAGACCATAGCAGTGAAAATAATGTAGCTCAGGAATCCAATTAATTAACAGAAGGGACAAAAAGGAGAAATCCACAGAATTTTCTTTATAGGCACATACTTTTGTGCTCTACAAACAGCACATAGAAAATGTAACTTTTGTTTTGCTTATGGAAGAGTGTCAGCAATTGAACATAGTTGATTAAAATTCTGGAAAAATCAGCAGCAAAATGACAAAATATATGATAGAGTCAAATTATGCAAAATCCAATATGCAACAAAACTATGGAATCCTATCAATCTATATGAAGAAACTAGGCACAAAAAACTTTAAAAGCAGATACTTGTAGATTATTAGTTAAACATATTTGGATATTTATTCTAATATAAGGTATTGCAAGTATTAAGGATTCCTTTCTTATCAAGTACCATACCCAAAAGAAAGCTATAATTGAATAGAACACCTAGTCTACTAGGAGAATGAGAGGAGTTCACCACTACTAATGAATCAAGCATGGATGCCCTGAATTAAAAACAAGTTATCTAAATCATCACCTGGTGTGCCGACTCCAATTGTGTCACCAAGAGAGACTTCAAAGCAACCCATATCATATAGTTCTTTAGCTACATAAGCCACTTTTGAGGGAGAGATTGGTCCTTCCACTGGACATCCAACGACACATGATACATACCTATGAAATTTCAATAAAAATACTAATTGAAATAAGAAGAATGGAAATAGAATTTCTCTGTTAATAAAATTTACATTTCAGTTCAGGATTGGAATTTCATGCGTCCAACAGGCCTTGACTTAATTGCCTTTTAAACATATCAGGAAGGGTCTTGTCTACCATGATAACAACTTCAAGAATGCATGAAAATATAGATGTAAAGTCTGATTCTGAGGGGTATGTAGTAAAAAACATATGAGAAGGATACACAAACAAAGAATTTTACATGTCCCAGAACAAGAGTAAATCCCAGCAGTCTAACATAACTTAAGTTAAGCCAAAAAGGCACTGTCCAAGATCAAAGGAAAAATTGCAGAGCAACAACTGCAACTCCTCTTGGAGGAGATCAATCTAAACAACAAAATTCAATGGGAATTGTTGTTTGACAAAAATTAAACACATACGGAGAAGAGAAGAGTGATATAACAGAATCTTAAAAGCATCGTAAAAGCAAATAGAAGGCATACCCTCGAACAGGAATCGAGAGCTCTTTAGCAGCATGTGTAACAGCACGATAGCGTACAAGACTCTCTTCAATACTACAGTTAATGTTTGATTTTGAAAATGATTCAGAAGCTGATGCAAAAACAGCTACTTCTCTAGCACCAGCTGCTATAGCAGCTTCAAAACCCTACAATTGTAGCAGGTCAGAGATCTGAAAATAAATATTCCTATTTATGGTTATTCTAGATGTATGTACCTTTAAATTAGGAGTCAAAACTGGCAATCTGACGCCTTCCAAGTTATGAACTCCTTGCATTACATCCTTTGCATCAGCCAACTGAGAGACAGAGAAATTAAATGATATCCATGAGTGCAAGAGTCAAACACAAAATCAAGCTTGTTTGAAAAACAACTTATAATCAAAACACCACTAATTTAGAATAGCCAACGCATAAGAAAGGACAATGACTAGAAATCATGACATCTCTAAAAACGGAAGGAAAGACTAAAGTTGTACACCAAACTTCTAGATAATTCAATCAAACATGTAGCATAAAATATAAACAATCTCCATTAAACACTAACGTAAAAAGGTTTTCATAGCCCCAGATAAAAAGAAATTGCAGCAAGTTAAAATGAAAAAGACAAATAACATTAAAAGCCAGCTGTTTTAGACATAACTACAAGAAGGTTGTATGCTTTTCCTTCTAACATGATGGGAATAAAGAGCTAATCCTTTAAAAGTGAGTTTATACAAGGCATGCCTAGACATTTTTGAAATAATTAGAAAATTTTTTGTCAAGAATAAATTGAATTGGGGTGAAAGATACATTCTGTTGACTTATAGAATTGGATCTTAATTGAGGACCAAGTAAACCATATAAAGAATAATTTACAAGGGGCCAGCTTTTGCCTTCTTAGAGAACTGAAACGTTAAAAAGCAGCATACTATTACTACTCACAACCACAGAGTAAGATCTTAAAATCTCCTTGTATACGCTGCATGATATATCTCAAGCAGGCTTAGTACTCTGTCCAATAACTTGTATGTGTGTGTGATTTCATTTTCATTTTTTTTTAAATCAGAATTATTTGTTGCTAAGATTTTATCATGTGTTTTGTATATCAGACAGTCAACGCTGTTTAATATTTGCTTCTGACATGCAATTTCCTCTTAGGTCCCAACACAGGATTTTTAAAATCTATGCTTGAAGCCAGCTGCGTACATTACAATTAAGGAGTAGTAACAAGACACCTGTAAGTCAAACTACAATAATCTATTAAGAAAGGCAAAATCGACCTTTTGATTCAAGTTTACATTGAAAAATAAAATAAAAATATAGTTATTCCAGCATTGTTAAGTCATATCGTGTATAGTTAAATTGGATTTTAATCCTTTATATGACAAAAATTATTTAAAGGCATCTAAGCTAAACAGTAAACACCATTTGATCCATGCAGTTTTGATCTAATGTAAGATATATGAACCTTGGAGAAATTTTAAGAGAACAATCACTCGCCAAAACCTTCAATATCAGGTAACATAAAATAAGGTAAAACACTGAGGCCATTATACCTGTGGGACCCATTTGGGAGATACAAAACTAGTAGCTTCAATAACAGACAACCCACAAGATGCCAGTCTATGTATCAATTCAACCTTCATGGCTGTAGGTACAATATTCTTCTCATTTTGTAATCCATCCCTCGGACCAACTTCTACTATCTTTACAAACTTTGGTATACCTTTCAGAAACTGCATTATCCAACTAATAATTGTATGTTACATACTAGCCAAATAAAGAAGAATTATAAAAATAACTAATGACAGAAAGTTTAAAGGCTATAAAAAGAGGCACAGAGTAAATAACTTATTTATTAGCTGCCAGAAACTTGAACGAAATTACTGCAGCCACTAAATCACCTTATATGTCATTTCTTGTATGTCTTTGTTATTACACTTGGAATTATACTGACAATCTGAAAAGCCAAATGAATCATCATTTTTTCCATATTTCAATGAGTTCCTTCCAGCACTCATTGCCCTTTGACAAAAGGAGTCCCCTCGGGACATGTTCCTAGTATGTCTCTTCCATGGGAATGTCTCTGCTGTATAACCTTCATCATCTTCACTGAAACAAAGACAGATGTAAGGTTATGTCATGGATATAGCAAGCAGAAAAGGACAACTTATATATATTAAAAAGATCAGAGTTGTAGAGTTCTCTGATTCTCTCTTTTATTTGAATAATTTGGCTACAGATTTATAAAGTGGGCTGAGCAAAGAAAAGACAAGCCACACTCTTGTGATAAAGGAAATAAAACAGGGAAATAAATGTACTTGATAGCCTAGACAGAATTACATAACAAGGGGGAACAAAAATGGAAAATAGCTGTTGACATCCTAGGACAATATCAGCATGTGATTCACAACAACTTTGAGGAGATAATCCCTGATTTTATACACCAAATTCCAACATTCCTCTCAAGCTAGGTTGTGTATATCAAGCATGCCCAGCTTGCAACTTAGATCTTCATATTCAACTCTAAGTAGAGCTTTGGTTAGAATGTCCTCCACTTGTGAATGAGTTGGAGTATAAACCAGGTCAATCTCTCATTATGAAGTGGTGGCCTATCTCCACATGTTTGGTCTTGTCATAATGAAAAAGATTCTTCGTAATGCAATAGTTACTATAGGTTGTCACACATCACCCTCTTTTGTCCCTCTATAGGTATTCTAAGTTCCTTGAGAAGTCTAGTCAACTAAATACCTTCACATATACTTTGTGCTAGAGCTTTGAATTTCACTTCAGCATTGCTTCTAGCAACAACTTGTTGCTTTTCGCTTCTCCAGGTTAAAGGATTTCCCCAAACAAAGGTGTAGTAACCCTAAGTGGACCTTATGTCAATCACTGAACCAGTCCAATTTGCATCTGTATACATCTTAACATTTATGTTTATGCCTTTTCTAAAATAGATTCCTTCGCCAAGGGTCACTTTCAGATATCTAAGAATTTTGCAAACCACATTCAAATGTTCTTGGTTTGGTTTGTTCATAAATTGGCTCACCACACTAACTAGAAAATTGATATTAAGGCTAGTGTATGAGAGGTGGATCAACTTGCCCACAAGTCATTGGTACATGCCAGTATCTACGAGGGAACTTTTAAGTCCAACTCTATAAGTTACTTTCATTGGAGTTTTAGCTAGCTTACAGCCTTGCATTCCCTTCTTTTCAAGTAGATCCATAGTGTATTTTCTTTGGGACACCGCTATGCCTCCGTTTGACCTTGCTATTTCCATACCCAAAAAGTATCTCAACTCTTCCAAATCTTTGTATGTCAAATTCTTTCCCTAATGCATCTTTTAATCTACTTATTTTCCTCCATATAATCATGTGTAATTACAATGACATCAACCTAAATAATGAGAACAGAAGTTCTACCATCAGGAGAAAATTTTGTAAACAAAGAGTGATTTGCTTCCCCTTGGGTGTACCCATATCCCCTCACAGCTTTAGAGAATCCATCAAAACATGTTCTCGGGGACTGTTTTGACCCATACAGTGATTTTCGAAGCTTGCAAACCTTATTAGTGTTGCTGTCCAAACCAGGGGGGCCTTTCATATAAACTTCCTCCTTCAATTCTTCATTTGAAAAGGCATTTTGATGTCTAGCTGGTGAAGAGTCCAGTTATGATTTTCTGCCAATGAGAGGAGCACTTTTATAGTATTGAATTTTGCTACTAGTGTGAAGTTTTTTTTTGGAAGTCAACTCCTTGGGTTCAAGTGAATTCTTTTGTCACCAATCTAACCTGGTAACGGCTCACACTCCCATTGGGATTATATTTAATTACAAACACCCATTTGCACCCAAGAAGTTTCCTTCCTTTCAGTGGATCAGCTAGCTCCGATGTGTTATTCTTCTTAAAAGCATCCACCTTCTTCAATGACTTTTCTCCAGTCAGCACTATTCATGACTTCATTGACACTTTTAGGAAGCTGTTCATCAGAAATGCTAGCCACAAAACTCTGATAATTTGGTGAGAGTTTGTTGTAGGAGATGTAATTACACAAAGGATGTCAAGTACAGGACCTGACCCCTTTTCTTAGGGCAATAGGTAAATTTCAGTCATCTTCATTGCTCTTCTGTGTACTTGGATGGGAGATTGGCTAAGGAGGTGCGCTAAGCTCAACTTCTAATATTTTCTTCCTTCTGTTGTACACAATGGGCTCAAGTTGTTGTTTAAACGTGCCAATTACAGAACTGGTAGTCTCATTTTGAGGGAAAATGGGCTCAGTTTTAGGGGCTTGTCTAGGTCTGGTTTCAAGGTCATGTTCTGTCATGGGTGATTTAGATCCAGGTCTGATTTCCAGGGAAATTTCAAGGCTAGACTCAAGTGCCAAACCCCATTCCAAGGCTGACTCACTCTCCCCCTGAATGGGTGTTTTGGAGTAACAAGGTTACTGCTAAAAAAAACTTACATCCATGGAAATATGTTTTTCTGGTTGTAGTTGAGTAGCACTTATAGCTCCTTTTGCTGGATGAATACCTGATAAACATGCACTTATGTGCTCTTGGGTCAAGCTTTCCATGATGGTGGATGTGTGTGAAAAGAGTACAACTAAAAATCTTTTGTGGTAAGGTGGACAGAATTTGTGTATGGGAAAAGGCTTGAAGAAGTTGTTGACAAGGGCTTTGTAAGCTAAGGGTTTTTTAAGGTAGCCTATTGATAAGGTAAGTGGCTATAAGGATTGCTTCCCCCCAATAGAATTTAAGAATATTGATTGTTATTATTAAGGATCTAGCTACCTCCAAGAAGTATTGATTTTTTCTCTCGGCTATCCCATTTTGTTGGGGAGTGTCAATACAAGAACTTTGGTGTACAACCCCATGGTGAGAGAGATATTCTGAAAAATGGCTATTGAAATAGCCTCGGGCATTATCTGTGCAGAGGACTTTGATTTTGGTGTGGAAATGGGTTTGGACAAAATTGTGAAATTGCTTGAAAATGGTAGTGGTATTAGATTTTTCCCCTATAAGACATATCCATGTAAGTCTAATATAGTCATCTACAAATGTAATGAACCATTTAGCACCCAATAAATTTATGTTGCAAGGCTCCCAAATATCACTATGAATGAGATCAAAGGGTTAAGTTAATGTGTGTTTGTGAGAAGGAAATCAGTTCCCCGTATGTTTAGATAATTGACACACCTTAGATTGAAAAGGAAGAGTACTTTTATTGCATAAGTGGGGATACAAAAGTTTTAAACATTAAAAGTTTGGGCGGCCAAGTCTAAAGTGCCAAACCATAAGCTCACTCAAAGGTCTAGCTGAGCTACATGCTGAGCGGGTGCTCCTCTTCACCAGTTCAATTCCTTCAATGATGTACAGTCCAACACTCTTCTTAGTATTGCCAATTGTCCTCCCTCTTCCAAGTCTTGAAAATACAGCCGTTAGAAAGGAATTTAGCAACATAATTACAATCCTTGGATCGCTTGCTAATGGACAGGAAGTTACAATTCAGGTTTGGCACAAATAATACATCTTTAAGTAATTTTTCAGAAAGTTTTATATCTCCTATACCCTCCACCTTTGACAAGGATCCATCTACAATTTGGAACATTAAGCTACTGTTACATGGCTTTATTGAGTCAAAAAGTAAAGTATTACCCATCATATGATATGTTGCTCCTGAATCAACAATCCAAGAGGTATTAGGCTGGGTTTAGGTGCTTAAGGCAGTATGAAATCTACCTGATTGGGCTACATTCCCACTGGTTTCGACTGAACTTGCATTCTGTCTAACAAATAACTTATGGAGAAGTTCCATCTGCTCCTTGCTCAAAAGAGACATATCACTTTGAATTTTTTCTTCACTACTTGCTACATAACCCTTGCCTTCTCCTCTTGGTTTAGGCTTCCATCTTTTAGGCTTGCCGTGAATTTTTCAGCAAATATCTTCAATATGGCTAGGTTGGCTAGGTTTTTGACCGTGGTCACACCAAGATTTGGTCTGGTTTTTCTATGTTTTAAGGACCTCTAGCAACCATAAGACTTGTTTCAGCAGTGGGTGGAGGCCCCTAAGTGATTCTTTTCTTGCTCTCCTCTTGCCTTGCCTCAAAGATTGCTTCCCTAAAGGATGGCAGAGGTTTTTGTCCCTACAATTCGGCCTCTTACCTCATCAAACATGTTCAGGCCCATCAAAAATTTATCAACTCTTTCTCTCTCCACAATGTTCTTGAAATTGGTAGCATCAATTGGGCAGGATCAATTATACACTTTATACGCATCTTGTTGTTGCCAATATCACATGAGTGTTGAAATAGTAATTCACTGCCATGTCACCTTGCTTTAGGTCATTGATGAGTGATTCAATTTCAAACAGGGATGCTGAATCTCTCTGAAGGAGTTGGATTCTTAAGCTGCCTCCCAAATATCTTTGGTTGTCCAATACAATATGAAGTTCTCCTCAACTTCTGTAATCATGGAATTAATGAGCCATGACATTACCAAATTGTTTTCAGTGATCCAAATTTCATACTTCAAATCACTTGGATTTGACTACTTAGCAACTTTGTCGAGATATTTGTCCTTTCCTCTTCCGCGAACATGCATCAGCATAGCGTTGGACCCTAGGAGATAGTTACTTCTATTAAGACGATGTCTAGGAATGATAATGGGTGTATTATCACTGGACCCTTGGACATTTGCCTAAACACCATCATTGGTAGTGGTTCCCTTTTTAGTGTTCAAGGCTCTATATTGGCAGAACTGCATCATGGGATTTTTTCAGGCTGAAGCCTGCTCTAATACCATGAAAAAATCAAAGTTGTATAGTGCTCTGATTCTGTCTTTTATTTGAATAATATGGATACAGATTTATAGAGTGGGCTCAACAAAGAAAAGACAAGCCACACTATTCTAATAAAGGAAATAAAACAGGGAAATAAATGTACTTAATAACCTAGACAGAATTGCACTACAAGGGAGAACAAAAAGGAAAAATAGCTGTTGATATCCGAGGATAATATCACCATGTGATTCACAATAACTCTGAGGAGACAATCTCTCATTTTATGCACTGAATTTTAACATATATAAATCTTACATGTATGCAGCAGCAAATAGAATATAATATATTTGTATGATAGAAAAAAAGGACCAATAGAGATTTAATGATAATGCAATAGATTGAATTCAAATGTCTGACTTGTAATAAATTATAAAATTTAACTCACTTGCGGCTATTAGATGTGCTGCAACTTCGTCCTTCAATGAAGCAATTTCCCATACCCAAATTATCTACTCTGGGACGACAAGCTCCAGATGAGAACCTCTGAATCCTATCAATGGTATTCATGCTTGGCAATTTGTCAAGACCAAGTGGCTCCTCCAAACTTGACATGGTGACGTGGATGAGTGAAAGGAAACTAGCAAAAGATGTGAGAAGGTGAGTTGATGTAGAACAAGAGAGAAAAGGGGGAGAAGATAAAAGAAAGGAGGAAGATATTAGAAGAAATAAATGAGACAGAGGAAGAAGAGGGAAAGCAGATATTCTAAAAGTACTTTATTATCAATCAAGTCTAGGTTCTCCAAATACAATTGCAAAAATTTATATTTATAAAATCCTAATTCTAATCCTAATGAAAGATAACTTCTAATAATAAAAAATAAATATATAAAATTCTAATCCTATTGAAAGTCAAATGCCTAATATTAAAAATAATTAAAAACTAACAAAAAGATAATTATTAAAACTTAACAAAAAAGATAACTAATCCTAATTTTAATCTTAATAAAATATTATTTCTTATATTTATTTTTAATCCATAATTCACAAATAATTAATAATAATTCTTTTATTATTGTCTCATTCTCCATCACTCTCCCCTAGTTGAAAAAAACTCAACCTCGAGTTTTGAAATACAAAAGCATTAACATGATCCGTCTTAGAGCCTCAAGTAGGATGAACGCCACTACTTTAAGATATGGTAATGTAGACAGCTTTAGATTCATTAATATATATGGAATGACAAACTCGATCAAGTGAAACAGTTAATTCTAAACATAACATTCTACAACTTGTGGTTAAATTTCAAACTACTGGTTAGAATTAATTTCTTCACATTCTAAATTTACTTTTAACTGTTCTTCAAACCCTATGATGGAACCATCATCATCAATGTCTAATGGGCAATTAAGGGGTTCCACAATAATAACATCGGATTTGCTTAATATATTTTCTTCTAATACTTTAGGCTCTCCATGACAATCTTCTTCTGCCTTAAGCTCTTCTAAGTTTTTGCTAGTGATTTGTATAGAAAGCTGATTGATGGCACTTATAAGTTTATTAAATTGATGGTCCACATTTTTTTGGAAATCGTTCAAATTACTTTGGATGGTTTAGGTGTTCCAAAGACTTCACAAGTGTGTGGCAACGCATGCTGTGGCCGCTGGTAGTGAGCTTAGATGATCTGGTAGGATTTCTCCTTCTGGTTCTAATAGTGTGGTCATAAAAAGTAGTGGAAAGTGTGATTGGAGTTGTGACCGGGCTCTGATACCAAATTGATGTAACACACGTAGGGAAAAAAGTAGAGAGAGATATTAGAACAAAGAAAAAGAGGGGGAGAGAAGCAAATATTCTGAAAGTACTTTATTATCAATCAAGTCTCGGTCCTCCAAGTAAAATTACAAAGACTTATATTTATAGAACCCTAATCCTAATCCTAATGAAAAATAACTTCTAATAATAAAAGATAAATATATAAAATTCTAATCCTATTGAAAGTCAAATGCCTAATCTTAAAAATAATTAAAAACTAACAAAAAGATAATTATTAAAGCCTAACAAAAAAGATAACTAATCCTAATTCTAATCTTAATAAAATATTATTTCTTATATTTATTTTTAATCCACAATTTACAAATAATTAATAATAATTTTATTATTATTTTCCCATTCTCAATCATGAGTACCATGCATCACGAACTTAAATAAGATCTTGCTTGCAACCATTATCATTAGGTTATAAGGAGATTCATATTTTCATCTGCATATTATATGTTAATTTAATCACACGTAAAACCTAAAGACAAGTGATACTCTTCTGGATTGACAAACATAAAAGCAGAATACAACATGTAAACTAACACAAAGAAGACAAAAAATAATCCTAAATCAATTAAGAAATAAATCTACTATATATAGACAAGTCAGTATAAAAAAAGTCCAAAAATTAGATCTTTAAGATCATCAGTTTACTAACTTAGAAGCTGTGATTATGGCATAAGTATATGGATAAGTTAAAATTTTTTAAAAAAATGGAATAAAGTTAGTGACAAAAGATAATGACAAATGAAGTCTATACTCATCTCTTTTACAAACTGAGACATAAAACCTGAAGCCTGTTTGTCCACTATATCTATGATGGGTTTACTCAATTTACTTCACTTAATCAACCCTCTGCTGCCACGAAGAGTTATAGTAGAAGGCATAATCAGAGAGCAAAGGGGGATAAAAGATGGAACTAAGGCTGTAACTGAAGGTCCAACAAACTGTACAAGAGTCTACACTAGAAAAGTAAGAAGAGCAAGAGGAGCAGAAGAGGCAAGTCAGGCTGAATAATTGTGGGAGTGGTTGGAGGAAAATCAGGCAGAATGATTATAGGAGTGGTTGGAAGACTATTTCAGAGGGGAACCTCCTTTGGGGAAAGGACAGAGAACTTTTGGAATGGGAGTTAGGGAGAGAGCTAGCCTCTCGAAAAGCTAGCAGTTGTTTTGTGCCATTGTCATCTTGTTTTCTCTTGTTCTGTTCTGTTCTATGTTGTGCCTTGACTGTTCTCCTTTGTCACTACTTTCTTTTGTTGAATGAAGTAATCATATCGTATTTCCATATATCAGAAGCACTGCTGTGTCTCTATTTGTTGCCTTTAGTAGATATTTTCAGGGGGGTTCTCATTAATCTACAATTTAATTTTCCTAGAAAATCTTAAAATATCTTATATTTTCCAGGCATTTCCGCAGTCTTTAGTGTTCCGATTGGTTCATTCAACTTTGCTTATGCTGTTCTGTTTCTCTCAGCTTCAAGTAGAATCACTTCTTTCCAAAATCATAGGAGTACATGAAAAAGACTTAGCTACTTAAACACCTTTATTTATTGTGTCTGCCAAGGGCGTTTTCATTAACTGCAAAACCAACAATATATAGCACAAGCTTTATCTGGCCTGCCTAAGGGTGATCCTATAGAAGTCTTATAACGTTTAAACTAGGCTTCAGTGTATTACTTGGTTTATGACATGAGTCAACTTAAATAAGAATATCCTAATCTTCAACATAAACATCAATGCAAGGCTTTCAATGGTATAAACTATAAAGAATGGATGGTTATGTACATCAGAATAAAAAACAAGAAATCCAACAGCTCAAAGTTTTATCTGCAAATATATAAATGAACCAAATGGTTAATGAGACCTATTGGGTGAAAGACCCAATGGCAACACTCCTCTCAATTGATTGATGACTATCATGCCAGATCTCACCCTCTAAACAGCTTAACTCAAAATTTTGGTTGAACTTCTTTAAAATGCAACGTGTATAGAAGTCCACTTGAAAGCATCTAGCCTATGATAACACTTTTTAATAACATACGTATGCATTCAGCATAACTCTTGAAGGTAGTAACATATGATAACAACAGTTTCTGAGTTGGACAAATCTTAGGTGTAATTTTGGGTATTTACTATCAAATTCTTTAATGACAACATGACACATGGATATTTAATACAGCTTAGCACCACATTATTGGGATTAGCTTCTCCACATGTTATGTTTTTATTTAACACCCTAATAGCAAACACCTAAGGAACGTTACCTAGGTTTTGTCCTTCTAAATTCTAGCCTTAGAGATTGCGAACTTCAGCATTCAAATGTCCAATAAGAGGTGCCACATTTCCAAGTGTAAATATGCAAATGCAGGAGTTGATCAGAGCTCAATGTTGCACTCTCTGAAAGAAGAAAGCCTCTTATCAACAAAGGCATTGTCCGTTTCGAACCTTAGAACTACATTAGTGATCGCTTTGTTATTAATTCCCCCATTTCCTTTCCTAATCCTTTATAGATGTCAAACAAAAGACTACTTTGCTCATCCATTTGATTACTACTGATTCCAGGTGTGATAGCAATAACTAGCAATACCAGCCAAAACTCAGCTCAGAAAAAAATCATAAAATAATAAAATGAACCAAAAAATAAAAAATCTAAGGGCAGCAAGAAGAACAAAACCTTCCCCCCCCCCCCCCCCCAAAAAAGAAAACAGTAAATAAAAAAAAAGACGAAGTAATTAAGTAATACTCAATTGACAACACTGCAATCAGTCAATGACCCACTAAAACAGAGAATTCTAAGAAGCAGAATGATGAGTAGAAAGAGAAGAAGAGACACCTGAAATCAAGCAAGAAAAAGAGAAGTTAGAAGGAGCCTTGAGGGAAGAGAAAGGTAGCTAAGGTTTCTGATTAGAGAAAATCAGAAACCCTAGAAATTGGGGGGAAAATTCGACGGTAGCTTCGTAGACGGTAAAGGAGGAAGATGAAGAGAAAGGAGAAAAGCTAGGAACACAAACGTCACGGAGTTGTTTATAATTATAACAGATTCTTTGTGTGTTGGGTTTTTTTTTTTTTGTCGACGTTATATTCGAAACCTCTCTCTCTTTATGAAAATTAAAATTGGTGGTAGGTAGTTATCAGTTGCAACTTGGTCAGGTCCTTCTTCCCGTCTTAGTGCTCTTTCTCTGTGGCTCCTGCTCTACAGTGCGAGCTATGACTTTGTCAGGCATCAAATCTTTTAAAATAGACATTCGGCCGGGACGGGCACACTAGAGGATATTTATAAAAATATAATAAATTGAAAAAAAGGAGGATGAGTTTTTTATTCGGAAACACAGCAAATGGTGTTATATTCCTTTCATGGTAGAGGATCCAACTTCTAACGGCATATTTGGTTGGCGGTTGGCTGTTCGAAAGCAAAAGGAAAGGAAAAGATAATGGGAAAAGAAAAATGAAAATTTAATAAAATATTAATTTATTTTTATAATTATTACTTAATTATTATTTAATTATTAAAAAAATAATATTATAAGTATTTTTTATCTATAAAATTATATTTTTTCTTTTCATTTCTATTTTTCATATTTAATTTTTTATGTATCAAACAAAAAAAATCTTTTTTATTATTAATTTTTTAATTATAATAATTCTTGTAATAATATGACAAATATAATATTTAATTAAAAATTATATATTTATCTAAATATATAAATAATTTCATTTAACGTTTTTTATTCTAAAAAAAATTGAGAAGAAAAAATATGAAAAGAAAGCAAAGTAGAGTAATGAAATATTGATGTAAGACAAGGGAGAAAAAGAAGAAAAAATAAAAGAAAGGGAAGAGATAATAGAAGAAATAAAGCGGAAAAAGGGACGTGAGGAAAAGAGAAACAAATATTCTAAAAGTATTTTATTATTAATCAAGTTTATGTTCTCAAAATATAATTGCAAAGTCTTATTTATAAAAGCTTAATCATAATTTTATTGAAAATCAAATACTTAATAGATAATTAAAAATTAATAAAAAATTTTAAAAAAAGAGATATTTTAGTTGTTTTCTAAAATTAATAAATTAAAATATATTTACGCTAATATTTTAGTATTTTATTTTATTTATTTGTTTATTTTGCATCAAATACTCACTTATGTTTTAATTTGGAAAAATAAAAAAAGAAAGTGATTGGAAATAAAGTGCAATCAGAAAGATGCTGGATTAAATTAATAGCATTTTTACCCATGATCCAATAATTCTTATATAAAAAAAAAAACTATTTCTCTTTTTTTTTTATTTCATGTATATGTCTTAAAATAAAGCCAAAAATTATATCTTTAAAGTTGGACCAAAAAGATTGGTATTTGAATTCCACCAACACTAGTGTAAATCTTCTCTTTTATTATTATTATTATTATTTAGAGCTTGAGTGCGTTCAAAGTATGCCCTGACCCATTTTAAATGCATCCTGCAATCCACTTTTATTGACTTGGTGAGTGTTTGACTCATCTCCTACCATTTAATCTGGTGCTGTTTCTCATAACTAGTAATAAATTTAATGTACAACTAACGTTGAATAACTTGTTTCAGTTTTTTTTAAAAGAAAAATTACATGATTTGGAGTTAAAATTATTTATATTAAAAAAATTTAAATTTTAAAAGATCTAAAAAAATTTAATTTAAAGTCCTAAATTTTAATTTTTTATATAATTAAAATTTTTATTTTTGAATCTTTTAAAATAATTTTAAATTTTAAAATCCTTCAATACAAATATTTTTAAATTAGAACTTTGAATTTTTTTTTCCTATGAGACACCCTCGTGCGTGTCAATATATATATATATATATATATATTAGACATACAGTGGCATTGAATTAGTCAAGGCTGGGTGCTCATAATGGCTTTTTCGCAAAACTTAATTTAATTTGTAAAGACTGAAATTTACTTAACATAAATTATTAGCTTATTAATATTTTTGTTACATAAAAAGAAATTGTAATTCAAAAAATAGAAAGCTAGTTGAGGATAGAATTAATTAAACTCATGTATAAATTATAGCTCAATCTAGTTTAAAGATTTTCTTTTGAGTATTACAATTAGTGGAACCTTCAAAATTTTCTCGGGCAAAATTTTTTTCTTAATTGATCTCTCAGATGTATTCACGCCCTCTGATTTAATATATTTAAATTTAATCCCAAAATTTTTCAATATATATAAATATATGCATACTTATGATATAAGAAAGGCTTATTGGTTGTATTTTACGATATTTTTGGAGATATTTTTTTAAATGAAAAGTGGTGAAATTTTATTGATGAAATTGAAAAGACAAAATAGATGCCACTCGAAAGGTTGGGTCATCTAACCACGTGACCATACACAATCACCAGTAGTTGAACTAGTAAACAGGGTCGGCTTAGTAGTAACCTGGAACTTTTAAATTTATTTTTTTAAATCTCAGTTATTCATTTTTTATTTTAAAAATACATTTTGTTTCTTTTAAAATAAACAAAAATATTAAAATAAAAAAATAAAATTGCTATTTTTTTTTAAATAGATCTGGAGAGTTGAAATTGCTAGTCAAGATGAATAGACGATTCCCATCTGTGGAAAATATCCGATTTAGGAATGTCCTTTAGATAACGCAGATCAAGCTTGTTCTGATAATAAGGTCAAATTAAATAAGGACAATTTTTTCGTATTCCTATTCACCAAAAAGATGCGGCAACCTGCAACACTATATGTATATTAGATCAGATTAAAATTATGTAGAATTTTAAACATTTTCTTTTTTAAAAAAATATTCATATTATACAGTAATTTTTATATTTTTATATTTTATTTTTTAAAATTAAAAATTGCATTACATTGAACTTTTCTATAACAACAATTAAGTTATAATTATACTTATTTTAATTAAAATACAATTAATTATGTATTTGACCAATAGAAAAATATTCTATTATTTAAATTTAAAATATATTAAATTTATAAATTTTAACACAAAATAAATAATATTGAAATGAAATTTTTAAAAATATTTTTATAAGTTATATTTTAAATAAAAAAATATTATTTTTGTGAATATTTTAATTTTAAAAAATTTCTGTATATTTTCATTATAAATGAGACACATGTATAATATAAGCATCTTTCAGAAAAAATAATAATAATATATTTTTTATATATCTACATACTAAATTAATTGAATAAATTAAAAGTATACATATACTAATATTTTAATATGGCAGAGCCATACAAGCTAGGGTTGCATTATCCGGTGTACGTACATACCTGAGAGTTTATCTATACAGTAAATTTTACATGTATGGATCAAATTTTAACCTTTAAAAATATGTATATTTAGTGCAAGTAAAAATTTTGAAAAAAATGGTTCCAAATTTATATATTTAAAAAAAAAAAAAATCTACTCAACCCCCATTTCACGGGTGAAAATTTTTCTATCCTCAATTTCATTACAAACAAACAAAAATTTGCCAACCTATTACCATTGCCTCCGCAATTTTCAGCTTCTTCCACTTAAACCACTGAAGTTTATTGGCCCACCAAAACTTAGATCTTTATAAATTATATATAAAACTTCAATAAATTATATATACTTTTTTTTTAAATTTTGTTAAAAATATATAGATTTCTTATCCATTTTTGAAATATATATAAACTTTTCTTAAAACAAAAAATTAATTTATGTTTTAATTTAATTTTAATTTTTTTGATAAAAATATCTTCTATGCAAATTTTTTTGTTTAAATATATATATTTATTTAAATTAATAGAGAATATTTTAGTTAAAAAATTTAAAATTAAAATAAAGTATATAATTTATTTTAAAAAATATATTTTTTTTGGAAAATAAATAAAAAATTTATATAATTTTAGTAAATTTTTTTAAAAATTATATATTTTACTCTAATTTTTCTAAAAAATTAGCAAAACAAAAATCAGGAATATTGGGATATTCTTTTTAGGGTATCAACGTCATTGCAGGAATTTAGGCCCACATTGGAAAAGCGGCACGCATGGCTCTGGAAGGTACCACGTCCATTGTGGGTTAGGTGTTCCTGCCGTCGCCACCAAGCATTCAATTCCCATGACATCTATCTACCCTCAAACACATTCTTCAAACGCCTATCCGAAACAAAATTTTCTCTCCTTCCTCATCTTAATGCTGAGGTTTCGCATTACCCACTCTCTTTTAAATTCCAAATGAAGAAGGAATCCCATCTCATCTCTTTGCATCAATCCATGAAAGCCAAATCTATCAGAAAATAAACTTAATTTGGTATAATATACATTTATATATTTAAGTTAGTTAAAAAAATTAAAATTAGACTAAAATCAATATTTAAAAATAAAAAATGTATATAATTTTAATAAAACTTAAAAAATGTTAACGGAATTTAGTCTTAAAAAATTTATAACCTTGCACTGAATGGCCAGAGATCTCAATCCCATGTACCACGCTTGATCGTGAAATTTGTGGATGAATGCTATCTCTTATCAAAAATGTTAAAGAAAACTACATAAACTTTTCATACATTTTGTTAGTGTAACTTTTTTTGAAATAATTAAAATTTTTAAAGTATAATTTTTTTTTTTCAGTTATAATTGTTAATCTCTCAATTATTACTTTTATCTTTAAATGTATAATTTGAGATCTAAATTCAAAAAAATTGAAAAAATACAAATTTTGTTGGAACTAGATCCTAAACTTGTTTACTGTTAAATCGGGCTGTGGCTTTATGAAGCCATCGAAAGAAGCCTCTCCAACTTTCGAATGGAAACGAATCTGGAAGTTGCCAGGAACTGAACGAATTAGAGCCCTTCTCTGATTATTAGTATTTTTTTTTTATAACTTAACATTTTAGATTGAATGTTTTATACAACTTATTTGACATGTTATGTATCTTTTACAAAATGTGATAACAATATAATTACAAAATTTTCCTTGATCTCGTTCCTAAAGTAGATCATGCAAATTTTTTGGGATTTATTTTGTTAGCACTTAACCATTCGTCAAAGCGAACTGGAATTCTCTATAATTTTTAAAAAGATTTTTTTGCCTAATCTATAATTTTTAAAAAGAGTGATGGTATAAAGTTCAGAGAAAAAAATAGATATGAAATTCAATACTTAATTAGTGAATTTCACTTGTTTTGTAAATGTGAATTTCATACTAATTGTAATTTTTTTTTTTTTATGACACTACTGTCAATTTCCTTTTCAAAATGCAAAGGATTTACATCCCTATTCAATAGTAGTTTTGGTCCAAATATTAAAGAATGTTGAAACTATATATATATATATATATTAAAAATTTATTTTATATGTTAACTAATTTCATGGTGCTTATTGTTTTGATTAAACTAATATTTAAAATTTGAAATTTACGTTTAAATGCAATATACTTTTGGCCAGTTAATTTGTTTATTCCTTAATTCCAGCAATAGTTAAAAAATATTTCTTTACATCATCATCATCATCATTATTATTATTATTATTACAATTATTTATTCTTCTAAAATAATATGAAAGTTAACAAATTAATGTAATAAAAACCCCTTTTAAAATATGATATTAGATTACGTAACAAGAGTGTTTGATTCTACCACATAATGTGTTTGTGTGTATAATTAAATCAAACTAATTTATATGGTGCTAAATTATGCAATATGGTCCACGATTAGGCGAAATTTAACTAGTTGAATGATATTAAAAGGATGTAAAATGTGAGGCATTGGATTTGCCAAATGCAAGCTCTCCTATACAAAAGTAAGAGAGGACAAAGAAAACAAACAACCAAACAAAAGATGTGGTGTGAAAATTGTTTTCAAATTGTATAGTACTAAAAAATATGTGGTATATCTAACATCATCCAAGATTTTTTTTTTCATGGACACTAATTAAAATATAGGATTAACGGTTCAGAAAGTTGGCAATATAGATATATATGTGTAATGCATTTACAAATTAATAAATTTAGAGTAAATTATATAAAATTTTTTAAAATTTTATTAAAATTACATGAATCCTTTTTCTATTTTTAAAATACATACAAATATTTTTTTTAAAAAAAATATCTTACATTTTAATGTAATTTTAAAATTTTTTGAACAAAATATATTTCATTTAAATTTTTTAGTTAAAATATATATTTAAGTTAATAGAAAACATTTTGGTATAAAATTTAAAATTAAACTAAAGTGTAAGATAACTTTTTATTTTAAGAAAATTTTGAATATATTTTAAAAATAAAAAAAAAATTTACAATTTTAACAAAATTTAAGAAAAGTCTTTATAATTTAGTTATAAATTTGAAATTATAATACTATGTGAATCTATATTAGTAAGCTAGTAGTTTTCTTTTCTATTTATATATAAAAATAAATTAATAAAAATACACACCAGTTAATTTGAACATTATTCTTTTGCTATGTTAAAAAAAAAAAAGAGAAGAGGGAGAAGGAGAAGAAGTGATATATTTAACACCCTCTTTCTTTTTAACACACACGAAGGTAATAAAAAGACATATTCTTGATAAATTGACTTATATAATTAAAAGTAAGCTCATTTTTAATATTAAAATGTACAACTTAAATAAAATAATATAAGATGGGACAATCATAGTTACTATTAATTAATTTTGTATTACTAATTTTTTTTTAATTTTTTCTTTAAGTTAATAACGAAAATACTAACTAATAATGGTCATGTGGTACCAATAAGAAAACACACAAAAAATTCTATTTATATATAGGTTGCAAAATATTGTAACGCGGAGTCATTTATAAACTTTCTAATTCATTGCATTTGCTTACTAAGTCTTTATGCTTTTATCATCTTATTTCAATCAGGAGAAAAAGAAAAATATTTTGTTGTGAACTTTCTCAAAAACAAAGAAAAAATAAAATATATTGAAGTTTTAACAATACAATAATTGATTTTTCAATATTTCCTAATTTCACCTAAATTATAGTTTTTTCCAAAAAAATCCCATGGCCTTGAAAGGCCAAAGCCAGCCCGATGGGGCATGTTTGGTTCAAAAAAGCCTATTTTAAAAATAAATTGTCCTTTATCAATCCAACCTTACATATATTTTTCACAATTGAATGCGTGGATTCTAGAGATTTTAGTTCACTTTGGCCATATTTAGTGCTAAAGAAAGCAATGGAAAGAAGAGTAGGAGAGAGAGGGAAAAAAATTCAAGTCTTGTGTTGATAGGTTAACGTGATTTCCTGGATAGAATCGATAATTTGCTTCCATCTTTCTTGCATAATTAATTGAATGTTACAGTTGAAAGAAAGGAGAGGCAAAATATAATTTTGCCACATATGATGCTCTTTCATTAGTTTTTAAATATTTTCTTATTTTAGAGATGGTTTGATCACTTGTATATATTTTATTTTTATTTTTGTATTATTTTTTATTTCAAATATCTAAATAAAAAATATTTTTTATTTTTATATTAAAAATTTTATTTCATTCTTATTTCTCTTTTTCTTTTCTTTTTTTTTTTTAATTTTTTCATTCTATCAAATATAATTTTAAATAACTCCAAAAAGATTGGATCATTTACCATGAATAAATGCCCCTAAAGATTTTTACCTTAATATCTCTGATAATAGAAAAGTTTAAGGTAAAAACTCTATAAAATTACTCCACGTATTATTGCATTATTTGATTTGGATTAGATTTAGATATATTTTTGTATTTTTGTTATTAATTTTTTAATAAACATATAATTTTTAATTAAAAAATGACAAATGCATAGTTTAGTTAAAAATCATATATTTTACGTTATTATTAAAAAAAATCATATATATATATATATATTATAGTTTAACTAAAAAAATTTAATATCAGAAATTTAATTAATTGTATAAAAATTATTTTTATTTAATTTTCTGAGAGTGTCTATATGACATTTGTCACTTTCAAATGATTGCATTTCAAAAGAATCAAATGCAAATCTTGTTAACCAATAGCCATAGCACCACGTGTCATGTGCGTTGCCACAAACTAAAGATTCGTCCTCATCAGCTTTTGTCGCTTTCTAAAAAGAAAACTTACATTTTATTTTTTAAATTAGAATCTAACTTGCTAAATGTCCGTACATTGTACGGGACTTTTAAAAAATATAATGAAAAGTGTTTATGTTAAATGAATTTAATATAAATAATAAAAAATTGTCTATTATATGCGTGTTTAAAAATTAGCAGGTAATGATATGTAAATTTGTAATATTCTAAAATTTGAAAAAATTATATAAAGTCAAATATAATATGTGTGTACATATATACTGTAAACGTACAGTAATAATATTAATATTTAAATATTACATTAACATTTAATAATTAACTGCATAATCAATAAAAATTAACTTCTAAGCCTTTAAAAATTGACTTCTGTTAATCATATTATGATAATTGCAAAATGAAATTTTATATTTTAAAATTTAAATACCTATATCATAATTCGATTATACTTAAGTGGTTTTGCACAAAATGTTCAAATCATATATTATTACTCATTATTTATAATTTGGCTAGGAGTTACTTGTTTATTTGATAAAAAAAATTTTATAACATTGCCTTGTTATATAATATTATTTTTAAGAAACATCACTGAACTTTTAAAATATTGTTTTATAGCTTTGATAAACACAAAGTACTACCAAGATTTGGAAAACCAGAATGATGGGTAAATTTTCTTATTTATGACGTTGGTTACAATAAACTAATCTTTATATCTTAATAGCAATTAAAGTTGCTGTCAAGACATGTTCAAACAACAATTTAAGATAACACTTACTAGAATATTGTATCCCAACAACGGTTTGAAAAAATGTTCATCGCTACACTTTGCCCTAATGATGATTATATGGGTTTCTAAATTGTGACAATCATTTTTTTTTTTTTTGGTTTTTTTACTGGATTGGTCATTAGTTTAGATGTTTACATGAAGAATTTGCAAAGTTAACACAGCATAATATCATGAGATTAAGAAAAGTCTCCTAAGACCATGTTTGGAGGAGCTTCTGTCTAGTCTCCCATGTTTAGAGACAAACACATTACCAATTATTACTATTAATTTTAAAAAATAAACTTATAGCCAAATTACTCGGTCATCTCTCGCATCACCATGGTTTGATATAGGGGCTTTTTTTTCTCTTTATTATAAAAATAAATTACAAGGAAAAATTAAAAAATAAGCTACAACTTCAATGATATGTTTATTAAATATATTTAGTCGACATAAACAGATGATTAATGTAAAAGATTATAATAAATTAATTTTATTATTTTTAACACAAAATAAATAATATTAAAAAAAGTTTTGAGAAATACTTTCACAATAAAAAATTAAGAAATGTATTTTTTTAATGAGTTAACATTAAGAAATTAATTTTACACCTAAATAAGAGTTTTTAATCAAAATAAGTTTGGTTGTAACTTATTTTTTGATTCTAGAGTAGAGTTCAAGGAAGAGTAGTATAATTAATTCATCTCTCAAAGAAATAAAGAGTTATTTACTCAACATTATATTAAAATAATCATATTTGCTCAATAAGTTGGCATGTTAATTAGGCAAAATACAACAACAAAAAAAGAGGAAATAATGAGGGACAACTCCAATTACTAATAAGTGAAGGCATAGCAAGAAAAAATAAATCCCTCACCAAAACTCATGGGTTTGGAAGGAAGAAGCATTGAAACGATGGCACAAATTTCAACAACATATTTGTTATTGGGTGATAGACGAGGGAAAAGCTACTGACTATATGATGAGAGATAGATTTATTGGTAATCTATGGCTAACTAGTGAAGGATTACCAAGTGCTAAAGTTATCTCACTAAATTTATTGTTTTTGCGATTAGAGAGGAGGTAGCAAGGAAATATTCTCTTGCTAGTTAGTAAAGGAATTGTCCCTTACTAATCTCTCGCTAATGGATTTTGAATTTAAATTCTTAATTCCCAAATTGTAAATCTCTCTTATGCTTTCCCTTATCTCACTCTCTCTTTGCTTTCCTACTCTTTCATCACCATCATAGATTGCTAGTGTTTGCTTCCTACGCCTCTTCCAAAGCCTTCTAACTTTTAGGTTTGTCTCTTTCTATCTTCATCGATATCCTTAGTCTTCACTATTTGACACAAAATATTGGGTTTGATTTTTGCCAATAATTTCTTGTTGGTAAGCATATATTGATATGTATTATCATGAATTAGACCGATCATGAGTCAAAAAGACTAATTGACTTGATAGCTTTGATCCAAAAAATATAAATATGAGATCTAAAAAAAGTCTCAAAAAACTCAGACCTTTTTTCAAAACCTGACCTAACTAATAATTTTTTTATATATATTAATATTATTAAGTTTCATTCATTTCTCTTTTATTATTAAGTTTAACTGTTTTATTGGTTTATCATGATAAATTTGCTTTTATCAAAACATAGATTTTATGCTTTTGTAAGTTGAGATGTTATTTCAATTAATAAAATGGTTTATCAAGGATTTGGATAAAATGATTGAATAAAATTCTATTGCCTGCCTCATATACATGCTTCATAATAATAACCCAGAGAAAATGATAAAAGTATATTATTGTATTTAAAGTCAATTATATTTAAATTTTATTTTTCTTGAATTATTTTTTTACTTGAATTATTTTTTTAGATATAATAATGTTATAATAAAATTGCATAAATTGGATTTTTTTTAATATTTAGGTATATGTTGAAGTCTAGAAATTTGGCCCTAAAAAAAAATTTTTATTGGCCTAACTTGAATTTTTGTTACAATACCAAGCTAAACCCAGGCTTGCTTTTTTGAGTGTTTTTTTTTTCACGGGTCCAACCTGTTTTTACATGAGCTTGAATTATGATCTGGTCTATCATAAAATATGAATAACTAATCTTATAAAATGATAGGGTTGAAAGGGATTACAAGTTTAAATAGTCAATTAGATTTATTGATCGTAATAACTTCTTATTTGATATTTTAGTTACTTTGTTGCATTTTGCTTTATACTATTTGAAAAGAACTTTTAATGGGTTATTTGGTATTATGAGACAAACTATGAATTTCTAAGAAATAATAAATGATTCTAATGGGTCATTTAGTATACAAAATTATTAGATATATAAATAGAAAAGGAATGAAAATATGAATAAAAAGGATGGAGAATAACTTTCATATCCTTACTTAAAACAAAATCATAAAAAAAGGATAGACACTGTTGAATAATGATAATAAGAGTATAATAAACATTGCAAAAAGATTATTCTTCTCATTTCCTTTTCATTGTGCAACCAAATGGGCATCGGGAGGGGGGCAACCATCCCCTTGCCCTCCTTTGTGTCTATCACTATATTTACATATTTTAAAGAGTCTCAAATTATGAGAAAATTTTTGCTTAAGTTCCTAGGAGGAAGGCCATTGCTTATCCTGATGTGTATGCTTGTATTTTTAGTGTTAGATAAACCCATTTTATTAAATTCTATTTTTAGTTGAAAATGGAAATGATAACTTGTTACAAAACAATCGAACATGGCAAAAAGTTTGCATGATCTAATTTGCTAAGGTGGACTTATTATTTAGAATTCAAGTGCCTCCTTTTGGACTACTTTGTGTACATGCTTTCAAGTTAATTTAGGGAGTCAATTGTGTTTAACAATTTGTTTACAAGCTAATTTATGGATATTGGCTTCATTTATCTGATTTTCGATTTGTCAAACATAAAACAAATTTTTGTAATTATTTTTTTATTGTTTTCTTCTAAAATTTTTCCCATTATAAATTTTTCCTATTAATGACATCATGAATAGTTAAAGTCTCAAGAGATTGTTCTCATAATGAAACAAGCACGTAATGTGTGATTAAACATGTTGTTCTAGGTTCTTATCTATGTTAATTTTTTGAAGTGATATTGGAAGAAATATCCTCGGACCCTATGATCGATCACCAAACTAAATACTCATTAACCAAGATTCGTGATTCTTTAGAATCTAAAGAGGATTAGCTTACATTGTCATTTACTATTTTACACTGACTTTGACTTTGTTATTTCTCATTGTTTTCCTCTTTTCAATAGTTAAATGGTGTTTAAACTAATTTATGTGTATCATCCTATAAATCCTATAAACTTTTTCACTATGTGTAATTTATTACTAAATGATTATTTAATTGACTAGTTATTATATGCATTACGTGTGTGGTCATTTAGTATTTACTCATTCACCTAATTAGCTAGGTGTAGCATGTAAAGATTGTGGAACTATTTAGGCATTACCATACTTTTGTAGTCAAAGTAAGCATACATTTTGAAAAAAAAAATTTTATTTAAGAGATTACCAAAAATTGAGCTCCTTGTATAGCTTTCAAACTTCCAAAATAACACCTAAATACTAATAATTTTTAAACTTGTTGTCTTTGACAAGAAACGTAATTATAATCTATATTTTTTCTTTAATTTTTTTTGCTGTATAGGTATGCTACTCATGTTAAACTAGTAATTTCGATTCTATTGTGGCTTGTATTGTAATTGATCAAATTCAAGTGTACAAGTTGTAAACTTGTACTTCTACCCTATATATGATAATCACAATTACACTTTTTTCCCTTATTACAAACTCTATATATGTGTGAATAAAATATTTGCATTTCATAGGTAGTGAGCCAAAATGAAGGCTGGCATTTTTTTTGGTGATCTTAAGATATATGGGTTAGATGATATTAACCTGTTATATGTATTACTTATTATTTGTATTTGAGAATTAGTAATGCTTCTTGTATTAAAATTGGAATAAGTTTATCAAGGGAACGTTCTATGTAATAGTTCAAATTTCAAAATAAAACCAAAGACATTTACTATCTTCTATGAAAAATTTGCCTATAAATGTACAAATAGAATAAGTAATTTTAGCTTTGTTTTTTAAAGTCTATGTATCATGCCACTTAGAGGTAGAGTCTCCAAGGGAGGTAGATATTAGATGCAAGTAGACATAGTGAGTTCTCTTGCCCACATATCTCAGACCTTCTTACCCCACATACCTTTAACCCACCTGCCCCACGTACGAGTGACCTTCCTTTCCACGTACCTCTAACCCACCCACCCTATGTACCTTTGACCTATCTAGTTCTACACTGTAAGGCACTATTGTCCCATTGGGAGGTCTTACAAGGCAACTACTATTAGGGTAGTTGTTACTTTTTTTGGGACAACTCTTGCTTCAGCTAAGCCATTTTCTTTATGGGTAGGAGGGAACTAATTTGGTTAGTCGCAAGAAATCTCTCGTAAGTATTTTTATGAGATATTATTTTAATTTACAATACAAATATGACATTAATATTTCACTTTCATTGCAAGATCCAAATCGAGCCTGCTAAGATCATCACCTGGATCATCCACCTGGTGATGGCTTGGATGCTCTGTGTAGCTCCTAAACGGAAGTACTATCCACAGAACATGAAGGATGCCCTATTTACTAAATTCATGGTATGCAATTAATGTTTTTTAACTGTGTCATTAATTATTTTAATTTGGTTAACATTAATCATTATTTGCTTTTATATTTGTAGGTCATACATTGTTTTGCCATATAGGAGGAATGCCCTCTTGGCAAGAAGTGTGTGGGACAAGACATGTTGGGATCAATATCCAAACATGTTTCACAATGCAAGAAAGGTGGCCATGAGTGTAGTAAACACAACCAACATTCAATAAGCCTAAGGTTTGGCTTCATCAAGCATGTATGTGGAGGTTTAGGATGGTTTCTTGGATATTTAGGCACGGGAGGCTTGGTAGAGCACCTCTGCAACTACCAAGAAGAATCAGGCCTCTATACCTAGAACCTTTATGCATACTAGCAAGTCCATTAGTTTCACCAAGCATAAGAAGAAGATGATAATTAATTTTATTAGTTTTTTTAATTTCTAATTACTTTAATTTTTTTATCTATTAAGTCCAAATTAACTTGCAGGTGGATGAACTAAAGAGAAGTATCATATTAAGAAGTGTAAGATATGACCTAGAATAAGAAAGGTACATGCCAACCAATAAGTTTTG
Organism: Erythrophleum fordii; assembly: GCA_032878935.1. Lineage (NCBI taxonomy): Eukaryota > Viridiplantae > Streptophyta > Magnoliopsida > Fabales > Fabaceae > Erythrophleum > Erythrophleum fordii. The sequence continues at coordinate 28,567,091 of JAVQMF010000058.1, read as the reverse complement.
AAGCACTCAAGGCAATTTATTGTAAGTTATCGCCTATTATTTGTGTTTCTTAGCTTGCTATTATTTTGATAACTAATTATTTTATAATTCTATGTGTTCAAGAGAATCTTGGCACCAAAATAGCCTAGAAATATGGGAAAGACCCAATGAGACATCCTCCAATCAACCTAGATGTGTGGAGGGAAGCTGTTGATCTAAACAAAAAAGGACAAGTCCATGGTTTGGGTAACTCCAACTTCAAAGTGCCTGGATCAGAATATGTGACGAGTCCTTTTGAATCTCACCCCCTTCAGTAGGACCAAGTGAATGATATATTAGCCTTAATTATTATGACCATTGAGTGGTGAATAAAGGAGTAAATGGATCAATAGCTACATAGCATTGTATAGCCATTAACAAGTGTTCTTAGCTTCCCAAAAGAAATTGTTGCAAAATTCACCTCACAATGACTGACAACACCACCACTGCAGCAACAATTGGTTCATCCAAGTCACAAGTAAATTTTGATTATATCAGTAAGGCGAAGGAGAGACACAAGGACAAAAAGGGTACAAAAGAAAATTTGGCTATAGATAACTTGCTTTAAGTATTTCTTAATTATGTATTAAATTCTTAATAATTTAAAAAATATTCACTTTTATTTAAATAATATATAATCTTTCCCTACATTAAGTTACTCCATATTATATTTATAGGTAGTTTTTCAAGTTATTAATTTAAGAACAAATAAAACGCGCCCGCGCACACATTTTTCAATGAGGGATGGACAAGAGAATTATTCCCTCACTGAATAGCGAAAGAAATAGGTAAAAATAAGCTGAATTTATTGAAGGAAAATTGCCAAGGAAATTTTCATCGAAATTCTACCAATAAAGGGAACTTAATGAGAGATTAAGGAAGGAAAAATTTTATCGCTAATAAACAATTGGTATATAGTGAGAGACATGTTCCCTGCTATTCTTCCACTAAACTCTCACTGAGATACTTTAGCAAGGAAATGAGAAAATTTTTTCTCACAAAATTTACAATTTCTTATAGTGAAATATAAGACTCACTCTATTTATCATTTTCTATATTTACTGACATGTAGGCATATGAGTTAAAATTTGTTCAAATTCTTTTAAGGTGTCTTCAAAGATATCAAATATCAAACCCTTACTCTACCATATGCCAAAGACGTCATATTTTTTGAGATATCGAAGCAAAATATTACATCTTGAAACACCGTTTTAAAATATAATCTCTGGAAACACTAAAAAATAATTTTTTTTTAGACTAGTTGTTCTTACCACAGATCATAAACCAGCGTTGAACTTTATTGCACGAATCTACTATTACATATCAATAACACCAATTAATATTCAATACGTGTTCCAAAAAAAGAAATGAATAAATAGGGTAAAATCCAATAACGAAGCATAACTACAGTATTTGTAGCCACCATGGCTTTTTAATTTTTGGGTCAAAGTCCACCAACACTTTAAATAAGGGAATATGAAAACCACCTTTTTATCATTTGGTAAACTTCCTTAGGTTTAAATGTTTGGGCTACATGACCAGCACCCTATGCGGAAAGACGAAAAGCAAAAGTCAGTATTCATATAAGAATAGACTCGAAAATGTATAAAGAAAATAAATTTACTAAGCGAAGTTATCAGTTGAAGGTTTTGCTTACTTTCACAGCCACATATGTCAAATAGTAGTCATGTTTCTTGTAGATTTGCGTGTACCTGTCAAAAGAGAGCGATGCGATCATATAGTTACTTAGGTGAAATTTTTTATTTTGGTTTTTTCTTAAAATTTTTTAATTAAAACATAATAAATGTATAATTTTTTTAAAAATAATATGATAAATATTATTATATTTTTATCTACAAAAATTATATCTATTATATTTTTATTAAAAAATCTGATAATAAAGATATAAATAAGGGTATATAATTTTTTTAAATTGTAGATATTTTCCTAATTAAGGCAGTAATTTTGATCAGGTTTGCACGCGTATCTTGCAAGGAGGTTCAGTTTTGTAATCCGAGTTCTTTTTCTTCCCCCTCTTTATATTCCTTTTTTTTCCTCTTTATATTTCTTTTTTTTTTTTAATTCATATGTAATAATGAAAAAATTACATAGTTTAAATGCATTCAAATGCAATATAAAGAGAGGTAATTAGTTGATTTACAAATTAGTTTATATCAAAATATCGACACTTTTTTAACATATATATATATATATATATATATATAAAGTAATTCCTTTGATGCTTACATATTCTATTAGCACTAAATTTTTCATAAAATAATGACTATATTTCAACTGTGATGATAGTATATATATATATACTAAATTATAATTACTTAAAAGAACAATTTTTTGAAAAATAAAAAGAGCCTGTCGCACAACCGCAACTGCAAAAAATTTTAGTGTAACTGTTTATCATGCAGTAATCTAGAATACTAAATAATAATTTACTCTAACACTTCTAAGCTGCAAAATGGTTCGAATAATAATTGAAACTGATTACTTACCCTGCGACTTGACCATCAACAAACCATGCACGCCAAGGATCATCTATTTTCAAGTTCAATGACTTTATCCAAGCTTGGGTACCGATATGCGGCATCGACATGTCGAGATCAGCACTGTGATGAGGAGTTTGAACATCAGTGAAATTCCCCAATTAAAACAAAAGTTAGCTTCTTTTTTGTTTTTTTCTTTTAGATTTCAGGTTTTTTAGTAAAAATATTCAAATTCAAAGTGTTAATTTTCTTTAGCATGATAAAATATTCTCAATAGAGTAACAGGTTAATTATCAAAATGCACTACGTTTATTCACATTATGTAAACTCAAGGTATGTGGTCACTCTTGAAGTTGGGACTAGGGAAGTTTATAAGGGATTGTTGTTTAAGATATAAAATTCTTAAGAATTTACTTTCAGATCTTGGGTTGAAGAATTTATAAGGAATTCATGTCCAGACTCTGGTAACCATTTGTTTTTAATTTAGCAACTGTTTGTCTGTGCTGCACATAAAAATAAATAAATAATATGACTTTTTTATAAGAAGCCCAGAAAGCATTTAACACATTTCAAACCTGTATTGTTGCAGAACTTTTGAAAAGAGATATTTTGAAAAACATAAATTTCACACAGATCCTTATGCTACTATGGGATGTGCCGTGTATGGTGCTGGTATTTGTTTACTGCACTTATCTAAATGATAGTTGTACTTGTAACTAGTATATATATATATATATACACACGCGCGCGCGCGCACATTGCTTGTTGCTTTGATCAACTTTATATAAACATACAATGTATCGGCTTCAACCTATAATCTAATCAAGTCTCTCTTCGAGTAGCCCTATTAACTGTATAAGCACATCCTCTTCGGCTATGGCTTCTCTCGAGAAATCCTCTGGGGCTTTCTCGGGAAGAAACATATCTCCTTGCCCGGAGTAACAAGAAAGTTAAATAAAATGATAATGTGGGGGCCACCATGGATGATACCATGGTGAAGGGTATTCAAGGAAAGGAAGATCATCCAACTGAACGTGGGGAAAGTTTCTGCCCCCGTAGAAGCAGCTCAGATAGCCAACAAGAAGGAAGGGAAAACTGTCTTACAACGATTCTCTTCTTAGTTTTAATGGTGGCAATAGTAGAGGCTCTAGAGCTTTGGATTTAGAGGAGCATGATAAGCTGAGCTAGCTATGATTTTATTGAGCACGAAGATGAAGAGCCTGATGATAAGGGGCAAGAGGAAGATCCAATCAAACCTGTCATCCCTACTTCTAGAGACATTGGAATGGTCTCAACCCTGGCGCTGTTCACTGATTGTCAAGCTTATAGGAAAGACAGCTGGGTTATGGTACCTAGAGGCTCAGCATAACTGTATGTGTTACCCTTATAGAGGTATGAGGTTAGTTGATCTGGGTAATCAGTGTTGGAAGACAAAAATAAGATATATGAGAAGTAATATCACGATATTATACGAAAGAGAGATACACTTTCTATATATTATGAATTGTTCTACAATTCTATTTTTCTATCTTACACACTAACACTCACTTCCTATTTATACTAATGTTTTAGGACTCTTAAACTCACTTTATTAACCATTATATTTATAAAACACATATTTTCATATATATAAATCACATACTTTAAGATAATAACTTATGACGCATAACACTAAAAGTCTTCACATACTTTTAAACATACAAACACTTAAAAGACTCGCAAAACACTAAGAAATAATATTTAAATTTACTTATTTCCAACATCCCAATCTTAAAAAAACAAGCAATAGCATCCTAAAGACTAAGTCATTTATTCCAAGTTGCAACTATTTAGGCATGTTTTCAACACTCCTCCTTGTCTTAATAGTTGCAGACACCCTATTTGATTCTTAAGTCCTACAATAGAGTAGACTAACTTCACCTTCTTTCTATATTTTCCTTAAGAAAAACAATTAGATCTTAAAATGCTTAATCCTGCCATGAAAAACAAGATTATATGAGATAGAAATTGCAAGTTGATTGTCAACAAAAATCTATGTTGGCTCATTTTGCTCCTTATGTAAACTTGCAAGTATGTTTCTGAGCCAAATTGCTTGATTCACAGTAGCAGTGGCTATGACATATTCAGCCTCAATAATGCTTTGAGCTACAACATCTTGCTTCTTTAAATAGCACGAAAATACTCATGATCAAAAGCTAAAATAATAACCTGTTCTGCTTCTTATGTTATCAATCGAACCTCCCCAATCACTATCAGAATATCTATGTAGCTTAAAATTCTAAAAGTGAGATTACTTAATACCATAATCTACAGTGCCCTTAACATATCTCACAATTCGTTTGGCAGCATAAAGACACACTTCACTGGCAAAATACATAAATCTTGAAAGTATGCTAACTGCAAACATAATGTCATATCTGGTTATAGTAAGATACATTAAGCAACCAATTAGGCTTTTATAATGATGTTCATCAACTTTATTAGCTCCATCATCTTTGCTAAATTTCTCCTTTTGATTCATTGGAGTAGTAATACTTTCGCAATTCTCCATATGAAATTTTTTATTTCCCTTGCATACTTCTTTTGGCATACGAAAACTTCATCATGATTTTGTTTCACCTCCATTCCCCCAAAAAAAAAAAAAAGTTATTAAGCCAAGGTCTATCATCTCAAATACTTGGAGTGTATTAGCGATCTCCTTTATTAACTTCTCATCATTTCTTGTTACAAGTAAATCATCAACACAGACAAAAATTATGATTAAATTAGCATTTGTCTGCTTCACATATAATGTAGCTTCACATAGATTTTTTATGAATCCAAGATTTTGAAGATGATCATCAATTCTACTATACTAGGCCCCAAAGGCCTATTTAAGACCATACAAGATCTTTTTTATCTTGTAAATCTTCTCCTCTTGTTTCTTAACTTGAAACCCCTCAGGCTACTCTACAAATATCTCCCCCTACAAATAACTATTTAAGAAAGCAGACTTTACATCTAAATGGTTAACTTTCCATTCCTTATGCGTAGTTAATGCAAGCAACATTCTGATTGTATCAAGGCATGCAACTAAAGCAACTATTTTTGAGAAATTTACTCCAAACGCTTGAGCATATGCCTCCACCACCAATCTTGCTTTGTATTTGTTTACAAAACCATCTGCATTAAGTTTGGGCTATAAACCCATTTGACTCTTATGGGCTGTTTATGTTGCAATCTATCTTCTAGTTTCCATGTATCAATTTTTTCTAAGCTCTTATTTCATTACTTCAATCCACTTGTCATCTTTCTCAATTTCTTTAAATTCTACAGGTTCTAAGATAGCAACATTACTTCTTTCATAAATTTCAGATAAGGTTTTGTACCTCTAACTAGAAAATCATTTATGTTATCATCAAAATGTTGTGGAATTTTTGGCAACTACTTCTTTATTGGCTCCTCCTATCTCCATTGTTTATCCTCCATGAACTTAACATCTCTGTTTATAAGAATTTTCCCATTTTATGGTTGGAAAATTCTATAAGCTTTGAAAGTGCTGCTATATCCAATGAAAATTGCTAGTTCTGCCCTTTTATCAAGTTTGTCTCTTTTAACTTGTGGCACATAAGAAAAACAAACACAACAAAGAACTTTCAGATTTTGTAAATCGTGTTTGTAACCAAACCAAGCTTTAAATGGAGTTCTTTTTTTTTTTTTGTTTATACAGTGCTCTAGTTAGCAACCTATTTAGCAAGAATATTGCAATGTTTGTAGCCTCTACCCATAACTTCTTTGGTAGCTCTTTTTCATATAGCATGCATCTTATCATTTCCATAACACTTCAATCTTTTCTCTAACTTATGTCATTCTATTGTGGAGTATAAGGTGTTGTGAATTAGTGCTCAATATCAGTTTCTTCACAAAATCTATCAAAAGTCTCATTTGTGTATTCTTTCCCATTATCTGACCTTATTGTACACAGCCTGCAACCACTTTGATTCTCCACCAATATTTTATATTTCCCAAATATATTAACACCCTCATATTTGGATTTGAAGAAATAAATCCAGCAAAATCCAATACAATCATCAATAAATATAATATAATATTTATTACCATTTAAAGATGATGTGCTCTGAGGTCCTCTAACATTCGTGTGTACCAACTGCAACCCACATGTTGCTCTCCATGCTATTTGAGGAAATGGTTTTCTAACTTGCTTGCCAAATTGACAAGCCACACAATTAGCTAGCTTGATACAATCATCAATAAATATAATATAATATTTATTACCATTTAAAGATGATGTTCTTTGAGGCCCTCTAACATCCGTGTGTACCAACTGCAACCCACATATTGCTCTCCATGCTATTTAAGGGAATGGTCTTCCAACTTGCTTGCCAAAGTGACAAGCCACACAATTAGCGAGCATGTCTTCCATTAACAGCACACCTCTTACTAAGGCATGTTTTTGTATGTATAGAAGTCCACTATCATGAAAGTGGCCAAGCCTCTTACACCATAATTCAGTATTGCTTATAGTGCTTGAAAAAGCCATTGGCTCCTCTTCCATCAAATTTAGAGCATAGCTTTTACCTATCATTTTCACCTTAAATGCTTTCTACCTTTGTATCTTTGATCAAGCACCATTTCAAATATAACTTTAAAACCTTTTTCTACGAGGTGCACAACATTAAATAGATTTTGGTTAATATTAGGTATATATAAAACATCTATGATATACTTCAAACTTGTCAAACTTTCTATATCCATTGTTCCTTTTCCCTTTACTGGTATAAAATCACTATTTCCAATTTTCATTTTAGAGACAATGGTCTTGTCAAGCTCTTTAAAGAGCTTTTAGTCATTGGTCATGTGGTTTGTGCAACTACTATCTATCAATGTCTTGATGATGTTTTTCCCTCTTCATATTATTAACACTTGCAAACCTCCTCCATATGCCTAATATTATTATACTTTTTGCACTTGACATCAAGCCTCCACCAACATTTTCTTTGAGAATGATTTTTTTTTGGGCAATGTGGATAGGGGGAAAAGTTTCATCTTTGTTAGCCTACTGCTTGTTGTAGAAAGGTTTCTTGTTGTTCTTCCTTTTGTCTTTTTTTGTCTTTGCCTCCTCCTGAGTTTTGTGTTTTGATATGGAAAGCACCTTGTATTGCCTCCTCTTGCCTCACCATTCTTCTATGCTCTTGTGCTTGCAAAACATTTACTAATTCTCCTAAAAACATACTGGATAGGTCTTTTGACTCCTTTAATAATGATATCTTGGGTTCATATTTTTCAAGTATAGTGACAAGCATTTTTGGCATTATTTTTTCATTAGGAAAATCCTTACCAAGAAGTCATACCTTGTTTACAATGTTTAGTAGCCTATTAACCTAGCCTTTAATAGTTTTTGTCTCCTTCATGCTCTGCATCTCGAATTCTTTGATCAAGTTTAACACCTACATGCCTTTGGTTCTTTCACTACCTTGATATTACGATTTGAGATAGTTACAGATGTCCTTAGCAGACTGCAGATTCATAATTCTTGTAAATATTATGCTTGACATGGCAGAAAAAATAAACTTTAGCTTTAGACTCCTTTCTCTGACTTCCGTTATGATTCTTCAACTGGGCTATCATGGAGTTTTTAGGCAATGAAAAATTTTCATAGTTATTTTTTACAGCCTCTCAAAGATCCAGAGCTTCAAGATGAATAGTCATCTTGATAGCTCAGGCTTCATAGTTATCACCATAAAAAACTAGCGATGTAACAGTTATGGATGATGTGTTAACTTCCATTATAGGTTCACTCAACTCATAAATCTCTCAAGATAAATGCTCTAATACCAATATGTTAGAAAATAAAAATAAGATATAGGAGGAGCACTATCACAATATTATATAGAAGAGGGATACACTTCATATATATTGTGAATTGCTTTACAAATCCATTGTTCTATAAATCCATTATTCTATCTTACAGACTAACACTCACTTCTTATCTCTACTAATGTTTTAAGTCTATTAAACTCACTCTATTAACCATTATATTTATGAGACACACATTTCCATTTACATGAACCACATATTTCAAAATAATAACTCATGACACATAACACTAAAAGTCTTCATATATTCCTAAACACACAAACACATAGAAGACTCACAAAACACTAAGAGATAATATTTAAGTTTAATTATTTCCAACATCTTAATCTTCAAAACACAAGCAATAGCATTCTAAAAACCAAGTCGTTCATTCTAAGTTGCAACTATCTAGGCACGTTTTCAACAATCACTATCGTTTGGCTAGATCTTCTTTGCATAAAATTATGATTTTGCTTTGCATTGGGGGCGACCCTGGATGATAATGGATAATTACCTAATGGTGCAAAGTTGGAGGCCAGACTTTGGTCCTGAAGAGGACAAATTAACAAATTTGTCATATGGATTAGAGTGGCTAGGCTTCAATTTGAATACTATAATTGCACTTTCTTTAGGCTTGGGAACATGGTTGGGCGTAATCAATGAGAACACCTAGAAAAATATTAATGATGACTTTATAGTTGAGCGAGGGGCGTTCCCAAGACTATGCATAGAAGTTGACCTTTGGCAGCAATTGCTCTCAAAGTTTACATTCTGAAGAAAAGTCCGTAGGATAAAGTATAAAGGTTGACACTTTATATGCTTCAAGTTTGGTTGTTATGAGCATAAAATAAAAGATTATCCCTAGCTGAGCAAGAAGAACTCCAATGGAGAGGTAGGCAAAAAGCAAACTACTTTATAGGTTCCAAATATGTCATAAGCTCAAAGTCCATAAAAAGATGATGCTACCTTTGGTCCTTGGATAATTGTTTTAAAACCTCAAAAGAGAAAGACAACTTTTGGTTAGAAAGAGTAGGCACTATTGTTGGAAAGCAAAAGCAAACTTTTGGTAGCACAGAAAAACAGGATCAAGATTCAACATATCAAGGACTTCATGGAGCACAATTCTTGGGAAGGTATTACAGAGAATCCTACTATTTCTGTGAAGGACAGGATTGATCTTTTTTTAGTACCTCAAATCCTAATGTTATTTCTCACTTCGATAGCATGCGCAAATCAAGGAGCAAGACATAGATTCACTTGGGTGTAAAAGTCAAACCCATTAAGTTAGGTTATGAAACTAACCAAAACACACATGGGGTTATGTGACTCAACAAGAATGCGTGGGCAAGGAAAACAAAGGCAAGGGTATTGTTAAGTCCTTTTGGTAGAGAAGCCAAATTGAACTTTTAAATAAACAAAGCTAAGGCCTGTCATGCTTTTAGCCAACATAATATGCTTGCTTCAAACTCAGGTTCCTCCTTCTTTAAACTTCACAAAGAAATTAGATTCTTTGTAGGCATATAGTTACGTAGTCCAAAAAAGAGTGAGACAAATGAGTATGAGCGTATATGGAACTTACTTTCTTTCTGTATACTCATTTTCTCTTTTCTCTTTGCCTCTTTCCAATTGCATTATATGTAACTAATTTGTAGATGCAAAAGTTTGGGACTCCCTCATAGGCATACTTATGCTAATCTAATGGATGGGAAAGGAAGGCCTCACAAAGACCATTCAAAGAAACAAACCACCTGATACTATTGACTCCTTCCAATTATTTAAGATGGCCGAGCAAAATTTGGTGGGTAAATACGGCAATGATACTTTTGTTTCTTTGGGAGCACTTAGGATTTACCATAGTGGTCTGTAATTATTTTTCTTCCCTTCTCTATTTCATCATGAATTTTCTTTGTAAGAATTAATAGAGGGTCCAATTTGAAAACCTTTCTCAATATTGTTAAAGATATGATTTCTTTTCATGGTGTTGGTCTTTTCGCTTTGTTAGAAATCAGATTTAGCGGCCCAAAGACAGATATGGTGGTGAGAAAATTGGTTTGACTTGTCCTTTTCGTGTTGAGGCTGGAGGCTTTGCCTGAAAAATTTGGCTCCCTTAGAAAAAAATCTCTACTTCAATATCTAGGTGCTCCATTCCATAAACAATTCATTCACTACAGCATCTCGATTTGGAGTTGTCCTCTTTCTTGGTTAAACCACTGTAGTGTATGGTAGCCCACAACCTAATCTAAGATTCTCTGGTATGAACTCTCTCTCTTCTAGCCAATAACATCAATAAACCGAGGGTGTTTATGGGTAATTTTAATGCTTTTCTTTCTCCTTAGGGTAAATGTAGTAGTGATCATATTAATTGGTTATCTGTTGCAATGTTTAGTGACTGCATCAATGAATCTCATCTACTAGATTTAGGTTTTCTATGTCCAAGCTTCACGTGGGAGAGGCATGAGGTAAAAAAAAAAGAATAGACTCAGCCTTCTCTAATGCTATTTGGTGAACCAATTTCAAGGAAGCTAGTGTCACCCACCTCCTAGAGTCAAAATATGATCATAGGCCTTGCTGCTCAGGCTAAACCTGGATAGAGAAGATACTTCTTATAATTGGCCATTCTACTTCCAAGTGGCATGGCTTATTGGTGATACTTTCCTTATGGTTGTTTCTAGATCTTAACATTTGAAAGGATTTGAAAGATAATGCCAATCATTTACCGAAGCGAAGAACCATTGGAATAGAAATCATTTTAGGAATGCTTTCATAAAGAAATGCCATATCACGAAAAGGATCCATGGTATTGATGGCTATTTGCACAACGAGCCAATGTTAGTATGTAGCTTCTTACAACTACTCAACAACCTACTGTTAGCCCCAAGGTTTTGATCTGAATTTAATTATTTTGATGATAACAAAATTCTTAAGTTAAAATTTATACAAGTATTAAGTTAAAAATACTCAAATATTGCTTATTGCTTATTGCATTAATTTATGTTATTAATTTAATTTTATAAGCAATAACAATTAGTTAAGAAAAAGAAAATTCATTAAAATAATGTATGCTTTCTAAATGTTTAGTCGCAGCACATGTCATGAATATATATACCTACATATCATTAAAGCATTCTAACCATTTGAAGGCTTTAGGAAAGTTGTTTTATTTGTATAATATATTATATTGGGAGGTCCTTTTTTACTTTTACAGAACATTAAATGAGGTATCACGTCCCTTTGCAAATCTCAATGGAATACATTGAACAATGTGAAAGTAAAAACTCAATGGGAAAAAGGAAATTTGATGCCATAAAGTAAAAATAAATAGGAAGTTTTGACCACTCCTTCCCACACCTAGGTTAATCGAAGTAGAAGAAAAAAAATGTTAAAGAGATAAAGAGGCAAAAACCATTGAAGGAGATAAAAGAGCATGGGAAGCCAAAACAGTACAAGTTCTTCCTCTGCAATTTCTTATTCATCAAACCAGTAGTAACATCGCAAATTTCATATTCAAGAAACAGAGAAGAATATTGGAGATTCTCCAAAAGTCATCTCATTTAGGATCCTTTCATAAGCTCTTTATCCAAAGCCTTTCTTTTTTCATCTGAATAAAGTTGCAGAGGCAAATTTGTGAACGAAGAAGAAAATAGCCTATGAAGCCGAAAGAATAACTTCATTGGCAGTCTCTACTTCCATACCTCTTGCAACAGCTATATTTGTGAAGTTGAACTCTCCAAGGGATATATTTTCTTTGGGAGCCACTATATAACAATAAGATGAAGAACTGAAGGTGATAGAGAACTGAAGCAAAGAAAAAAAGAGCTAAGTTATATTACAGTATTCATTTTTTCCTCATCTTAAATTTCTAAGTTTAGTTTCTGAGTAAATCTAACTTGTAAGAGTTTTTGAAAGTGAGCATATTATAATATTTTATTGATAAATTTTTTCTCATATCATTCTGTAAATCTCTCCTAAGTGTGAAGAAAGTAAATTTTGAGCAAGTTTGTGTGAAACTTCAGTGATGTAAAAGTTTTAGGTGAACTTAGAAACCTAGTTTCTGTGGATGTGTACTCTGATTTTATAGTGAAAATCCCTTGGTGAATTGCAAGAGAACTGGACGTAGGTCAAGTAGACCGAACCAAGATATATTAAGTATTTTCCTCCATTTACTTCGCTTTTAATTCTCTTTTAGCTTCTGTATTAAAACCTTGTCAACAAAGTTCTATTTTGTCTCTTTAGTCTTTACTTTTCAATTATTTTTTAAAAGATCATGTCGACAAGATTTTAGTCTATCTACAAGGTTTTCGGTTTTTAACAGTTTTGTTTCAATTGCTAATTCTTATTGTGAAAGCACCTATTCACCCCCTTTAAGTGCATTCTTCACCCACCTCTTGTACCATTCATCTCATTGGCTAGGGACCTCTAGAGGCTTGGGTAAGGGCAAAGTTAATGAGTCTATCCAAGAGATTAGAGACCATGCAGCTTGTTGTTGGGTTGTCCAGAATGCTGTAGGAAACTTCTTGAAGGGTTTCTGTTCATAACCGGTGTTGTTCTATCACGGTGGCTGAGCTCTAGACCATTCTTGATGGTCTTGAGATTGTTTGACGCATGCCTTGTACTAATATGGTTTTGGAAGCTGACTCCAAAACAGCCATTGAAATGGTGGAGAAAGGTGTTCCAGGGCTTTGTCCATGTTTTCGCATGGTAGGCAAGATTAAGGAGATGGTTTCTAGAGATTGGACCGTTCACATTCATCATACTTTTCGTGAAGGAAAAAGAGTCGTTTATCGTTTCGCTAACCATGGGCACCAAGTTGGTAGCCACATGCATGTTTTCTAAAGTCCTCCAATGGAATGTGGCCAGCTTCTGCTTGAAGACCCGATGAGTGTTGCTTTCCTTGGAGATGTTTTAGCTTAGTTTTTCTATTTCCTTTTTTGGTGTACCAAACAAAAAAAAAACTCTTTCCCTTCTTCAGGCATATTTGGTTAATATGTATTATTTTCTTCAAAAGTACCTGAATTCAAAATTTTATGGAGCCATTTGGTATACCATCATTTTCATCCTAATATCTTCAACGTCAAGAAGCATTATTCAAGATGTAATGATATCCAAGCGGCATGCAAGATGTCTGCTTTACTAATTAAGTTCTGATAGGTACTCTTACGATCAAAATTGTTAGCTTAGAAGCGAGATTCTTTAAGGCACCTCTCATTCATGCAGGATATAAAGGTTCTATATTCTTGTAACTTATTTTATGATCTATATATGCGTGTATCTAAATCTCAATTTGGAAGTGATCAAATTCTATTCATGATCTGAACTTTATAGACGTCTCATATTATTTCCACCTAAGCTTCAAAGAATTTTAATTTAAACCTTACCATCTTGATCAATCTAATTCATGCTTCAGTAAATGAAATCTATAGCATACCAGCCAAATTAACTCATAAAACTACTACCCTTGCTCATACCAAAAGTAAGGATGATGAGATTTACCAGTATATAAGAGACTGAAGGTTTGTAACAGTGAGATTGCGATGATAATCAACAACACTAGATAGACTTGATGTGTATGATAAACTCTCGTTGCATCTCTCAAACTCCTCCTTAGTTCCCTTAGGAGACATTATACAAATTAATTTCGTAGTTAATTCTTGAATTAGTTTCAATATATATAATTAATAAACTGAGTAGATTCTTACCTCTCTAATATGAAGAGCCTTCCTAACATCCTCATCATTTGCCCATAGGTTAACAAGTATGTGATCATAACCCTACAAGTAAATTCCAAATTAAAAGGAATGTGAGTGTGCTTGCACACGTCTATATATATACACACACAGACAAATTTACTCACACGACACCAGAATGCTGAAATGTTCTGTAATGACTGGAGGATCCCTTCTGATGAATCTTCCAAGAGAATTCTTTCATTCTCATTGGGAGTAGTAATACAGACAGGTTCCAAAATTTGATTCATGTTTATGTAACGAACCAGCTGCAAATGAATAATAGGTTATACACTTAGTTATTTTCTATCTATGCAATACTTGTAATGATTAAAAGAAACTAAGTGTGGAAGCTTTTATACTAACACGAGAGTAAGCTTCATAATCTGAGACGCACTTTGTGTTGTTTGGATTAATGTTGACATAATCACCATTACAACTTTCTTTAATTGACTGCAAAAGAAGATATCAAACTAATTTTAGACAGGTAATTCTAAGAGTTTGATCTGTCAACAAGTTGAGTTTTTCACCGCTGGATGTATCTCGAGATTTTCGCAATTTCACTTTAATAATTCATTGGCTGAATTATAAGCTAAAAAACTAAAGTGATAGAATCTTGGTATGCATTTATAAAGGTAAGACAACTCAACCTCTAGGGATCGTAGAGCTCTCTCTAAAATTGCACATTTTAGACATACATGTGAAAGCATACCCATCCTAATCAATTATACAAGTAAATGTAGAAAGCTATGATATAAATTAATTACTATCATAATTTAGACAAAATTTGATCAGCTTTGGAATGAATGCATAAATAGAATACAATGACCAAAATAACCTCATAGAGCTCATCTGATATAAGACTCATCTGGTGTGCATAAACAACTTGTGCGTTATGGTCCAGATACGTATCAGCTGCTGGGCTGGCAAGCACAAAACCCTAACGCTAATTGAGAGTTAATGATGTTTGTTGTCATAAATAAGATGCCAAGGCAGTACTCTATATTAATCGAGCCAAAAAAATTATAGTGAAAATTCTCCTTTAGTGCCTCCTGAGGCGTCATATTCACCTCTAGTACCATTAATGATTTTAGAACAGTGTCTTAGAAAGAGAATATGGTACCTTTTAAGGTACCAGTCTGGAATATGATGCCTCACAAGGAACTAGAGGGGCCTTTTTCAGAAAATAAAAGCTCTAAACACAACATGTACTCTATTGTACTTTGATATTCATGAGTGGATTGCTTCCTGCTTTGTAGCCTGCCACTCAAGTAAAGCATAGAAGAAATTAAAACCAAAAAAATAAAAATAAAAAATAAAACAAATGCTAAAGTTGGCCAGCTGCATAAACAAGGTAAAATGGTACACTGTTTAACCTTCATATACTTTTTTAACAAGAGGAACAGCAGGTAGAGTTGAATATGAACCACCACCAATGTAAAATGGATTTGAGTCATACTCAGGATGATCAATAAACCACTGCATTAATTGCAATCATCAGAAGAAGATAAAGCGTACCATATATATACAACATTTATTTGCATTCTCCTTTGAAAATTAGATAAGCAAGGATGTGGTTCCATTAATGACCAGGGCCAAGTCTGATAGAAAACCTGGTAACAATTCTATGCTAAATAGCAACTATGGGTGCTAGTTGAGTGTTTGTCAAAAATTATAAATCATTTTATATCTAATATTGTTTACCTTTTGTAGAAAATCATATGTTTGCTCTATCCATAGTATATCACTGCTATGGTAGCCCTCTTGTGTTTGTGAGTAAGAAAATCCAGTGCCAACTGGTAAATCTATGTATATGACGTTGAGTACCTGGTAATTAAAAGCCATATATGTCCAGTTATGTTTATCTATCTAACAACTGCGCATAACGACGAGTCTCAAAAGAGGAGTAACTCTACCAATTTAATAAGCCAGATAAATAGTTACTGTTTCAATGACCATTTCCATGAAGAATAGAAGTAAGAAAGGAACTATTAACCACTTGATCAATGAGGGCATTAATGCCCATGTCAAAGATCATTTCAATCCAGAAACTTTAGCTTTTAGATAAAGATTAATAATTTTGATATATCTTTAGCACAAATATGGCTTCAATATATCTCTTAACAGAGTCTTTCCAATCTGACAAAAATTGCTGAAAGGTTGAGAGATTGTAGTTTGTGGTCATATAATTTGCATTGGAATCTTAAAGTAACAACATAATGTCATGATTGTAGCATTCATATAAAAGAGCAAGAAAAAAGACATATGGAAATGGTGGATAAAAAATTGATGTGCAAAGCAATATAAATATGGTAGCTCGAATTTAAAAACTTCACCACCTGCGTCCAAGCATAAGGGTTTAATTTAAGTGTTGGAAGATTCCCACTGTAATTGCGGTCAAATGTTACTGGTCCTGCAAAAGGTTAAATAAAAAAAGTCAGATTCTGATTACGATATGGAAGGGGAAAGAGTAATAATTGCCCAAATATTTGTCTATATTCCCTCTTTTGGGACCACTTAAGCTAATGAATGTAGACGTGGAAATACTTGGATGAGTACATGAGATGTAGGAATACTGTACATCTGAAAAAGTGATCTGAGCACATTCAAAGAGAAAAATACTTTTAAGGTTTTCCAACAGTATAGATTTAAGCGAAAAGTTCCAGTTTGAACCTAGTAAAGCCCAATGTGAGAAAGAAATTTGCCAAATTTGCTTAGTATTTATTTCTCCTAACTCTAAATTCAGTAAGAGTAAAACTGTACTTTTATATTCTTTGAAGAAAAAAAAAATCCCCCACTAAAATGCCAGAATGAGACTTGCAAAATGGAAAAAAAGGTGCCAATCAGAGTGCAGAATAAATCACAGCTGATTATGTTTAACCTATTAACAACTGATGAATTTATGAAAAATCAACTTTGTTTTCTATTTTTTCATTTAACAATTATCTACTTGTGCTTCACATTTAAAGTGCAAAAGAGCCAAATCCCTCAAAATGTATGCACCTATTCTGAGGATTAACAAATGACTTATTAGCTCCAGAGGGAAAAAAGAAACTCAATAATATTAAGGGATAAATTTGAATTAATGCATTAAGAAAGATATTGTAATTGTACTCATAATTTAGTGGTAAGGTATATTTTTTAAAAAAAAATTTAAACAAACTAAAATATTTACCATTTTCAAAAAAAAAAGCGGAAAGCCCAGAGCAACCAGGGCCTCCAACAAACCAAAGTAGGAGTGGGTCTTTTGAGGGGTTTCTTTGAGACTCCACAAATAAGTAAAATAGTTGCACATCCTCCTCTTCTCCCACTCCTATGTATCTGCAGTATATAATTAACATGAAAGTATTCGTATGTATCTCCTATCTGGAGAAATTCTTAGTTGCACCAATAATAAATGCTAGCAGCCAACAGAAACATAATAAGTATATGAGACAGTCTCCGTCTTTTTATATGTTCTTGAAAAAAAAAAAAGAATACAGCTCCTATATGTTTCTTCGCAAATCCTATCTTGAATTTATTTTCAATTTTCTCAAGTTTGGTTAATAAAGAAATATTGTCATCTTATTCTTTCCATTGAAGCTTTCTAATATTCAAAATAGTGGATATATAAGATACTCTTACAAGTATAGACTAAATTTTAAGGGGAAAAATATATAAGTATTTTTTCGGTCGATTTAGGAGGTTTACTATAATTTAGGAGGGAAATAAAAAATACGATTTTTTTTTAAAGAAAAAAAAGATGCAGAGAGAACAATTACATAGATGGAAATAAAATCACATCAGGCCAAAGGCCCCAAACCCCCATTCTAAATAAGAGACTTAAATGTGTAAATACATCAGCAAGTTTACAAAAACCATAAGCCATAACTAACCTCAAGTTATAAATACTGTAATAATTTAAGAGTGATCTTAATTTTAAGGGAATCTGTGTTCTAAAGACAGAGCAACACTTATAAATTACAATTTTTTTACAATATAAGGATTTCACCAAAAAATGAAAAAGTTTCTGAATCAAAAGAACAAATGAGTAAAACAATTAAAGTCTTATTTTATGTGTAAAAAAATGGTGTAAGGTTTTTCTTTTAATACATGGAAAAATTTTAAAGAATTCATAAATGAATAAAAAGAATTAAATAATATTTTCATAGAAGATAAAACCAACTCACCCAGTTTCAAGCTTGAATGGCAGATTATCAGGATAGCCAGGTAAATTCCTGATAACCGAACGTGAAGAAGCCATGAACGGAGCAAGCAGTAGAACTAGGATGAGACAGCACCATCTCCAACCCATGGCGATAATAAGCGTACTGTATCTTGTGTCAATTATACAAATTTCATTAAATCATATGGTACTGTAATTGTGTGGATCATGTCAAGAAATTCTCAAATCTAGCTAACCCAAGGCTAATCTGTTCTTAGGCCTTTCCAAGATTTTGGTTCTAAACATTTAGAGCCAAAACAATTTTGGTGTCTCACTTTTTATTGTTGGCAATGTTTCAAAAAATAATGATTATGTTATAACCATCTTAGTTGAGAAGTTTATATGTAGATTAAATATAAATAATGATATGAATATTAATAAAAATAATCAAATAATATAATAAATAAAGTGGATCCGGCATTTGTTGAGTTAACACATCAACAAATTATTCAAGTAAAATAATGTTGACATAATTTTTGCCTTGTAAATTATTGCTAACAATTGATAACAAAATTGTCAAAACCTCGACATTATGTTGTGTTAACCTCACAAATGAAGATGATTTAAGGTCTTAATTTAATTTTCCGGAATTTGAACCAATGATCAGACCAATAATGAAAAGAAAATGGCTATCACAATTCACAAATCCATGAAATATAATTATAGCAAGACTTCAATTAGCTTCGATGCCCGTGTAAATTCGATGTGTGATGCTTCTTGTCATATTTGAAGCCCCCACCCTCCAAGGATAGGCCCGTATCAAAATAAATAAATAAATAATATACATGTGGATACTCAAGTATTTTAGATAACTCCTTTAAATATTTTACCTTTTAATATTGGCAAAATTACATATAATTCTCCTAAATTTTAGGTTATGTGCAAATAATCTTCTAAACTTTAAAAGTAGACAAAGAATTCCCCTGAACTTTAAATAATATGCAAATAACCTTCTGAATTTTGGATATATGTAAATAATTCTTCTAAACTTTAAAAATGGCAATTAACTCTCCTAAAAAGTGTGACATATGAAGAGAATTATTTGTAAATAATTCAAAATTTAGAGAATTATTTATAAATAATTTAAAATTTAAGGAGTTATTTGCAAATATCTAAAATTTAAGAGACTACTTATACATTATTTAAAATTTAAAAAGATTTATTGCAAAATTTGAAAGCTTATGAGAATTTTTTGTATATGACCCAAAGTTTAAGGAGAGTTATGTGTAATATAACCTTTAATATTTGGTATAAAAAAAATACTTTTCAATTAATAAATTAGTTCACTGTTTAATAGGCATGACATTTTTCTGGGAAAGCATATCACTTTTGTCATTCTCTTCTTTTCTCCTCTTTCTTAAGGTGTACATGTTGTCTTTAAGATATGTTTGATTGGAGGTTTTTAACAAGAAGGAGAAAAAAAAAAAATGTTTGGTTAGACAAAATTAAAGACAAGAGAAATAGAGATAAATTTTTCTTCCTTTCAAATTAAGATATTTTGAAAAAACAAAAAAAAAATATTTTTTAAATTATAATTTATTTTATTATTTTATAATATTTTAATATATTAATATTTAATAAAAATTTAGATATTTTTAATAAAAAATTAAAAATAAAAAAAAATTAAAATTAATAATTTTTTAAAAAATATTAATATAAATAATATTTTTTATAAAAAATAAATTTAAAATAATATAAAAATAAATTTATTTAAATATAATTAACTCTCTTCGAATAATAATCTTTTTTTTTTCTTCCCTCCCTTCTGACCAAAACTCGTTAAATTTTTCCCCCTCCCTTACTTGAACCAAAATGGAGCCTGAGCGTTTTATCAAACACTGAACACATTCATTCTGAAATCTTAAGGAGTGTTTGGTTGAAGATTTTTAGAGAGGAGGGAAAGAGAAAGAATGGAGATAAGGTGTTTGGTTGAATAAAATTAGAAGGGAAAAAAGAAAAAAAAAAAGAAATGAAGCAAATTTGCCTCCCCTTTAAATTAAAAGTTTTTGAAGGGAAGGTGAGATATTTTTTAAATTTTAATTTATTTTTTTATCTTTCTTAATTTTTTAATAATTTAATATATTAATATTTAATAAAAATTAAAATAATTATTTATCAAAAATAAAAATAAAAAAATAAAAATTTATAATTTTTTAAAAAATTATTGATATAAATAATTTTTTTATAAAAAATAAAATTAAAATAACATAAAAAATAAATTTATCTAAATATAATTACTTCCCTTCCCCTTCCCTCTTCCCTTGTAACAAACAATAATTTTTTCTTTCTTTTTTTCTTTTCCTTCCAATTAAACATAATTCATTAAATTTTCTATCCTCGCCTCCCCTTCCTTCTCGTTGAATCAATCGGAGCCTTGCTATCGAAATGTATTCAGAGGATCAGAGACTACCACTTGCATGCAGCAAGGAATTCAAACTAAATAATTTCGCCTAAATTCATTAGAACTACGAAAAGATGGCACTGACACTGGCAAGAAAAACGCAGAAGGGATTCATACAGACCCAAAATTAACTCCATTTTTTCTTAGTATCTAACCTTCCCCTGTGACGCTGCGATTCCGATATTTCAAAGGTGTTCCTGATGCAGGGAAGCCGAGGTCGTGATGGTGGCGGCACAGCGATCGACTTCTCGATCGGTGGTGACTGGCAGCTAGTGAGAGCTCAACCGATGGGAACGGTGGAGACGCGGTTGCAGTGGTGGCGGCGACGAGGGAGAGGGAGAGCTTCAATGGTGGAGGAGCTGTGAAGGAAAATAATATTTTATTAGTGTAAGGCAGACAAATATATTTATTCTTAATTTCCCTCCCAATAATGTTGGGGAGAATGGACCACGAAAATAGGAACAATGGTTCGTTTAATGAAATAGAAAGTTATCCACCGGTATAATGGAGGAAAAAGAAAGAATACATCATACATAATTTTTTAAATTTTATTAAAATTATATATATTTTTTTATTTCTAAAATATACATAAATTTATCATAAAATAAAAGATTACTTTATACTTTAATTTAATTTTAATGTTTTTATTAAAATACATTCAATTAACTTAAATATATATTTATTTTAATTAAAAAATTTTAATGGGATATTATAGTAAAAACTTAAAATTAGATTAAAGTAAAAAAATAAATTTTTATTTTAAAAAAATTTGTATAATTTTAATAAAATTAAAAAATATATATATAATTTTCTCCAAAAAAAATAAAATGCAATATAAGAGAAAGGATAAGAAAAAAGAGGAAGGATTGTCATATCACTCCAAATTAATAATTGCTGTATATTTGCAGTTTTAGTATTTTAAAAAACTATTAATTAATAACTAAAAATATTTTTAAAATAGCTGTTACCAAATCATTTTGGTATGCCCAACGAGAAGAGACCAGCAAGATGCCGAGGAGACTAGTAATAGTTGTTACCAAATCACTAATCAAATCGGTCACATGATAACGAATATAAATTTTCAAAAATTATCATTAAAAGAATTCAATGAATAATGAATTAAGTCATACAAAAAAAGTTAAGAAAATTCATCATTATATTAAAAAATAGGTTTCTCAATTAGAATAAATAAATTAAATGTCTAGAAATACAAATAATAGTTTTATACTTTCAAACATAAAGTAAATTTGAACCATAATTTTTTTTCCTAAGTAACATGTTTTGCTTTTATGATTAAATTGCAGCATATTTCACTTTATATAAAGATTTAATTGACATTAATACCATTAACAAGTGTTTTAGTTTAAAACTTAGTTAAAATTTGGATAATCTTTTGTGAAAGATGACTTAATTATACAATTCTCCTCTTTAGGATTCCATCAGGGAATCATGCTCGTTTCTAGTTGGGATCCTTTGTCTGATCTAATGGTATTTAGTTCTAATGTGAACAAAATCAGGAATAATCTTATTTTAGTGTAAATAGAGCCAAGGAATCTCTCTAGAATCTTACTTAAATTTTCGCCTAACTATTTTATAAGAAATTCCTAAAATTTCCGTTAGCTTCATAGCATAAAGAGAAATTTGTGGTGCATAATTATACACATAAACAAATAAAAAATACATATCAATCTCCAAAATTCCTAAATTACCCTGAACTGCGTTGAAAATTTTTATACACATTTTGATATACAACACATTGATTAATTAATAATAAATTAATTGTAGCACGTATTTTATTTTAAATAAAAATGTAATTCATTGTAATACCATTTATTCTATTTAAATGAGGATGTTACAGCTGATATCCTAATTAACAAGGAGTATAGGGAGGGATAATCCCACAACAATCATCACACGTGGAATCCAGAGATGGTATTACATGAGCCAAGGACTTTTGACCATTTGGTATAGTTGACAAAGATTGAGAACAAAGCATTCTTTTGTTAAATTCTTAAATTTGTATTGTCAAAGAAATTTTGGGATATCTTATTTTTAAAATATATTTTGCCAAAATTTTGGCTGAATCAAATTAATTTTAAAATAAAAGGATCTAACTTAATGAACTAAATTTCCTTCTTATTAGTAATTCAACATAGTAAGTATTATTTTAGAGTATTTTATTAGATTTGGAGATACGAGATTCATCTCCTATCTATGTTGATAATTTGGGATATGACATATGTCCTCTTGATTTTTTAGAGAAATATTATAAATTTAATTATATTATATTATAATTTATACTCTATTTATTAACTTCTGATTCAATTTGCTTTTGGCCACACTTATCCAATTAGATAATTTTTAAAACTTTTTCCACTATTCTATAAATAACTTTTGTTGTAAGGTAAGTTTTATTTTTATTTTCTGTTGAAAGTTTATTTTTATTGTTAAGATTTAGTAAAATATAAAATTTTAAAATTTAAAATACACCACATGAATTTAATTATTTCTTTATTAAAAAATATGAACCAATTGAAATCGTTTGTTACTGGTTCGTGATTAAATGAGTTATTTTACTCAATATTAAAAAATTGTTATAAAAAAAATATCCACAATAATATATATAATTAATTTAAAATGAGCTGACTTGCAGATGGAGATCTAGACAAGGTTGTTTATTTTTGAGTGCGACGGCCAGGCAGCGGAAATGCGCAAAAATATGCCTCAAAAAATGGTGTGTTTGCCGTCTTAAATGAAGAAAAATCAGAAGTGAATCATCACCTCACATAAAAAACGATAGGGAAAATTATAATTAAAGAATTTAAGTTTGTAAAATTTATATTAATAGATTTTATTTTAATTATATTTTCTTAGAATTATAACTAATGATCAGTTTAGTTTGTGGCGACACAAATATATTATATATAATTTGTATAATATTTATTATATTTTTATAATATTATTTATTCATCTATTAAATTATTTTTTAAAAAATAGTACCATAAAAATATTTTTTATTTTATTTATTTTTATTTTTTTATATTATCTAACCAAACGGATCAAAGTGTTTCAAAAATTGCAATTAGGTAATTCTCAAAAATAATTTTTCTAATTTAAAATCTTTGGATGTAATTGTTTCAAAAAGGTATGCCATGGGCGCAAAACAGAATTGGTAGGGAAAGATGAGACAAACAATAGTCTGCCTTCCACTGTATTTAAAAAAAGTAAAATGGACGAAAATTACAAAAAGAAAAAAAATGTTTAAAGTAGCATACTCATGAGGCACTATTGTCAATAATATTAAATTAAAATACTTTAATCTATTTATTTATACGGGCCTGAAATTATTTATTTAAAATTTGTGTGGTGCAACAGGCACCTTAAATAATTTATTTAAAATCGTATTACTCGCTTGACGAGGGGAAAAAAGTCTACGTATGGTTGCATTAATTTGTCATAATTGTATTAGTTTCGTGGTTCCATCTTTTTTGTTTTTTTGTTTCTCTTCCTTTTAGTCATGCGGATATTCACAAATGGACAGAAAACATAACTGCTACTTGCGGTCGCTCATCTAGGGAGGTCTCTTCTGGATCGTCAGTTTTTTTCTTTTAGTTTCAATATTTTTTATTTTGAATAGAGCAAAATATAAAGTGAAGACATTTTTTTAATTGTTAATTAAAAATAATAATTAAAATTAAAAAATAAAAATCTATACTGTATAAATTAGATTTAAATAATAAAAAAATGAGCAAGATATTTTTTTTTTAAGAGACGAGCAAAGGATTCGAATAATTATTGCTTGCCATATGTGGCGGTGTAAGGAAGCAAAACCTTTAACTTGAAACCTTTTTTAAGTGGAAGCAAAAAAAAAAAGTTCTTTTAAATTATTTTATTTTATTTTTATTCAATTTCAAACCTGTTTTTATTTTTTATTTTGATAAAAAAGAGAGCTCAGGGTCCAAGAACAATAAGAGGGAATCTAAGAGATAGGGAACTAAGGTCTTTAAATTATTAGGGACCGCATTAAGTAAGGATGTGCAATTAATTTTTTCCTTAGTCAACTTATCAGCAACTTTGTTATACTTCTGCAAGATATATTATATCTTGATATTTCATTTCCATTGTAACATATCAAGAATACTTAAAAGTATTAAACTATAAGTATCTTTTTCTATGTTTCCTTCATTAAGAAGATCTACAAGCACCTTAGCATTAGATTCAAGAATAACATTCCTGAATTCCATATCCCAAACCAACATAAAACCTTTCTGTATAACCCATTCTTCCACTACCATAGGAGTGCAGTGACCAATCCTATAAGTGAAGCTAGCAATCCAAATACCTTTATGATCCCTTAAGACTCCTCCACAACTAGCATTGTTTAAAATCAACGAAACAGCTCTATCAACGTTGATCTTGACCCACTCAACAGGCAAAGCCTTCCACAACTTTGGAGAAATATCTTTTTCATTAGATTTTGAATCAACAATGTGAACAAAAGACTTTCAAGAGTTCATAATAGCTATAAAAGGATCTTCAAGTTTTTGGAAATCAGGTTGAAAAATGAGTTTGTTTCTCTAGTTCCATAATTTCCAAACAGTAACACCCCAAATTAAATCCTAACAATCATCAAAATGTATTTTTATATGAATATTAAGTTTTATTTTTCCTCTTGTGGACTTAGGGAGCTGGTCATGTAGCCCAAATATATCAGCCCAAAGAAGCTTACCAAATAATAAACAGGCAGTCGTCAATTTTGCCATTTTCAAAGCCATGGCGACGATTCGCTAAATTTTGCCTTATTTGATTATTAATACTGTTCATGTGTACGTATTTGATTATTAAATTTATAACACTAGCTTATTACCTATACTATGTATTGGTAATTGATGTAAAATAGGCTGGAATAAAAGTTTTTTCTTTTTGAGAAATTAAATTATTTGATGTTTCCTTTTATTTTGGATGTATATAACCAACTTTTCTTGAATTTAAAAAGTAAGTTATAATTATATTTCTTTTGATTAAATTATATTTATAATTATAATATAACTAGTATTAAATATATATTTGATTAAATATAAAATAATTATTTTTTTTTGAATTTAGCAAATTTTAAAACTATTTGATAAAATATAAATTTAAAATAAAGAACATACTTATAAAATAATTTAATTTTAATTAAATAATTCAAAAATAATATTTAATTTTAAAAATAATATGCTTATTAAACATATATATATTAACTAAGGGCGAGTTCCATACTTTGCACAAAATAGAAAAAAAATTAAGGGGGTAAAATTATTTAAAAAAAAAAAAGACAATTAGTACCAAAAAAAAAAGACATAGCATAGAGTCTGAGATGGGGTCGCGATGCAAATGGTTTAAGAACTGCGTAACTACAATAAGATTTCCTTTTAAACTGTATAAATATATAGATAAACATAAGCATTATAATTATGATTTACTAAAAGATTAAAATACTTTCAATTTATGATCTTGCACAAAAATAAAAATAAAAAAGTTCTATTTTTAGTAGAAAAAATTATTCTTATTTTTGAATTTTTTATTTATTTATTTTTTGGTAGGTGAATTATGATCCTTCCTTCTCGTAACCTTGTATTTTTTTTTTTTTTTTGGTACAAAGGGGGCAAAAGCCCAAAACAAAACAAAGGGGAGACTAAGAAAAGATAAAGCGAGGTATGGCTACTTCGTGGTTATCCTCATTAAGGATGGGACCGAGCTCCATTAGTGCAGTATGGAGTTTTTGGCAACCAAGAGGATGATCTTGAGTCCAATTAGCAAGCCAATCGGCACTACGATTCGCTTCCCAATAACAATGTATGAGGGTCACTATCCAAGGCCTATCTAGGATACTGCGTATTTCTTCCACTATCATGAAGCAGGGGTGTATTCTTCCACACCCATTCTCAATAAGGGAGATTGCGGCGCAGGAATCAGAGTTAATGATTAACTTCTTGATGCCAAGGTCCCAAGCTATTCGAAACTCCCAAAGAATGCCTCAAAGTTCAGCATGTGTAATGGTGCCAAAACCTAGGTTACAGATGAAACCTGACTTCCAACACCCAAGGTTATCTCTAATAATCCCTCTGCAAGCTGTTGCACCTGTAGCCAATCGAGAGCCATCAGTATTCAATTTGTACCAGTCTTGATGAGGAGGTTCCCATCGGATAAAGCTCTCTTCCCTTCCGGTTCGAAGCTTTGTTTGGCATGTGCCTAGGAGTACATCAGAGTTGGTTAGCCAGAAGACCTTATGGATAATACTAGTATTGCTTTTTGAAATTTTCGAGAAAACTTGATTACAACGGGAGGTCCACAAACACCAACAAGTGTAGGCAAAAATCTTCCTCCAGGGTAGGTTATTGTGAGAATGTTTCCTAAGCTCATTTCAGTAGTTCCACTCCAACCATTCTTGTCGTGGGAGAGAAAGAAATCTAATCCAGTGCTTTTCATCTACCAAGTATTTCCAAATGTACTGGGCTCTGTTGCAGTCTCTCATACAATGGACAGAGATTTCGGTCTCATCACAACTAAAGGGGCACTCATTAGCTCCCCCCAGGCCTCTTTTTGTTCTCAGATCGCATGTAAGAAGTCCGTCATAAGCTAGTAACCAAAGGAAAGCTCTAATCTTTTTTGGAACAGGCCACTTCTAAACATTTTGCCAAACTTTTCAACCACAATCCCGATCACCTGTAGTCATCATGCGGTATGTGGATCGGACCGAGAAGCATCCATCGTGTTCTCTTCTCCAAATCATTACATCCTCCCCAGAGTGGAGGGTGGGGGGAACAATGTTAGCTATGACTTTCTGAACCAATGGAGAGAGTGATCTATTAATCTTCTCCCAGTCCCAATCCCCAAAGGGGGACAAGTAGTCTCTGATAGTGACTTGA
The DNA here is from genome assembly GCA_032878935.1 of Erythrophleum fordii. Lineage (NCBI taxonomy): Eukaryota > Viridiplantae > Streptophyta > Magnoliopsida > Fabales > Fabaceae > Erythrophleum > Erythrophleum fordii. Next base: position 28,539,480 of record JAVQMF010000058.1, on the reverse strand, counting down.
GAATGTTCCATAGGAGTATCTGTGTGAACATATAAGCCAATTCGTGTTCTAGAGGGGTCTATAGATCATGCCAAAATCTGACTTGAGTACCGTCACCAATGCTTCATCTCAGCCTTCTAGATAAGGTCTCCCAAACTTTCTTAGTTCCCTTCCATAAGTTTGAGGCTCCAGGGATGTTTTGAACATGGGAAATAATTTGAGACCCACATTTATACTTACTCCTAATAAGTTGGACCCATAGGGCATCCTTTTTCTGAATGAGATCCTAACAAATCTTTATAAGGCTTTATTCTGGTTTTAGAGATTTTTAATGCCTAAACCTCCATGGTACTTTGGTTTGCACACCTCGTTCCAAGCCACTAAGTTAATCTTTCTCTCATTTTCAGTAGACCCCTAAAGGAAATTATAACTGGTCTTCTCCAGTTCATCACAAACATTCATAGGGAGATATAAGATTTGCATAGAGTAGGCAGGGAGGGCTGACAAAACAGCCTGAATAAGAGTATTTTGTCCTACCAAATTAAGAAGTTTGCTTTTCTAACTAGAGAGCCTTTTGTTAACTTTTTCAAAGATATGGCTAAAAGTGGCACAAGAAATTCTCTTGTGAAGGAGAGGAACGCCCAAGTATTTGCCAAGGTCACTAGTCAAACTAACTCCTAGGGTGTTACTCATTTGTGAGGATCTAGTAAAGTGGATGTTTCTGGAGCAGCATAATTTAGTTTTAGCCAGGTTTATACATTGGCCAAAGACTTTACAAAAGATATCAAGACATCGCTTTATGTTTTCAATTTGCTCTAATGTAGCTTCTGCAAAGAGGAACAAGTCATCTACGAAGAACAAGTACGTGATGGGGGGCTATTCCTTGTCAATTTAACAAAATGCCAAAGCTTGTTCTCAAAAGCCCAGTTAATACCATGTCTAAGTCTCTCCATACAAAGAGCGAAGATGTAGGGGGATAGGGGATCTCCCTGTCTAATCCCTCTGGACATCCTAAAAGATTCTGACAGCCTTCCATTCCAGAGGACTTGCATACTACAGGTAGAAACACAAGTCATAATGAGTGCCACATAATTTCTATTCAGCCCAATCATTGATAAAATCTCTTCCATAAAATCCCAATTAAGACGGTCATAAGCCTTCTCAAGGTCTACTTTGATTGCCATGTAGCCTTTGTTCCCTCTCTTCTGTCTCATGGAGTGGATAATCTCTTAAGCTATGATAATATTATCCGTACTTTGGCGACTTGGGATGAAGCTACTTTGGTTAAACCCAATTAGCTTATTGAGGGACCCTTTTAATTTATTTGCAATGATTTTTGTCACAATCTTAAAAATCACATTGCAGAGGGAGATGGGTCTAAATTCCTTAATAGTCTGTGGATTTTCTGTTTTCGGGATGAGCACGATGTGAGTTTGGTTAACTGACCCAATAATGCTTGGCTCCAAAAAGACCTTTTTAACAAAGTTGCACACTGAAGAACCAATAGTATCCCATTGACTTTTGAAAAAGATGCCTTGCAAACCATCAGGGCCTGGAGCCTTGTAAGATCCTATACTGAAGGCTGTTTCTTTAATTTCTCTATTTGTGACCTCACATTGGATAAGCTCAAGCTCCTGACTACTTAAGGTAGGAAATCCATTGGGAATGGAGAGGTTATGACCAATCCCATTATCTTTTGTATAGAGATCCTTGAAGAAATTGATTACCAAGTTTTCCAATGCTACTGGTTCCTAGATCTAGACCCCAGAGTCATCTTTAAGTATTTCAATCCTGTTTTTTCTTCTCCTTACAATGGTTGAGGTGTGAAAAAATTTTGTGTTTCGATCCCCAAATGCAAGCCAATTGCATCTCGATTTTTCGAACCAAATTAGCTCTTCCTGTAGAAGGAGTTTCTCATAATCTCCCCAAATAGTGCTTCTTAGCTTAATTAAAAAAGGGTTATGGCCTTGGTTCAAACTTCGATTAATTCCAAGGATTCGATTAAGAATCTTTTTTTTGGTGTAAGATAAGTTGCCCATAGAGTAAGACCTCCAAGCCATAACCTCCTGTGTAAAGGTGACTAGATTCTCCACCTAATTGTTACTTCTCCAAGCTTGATTCATAACCTTGCTAAAGGAGTCTTCTAGGAGCCAGGCTGCGTGGAATCTGAAAATCTCCTTTTTCTGAGTTTGCAAATTATCTCGGTGGAAGTTGATTTTGACCAGCCTGTGATCAGAGCCATAAGATAGTCCATGGTGGACAAAGGAGTCAAAAAAGCAGTGAATCCAATCCAAATTACTGAAGACCCAATCAATTCATTCCTTCACCTCCCCTCTCTCCTAGGTAAATTTAGGTCCAGTAAAGCCAAGGTCCATTATCTGAGCAGAGTTTATACAATCATTGAAACATTGTATATCATACCAATTATGTCTATTGCTTCCACATTTGTCGCTTGTATTCAGATAAGTATTGAAATCCCCAAAGATAATCCATGGCCCTTGAATATTTGAAGCAATCTTAGTATTCTCTGCCCATAGTGCCTTTCTTCTGCTTGGGTTCGGGTCCCCATAAAACCCAGTAAGGGCAAAGATTCTTCCAGTAGAGATAGCTTTCATGTTGCAGTGAATGAGCTGCTCATGGGAACTGATATAATTAACCGAGTACACCTCTTGGTTCCACATTAGCCAAATGCCTCTTGCAAACCCAGTGGCTTCCACTCGAATCCAGTTAGTGAATCCTAGTTTTCTCATAATTCTATCAGCCTTCCAACCACTCACTCTAGGCTCAACTAATAATAACAAAGCCAGAGAATTAGCCTTGGTTATGTCATCAATACGAAAGGGAAACGTCTTCAAGGTAGCTCCTGTACAATTCTAAAAACCAAAATTCATTTTGAACATTGGAAAAAGGAGAAAAGCCAGACAGCTTGTAATCAGCTCAGATTGAAACCGAAGATGCTACTCATCTCAAGCAGCTTTGAGGGGTCCAAGTCTAGCAACTGCCTTTGTAGTAGGTTGATTGATTTGGTTACCTCCATCCCGTCAGGTGGCTTTTCCTTGATCATCCTTTAGCCTATATGGTCTTCTGGGCCAGTGTTTATTTTCAATATGGAAGGATCTCCCAAAGGAATGGGCCCAGCACTTATAGAAAAAAGGTTCTTCAGATTCAGAACAATTTTACTAGATGAAGTTTGTTTATATGGGCCAATTGCACGTGGTGTGGGCTTGCTCTTTTCTTTGCTGGCCTTATAAATGCTCCCATGCACCACTTGATGCAGTCATAGATTGTGTTTGCTTTTAACCTCTTTTGGCCCAAGGCCCATGTTGCTCTCTGTCTCCTATATTCCTTTTGAATACTGCATGCTATTTTTAGGCATTTATTCTCCTAAAGCAGCTACATCCACGTCATTTCCATTTTGCTTATTAGTTCCGCCAAGTTTAGGTCTGCTTTGCTCGCATGGTTCTGTGTCTTCCTTGCCTCAAGGATTTCGTTTCATTGTATTGGAAATTTCTCCAGTTTGTCTGCTGCATCCCACAATCATCCCTCTTCCCTGATCAGTTTCTCGGTTTCCCATCTCTAGGTTGGTGATTGCTACAAATCGTGACCCTGATAAGACCTCCTGAATCCCTACCACAACTCCACTTTGTGTCAGTACTTTTTCCTGATTCCCTGCATTTTTGCCTAGTGAAGGAGTTCTCCGTTTGACTATCTTCCTCACCATCATCCATGGACCATACTCTTCTTCCTGGACGGCTTTCTTGCAAGGTAGTAATTCCTCGTTCCTGGGTATTGATTCGCTTGGCTTTTCTTTATCCCCTACCCCTTGATCAGTGTCTGGTGATCTGTTGACGGGGCATTCATCCCTTTTGTGTCCGTATTTCTCGCAGCTAAAGCAGATAAGATTTAGGCCCTCATATTCCACTGTAAAGACTGAGTTCTGGACTATAAATTTGGAAACTAACTTCCTATTTAGATCAATCTCCACACTTAATCTGGCGAACTGACCTCTTTCTATTCTTGCATCGTCCCCAACTCCAGTTGACAATGTATTAGTGTCTATTTTTAAAGTGCGTCCAATTTTGTTCCCTAACCTCTAGAGGAAATGCTTATTGTATAATTGGATGGGAAGATTTGGTATTCTAACCCAAATGGCAATTTTTCCGAGTTTGTTCGCATTTGGATTAAACTGGAGAGTCCATCTTTGCACTACCAGATAATGCTCCTTAATGACCCAAGGTCCTTCGTTCAGAACGAATTGGTAGTCCCTATTTCCTGCAAATCTCACCAAGAAGTAGTTGTTTTCTAGGTCTATGAGCTCGAAGTCAAGGATATTCCAGAGTCTTTTAAATCTGGCTTTTAGAAGTCTATAACTCAATCTCCTTCCCAGCAGTGTTAGAACCAACGCTTTTCTCCAAGGTTGGTAGTAGCTCAACCATTTCTCGCCCGTCAAAGGGATCACTAGATACTGTGTCATCAGCTCTTTTATCTCCTTGGTGGGTTCTGCGTCTTCCTCTTCGTCGATGTCCTTTAACCAGTCGTCCTCCATATCTTCTTGGTGGGGATCATTGTCAATGCCGTTATAGCCTAATAATGAGTCTTTATATGATAGTGTTTCCTTCCTGTTTATCTTTGTTGTACTAGAACTTAGCAAGCTCAAGTCTTTGGTTGTTAAGTCTGTATGCACTGGATCTTCGTTACCATTTGCTACATTTTGCGTTGAGTCTTCCATTTCCATCTTATTTGTGTCTTCTTCCTTTGAGTCAGGGCGGTTGATGCTCTTTACGATGAGGTCTTCTTCTTCCTTTGATTGGACAGGGGTACCCTATTCGCTAGACATGAAAACAGAGTATTCTTTACGAGTTTGATGTCTGATTGTACTTTAGTTTGTATGAAAGCTACCTTTCAAGTCTTTCTGTAACCTTGTATTTTAAATGAAGCGTTGTTCCCTTTTTTCTTGCTCCATTCATCTTAAACAGTTACATCATGCTTCGGCCTATAACCCTCAGAAATTGAATCGTTTCGATGGCCTTTCGCCCATAAAATTAAGTAATTTTCATAGGCCTCTTCTGTCATTAAGCTCGATTTCTCTTCCCCATCTCTTGCGTTTAATTCTAGAATTGCTTCTTCACATGGGCCGGACTGATTCGTTCACGCAATACATTTATGTAAATTACTATTTTAATTATTAAATTAACTTTTTTAAAAAAAAATCATTTTCTATTCTATTTACTCAGTTCTTATATTCCTTTTCTTTTATATCATCTAATCAAGTCATAGAATTAAGTTAATGGCCTGTGATTAAATAGGCAGATTTAAAATTAAAAAAAAACCTAATAAACTTTTTATAAACATGATTATATATATATATGTGTGTGTGTGTGTAAAATAAGTTGGCTTGTTGTCACCGAATTTTTTGGACAATGCCAGTAATTTGTGTATGACTTGGCAAAGGAAAATGCACGTAAGGAGACCCTGCAAAATGGTGCATTTGTTGTGTCAAATGAATATCAATGACTAGAATTTTATTATGACCTCTTTTAAATGAGGCATTTTTTTAATTTAATCTCTTTATTGACAATTTATTTATTAATTTATTCTTTCATAGTATTATTTTTTTAATTTAATTTATTATAAATAAATATTTTTTAATTTGGTCTCTTATAAATAAAATCGTTATTAATAATATCTTTTTATATAACTACTACAAATGAATTTAATCGACATCTATTTTTTTTAGATAAGTTATCACTTAATCATAATTATAGAATACGTACATTAACAAAAGATTGATAATTAATTTCATTAATAAAAGGACATTGTTGATCGGAATTTTATTTATAAATAATCAAATTAAAAAATACTTTATCTATGAAATATTAAATTAAATAGACAATTCTATTAAAAATCAAATTAAAAATATTTTATTTATAAGAGACTAAATTATAATTTTAGTAGAATATCAATAAAAGACAAAAGTAATATTTTTAAAATTGAACCGATAAAAACATTAGCTCATAGTTTATTAGTCAAATCACAGTCGAACTTGTAATAATTAAATACATATTTTTAAAATTTTATATATTAAAATTTTAATGTAACAAATAAATATTAGTAAATTTTAAATATTTGATTGTTAATTTAATATTTTTTAAAATATTTGAAAAATTATTTTTAATTAAAAAATAAAAACTATCCATAATTAACAGTTAAGAGTATTTAATATTAAAATTTTAGAATTTCCTAATTATTTTAAGATTTTACTTATCATCAAAAAAATTTTACAAAAAATAAATAGTAATTTTAGCCAAACATATTAATATTTGAGAAAAATATTAGTAGAAAATGAGACATAATAGAAAGTAAATACAAAAAATAGCGAAGTACGCTCCTTTTATTTCTCTTATATGGTCTCTTTTTTGAAAAATAAAATTCTCTATATTTCAACATTCTCTTTCTTTTGATTTTTTTGATTTTTAATTTGTTAAATTTATTTACAATGAACTATTTTATTATATAAAAAGATATTTAAAAAATCATTAATTGGTTTTTTTAACCAATCCAATTTTGACTATATTAATTGATTTTTGATCAATTCTTTGTTGATTAATTTTTTGAATTAAACAAATCGGATTAGAGACTAATTCTTGATTCAACCAATCAAACTATCTCTTCTGATCAAATTTTGAGAATCATGGCTAAAGTAAAAAGAAATTTTTAGGTGCACTTGGTGTATAATGCATATAAAAGACTTAATGGCTAGAATTAAATTTGTACAGATGAGACACATGTACAATACATATATGACTTACATGCAGAATAAATCTTAATCGTTAAGTGTATAAATGAATGTAAGAATTACTCCAAAGTTAATCATCACCTCACCTTATGCGAAGATGTGGCATACACATGTCAGGTTACTAAACAAAATTAGGCAATTGGGATCCCATTGGCTTCATCAATTATTGAATTGTGTGAGATTGTTTAAATTTAATTTGAATGATTAAATTTTAATTTTGTTATTTTTTAATTGTAATTATTATTTCTTTAAAATTTTATAGTTTATAAATTATTTTTATATTATGTTCTACTTTATTTAACAAATTATGTCAAAATAATTTAAAAAATCTAAAATCTAAAAATTTAAATTCATTTAAATGTTCCAAATTTACGTTCCTTAGCAATTGACCATGAAGGCAACGGTGGGGATCCGTTCTAAAAGTAAGAGGGAGAAGAAGGTAACGGCAATCTGCCACTTATAATGCGCGCCGTGTTCATAAATATAAAAATAAAAAAGAAAAAGGAAAAAACAAAAAGCGGATGCGACGTGGGAAAAAACTGAATTTCTTTATAAAAGATAAACACAAATTATTATTATTATTCTTTTTCTTTTCGGGTTCACAGCTCCTCCACTATGGAAGCTCCGCCTCTCCCTCTGCTCTCCGCTGCAGCGTTTCGCATAATCTACGACCACTTTCCCTTTCCTTGGATCCTCACCCTCCGATATTGCCGAACCATCGGTTGAGCTCTCACTAGCTGCCAGTCACCACCGATCAAGAAGTCGATCGCTATGCCGCCACCATCACGACCTCCGCTTCCCTACGTCAGGAACTCCATTCAAACATCGGAATCGCAGCGTCATAAGGTAATTTTAGATACTTCACACTCATGTTTCTAATTGTATTAATTTTGTGTCTGTATGAATTCCTTCGCCTCCGCTTTTCTTGCTAGGATCAGTGCCATCTTTTTGTGGTTCTAATTAATTTAGGCGAAACTATTTAGATTGAATTCCTTGTTGGATGTTATAGCCTTTAATTCTCTGAATATATTTCAATAGTAGGATTTCAGAAAGGGTACAATCTCGATTTGATGAAATGCAAAAGACAAAATTTATACTTTAAAAAATAGGATAAAAGAATAGGAAGGAAAGAGCGAGATGTGGTGCTATGTTCATGTACTGAATCCCACTTCCTTTGCATTGTACTAATTTATTGATCAAAAAGCTAATTGAAGTCTTGTTATGCAAAGAATCAAGCTACTCTTAGGAGTTACTCAAGACTGGTAAGAAGCTGGAGTTTGTTAGATAGGCATTTGTCTGTATTTACTATATAATATATATAGAAGCCAATCATTTGTATAAAATCATCTAATCAAAATGTAATTTCTTCATTTGTTGGCCAAAAAAAGAAAAAAAAATACAATTTCTTTATTCACTCTCCTTCTCTATCTTGATCTTTCTGTTCATTCTATCTCAAACCCTCAGGTGGTTTCAGAGCTTGTGCATTACAAATGGGAAATTCATCATCTACAACAGCAATGCAGGAGCCCACAACTGTCAAATCCACCCCACAATCCTTATGTAATGCCGACTAAAAATTAAGAACTCAAATAATTAACATCTAATGCGATAACAAATTAACGTAATAAATTGGAAAAACATAAAATAAAAAAAAATGTCACTGAACCTAAAGTAAACATTTAAAAGGATGTGATGTCATTTTTGCAAGATTTTGCTCTTTTTCCCTTTTGCTAATGTGAACGTTAGTTATAGGATTCCTTTAGGGACTAAGTAGCAAATTTTGTGAGAATTGTTTTCAGCCCTTGCAATCTCCCGTAATTACCCACTTAGATGTTTTCCACTTCCATTTGGTTCAACAGAGGTTAACGAAGGGGAGGGGAGGTTAATAGAAGGGAGGAGAGGGAGTTTAATGAATTCTATTTAATTGAAAGAAAAGGGAGGAGAAAGAAGGGAATATTATTATTTGGTTCAGGAGAAGAGAGGAAGAGAGATAATTATATATTCTGTTTGGTTAGAAGGAAGGGGAGGAGAGAGAAGGAAATATTATTGTTTGGTTCAGGAGGGGAGGGGAGGGGAGGGAAGAAAATATTATTGTTTGGTTCAGGAGGGGAGAGGAGAGGAGTTAATTATATTTGGATAAATTTATCCTTATATTATTTTAATTTTATTTTTTATAAAAAAATTTATTTATATCAATATATTTTTTAAAAAATTATAAATTTTAATCTTTTTTTAATTTTTAATTTTGATAAAAAAATTATCTTAATTTTTATTAAATATTAAAATATTAAGAGGTAATAAAATAAATTATAATTTTAAAAATATCCCTCCCCTCCTCTCTCCTCCAAACCTGTCCAATTTGAAATTCATCTCTACTTCTCTCCCCTCCTCTCCCCTAAATTTTCCTCTCCTTTAATTTTATCCAACCGAACATCTTATTCTCCTTCCCTCCCCTCCCTTCTAAAAACCTCCAACTACACACACAGGACTCCATTTGGTTCAACGGAAAGGAAGGAAGGGGAAGTTAATGGAAGGTAGGGAAAAGAGTTTAATAAATTCTGTTTGGTTAGAAAGAAAAAGAGGAGGAAAGAGAAGATTATTGTTTGATTCAGGAGAAGAGGAAAAAAAATATTTGTTTATTTCAGGAAAAGAGGAAAAGGAAAAAAAAATAATTATATTTAGACAAATTTACCCTTATATTATTTTAATTTTATTTTTTATAAAAAAGTATTTATATCAATATTTTTTAAAAAAAATTATGAATTTTAATCTTTTTTATTTTTAATTTATAATAAAAAATTATCTTAATTTTTATTAAATATTAATATATTAAAATATTAAAAAAATTAAAAAATAATAAAATAAATTACAATTTTAAAAATACTCCTCCTTTCCCAACATTTCAAAACTCTCCAATTTAAAAAAAAAAAAAAAAATCTCCACTCCCCTGCCTTCTCTTCTACTCTCCTCCTCTAAATTTATCTAAACAAACACCTTATTTCTTTCTCATCTACTCCCTAAAAAAAACCTTCAACCAAATACAGCTTAAATAACATGTCTCTTCCCAAACTCGAGACCCTATCTCTCTCTCCCCCAGCACGATTTTGCTCACCTTTTCCTCCGTCGAAGTTTCCTGAAGCTTCTCTTTCCTGTTTTCGTTCTTCTGTTGCAGCTTGTTTCGGTTGTGATCTCTTCTCTCTGCGGCTGGGCCGCGCTAGTAAGCTTGTCTTTTCTTCTTGAAATCGTTGCTGTCCAGCTCTGGAATTTTTCGGGCAGCTCTTTCAAGTTGGACTGAACTCACCTTGCTCTCATTTTCGGCCACTTTTATTTGTTTATTTATTTGGTTATTGCTTCGCTGAAACACTGCTTTTCTCTCGGCCTGGTCTCTGCCACTCAGCAGCGATTTTGATGTTTCACTCTTGCCCTGTTTTAATAGGTAGGTAGATTTTGTTTCCTTCTAACTTCATCTTTCACCCGTTTTTTTGGTCTGTCGAGATGAAGTTGGTGAAAATGTAGTGCCTCTTTGATTTCATTTCTTTTTCCTTTTCTCCTTATGACTTCCTTCATAGAGACCACAGCCAAAATTTCCTAGCTTTTCCGTGTGCTGCTTGCTGGTCACCGTCCAGAGTGGGTTGGCTGAAAATTCAAACTCCTTAAACCCCCTAGATCTAGAGTGATAATGGTTGCTTGAGGCTAGTGGGCCGTTAAAGATGGGCAATCACTTGCCCTATCTAATTTCCCTTCTGATGAGTTCCTTATTAATAGCTTAAAAACTTTGTTTTTTCTTTTTGAAATATTTCTCTCTGTATAGAGCTCATCGGGGGAGGTGAAGTATAATGGTTCTTGTGAAGTTGTAGATGCTTGGGTGAGCTAGACATACGCTCTAAATTTTTAGCCTAACCCTCCCTAAGACTCTGTTTGGTTTAACTGAGGGGAAGTTAATAGAAAAGAAGAGAAAGAGTTTAACGAGTTCTATTTAGTTGGAAGGGAGAAGAGAAAAGAGAAGTAAAGAAGAAGGGAGATTATTGTTTAGTTCAGAAAGGAAGGGAAGATAATTATATTTGGATAAATTTATTTTTTATATTATTTTAATTTTATTTTTTATAAAACAGTTATTTATATCAATATTTTTTAAAAAAAATTATAAATTCTAATCTTTTTTTATTTATAATTTTTGATGAAAAATTATATTAATTTTTATTAAATATTAATATATTAAAATATTAAAAAAATAAAAAAATAAATTAAAACTTAAAAAATACTCCACTCCTTCCCTCCCCTCTTCTCCAAAATCTTCCAATTTGAAAGAGTGGCAAATTTGGCTTCCTTCCTTCCAATTTTATTCAACCAAACACATTCATTCCCCCTCTCTTTCAAAAACCCCTAACCAAACACACTCTAAGGTAAGCTTTAAGTTTATCCCTTGTTGTGGAATAATATTAATTATGAATCAAATTAAGGCTAGAGCAATTAAAGTAAGCATTAAGATAGGCTAGCACAAGGAGTAAGAATTAAATTAGGTAATAGGTAAGTAAAATGAGCTATATCCTAATATGAAATATGAATTTAAGGTGGAATAAAACTAGTGATTGGAATTACATGGGCAATAATTTGACTAAGTAGTGAACAAATAAAGGCTAACACTAACAGGAGGGGCAAATTAAATTTAATGTTAAGAAGAAGAAATAATGAAGTAAACTTCGGTTGAAGCAGTTTTGAGTTTCAAGTTCTTGGCTCCATTTTGAGTCTTTGTTCGCGTTGATTTTCTTTTGCTGTAATGTTCTTTTGGGTTATGCATGGACAGTGCTCGAGTGCAAATTATTTGCAGTCTTCCTCTTTCTAAAGGAGTTGTGCTCCTCTCATTTCTTAATGAAATAGCTATGTTCATTAAGAAGGAAAAAAAAATCTGGCATGTTTTGGGCCAGTTACATGTTAAATTGTTGCCAAATTATTGATCAAATGAGTCACATCATGACGAAAACCAAGTCTTAATAAAAATAATTTTATAAAATACAAGCAATGATGAAATCATACAACAACAAAATGAGATGTTAAAGAATTCATCATTGTATTAAAATTTAGTTTTTGAATTGTAATCAATGACTTGAATACTTTGAAAAACAATTATAATACTTCCATATATAAACAAAGGAAACTTAAACAATTGCATCCAAAAATATATATATAAAAAAAGGTAACCTTAATACGTTTGTTAAAAATATCATGCTTCACTTTTTCTTATTAGTAACTATGTATTACATTCCATATAACTATTTAATTAACAAGAGTAGTTAAAGTACTTTATTTCTGTTTATTTAGATGTAGGTATATTAGTTAAAATTTGTTAAAATTCTTTTATGGTGTCCTCAAAGATATCAAATACCAAACCCTTATTCTATCATATACCAAAAAGATATCATATTTTGAGATATCGAAGAAAAATATTACATCTTGAGACACCATTTTAAAATATAATGGAAGCACTAAAGAATAATTTTTTTAGACTAGTTGTGCTTACTGCAGAGCAGAGCATAGTGGCTACTACTTAAAACCCTGTTAAACTTTATTGCACGAATCTACTATTACATATCAATAACACCAATTAATATTCAAAACATATTCTAAAAAATGAAACGAATAAATAGGGTGAAATCCAATAACGAGGCATAACTTCAGTATTTGCATGGGGCTTTTTATTTTTGGGGTCAAAATCCACCATGACATTAAATCAGAGAATATGAAAACCACCTGTCTATCATTTGGTAAACTTCTTTAGGTTTAAATGTTTGAGCTACATGACCAGCACCCTATGCAGAAAGACCAAGAGTAAAAAGTCAGTATTCATATAAGAATAAAGTTGAAAAATGTATAAAGAAAATGAGTTGACTAAACGAAGTTATCAGTTAAAGGTTTTGCTTACTTTCACAGCCACATATGTCAAGTAGTAGTTATGTTTCTTGTAGATTTGTGTGTACCTGTCTCCCCAAAAAAAAAAAAAAAAAAGGAGATGGGACTATATAATTTATACAATTATAATAAAAGTAAATTTATGTGTAATTTTTTATATCTTTATTTTTAGGTTCTTTAATTAAAATATGAGAAATGAATAATTTTTTAATAATATGACAAGTGTATATTTTAATTGAAAAATTACATTTGTGTATACAAAAATCATATTTATAATATTTTAATTAGAGAATTTGATAACAAAAATATAAAGAAGTATATATAAGTTTTTTTAATTTGTACATATATTCTTTTGATTAAAATAATAATTAGACTTAAGTGCAACTCTTTATATATTTGCTATCAAGTTCCTCAATTAAAACAATAACAAGTGTATGGTTTTTTAATAATATCATAATAAGTATATATTTTAATTAAAAAATTATATAATTATCTATAGAAACTATATATTTGTCATAATATTATAGGAAAAATGTATACTTATCATATTTTAATTAAAAAAAATTGTTAGTAAAGATATAAATAATTGCATATAAACTTTTTTTTTTTCAATTAAGATCAGCTGCCTATCACCAATCTACCTCGTGAGTGGATCTTGCAAGCAGGTTCAGTTTTGTAATCTGGCTTCTTTCTCTCTTTATTTTTTTTTCTCCTTATATTCCCTTTTTTAAAAAAAATTCGTATGTAATAATGAAAAAACTACATATAGTTTAAATGCATTCAATTGCAACGTAAAGAGAGGTAAATAGATAATTTAAAAATTAGTTTATATCAAAATATTCACACTTTTTTAATATATATATATATATGTGTGTGTGTGTGTGTATAGTAATTCCTTTGATGCCCACAAATTCTATCACCACTAATTTTAAAATAAAATAATAATTTTTTATATAAAAATGACTATATTTCAACTGTTATTACAATATATATTCTATTATAAATTATAATTATTTAAAGAACAATTTTAAAAAAGAAGAAGAAGAAGAACCTGTCACACAACCGCAACTGCAAAAAATTTTGCGTGTAACTGTTTATCATGCATTAATCTAAAATACTAAATAATAACTTACTCTAACACTTCTAAGCTGTAAAATGGTTCGAATAATAATTGAAACTGATTACCCTGCAACTTGACCATCAACAAACCATGCACGCCAAGGATCATCTATTTTCAAGTTCAATGACTTTATCCAAGCTTGTGTACCGATATGCGGCATCGACATGTCGAGATCAGCACTGTGATAAGGAGTTTGAACATCAGTGAAATTCCCCAATTAAAACAAAAGTCAGCTTCTTTTTTATTTTTTTCTTCTAGATTTCAGGTTTTTTAGTAAAAATATTCAAATTCAAAGTGTTAATTTTCTTTAGCATGATAAAACATTCTCAATAGAGTAACAGGTTAATTATCAAAATGCACTACGTTTATTCACATTATGTAAACTCAAGGTATGTGGTCACTCTTGAAGTTGGGACTAGGGAAGTTTATAAGGGATTGTTGTTTAAGATATAAAATTCTTAAGAATTTACTTTCAGATCTTTGGTTGAAGAATTTATAAGGAATTCATGTCCAGAATCTGGTAACTATTTGTTTTTAATTTAGTAACTGTTTGTCTGTGCTGCACATAAAAATAAATAAATAAATAATATAACTGTTTTTTATAAGAAGCCCAGAAAGCATTTAACACATTTCAAACCCGTATTGTTGCAGAACTTTTGAAAAGAGATATTTTGAAAAACATAAATTTTACACAGATCCTTATCCAGGCTTGTGTACCAATATGTGGTATCGACATGTCAAGATCAGCACTGTGATAAGGAGTTCAAACATCAGTGAAATTCCCCAATTAAAACAAAATTTAGCCTCATTTTTTCTTTAGATTTCAGGTTTCTGAGTAAAAATATTCAAATTTAAAGTGCTAATTTTCTTTAGCATGACAAAACATTCTCAATGGAGTAACAGATTAATTATCAAAATGCACGATGTTTATTCACATTATGTAAACTCAACGCATGTAGGCAGTCTTGAAGTTGGGACTTGGGAAGTTTATAAGGAATTATTATTTAAGATATAGAATTCTTAAGAATTTATTTTCAGATCTTGGTTGAAGAATTTATAAGGAATTCATCTTCAGAATCTGGTAACTATTTGTTTTTAATTTAGTAACTGTTTGTCTGTGCTGCACATAAAAATAAATAAATAATATAGCTGGCCTTTTATAAGAAGCCCAGAAAGCATTTAACACATTTCAAACCTGTATTGATAGAGAATTTTTAAAATGAGAGATTTTGAAAAACATAAAATTTACACAGATCCTTATGCTGCTATGCGACGGAGGGTGTGTGGTGCTGGTATTTGTTTGCTGCACTTATCTAAATGGTAGTTGTACTTGTAACTGGTGTATATATATATATATACACACACACGCATCGTATGTTTATATGTGTGCGTGTGTGTGTTTTTGTGTGTGTAAACATACAGTGAATCTGCTTCAATCTAGAATTTGATCTAAGTCTCTTTTCGAGCGGCCCTACTAACTGTGTAAGCACATCCTCTTCAGCTATAGCTTCTCTTGAGAAATCCTCTCAGGCTTTCTGGGGAAGAAACAGATCTCCTTGCCTGGAGTAACAAGAAGGTTGAATAAAATAAAATGATATTGTGGAGGCCACCATGGATGATACCATGGTGAAGGGTGTTCAAGAAAAGGAAGAACATCCAACTGAAAACGTAGGGGAAGTTTCTGCCCCTGTTGAAGCAGCTCAGATAGCCAAGGAGAAGGAAGGGAAAACTATGTCTTATAAGGATTTGCTTCTTAGTTTTAATGGTGGCAACGGTAGAGGCTCTAGAGATTTGGATTTAGAGGAACATGGTGAGCTGAGCTATGATTTGATTGAGCACGAAGCTGAAAAGCCTGATGATTAGAGGCAAGAGGAAGATCCAACCATACCTGTCATCCCTACTTCTAGAGAGGAGACATTGGAATGGTCTCAACGACTCAACCTTGGCACTGCTCACTGATTGTCAAGCTGATGGGAAAGACAACTGGGTTATGGTATCTACAGGCTCAGCTTAACCATATGTGTTACCCTTATGGAGGTATGAGGTTAGTTGATGTAGGTAGTGACTATTATCTGGCTAGATCTGCTTTGTGTACAGATTATAATTTTGCTTTGCATGGGGGGCCTGGATGATAACGGATCATTACCTAGTGGTGCAACATTGGAGGCCAGACCTTGATCCTGAGGAGGACAAATTTAACAGACTTATCGTATGGATTAGAGCAGCCAGTCTTCCATTTGAATATTATAATTGCACTTTCTTTAGAGGCTTGGGAACATATATAGTTGGGCGTAGTCAATGAGAGTACCTTGACAAATATTGATGACGACTTCATAGTTGAGCGAGGGATGTTTGCAAGAATATGCGTGGAAGTTGACCTTTGGCAGCAATTGCTCTCAAAGTTCAGAGTCTCGAAGTAACACCTTGTATGCTTCAAGTTTGGTTATGAGCATAAAATAGAAGACTGTGCCAAGGTGAGCAAGAAGAACTCCAATGAAGAGAGGTAGGCAAAAAGCAAACTATTCTGTAGATTCTGGATATGTGAAAAGCTCACAGTTCTAAAAAAGATCATGCTACCTTTGGTCCTTGATAATTGTCCAAAAACCTCAAAGGAGACAGCCAGCTTCTGGTTGGAAAGAGTAGGAGGCACTATTGTTGGAAAGCAAAGGCAAACTTCTGGCAGCACAGAAAAACAGGATCGAGATTCAGCACCATCAAGGACTTCATGGAGCACAATTCTGGGGAAGGTATTATGAAGAATCCTACTATATATGTGAAGGACAGGATTGATCTTGTTTTCAGTATCTCAAATCCTAATGTAACTTCTCACTTTGGCAGCATGCGCAAATCTAGGAGCAATAGTGGACTTAGGTATAAAAGTCAAACCCATTTAAGTTGGGTAATGAAACTAACCAAAACACAAATGGGGTTATGTGACTAAGCATGAATGCGTGTGCAAGGAAAACAGAGGCAAGGGTATTGTTAAGTCCTTTGGCAGAGAAGCCAAAATAAGCTTTTAAATAAAATCAAAGCTAAGGCCCTTCATGCTTTTAGCCAAGGTAATATGCTTGCTGCAAATTCAAGTTCCTCCCTCTCTAGACTTCATGGGCATACTTCTGCTATTCTAATGGACGTGGGAAAGGAAGGCCCTGCATGTTGAGAATGATTCAAAATAATTAGCTACGTGTGGTCAAAGTCTGTTGCTATGTTTTGGCTACTGTTATCTTTTAGTCTATTAATATCAGATTTTATGTCCATGTATTTCGCTTATTTGGTTATGCAGTACAGCCTATAAAAGGCTCTCTTTCCAAGTTAGTAGAAGTGAATTCACCCTCTCATCTTACTTTCGTCCCCTTGTGATGCTTTATTCCTTATCTTGCCTAACATATTTTTGGTATCAGAGCCTTACTTATTTTGAGCCGTGAGAGACTTTGGCAAGTCAGAGAGTCAGTGTGAAGTAAAACACAAAGAGAAGAGAGTAGCTCACACGCATGGTGGAGTCCTAATTCAGCATTCAAGGCCTGGAATTAGCTGAACTGCATGGTGGAGTCCTAATACAGTGGACCCTGCTCTGCTACCATGAAAAATTCGGCGGTAAAATTGCTCTGATTCTGTCTTATCTCATTTGAATATTGATAAGTACATAAATAAGAGCAGCCAAGACATAAGGCTGAAGAAGAAAGGAAAGAAACATGGGAAATAAATATATTAAATCAGCATGATTGCCTAGAGAAATTCACATGAAATCAGGGAGCCAAAAAAGGTGTTGACTGTTGGGTCAAATCTGACCTTTAGGCCAAAGTAGTGGGGAATCAGCATTAAATAGGCGAGATATTCCAACAACATCAATAAACCTTGAGTGGTTATGGGTGATTTTAGTGCTTTTCTTTCTCCTGAGGATAAATGTGGTAGTGATCATATTAATTGGTTATCTGTTGTAATGTTTAGTGACTGCATCAATGAATCTCATTTACTGGATTTGGGTTTTCTGTGTCCGAGATCCACATGGTAGAGGCATGAGGTAAAAAAGAAAGAACAGATCGGGTTTTCTCCAATGCTGTTTGGCGAACTAGTTTCAAGGAAGCTACTGTCACCATCTCCTGGAATCAAAATCTGATTACAGGCCCTATTGCTCAGGCTGAACCTGGATAGAGAGGATATTTCTTATAATTGGCCATTCTACTTTCAAGTGGCATGGCTTGTTGATGATACTTTCCTTATGGTTGTTTCTAGATCTTGACACTTAAAATGACTTGAAAGATAATGTCAATCATTTTACTGAAGTGTAGAATGATTGGAATAGAAATCATTTTGGGAATGTTTTCATAAAGAAATGCCATATCATGAAAAGGATCCATGCTATTAATTGCCATTTGGACGAACAAACTAACGTTAGGGTGCAGCTTCTTAAAACTATGCAACAACCCACCTCTTGTACCGTTCACCTTATTGGCTGGGAACCTCCTGGGGGTTGGGTAAGTGCAAAGTTCATGTGTCTATTCAAGAGGTTAGGGACCATGCAGCTTGTTGTTGAGTTGTCCAGAACGCTGTAGGAAACTTCTTGAAGGGTTTTTGTTCACAACCTTTGGTGGTGTTCTACCATGGTGGCTCAGCTCTAGACCATTCTTGATGGTCTTGGGATTGTTTGGCGCATGCGTTATACTAATGTGGTGTTGGAAGCTGACTCAAAAACAGCCACTGAAATGGTGGAGAAAGGTGTTCCAGGCCTTCATCCACGCTTTCATATTGTAGGCAAGATTAAGGAAATGGCTTCTAGAGATTGGACCGTTCACATTCATCATACTTTTTGTGAAGGCAAAAGAGTCTTTTATCTTTCGCTAATTATGGGCGCAAAGTTGGTAACCAGAGGCATGTTTTTTGGAGTCCTCCAGTGGGGTGTGGCCAGCTTCTGCTTAAAGACCCGATGGGTGTTGTTTTCCTTAGAGATGTTTTAGCTTAGTTTTTCTATTTCCTTTTTCAATGTACCACAAAAAAAAAAAAAAAGAAGAATCTCTCCCTTCTTCAGGCATATTTGGTTAGTGTGTATTATTTTCTTCAAAAGTCCCTGAATTGTGGAGCCATTTGTAATCATTTTCATCCTAATATCTTCAACGTCAAGAAGCATTATTCAAGATGTAATGATATACAACCGGCATGCAAGATGTCTGAAGGCTTAGGATGGCTTTACTAATTAAGTTTTGATAGGTACTCTTACTATCAAAATTGTTAGTTTAGAAGAAAGGATTCATGCAGGATACAAAGGATCTGTATTATTATAAGTTATTTTATGCTTTATATATGCATCTAATCTAAATCTCAACTTGGAAGCGATCAAATTCTATTCATGATCTAAACTTCATAGACATCTCATATTCTTTCCACCCAAGCTTTAAAGAATTTTAATTTATAACTTATCATCTTGATCAATCTAATTTATGCTTCAGTAAATGAAATCTATAGCGCACCAGCCAAATTAACTCATAAAATTACAATTGCTCAGCAAAAGTTAGGATGATGAAATTTACCAGTATATAAGAGATTGAAGGTTTGTGTCCGTAAGATTGTGATGATAATCAAGAACACTTAATAGATTATATGTGTATGATAAACTCTTGTTGCATCTCTCGAACTCCTCCTTAGTTCCCTTAAAAGGCAATATACAAACAAATTTCTTCGTTAATTCTTGAATTAGTCTCAGTGTATATGATTAATAAACTAAGTAGATTCTTACCTCTCTAATATGAAGAGCCTTCCTAACATCCTCATCATTTGCCCATAGGTTAACGAGTATGTGATCATAACCCTACAAGTAAATTCCAAATCAAAAGGAATGTGTGTGCCTGCGCACGTTTATATACACACACACGGAAACATTTACTTACACGACACCAAAATGCTGAAATGTTTTGTAATGACTGGAGGATCCCTTTAGATAAATCTTCCAAGAGAATTCTTTCTTTCTCATTGGGAGTAGTAATACAGACCGGCTCCAAAATTTGATTCACGTTTATGTAACGGACTAGCTGCAAATGAATTGGTTATACTTAGTTATTTCCTAGCTATGCAGCATTTATAATGATTTTTAAAAGATGGGAAAAATAACAGTGTGGAAGTTTTTATACTAACATTAGAGTAAGCTTCATAATCTAGAACGCACTTCGTGTTGTTTGGATTAATGTTGACATAATCACCATTACAACTTGCTTTAATTGACTGCAAAAAAAGACATCAAACTAATTTTAGACAAGTAATTCTAAGAGTTTGATCTTCCAAAAAGTTGAGTTTTTCACTGTTGGATATATCTTGAAATTTCCATAATTTCACTTCAATAATTCATTGGCTGAATTATAAGCTGAGAAATTAAAGTGAGAGAATCTTGATATGCATTTAAAGGTCAGACAACTTAACCTTTAGGGATCATAGAGCTCTCTCTAAAATTGCTCATTTTAGACATACATGTGAAAGCATATACATCCTAATCAATCATTTAAGTAAATGTAGAAAGTGATGATATAAATTAATTACTATCATAATTAAGATAGACAAAATTTGATCAGCTTTAAACGAATGCATAAATAAAATAGAATGACCAAAATAACCTCATAGAGCTCATCTGATATAAGACTCATCTGGTGTGCATAAACAACTCTTGCGTTAGAATCCAAATTTTTATCAGTTGCTGGGCTAGCGAGCACAAAACCCTAACACTAATTGAGAGTTAATGATATTTGTTGTCATAAATAATGTGAAAAGGCAATACTCTATATTTACTCAGCCAAAAAAATATAGTGAAAATTCTCCTTTAGTGCCACCTGAGGCATCATATTCACCTCTAGTATCAATAATGATTTTAGAACGGTGTCTTAAAACAGAATATGGTACCCTATAAGATACCAATCTGGAATACGATGTCTCATAAGGAACTAGAGGGGCCTTTTTCAGAAAATAAAAGCTCTACACAAAATAAGTACTCCATTGTACTTTGATATTCATGAATGGATTGCTTCCTGCTTTGTACCCTGCAACTCAAGCAAAGCAGTGAAGAAATTAAAACTCAAAAAAATAAAATAAAATAAAAAGAGCAAAGGCTAAGTTCGCCAGCTGCATATACAGGCTAAAATGGTACACTGTTTAACCTTCATATACTTTTTTAACAAGAGGAACAGCAGGTAGAGTTGAATATGAACCACCACCAATGTAAAATGGATTTGTCTCAAACTCTGGATGATCAATAAACCACTGCATTAATTGCAAATCATCATCAGAAGATAAAGCGTATCATATATATAACATCATTTATTTGCATTCTCCTTTGAAAATTAGATACGCAAGGATGTGGTTCCATCAATGACCAGGCCCAAGTCCAAAAGAAAGCCGGGTAACAATTCTATGCTAAATAGCAACTATGGGTGCCAGTTAAGTGTTTGTCAAAAATTATAAATCATTTCATATCTAATATTGTTTACCTTTTGTAGAAAATCATATGTATGCTCTATCCATAGTATATCACTGCTATGGTAGCCCTCTTGTGTTTGTGAGTAAGAAAATCCAGTGCCAACCGGTAAATCTATATATATGACGTTGAGTACCTGGCAATTAAAAGCCATGTGTGTCTAGTTATGCCTATCATAACAACGGGCCTCAATGAAGGAGTAACTCTTAATAATTTAACAAGCCAGATAAATAGTTACTGTTTCAAGGACCATTTCAACGAAGAATATAAGGAAGGAAGGAACTATTAACCACTAGATCAACGAGGGCATTAATGCCTATGTCAAAGATTATTTCAATCCAGAAACTTAAGCTTTCAGAGAAAGACAAATAATTTTGATATATCTTTGGCACAATAATGGCTTTAATGTATATCTTAACAGAGTGAGTCTTTCCAGTCTGACAAAAATTGCTGAAAAGGCTTAGAGATTGTAGTTTGTGGTCATATAATTTGTTTTAGAATCGTAAAGTAACAACATAATGGCATGATTGTAGCATTCAGAGAAAAAAGCAAGAAAAAAGGCATCGATGGAAATGGTGAATAAAATTGATTTGCAAAGCAATATAAATATGGCAGCTCGAATTTGAAAACTTCACCACCTGCGTCCAAGCATAAGGGTTTAATTTAAGTGTTGGAAGACTCCCACTGTAGTTGCGGTCAAATGTTACTGGTCCTGCAAAAGGGTAAATAAAAAGTCAGATTCTGATTACGGTATGGAAGGAGAAAGAGTAATAATTGCCCAAATATTTGTCTATATTTCCTTTTCTGGGACCACTTAAGCTAATTAGTGAAGACATGGAAATATTTGGATGAGTACGTGAGATATAGGAATACTATACATCAGAAAACAGTGATCCAACGCACATTCGAAGAGAAAAATACTTTTAAGGGTCTCCAACGGTACAAATTTAAGGGAAAGGTTCCAATTTGAACCTTGTAAAGCCCAATGTGAGAAAGAAATTTGCCATATTTGCTTAGTGTTTAATTCTCCAAACTTTAAATTCAGTAAGAGTAAAATTGTACTTTTATATTCTTTGAAGAAGGGGAAAAAAAAAGCCCACTAAAATGCCAAAATGAGTCTTACAAAATGGGAAAAAGAACCCAATCAAAGTGCAGAGTAAATCACAGCTGATGATGTTTAACCTAGGAACAACTTATGAATTTATGAAAAATCAACTTTGTTTTCTATTTTTTCATTTTACAATTATCCACTTTTGCTTCATTTTTAAAGTGCAGAAGAGCCAAACCCCGCAAAATATATGTTCCTGTTCTATGAGGGTTAACATATGACTTATTAGCTGCAGGGGCAAAAAGCAACTCAAAGGGCATTGTAATTGGACTCATAATTCAGTGGTAAAGTACAATTTTTTGAAAAATTTTAAACAGAAAAACATTTACCATTTTCAAAAAGAAATGCGGAAAGCCCAGAGCAACCAGGGCCTCCAACAAACCAAAGTAGGAGTGGATCTTTTGAGGGATTTCTTTGAGACTCCACAAATAAGTAAAATAATTGCACATCTTCTTCTTCTCCCACTCCTATATATCTGCACAGTATAATTAGCATGAAAATATTCATACGTGTCTCCTATTTGCAGAAATTATTAGTTGCACCAATAATAAATGTTAGCAGCCAACAGAATCATAACAAAACAAGTGTCTGAGGCAGTTAAAAAATACAGCTCCTATATTTCTCCACAAATCCTATATTGAATTTATTTTCAAATTTCTCAAGTTAGGTTAATAAATAAAAATTTTGCCATCTTATTCTTTCCATTGATGCTTTTCTAATCTTCAAAGCAGTGGATACGTAAGATACTCTTACAAGTATAGAATAAATTTTAAGGGGAGAAAATATCTATTATATAAATATTCTTTTGGTTAATTTAGAGGGTTTATTATAATTTAGGAGGGAAATATAAAATATGATTTTTTTCCCCCCTAAAGATGCAGAGAGAACAATTCCATAGATGGAAATAAAACCAAGTTAGGCCAAACGCCCCAATCTAAATAAGAGACTTGAATGTATTAATATATCAGCAAGTTTAGAAAAACTATAAATCATAACTAAGCTCAAGTTATAAATATTGTAATAATTAAGAGTGATTTTAATTTTAAGAGGATCTGTGTGTCACAAATAAAGACAGAGCAACGACTTATAAATTACAATTTTTTTACATTATAAGGATTTCACCCCAAAACAAAAAAGTTTCTGTATCAAAAGAACAAATGAGTAATACAATTAAAGTCATGTTATATATATATATATAAGGTGTAAGGTTTTTCTTTTAATACGGAAAAAAATTTTAAAGAATTCATAAATAAACAAAAAGAATTAAATAATATTTTCATAGAAGATGAAACCAACTCACCCAGTTTCGAGCTTGAATGGGAGATTACCAGGATAGCCAGGTAAATTCCGGATAATTGAACGTGACGAAGCCATCAACGGAGCAAGCACTAGAACTAGGATGACGCAGCACCATCTCCAACCCATGGCGGTAATGAGAGTACTGGATCTTGCGTAATTATACAAATTTCATTAAATTTTATGGTACTCTAATAGTGTTGATCATGTCAAAAAAATCTCAAATCTAGCTAACCGAAGGCTTTTCTGTTCTTAGGCCTTTCAAGATTTTGGTTCATAACATTTGGAGCCAAAACAAGTTTGGTGTCTCACTTCTTATTGTTACCAATATTTCAAAAAATAACTATTATGTTGTAATTAACTATCTTACTTAGTTGAGAAGTTTATATAAATCAAATATAAATAAATGATATGAATGTCAATAAAAAAAATCAAATAATACAACAAATGAAGCGGACCCGGTATTTGTTGAGTTAACACATCATCAAATTATTCAGGTAAAATAATGTTAACATAATTTTTGCTTTTTAAATTTTAGCTAACAATTGGTAACAAAATTGTCAAAACCTCTGACATTATGTTGTATTAACCCCGCAAATGAAGATAGTTTATGGTCTTAATTTAACTTTCAACGGAGACTTTTAGAATTTGATGTTAGAATATTATATAATTTAATTGTATTTACAACATTTTAAATAAAAAATATATTAAAATATTCCATATTCTGTTATTAAATATTTTAATATTGGGATATTCTATATTACTTGAATTTTGAATTTTAAAATATTATGATAGTGGCCTCAAAATCATGGGATCAATTTTGCAAATAGCGAAGTTAGTAGGTGAAGTGGTCAGTAATTTTTTTTTAATGAAAAAAGGCATTATTATCTTTGATGGGAAGATACAATACATATTTTTGACTAATTCTGGTGAGAGGTTCCCAAAAAGAAAGACTCATCTCAAAATCACCAACACTAAGTTCCCATCGCTTGTCAGAAAAAGCCTCTGACAAGATTAAATAATTTTATTCTTCTTGCATATAGATCTACAAAAGGAGTTGGTAGATTTAAATTTCTACATCAAGTTTAGAAGCATGACCAAAGGTATTTATGATCCTTATTAATTGCTTTTGCCAATTTTATTTGAGTTGCAATTTATTATAATTAAATTGCTTGATAATTCTAACATGTGGTATTAGACCTCGATTCTAATGATCTCTACTTGATTGAGTTTGAATTCTAAACCTAAGGGAAGAAGAGTATTCACACTAGAACTCCTCTAATTTGGATTTATGAAATTGATATTAATTAATTTCTATATTGTTGGTTACATTTGGGTGCAAATATAGATAATTGCTATATTTAATTAATTGTGCAAGTGTATTTCATTGAAGAAAGTTTTCTCCATTGAAATTCAATATGTAAGAATCATGTTGGGTGAATTAATAATGGTTTATTCCATTAAAATTTGCTTTTATATGACTGCCAAATAATTTGGGAATCTCTCTATTTTTATTTTTTGTGAAACTAATCAATTAATTATTTTCAATTATGTGGAATGCATTTCCTTAGTGCATATATGGTTTATTGTTGTTCAATATCATGATTGAATGAGTTGTACCAGATTGTATGCTTAGAGTCATTCGAGTTGCAAAACATGAAAGTACATAAAGAATTGAAACTTGTGCATATTAGATTTGCATTTTAATGGTTGAAAATAGAAAGCCCATGAGATTTTCAGAATTTTAGAATTAGAACCTATTATGAGCATAAGGCCTCGAGAGAGCCCACCCCAAAAGCTAGCCGTTGGAGTGGGAGAGCCCAAATCCTTATAAGGCCTCCCACTCAAGGAAACCTCCCCGATGTGGGACTCATAACATTCTCACTCCCTTCGGAAACCGGCGTCCCGACGGCTCTACTCTATGATAGCGATGCTTCACACGATCACGATCAGCCCCTCCGCCAGCGCAGGCAACCCTTTTCGGTTGGGCAACTCTCAATGAAAGCACCAATTGTTATGAGCATAAGGTCTCGGGAGAGCCCACCCCAAAAGCTAGCCGTTGGAGTGGGAGAGCCCAAGTCCTTATAAAGCCTCCCACTCAAGGAAACCTCCCTGATGTATGACTCAAAACGGAACTACCCAAAACGAAACCAAAACAAGTGAGAAACCATCGAGTTTCATGTTGGGTTGGGTTGTAGTACGACTCGGGTCAAGTGGCCCATCCAGAGGTAAAAGACAACTTAAATGACAAGTGATTTTGGCATTTTGCCAAAAATGACATGTCATTTTGAGCATCCATGAAGTGACATTTGACTCTGCAAAAATGACACGTCATTTTGTGCTATTTAAATAAAAGGAACTATTTCATTCAAGGGACTTTTAGGTCGAGTATTTTTTAACATCTTTTTGGGTTCATTTTCTATTTTTATTTTTGTTTTTGGGGCAAAAGTTTTAAGCTTTTGTTTGTTTTAAATTTTGGACTTCAAAAAAGGAAAGTTAAAGGGGAGGTAGGCTAGCAAGAAACAGACCATACATAATGGGCCAATTTTTGGCAAATATGCCATTCCTTTTGGTGAAAATGTTTTTTGTGCTATTTTAGGTTGTTTTCCTAGACTTTTGGATTATTTTGGGTTTATAAAACCCATTGGGCCAAATTTGGATTTTGTCCAAAATTTTATTTTGGTTCTATAGGATAATTTAATTTTTGTTTTAACCTATAAGTATTATTCTTTAGTGCTATTTAATTCATCTAAATCCTAGATAAATTATTTTTAGGCAATTTTAAGACATTAGAGATTTTGAAAATATTATTTTAGTGCTATTCAATTTGTCTAAAATTTTAGAAAATTCATTTTAAGTAAATTTAGCACATTTGGGATTTTACAAAATTCATTTTGGAACTATTTAATTTGTCTAATTTATAGGGTATTATCGTAGAAAATATTTACCATATTTATGGAATAATTATAAAGGAAAATTTTTTAATTAGTTAATCACATATAGTTTAGTTAGTTAATTAATTAATTTCTTATAAAGACAAAATTGATTTTAGTGCCATTTTATTTAGCCTAAATTATGGATATTCATTCTTTTGAACAATATCTTGGCACATTTTGGAATGAATATTAATTTAAGTGTCATTTAAATTTTTGTGGTATTTTGAAAAAATGTTTTTAGGCAATTTGGCACATTTGGAATTTTGTGGATATTATTTTGGTGCCAATTAATTTTGTCCAAATTATTGTGGATAATGTTGGCTTATTTTTGCTCAATCCTGAGAGAAATTTAATTAATTAGTCACATATAATATAGTTGATTATAAATTATATAATTCTCATAATGTTATGACTTTATCGGTGCATATATATGTTTTTAATACACATATCAAAGTTAGATGTCTTGTGCCACAACATTCTTATATAACTATGAATATGCATTCTTGGTTTGTTTTAACAAATATAAAATTTACATGAGGACTTAAAGACATCAATTGTAGTTAGGTATATAGTTATAATATATCTTAAGTCACTAATAAATAATTATAATTGCATATTTAATTAGGATGGAATGGAAGTTATATTATGTTTTTTAAGTAACCTGCAAGTATTCAGAAACATAAATGCATTCTAATTTCATCATTTATAATACATAAATATGTGGTATGCTAATACCTTTGTTTATAGGGAGAATTTAGTAATATAATTTTTGTGTTCATATGATTTGTATTGGTAAGCATATATTTATGAAAAATGTGATGATTGATTATCTCATATAATATTAATGTAAGCATGATTCAAGTTAAATGCTAAATTTGTGGCATTATCATCTCTTCAATTACTAAAATTGTTGAAAGATTAATTTTTTATTAGGAACAATTCTAAAATGCAGAAAGAGGCAATCCTCTTTCATTTGGAGTAACCTTAACTATACAATAAGAAAAACCGTTTATGCCCACAATCCTAGTATACAAATTGAGATAATATTACATGACCGTTAAGAGTGATTTAGTTGCCTTAGCATAATGTTTATTAAATCTTATTTAAAGACTAATTATCTTGGGTCCTTATCTAAATGTGGGAAGGTCAAGGACCATTCATAGGTTAAAGATAAAATTTAGAATTCCTCTAATAAGTAACTAGTTAGTACAATAATAGTAAGTTAGTTCTCTATAAAGCAAACTGGCAATAAAGGCATGCAAATGCACATAATATAGATGTGAGACATAGCTGCATAGCTCAAGTCTCTTGATATAAAGATCTCTATTTTATTCTTAGTACCAAGAATCCTCAATTAACTACCTTATTAGTATGAGCTATTATAGATTTCTTATAAGCACACATATGATAAGGTGGGCAATAAATGTCTTATTAGACATGTGTATAAGAAAATAATAGGCTCATTTTGGAAGGCAGTAAAGTCCTATATGAGGTTTATTTAGTTATTAATTCCAAGAAAGAAGGCCTTAAAGAAAAAGGCATATAAGGAACAATTACCCTAAAAAAAATACCTAATTAGAAAAGAAAATACATACTCTTATCTCTAGTGTGTTTTAAATCTCATTTAGTTTCAATTTGCCATGAGTGAGAATTTTCTAGTATGTGGCATAGGAGATTGGGACATATCTTTATTGTGAGAGTTAATGGATATATGAAGGATGGGTTCTTAAATCCCTAAAACTTACTAATTCTAATTCATGTATGAACTATATTAAAGAGTAAATAAACCAACATGTCATTGAAAAGAGCTAGAAAAATTTATGAATTGTTAGACATTATACATACTAATATCTATTATTTTAATTTATGTTCTAATAGTAAAAAAATATTTCATTCTCTTTATTGGTAACTTCTCACACTACATGTATATCAACTTGCTTTATAATTGAAGTGAAACATTTAATACCTTTAAGGTATATAAAGCAAAGATAGAGAAATGATTTGGTAAACAAATTAATATAGTGAAGTCAAATAGAGGAAATGAATTTTTTCAACATGTGTACAAGTGATGGACAAATATTTTGTGGAGAGATGCATTTAAGATAATAATGTATATTATAAATAGAGTTTCAACAAATGTTGTATCTAAGACATTTCTTGAAATTTGGAAGGATTGAAACCAATTTGAAACATATACACTTTATGGGGTTGTCATACAGAGGTAGAAGTGTATAACTCACATAAAAGAAAGTTAGACCCCAAGACTATCCTTGCATATTTGTCTAAGGGTTACAAATTCGATTGTCTTTCACATTTAATATGATATGTAGAATATAGGAGTACCAAATTCCTTAAGAATGAGAAAATTAGTGAGAATCATTAATGTCATGACATTGTCATTGAAGATTATCATATTGAGACTCAACTACTAGTTTTGGTGGAATACTAATTTTACATGACATTCATTTAGTAAAGGTGAATGTAAACATAATGAAGTTTCAGAAATTCTAGTTGGTTATGATGAAAACTAGGAGTATCAATATCTAATTGATCATAGCTATCAATTCTTGATGAGGCACCTCAGAATAAACGAGAAGTACTTTAAAATAGTGATAGAAGATACTCTTTTCCTTCACCTTTATAATGGATTGATTTGAGAAGATCAATAAAAAATAGGAAATTGGTAATTCCTAGTAATTATATAGTATACCCTACAGAATTTGACTAGGACATAAATATTAAGAATAGTCTCAGAAAATTTTTACATACAATGAGTGGTACAAATTCCTAGTTATAGCATGATAATATGAAAGGTGAGATGGAATCTATGGCAAACAATAATGTTTAAAGCCTTGTAAAGTTGTTTAGTGGTGCCAAATTTTTTGGCTATAAATGGGCTCTTGAGACCAAAAAGGATTCATTAGGCACTATTGAGTACTACAAGACTAGATTGGTTGTCATGGTTTTTATATAGAATGAAGGAATTAACTACAGAGAGACATTCTTTCCTATATTAAAGAAGAATTCCTTCCATATCCTTGTAGCTTCAGTTGCCCATTGTGACTTGAAATAATAGCATATGAATATGAAAACAACTTTTCCAAATGTGATCTTAAGGAAAAGGCATACATGAAATAACTTGAGAGATTTATCAATTGTCAAGGAGATATTTTATACAAGAAGTCTAATTTCAAACTTAAACAAGCCTTATGATGTGGTACTTTGAGTTTTATGATGTGATCACATTTTTAATTTCGTTGAAAATATCATGGATCATTATATATATAACAAGGTTAGTAGAAGTAAAGTCACCTATCAAATTATAAATATTGATGACATTATTTAGTGAATTTTAGGGCTACTACATAAGGTGAAACAACTATTATTCAAGATTTATGACATAAATATATAGGTGAAATATCCTATATTATGGATATAAGGATCCATATATAAGGATAAATCTTAAGGTTGATTCATACTACCATGAGAAACCTATATTGATTAAATACTTGAGCATTTTTTGATAAAAAGTTGTTTACTAAATGATGCCCATTATGAACATGAACAAATTTGTTTGTTCCTATGTCTTAAATATGATCTTAAAAGGAGAAAAGACATAGAATGTTCCTTCTATTTTAGTAGCTGAAGACTTGATGTTTGTTTAGATGTGCATAAGACTAGACATAGTTTTTGTTGAAGGAATATTGGAAAGATACCAAAGCCATTATGGATTTGATCATTAAATTAAAAAATTGCATTAATTGTTATGAAATATATTTAAGACACAAAGGATTTCATGCTTATATTTAGAAGAACTAACAATTTGGAAGATGTTGGTTTTATAGTTTCAAATTTAGTAGAACGTGTGTTGACTCTAAAAAGGTCAAAGTTAAGACACATTCTCATACTTGTTGAATAAGCCATATCATGAAAGAGTGCAAAAGTACTAAACAGTCATTGATTACTACTTCTACCATGAAAGACTGAGTTTATATCTTGTTTTGAGGCAAATTCATGGGTAATTTGATTAAAGAATTTTATTATTCAGTTTTAAATTATGGATTCATTTTGAATTCATTAAGGGGTACTATAAACACATAAAGACAAGTGGTCATACAACACATAAGGAATAAACATCTTTTAACTAATAGCATACATTTAAAGAAGGCTAAGGATCATATGTCTCATATGAAGACTTAAACTATATTGAGTTACAGTTGATATAGTTGAGATATGCTTAAGTGATGAAATTTATGATTTGTTGTCCTCGCATATATAGTTGTATCCAATTTTGGTGAGATTGACAAACATTTAGTTTGGAACTAAATAAACATTTAAAGTTTATTCATAAAGATTATAGCCCCATAAAGTCTAAATCATATTTCATGTAATATATGAAAAGTAATACTCATTTTCAGAGAACTTGTAGCATGTGTTTAATTTACCCATAACATGCTATCTAGCAAAAAAATATAGTTAGGTCAAATAGGAGAATATTATAATATTTTATAATTTAACTATATTTGGAATATTTTAAATAAAAAATTATATTAAGATATTTCATATTCTATTATTAAATATTTTAATATTGAGATATTCTATATTATTTAAATTTTAAATTTTAAAATATTTTGAGTGACCCGAAAATCATGAGATTGATTTTACATATGGCAAAGTTAGTCGGTGAGTGGGTTAAGTGGTCAATTATTTTTCTAAACAAAAAAAGACATCATTTTCTTTGGTAGGAAGAGACAATATATATTTATTGACCCATTCTGGTGAGAAGTTCTTAACAAGAGAGACTTCCTTGGAAGTTACTATCATTAAGTTCTTATCACTTATTAGAAGAAATCTTTGACAATACTAAATAATTCTACTCTTCTTGTGTTCACAGATCTATGAAGGAGTTGGTAGATTTAGATTTGTGTATCAAAATCATAAACATAACTAGAGGTATTTATGATCTTTATTAATTGCTTCCACTAATTTTATTTGAATCGCAATTTTTTATGATTAAATTGCTTGATAGTTCTAACATTTGAACCAATGATCAGACCAATAAAGAAAAGAAAACGGCTGTCCCAATTCACAAATCCATGAAAAAGTTACAATGTATGTATAAATTCAATGTGTAGTGTCCTCTTGCCATGCTTGGAGCTTCAATCTCCAAGAGTGAGGTTTCAAGTCCCACATAAATATGTGTGTGTGTGTGTGTGTGTGTGTGTGTGAATACGTAAGTAAAATAAGTGTTGTAATTTCCAATGTTTGGGAAAAAAAAAAAATAGCTTTTGGATTAATAAATTAGCTCAATGCAAAGGAAGAGGAACTCAGTCCAGGCACTCGGCACTACATTTTTTTTTAAATAAAATAGGCACAACAATTCTCTGGGAAAAGCATACCCTTTTGCCGTTCTCTTCTTTTCTCCTCTTTATTAATGTGTAAATTTTGTCTTCTGCATTTTATCAAACAGAGACTGAACACTTCTCGAAATCTTACCATCGAAATATATTCAGAAGATTAAAGACTACCACATGCAGCAAGGAATTGAAACTAAATAATTTCGCCTAAATTGATTAGAACTATGAAAAGATGGCACTGGTCCAAGCAAGAAAAAAGCAGGAGAAGGAATTTATACAGACACAAAATAAAATCCATCAGAACCATGAGTGTGAAGTATCTAACCTTCCCTTGTGACCCGTGATTCCGATGTTCCAATGGAGTTCCTGATGCAGGGAAGCCGAGGTCGTGATATTGGCGGAACAGCGATCGATCGACTTCTCGATCGGTGGTAACTGGCAGCTAGTGAGAGCTCAACTGATGATTCGGTGATATCTGAGGGTGAGGATCCAAGGAAAGGGAAAGTGGTCGTAGATTATTGGGAACGGCGGAGGCGCGGCAGTGGTGCTTAGCCGCAACTTGCGACGGCGACGACGGCAAGCAGAGCTTTAATGGTGGAGGAGCTGTGAACGAAAACTTACCTATTCTATATTATATAGGGGAAGGCAGATTCTGCTTTCCCTCCCAATTCTGTTTTGTAGTCAGGGACCATATCTTGCTCACGTGACGTGACGATTCGCTTTTTTAATTCATTCAACGTAGCAAACGCCCAACGAAAACAGAAGCGAATCTGTTTTGTAGCCTGGCGGGTACACAGTACACCGATGCGAACCAAGGAAATGCAGGGAGGTGTAATTCTTATTCGTATCTGATATGAACAATTTAAATTTATTTTTAATTTTTAAAATTTTAAAATTTTTTATTATTTTAAAAAATATAAAATATAAAATAAAATTAATCTCTTAATGATATAATTTTTAAAAATATAATATTTTAAATAAAAAATTAAGACTTAGACAATTTAAATAACTTCTCAAAGAAGTGCACGTTTTTTGAGAAGGATAAAGAAATCGGACCCGTACACCGATACACCGCATGTCCTTCTCACTTTTGTTTTTTATTCATTCAACATAGCCAATAAAATAATATAATATAAATATATTGCATTGTGTTTATATTCTTTTATGAAAAAAAATTATTAATTTTTAATTTAAAACCCACTCATTTAATCATGAGCTACTATTATCGAACGATTTGAATTAGGTCGGATGAATTAAATTCATGTGATGTATTTTAAAATAAAAATAAACATTTAGACAGATAAAAAAATCTTAACTACTATATTGCAATAATTTATTTTTTAAAAATAATAGAGAGTTGAAAATTATGTAATTGAAATAGAAGTTAATATACAAAATATAAGTTAATATTGTATATAATATAATATAAGTTAAAATACACTTTTAATTTGTTAACTATATTTCACATTTTATTTTTATCTATTAACTTTATTTTATTTTAACTTTATCTATTAGTTTTATTTTAAATTTTACTTTTATTCCTTTAATTTCGTTTTATTGTAATTTATTTTATTAACTTACATAAATCACTCCATGCTTCATTCTTACTGACATTACCAAATTGCTTAATGACTTCATGCTAGCTTAACTTGATAATTTTTTACCAATTTAAATTTTAATTTAATGATGTTAAAAAGAAAGAAACAATTGACTAATTTTTCTTAAAGTCAAAAAATTAAATAAAATTAAGAGATAAAAATAAAACTTAAAATAACATTTAAAGATCTAATTGAAGTTAATGGATAAAAGTAAAAGCTCAAATAAAATTAATATATTAAAATTTTTTATCTATAAAATAAATAAATTTATGTATACAAAGTAGAGACATCAACAACTAAATCAAATAGATTGATTTTGCTAAAATTTTATTCAATTTATTTAATTAAAAAATAATTTTGATTAAAATTATTTGGTGCAAAGGAGATAAAAGCCGATTTTGAACTCTCTTACACCTAACAAGCCACGCAACTACGGAAAAGAAAGGCAGAAAAAAATATATATATGACAAAAAACCATGTCAGCCAAGTAAAATGTACGTGAAGAAGCAAAAGTCTACTATGAAACGCAAGAGATGTTGGAAACGCAAGAAATGTCGGCCAACGAAAATTTAGCTTTTGGACGAAAGAATGTCAACGATACTCATCAACAAGGAAAAAAAAGAGACATGAAAAAAAAAAAAAAACTTTAAATTCTTTGGCCATTGAAGCGGTTCAGTTTTCAAGGGATGGCTATCGGTCGAGGCACGAGACAAATGTCGGAGAGAATGGATCCCGTGATACAACGGATTAAGTGCAAAGAATTAAACAAAGATTTATGAGGAAAAATTTAAGTTTAAATTGAATAAAAAATTTTTAAGTTATTATTTATTTATAAAAAAGAAACTTAATTCTAGAGCTTTTTCTGTAGCAAAATGAAAATGAATAAAGAATTAAATAATTTTGTGTAATATTTATTTTATTCTTGTTATATTTATTCAATAATATTCATCTCTTTTTATTACTTTTTTAAAATATAAGTATATAAGTCATTTTTCATTTTGTTCATTTTTTCTTTATATTTTATTTTTATATTTAATATTTTGTATATCAAACACTACCTGATAAATCTCTGAGTTAAATAAAAAAACTCCAATAAGTCTTTTATCTAAATAAGGAATAATCTCATAATTAAATAATAAAAAATCCCTTAATTAAATAAAGCAAAAGGCTTCTAACTAAAAAACAACAACAATAATATAAGAAAATTATTAATATTCTCTTCAAATCATATTTGATAGGCTTTTTTTTTCTTTTTGAAAGAATGCGACCTCGCGTCAATAGGAATAACGATTGATTTAATCATGCATGAATGAAATAGGAAAATATCCAATATTTAATATGGTAGGAAGAAAATGAAATGAAATGAAACAGTTTAAGAGATAAGAAAAGAAAAGGGGAGAGGATCATTATAATTATTGTATATTTGCAGTTTTAATGTTTTAAAATTATTTTCAAATATTATTAATTAATAACTAATAATATTTTAAAAATAGTTGTTACCAAATCATTGTGGTAAGCCCAACAAGAACAGACCAGAACGATGCAGGGGAGACTAGCAATAGTTGTCAAATTACTTATCAACTTGGTCACATAATAATAACGAATATAAATTCTCAAAAATTATTATTAAAAAAATTTAATGAATAATAAATGAAGTCATACAAAAGAAAAATCCATCGTTATACTAAAAAATAGGTTTCTCAGTTCAAATAAATTGAATATTTAGAAATACAAATAATAGTTTTATAGTTTCAAATATAAAGTAAATTTGAACCATAATTTTTTTAAATAACATGTTTTACTTTTATGATTAAATTGCTACATATTTCACTTTTATATAAATATTTAATTAACAGTTAATACATACCTATTACTTAACAGGCGTTTGAGTTTTCTTTTAGCCATTAACAATTGCTTTAGTTTAAGTATTAGTTAAATTTTAGATAACTCTTCTTGAAAGATGATTTAATTATACAATTTTCCTTTGTAGTATGAAAATATATCTTGAAATAATAGAAAACCAAAATGTTTTCAAAAATAAGAATAATTTCTTCCACTAAAAACAATTTATTTATTTGTTGTCTAATATATATATATATATATATGTGTGTGTGTGTGTGTAATACAAAAGTTTTTATTGATATTAAATATTATCTTTTAAATGGTTAATTAAAACTCTATTTTGTAAATATGTCTTTTATTTTTAATAATTAGTTATTAAAACTTAAAAATTATTTTATATTAGTTAAACACACATTTAATACTTGTTATATTATAATTATAGATATAATGATATTTTGGTCAAAATGCAATTATAATTCATCTTTTAAAGGTGAAAAATATTTTTATAATAAAAAAGGGATTAAATAATTTGAATCATCTATCAAGAAAATGAGAAAACAGTGTTTTAGCCTTCCAAATTTTACACCAGTTACCTATGCATAGTATAGTCATAAACTGCTTTTACAATACATGAATCTACTCGAGCACTAATAATACATAATATATAGTTTTTTAGAAAAACAAATATATGAATTATTTTTAATAAAATTATATACTTGTCATATTTTAATTTAAAAATTATACATTAAATTTATATATAATTTCTTATATTTTTACTTTTTCAACCAAAACATATAAAATATATAATTTTTTAATAATAATAAAACAAGCATATGATTTTTACAAAAAAAAATATTTAATTATTTAATTAATCTATATATTTATTATGTTTTAAAAAAAAAATAATATACCTGTTATATTTTAGTCAAAAAATATAATAACTAAAATATATATAAAAAGTATCCATATCTAATTATATTGAAAATAGTGCCTCATGAGTATGTTACTTTAAGTTTATTTTTTGTCTTTGTGTAATTTTTGTCCTTTATACTATTTTTTAAAATATTCATATTTTAGGGTAGAAAAAAATAGTTAAAAATTTAATCAATTGTAATATAAATAGAAGTAATTTGATAAATAAAAATATAACCCCCAAAATGGATGTGACACCCATTCTACAAGGATTTACATGGAGGAATAATACGACTCAATTAGATTAAAGGGCAATTTAGATTATACATAGGTTGGACATTAGAATTGGACTTATAATTAATATGAATAAATTATAATTTTTTTAAAAAAATTAAAATAAATCAAAATATTTACCATTTTCAAAAAAAGAATGCAGAAAGACTAAAGCAGTTAAGGCCTCTAATAAATTTGGAATTTTTTAAGTGAATAAGTAATAAGATATTTATCCAATTGAAAGAGATACAAAAAAATAGAGTAAGTATAATAAGTAAAAGATGAAACCAACTCACATTGTTTCAAGCTTGAATGGTAGATCACTTGTATGGCTTGGTAAACTGGTGATAATTGAACGTAAAGAAACCATGAAGCACTCAAGCACTAGAATTAGGATGACGCTTTGATTAACAAAAAAAAAGAACTAGGATGACACAACACCATCTCCAGTCCATGATGGTAATGAAACTATATCTTATGGCAATTATACTAATTTTATTAAAATATGGTACTCTAATTGTGGATCATGCCAAGAAATTCTTAGAACTAGTAATATTTTCCAGAAGAAAGAAAAATACAAAAATGAAGGAAAGACTTATTTCATTGAATGATTCCACACCTGCATATAGTACATCACATTAGAGGAATAGCAAAATAGAAAATACAACTAATTAACCTAGCTTAAGTAAATTACATAATAGAAAGAAATTAAAAAATTAAAAATTAACTATTTTTGGTTATATATTCTATCACCCTCCTACAAGCTGGAGAATGTATGTTTAACATTGCCAGCTTGGATTGTAATGAATTAAATTGTGAAGGATGAAAAGCCTTAGTGTAGATATCAGCTAATTGGTGGGATGATTGAATGGGAAGAAGATGTAGGATACTAGCTTGAAGCTTCTCCCAAACAATGTGACAATCCAACGCTATGTGCATAGTACGTTCATGGAATGTTGGGTTAGCAGCAATGTGTCAGGCAAACTGATTATCATAGTAAATTAAAGCAGACTGTGAATGAAAAATATGAAGGATATGAAGAAGACACAAAAGCCATTGTAACTCACATGTGATAGCTGTTAAGGCACGATATTTAGCCTCTACATAACTACGGGACACTGTGGTTTGTTTCTTGGAACGCCAAAAAATTAAAGCATGATCTAGAAAAACACAAAATCTAGCAATGGACCGTCTTGAATCAATGCATCCAACCCAATTAGAATCACTAAAGGCTTTGAGACGAAAATTAGATGTAAAAGAGAAGAATAAACCTTTTCCAGGAGATGCTTTAATGTACCTCAATACTCGGTGAGTAGCATGTAGATGAATATCAATAGGAGTAGCCATGAATTGGCTAAGTTGTTGAACAACAAATATGATATTTGGTTAGGTTGTGGTGAGGTATAGTAGGCGACCAATAAGAGTTCTGTAGGCAGAGCATCAGCTAAGGGAGTACCTCCATTTTTGGAGAGCTTGAGATGCCTATCCATAAGGGTTATGGTAGGTTTACAATGCAAGAAATTATGATCTTTAAGAATGTCCAGTGCAAACTTGCATTGATAGAGTGAAAGGCCCTTGGAAGAGCAAGCAATCTCCAAACCTAAAAAAAAACTTAAGATCTTTGAGGTCCTTAATCTTAAAGGCATTGTCAAGTAATGATTTAATACGTTGAATTTCAACCATGTCATCTCCAACAAGAATAATATCATCTACATATACTAGAAGCACTGTAAAAGAAGCATATGATTTTTGCATAAATAAAGAATGATCATGTTTGGGCTGTGAATAACCATAAGAGACAAGAGCACAAGATAGTTTAGAGAACCATTATCGATTGATTTGTTTCAAGCCATAAAGAGATTTTGTTTAAGTTACACACCAAGTTAGGAGTTGGAGCTGTGAAACTAGGAAGAAGAACCATATAAACCTCCTCATCTAGGTCACTGTGCAAGAAGGCAATGTTCACATCTAACTATTGAAGTTGCCATGGTTTAGCTGCAGCTATAGCAAGCAGTAAATGAACAGTAGAGAGTTTAGCAATAGGAGAAAACGTGTCCAAATAGTCAACCTCCTCTATTTGAGTATACCCTTTTGCAACAAGGAATGCCTTGTATCTTTCATACTACCATCAAATTTATGCTTAATTTTGTATACCCATTTACATCTAATGGGTTGTTTCCCCTGGGGTAATTCAACCAAATCCTAAGTGTGGTTCTATTTTAGTGCAGAAATCTCGGCATCCATAGCCTTTTTCCAAACATCATGCTTCATAGCTTGTGAATATGTCTTTGGTTCAATGTGAACAAAAATTGATAAACTAAAAAGTTGATGAGAAGGAGATAAGCGATCATAGGAAATGTAAGAAGAAAGTGGGTAAGGAGTACTTGTACATGTGAAAGAAAAAAGGTC
The DNA here is from genome assembly GCA_032878935.1 of Erythrophleum fordii. Classification (NCBI taxonomy): domain Eukaryota; kingdom Viridiplantae; phylum Streptophyta; class Magnoliopsida; order Fabales; family Fabaceae; genus Erythrophleum; species Erythrophleum fordii. The sequence goes on along the minus strand of JAVQMF010000058.1, from coordinate 28,500,494 downwards.
AGCAGATGAGAGGAGGGCATGATGATAGTCTTACAAGTAATTAGGAATCTGCCTTGACCTAGTTGATCTGCGAAGAATATAAGTAGTAGCAGGTTCTGATGTAATAAGAGAGTGTGCAACATTATGTTCTAGTGTAGAACTCAAAAGGTTGGTGACATTATGTGCTAAGGTGGTTGAATCAGGGTAATCAAGAGGGGATTGAGCTTGTGGAAGAGAAATGGGTAAACTAACTAAATCTAAAACAAGAGAACCATGGAAAGGAAAAACATGTTCATAGAAGTAAATATCTCTAGAAACAATAATGGATCATGATGACAATTCTAGTAAGACATATCCTTTGGTTCTTTTTTTAAAACCGAGAAAAACACATTTTTTGGCAAGAGAATCAAATTTTGTTCTCTATTGAATAATATTAGAAGCATAACAAAGACAACCAACTACACGAAAAATTGAAAAATCAAGGGGTTTTTAGTAAATAAAAAAAAATCTGATTTTTCAAAATAGGGGTTGGTAGCCTATTAATAATGAACGTTGCATGTTGTATAGCATATGATCAGTATACCTTTGGAAGGTTAGACTAAAATATGAGTGCTCTAGCTACATTTAAAAGGTGTTAATGCTTATGCTCAACAACACTATTCTGTTAAGGTGTTTTAATATAGGTTGTCTAATGAAGAATACCTTTTTGCTTAAAGAAATCAATCATAAAAAAAATAAGTGCCATTGTATGAGTGAATGACTTTGACAGATGCATTAAATTGATTTTCATTAAAGAGAATAAAGTCTTGTAAAGCCTGTTTAGTGTCAGCTTGTTTAGTGTCAGATTTTTGTTTGAGTAAAATAGTCTATGTATATCTAGAGTGGTCATCAACAATTGTGAGAAATTATCTATGACTATGAATCGAAGCAAGTTGATACGGTCCCCATAAATCGACATGAAGCAAACTAAAAACTTTATTTGAACTAGTTTAATTAACAAGAAATGGAAGCCTTTTTTGCTTAACAAAATGACAAGTATCACAACCATCCAATAACTCTGTACAAGAGACAAAAGGAAATTGAGAATTGATAGATTTCAAAGTAAAATGAGACAAGTGACCTAGTCTAAAGTGCCATAGATCAAAGTTGGTGTGGTGTTGGTTTGTTGGCTTTATTCTAACATCAATTTGGTTAGTCTGGATAGCAACTTTGTTGGGAGCAGAATCAAGGCAGTAATGATGTTGCAGTATATAAAGGCCCTCCACTGTATTAGCTATACTAATCATCTTCCATATGTCTAAGCTTTGAATGAAGCAGTGATAAGTTTGGAATATAATAATGTAGTTTAAAGATTTGGTGAGTTTATGCACAGATATGAGATTGTGAGTGAATTTAGGTAGGTACAAAACATTATCAATATATAACATTTCAAAAAATTTAATTGCCCCCGGAGATATGAGCTGTAATTATTATATCATTTAGAAGGAAAACATTTTATTGGAGGTATGTCAACATAAGAAATAAAACAAGTTAATGAATAGCAAACGTGAGCATTGGCTCTTGAATCTAATACCCAAAAGCGCATTGAAGTAATAGTTGTGAAAGGTGTTTGACTCATGAGTACTATAGAGTTACCTTGACTAGTAAAAGTAAGGTTTACTTAGGCTTCTATGGGATTAGTAGTACTGATGTGTTCTTTTTGAACCAAGGACATCAATTTTTCATATTGTTCAGCTGTGAGGCAAAATTGTTGAGATGAAGGTAGAAGACCTTTGATTTCTGAGTCACCCTCTTTTCCTTCTTGAACCCATTGTTGATTGAGATTGACTGATTTCTAAACTTGAATCCAGGAGGAAAGCCATGCTTCCTGTAACAAGTGTCTATCGTATGGCCTTGCTTCCCACAATGCGTGCACTACTTCGAGGATCCATTGGAATTATACTAACTAACTCTTTGATTGCTCGGTCTAGGTTTGACTGTCTTGTTTAAGAAGATTTTGGCATCATTGATAGCCATAATTCCCATCTTTCGTTCTTGTTGCAAGATCAAAGAAAATATTCAATTAACAGAGGACAAGGGATCAAGCAACATTACCTATGACTTAATTGAAGAAAATCTATCGTTCAACCCTTTTAAGAATCTTATCACGTAATCTTACTGTACATACTAATTCATACTTTTAGAGGCTCCACATGAACACTTACGATAGTAAGAACATAATGGTACAGATCTCAAATTCTCGAGCTCGTCTCAAATTATCTTAGGGTTTGTATAATACTCATTTACAGTCAAATCCCATTGCTTGCAACTACAAAAATCCTCTTGCAACCTTGCTATTATGAAAATATCCCTTTGCGAAAAGCGATCTCAAAGATTGTCCCATATCTTATAAGCCCTATCAATCCATATGATTCTCCATATGATGGTATTTAGGTGACCACCATCGTGTTGCACCTCTCCCATGCCGGAAATAGGGGATTGGTCCGATTAGGCACACTTAGACTTCAATCTACAAATTACCACTTGTTCTTTGACATCAAAGCCATTTTCATCGCCCGCGACCAAGAATGATAATTCGGACCGATGAGAGCTAGCGAAACGAGGATCAAGGAACGATTCTCGTTAGGGTGCATATAATATGAGTTGGAGATATCTTGAACTCCATTGCCCTGAACTGAATAGGAATTCACCATGTAGACCACGAGAGAGAGAAAAGTCAACAAGTTAAAGGGGAAAGTGAAATATGAGAAAGAAAGAGAGGGGCACGTGTAACATAATGCTCTGATACCATAATATTTTCTAGAAGAGAGAAAAATACAAAATGAGGGAAATATTTATTTCATTGAATGATTCCACACTTATATATAGTACATCACATTAGAGGAAGAGCAAAACAAAAAATACAACTAATTAACCTAGCTTAAGTAAATTACATAATTGAAAGAAACTAAAAATTGAAAAACTAACTATTTTTGCTTGTATATTCTATCAACTAGCTGTCTGTTTAATCAAAGGACATTTTGGTATTAATTATTTCTAATGTTTTGGTTTCCAGTGATTTGGGTTACCTTTCAATTTGAAGGCATTTAGAATTTTGAAGTTATGCAATAATTTTAATAGCAAAAATTAATTTATCCTACCTAATTAAGTTTGACATATTGATTCAACAATTATGAATTCAACATTATTTTTACCTAAACAAAAATTAAAAAATAGTATCATATATAATGTAAGCTTTTCAACCAATATATTATGTTAAAAAAATAAAACCCATAAATATCGAGTTGCAATTTTTATTAACCCAAATACCTAACTTGGTTTTTTTTTTTAGTTATCTCGATATTGGATATATTGTGATAGTTTTTCAAGGAAATATTATATTTAAGAATTCAAATTTTGCAAACTTTATAATAAAAATGTTTAAAACTAAAATTACTACGAAATTTTAGGATACCTACTACTAGATTTTAAAAAGGTTATTACTAAATTTTAGAAAAGATATAATTTAAATAATTTTGGTGGTAACTTTACTTAATAAGTTAAATTTAATAATAAATTGTAATAATTTAGTCTTTAAGAATAATTTTAATTTTAAAAATTATTTATTATAAATTTTACAAAATTTGAATTCTTAAATATATTCTTTTAACCAAGATGCCTTCTCATGATTGGCTTAGAATTAAATTTATTTATTTTTTAATAGGGTTAGAAGGCAGTAGGATCCTTTGTAAGAGAGGATTTTATTGCACCCAGTGGAATAGGCTAAAAATCATGTTTTTATATTTTTTTTAGAGTTTAAAATTTAACATAAAATAAAAAATTACATTTATAAAGATAAAAAAATTTACCTAAAAGATTTTTGGAATCTAATTTTGTTTCATAGACAAATTTTTTTATTCTCATAGTTGTAATTTTTATTTTTTATATTAAATTTTAAACTTTAAATTCTAAAAGGTATAAAAAAAATTAAAAAATATGATTTCTCGATTACTGATATAGCTTCTACGAGAAGAGACTTCTTATTTATGTGCGCCAATCACAAGAGGACACCTCCTCGTGACAACCTGTGTTGATAGGCTAATTGTCAACTAGTCAGGCCTTCCCCTATTTGACATGTACTGGGACAAGCTTGGCACGTTTCAGAATCTTTTGATTCTCCTTCATTCTCTATTAGTTTTTCATAGATTTGGATCCTCTAAATTGGATTCCTCTGCATTCCCTCTAAAGTGTCTCATAAAACTAAATTTATTTTTTAAAGCATTTTTTTTTTTTTTTATAAATCTCACCCTTCCTCTCTTGTATATCTCACTACAAGGATACTGTATTGGGATCATCAGAATCCTAGTCCATTTTTCATTCCTTACGGTGTTAGTTGTGCATCTCCTCACACTTCTCCATTCTCCATTAGTATTTCGTCCCTTGCAATGTTAGCTGTGGTCCCAAAGAAGAATAAATTTTGCCTGATTTGCTTACATATTATTGCGGTCCTTTACTTCCATTCTTTGTCTCATCTTTATTCAAAGTAATGAAAAAAGGCACATCATTTTATGAAACTATGACAGTTGAAATATCTAATTATTTGTTTATTTAGTTGATGTTATGACGGTTAATTACCAAGGGCAAGCATATGTCATACAACATCATCTACAATAAACAAAATTACTACACCATAGTTTATTTTTAAATTTTTTTATTTAGAAATTAAAAAATATTATAGAGTACTCAAAAATTGTAATTAAAAAATATTTTTAATTATAAAAAAATTACACTTAAAAAATTTTAATTATGCTACGTAATTATAATTTTTAAAATATAATTTTTTTCACATTTAAAATTTATATCCTTTTAATTATAATTTTTAAACACTTTATATTATTTTTTTAGTCCCTAAAAAATGCTTGAAAACAAGCTCTTGCACTGTGTACCGTAATATCAATTACTGCAGCCCATCCAGGTTCATATGTCATATGTAATGTTCGTGGTGAATAATATGAAGTAATTTCATTTTGCCTGGTGTAAGATTTTTGTAGTATTAAACTGTGACCAAAAATATGTGTCCAATATTGCGTAGGGAAATTATTTGTTGTATAGAACAAACAAACAAGCAATAATAATAATAATAATTTTTTTGGCCAGAGACAAGCAATAAATAAATGAAAACTAAAAAATATTGTCTTAAATAATTAAATTTTCATTTCAAAGATAAGTAAAAAAATAAATAAATTTTGTCTCTATTTATTAATTTTATATTTGAAAACATAATAGAATAAGAAAAAAATTAAAATAAGATCTAATAATTTGTTGAAAGTAACATTTTGCAACTTAAACGAATGAGAACAATAATTATAAGAAAATAGAAACATGTAAAATAAATGGTAATAATACAAAAAATGAAAATAAAATTAAAAAAATAAATTATGCTTTTATGTTTAAATAAATTTTGAATTAAAATAAATTATATATAAAATTTGAAAATAATTTCAAATTTAAGAGAGTTTTTAATTAAGTAAATATTGAGCTTAATAAAAAGTTGTTATGCTATGAATATGGACTTTAAAAAGATTAAGCATATGTTCGTGGACATAAAAAAGTATTTTGAAAGATAATTAAAAGTTTAATTTGAAATAACAAAAATGTAAAATATAAAAGAAATTAACATTCATAAGAAATTTTTTATACAGTAATATGACCATTATCAAAATGTATGCAAATGGAGTTAGAAAAAAAAAACATGATTTTCAATGTTTCTAGAAAGAGAAGAGATTTATGTATTTGTATACATTTCTATATGTTTGACTACTTATTATTTGGATAACATGTGTACTCATAATCCTCCAAGGTGGAAGAACATCATCCAACATCCTTGTCCGGTTGCCAATGCATTATGATAGTATAGGGTTTTGCTATATTAGATAAGGGATAATAAAATTTGTTGCCATACTCAAATGTTTGTGCATTCACCATTTTGCAAGATGTTGTATTTATTTATATTTGGATTGTTGTCCACACAAATTATTTAGCACCCATACAATTCACTAAGTGTGTGCTAGCTTATTTTAGATTATTGCTTGGCATAGCCAATGTCTAGCTTGCATTGATGCCTACCACTTGTTTCTATATTATTGAGTGGCACCATGTTAGTCCTGTGCTCCATCAATTTGATATGCAATAACCCATATGAAACTAGCCATTTTATTTGGGCCACTACCATACCTTAGACGAAATACAATGAAAGACTAGTGGGAAGAGCATGCAATATTCATTCCAACATAAAATAGATGGTGTAACACTTTAACTTGGACCGATATGTCTCTAGAGCCTATTGATCATATCTTGAAGTGCATATGATGGTATTATGAGATGTACACAATGGTGAATCCATCCCATGGGCAATGATCTAAGTTTCATGGTAAAGTTTTAAAATCTCATCATCATTACATTTTGTTCCTTTTAACTAATGATTTTTTTCCCAAGGTAACCTAGTGGAGGACTTGTTTAGGCTCATTAAGGATGACCCTTTGTCACTTGATTATAGTCAATTTAAGGAAAGGATGACTCATGATTGTGGGATTATCATGTGTGCCCTATGTGAACATCAAAAGATGACAATCTCGCTACCTACTCCATTGACACCTCATTTGTGAAGGCCACCAATTCCAGAGGATAGATGAGATCAGAGAGGTCCTTGTCATGTTCACCAAGGAACCCATTGTGAATGAAGAGGGCCAATATGATGACAAACTAGTGCTTGCAATTCACCCATTATAGCCAGAGGTGTCATATCCTCCTTTTACACCTCGATATTTATGTAGGTAGACTTTTGGATGTATTGGTCTTTCTTTGTTTTTGTTGGCAACCCAATTTACATTCTTTAGAGTTGCTAGTCCCTTACACTATGCATCATCATTTCCACAATCTCCATTGTAGCTCTTGAGTCATCATTCTTCACCCTATATGGTTTTAGGATGTTCATAACACTTTTTTTTTGCTTCATTTGCCTTTGGTGCCAAGTATGGTAGTAGCTTCCTTTTTTTTTTTAACATGGAGGATTGTTGAACCAATAATGGTAGGCTTTCGTCACACTATGTTAGCCGATTCCTCTTACTTAATTCTTTCAATGGGACTTGAATTTTCCTTCGACTAGCAACAAAAACCACCTAGAAACAAGGAAAAGAAAAAGAAGAAGATTAGCTTGTGCTATAACAACCAAAGTGATTAAGAAAAAGGTCTCATTATGACATTAGGAGTCATCATTTTGACCTATAAGTATTTTTTTTTCTTTTTTTCATTATGTCTGTAAAATTTTTCTTTTACTTGTATGTAAAAATATTTAAAATCTTAAATGAAGTTATTAAGCAAAGCAAAAAAAAAAAAAAGATTTTTTTTAAAAGTATTGGGTTTATCATGGTATAGCACATAGCCACATACTATGATAGGCCTAGATATTTTGGGCTATCAGGTAATGTGATAGCCCTCAAAACAATTAAAAAAAATGAACTATCATGATAAATTGAATACTACAACAAGTTAGAAAAAAATATCTAAGCTATCACAATATGAGTCTCTATCCTTTACTCATCCTTTGGATGCGTAGAGCTTCTGGGCTGTCTAAATCAAATTTGGATGACTCATATTTCATATTTTTTCTTTATTGTATTTTTTAACATTAATTATCATTTTTTAAGTCAACAATTAAAAAATTATTTTTATTTTATATTTTGCATCCTCTATGACCAAAAAAAGTCAAAAAACAAAAAAAAATTGTTGGGCTATCCAAATCAAATTTGGATGACCCACAAACAATTTACACCCTTTATGCATCCAAAAGGATGTGTAGAGAATTTAATTAACACTGATATGCTTAATATTGTGACAATTCGTAAAAATATATTTTTAACTAAGGAGAACTAATAAATTTTGTGATAGAACATCTATGGGTTTTGTTTTGTCTTGTCTTGTGTTGTTTTATTTTTTTTATTATTTTTGTTTGGTCTAATATGTTGGTCAAAAGACCAAATAAGGCGAGTCTCACATTTTGCCCTAATTAACATGCCAACTCATTTTGTAAGTATAATTATTTTAATATAATTTTAAGTAAATTATTTTTTCCTCCTTCAATGAGTTCATAACACTACTCACCATTCTATTACGACATGTTTAATACACAGAAAATGTATTAATAAAAATAAAAAAATGAATACTAAATGAAATGGAAAAGAATTAATTCCATGTGATATGATATAGAAAAAGAAATAAAATGCCTTTTTCTTTTATATGTTTATTATAATGGAAATAATGTAGGAATGGAATGTAAAGTATAAGAAAAGACATAAATGCCTATAGTAATATATATATATATATATATATATATATATGTTTAGATAATCACAGAGTTTTGCTACTACAAGTCTTACATGTTCAGTAACTTAACATGAACACCCATATGCCTATACTAACCTAACATGAATTTTTCTATAAACACCCATATGGTTACAGTAACTATAAGTCGTACATGTACTTCCTTGATGTACGGTCACAATGGGCAACATTGAAATTTTGTGAATTTGGCTCTAAAAGTTCTCCTCTTCCCTCTCCACATTGGAAAAAATATCATGGAAGACAAGTTTCCTTTTCTCTCAAACTTTCTACTTACCAAACACAGCTGCACGATAGATTCTATTTGATTTTTCCTTTTCATTATTTTGCCAAACAGGTTGTTATAAAAAGATTACGTATCCCTGTTATAAAACCAAAAGATAAGATATAGTTAAATTTATTTTGATCCAAATATTCTCTCTCATATATATATATGTGTATAAAATATTCTCTCTCATATATGTATGTATATATGTATAATTTTTTAATTAAAAATGTAGCTTATTAAAAAAAATTATTTCTTAAATTTTTTTCTATGAACGTGTTTCTCAAAATTCTTATTTTAATGATATTTATTTTATGTCAAAAATAATAAAATTAATGTATTCTATTTTTTTTAAAATTTATAATTGTGTTTATGTTGATTAAATATACATTCAATATATATTTTAAAGTTGTATCTTACTTTTTAACTTCATAAAAAAGCCATGTAATTTATTTCCCATAATGGAAAGAAAAAAGGTAAACCATTCACATGAAATTAGATATAGTGAGAGAGTATGAATTTTAACCAAAATGCAATAAAAAATAAAAATGAAAACCCAAATACAATAATATAAAAAGTATTGCCTCCAAATGTAATATTTCTTCTCAATTTGATGGCACAACCATCAAGATTCAAATTTTTGTTTGGAAAAAGCAATCAAGTTTCAAAAAAAGAAAAGTTCTAAAATATGTAATGCTTGGATGTCATTCAGATGTTACAAATTTTGTAGGCCGTCTAACATAGATAGATAAGATAATTTTGTAAACAAAAAAAGGTTTTGAATTTGGCATAGCTATCAAGATCAATTTTTTTGAAACTCGATGGGTTTTCACCAAAAAAAAAAATTGAATCCCTTTGCCATCCAGTTTTGGAGACATATTATATTTAGGGGCCATACTTTTGTACTATTGTATCTAAGTTTTTATTTTTATTTTTATTGCATTTTACTAAAGGAGCCTAAGAGAGTAATTATACATATAAGTTCTACAATTTAAATGCATAGTAATAATTGGTAATGTGTTTGTCTCTTAAACATTGGAGACTTTTTTTTTGTGGGGGAGGGGAGACTTAACAAAATCTCCTCCAAACATTGTCTTGAAAATTGATTTTTCACAAGCCAAGGACCCTATGTTTTGTTAACTTTGCAAGTTCAGTACAAATGAAAAGGTATCCAATCTAGAAACTTAGCACAAACCATTTTTCTTAGTGAAATGACTAGTGAGCATAAAAGAGTTTTCAAAAAACATGTATTTACTTATTCTTAAAAAATACATACCTCTACAATTTAGTCATGTATCTTATTAGTCAATCATGTATCTTTTAAGAACAAAAAATACATATTTTTATGGGGTGTTCAAAATTGAACTAATGACTTAAACATAAAAATTATCAACTTTTACAACATAATATTAATATTAATTCACTATTAATGATCAAGTTGCTTTAAAGTTTAATATAATGAACTATACAAAAAAGCTAAAGTGAAATTAGAGATAGATGTATAATTGTTAATTTTTGATATATTTATTAATTACTTATTAACATTCAGAATTTACATGAATGAGTTATCGAACAATTAGGTCCAAATTTCATAGGTGTGCTGTTAATTAAATAATTTTGTATTTAGTTGATAGTGCAAGTATATATATATATATATATATATATATATATATACATTTGAAAATAAATTAAATCACTTGAAAAAATATAATTGTGGACCTAATTAACTATAACCTAGAATTGAATAGTTCTTTTATTTTGTAAAATCAATTTATTTGATTTGGTTTGATTTTGGTTCAAAACTAAACCTGAATTGATCCTTTAAATACCTCTAATCTGTTCAATTTTTTTAAAAAATTTGAACTATAATTTTTGGCGTGTTGTGTCTCCAAAACGACTTTCCTTTAGTGTTTTTTTTTTCCCCATATGAACAAATCGTGGCAGCTACATTCATTTTCTTGCTTCCATGTTGCAGCATCCTTCATAAAGCAAAATGCTACTTCAATCGTGGCCTGAAGTTGCAGAGAAAGTAAGAGAGAGAGAGAGAGAGAATGAGTAAAAAGAGATGAGGGCACACTCAAAAAAAAAAAAATTTAGAGCTTGTTTGATGCTATTCTAGTTTTAATATTTTTAAAAAATATATTTTTTAAAATAAATTTTGAAAATAAAAAAAATAAAAAATATATTTAAATCATTATTATAAAAAATCATTATTTTCTACCTTTTTTCTTATTCTGCAAAATAAAAGTTAACAAAACATTTAAAAGATGTTTTGATTTTTTATTTCCAAAAATATAATTCTATTTTATATTTTACAAAACACTTTATTAAAAATACATTATCAAATAATTTTTTTTTGTTCTTAAAAATAAAAAAATTGTTCTAAAAATAAGAAATCGAACATGTCCTTAATTTCTCCAATAATTTTTAATTATAGCACCATTATATGAATTTGGACTTTATTTTTTAAAAAATTATATATTATTCAATTTACAATTTTAATACTTAAACTTCTAAACTTTTAAACCTAACATTTTATCCCTAATGGTATGTTGGCAGGAGGGATAAAAGAAGAGATAACAAAAAAAAAACTTTCTTTTATTTGGTGCTCGAAATAAAAAAAAAAATGGAGTACCAATGGATTGAAAATCCAAGAACCCTACTAACAGCAACAACTCAGCACAGGCCCATGCGAGTACGATATTGGGCCAGGACCATTTTGGGCTAAGGATATTATTACTTCAAATAGAGAGATACAATTTTTTTTTTTGGGGGGGGGGGGGGGTTTTACATGTGTCTTCGCTAGTTGCCAATAATGATGAGAGAATAATTTGGAAAGGTCTAAGTAGGAGGCACAGCAAAATAGGGGCCCGTTTGTTTTGTTTTTTTTTTAACAATTTTTTTTAAAATGTCCTTCCTTGTGACAATACGGTGCTATTACAGTAGAAGATCTATTTTCTTTTGCTTTGTATTTATTAGACGTTGAGACAATGGAAGATTCCATCTGATTTTCCCTGCGGATATCACTAACGCCGTTTTTGCACCGGTCACGATCGATTCAAGGAGTGATGGAAATTGGAAAGGTAAGGAAGAAAGGGAGAGGAAGAATCTATTGTTGGACCAATTGTTTAAATTGCTAAAACTTCCCTCCAAAATTTTTTTATAATTTAATTATAAATAAGTAATGAAAAATAAAATTAAGATAAATAAAATACATATTTATATTAACACAAAGTAATAGAGCAATCTATTATCTTATAGATATATATTCTTTTTTTTTTTTAATAAAACCAAATAGGGAAAGAAAATTGTTTCTTTATTTCTTTCTTATCATATTAAAGGATAGTTTATTTATTTTCTCTCTCGTTTTTTTTTCTTTTTTGCCACAATTTCACTTCTTTTCTTTCCTAATCCTTTCTAGCCATAAAGTATCACAAGAAATAAAAAATGGCACGTATCAATTCAATTTAATGTTTAAAAGTCACTTGATTTTGAAAAAAATACATGTCAATACAACGGAAAAAACTTTAAAAAATTATGGAGATACTAAGTCCCAAGTGACAAATTGTTAGTACTAAACATTAATTTTAATTGATATGTAATACTTTCACTTTTATGATAATTTAGGGAGTAAAGTCTTATATTCTAAAATTCAAGCATTAAGATTATAATAAGACTATAGTTGAAGGGTTATATGTAATTTTCAAAAAAAAGAAGAAGGAAAATTTCGAAATTTGGATAAAGAAACTTGCGCGGGCTTCTCAAATAACTTAAACCCCAAAACCCTAATTGCTGGGCTTCACAACTTCACGAACACAACCATCTGCACTTGGCTTCGTTCCCACTTCACTGTTCTGTGTTACCTTCAAGTCCAAATGGCAAAGCGTTTGATCCCACTCTTCGATCGCATTTTGGTGGAGAAAATCGTTCCCCCATCTAAGACCAATGCTGGGATCTTACTCCCAGAGAAAACCACCAGGGTAATATCTTCGCTTTCCTTTGTCTTCGTTACCACCATCAAATCCTCATCAAGTGTTTGAAGTTTGGCTTTGATTGGTTAATGTTTATATAGGTTTAAGATTCTTATTATGATGTTATGTTTCACTCTCCTTTTATCATAATAGGGCCTTACGTTTTGTGCATGTAATCTCCATTCTATTTCTCTTATATTCTGCAAATAATTGTGTTCTTTTTCTGTGTCTTCTTGGTATGCTCTTTGTATCATCATCATATACTAATTATTGGACTCAATAAGGCTCTCGTTTTTGGTTATAGAAGTAACAGTGTTTTTGCTGTTTGGGTTGTAAGTGTTGTTTTTACCAACCAAATTATGTGAAGCACGTTTAAAAGTTTCTCCTAGCCATCATAACAAAAGAAATTTGAAATGTGCCTTCTCTGTTTTGCATGTAAGGATAAAGAATACCTGTATGCAAATTGGCTGTCCTTTGATGTAGCATCTCAAAATGAGATAATTTTACATATTATATGTCAGGATGCCACTTCCAAAGTTCAAATCATCCGAAAAACAGAAAAAAGTGTATATATTTTGCATATTTAGACCTTTAGCCATGCGTTTGTTATCCTAAATTCAATTGGGAAGAAGTCTTTGGACCACCTTAGGAATTTGGGATGACAAGCTTGATTAAATGTCATATGTGCGTGAGCTTAATGGGGCACTTGCCTTGCACTCACGGAATTATCTGACTCATACATTTTTTGTTGTTCTGCTACATTTGTAGTTAAAAGTTATAATATATTGAAATTTATGATGATTTGTCTAATTAGCCTATCTGTAGACATTAAAGAGGCTGGTATTTAATGCTTTACGTAATGGCAAGATATCCTATCCATTAGCGAGTCTCTATGAACCTATTATTTAATCAAATATAAAAGACCTTGCTAATATTGATAATGATAATACATATTTGATTACGATTAAATAATATAATATAAGAGTGGCTTATTATCCAAATACTGAAGAATTAGCTGAAAGAATCTTGTAGTTTACATGTAGTACATGAGACAATCTGCAAGGCTATGATGATATAATTTGCCAAGATCTAGGAATCTTTTTCCACATCGAGATCATCGATCCTTAGACATCGTAACTCATGTAAACTATATTATTACATATATTGATTAAAGAGTATTGTTAGTGGTTTTATTTTGTCCAGGTGATAATTATCTGTCATCATTGAGTTTTATCCTTTTTTTTTTTTAATTACTGATCCTTGATAAATTCAGCTCAACTCCGGAAAAGTTGTGGCAGTGGGTCCAGGAGATCGTGATAGAGATGGGAAGCTTATTCCTGTAAGTGTAAAGGAAGGAGACACGGTTCTTTTGCCTGAATATGGGGGAACTGAAGTGAAACTTGGGGATAAAGAGTAAGCCAGGTTTCCTGCTTTAAAACATCTGTTTGTGTTCGCGTCTTATGGCGATAATGTAATATTGCACTTGATTGGTCTCATGCATGTTGAAAGTCTCACTTCCTCAGCTAATATTATTCATAAGGACTTTTTTTTTGGGGGGGGGGGGGGAGTTTGGGGAAGGAGAATATTTGCTTTTGTCAGGAAAGATCACTACTGCTTAATTTAGGATTTTAACAGCCTTTTCTGGTAAATGAACTTGTAAGTTGTTATGGGACGCCTAGTCAAATAAACTTGAGAAACTAGGTTTGCTTACATGATTTAAAGTTTTTTTTTTTTCCTTTTCTTTCTTTCTTTCTTTCTTCCCTGTAGCCAGCCAAGAAATCAATTATTCTAGTTATTCTCAGGGTGATCATTCTGGCTTAGTGTTATGTTTATATATGTAAAGTAATCATATTAAGTGGCAGCAATGAGTTAGGGTCAGGTTAGTTTTCGTTATGTGGCTCTGATAGTTTGTTGAGCTAGTGGTATTTCTATTCTATGCAATGATGCTTTGCTCAATATAGCACTGTTGTATTGTACTTCCATTTCAGGTTGTTGAATAATTGTATGTTTCAGGAAAATAAAGGGTTCTTAGCTCAAACTGAAACTAACTTATGTTTGCTTGCTGCTTTGCTTAGAGCTATCTATTTAACGTTTTGTGATGTTGCTTTAATGTCCAAGTGGCAATTTGATGGAACCCAAACAAACACTTTAGGATTGATAGGAAATATACTCGAAGTGATGAAACAAAATAGCAAAACAGAGTCAAAATTGCCTTTACACGGAAGCATAGAAGCACACAGGCAGAAAATAGATGCAGAAAGATAGAAAAATCTATAGTGATTTGAGATGCTAGAAATCTCCCAAGCCACTCCATAATTTTTCCCACGACTATGATGGAGTCTCACATTAGGTAGTCACAAATAATTTTTGTGATGTTTCAGTGGCATTGTTTTTCTTTCTTTCAAACCGTTTTTTGAGAGTGATGTTCCATGCTTACTTAAGTCTTCATCAGTTAGTATCAGAACTGGACCGACTTCCACAAAAGGACTACTTGTGAAGGATGCGATCTGGTGGCCGGAGTGATCACTGTAGAATGCAGCCGTCAAGGGCATTGACTCTTTAAGGGCAATGCTATAATAGAGTCCAACATTGGATAGTTAGAAGTAATTCTGGTGGTATTTAAGTAGCATGATTCTTCTTTTTTACAAGCCGGTTTTTAATGATGGATTTTCTATACTTGCTTAGGTCTCCATAAAATACCCTTCTATTTATGCCCCAAAATGCTCTAACCAAATTCCATTAGTCTTCCTTGTCTATCCTCCGCATGTCCATGTCTAGTTGTCTACCTTAGTTACACAACCATCCTCATAGTGCATACAGCTCCCGCCATGCCTATATGATCTAGAATATACCGTTAGTCCCCTGCCATGCCTATATGATCTAGAATATACAGGCGGTCCGTCACGATTGTTCTTGGCTTGGAGAATTACAGCTCCTACATTACGCATTCCTCTGTTTAACTTCATCCTTCTTCGCAGCATGTTGCATTTTTTCAACTTGTAGGAGATAGAATATGGCAATGCTTCTTGCCTTAAGGGTAATTATATTTCTAGCTTTCTGCCTTTTACTTGCACATGGAAGAATAAATTGAGAGTCATTTTGGTTGCATCCTGGTGCGCATTCATATCTTTGTTGAAAATAGTTTTAGTATTAGAAGTAGCATACTCATTTTAAAACTAAACTGATCATTTAACTAGTAATATATATATATATTTTATATATTATAAATTTAATATAATAAATAATAACAAGAAAGTATTAGTAAATTGAGATGTTTTATCACTAATTATATGTAAAAATAAATTAAACATGACATGATATTTAAATTTAGTTATTTTTTCATTTTAAAATTTAAGCCCAAAATAATTTATTTATTGATAAATATAACCATCAAATATTAGTGTATTAAAAAAGTATTAATACTAAGATTTTATAAGAATTAACTATTTAATATATTAATTCTTAAAAAAAAGATTTTATATAATAAAATTTAATTGGCCCTTGAACACAGTAAAAGAATGATAGTTGATAAGTGTTTAACCCAAACACCTTAGGGTTAGTACACAGTAAATTTTATAATTATATTGATATAAAATTAAGCACCTTATTCAAAGCAAACGCCAATGCATTTCTTGGAGGTCCCAGGTTCATCATTGCACGCGACCAATTTTGCAACCATGAGATGGAATTTCAGCGGGGCTGGTTCACGTCCTCAACTAAGGCTGGTTTGTATGGAAAACTAGGCGGTTCAACCCTGGTTCTTCTATGGGCCGGTTTGAAGGGTCATCTAAACTGACCCAAGGTCTAATTCACTGGATTTTCAGTTGAATCAGCTGGTCCATTTCGATTTTTCTAGCATTGATATGTGTATATATATACAGATGTACTTTGAGTATTTCATTAAGATTGAATACACACATGGTACTAGGTTTCGAGTCCAGAGCATACTGGTTTACTCAAGGAGAACACACCAGAAAGCCCCAGGGAAACTAGTTCATATTCTTCGTTTATTTTTTTATTTGCTTTCTTGAGGTACTTGTAGTGGGCTCTAAATGATTTTGTTCTTGGCTTCATCTTTTGTTTCAGGTATCATCTATACACAGAAGACGATATCTTGGGAACTCTTCATGATTAATCTCTTGTTACTCCTCCACTTCTTGAAAGAGCTAGTTTCTGTTATTCAACTTGAAGCGTTTTTCTCAGTGGGGAAAAGAAATTGGTCATTGTTGGTCTTATGCTAGCTGAACGCTGTTTTGTGCCATTGTCCTCAACTTGTATCAAACTACCTTGCATTGTTATCCTATTTCAACCAAATGAGACCCAGGTTGGGAATCAGATTGCAAGAGACTATTCTTTCCCTCTATAAGTAAATGGTTTTCTGTTGAGTTATTCAGAAGTAGCACTAGTTTCACTGTTTTTTCTTGAGAAATGAATACAGTACAAACGCACTGCCAATATCACCATGCCCAACTCCAAGCAGATAGTATCAAAATTTGAATTTAACTGTCATGCCATTGTATGAGATTCAACATTACACCAATTTAATTTCTGTTTTGAAAAATTTATATAGTTTTAGTTTAAAAAAAACAAAATCCTGTATGACATAACTGGTTTTTGTTCTCAAATTTTTAAAATGGTTTTTTTTTTCCAATTTTAGAACAAAAATGGAAGGATAGTTCAACGTTGGTTTCAATTATTGTTCCTTTTTTTTTAAAGAAAATTAAAAAACATTTTTACTATCTTTTTTTGGGTAAATAAATTGACAATTTGACTTCATAAATTATTTATATTATTATTTTATAATATTATGAATATTATTCTATTTATTTACTTTCATATCATAAATTAAGATTTCATTATATACTAGCCAAGCGTTTAGTTCAAAATGTTGAAATCAGGGGCCATGTATGTTGAAACATCTTAAAAAATTTTGAATAGATTTGCCGAACAACTTTTATTTTAAAATGTATTTAAAAGCTGCTTTTATAAACGAAAAAAACGGATATAACCACTCTTCGGAGATGGGTTGGAGATAGAGTTCTTTAATTGGTTCGAATGGAAGAAACTTAATACAATATTATGGTACATTGTTTAAAAAAAAAAAGTACCAATAATTCCCTCTACTTGATCTTCCAATAATATAGCTATTTCCATCATTAAGAAGTAAGAGAAATCATAAAAAGAGGTCAAAATATGATAGGGATTTGGTAGGGTTTAGCTCAACATGTGACCTCTCCTGTTTTACTCTAAGGGCTAAATTTTCAGATCTTTTCCACATGCTAATTCTGATAAAGCCGGACATTTAAAATTCCATTTCTCACAAGTAAACTCTCCAATGAGATGATTAGCGGATGTGAACTTGCTCAATTCATGAAACATTCAAATACGATCACTTGTAACATATACTCCAATTCCTTTCCAACCAAACCGCACTCAAAGAAACATAAAGGACCAACAGAGTAATTTGACCTTAAATTGCCAGTTACAATTAAGTTACAAAGGCTGATAACTAATAGCTCAATCACAAGAAAACGAAGAAAGCATACACGGACATGTCCTTTCTAACTCTAAGACAAGTTCATAAAGTTTTGTGCAGCATCTTGAGTCAACTCTTCATAGACCTGTGTATAACAAAAATTAATGAATAAACGAAGAATAGAAATTTCATCAAACACAATACCCACAGACTTAGCTTGTATTTACTTTATACAAATTTACAATCCTAGAACCTTTTTCTTCGTTTTTCTTTTGCATTTTCTAGTGTTTGATGAAGACAATGTGTTATATTCTACATTTATTGGAAAACATAGTTTAGCAATTAAAAAAACATATTTTGCTAATCGACCAAAAACAACTCTAAGATGTGCTTATTAAACATATTCAAAAACTGATGTCACAATGCATGCTTTTTATAAATGATATAGTCCTAGTTAGAAAGTCGAGAAAAAAAATAAATAAGAAGTTAGATATGCAGTGACTAACTTTGAAAACATATAGATTTCATTTAAGTAAAAGTAAAATAAAGTATATAGAATGTAAGTTTAACAAGAAGTGCACTAGTTCTAGCATATAAGTAAAAATAGTAAAAATCGAAGAACACACTGTATCACAAGTCACACGATTTAAGTATCTTGGATCTATTATACAACATGATGAATAAATAGAGAAAGATATAAATCATAAGATTCAAGTTGAGTAGACAAAATAAAATAGTGCTTTGAGTGTTATTACAGATAGAAGAATACTACTCAAATTTAAAAGATAAATTTTATAACACAGTTATAAGATCTGTAATGTTGTATGAAATTAAGCGTTAGGCAATAAAAAGCCGATAGGAAAAGAAGAATAAGTTCAACATTGCAGAGATGATTATATTGTGTTAGATGAATAAACATACTAGATAAGAGAAAATTAAAAATGAATACATTAAAGAGAAAGTTCAGATTGCAAAATTGCATCTTAAATGGTTTGGATATGTGTGAAAAAGATTTATAAAAAACCCAATAAGGAGAGTAAATTAGATAGAGTGTAATCCAATAATTAGAGGTAGCAAGAGATCAATAAATACTATAGGCGAAACTATTAAATAAGTTTTAGATTTAAATAATTTATCGAAACACATAATTCATAATAGAACTTTATAGCATTATTTGATCTGTATACCCAACCCTACCTAGTAGGAAAATACTTATTGTTGTTGTTATTAATAGAAAACAACCCTTTAGAAACAAATTAAGCATAGCCTGATGAAAATGAGCAAATAGCATAAAAGCATATAAAGATGTATCAATTTTAGAACTTTTTTTCTTTAACCAAAAACGCTGTCCAAGAAACTACTTTCTCCGAACATTTTCCACCACATTTTCAGTGAAACGGTAGCCTAAATGAAATGAGATTTTATACATACTAGTTTCTTGTGAATTTTTTGGAAAGCCTTGCAAAATCTCTCTGCTTCTTCTGCACCCACCTGTTGAAAAATTAAAATCAAAGAGGTAAGAGTCACCTTAAGTTCTTCACGTTGTTTTCAATAAGATGCTACATTTACTGACAACAAAATAATATTAAACTACAGAAAATTTCCAATGACTACAACAGCCAACTTAACAACGACCAGCAAATGACATATATCTTTAGGAACATAAACATATAATAATTCTCCCAGCATTTTCTTTTATTTCACTGTGTGTGTGGTTTTTACTGTTTTACACTTTTCTCACAACTAACGTTTCAACTATAGCCTTCACAAACATGTTTAAGATGAAATGCTCATATTAGGTTGCTGTTGCCAAGGGAAGGATGTCACAAAACAAAGCCTCCACTAAATATACTGGCAGACCATATGGGACAAGGCCTAAGAAGTTAATTTCTTTCATAGGGAAATAGTAATACAGAGAATTTCGGTTGCATGAATCTCATGTGCATCCTCGAGAGGGCGGAGGAGAGAGAAAAGGGAGGGGGAGGAGCAGGCTAAATTGATTGTGAAAGAGAATACACAAAGGTTTCCAATTACTTTCAATTAAAAGTTGATATGATCAACTCCAGACATTTGAAGCTTTTTTTTTTTTGGGGGGGGGGGGGGGGGATTCTCCATCAAATTTAAAATCTGATGTTCGATTTAAACGATGGTGTAATGTAATGAACTAAGATATTCCCAACAAGCATGGTGATATGTATCCTTTTTTATATAATTAAAAAAGTATGTCATACGGATGCCAAATCTGATTCAAAATATTCATTACAGATGAATGTCAGCTCACCTTCCTTTCAGCTACTGACCTGAGCTTGCTCCAAAATGCATCTGTTGATATGAATTCACATAAGCACAGCATGATAAGTTGCAAAGTTCAATGAACGGTAACAGCATAAATTGGGAAAACACAATTTCGGATATCTTATAATATGTGAACTTTAATAACATAATAAAGAAAAAGGGACAGTGGTACTTCTGGCATCTTGACAAAGTCTATTTAGACTTCATCAAAGGTTTTGTCTTTCATTTTCACAACAGTAATCAACAAGATCAACACAAATGAAATGTTGTAAATTTGCAAACCTCACAAAGCTGAAAGCCCTTATTCTTTGTGTTTACGTGCAAATATACTTCAGAAACATTAGCCCATTTATTTTTGCATTTTCAGGTGGCTATTTTCCAATGAAATAATTTGTTTTGGGTTACTTGGTGAAAAATAGGTGTAAATCTTGGCCCAATTTCTCATTATACATTTCAAATGTTCTGACAAGAACAAGGACGCCAGAACTTTGTGGAAATATCCAATTTTTCAGTGCTTGGGTGTAGTTAGTTGGAACGAAAGACAAGCATATTAAGGGTGTTCCTTTCCCCTAACATATCCTTAAGGCTAAAGACATGATTATGGGTTGCCCTTGCTGCACCACTAATGGCTGTTCTGAGGGAATCTCTATTACAGATATCCAAGAAGATGGAGAAGTTTTATTGTAATTTTAAGTTATTGTAGTTTGTTCTTTTCCTGTTAACCTCCCGGTTGTGCTTTCTCTCTTCTTTGTCTAATAAAATTTCTCTTTCAATGAAAAAACACAAGAAACATAAAAGAAATAAAATTTTAGAATATATTTACCATAAGCCAAGTCATTCATGAACTTTGATCTGCTCCCTTGAGAAATAATGTTAATTAAAATGTACTAGAAATAGTATACTGGGCAGAGACTAAATTAGTCCAATGATTGAGTCATGAGTGACACCCTACCATGTTCATTTCCTTGAATCTCAAGCTCCCTATCACCACCATCCCATGCATCTTGCCATTCCTTTAGCTATTGCAAAAAGTTCGTGAGATAGCATTAGATATATATATGCAGAAAACAACATATACAGTAGTGTCAGTACAACTACCTCATCCTTTGCAGATCTAGAAGTTGATTGTCTGGATCCTGATTCTGCCTGAAATTTTACGACTGTCAATAAGGCAGATGAATGCGTAATCAAATACAGCAAGATATTAGTAAAATATTTACATTGTGCTGAATATATCAAAGTTTGGCTATTTAGTTGTATTATTTCAGAGTCAAACTACTGTGAAGGAAATAATAGTTCAAGTTCTTGAGGTAATGTATATGAAAAATCTTCAACAAAATAAGGTTATAGAAATGAAGAAATTGATTTCAACAAAATGTTAATGGCTTATACTTTGTAGATTGACAAAATACAGGAAATTATATCAATTTCTGCTTCAAACTAAGATCAAAGTTGACTAAGAGCAAACCCATGAAGCAAAGACACTTAAAAAACAGAGCAGCATCAGTCTCCGATGCATGTTGGGCGCTCATATTATATCAGACACAAAAAACAACCTAAAACACTTTAAATTATGTCATGTTGCCCTGTTTGTGTCTGTGCCCATACTCCATACTTCTTATAAGCTATTATATGGAAGACCTTTGATGATGATAGCTTGTACAAGATTGCTTTATATCTTAAACTTTATGAAATCCAATAAATTGAACAACAGTGACAGAACTGCTTAACTGCAAATTTAGATGAATTTTGGTCAAATATGTAATCTCTACACTCAGCAAACCAAAACCAAATATAAATATGAGATAAAAGGCATCATTGGCAAATTTACTGCAAGTGCTCAACTACCAAATATATCTCAGAAAATCCAATGCCCTTCTGATCAGGAAGCTTACTTGACCTGATAAGCTTTGAAAAGTTTATACACACATGCAAACACACAAACAACATAAGTTTTAGAATATGAATTCATACCTCATGGACTGTATAGGTGTCCCAAATGACATGACTATCAAAATCAACAAATCTTGCAGAGTAGTACAATAAGGCATCGAAAGAAAAAAATACTTGCCTCTAAAGTGGAACACATTTAATTCTGAACAACTAGAGATATAGGCCCAGAAAAGATCAGCCTCAGATTCAAAATGCATGACTATACAAAACTAAGTAACAACTGCCCAAAAAAATTATCCTAGCATTTCCTAATCGTTAGCTCCTTTGAGTTAATTTGACACAATTTTCATTTCTCCATCAAGTAGTAGAACCAATAAAATTAATGTACTAATGATTCAGTCAGAATCATGATGAGTAGGGTGTTTATATTTGAATAAAATATTAACCTTTCTTAATGAGCTACAAAGTTGGAAAACATAAAAACATTAGTAATATCAACTCATCTGGCTTGCAAAACATCTAACTTGGATGCTTATTTAAAATTGACTAAATTATACCACACAAATATCTTGAGCATTTACTAATGTAAAGCATAGTAGTAGAAATCGTCTGATTCCCGATTCACAACGCATGATCCAACTCGATTCAACTTGAAAACGATTTAGATCGTGTAATAAATCGAAAAATAGCCAGAATCACATGCTGAATCACCAGAATCGTGCGAGTCATGCTGGAATTGGCGATTCACGGTGATTCAGCAATTCAAAAGACTGCAGCTTCGTTGGGTACAACGTCGGGTCCTTTGTGACCCGACACAACCCAATCGCTGGAGAAGATGATGCAAGTTTTTTCTCTTTTTAGTTTCTTACTTACTGATGCGATGTGGTTCTGCGAAAATAAAAAACTATCCCTTAATATTAGCTGGCTGGACAGATCATGGCTGGAGTTGTTGTCTTACACGAATCACTAAACCCATGCTCAGCCTTTTGAATAATTACTATATATAAATTACATATAGTATAATATTTAAAATAATATATGGCTACAAGGTGGAGATCATATATTATATATAAGATAAATTATATATAGGAGACATTATGTAATATATAAAGTTATCACAGTTATTAACTTAATAGTATTAATTATAATTTTGTTTTATAAAATTTATGATTAATATTTTGTCAAATCTCATTTAAATTTAATATTATAATTTTTTTTAAAGTATAGATAATTTATCTAATATATTTTAAATTATTTTTAAATATATTTTTGAATCATACGATTCGATACGATTTACGATTTAAAAATTAGTATTCCAATTCACGATTTGAATCACGATTCGATTACTTTGATGTAAAGTTTATTCAACAACTCCGCCCAGTTCATGCTTTGACATCCTCTACTTGAATCCTCTCAAGGCATTTTTGTGTTCAGATGATACATGAACTAAAGAATTTGATTAACTCTTATCTCACCATATCAAATGATGCTGCTCCCCCCCCCCCCCCCCTTTTTTTTTTCTTTTTCCTTTTCTTTAGTTACAAAGAAGGCACAAGACCTTGCAAGTTGGGAGTGGAGAAAGGAGCGGAGTAGGAATCAAACCCAGGTGCCTTCACTAAATGTTGTCATTTCTTACCGCTAACATCCCTCTGTGTTATTGCCATCCTTTACCAACAAAGAGTATTTTTGTTTCTTGGTCTAGCATTCACCTCTAATTTCCTCATCTCCTTTGTTCATTTCACTTGTATTGAAACATCATGAATGTTTATCTATTGTAATAAAAATAAACAAACCCAACAATCATGATCTGTGACTTCAACTTCCAAACAACATACCTTAGCCTTTCTTCTTTTATCCAAATTCATTATAGAAAGTACTAAGTTAGTCCCTTTTTAAATACTTACATTGAGATACAAGCAAAAGCCAGTTGTTTATCACGCATTTCAGTCACCAAGCATGTCATTTATGACCGTGTATAGACACACACATAAATTGGGATGGATAAGTTGCTATTAAGTATATACTTGTTTATAATTCCAGTCTTAGACTCCAATGGGTTCAATTAACTAGGTAACCTTAGGCAATACTCACATCGCACTAGTTCAGCCCTACTTCATAATTACAGAAAGTCACAAACTAGGACGAAGGCATATAATCAAATATTGCAATCGAAAAAGTTAGTAAAGTAGAATAGTAACTAAATTAAACAAATAATATGCAACTAATCAGATAGAATCTGCAGCCCTTGTTTTCGTGTTTGTTGAGAAAATGAAATGCAAAAGCTTTATTCAACCCCAAGGGAACTCCAAACACTGATATGAAAAACCATAATAGCAAAGTTCAGAATTTAAACGTTTCACTAACTTGGAGGAAATATACATGGATACCCAAAATATTAAAAAAGGGTAAAGACAATAATGTGAAATTTTCTTAACCTATCTCATTTTCCCATTATATGCAATACAATTCTTGACGAACAAGTGGGCCAAATAAACACCCTTAACTAAACTAGAAGCAAAAGGGTATTACGGAATAAGAGAGAAACAGTATCCTGATTACAAAAATCACACTATGCGTATTTAGAGATTCAAACTTTCACCATCATCGAAGTGAGAGCGCCGTATGATACAGATCAAATATCAAGCTGGACCCATAAAACACAAAACCCTAAACACAGAGAGAGAGATAGAGTGTTACGTACACAGTAGTCGCGAGAACGGACAACGGGAAAGAGTTGGAGAACCCGTCGAAATTCTTCTTCGTCCATGGTTGACAGGCGCAATGCTGCTGCTGCTGGATATACTACTCCCTTGGGACCAAAGCTGCTGCTCAGGAAGAGGGAGGAGGACTACGATTGATTGCCTTTTACGTTCAAGAGAAGGAAAGACTTTCGTTGTGATAAAATGGAAGTCGCTGACGTTCCAGAAAGACCTTGTCTGGGATAGACACAATTTTTTCACTCCAAAAAGAAAGATGTGAAAAAAGAAGGATTTATCTTCCAAAGGTTAGAATGTAGAATGAGTTCAACTTGAATCCTTTGAGTTTGGCCCGACCCTGAGTTCAACCCGAACAATTTTTTCAATTATGTTATTGTAATATTTTAAAAATCTATAGAAATTTTTTTAGCTTCCTTTTCTTCCATTGTACCTTTTCTTTATGAATAAAATTTATAAATCAGTTATTAATATACTTTAAAAAAATATATAATTTTTAGGATTGGTATCATTATAATTAAAATTTAAATATTAAGCTATGTATGTTAAATATAAAAATAATAGAGTCTTATAATTAAAATACAACAAATTAAATAAAGATCAACTACATTCATAAATAATTGGTAATTATTATATTTCTCTAACAAAATTATGTTTTGAATAATACAATTAATTTAAATGTTATTCATTAATAAATGAGTTTGATGATTATGAGAGTGGGATCAATTTTAGATATTGCTTTGCAAATGGATTTAATTTTTTTTTGAATTCTTAGAAAATGCCCGTTTATTTTTTTTTTTTTGGAAAAAGGAATAGCTAACTAAAAAAATTAGGCAAAAAAAATCAAAGGAAGAACTAAGTGAGGTTTCAAAAAAAAAAAAATACAAGCTTGAGCTTGTACTCAATTTTAATACTAATTTATTATGGGTTTGACTTTTTTTTTTTATTTTAAAACAAACTTGACTCGTGATTAGATCAATTTGGAAAAAAGGAGAAAATGAAGGGAAACACTCTCAAGAAATAAAAGATTTAGAATAATTGGAAATTATCTTTTACTTTTATGAATATTTTTTAAAACAAAAAAGTCAAGATTTTAGTTACATAAGGCCATTGATAATTAAGTTATGTCTCTTTTTTTAAGATGAAAAGGGGCCCCGGGGGGGGGGGGGTGTGTGTGTGTATTTGGTTGCATAACCATTGATAATTCTTACTTATTAGATGTTTTCATTACAAGATTTTACCCTTTTAGTATAAATTGGTTATAGCATTCAACTTTTTCCTTAAAGAAATTGCATAGAGATTCATTGCAATTCTTATCACATTTCAAGTTCAACATACTTTAGATGCTTTGCAAAATTTCACTAAAAAACAGTGCATAATAGAGTTTATGTTAAGAAATTAGTGTTTTGGAAATGGAGTCAATGACAAAATTTGTAGCCTTTAAAAGATGTGAAACTTGCATTATCCTTAAAGCAAGATTTACCCTCACGTAATGCTGCAAGGTCTAGATGAATTTACTTTTAAGGCTAATCTAAAGCGTCCTAGAGAACTACTTTAAGTAAATAGAGAAGTTCTCTCTTTCAAGAGAAGATAAAGGTTTAAAAATTGGAGATTATAGAGAGAGAAAAAGGGAGAGAGAGAAAGAGAGATTTGCATTGTCCTTTTGAAAATCAAAATATTTATAAGTTTTAATATAACCATTATGCCTTTTCTACTTAAAGAATATGACTTTTAATGAGTTGTTTTAGATTGCTTGAACCTTTTAATAGTCATCTTATCATTGGAATTGAAGAGACATGAACATTCAAATCAAAGGACATTAAAACGAATTTCAAACTTTCAAATTTCAGACACTTCAACATTGACCTGTCAACTAATTTTGGGGGACTAGTTGATTGTGCTGCCAATTGTCACTTTTAACTATTTTTTAAAGGCTTGCCAATTGTTTAGTTTAAACACTAGTTGACTATTTTTAGTTAACTAGTCAATTGATACTTGTTCATTAATCAATTATTATATTACAGTAGTGAACTCTATATTTCTCAATTGAATTAGTCAACTATTGTATTGATCAATTGACTGGTTTGCCATACTAATTAACTGACACTTGCAAGGACAAATTTTGTTTTAATCTGTAAAGGTCTAATTGGCTGATTATTGGTCATCATGTCAGACTTAGTTTTTCCTTTAGTTGTTAAAACTATTCTTATCAATTTTTCACGTAGTTTGGAAAACTAAATGTTGTTTATACTTATAGGCTTACGCATAATGAGAAGTATCATAAAATTTAGATTTCTTAGTAGTGTAAATAATTTGAAGTTTCAACAAATAAATGGTTACTAAGCAATTAACCATTATTCTTTACTTAAAACCAAAACTATCAAACACATAATATTAAATATCTTTAATTTGTACTCACAAAAACTAACATGCTTATAGCCATATGCTACCCTTAGATTTCAAAAACATTTTTAGAAATTTGATTTCAATTCTTGAGAAAAGTGACTCTGCTCTTTAGATCTTCACATAAGTGAAGGTTTTCTCAAGAATTTTACGGGTTTTGCCTTGACTTCACTAAGAGCATTAAGCTCACTTTCTTATCCTTAATTGTACACTATTGTTGAATCAATTTTAAATGATTCCTTAATGTCTCATCGTTATTCATTAGTAACTTTTTGTTACCATTTAAAATTTCTTAAATATAGTTTATTTAAGAAGTTAGGTTTCTATGATTGGTAGCTTTAGGTATAGACCTTAAGCCCATTCCTAATAATATTTTCCTTGCCATTTCCCTTGATAATCCTTTTGTCAAAGGATTTGCCAACTTATTTTTTGTTTTTACAAAATATGTCATGAATATACCATCATTGATCAGTTGCCGGACATGCTTATGTTTCAAACTAATATGTTTAAACTTTTTATTGTATATTTTGCTATATGCGTTAGACATAGTAACTTCACTATCATAGTGCTTTAGATGGTTGACATTGGTTGGGGCTACAACTCTATATTTGTTAACAAATTCCTTAGCCATTTGACCACCTTACAGGTTAAAGCTAAAGCTATAAACTCAAATTCCATAATAAAATTAATTATATATATTTATTTCTTTGATACTCATGAAATGACACTTCAACCTAGGGTGAATATCTCGTTAGACATAGACTTACAGTCTTATATACTAGTCATCCGACTAGCATTAGCATATCCTTTTATCATAGCCAGAAAATTATTATAAAATAATCCTTGATCTTTTATACTCTGTAAATATCTTAGGACTCTAGTAATGGCTTTCCAATTAACTATACTATGATTACTTGTGTACCTTGCAAGTTTTCTAATTGTAAAAGATATATTAGTTCTTGTATATTACATAATATACATTAAACTTCTTATGACATTAAAATATTCAAGTTGTGCAACTGACTTTTTAAAAATTTCAACAAACTTTTGTGTTGAATTATAAGGGGTGTTTTCTATTTAATATCCATGGACTTATACTTGTTTAAAATTTTCTCAATGTAATGAGACTAATTTAAGGAAAACCCATTATTGTGTTTTTTAACTTTAATACTTAAAATTGTATTTGGGTCTTTTATCTTGAATTGTAAGGTTAAATATTTCTTAATTTCATTTACACCAAGTATGTTAGTACCAAATATTAACATGTTATTGACATATAAAATAGTAACTTCATATTTAACTGTGACCTTTGAATAAATACATTTATTAGTATTATTATATCTAAAACCATGAGATAAATTAATATAATCAAATTTCTCATGTCTCTATTTTGGTGCTTATTTGAACCTATACAAAGACTTAACCAATTTGCACAATTTATTCTCATTTCTAGGTAACACGGATCTTTCAGGTTATTCCCTGTAAAAATGCAATCTTTACATTTATTTGATGTATGCTGAAATTATATATTGATGATAATGCAATCAGCACCCTATATATGTTATCCTAGCCATAAGTGCATATATATAAAAATAATATATATCCTACTTTTGCTTAAAACCTTTTGTTATTAAAGTAGCCTTGAAAATTTGGATAGCACCATTGATGTTGGATTTTCATCTAAATACCTATTTACATCCTTTAGGTTTAGATCTAGGGGGTAAATCAACCAATGCCCAAGTATTATTAGACATGATAGAGTCTATCTTATCATTAATGGCTTCTTTCCAAAAACTAGCATCTCTTGTTGCTACTACTTTTCCAAAAGTTTTGGGATCCTCTTCTATATGAAGTAAATAGGACATTTAACTTAATTTTGAGTTCCTATTTCCTTCCAATAAGAGTACTAATGCTTGAAAAGATATGAAATCTGGTTTTAGGTATTCCTCTTTTGTAGCTCTTTGATTTCTTTAGGTTCACTAGGAAGATCACTAATTGTTCATTTGTCACTAGAAGAAGAGTCTACATCTAGTTGGTTGTTGGATTGTTCAGCTTCCTTATTAGTAATGTCAATGATGAACATGTTTTCAAAAAACCCCACATCAACCAATTCAACTGTGATATTAGACTTTATGTCTAATAATCTATATGTCTTTGAATTTTCAGCATACCTAACAAAACCACATTTTAAAACTCTTAACCTTATTTTGGTTCTTTTAGGATTTGGCATCCTTATAGTATGCTAAACACTCACAAATTCTAAGATAATTTAAGTTTAGTTTCTTTCCATTCCATTAGTGAATATGAGTTTGTTTTAATACTTCTTAGAAGGTAATCTTTTAATTATGTGATAAGATGTTAACAAACCTTTACTCTATAAGTTTATGGATTGTTTAGCACTTAGAATCATGGCATTAATTATATAAACAAAGGTTTTATTTTTTCTTTCGGCCACATCATTTTTTTTGTTGTGTATAAAGAGCATTGGCTTGATGGAATATGTCATTTTATTCATAATATGTTGTAAAGGTATTGGAGAAGTATTCTCCACCTTTATCACTTTTAAGGATTTTTATTTTTTTTTCCTTTTTAATTTCCAACTTGAGATTTATTGGTTTCAAACATACCAAAAGTTTGATATTTGGTTTTCATCAAATACACATGTGTACCTAGAGTAATTATCAATGAATGTAACAAAATACCTATTCCCACCTTTAGATATTACACCATTAAGTTCACATATATCAAAATGTATTGAACCTAAAAGTTTAGTTGCTCTTTCAATAGTTTAAATGTCTTTTTAATTATTTTTTATTGTACACAAATTTCACATTTATTGTATGTATAATCACTAGTTGAAATCATATCATTTCTAATTATATAATGTAAATAATTAAAATTAACATGTCCTTACATATTATGCCACAAAGTAAAAGAAGGCTTAACAGTATAAATTGAATTTGATATATTGTTATAATAACCCCTAACTTGAACAACCCATCACAAGAGTATTTCTTTCTTACAAACGTTTTATTTTTGGAAATTACAATTTTATCATATTCTAGAATAGCCTTCAAACCTTCTTTACAAGATAGAGTTGCAAAAACTAGATTCTTCCTTGTTTCAAAAACATGTAATACACTAAGCAATACTAATTTTTTTCAGAAGTAAATTATAGTTCTACACTCATTTCTAAGCATTTGGGTGGGATTGCCATTGCCCGTATGTACTTCTTTTCCATCTTCTAAAATATCTCTTGAATTGATTCTTCTCATAGTATACATGGATGGTTGCATTAAAGTCATACCACCAAAGTATTGTCATTCAAAAAACCAAAACCAAAGTATTTATAGGCTTTAATCCAACTATCATGCCCTTTCACTCAACGAATATGACTTTCAATGAGTTATTTTCAGATTGGTTGAATCTTACACTAAAACGAAGTTCAAACTTTTAATTTTTTCACATTTCAATATTGACCAATTGACTACTCTAAAGGGATTAATCAATTGTCATATCAACAATTACTTTTATTTTAATTTTTTCACATTTCAATATTGACCAATTGACTACTCTAAAGGGATTAATCAATTGTCATATCAACAATTACTTTTAATTGTTTTTTACTGGCAATCAACTATTTTTAGTGGACTAGTTGATTGAAACTTGTTTATCAGTTAACTATTATATTATAGTAATAAACTTTATTTGTCTTAATAGGACTAATTGATTGTTTTGTTCTACCAGTCGACTGTTATAGTAATCAATCGACTAGTTCACCATGCCTATTAACTAATACTTGTAGGGATAGATATTGTTATATTCTATAAAGGTCCAGTTAATTGATTATTGGCCATGTTCATGTCAAACTTAGCCTTCCTTTTTGTTTTTCAAATTATTCTCGATAGTTTGATTTTTTTAATATATGATTGTATGCTTTACTTTTATAGTTAGTCATTTTTATTTTTATGTATATATATATCTATATATTTAAAAAGAAGCTCCATTAGAAGCCTCTTTTCAAAAAGTGAGAAGGGAAAGTAGGAATTTGAGTTTGCATGCAATATCTCATAGTACTTAATGAAAAAATTATGATAGGCATGAAGTAAATTGTCAAGATTTAAGAAACTGTATGAAACAATTTAGTAAATCATATACAATGAACTAATAGAGTAAATTGTTTTGAATGATATAGTTCAAACTTGTTGAGTATATCAAATTGCTCTTAATAAATACAGTTTAGAATGGCTAAATATGACAAATTTGTATCACTTTCATATTTAAAATAAGATAGCTCTCTCTTTTTAAAACTTTTTTCTTTATCTATAGTTAGATCCAACTTGAAACAAAAGCTCTATAAAATTTAGTTATGTTGGGAAAGTAATTTAAGGAAATAATACAATTTTTTACATTTAAAATAGTACTTAATTGTTTAAAAATATATTTAATAAATATATTATCATTGAAATTAAACATTGGTTATTCTCTTTTAATTAATTAAAAATTTTAAAATATTACTTTATGGATATATTTTCAATATTAATAAATTTGTTATTGTAAAAGTAATTTTTTAATAAGAAAGAGGGTTTAAAGGGAACACAAAACGAAACAGAAAAGGTAACTCTGACATAATATAAAATTTTAAAACGAGTAAGGATCAAAATACCCAACTTGGGGTGGGACGGTCAAAAGCATTACTA
Organism: Erythrophleum fordii; assembly: GCA_032878935.1. Taxonomy (NCBI): domain Eukaryota; kingdom Viridiplantae; phylum Streptophyta; class Magnoliopsida; order Fabales; family Fabaceae; genus Erythrophleum; species Erythrophleum fordii. The sequence goes on along the minus strand of JAVQMF010000058.1, from coordinate 28,468,422 downwards.
AAGTTACCAAGAGTTAGATTTTCGTTATGATTAAAATAATTATTTTATTTAAGTGTAAATGTTTTATAGTTAAAAGAATCAATTTTTATAATAGAGGGCCTAAGAACCTTAATTCAAATAATATCTTTATAAATCTAAGGTGTCAAGAGAAAATGACATATTAGAATTTTATCCTTAATATGCTACTCCTTTTTCATTTCTCAATTCTCAAGGCTTTTATGTGTTCTTTAAACGAAATGGATTGTGTTGTGGCTATGCCCATATGAAAATGTCAAAGAAAAAAAAATTAAAAAAAAAAGGGGGGGCCCTATATGGGGGACATAGCACACAACATGAACCCTTTTACACAATCGAGGATCCTTGCTGTTTTTGAAAACTACATACATACACATATATGTGTGCGTGTGAAACTATATATATATATATATATATATATATATATATATATATATATATATATATATATATATATATATATATATATTTAATTTAACTCTCATTATGATTCCAATATAACTTCAGAGATAATTCCTATTATAATTTCTATGTATTTACTATAGCAACATCACTGTTAATAAATTTATTATTATAAAAGTAAGTTCATTTTCTAAATAAGAAAAAGGGTCATAAGATTTGTTTTTTTTGGGCATAAAAAAGAGGTGAAAGGTCTGGGGGACACACAAAGAAACAAAGAAAAAGCCAACTCACTATTGAGATTGAACAAGGGCTATGTTTGTTATGTGAGAAAAGAAATTGAGAGAATGGAAAGAAAAGAAAAATGTAAATATGTGGGATAAGGAAAAAATCAAAATGTCTCTACATTAAAAAAAAGATTAGCATTGTTAAGTGAAAATTATAAAAATATAATAGATATTTTTTAAATTTTTAAAAATTTTCATTTCTCATCAATCTTCAAACCATGGTATTAAACATACGGTCAAAAATGTTAATATGGTTGGCAAGGGATAAGCTTTTGATATTATCAAAGTAGTTGTTTTATTTAAGTGTGAATATTTTATATAAACTAATTTTTAATTGAAAAATCAATTTTTATAATATAGTGACCAAATGTTTTGACTCAAATGATACTTTCCATATACACTTGAGAGTCAAGAAAATGTAATGTACTAAGATTTGATTCCTACTAGTTTGTTCCTTTCTCATTTGTAAATTTCCAAGGTTTTGCACCTTCTTTGAGACCAATTTTTTTTTATTTGTTAATTACTTTAAAAATGACTCCAACACTATTGAACTACAATTCATTGATGGTAATAACAATAATTTTAGCCGTTTATCTTATTATAAAATTCTCAAAATATTGAAAAAAATATAACTAACATCATCATATGAAACATACCTTATGTCACATCCATAATTAATTTTTGAAAAAAAATGCAAATATCCTTTCAACAATAACCTATTTGCAAATATCCCCTTAATTATGAAAACAAGTAAATACTCTAAACTTTTACGCGTTTACATTTAAATCTATTTGTCCACTTTCTAGTTAAAGACAATAATAAACTTTTGATGTTAGACTTTATTTATGACCTGCTATAATTCTATTAACTTGAAAACAATACATAGACAATTAATTTTTTTCTAAAAAAACGAAAGAAAAATCTAATAGAATACAAGTCAAAGCTGCAATTCAAATAGAGGAGTATAATTTTTTTTTTCGCAAAAAAATTAATTGTTCACTTTCTAAGCCAATAAGATTATACTAGGTCATACATCTGATATGAAAACCATGTTAACTTGAAAATAGATAAATAGATTTAAATGCGAACATATAAAAATAATACAAAAAACATTTGCTGTATTTTATAGCGTAAGGAGTATTTGAAAATAAGTCGTAGTTAAGGAGTATTTGAAAATAAGTCATAGTTAAAGGAAGCATTTGTCAATTTCTATACTTCACCAAATATCTGCAAATGGGTTATAATTAAATGGAAGCATTTGCATTTTTTTCTTAATGTAGAGCATTGCCAAGGTGATTTTTTTAATTTATTATTTTTTTCAAATTTATGGTTTCTTTAACTTAGCTGTTGTTCTCTTTTCGAAACCATGGCTTACTCGCTTATCACCTGTCCTCTATCCAACCTCGTTTGTTTTGGAGCTCACCCATCTATACGTACTGACCAAATTCATCTTCAGTCGACTAGTCGCTGGTTTAATAGTATTTTTTTACTGACTGGCAAAAAGTCTGCCAGTGATCTCATGCAAATGGCACAAGATTTTACTATCATGTGCTACTGTGTACAAAATCACCAAAGCTTGCAATTTTTCCCACGCCGAACACTACCATCATTTGTGCCAATGGGCTAGCAGCTTATATGACACAAATCAAATTAACGTGTATTTCACGTCAAAGGGTTCAAATTCCTATTTCAAGCTGCACAACGGCACTTCTTACAGGTACGGGTGCATATAAGTGAAGCATTAGCCGAGTTCATGCTCGCCCCAACATTGCACCGTGGTAGCTCGGGCTTAGCCCAGTCCAGTATTGTTTTGGTTAGTATTGGATCAGATTGAACAAGTTTTATGAGCTAGTCAGACCATCTTCTCTCTATATCTCTCTTTCTCTTTTTTTTTTTTTTCTTTAAATTTTTAGTAAACATTATAAAATGCCTAAAAAAAATTTCTTTTGTCTCCGAGAAAAATAAAATTTTTATATAAACTTTTTTAAATTAATAGAATTGACCTAATCCAATTCAGTTGAATGTGGTTAAGGTAGATTAGATTGGTTAGGCCATTGGTTTCATATATACCCTTACTTACAAGCATTTTTTTTACCTTGCTTTATATTATTACTTCCTTTCTTTTTCCTTGTGCTGGAGACATGGACTCCAATGTCAAGATCTCTAGAAGGTGCTGGATTTAACAAACGTCTAAGATCAAGTACACCGTTTCTAAATCAACCTTTCCTTGACTTCAGAGCTCGCTTGTGCTTCCCCACTGATCTTTTACTACTACCACCAAGCTTTTCCCCAAATTGTCCAAGAATTAACCACTACAAGCCAGAAGTGGTAGAGACAGGTATAATATGGTCCGAAACAGAGAGACAAACAAGTAAGTCATGCGCCGAATAAATGTACACTTAAAAGACTAAGATATTTTCCATACATGTGGAGCCTATTGTATAGAGCAAAATTTTACCGTTGAGTGTATGCGTACTTACTACTTGGTATATCTCAGAACTTTCGTAAAACGAACTTATGATGTGACTAATTGTTCCAATGAAATATATAATCTTACACCAGCTTTCGCAATGAAAAAGGATTGTAAAAGAAATTAATTACCTCCTGGAGCATTTTTTGCTCTCTCCCCTTTTGTTTCTTCATCATCAGTCGTGCCACACTTGCAGGTAATCTCTGGTTCTTATGGGGCTGCAAAAGTGGCAAATAGAACACACTCTGGAATTTGTTTCCCGAGTGCTTCAGTTCAAAAATATTTGTTTTGACACATGATATGGCAAAGAGAACATCAACAAATAATCCTTACCTTCCCACCAAGAGAAATGACCTTCCTATCTTCAATTTTTTTTACGCTCTTTCCATTTCTTTGGAGTAGCCTAAAAACAAGTGGCAATTAGTTGGCATTGGCATCATCAGGTTCAAATGCACTATCATATTTGATGGGTAAAGTTGAACAGCAAACAGATCCTGGAATACTATGTTGAACATAAGTTTTCTATCTCCCCCCTACCCGCTAAAGAAAAAGAAAAGGAACAAATATTTTCTTATCCTGCAAATCTCTCAAGCAAAATTATGAGGTAAAATTCAGTACATGTAAGATAATCTTTATTGGCGTAATTTTCAAAGTCCACATATTCTTTTAACTAGTCAAAGTTGTGCTCTTAAATTTACAATACTAATAGTGTGTTTAGATATGCGTTTGGGGAAACTAAAACCACGTTTGTTAACTATTAATTTGCAGAAACAATATATTATTGTTTTGTACAAAATGTGATTTAAGAAATGAGAAATTTTTTTTTTTAAATGTACTAAATCAGCTCTTAAAAAATGAACTTTGACCTAACACGAGTATTTAAAATGATCAATGATATTTAATTTGCTTTGTCACACTGGTTTTAGGAAGCTCTAGTCATATATTAAGGCATGATTCTCTTGGATAAATTTTACTAGTTTCCAGTAATCAATCCAAAACATTGGAAAAGAACATGGTAAATTGCAGCCATTGCCACGGAAGTCTTAAACTAAAAGACAGCTCTGGATCTTTTACTGCTCAGTGCTGACCTTGAAGTTCATGAGTAGGCAGACTTAACCAAGTATAACAGTGCCTTTCTTTCTTTGTTTTTGGTGCACAGTGGAAGAGGGGGTTAAACCATTAAAGAAGAAATTTTATTATAAGGAAACGAGAAGGGTAAGATACCTAACTAAAAAATATATTTTTTGGATTACAGATTCTCTGAAGTTGGAGGATTTATGAAGTGTTTAAAATTAATCAATATTTTTTCTTTTTTTAATTAAACCTTCCCTTTTTCATTATGCAATGTGCCTCACTTCAAACATATGAAATCCTCACTTTAGAGTATCTAGGTTAGTACTCCTTGTAGTATAAATTACTAACCCGTCATCTCCTCCATAGAGCGTCTAATCCATGAAAGACAAGTGAACTGAAGCTTAGGAAGCATCAAAACACCAAAAAGGGGGATTTACCCATATCAAATATGTATCTAATACAATACGCGAACCATACTCCAACATTCATATTGCTAGCATTTTCTTTTTGTCGAATACGTTTTGAAACATTTCAAAATCCATTGGTATGTTTTGAAATGTGTTGTAATGGCTCTAACACGGCTTAAGCGTTTATAGGGAATTTCAGCTATATAAATAAAAATAAAGATTGATATTTAATTTAAATTGAAAACTAGTTTATTTTGTTTTATATTTTTTATTTATAATTTGTTATGGACATTTATTTTACATTTAAAACGTTTATTTAAAACTTGATCCTTTTATTTTATTTATTTTTATATATTAATTTGTTAAATATATATAATTATAATTATATTCTGCATTCATATTTTAAAATTTTAAAAATTATAATATCTCCCATGTATCATACTGATAAGCATATCATATCAGTAGTTCCTAGACTGAGCACAGAGACATCACTTCTAATGTTATCAGCTGATATAACACGCTGGACTTCTAAATTATGAAATCATCACGTCACCTTATACCTTATAGGCCTATAGCTGCATCTAACCAGTGTCAGTACCACATTATCCAAACCCTAAAAGTCCATCCAAACGGTAATTTATTACCATTCAGGTTTCTTTTTCTGCAAACTATGTCTAAAATCTCTCACAATACTATAAGTTATCAGGCCTGAATTTTGGGATTGAGATCAAGTAACAGATTAAATTGCTCCATAGATTCATCAGCATGACTTCCTGTTTTCAAATCAACCAAAGTTGGTTTTTTTTTTTTTAAACACCATATTGATTCAACATGGGCTTGCAAGTAGATCCATAAATAGGCACAATGAAAGAGTTGCTTAGAGAAAGACAAGCAGTTACATAACTCATATCGATAAGAATAAGAAGCATGGCATCCAAGTGAAAGGCAAATACATAAAAGTTAGAATAAATTATGCAAGTCTCTTTTAAATTTTGTTAAAATTATATAAATTTTTTATTTATTTTTAAAATATACATAATTTTTTTTTAAAATTTTATTAAAATCGTATAGATCTTCTCTATATTTTCAAAATATACATAAATCTATGTAAGCCTCTCTTAAAAATAGAATGGAGGTTTGTATAATTTCAAAAAAACTTATAGGAGGTTTGTGTAATGTATTCTTTATTTTAAGAAAGATTTGGTATATTTTGAAAATTAAAAAAAAAAGCTTGTGAAGCCTATGTAATTTTAATAAAATTTAGATGAGATTTGTATAATTTACTTTTTGTTTTGGAAAAGGTGTATATAATTTATTCTTTATTTTTGAAAAAGTTTACGTATATTTTGTATATAGAGAAAATATCTATATAATTTTAGCAAAAATTAAAAGATATTTGTATAGTTTACTCTAAGAATTAAGCAATTCCATTCTCCTACCCTAGGAAAAAAAAGGAAAAAGGAAAAAGGAAAATCAGAACTGCAAAACCATTATCATCAAGTATAACATAAATTGGTTGTCAATTATGTGTATTTTGAGCTACAGCATAGCATAGCACAAAAATCAAGCTCCCATTGTATAAAATATTTAGGAACATAATCATCCACATTTTCAAATTATGCATAGTCTCACTCTCAACTTTTATTTGAATTGGTCATAAATAATCCAATTATCTAAAGAACATCAATAACAATAGCACGTATAAAAAGAAAAGATCAAGACAAGAAAAAGGACATAAAGTTGAGAGAAGAGGAAAGAAAGTTCAAAAGAAAAAAAGCAAACAAAGTTACCAAAATTTTCAACATCTTTCATAATCTTCCTCATCTCCATGTCTTGATTCGTCATAATTGTATGACCTCTTGGAGGTCCTTGTTTATCAACTTCTTTTTAATTCTCGTGTATCTTTTCTTACATTTGAAGAATGCACTTAGAGGGGGGTGAATAGGTGCTTTCACAATGAGAATTAACAATTGAAACAAAATTATTAAAAACTAAAAAACTTGTAGACAAATTAAGATATTGTTGACGGGATTTTCTAAAAAATAACTGAGAAGTAAAGATCAAGGAGACAAAACAGAACTTTGTCGACAAGGTTTTAGTACAGAAGCTAAAACAGAATTAAAGGCAAAGTAAAGGGAAGAAAACACTTGATATCTCCTGGTTCAGTCCTTTTGACTTACGTTCAATCCCCTTGCAAATTACTAAGGGATTTTCACTATAAAATCAGAGTATACACCTACAAAAATTAGGTTTTTAAACTTATCTAAAATTTTTACAAAACTTGGGTTCCACACAAACTTGCCAAAAATTTACTTTTCCCATACTAAAGGAAAAATTTACAAAATGATATGAGGAAAAAACTTATCAATAAAAGATTATAATACGCTTACTTTTAAAAGTTCTCACAAGCTAGATTTACCTAAAAATTAAGCTCAGAAATTTAAGATGATGAGAACAATGAATACTATAATATAACTTAGCTCTTTTTTTCTTTGCTTCAGTTCTCTGTCTCCTTCGGTTCTTCATCTTACTGTTATATAGTGATTCCTAAAGAAAATATATCGGTTGGAGAGTTTAATTTCATAAATATAGCCATTGTAAGAGGTATGGAAGCAGAGATAGCCAAGGAAGTTATTTTTTTAGCTTCACAGGTTATTTTTTTTCTTTCTTATTTTTGAATCCTTGACCTTACTTTGGTTCTTCTCTCTCTTCTGCTACTTTTCTTTCACTTTTGCTGAACAAAGTACTTTGTTGTGTTGATAAAGAAGAATTGCTCTAACACCCTTTCATATATATACATACCCTTTCTTTGTGTTTTTTCATGAGTTTATGTAGTGCTTTCTTTGTTCAACTTTTGTACCATTTTGAAGATTTGAAAATCAAAGCAAGATATAGTGACTGTTGAAGCAAGATGCATTATCTTCATTCTTTCCATGCTTTGTCTTTATCTTTTTCTTTTCCTCATTAAAGCCTCTAAAAGAAAACTTTTGAATAATCCTCTGTTTTCATGCTTTGTCTTCTTTTCTCTTTTCACAAATTTGCTTCTGCAACTTTACTCAAATGAAGAAAGAGAGGCTTTGGATAAAGAGCTTGTGAAATAATCCTAAATAAGATGACTTTTGGAGAATCTATAATATTCTTATTTGTTTCTTGAATATGGAATTTGTGATGCTGCCATTAGTTTGATGAAGCAGAAAATACAAAGTAGGAACTTGCACTGTTTTGGTTTCCATACTCCTTCATCTTCAATAATGGTTTTTGTCTTTTTATCTCTTTTGCTCTTTTCTTTTTCTTTGATGTAACTTTTCTGATTGTACGTGGGATGGAGATTTGCTTTTGCTTTATGGCATTAGATTTCCTTTATCTTTTATTAAGCTTTTACTTTTACATTATCCAATGTGTTCCATTAAGATTTGCAAAGAGATGCGATAGCTCCTTTCAATTTCTAATGCTTCATTTAATGCTTTGCAAAAGTAAAAAGTGACATTCCAATATATTATATTATACAAAATAAAATAACTTTCCCAATGCTTTCAAATTGTTAGATTGCTTTAATTTTATGTGAGTATATATATATATGATATATGCTGTTACTGCCTTTTTTTTTTTCTTAATTAATGATTATTTTTAACTTAATGCTTATATAAATTTTAACTTAAGAATTTTGTTATCATCAAAATGATTAAATCAAAACCTTGGGACTAACAACACTGCTAGTAAGTTAAAAGAAAAAGAAAAATTAGTCATAAATTATGGCAATTTTAAAAGTACAAAAAAATAAAAGAAAAATGAAAAAGAAAAAACTAATTTTGTAAATGAAAAATAAGTTTTATATTCTTATTTTAAAAGAGTAATAAAAAAAGATAGATATTATTGAATAATTATTATAAAGATATAATAAATATTATACATAATTTTAGGAAAAATAAAAATCTCTCATTGAGCCCAACCAAATAAGGCTAAGTGAAGGTGGGATCAAATGGATGGCCTTCATCAACAAATGCTATAAGAATTTAAGAAAGAATGGAATAGAATAAATTATAATGAAATAAAATAGATAAACAAAGAATGGAATGAAAAAGTGAGGTACCATTTCATTGTTTGAGATTTTAATGAGAGATGAAAGAGAGACTATTTTACTATCATTTAAAAGTTACAACAAAATAATGAGTGAAATAAAATAGCTTATAAATTATTTTTTTCAATATTATTCTTATAACTAAGAAAACGAATCTTCCACCAATATAGACACACTTGATACCACGAATTGTTATCTCATAAAAAAATGGCATAACATATTGAAAATGGAGTCAGAGAAATAAAAGCATTGCCACTAAAAAAAAAAAAGTGAAAAAGTACTCAACTAAGATTCGGTAACAAAGATAGCCTTATTGACAGAATGCCTTGACAAGTCAATTGATTAAAATTGCTATCTCTGTATAGTTAATTATATGCAATATGAAACGGATGCTTTCATGGATATTCTAATCAAAGTTCTTGTTTCTAAATTCCAACACCTGGATGCTATAATGGATAATACAGGCAACATGTAAAATTGAATTAAGTACAATTTGTAACCATTTTTCCGTGAATTGCAATTCAAATTAAATAGTTAGGGCCATCAAATTCTAAGATCTAACAATTTAAACAAGGTCAGCATAATTATTATTATTTATAGTGACCACAAGGTAAAGGAAAAACGAAAACCCGGACAAAAACTAGAAACCACAAGCGCTGTTATAGCACGCCAGCACAAACTGTAGCACAATCCCGCAAGCAGATGCAGATAAATGCCATTGAGGTACGGATTAAAATTTGCTCAATTGCTCCCTAATATCAAGAATGACATATAGAATAAATTATACAGATTTCTTTTAAGTTTTGCTTAAATTGCGCTTCTCCTATATTTTCAAAATATACATATAAATTTTTTTGAAATAAAAAATTACCTTATACTTTAATTCAATTTTAAGTTTTTTTATTAAAATATCTTCTATATAACTTAAATACATACTTTTTTAAACTAAAAAAAATTTAACATAAAAAGTATTTTGGTTAAAAAATTAAACATTAGATTAAAGTGTATGGTAACTTTTTATTTAAAGAAATATTTGTGTATATTTTGAAAATAGAAGGGAACTCTATATAATATTAATAAAAGTAAGAAAAGATGTGTAATTTACTGGTAAATCTATCCAACCTTCTAATATATGTAGGTAAAATTAAATACCTATCAGAAAAATCATAAATTACATACATATAACTCCTACAAGTGTCACACCACATTCATAATCATTTTCACACAAGGCTGCTCAATAAACTCATATGAGCCCCATGCACTTTAACAGCACACTAAAACAAAAATCGGCCATTGAGTTCTTGTCAGTATTAACATAAAGCAAGTCTGCGAAGTGCCAACATAAAGCAAAATCAACATGTTAACTAAGTTCTTATCCACATATCCATAAACTAATTAAGGACAAAATTATTGATAGACGTAAGAAAGATCAATATCTCCTTCTGCTTCACTCGAGGACATCAAATCATGGGCCTTTGAGCCTGATTGTCACGAATTAGAAAATGACGAGCTTTGTATAATATGCTTCCATCAAATTGCAATCCTTCCTAAAGAGCCCAAATGTCATTTTCTCTGACATAGGACGAGTTTGTTGACTCTTGAACAAATCTGCAGTGCTCTTCACAAAAGCTTCAACCATATTATCTAAAAGATTTAGCAAATATTTCCATGCCTATGTTTTCATTTTGTTGCCTTAACTTACGAATTTGATTTCTTCAACGTTCTTTTTGGGTTAAATTCCATATTATGGCCATAAGGCAGACAAGTTGTATAACAGCCATAAGAAATATATGTTGCACGAAGATATATGTGCCTATTACGTTTTAACCTGCCATCTATTTCAAGATAGAGATACAATATAAGATACATAGACAACAGAGATGCATCACAAATCAATGCCCAGATTTGAGGAATTATATGAATCAGATGATGTGAAAGAGAAAAACCAAGCTGTTTGATATATTTCTTATCTGGGGAATCTCTTTGATTGGAAGTTTTGAAAGAGAGTGAGAGGGACGTGTGTCAAGGAGGTGGTTTTATAAACACCCAAAAGGAATAGATTAGAAAGGAAGGTATCCCCAGCACATGCCTAATTTTTAAATCACACAAATAGATACAAAGTTAAAGATCAATTACTACTCATTAATTATTTTCCATGCTAAAATTCACCACCACATTGTCACACTCACTGTGACACTAAATTTTGTTTTTAGGGTGGGCTAAGCCACTATCAGTGCCTGATTTACAGACAAGGTACATAACGAATAAATTGATGTCAATCAAGGAACAAGTCATACTTTCAATTTTTTTTTTTCCCTTCGAAAAACAATACATAGAAGCGAAAGTAGTAGTCTTAGTCCCCAGAGAGAGAGAGAGAGCAAAAAAGAATAGTAGAAAACTACCAATATCAATTTCATGTAAAAGGTTAAATGAAAGTATATTAGCTATACTAGGGCTATGGTGTAGTCATGCAACATTAAAAATTAGCTAAGTTCGTGCCAAAACAAGAAAGGTAACTACAAATTGGACAAAATTGATTTACTTTATCCAAAAGGTTAGAAAAATAAAATTCAAGGAACCAAAAAAAAAAAAAAAAGAAAATCATCCCGTTTCACACGATAGGATCGATATTTTTTGATAAACCAAAACGAAACTATGAATTGTGATATTCTATTGCACTGTAGATACAGTCAAATATGTGTTGAAAATGGCACTCTTTTAGATTCAGATGCATGAATGCTTGAGTAATAAAGGAAATTGCAACTCTCCAAATTCCAAACTCTAACAAAATTGAGGAAGAAGGCGGGAAGTCAAAGCCAACCTAAACCAATTAAGATTTTTTTAATTAAAAAATTTATACCTAACTTTTTATATCTTGTCATGTTTGATAATTAAAATACAGTAAGTGTATAATTTAGATGCATAAAAGGAAAGATGATTATGGCTGCTCTAAGGAGAAAGAAATATTAAGTATTTTCATGGAGTGGTCAATAAGCATTGAGTTAATAATTTTATTTCTCGTCTGAAAGTTGATATTGGTGATTGGATCATAGATTGTCAAACTCTTGAACAACATGCACAAAGTTATTTTAGAAAGAAAGTTATGTATATCGTAAACTAATGCTTCGATATATTTCTCTGGCTCATGTATGATATATATATATATATATATATATATATATATATGTATATATATACACACTATTGCAAGCTTATCACCACTGACGTGCTGTCGTATGGCATAACAGAAAAGAAGAAAAATGTTCATGTGATCAAAATAATAGCTAATATTCCTAATAGACAACTAAAACGAAATACTGTGCTCATCTCTGCAAGTGAGTGAGTAACAGAAATAGCTTGCACCATTTAACTTGCTTTAACATTCCCCTACAAACTTGAGGGTGTTATTGACACTCCAAGTTTGTTCATGAGTTCCGAAAATTGATAATGAGATAATGCTTTTGTCAAGCAAACTGTAGTTTGCTTAGATGATAGAACATAGTTGACAATAAGTTACTTGGCTAACACTTTGTCTCGAACATAATGTACATCTAACTCAATGTGTTTAGTGCAAGCATGATATATTGGGTTAGATGCAAGAGTTGCTGCACTCATATTATCACATTGAGCTATAGGAGGTTGCTGAACAGGGCATCCTATTTCACTTAACAGTGATTTGATCCATGCAAGTTCAGCTACTAGTGTCGCTAGTGCCCTGTATTTGGACTTTGTGCTTGACCGAGCAACCACCTTCTACCTTTTGGAGGACCATGACGCTAATGAATCACCAAAAAATACACAATAACCTGCTACTAATTTTTTATCATCTTGAGAGGCTGCCTAATTTGCATCAAAGTAACTAGTGAGAGCTAAAAAATTTGAAGGCTTGATATGTAACCCATGAGATAGAGTCTTTTTTAGATATCTAAATATCAGTTTCACAGCTTGTTAATGAAGACTTGTAGGTTTGCTGAGGAATTGACTGAGTTTGTTTACTGCAAAACTGATGTCTGGTGTTGTGTTTGTGACATACTGAAGTGCACTTATTGCCTATCTGTACAAACTTGGGTTCTGCATCTGTTCTCCTTCTTGTGTAGATAAATTTTTGATAGCTACCATATGAGTTGGACAAGTTGTCACATTGTCTAAACTAAACCTTTTTAATAGATCAACAACATATTTCTCTTGACTTAAATATAGTCCAGTGGTATCCTTGTATACCTATATACCAAGGAAATAATGAAGATTCCCAAGGTCCTTAAGAGAAAATATTGCGTCAAGCCTTTGAATAAAACCTTCCAAACTCTATGGATCGTTCCCAGTAACAATAATGCCATTTATGTATATTAAAACAAAGATAATTTGTGCTCATTTTGTGAAGAAAGACAGAGAATTGTTAGCTTTGGAATTCTTGAAGCCCCATTGAAGTAAAGTAGCCTTCAATTTATCAAACCATGATATAGGTGCTTGTCTCAATCCGTATAAAGCTTTATTAAGCTTACACACATAGTTTGGTTTGTCTGGATCTGAAAAACTTTCAAGTTGATGCATGAAGACATTTTCTTGACGCACTCCATTCAAAAACGCATTATTGATATCCAATTGTCTTATCTTCCAATCCAATGACACAACAAAGGTGAGAATCATCCTCATCGTGGCATTTTTAACTACTAGACTGAATGTCTCACTATAATCTACACCAGTATCTTGTTGAAACCTTTTTGCCACTAATCTTGCTTTATGTCATTGTATCGATCCATCGGAATTTTATTTTAGCTTGAAAATCCATTTGGAATCAAACAAGTTTCCTTGTCTTGCAAATGGGACCAAGGTCCATGTATCATTCCTAATCAAAGCATGGTACTCATCATACATTGTTTCCTTCCATTTGGGAACTTGTAGAGCTTGTTGAATAGTCATTGGTTCAATTTCTGAAGGGACCTTCACGTTTGTAGTAACTCTAGCAAATGGCATTTTGAGTTTAACAATGCCACTTTTGCTTCTGGTCACCATTGGATTTTTTTGTGATTGTTGACTAGAGGAATTGTTCAGTTTGTCAACATGCTCAAAACTTGATGTGTCTTCAATTAGGTGTTCAGTATTTATTGCTGCTGAGCTTGACTTATGTGAATTTTCTTCTGGAACTGTTCCTTTGTTAAACTGTGAGCTAGTGGAATTACTTGTTGGACATAAAGAACCACTGAAATGGTTAGAATAAGAATAAGAATCAATTTCTAATCATAGAGAAGTATTTGCATGTGAACATTCTAAATTGTTAATAATTTGTTCTGATGGAATTTGGAAGAAAACAGTAGGAGAAATGTCATCATGAAACTCTTTTTTGGTATTTATAAGTCCTAAAGCAAATGGAAAATCATCCTCATTGAAAATAACATGCCTAGACATGAATACCCTACTAGTTGGACTGAGGCATTTAAAACCTTTACAGGAGTTGCTGTTTCCTAAGAAAACACACTTTGTGGTGTGAAATTGTAGCTTGTGTTGGTTGTAAAGGCGTAGACATGGATAACATGTACAATCGAATGTCTTTAATGCTAGATAATTAGGATGTTGCTTGTTCAGCTTGAAGAAAGGCGACATTCCACCAAATATAGGGCTTGGCAGCCTATTGATAAAAAATGTTGCAGTTTGAAAGGCTTCCCACCAGAATCTGAGTGGCATTTTAGCCTGTGCTAATAGGGTTAAACCGAGCTCTACAATATGGCAGTATTTTCTTTTTGCTCTTCCGTTCTGAGATGATGTGTGAGGGTAAGATTGTCTAAAATGGATATCCAAAATTTTGAGGTAGTCTTTCAAAACTTCTATATTCTCCTTTGTTGTCACTTTGGAGAATCTTGATTTTATCATCAAGTTAGTTTTCTGCTATATTCTTGAACTGAGTGAATGTTGCAAATGCTTCACTTTTGGTTTTCAATGGATATATCTAGCTATGCTTGCTGTAGTCATCAAGGAATAATATGTAATATTTAAAACCATTGGTTGAGACCATAGGTTTTGGCTCTTTAAGGTCAGTATGCACTAGCTCTACTGGTCTTAAGGCATGCGAGTGTGAGACTTTGAATGGTAGAGAATGCAGTTTGCCATATTGACAAGCTTTACAGAATCCTTTTTCTTCATTTATATTGAATTTTACATTACAATTTGATAAAACTTGATGAAGAACACAGTTCAATGGGTGTCCTAATGTATGATGCCATCGCTATTTCGTTGACACAAATGCAGTTGCATTAGTACTGGTCTTATGGTCTCTAGATGGCCATAAGGAAGACAAATAGCTAGCAGCAGCTCCTATATTATCATATTTTGATTCTCCAGTATCAACAATCTTGTAGAGTCCCTCATGCATCTTCCCTTATGGTAGTGTTATTTCGGTGGTCTTGTCCTTTACATAACAACTGAGAGAATCAAATTCAATGATAACATCATTATCCATAGTAAGTTGGGAAACACTTAATAAATTTTTGGCAATTTTAGGAGTATGTAATATATTATCCATCATCAACTCTTTTTGATGATAGTGGAGTTTTGATGAACCAAAATTAGTGACTTCAACTTTCTCACCATTACCTATAATAATGTTAATCTTACCATCATGGCAAGTAAGATTGTCAATCTGAGATAAATCATGGGTAATATGACTACTTGCCCCGCTATCCATGTACCAGGAGCTGTCATTCATAATGTGAGGAGTGGCCATGTAAGCTGAGTGGTTTCTGGAGTAACCAGAAGCACAAATAAGGCATTTTATATATGTTGCCCTGAATATCCTGAGTTATTTTTCTTTGTCACTTTTGCACTTCTAGAACCATTGTAATTTTTGTCAAATCGAAAATAGCAGTTTGCTACAATGTGCCTGATTCAATTACATACTAGACATATGGGTTTGTTGCTTTTCTGATTATGTCCTCGACCCCTGAAGCTTCGTGATCCCTTTTGAAAACCACCATGCACCTGCCCTCTTCCAGATTTAATATTGAAGTGATGCTCTGCTTTGGCCATATTGGTGAAAGAATTCCCCAAGCTGTTTATTTGTTCCAACCAAGCCTTATAAGTGAGTAATGTCATCTGTAACTTGATCCAGAATAAGTTGGGTTTGTCAGTTAATTAAACTACAATGGGTGTGTAGTTAGTGTCAAGTCCAGCTAGAACTTGTATAACTAGATCATTTTAAGTTATAGGATTGCCAGCAAATGTCAAGTTATCCGATATAGTCTTTATTTTGGTAAGATATTCATCCATTGTCATGCCTCCTTTTCGAGTATGTTGAAACTCACTCTTATATAACACAATATGGGACCATGAATTTGCTCTAGCGAGTTCTTTGGCTGCATGCCAAAGTTCACTAGACATTTTATAATGTATTAATTGTGAAGCTACTTTAAGTGTCATTGAATTTTGTAGCCACCCAAGGAGTAGCTGGTCGAGTGTGACCCACTCTTCAAATGCTGGATTTGGCTTTGTCTCTGCACCTTTAAAGATGAGCTCAGGTGGACATGCTCAAGTCCCAAGAATAAATCTGTCCATTTTATTGCCTCTAATAATTGATAAGACAAGTGAATCCCATAGGAGGTAATTGTTTCGATCCAACTTGATGGAACATAGTTGGGTAAGAGAAGCACCAAGAGAATTGCCCTTGTTGGTGTTTGAAATAGAGGAAGAATTAGAATTAGTGAGTTGATTTCCTAAGGAAGCATTGTTTGAAGATGCTGGAGACGCGTGAGATGCCATAGTGTGAGCCTAAAGCTCTGATACCAAAAAAGAAAGTTAAGTATACAGTAAATTTTTACTCCTTTATCAATTAATGATATTGGCTATGAATTAGATCTATTAGATATTCTAACTTCTTCACTAGCTCATTTGCAGTTTTTGTAGGCCTTTGTGACTTTAGAGCAAATTGAAACTGCTATCTTTGAAAGTGCACGTGGTCCCTATGGTTTTTAGGCAAAGTTTATCAATACTATTGGCCCATCTTTGTGGGAGATATCATTAATATGATGTTGGTGTTTTTTCATAAGGGATATTTGTTGAAAGAATTGAATCATACTTTTATCATTTTAATTCAGAAACGTGAATCCCTGCAAACTATGAAGGACTTTTGTCCAATTACTTTATGCAGTGTCTCTTGTAAGGTTATCTCTAAAATCATTTATCATAGACGAAAGGGTTTCTTGTTAGACCTTATTGTTTCAAATAAAAATACTTTTCTATCAGATGGATTTATTTATGATAACATTATTCTTGCTTTGGAGCCTATGCACAAATTGTAGCATACATGAAATCCCCAGCAAGGTTGGTATGCTTTTAAATTAGACATTGTCAAATCTTATGATAAAATCACTTGGCACTTGCTATCAATATTAATAAAGATGCAATTTTTTGAACATTAGATATAGATTATCATGCTGTATGTAATGATTGTTAGTTATAAGGTCATACTTAGCGATTATCCAACTATTGTTTTTCTCTTTTAATAGAGTCTTTGACAAGGTGATCCTTTGTTTCCTTACCTATTTATTATTTATGCCACTATCCTGTCATGTATCATACATAATGTAGAGGTTCACTAATTATAGGAAAGTATGAAAATTTGTCATCAAGTAGTAGTGGTGTCTCATTAATATATGCTGATGATACATTATTGTTCTTTCAAGCATTTGCTCCTATGTGTGAATGTGTGCAATCTATCTTACAATTTTATAGTTGACTATTTGGGCAATGTATTAATCTTAATAAACTTGAAGTTATTTTCAATCCTAGTGTATCACATAGGGACACAAATATTTTCTTTAGTACCCTTGGTGTTAAATATAAATCTTGATTAGGAAAGTACTTAGAAATTCATGTGGATATGGTTGTAATAGAAGTCAGATTTATCTAAAATTTATGGATAAGATTGATATGAAGCTTTGAACGGCTTTAATATTATCCTAAGCCCGTCTACCAAAAAAATATTGTCATGAAATCAACATGAAGACAGAATTTCTTTTGGGATTATTCCAAGATGCAATCCAAGCCTCACTTAAACAATTGTGAAGGCCTTTGTCTACCTTTCCATTTGGACAAAGTCAGATTTAAGCACACGCAAGTCTTTAATCAAGCTTAGTAGCTAAGCATGTATGGTGTTTAATAGGAAGATATTTTTTTTCATTATTGGTCAGTGCATTAAGGCCTAAATATTATGAGAACTCCTTATTGGGTAGCCTTAATACTCATTCTGTAATGGCTTGGATGTAAAAAGGGATTCATAAATCCAGTTCGGTGGTTAATTAGTAATAATCTCTAATGGAAGGTGAGGAATGGATATACTATTCCTAATAATCTCCATCTTTGGTGGCCCATACAATTATGAGTGCCTTCATTGATTAGTATAACGAGTGGCTTTTGTTATGCACGATCAAGGTCTTTAGAATTCTCAACTATTAGGCTCCGTTTGATTCAACGGAGGGGAGGGGAGGGGAGGGAGGTTAATGAATTTTGTTTGGTTGAAAGGAAGGCGAGAGAAGGGAAGGGGAGGGGAGAAGAGGTAATTATATTTGGACAAATTTACTCTTTTATATTATTTTAATTTTATTTTTTATAAAAAAGTTATTTATATCAATATTTTTCAAAAAAAATTATAAATTTCAATCTTTTTTATTTTTAATTTTTAATAAAAAAATTATCTTAATTTTTATTAAATATTAATATATTAAAATATTAAAAAATTAAAGGACAATAAAATAAATTACAATTTAAAAAATACTCCTTCCCTCCAAAACCTTCCAATTTGGAGGGGAGAAAAATTTGCCTCCCCTCCCCTCCCCTCCAATTTTATTTAACCAAACATCTTATCCCTCTTCTCTTCCCTTCCCTCTAAAAACCTCCAACCAAATACACCTTTAGTAGGTTTATGTGAGCTAGATGTGGTTGAGTCTCAACTTTCATCCTGAATGGGCCAAAAGGATCATTTCATTTGAACTGGCAGTGCTTTAGGCCAATAAACAGTACAAAATGGTATCGATTATTGTCTGCGGCACTTTTTCCTTAGATACCTATCGGTTTCTCAACCTAGGATAAATTGTGGCGACTTCAACTTCCTTTTTGAGTCCTTTTATTCATATGGAAATTACTAGGAAATGCTTTACCACTTACTTCCATTTTTAAGGCACATCACTCACCTGTGGAAGTTAGTTGTCCCTTTTGTCAGTCAACTTAGGAAACAGTAACTCATTTACTTCTCCAATGTCCATTTGCTAAAGTAGTGTGGTTCGGACTTCCTCTATTACTGGATGTTGATCAGTTTCAACCCATGACTATTCCTAATTGGCTACAAACTTGCTTTTCTTCAACAGGATTACAAGGGGAACATTTTGAAGATTATACTGTCATTGTTATTTTGATTTTGTATGCTTTGGTAATAGACAACTGTTCCACACGCCTAATATTCGCCCGGAATTTGCTCTTAAGATGTTTCATTGCTCATATCTTCCACACAAGAGGGTACATTAGTTACGCAACCCAGACGTCCCAAGGCGACAACCAACTCGGCCTCATTGTTTATCTAATACTCGATGCCTGAACGAATGGAAGTTATTATACCAGCTTCTTCTTAGACTTGGCGGTAGAAACTACATTGCGTATATATTATCATTTGGTTTAATGAATCTATTGTGAGGAAATGGGTTTGGGTAGCTAAATAGCTCGACACTCTTTATAGTTTCTATTCCGGCAGCAGCTCATCTTGCATCCACAACGTTACCCGTTGAATGTGTTGGTTTTCACGAAATATTTTTGTGATACTTCGACTACTACTCATCAGTTGTCAGCAGGTTCGGTGTCTGCAGGAGAATTTCCAACGAATGATGACTCTCTACATCTTCCATGTCTCGTGCATTCCAGAGCACTTGCAGGATGCTTTTCAAGAACATGGCCGGCCTCCTCTCAGGCTTTCGTAGTTTAGGTTCTTTTTTTGTTAATGTATCCGAAGAAAAAAAACAACCAATACTTTGTACACTTTCGAAGTTTGAGCTTTTAAAAGTGCATCCCCAATTTTTCATTTAACAGATTATAAATTTATTTCACATGTGATAAAATTGTTTATATATAAATGTTTTAAACATGTTAATATATATAATTGCAAACACAATTAAACTACAATCAAACCAACAAATTGATTTAATGACTACTCCAATTTTAAAAATATTGTCCAGAACTATCCATTTTCAATTAGCTTTTTTTACTTGTTTTTAGTAAACCGTTTGCCATTCCATTCAATTATTTCATTCTTTCAATTCACGTACTAGTTTTTGAAAGTAATTTTTGTTCTTATAATAAATATATTTAAAAACAAATCTAATTTCATAAGATTTATGATTTATCCAAGTGGCTGCTTGTATTTTACTTCTTATGTTTACCCTCAATATTTTTTAGTCATATGAGACTGTTAAAGGTTGCAAATACTTAATTTTAATTTTTTATGAGAACAAATTATCATTATTTGAAGTTGTCATGATAACTAATTATATAAAATTTTTTCTAATTTTTTTGATAATTTTTTTTGATAAATTTGACAATTATAAAGATTAGATGAGAATTTATTTTATGATAAATATTTTTAGGTTTCAATAAAATTACAATATTCATGATCGAGTAATGTATCACCAAGTTAAATTTTCCAACTTTTAGACAACAATGTAAATAGTTTTGATCTAAATAAATCTACTGATGACAAATATTGTAAATTAAATTTCCTAGATACTTGATAAGAAACATTTCTGTTTCTAACCTATTTTGTCTACCTCCAAAATGTCATCCGTTAAATGTTTTACCCTCCCAGCACTTCAAGAATGAGGGGATGATTTCTTTGACATTATTGTTTCCTGTCTTCAAGGATGTCGATACACTTTTTTAGCAATGACTTTGCTTCCCCATTCTTCTCATTTTCATAGAGATGACAAAGCTCATCCTCAAATCCTTTATCGATGGCACTCACTATAGCCAGGTCCATGAAAACTTTGAAGACTTCCAAAAGACATTCCGAAGCAGATATATGAACCTAATTGAGACATTAAAATAAAATATGAAATATTATATGAACAATGAATTAGAGTACTGGAACAATAACTACAGGTTAAAGGACACAAAGATGTTGCTAGAGAAAATAGAATAAATTTAGTCCTTATATTTGAGTTCTATTAATTTTGTACTTTAAAATTGCTCAATTGTCCCTAAAAGTATACCCATAAAATTTCCTTAACCTGTCACTATTATTTCCTATTTAGTATAATTATTTGATGGAAAAGAAAAGACTCTTCGTTCAACTTTCTGGACTAGAGAAAAAAGACTCCTACTTCAATGCCACCTATGGAGGCCGACCATTCAGATCTAAGGCCTTACCCACTTAAAAGTACCACAAAAAAATGTTGATAGGTACTGTTCTTTTCTTTTTGTTTATTATTATTATTATTATTTTTTTTTTTGGGGGGGGGGGGTGGGGATGAGGGAGGGGTATCTGATGAATACTGTTCAAGCGAACAAGATAGTGACATACCTGCGCAATCTTTACTGTGCTTATGCACTGTAGTATTTTTGGTGATATAGTATGGAACATCTGGAGAAGTAGACTTGATTTCAGATCATTATAAAATAGAAGTCGCCAGAAGTCCAAATCATAAATAAAGGAACCCAGATTACCTCCCCAGCAAAGGCAGTTACACTGGCAAGTTTGACAGTTCCATGGGAGTCCTTTAGGGCATTTTGGAGCCTTGAGCATAGTTCTTTGATAGATAAAAAGGCTGTAGTTTTGACTGCATAACGTAGACTTATTTAATAAAGATAGTAAAACATATGGCAATGACCTATAAAAGGAAACATATGTAGTTTTGACTGCATAACGGAGACTTATTTAATAAAGATAGTAAAACATATGGCAATGACCTATAAAAGGGAACAAAGAATACCTGTCCATTGATGCCCAGGTGAGAGGAATGCAGAGTACATATGTATTAAGCTCTTTTGTTGATCAAGAATATCACTTAAATGTGCCACATGGATGCAAGATGTCAAACAGTCTACAACTTTGTTGTGTGGAACAAAAGTATTTTCAGCGCTGTCCAAATCTGCAAAGATGTATATCACTCAAAATGCTTGTGGCGTATGGAATTGTAGAACGCTTCAGACAGGATGGAACATTATTTTCATTTTAAGAGTTGGAATCCTTCTATTTTTATAATATATTCAATGATACCTCATTTAAAATAGGTCAAAAAGATAAATCAAATAGATGAAGTGATGAGTTATCCCCAAGCTTACCCATACTGATAAATAAGCACTAAGCACAGGTTTTAGTAGGTAGGGGTTACTTGAAATGGCAGTGAAAGGATGATGATCTGATATGTGATATATAGCCTAGGTAAAAACGCTAGAGGCACAAACTTCTAAAAGGTGGTAGTTGCCATAACTTGAGTTATGTATTTTATGTGATTTTTCAGAATAGGAAGGTAAATGATCTTTGGGCTATATTTTATTCTTACACTAGGAAGGAAAGCCATTCTTAACGAATAAGGACAGATATCGGTGTAATTTAAAGAAGGTGCTTTCACTAGTACCAAGAATTTTCAAGGGAATTGTGGTGATATTTTGTATCATAAGAAGTTGGTACTGAAAAAGAAAAAAAAATATAAATATATATATATATGCCAGTAGAAGATGGTAATGAATATTGAAGAAGATTAGTAAAGACCCCTTTTTATTGCTTCTCCATTCACTATTATGTGGCAAGGGTGAAAGGAATGTTTATTCACTACTTACAGTAGTTTGTATTATGTTAAATAGAAAGACTTGATTTCATAAGCTCAAGTTTCAAAACAATGATTTCATAAATTTTGCTGCCACATATTATAAAAATTTTCAATTGCACTAAATATTTAATTGATGGCCATACATGATATCAAATAAATAAGACAAACACAATTTGCAACATATACATGAGGATCTAGAATTTGTCATAACCTGCTTCAGCAGCATTGCTGACCGAAGGTGTTTGGCCAGACTTGAAGGATTCTGGATTGCACAAATCACATAACAATGGAAAAACCATATTAAAGAATTCTGGATTCCCAAAGGCCTTTATAACCTGGAAAACATACAAGGAAAATGGTTCAGGATTCCAGTTATCAAGAAATACATGAACAGAGGGTGCATTTTGTCACGAGCCCACATCAAATAGACTTGGGTTGGTCTTGGCCATATAAGCAGATGCGCTATACATCCCACTAAGTTGACTTTTTTGGGGAGAGGGTAATGGCCTCGGGACAAGTGGTATTAGAGCGGGCCTCACAGTCACTGTCAAGATGGATGGCGTCCGACTCCACTGTGAGAATGGCGAGCCATTCGTAACGAGGACGTCATGGATTAGATGGGTGAGTATGTCATGAACCCACATCGGATAGACTTGGGGTTAGTCCTAGGCTATAAACAGGTGCATTGTACACTCCACTAAGTTGAACTTTTAGGGAGAGGGCAATGGCCTCGGGACAATTTACATGAGTTAATATCATCAGTCAAGGGACACCTAAATTAGTTGTCTTTTTGGCCATTCTAAAATCCTCCAAATGAAGAACAATAGACCCAAAAGTTTGTGCAAGATAGATCCATTGACTTTAATAAACTTTATTTTCCTCCAGTTCTTCTCATTATTCTCGTCCTTCCAACTAGGTTCTTAGAATATTGATCAGAGATTATAATCAATACAGGATTTCACTCCGGAATTTGGATAGATCCATATGAACAAGGTCAAGAAATAGTGGCCCTGTTAATTTTGTTGAGTTCAGAAATGCTGTCTTTTTCTTTTTATTTTTTTAATGAGGATTTTAAGGTGAAATATACTATTATTGCCTATTGTTTGACAATTTCAAGTTTGATGCTGTTCCCTGCATCTTGAGTTTTTTTTTTTTTTGGTTTTTGTTTTTTTAAAATCAACTATCCAGTTATCAGTTTTCCTTTACTTTGCTTTAATCAGTTCTCATCGAACTGGGTGGTTTCAGTGGCAATAATTGACAAAATTCTTTAATAGTTTTTGAAATCTACATTGGAAGTATGGTCCTGACCATTGGAGGCTTAGAGCAAGGAATGGTTGAGACAAGAAAGTGTTTGAAATGAATTCAGACTGAGTCTTAAATGCATTTTGGAAGGAGCAGAAATCTAAATTTATAAAAGGATATAGAACCCTACTCCTACTAATAATAAGCAATCTTGTCACACAAACAACTAAACCCTAAGGTTGGAAAAAAAAAAAAAACTCCTAATAAAACCTCAAATCCCAAAATCTAAAAACGTCCAGCATTAATACAATTAACATAATTATTATCACCTCATTCTCCATCATTTGTGTAAATGTAGATATCACACAAAAATTCCAAATTATTGACTACAAACAAAGGGGGTGGGGAATACAGCTAATATCAGTGTATTTCAAAATTGATCAACTTTTGATAATTATCATGAAGATATTACAAAAACATACATAATTTACATGTTCCACAACGGACAGACATGGAATTGTTACACTGCTGTTTATTAAGGACTGAGAATGCTGGTAGGTCTACGACACAATTTCACCCTAAAGAAGAGGGCTTTCCTATGAATACTTTCTAACAACCACTATGAATTGCTAACCTGTTCAAGAGAGGAGAAAGCTGCTTCACGGTATTTCTTTCCCTTTCTACTGCATGCAGAAGAAACTACATTCAGAATGGCAACAGAAGAGGAGGGACCTTCAGCGGAAATTGCTTTATGGCAGGAGGTAGATAGAGCACCTAATGCTAGCAACAGGACATCCTTTCCCTGTCATAATTATATTTTAGTTAAGGGAACCATTACAATAAACTTAAGCTATTTTGCCAACAAAAAGATATCCTTTCACCTGTCACACTAAAACAAACAAATAAATAAAGTGGCATTATTTTCACCAAAGTGAACTTATTCATCTTCCTACCTCCCATAAACGACCAGGAATTTCCTTCATGAGAGAGTTAAGCAGAACTTCATGGTAAGAAGAAAGAGATTCCCCCAAAACTTCGCTAAGCCTACAGATAGCCTGTGCAGACTGCAGGTAAAGCAATAGAAAATAAGTAACATCCACACAAAAACAGCCAAACTGCAATGAGGTGAAATCAATTATAAAGACATGGGCAGAAAAGAAAGGCAAGACTAACCTTCCTCTTACTTGCCCATGAAGATGATGAAATACATTCACAAATGAGTGAAACAATTTCTCCCAAGTATAAGTGGAGGGTGATCCGTTCTCCACTAGTATATTCTTCCCATATTTCTTCAAAAAGGCTCGAAACATGCTTGTCATCTTCAAATCTGCATAAGAATAAACATTTTCTGTTACCAATGATATAAGATATGGCAAGTTATTGATAAATAGACTTAATATTCAACAAGAAATTGTTAGTTTGGAGAACAGCAAGGTATGGAGGAAGAATATAATTCATAAAAAAAATATCAACAAAGTAAGATGGAAAATATATGTTTTTGGGATTCAAAAACAATTAAACATCCGTTTTTGCACTGTGAAGTGGCTTGGCAGATTTGGAATAGATTGTTTGGTATTTTTCAGGAGGTTTGGGTGTCCAGCTAATTTACAAAAGGGATCATAAAGTTCTTTGTCATTTGCTTTCCTGGCTGGTTTCTGGTGTCTTTAATTAGAACAGAACACGAGTGTTTAATCAGAATTTTCTTCCCACACATTTTTTTTTTGGGAAACAATTATTTTCTTGGCCTCTCTGTGTGTTTCAGCTAATGGCTTTTTTAGGGATGTTCCCTTAGGGATTTACAAGGGGGTTGGAAAGCTCTCTTGAGCTAATGAGTCTGTAATGTTTTCTTTGTTTTGGGAGGACTTTTTGTCCTTGTTTTTGTATTGCTCTTCTCTTCTCTTCAATAAATTCTTTTCTTTATTTTATCAAAAAATAAGGAAGAAAAATATAGATTAGCAATTCAAACCTTGAAACAAAAACAATTGGAATAATGACCGCAAGATATCCACTAACAACGTCTGGTGCCATGGATGAATAGCTCTTCAAGAGAAATGCACATGCAATTTGAGAATTCTTGTCACCAGCTTGCAGAGCTGCAGTGTCTTCAATTAGCTTTTGCGCTTGAGAGGTTGCCAAATGGTTTAAGACTTTTGCACAGGCACTAGCAAAGGCACGTTTTGCAGCAGTACTTTTTTCCTCCTTAACAACAGGAAACAACAATCTTACAAGCATATTTGCATATGGCTTGATGTCAGCACCAATTCTTTCAAGCAACAAGGTAATAAAGTTGGCCACACCAACTCTGCAATGGTACAGAATGCATCACAAATTATTAGAGAAATTTTATAGTTGCACCCATAGACATGACTGAAGTGCTTCTGTCAACCAAAGATGACATACTCTTTATTGCCAATTATAAGGGATTATAAAGATGTCTGAACTTCTGTTGAGTTTACTTTACATGGTGTGCATTCAAGATTAAGAAAATAAAAAGCACTTGTAAGCATCTTGAACTATTTATGCATGAGTACAATTGAAATTCCCAAAAAAGTATATTAAGGCAGATTCCTACACAAGTTTAAGTACATCTGTACATGTTTTGATCTTTGGCTGTAAAAGGTACTTGAATGGAATCAAACAAACAACAGGAAATGTTTAATCATAAAGCCTCATTGACAAGACCCACCTTTGTTACTTTGTGTGTTATGCCATCAAGAGGGAAGTTTTCTCGTTTCATTCTGATAGCTGGAGTGACGATAATTTATGTTGCCTTTTGGGTAGAAAAAAGATGCTTCTAAAAAGAAAAAAAGCAAAACTATTCTTCAAAGCCCTATGTGGCAGTGGTACATGTATTGTATCTGAAATGAAATGCTACATTGATATGGCGGGGTAAATTGTAAAACACTCAATATAAGTATAGAAGGAACCTAAAAGCAGCGTGACTTGCAGAGGAATAACAAAAGCAGGTGATTGGAAAACGACAGCAGTCCAAGTTGCAAAGGAGGCACCAGGGCTGTGGATCAAGGGAGCCACTCAAAATTGACAATAAGCAGGGAGGGAGATGCATTTTAGGGTTGAAAAGCACCTATATGAGATCATTCCGGTACACCTTTTTTAACGCATGAAATATCTTTAGAGTCCAAAAACTATAAAACAAGGACTGTTCAATCAGCCCTGGCCAATGGCTAAATATTGGAACCAAGTTATAGGCCGATCCAATCACACAAGAATCTTCATGATTGAGGCCTGGACAGAAATAACACTCAATGAGCCTACCCAAAGTGGTGGAAGGTCTAGAGAATTCGAAAAAGACCAGGTCTAGAAGAGATAACAGCCTTTACAAGAGTAATAGGAGAGGAAAAACCCTTCTTTCCTCTTACAGAAATAATTGCAGCAATAATATCTTAAAGATTTCAGCAGTCCTCTTCATCTCAAGAGCTTAAACTTTTAAGTGAAAGCCCTCACGCAAAAGCCCCTTGAGCTTGAAGTGTGGACAAAGCACTAGTTCATGTTAGTGATCAATCTTTATTTCCTTATTAATTATTGTGATTTTGTAATTATATTAAATATCTCTGTAATTATGTTAGAAAGTTGACCCTAAGAATTAGTCTTCTAATTATTAGAGATTTGATAGGATTTTATTTTCTTTCCTAAAATAATTTCATTCTTTCTGTATAAATACCCTTGTACCTTGATTAAGTAATACACACAAGAATTTCTCAATATATGTCATGGTATCATAGCCCTAGGGTTCTTAGGACATCTACTCTTTTTTTTTTTCCAGGCCTACTGCTTCTCAATTTTTTAGTCATTTTTTGCCTATTGTTTATCCCTCTGTTCCACGGTTTGCCATTCCCTTATTTTCTAAACCATGTTTGAGTCTATTGTTACCAGCCACGCTTCTAATTCAGCCATGGGCAACTATCCTAAGGAGTTGCAAAACATTCCCGTGACATATCGGTTGAACAACAAGAATTATTTAAAGTGATCTCAATTGGTTTGCACTTTTCTAAAGGGTCAGAGCATGCTTAGTCATTTGCTTGGTACTGGTTTGAAACTCAGCAATCCCAAATTTGCTGCTTGGGATGAAGAAAACTCTATGATCATGACTTAGTTATTGTTTTCTATGTTTCTCAACATCAGTGATACCTGTATATTCTTGCGTTCGGCTCAAGAGATATGGGAGGTTGTTTGGCAAACCTACTATAAAGTTCGAGATGCAGCGCAAATTTATGATATTAAAATGAAAATTAGCCATACCAAATAAAGATCCTTGTTAGTCATTGCATATTCTAATCTCCTGAAAGGTCTTTGGCAAGAACTGAATCACTATCAGTGTATTCAAATGAAATATAGTGAAGACACCATGATTCTTAAGCAATTTATGGAGAAGGATAGAATTTATGAATTCCTTGCTAGTCTCAATGTTGACTTTGATGCTGTTAGGGTTCAAATACTAGCACAGGAGGAGTTACTATCCTTGAATAAGGCCATTGCTCTTGTCTTGGCCAAGGAAGGTAGATGAAGTGTCATGATTGATGCCCCAAAATTGGGAAGTTCTACATTAGTCTCCAAACATTCCAGGACACATTTTGAAGACGCAAAAGGGCAATCAGTGCACTCGCAATAGTCCAATAAGGATACCTTGTAGTGCACGTATTGCAAGAAGTCTCGCTACACTAAGGAGAAGTGCTGGAAACTCCATGGTAAGCCTCCACACAAGAAGAAGGGACTCAGCCAAGCTCATATGGTGACCATCGATTCCAGTAGTGAGGATACCTCCTTTCTGGTTGATTTTATTAAGGAGGAGATTGAGAAGTTACGAAGTCTTTTGGGAACATTGGAGAAAAGCCTTTCACCTACCATAGGTACTTGTTCTTTGGTTTTCTCAAATATTTCTTCTCACTCTTCATCTACCTATAATTCTGTCTTTAATGTCTCAAATAAAGTTTCTTCTACCTCTTGGCTCATTAACTCTGGGGCCACTGACTATATGACTTATTCTTCTCAGCATTTTCTCTCATATCCTCTTCGCCTTAGTAATCAAAAAATCACTACAGTAGATAGATCAGTCACTACTATGGCTGGTCAGGAAGATGTGTGTTTAAATGCTAATATTGTGCTTAAGAATGTCCTTTATGTTCCAAGACTTTGCACCACTTTTATTTTCATCCAGAAACTTATAATTGATTCTCATTGCAGAGTGACCTTTTATCCTTCTCACTGTGTATTTCAGGAATAGGGCATGGAGATGATTGGACTTGCTAGGGAGAAAGACAGGTTGTATCATCTTGAAGAAAATAATGGATGCAGTAGAGTCTAGGGTTTGTTACCTATGTCTTTTCATTTTAAGTCATTTAAATCCAATAAAGATAAGATTTGGCTTCATTATCTTCGTCTTGGACACTCGTCATTTAATATTATCAAAATTATGTTTCTTGCTTTGTTCAAGAGATTAGATATTGAAACTTTACATTGTGAGACTTGTGAACTTGCTAAGCATAAACGTGCTTCTTTTCCAATTAGTAATAAAAGAACTTCTATTCCTTTTAGTTTGATTCATAGTGATATTTAGAGTCCAGTCTCTGTTTCTAATATTTCTGGAACTCGATGGTTTATTTTATTTATTGACGATTGCACTCGAGTGACTTGGATTTATTTGTTGAAACAAAAATTTGATGTGAACACTATATTTCCTATTTTTTATAATATGATTCAAACTCAATTTGGAAAAGGAATATAGAGGTTTCGATATGATAATGCAAAGGATTTTTTTAACCAATTTCTCTTTACCTTTTTTCATGAAAATGAAATAATACATGAATCCTCTTGTATTCATCCCTCAACAAAATGGGATGGCCGAATGAAAAACGATAATCTTTTGGCTAGTACAGCGGCTTTATTGTTTCAAAAAAATGCTCCACAACAATATTAAGGGGAAGCTTTTTTAACCGCTACTCATATTATTAATCGACTACCTACTTAAGTGCTTGATTTCAGAAGTCCCACGTAAGTTCTCACATAGTTTTTTTCAAGTTTCAATGCATTTAACAACCTTGTACCAAGAGCTTTTGGATGTCTGGTATTTGTCCATGTGCATTTTTACCATAGTACCAAACTTGATCCTCGAACCCTCAAATGTGTAATCCTTGGAAATTCTTCTACTAAAAAAAGTTACAAATATTATCATCCTTCTACAAGGAAATTTTATGTATATGCTAATATCACATTTGCTGAACCTGATCTCTACTTCCACAATCAAGGTAACACAGTTGCTGATCCCTCTATCCAGGATAAATCTGAGGACTTGTTTCCTTTTGATTTCCCATTATTACCCACTTATACCTCACCATTACCTAAGCTCCAGTTATCACTAGACAACCTACTTGAGCCTCCATTGCAGCCAAAACAAACTTCAGGCCCTACTCATCCATTACATGTATATTTTTGAAAGAAGGCATTATCTTCTTAGCCAAAGCTAGTCCAATCATCCTCTTTTGCTCTTGACAAGGATGAGGTACTTTCTTTACTTACTAATAATATGGATTGCAATTATTATGATATTCCTATTGCTTTACGCAAAGGCACACGAACTTGTACAAAATATCTTTTGTCTTCTTTCTTTCTTATATGCATCTGTCTCCTAACTACAAAGCCTTTCTCAATACATTAAATGCCATTTCTATTCCCAAAAATTTATCTAAAGCATTTAAGAATGAGAATTGCGCAATGCTATGAAGGTTGAGATGCAGGCATTTGAGAAAAACAGAACTAGGGATCACATACAGTTGCCAAAAGGGATGAAACTAGTGAGTTGTCGTTGGGTATTTATCACTAAATATAATTCAGATGGTACCTTGAATAGATACAAAAATCAACTTGTTGTGAAAGGATATACGCAAACATATGGTATTGATTATATGGAAACTTTTGCCCCTGTTGCAAAAATAAATACAATAAGAGTATTATTGTCTGTAGCTGTTAATCTGGGTTGGACATTACAACATTTTGATATCAAGAATGCCTTTTTGCATAGTGATCTAGCGGAGGAAATCTACACGAAGACTCTTCCAGGATTCAATTCTCAAGATAAACTGGGCATGGTGTATAAGCTTAAGAAGGTTGTCTATGGGTTGAAACAATCTCTGCGAGTATAATTTGAAAGATTTTCTAAAATCATAATTGGTATGGGGTATAAGCAAAGTCAAGGTGATCATACTTTATTTGTGAAACACTCAACCTCAAGGGGAGTGACTGTACTCTTAGTATATGTGGATGACATAATAGTCACAAGAAATGACTATGAGGGGATTGGGTTGTTAAAAAGGCAACTGGTAAAAGAGTTTGAAATCAAGGAAATGGACAAATTGAAATGCTTTCTCGGCATTGAAGTGGCTCATTCACAGCAGGGCATTTTTATATCCAAACACAATTATGTGTTGGACTTAGGCTATGTTTGAGAGTTTAGGAAGGAATGGAATGGAACGGACATTAATGGAATATAATGGAATGGAACAGAATTGAGTGAAATTTAACGGAACATACCATTATTTGGGAGTTTTACAGGGAGATGAAATAGTTTCATTTGACCATTGTTTAGGAGTTATTATAAAATGAATGGAATGGAATGGATAAAAATTATTTTTTTCCAATGTTACCCTTATAAATTGCTTTAGATAAAAAGTGTGAATAAATTCTCAAAACTCTTCTCATATTACATAATAACTAAATATTTTGAAGATATTTTTTATTATTCAATACTAGATTCTGAACTAATACAAATGTAAAGACCTATATTTATAGAAGTATAATTCTAATCCTAATAAAAGATAACTTCTAATAATAAAAAATAAAGATATAAAATCCTAATCTTATTAAAAGTCACATACTTAATTTTAAAATAATTTAAAAACTAACAAAAAGATAAAAAGAAATATTTTATTTGCTATTCTAGAATTAATGTTTTCTAGAACTAATAATTTTAATATATTTATACTAGAATTTTTATAATTTTGTATCAGTTAAATAAGATTAGGATAATCTTATAATTTAAATATTTAAATTTAGCCATTCCATCCTTGACCCCCCAAATTGGGGGGACAAGAAAAAATGAACTTTGGAAGGCTTGGGAAGCCATCTCTTACCATTCCACTCACCCCTAAAAAAAACTTCTAAACAATGTTTTAGCTCTTAAATATATTCTATTCCACTTCATTCCCCCCTAAAATAAACTCCCAAACATACCCTTATTGACAGACACAAGCAGCTTGGGCTATAAACCTGTAGAGACACCTATAGAGTTGAATCATAGATTAGATTATGTGAAGCTTCTGAAGATATACCAATTGATAAGGGTTCATATCAGAGGCTTGTGGGATGACTTATTTACTTGTCTCATACTAAACCTAATATAGCCTATGCTGTGAGTGTTGTAAATCAATTTATGCAAGGTCTAAAAGAATCATATCTCAGAGCAATTCATAAAATATTACAATATTTGAAGGGTGCAACAGGGAAAGGACTTCTGTTTAAAAGAAGTGAGAGATTGACTCTTGAGGTTTATACTGATGCAAATTATGCAGGATTTTTTGTTGATAGAAGATCAACTTCTGGAGAAGCAAAAAGCAGAATGTGGTTGCGACATCGAATGCGGAAGCCAAGTTTAGATCAACAACACTTGGAATATGTGAGTTATTATGGTTAAAAATAATTTTGGAAGATTTAAAGATTACATGGGAAGGCCTAATGAAACTTTATTGTGACAATAAATTTGGCATCAATATTGCTCACAATCCGATAGAACATGACCGTACTAAGTATATTTAGATAGATCGCCACTTCATCAAAGAGAAATTGCATAGTGGTTTGATTTATACTCCCTTTGTTCCTACTGAAGGTCAACTTGCAGATGTGTTTACCAAGAAATTATCTAATGCTGTCTTTCAATATATCATCACCAAGCTTGGAATGGACGATATCCACTCACCAACTTGAGGTGGAGTGTTAGCGATCAATCTTTATTTCCTTATTATTAATTATTGTGATTTTGTAATTACGTAAGATATCTTTGTAATTATGTTACAAAGTTGACCCTCTGAATTAGTTTCTTAATTGTTAGAGATTTGATAGGATTTTATTTTATTTTCTTATTTTTGATTTATTTTCTTTCCTAGAATAGTTTCATTCTTTTTGTATAAATACTCTTGTACCTTGATCAAGTAATACACATAAGAATTTCTCAATTTGTGTTAGTTTACAATACATTGTGCTAAAATTTTGCTTTAATTTAAAGGATGAAGGACACAAGGATCAAAATCCTAACAAATTGGTCATAAAGACTATGTCAAGGACCATTTCAATTCAAGAGCTTGAGCTTGTGAGTGAAGGCCCATGAGTAAATTTTATTATAATCTCTAACAAGATAAAAATAGGAATTATGTTGTTATAAACAAATACAAAAATCCTTGGATAAACTTATCAGGAGCAAAAAGTCTAATTTGCTCTCAGGAAAAAAATGGGACTATAATCACTTCTTGGATAAATATAGTATTATTACCTTATGACAAATACATGAGCATCTCATCAGATATTCTCTACAAATAAAAGCAGCAAGTTCTTACAAAAGGAGGAGGAAAAAAAATCCTGGAGACAAAAAAGCGCAGGGAAGATCCAAGAGAGAAAAATCTGAAGAGAGAAAATTCTAATGTGAAATTCTGGAGGACACAGGTGGTCCCACAAAAGAACATTGAAAGCTCTACCACACATCAGAAAACTCCATTGGCTAGTGGAAAAATTATGAGATCAAGTTCTTACTATCAAAGTTCTCAAATGGAGTCTTTTCAGCAAGCCTCAAAGGAATAATAGAACTTGAAGTTTCTCCTTGGCTTTTTTAAATATATTTCTTCTAAGTCCCCACTAGATCTGAAATATTGCAAATTTTCTGATTTCTTATGGAATTCAATGCTTTCTATAAAGTTGTAATTAACATGTTTGTTCAGCTCAATCAGGACTATGAACTTTCTTCTAATTTTGTAATCATCTAAATGTAATGCAAATTCTATTGATATGAAATCCAAAGCAAAATTAGGATAATCACTCATAGTATAATATCCTAACATTATGGAAAAGGATAAGTAAAGAAAGTAATGGGAAGATGTGAATAGTAAATAAGCATAGTAGCATACTGAAAGACCCACCTACAAACTATGATAAAGTTCAAAACAAAGTTGTTTTTTGTTTTGTTTTCTTCTACATTGGTACTCAGCAAATAATAATAAAAATAGTAAAACTAGAAATAATAACAATGACGACGACGACGACGACGACGACGACAACATCATGAAAATGGATATGCAAAGAAGATGAACAGAGTACATGAAAACTAAAGCCTCCAACAGCAAAGCATCATAAGGATGCCAATATGATAATCATAAACCACCAATACAGTAGACATTAACTTAAAATTTCTTGCACACACCTCCACAAAAGCCCCCCTAATTTCATGATAAGAGCCACTTCCCAATGCAATGCCAACAAGATTATTTGAAACACAACAAGTAAACAGGCAATACATAAAAAAATGCTTATAGCAATTTTTCAATTTTGCATAAGATACCATAAAAACAGACCTCGTGTTAAGGCCCACCCCAGATCGCACTAAATGAGCAAGTGCTGGAATCAAAGCACCCAGAGATTCTGCATCTGCAACTTTTATGCACGAATCTAAAGTCTCCCACATAGGAGAGCTTTTAGCAATAGAAATTCTCAAACTCTCAAGCTTCTCTGTCTGTCTTCCGACATTTTCTGCATGACGCTAGAAAAGTGAAGATATACAAACATATGATTAACAAGAAATTAATAGGTGAACTTGTAATGTAAGAAGTGTACATATCATTCCACCATACCTCGAAGTAATTGAGTCGTTGATCTTCTAGGCTTGATAAACTTTCAAGCATGCAGCACACTAATGCAGACAAATGTGGACGAATTGCAATTCCAGCATGCTGAAGAGAGACAATAACAAGAAAGGCTAAAAAATGAGTTGATTTCAACAACGGAAGAAACTATTAGCACAGTGCCAATATATAGTGGCAAGAGCCATACTAATAATTGATTAACCTAATACAATCACCATAAGAGAAAAAGTCCAAAGACAACCAACAAATTTCATGATGTAGAAACAAGAAGGAAATACCCAAAAAGATAATAAAAGCCTAATCTACCTATTTAAGCCAACTGGAAATTATAAGAGAGCAAATGATTGAAGACCAGATGAGAAAGACTGCTTGACCAGATTTGGGGGCAATGTCCTCCAAAACACAAATCTATCTACATGAGAGGACACTATATGACCACAATCAAGTATCAACCAAGTGAAATGAGAATTAACGGAAAATATCCAAAAGACCACACCCTAATGCATCTGTTGCAATCAGGTTTAATAGCTTTCAGGACTGTAAAACCCTTCTTGCTATCAATTTTATTTTTTCCTCTACCTACCAAAATCAAATGCATTGTTTTTTTAACGAGGGCAGATCTGCACAAGGCTGAAGACATTGCTACATAACATCAAAACTGAGGCAGGTTAAGAGTCATAGACAAACAATCATAAAGATTTTTGCGACAAAATGAAGAATGACAATTATAATCCCCATATGGTGGCACTAAAAATATGCACACAAGTTTAAAAAGTTAGTAACACAGCCAAAAATTCCTCACCTTTGTAAGCTTCATTACAACTAAAATTGATGCCTTCCGAACACTATCAACTTTACTTAATATGCCCTCTGCAAGCAGAAAAGGTAAAACGATATCCATGGCTTGGTGGGCATCTGACATATCAGTTAGAGAAACATCACAAAGCCTTGTTGTTAATGAAGTTACAGAACGGCATAATTTTTCTCCAGAAATTCTGACAGTCTCCTTTATGTCGTCCATGGCACGAAATGCTGCAGACCATAATCTTTTTAGATGCACTCCAACCTGCGGAACAAGATAAAAGATATGCATATGAACAAGATTGAAGGCATTTCAAGATGCTCCAGATACATCAAGATCAACTAGTTTCTCAGGTTTTACTATGGTCAAGGTGGTTTTCTCCTTTGTTCCAACATTATGTTACCTTCTGACCGTATGTGTATGTATGTGTGTGTATTTAGGAAGCTACCTAATTAGAATGTTGTATATTCTGAATCTGACTACAAAAAGGTTTCTTCCTCTCAAACAGTTCTTATGGAGCTTAAACTTTATAACCACTCAAAGGATGCACAACTCTGATTATGCTAAGTGGTTTCAAGAATTAGGCATAATCAACAACTAAATAATAATTAAAACTAGAAACAACGTCCATTGTAGCATATTACAAATTATAATGACCAAATCTTATGTCCCATTGAACCACTATGATGTAGAACATAAATTCTCTTGATCAAGTTAATTAAAATACTATATTTCAAATTAGAGCTCATAATTGTACCTTAATAGTATGATGCCAACTACTCAGACCCAATATCTACACACATAATATTACTATTGGCTTGACAGGGTAGCTTCCTAATAAGAGAAGACATGCAAACACTTTTCTCCCCCCCCCCCCCCCCAACAAAAAAAAAAAAAAGTTTCTCCTGTTCCTCTCCAACCATATATTTGACAAGACACAACTAGTAACCATCCTCCAAATCTGATGTCTTATGTGCAAAAAGTATAGACAATAGTAATTACAAGCCCCCTCACCTTGGTGTCTGAAATTTAAATTGTTACTTCATGTGCATATTATACTGAACACAGTCCCTTTCCATTTGATGATACTTCAGTGTGATTGAGATTTATATTGTCACATCCAATTGTTATACTTAAGAACTTTAAAACCAATAAAAAATAATTCAAACACAAATTTCAAGTTTGTTATATTAAATCAGAAAAATTAAAAATAATCTTAAGGACCTCATGAAATTTTCGTCCTTGGATGATATCTGCTAGGGCAAGGCATGATGCCTCACGTGAGCGCCAAAGCCTGGATCCACATTGATTAAGCAAATCATCCATGATGAGATCTAAGTTTTCATCAATGGTTTTCTTTGAGTCTGCCACTAGTGATTTCCATATATGTGCCATAGCATCCTAAACAGAAAGATAACAAATGTAACAAAAAAACGAAATTAATAATAAGCATGAGATCAATTGATGTACATATTTAAATTGATTCATTTGGTGCCTTTTGGGGGAAGTGGAGACGTTAACTGCAAAAGCAAAAAGGAAAAAAAAAAAAATACAAAAAGCATACGATAGCTTTAAATATTATCTAAACTTTTAAAAATTTTGATTTACATGAGGCATACCTGCACATTCTTCTCAGGATCATATTGGTAGCGTACAAGCCTAGGAATCAATGAATGTAAATGTGGCTTAAGAGCATCCCCTGCTTGTTTTGCTATCTTAGAGAAGCCAAAAGCAGCACCCCTCTTTGAATTTAGGGAAGCTTGATAATTAGCTAAATCCATGAACTTATAAATTAAGTCTGGTTGACCCATCTCATTTGCTAAGCCACACAACTCTTTGTAAGTGTTCAGTTTCCCTCCATTAATGCTTTCACCAAGAGCTCCATCCTGAAATACTTCTGTGTCTTCTACAAGCTGCAGACAACTCCAATAATCTAAGTTTAAAGACACAGAATAAATGAAAGGAAGAAGAAAAATGAAAAACTAAAACAAATTAACAACTTACTTTGATGGCTCTTTTCCGCTTCCCTGAGCCAGTCAAAGTATTCACAATTGCATTCACTAAATTCTCTTTCATAGATGCATCACCAAGCTCATATACAATACTCATGCCTTGAGAGGCCAGTTCTTGGGTGAGTTCATTTTGCTCACCAAGAAGGTGAGAAAAAGCCTCCTGCATTCACATGATAATAGTTAAATTGATATTCCAGGTTCCTTGATGCTGGTACAGCAAGGATATGGTACAAGAGAACATCCTACAAATCAAGGTATTGGAATTTCATGCTTGCAGAAAAAATTTCCTGGTTTCACAACGAGGAATAGCCCATCATATTAATCACGACAAGTATCACATCACAATTCACAATACCAACATGCAAAATACATCACCTTTTTGCATATCTGTCAAGAATACCCTTGAAGAATCCATGAGCAGAGCTCCAAAATATTCCAAAAACAAATTATCTGTCAAGGATTGTTCCCTTGAAGAAGTTGAAAATATGATCATTTGGCTCTGATCATATACACCAAATATCAGCTTTTAACCCCACATCTCCATAAAGTTTTACCCCCTTACGCCTGCCCAAGCTTCTGAATCTAATCAATAAAAACTGTTCCAACCTCAAAGTAAACTCCCCCAAGGATGACCAAAAAGCCCCACACAACAATTTATTCCAAGCTAGGAGATAGCCATTTGTTGGACATGAAAAACCTATATATTTGAAATTTTCAATTTTTAAAAGATTGAATTTTTAATTATTTTATTACAAATTCAAGATAGTTGAGAGTAATTGCTCTGATTTTATTCGAATGATTCAGAATAGCCAATAGGTACATATATATTCTAATGTCAAGAGTTAATGTCCTAGAAGGAAAAGGATAGCATCCAAGCAATATTAAAAAACAGAACTAAACATTCTAATTTAACTATAAAAGCCTACCAATAAAATAAAATACAAAAAACATAAAAGAACTGAATAAACAGCCACACAAAAACCAGGAGGCTTCTGATGCTTTAACACTTTAACATGCTAAGTGTAAGTGGTGATAACCAACACAAATTTTCCCAGAATTTGCATATAGTTACTTATAAAAAACTTATAAATACATAATAATTAAAAATTTGATCTTATTCATTTTACTGTCACCTTTATCAGTAATAGACAACTTGGCTTCTCTAACTCTTCTCCCAAAATAAAATTTGTACTTCTATCAAAGAAATAAAATAATAGACAACTTGCCTAAGTGGCAAGCTATGTCACAATCCACCTTCAAAAAATTAGGCTTAAACCCAACAATTGCTAGGTCTTTAAATGTGGCATGAATCTGATTCCTTGCAAGAAGCAGTTCAGGCCAATGATCCTGTCATAGGAATCAACTTATTAACCACCACAATAATAAGAAAACTGGATAGGGGATAACCATGCCTAACACCCCTAGGATCTCTAAATCAGGATTTAGGCTCCTCATTCACAATGACTGAATGCATTGAAAAGAGAGAATCATTGATCCACTTTTCTCACCTGCTCCTAAAACCTTGTACGAAAAAAGACCAATTGATCCAAACCAACCATTGGCAATAGTGGTAGTATCTAACATCAGACAGCCTGCAATTAAAGCACTTTGAAACTAAAGAAAAAAAAAATGTAAATCGCCCGAGGAAATGCCTGAATATTTAGTAAGTATACAAGTGTTGAAAGACTCAAGTCCATGGATAATGGTGAGAGTGAAGAATGGGATCTCCACAGCTACTTACATTGCTAAACAAGGTTCACAATGAGGGAACAAAGCGTAAAAGTGGAATTTAAAACAATACACACCCTTCCATCCTGGTAACATTCAGAAAGGACTGATAATCACCTTTAACAATATTCTGAAAGTTCGAAGAAAACCAATGTAAAACCTAAAGGATCAAGGGTCTTCTTCCTATCCAAATTCCAAAATTCACATTACTGGCTCACTTGTATTGGTATTTTCCTCTGTGCGTGTATGTATAACATTTTCTACAAAAAGAAACTTTACTAGAAAAGAAGAACCTTAAGTAGAGGGAGGATAAGATATCCTCAAAAACAAACAAAATCCAAAGAAAACAAAAGATCAAAAGGACCAAGAATATAGCACAGCAGCCTAATCCTTCTGCATATCCAAGAGCGATAGACCCTAGAAGAAACTATGAGATGAACACCTAACCTCAGTAAAAAAAAAAAAAAGAAATACTATCCTGCCCCACACTAATTGTATGGGTAGTGTGTCACACTTTAAAATGCAAGCATTCTTCTCCAAGCAAGTGCACTGTAAAACAGCAAAGACTGCACATTATCAAAGAGTTTTGGCCTCCTTATTCTTACCAAACCCTGTGAACCTGGTCAGGAGAAATGCTACAAGGTCAGAGGACACACCCACTATTTAACAAGTACTCCAAACAGTTTATTTCTTAAAAAGGCCGCCATCCAACAATGTCAGAATAACACTGTGCTGATTAGGCTCTTATCGTCCGTACACTCTTGGGGAATAACAAGAAGTCCCTTCTAGGATACAACAAAGTCTCTTAGAACTTTTCTCTTAACTCTTGATGATCAACAAAGTGATAGCATTTGTAAAGGCTAAAGAGTTACCATCTAATAGTTGTTTTCATTAAATTAAAAAAATAACTGTCAACAACTATTAATAAAACAGTCAGGCAAATTTAAAGGCCCAAGCCCAAGTCATTTAACCAAAGCAATGTTTTTGCACACCAAGTTTCCATGCCTGCAGCAAATCTCCCAAACAACAAGGTGGCCCCCTCTAATCTCTCCAATACCAAACCTAAGAAAATCCTGCATAATCTTCTCTATCCTCTGACCCACATGCACTAACACCCAAGAGAGGAAAAGGTAATAAAGTAGGATACTGGACAAGCAAGACTGAATCAGGATCATATGACTGCGCAGAGAAAAGATAGCCATGCATCAATTATCAAGCTGTTTAGAAAACTTTTTAATATAGGGTCTCAAAAAGAAACAGCCTGGGGCTTCCTTTTAAAGGAACACCCAACTAAATGAGAGCCACTGGGGAATCTCACAATTAGCCAAAGAAGCAAAGGAGGAGGAAACCTGATTGTCCACATTCAGCCCTACAAAACCACTCTTGGCCAAATTAATCTTCCAAACCCAAAACAATTTCAAATACTTTAAGGATAAAAAGCACATTATCAAAGCTAACTCTATCCTCCAGGAGAAAGATTATAAATGTAAATATGAAACCACAATATTGGCCATAATGCAACTGCTAAACCATATCCGTGTGATATCTCTCAATATTTTAAAATTAAAGGAAAGTAAATTATTGATGAGCTATGTGCGTATGAGTTTGCAGAACATTATAATACCATAAATGATGTTGTACTTGCTGGAAAACAGGAAGGGGGAGAAGACATGCAAATATTTGATTCTTAATGCAAAACCTGAATTTCTGGAAGCATCTTCTGAACAGTAGGATGATGTCCACAATACATTGTAAGTGATAAAAGCCAAACAGTTCCAGCACATCGCTCTTCTTTCCTGCTAC
The DNA here is from genome assembly GCA_032878935.1 of Erythrophleum fordii. Taxonomy (NCBI): domain Eukaryota; kingdom Viridiplantae; phylum Streptophyta; class Magnoliopsida; order Fabales; family Fabaceae; genus Erythrophleum; species Erythrophleum fordii. The sequence goes on along the minus strand of JAVQMF010000058.1, from coordinate 28,427,390 downwards.
TGTATAAAAGATCATCAAAGAGCTTCTTGGTAATGGCATCTCTTGTGGAAGCATGAAAATCTTCAATAACTTCAGTTTGTTCATTAGGAAACTGCTTTAACATAGAAGACTCCAAATCTCCCATGAGAAAATTTGAAGCCATGGATAGTGAAGTATAGTTAGTTTTTAGAATTATATCAGCATTGACAGAAACACCGCCCCACAGAAATGATAGGGCCTCCCCAGCAGCAAAGAGGATGTCCTCAACCTGCACATTTAGTTACACACATGCGACACTTTAGATGCTGCAATTTAACTGAATCAGAAAGTACATAAAGGAATTACTAAAATTACAAATCTTGGATAGTCTTAAGAAATGAGCTAGAGGAGGTACACTCCATAAGGAGGTGGTTAGTTAGCAGCAAAAGGCTAAGGTCAAATTGGCTAGGGAAGAAGGATGGCTAATGGTAGGAGGTAAGTGCCTAATAATGGAGTTGTTAGAGATGATGCCACAATAGCAGGTTTAATTGAGGGTTTTTTTTTTTGGATAGAATTCTTTGCTGGTACTCAGAAGAGCTTTAGGGAAAGATGGAGAAACTGGGTTAGAGGTTGCATTTCTTCTGTAGTTTTCTTTGTAGTTATTAATGGTGAGCCTTAGTCATGGACAACAACTTGAAGTTAGGGAAGGAGATGTTATTTCTCCATTCCTGTTTGCCCTAGTTGATGTGTTGCGTCATGACGAAATTTGTAGTAGGTTAAGGGTTGAAGAAAAATAGTACAGACCACACTTCACCCACTGTACCTTCATTCATAATATTCTGAAGAAGAGTTTAACTGCAAGATAGACTCCTAGAGATCAAGATGAATTACAATGCAATTTAAGATAAATAACTTTCCTAAGAGATAAATATAAGACTCCAGGAAGCTTCATTTTCTTTTAAAAGAAGAAGAAGAAGAAGAAGAAGAAAGACTCCTAATCCCTTAACACTCCCTCTTGCTTGCTTTCTGAGAATTATCCAAGGTTTCTCAGCAACTCATGTGTCTACTAGGGGTTCAAAGAGAGGAATTGTGCAAGATTTGTTGGTTGGGATGGAGGGTTTAGTGGTTTCAACTCCATGACATATAGCATCAAGACAAACTTCACAACAGAGGTTCCACATCATAACAGGAACATTACATAAAACATTAAGGGGGAGAATCTGAAATACCTTGGATCGACAAACACTGAAAATCAGATTGAGTGCTACATCAAGTTGATTAGATGATGTTTGTTTCACGCATATATGTCCAATAGATATGAGAATTTTCTGTATTGCTTTAATGTCATCACCCGAGAGAAGCTTGCTCAATTTATCACGCAAAATTATCAGAATGTTATCTGCAAATTAATCATACACTTCTATAAAAGATCCATGGCTGACAGATAGAACAAATTAGTCACCATATACAAGCTATACCTGAACTAGAGTCATTAACAAGCGGAGGCAATGAAACACGCAGTCCAATATGACCTAGTGCTTGCATTGCAACAGCAGCCAGTGTAGAAGTTTCGGAATTAACCACATCAACAAGGCATCTAAGTGTATTCTGGAACAATATTGCAGAGATCTGCCAAAATATATATGCATATGTTTCAGATACATTGAAATATGCAAGAGTGAACAATTGAAATTTCTGTTTCAACCAATGAAGTAAATTGGAGGACAGGCATTTGCTCAAAAAGGCAGGATACATGCATTTGATATTATGTGGCGTAGCTAATATACCTAGAAGATTAGTATTTCATATTTGGGTCAGGGGAAAAGAGGAAAAACAAGAGTTGAGAAACAGCAGATAAGTAACTTTCATAGAAAAGAAAAACCACAATGGAAAAAAATCAGAAAAAGAAAACACAAGCTTAGAAGAGCTCTCCAGTCCCACTTAATTTAACATAAACCATACTCTTTATTTATTTATATCTGACAAAGCATATATCATTTTTAAGATCCAATGTTGTTATCAAGATTCAGTTCAACTCAAAAGCTTAATCTTTTAAGTGAAGGCCTATGAATAGTATTGGAAATTACATTTAACACGTGATTATTCTCAGGTTTTAATACCTTTATTTGTTTTCTTATATTTGCTAGCTAATGGGCCATAATTCTTGGCATTTAGTGGGCAGAATCTTGATAAGAATCAAATGGGGTTTTGTTGGTTAATAGGCTGAAGTTAAATGCTGTTTTTTTTCCCCAATAAATAGTTTCTTACTTTATGAGTCTTTTTTTTTTTTAATTTATGTTTTTCCTTTTGAGGGTGATTGTTTGAACCTTTTGTGGCCTATATTCTCCTATGAATTGCAACCATTGTGTTCGAAATAAAATAGGAAACTTCAATGTGATATTCTTCATGGTATTGGAGTCCACAAGATCTAAATACATTGATAGTTAGTGTGAGAAAACCAAACATAGATGGTTAGTGTGAGAAAACCATATATAGGTGGTTAGAATGAGAAAACCATACATTGATGATTAGCAAGAGAAAACCAAGACCTTTACCTCACAAAAAGTGAGGTGAAGATGCCCACAACCATGACCCTCACTACAAAGTAGGATGAGGACGAAGGAAAAAAAAAAAATCATGGAGACTTCATGGCAAAGAGTAATGAAGAAGACAGAATTAGAAACCAAAATCAAAAAGTGACAAGGACGAAAATTTTCAAACAACCTCCAAATGCCAAGAAAGAATAAGATTGGCAATGCTAGCTCCAAGCTATTCTCAATGTAAGGGGGAGTGTTGGAAATCACATTTAACATGTGATTATTCTCAAGCTTTGATGTCTTTATTTGTTTCTTTATTTTGAGGTTTTAATGTCATTATTTATTTTCTTATGTTTGCTGGTTAATAGGCCATGATTCTTAGGCATTCAGTAGGCAAATTCTTCATAAGAATCACATGGGTTTTTTCTGTTCAATAGGATGAAGTCAAATGCTTTCTTTTTCATTAAATAGTTTCCTACTTTATGGGTCTTTATTTTTATTTATGTTCATGTTTGTTTCATTTTGAGGGTGATTAATTGAACCTTATGTGACTTACTATAGAAATTCAAGGTTTAATTTCTTCTAAACTTATTTTATTAGATGAAAGCAATGTTATATTTATAGGCCATAAAAGAGAGAGTAGATTCCTACTCTAACTAAAAAAAAATAATTTAAAAAATAAGATAACTTTATCCAAATCAAAATAAGAATTAAAATAGAAAACTAAAACTATTTTATCCTAATCAAGATAAAATGCTTAAGCTAGTCCTAAATGTATAAAAATGTTATCCAATACTATCTTAAAACAAATAAGCTTTAATAAAAATAAAACAAATAAAATAACTTAATTAAATTAATGATAATTTCCAAGACCACTCCACAAGCTGGATTTTTTAACTTGGAGCTAATCTTATAGCATTGCCAATTTTCTTCTTTTTCTGATTTTGGAAGTTATTTGAAAATTTTCTTCATTCTTGTCATTTTTTTTTTCCCATTTTGGTTTTTGACTCTTTATCTTCTTCTTCCCTTCACCTTGTAGCATGAGTCTTAATTTTGGACATCCTTTCCTAAGCCTTTTTATGAGGTAGAGATCTTGGTTTTCACTAACCATCAATGTATGGTATTTTATGCTAACTACCAGCATAAAATTTTCTCCTGCTAACCATCAATTTATGATTTTTAATGCTAACCACCAACATATGGTTTTTGTTAGATATTGGGCTGTTGAAGGATGATCCATATTTTATCTCCTAACCACTGGAGACAGATTTAGTCTCCTACAATTTGGGCTTAATGCCCAGATCCAGATCTAATCTCCTGACTGTTGGAGACAAATCTGGTCCGGGCTTAATGCCAAGATTTTACAGGATCATTTCTGATTTTAGTCATTCCTTTCTAGTTGCCCAAATTTCATGGGATCATTTCTGATTTTATTCTTTCCTTTCTAGTTTGTTTCCTTTCTGGGTTCAATGATTTGATTTTGTATTGATTACTCTTTATGTACTTTTATGGCATTAAATTCTTGAGGCTCCAGTGATTGACTTGTAGCCATGGCCTCTATTTGATCTCATCTTTCATTTGAATAAAATTATCAGAAGAGAATCAGAGCTTTTCTCTTTCTGTTTCTTCATGGTATTAGAGCCTTTGGGCTTCCTCCATTTAGATGCCTAAATACGGGTATCAATCTACCAGCAGTAAGGGAGAGACGGAGTTCTTCACCAGCCAAGGGCTCTCAGCCATTATCAAGGGTGACAGCATAGATCACCCCCTCTTTCGAACCATCACCAGTAAGTATCATTGGTTACAAACTCAACAGCTCAAATTATCCTCCATGGAGCAAATCAGTCTACATGTATGAGATTGGACGAGGCAAGGAAGAACACTTGACTGGAAAGGCTATTTAACCTGAGAGGAGTGACCCCAAGTATAAGGCTTGGTAAACAGACCACAATCTTGTGATGTCATGGCTGGTTAACTCCATAACTACCGAGATTGGAGAACTTTATATGTTCTACATTATGGCCCATGAAATTTGAGAGGGCACCCATCAAGCATACACAACTCAGAAGTGTGCAACAGAAATGTATGAGATTGAAAGTCTCATCATAGCCTTGAAGCAGAATGAAATGCCTGTACACCAATATTTTAACACCCTCACTAAGTATTGGCAACAACAAGACACTTTGGAGACCACTACATGGGAGACTCCTACTAGTGCTACCACCTACAGAAAACTGGTAGAGAGAAAGAGGATCTGCCAATTTCTATGGGCCTCCATGACAGATTTGATGATGTTAGAGCGTGTATATTGGCTAGAACTCCTCTTCCACTCCTTAAGGAGGTATTCTTTGAAGTTAGGCGTGAAGAAACCTGTAAGAAGGTTATGCAAGGCACACTCCAGCCTAGCTTATCTAATGATTCCTATGCTCTTATCTCAAAAGGTCCAAATTCTCAAGACCCTGAGAATTTTGGAAACTTTATGGTAAGCCAGCCAGCTTGAAAAACAGAAACAAAGGAGATGGTCATGGCTATATAGTAACAAGCGACACTGCTATCCCTCCAAATTCATCACTATTCAGCCGTGAGGAACTTGAACTTCTCCAAGAGATTTTCGTATCACAAAACACAACCATTGATGAAAATAATAAGGGTGCTATTACTGGCGACCTTGCTCAATTAGGTAACTTCTCTATGGCCCTGAACATCCAACGCCTAAATTAGCACTCTTGGGTGATGGATTCAGGAGCTACTGATCACATGACCAATAATACCTCTTTATTTGACAATCTTAGCCCTTGTACTAAGTCAACAAATGTTAAAATTGCTGATGGTACACTTGCTTTTGTTTCCAGCCTTGGTACAATAAAGATTTCCAATGAGCTTGTGCTGAAAAATGTTCTTTTGGTGCCTAAAATTACCCGTAACTCACTGTCCATAAGCAAAGTGATCAAAGATAATGCTTGTGTGGCTCATTTTTCAAATGATGGTTGTGTATTTCAAGACTTGAAATCCAAGAGGATGATTGGCAATGCTAAGAGGTAGTTGGTCTCTACCTTATGGAACCTATAACTCCAAATAAAGTTGCTCTTGCTATTGGAAGGTATGAAATTCTATTATGGCACAATAGACTTGGCCATCCTAATTTCCATTACAAGCAAAATATGTACCCAACCTTATTTAATAAAGATTCCAATTTTTCAAATGATCCATAGTGATGTTTGGGGCCATCTAACGTTCATGGGCTTTAAGATGTGAGATGGCTTGTCACTTTTATAAATGATCGAATGAGGATCATGTGGGTTTAGTTGATGAAAGACATTTCTGAAGTCACTTCCATTTTTAAATTGTCTCATCAACTTATCAAAACCTAATTTCAAACCTCCATAGAAGTGTTGAGAAGTGATAATGGGTGGGAGTACATCAAAACTCAATTCCACTCTTTCCTTCAAGAAAATGAGATTTACCATCAAATCTCTTGCCCTCAAAACCCCCAACATAATGGGTTTGCTGAGAGGAAAAATAAGCATATTTTAGAGGTTACTCAATCTCTAATATTCACCATGATTGTTTCAAAGAGGTTTTGGGGAGAAGTTATCCCAACTTCAGCCTATAAATAGAATGCCTTCAAAATCCCTTAACTTTCAAACCCCTAGTACTACCCTCCTTAAGGCCTATCCTTCTGTCCACCCTGTGTCTACTCTGCCCTTGAAAGTAGTGTTTGGCAACACTACTTTTGTTCATACCTATACTAGCAACAAAATTGAGTCTAAAGCCACCAAGTATATGTTGGTTGGATACTCTACCTCCCAAAAGGGCTATAAGTGTTATTCTCCCACTCTTCACAAATTTTTTGTATCTATGGATGTTACTTTCTTTGAAGAACAACCCTACTATGCCAAAACATCCATTTAAGGGAAGAGTGGTGAGGAATGGAGGTTTTGCATTCAAGAAAACACTTTGTGTGCACCTGATCAGCCTGCTGTCTCTACACCAGAACCTACTATCCTTGCAACTGAAAGCCCACACCAAGATATCCCTGTTAATGCATCCTTTTTTAAGCCTTCAAACACTTCCCAACATTGCACCCATTGCCTAAAAGAAAGAGCACATTGTTTACACTAGAAAAAGGAAGATTCAGGAGGTAGAGCCTGCGTCACCACCAGAACAGGATGTTTCCTCTATTCCAAGTCTAAGTATAAGTATAAATTCTCTTGAAGATAAGCATCTAGAACTTCCCATTGCCCAAAGAAGAGGTATAAATGCTTGACTCTCCCACCAGGTTTTGAAGATCACAACAAAGGAAAAGTTTGCAAGCTTTACAACTCTCTCTATGGTCTTAAACAATCTCCTAAAGCATAGTTTGAGAAGTTTACTTTAGTTGTAAAAGGGCAAGGCTATACACAAGGGCAAGCAAGCTATACTATTTTTACGAAGTTTTATACTAGTGGGAAAATTGCCATCTTGATTGTATATGTAGATGATATCATTGTGACTAGTGATTATGCTGGTGAGATTGATAACTTAAAGAAGGCATTGGCTAAGGAATTTGGAATAGAAGACTTGGCACCTTAAAATATTTCTTAGGAATGGAGGTGGCAAGGTCAAAGAAAGGAATTGCAATCTCCCAAAGGAAGTATACACTTGATCTCCTAAATGAAATTGGGATGTTGGAATGTAAACTAGTAGATACCCCAATGGGGGCTGATTACAAACTGAAATTTTCTCAAGAGAGTCCCCTTGTTGATAATAAAAGATATCAAAGACTTGTAGGCAAACTAATCTGTCTGACTCACTCCAAACCTGACATTAGCCTTCCAATGAGTGTTATCAGTTAGTTCATGAGCAAACTTATTGAGATTCACCTTGAAGTTGCTTATAAGATCCTAAGGTACCTTAACAGGACCCTTGGAAAGGAAATCTTCTTCCATAAGAGCATAAGTCATGGGATTAAGATATATTGTGATGTTGATTGGGTTGGATCTATTATTAATAGGAGATTTATTTTGGATTATTGTACCTATATGTGGAGGAATTTGGTTACTTGGTGAAGTAAAAAAACAATTTGTTGTCACTAGAAGTAGCACTAAGGCTAGATATAGGGCATTGACTCAAAGCATTTGTGAAGGCTTGTGGCTAGAGGCTTCCCAAGGAAACGAGGATTGAGCGTGATCCTCCCATGAAGGTGCTATGTGACAATCTAGTTGCCCTAAGTATTGCAAAGAATTTTATCCTACATGATAGGACTAAAACATGTGGAAATATATGAACACTTTATTAAGGAAAAGCTAGACACCAAGATACTTGAACTTAATCATACTCCAACTAAGATGCAAGTTGTTTATATACTTACTAAGGCTTTATCTTGGGTCTAGTTTGAAGAACTTGGAGTCAAGTTTGGGATGATTAATATCTACTTCCCAACTTGAGGGGGAGTATTGGATATTAGGCTATTGAAGGATGATCCAAATCTGATCTCCTAACCATTGGAGACAAATATAGTCTCCAACAATTTAGGTTTAATGCCCAGATCCAGATCTGATCTCCTGACTGTTGGAGATAGATTTGGTTTGGGCTTAATGCCCGTATTTCATAGGATTATTTTTTATTTTATTCTTTCCTTTTTAATTTGTTTCCTTTCTGGGTTCAGTGATTTGATTTTCTATTAATTACTCTTTATATACTTTTATGGCATTAAATTCTTGAGGCTCTAGTGGTTGACTTGTAGCCATGGCCTCTATTTAATCTCATCCTCCATTTGAATAAAATTAACAGAAGAGAATCAAAGCTTTTCACTTTTTGTTTCTTCAGTTCTTCACACTAACCACGAACATCTAATTTTTTTTTTTTTAATTTGTAATTGTTTCCCTGCAACAGTAACTATTCTTTTTTGTTTTTTTTTTTAACTTCAGTTTTGATCTAGTGTTGTTATGCACTAAATTTTCATGAATTATACTAGCAAACGTTCAAAAGAAGTCAAGTTGACTAGTTCTGGGCGAATAGCGGCGAAGGACAATGCATCAGGCGGTCTCATATGCTGGCACATGGGATGGGTTGCAGTTGCATGTGACAATGCATGGAGGGGTGGTCAGCTGTCAAGTTTTGGGATTTGGCCAATTCAAGCCTTTTGATGACAATGATAGGACGCATGGTGTCTATCATGATAGCAAAATGATTATTCCAAATTTTGGATATTTTTGTTAAAAAGATGACAAGGAAGAGCTCTAGAACAGTACATTTCTGTACATCTTGTTGGCCAGACTTGGCCCTACTTGATGTTGGCCGAACTTGGCCATTTAAAATAGGTTAAACCTATTGGGACTTTGATACTATGTAAAAATTCAGCGTTTAATTTCCTGTAAACTTATTTTATTAGATGGAAGTAATGTTACATTTATAGACAATAAAAGAGAGAATAAACTCCTATTCCAACTAAAAGACATAATTTTAAAAAAATAAGATAACTTTATCTTAATCAAAATAGGATAACTCTATCCTAATTAAAATAAAAAACTTAAATTAATCTTATCTTAATAAAAAAAAAATATTTAAGCTAATCTTAAATGCATAAAAATGTTATCCAAAACTAACTAAAAGCAAATAAGTTTTAATTAAAATAAAACAAATAAAATAACTTAATTAAAATTAATGGTAATTTCCATCACTTACATCCTCCTATAAATTGCAACCATTGTATTTGAAATAAAATAAGAAATTTAATGGTGAAATTTTTATAGTGAAATTCTTCAAATAGTTTTATTATGATTTCTATCACTTCCTTTCACATGAAAACCCTTTAGGTTTGGAGTGTGGACAAAACACAGGTCTGCTATATCTTATGTTGAAACTTCTAATTAAGAGAATGGAGGGCTGCAAGTATCAAAGTACTAGCAATTAGGTCATAGAAGTTTTAATACCACATCAAGATTCAGTTCAACTCAAAAGCTTAAACTAATAAAGAGAGGTTTATAAATAATTTTATAATAATTTCAAACAACTGTAACTCAATAGATAGTGGATCAAATGGTGACGATGTATGACAAAATCCATTGTACACATTAAAAGATCTTTCATAGGATAAAATTTTCACGATACTTACCATTGGATTAAAAGCTCCCATTCTATAAATCATGCCCATAAAAATATCAAGTTTTACATAGGTGTCAATTGATCCCAACCTAAGCGTGTGTGTGTGTTCTGATACATTTACTTATTAGAAGACATTAAGTTAAAGAAACTTACAGATGGTGTTCTAGCCAAACAATCTGCAGTTACATATCCTATTGCACATAATGCACCATGCTGAGTCTCAAACCTGACAATAGAACAATATAATATGAGCAGATAGGATATTTTCATAAAAGTGATAAAAAATTAAAAATCTAATATTCAAACCTTGACTTATGTGTTACATTGATTGAGGAAGTCAATTCAGAAATAACAGCAGATGATGCAGGTATGGGAAGAGCAGAAGACACAATTCCAAGCAAACGTGCAATGGATTCACGAGTGTCCGAGTCCACATGACTCAGTAGTTGCTTAATCCACGAAACTTTTTGTGCATAATGTGATGCTACCATCTATAAACAACAAATGTGAGAGCAGGAAAGCAAGCAAGAAAACAATAAAGAAACTCTAACAACAAACCTCTGGCATACGTGATCCAACTGCAAGCAATGCCTTGGAAGCATTGACATGCAACTCAACAGAACCTTCAAATGCCATAGAATGTTCCAGCAGCAAACAGAATTTCTCTACTGAGGACAGAAATTCAGGTGATCCTTCTAAAGTATTGTTCTCTTCCAACTCCAATTCAAAGCACTTCAACAAAAATTTAATCATGGCTACATATGAACTTGAAGGAAAAAGAAGGTTCTGTTCTCTCATTTTGCTGGACTCCAACAACTTTGGCTTGTGTTTAAGAATATAATCGAGCATGGTTCCAAGTTTAGGGTACCGAATGCCAGAAATTTGACCATCACTTTTAAGAAGAGAAAGCCCTTCAAGAGCAATTTCTCTGTTACAAACACAAAAGAAAATAAATTCAAGTGCAATGGATCTACAAGTAATCAGTTATATGAATCTGAAGACTTGACATTATAGGGAAGATAAAATTAAGTGAATTATCCCGAGGAAGATAAATGGAGCCCTGAATGATCTTGTTACCACTCAAAGCTTTCACATGTTAGCCTCAACCAGGCCAATAAAAAAAGTTCAAGAATTACTACAATTGGATAAAAGTATAACTATTTTTCAGCAACACATAATTGCTATACAGAAGATAAAGCCACTGATTAATATTGACAAAGTCAAACATGTTCAGAACATGACAAATTCTGACTAGTGATATGTTAAAATATCAGCATGTCTTTTTTTTCACTTGTTCTGAACTTCGGGCACTTATCTCCAATAAGTACTAGAGAATGCAGTTCATATAAACTATGATAAGAATGCTATATGCATAACACACATGCCTAAATGTGAATATTATGGTGTCATCAACTGACTTCACAAATAGCATGACATGTGGCAGTAGAGTTTTAAATAATGTAAAAATGGGAAACACAGGCCTGATGCAAAATATAATGAAGAACCATATCATGAAGGGTTCCTCCCCTAATTGCTTGTCCTTCAAAAGCAAGTATGTGATGCAAGCAATCATCAACTCAATCAAGTAAAAGGAATGAAAGTTCATTTGGATGTTCAGCTCATGGGTATTCCAAATGGATTTCCTAATCAAACTTGCAAAGAGACTGGAGAGTTTTATTTTTTTGGTGAGATTTTTATTTCTTTGGTACTTAGTTCATTGTTTTCATGCTGAGGATGATATCTCATCCTCCTTTTTTTTTCTAACGCCTTCACTCTCTTTAACAAATTTTCTTCTATTATTTAAAAAAACAAAAAGGAACGGAGAAATAGACCCAGAAAATATACTTCTATAATACGCCATAGCAACATGACAACATTGATCCAACAACAAATGAGAACACCTTAGCATGAAATAATCACTATTTACTCCACTAAATAGAAGACCAACAAAAAATAACAGCAAGTAACAAAACAAGCTTTTGCGGGGGACACAACATGCCAAAACAAAAGCTTTAACTAATTTAAACTAACCACAGCATGCCTGCTGATATTTAGTTAATTGTAAAATAAATTAGCAATACCTTATATCCAATTTGGTATCTGCCACTGCAAGCATACATATAAATCGACTTGGACAATGTTGAAAATCAAACAATGATGTGGCCCACCTAATAGCACAATATCGCACTTCTCTTTCCTCCTGTCATTACCAGCATGCAAGTTACAGTTAAAACCAGGATCATTTAAATTTTGTTTCTCATATTATTAGAAGGAAACAAGAAATGCAAGGAAAAAGTAGGATACCACATCCTTCTCCACCTGCCCAACCAGGGTGGAGGTAGAGGGGGAATCAAAACAAGGCAAAAAATAAAGCATTAGTATAAAAGAGTGCTTTCTGATCCCTCTGCATGGACAACAAAGTGAATCACTGAAAGAAACTGTGAAGAGACCCAACAAGAGCCTATGAAAATGAACATATCCCAAAGCAGGCTAACTCTCAGGACTTCTTTCAAAAAAAATCTGAGCATTTGGTTCCAAGCTCCAACCAAAGACACTATAGAATAACACAGAGAGCATACTGCCATAGCGTTTTCCCCTCATTACTGCCAAAGCCTCTAAACTTAATCAAGAAGAAATGCTCCAAGCTCTGTGGGCATATTCATGTTTCATTAAAAAATCAAAAAAAGTCTGCTCCAGAAAATCCAAATGCATGGGATGGGCCAGTCCTAAGTCCCCCACCCCCTCAACTATAACTTCTTAAAAATAATATTTCAGCATATTTGAGAACAAAAGTCATAAAAAACTTCATCTTATAGTTGTTTCTCTTATTGGTTTTCAATAAAAGAAGAACTTAGTAGAGAAACTAGAAGATAAGAAATACAACTAGGCCATAAACTAATCTGAACATACAGCCCATAGGGAGGAAAATAGCCAGCTAGTTGAGAGTCATACCACTTGAGAATTTTTCAGCAGAAGTGTCTCCAAATCTTGTAACACTGTTAATGGGGCTCCCTGATACAAATGATAAAACAATCAATAAAAATGAACATGTGGGTGGGGAATGGGTTTAAGTCTCAGAGCAAGTGAAGAAAGAGCACCCATGCTAAGTATAGAACATTAATGCTGAAAGCATTAAATAATGCTCAAGATCTACTGTGGCAATCCTATATAAGCTTAAGGAATTTTTTTAGTTGTTTTTACTCGCATGGTTGATAGTCTTACATTTCTTTAAAAAAAATCTTGGGCCTGCACCAAACTGTTTAGACTTTCAGATAGATGATTCCTACTTGATAAAAATAGTTTCACTGAAGACGCAGGAACCATTAAAGTTTTAAAATGATATTTCCCATGAAAAAACAAAAGGCATAAATTAACAACACATTCACACAAATATAAGAGAAAAGTACATACTTTGTAAGCTGCAGCAAGAGAAATTGTTGCTTCTTGAATAACAAATCGAAGAGACTGAGATTCAACTTTCAATGCATGGAAAAGACGATTAGCCATGTCAATCTTTTCCCTAAAAGGACATGAAATAGCTCAGTTAGTAATAACTTAACACACAGGACCTAACTTATAGCTTAGTGAGAGAAATGTAGAATAACTATATGCATTTTAAATTTTAAAACAGATTAATGTATAAAGGAAAAAAAAAATGAGAAGCACACAAAAAGAGGATGATAAATTCTCCCAAAACAACAAAATCCAAAAGGAAACAAAAGAAGAAAATATTGGCTCAAAAGACCTCTCTAGTCCCGTTGCAAATCCAAAAGTCACCCCAGAAAAACTATATGCTAATAATCCCATAACCAAAAAAAAAAAAAAAAACTCTATCCTTTAAGAGATGTGAAGGATGAAAGCTCCAACAAAAATTATGCTCAAACTAAAAACACCACAACCCTATAATGGCGAGGACATAGGCCTTATATTCCTTCCTCCTTCCAAAGCCTCTAAAATAGATGGCAGAACAAGTGTCAAAGAGGCTGGACAGATCCATTACTCATCACAAATTCTGTAAATCCATTATTTTTTTCAAAGGAAAAGAAATTGATGTAAGAAGGGAAGAGAGTAGGGAGAGATATTAGAACAAGGAAGAAGAAGGGGAGAAAATAGAAGAAATGGGAGAGATATTAGAAGAAATAGGGAGAGAGTCTGAAAATACTTCTTATTATTCAATAAATGGTAAGGTACATAATCTTACTTCCTATGGACTATATATATTAATAACACATCTTAATTCTAATGAAAGATAACTTCTAATAATAAAAAATAATATTAAATTTTAATCCTAATGAAAAAATAATTATTAAAGCCTAACAAAAAGATAACTAAGAATAACAAAATAACTAATAAAATAAATTAATTTAAGTATTAGTTTCTAATACTAATCCTAATGAAATATTATTTCTTATATTTATCTTTAATCCATAATTTACAAATAATTAATAATAATTTTTTCATTACTTTCTCATTCTCCCTTGGTTGGTTGGAGAAAATTTGACCTCAAGTTTTCAAATACAAAAGTATTAAAATAATCCATCTTAGAGTCTTAAGTAAGATGAACACCACTACTTTAAGATATGGTAGCCAAGATAGCTTTGGATTCATTAATATATCTGGAACAACAAACTCGATCGGGTCGAGTAGTTGAATGGGTTGAATATAAACACAATATTCTACAACTTGTGGTTAAATTTCAGACTGCTGAATAGAATTAATTTCTTTACATTCCAAATTTACTTCCAATTGCTCTTCATACCCTATGATAGAACTATCATCATCAATGTTTGATAGGCAATCAAAGAGTTCCACAATAATAACATCGGATTCGATTAAGATATCTTCCTTTAATACTTTAAGCTCTTGACGAGATTATTCTTTTCCCTTTAGTTCTTCTAATTTTTTGCCAATAATTTCTATACAAAGTTGATTGATAATAAGTTTATCAAATTGATGGTCCACTTTTTTTTTTTTAAAGTCATTCAGAGTAGTGTGGATAGTTTGGGTATTTTGTTCCACCGTAAAAATGAGGCTTTTAAAGGACTTCGTCGATGCATGGCAATGCATGCCTCGGTCGTTGGCAATGAGCTCAGATGATCTAGCTAGATTTCTCCTTCTGGTTCTAATGGTGTGGTCAGTTGATTGTTTCAATGGACAGGGGAAGGGAAACCAACAAGAAACAGTGTTACGCCTTATGTCCCAGGAAATGGATCCCTTCATGTTGAGAGAATGCTCATGTTCCTCATGTTTTCTCTGATGAGGGATTCATTTCGTCTCCCAAGAAAAAAAGAAAAATTAAAAGAAAAAAAGAAAATCAAGTTTGTGACAGACATGAACGAACATGAGAGTCTTCAACATGAGCGAATCCAAATCCTATGTCCCACGCCTCTATAACGTTTTGTTTTTTCTTGTTTTGGTGGTGGAAGACAACAGGGAATGGGTAGGCTCTGATACCATATTGATGTTAGACAAGAGAGGGAAGAGAGTAGGGAGAGATATTAGAAAAAGGAAGAGGGGGAGAAGATAGAAGAAAGGGGAGAGATATTAGAAGAAATAGGAAAAGAATTTGAAAATACTTCTTATTATTCAATCAATAGTAAGGTACATAATCCTAATTCCTATAGATTATATATAGAATTTATGAGATAACTACTACTAACAAATCTTAATCTTAATGAAAGATAACTTCTAATAATAAAAGATAATATTAAATTCTAATATTAACAAAAGGATAATTATTAAGACCTAACAAAAAAATAACTAAGAATAACAAAATAACTAATAAAATAAAGTAATTTAAATATTAGTTTCTAATACTAATCCTAGTGAAATATTATTTCTTATATTTATCTTTAACTTATAATTTACAAATAATTAATAATAATTTTTTTATTATTTTCCCATTCTTCATCAGAAATATTATTAGAAAGAGAAGAAATTACAACCAGTCGGCAGATAACACATCTTTAAACCAGAAGGTACAAGAAAAGCTCAAAACACAACACTAATGGAAATCCTAAAGAGCCTATTAGCGTAATAAAGCTGTCTAATCTCTTTGCATGTTAGATATGGTAGTTCCTTTCAAAGAAACCACATGCAGCACACCAAAGGAAAGGCATAAACACTGTTTTATCCCATAACAGTTAAAGAAGAAGATACGCCCTTGAAGATGTGTGCATTCCTTTCCAACCAAATAAACCACAAAATCCCATAAACTGCACATTGCCACAAAACTTTGTGCTCCTTCTCATTGCCAAACACTTTAGAGTTTATACTGAATT
Organism: Erythrophleum fordii; assembly: GCA_032878935.1. NCBI lineage: Eukaryota > Viridiplantae > Streptophyta > Magnoliopsida > Fabales > Fabaceae > Erythrophleum > Erythrophleum fordii. The sequence goes on along the minus strand of JAVQMF010000058.1, from coordinate 28,411,528 downwards.
AGAAGAAACTGTTTTATTGTACTAGAACACACCCCACTCTCACCAAGGTTACCAAGGAGTTTACTCCACAAGCAACTTGCTACTGGACAATGGAAAAAAGATGGGGCAATATCTCTGAACTAGATCTGCAAGAAACAGCCATATGGGGCCATCAAACCTGCAATATATCGTTTGCGTTTATCCTGCTGAGTATTGCTGTCCAAACAAAGGATTTGACCTTTGAAAGAGCTTTGGAATTCCAAATTGGCTTATAAAGAAGAAACATTTCCTTTGCAGCATAATAAGTTATGAATAGAAAATAAGATTTGCAAGAGAAAATACTGAAAAAATGTAGATTCCAAACTCTTGTATCTTGACTAGAAGAAAGGGGAACATTCAAGTCAAATTTTAAATCTATCAAGCCTCCTCCCGTGCAAAAAAGATTACTATTTGTCTCTGAATTTCAAAAACACATAAAATAAACATCAAGAGAAGGAGTCTTGTGAGGCATACAAATCTATCACATATTGCTTCTATTAATTAACTCTGCCTACGCTGTGATTTAATATAAATCATTTTATAGCCAGTCCTAAGCCCAAAAAAAGAGGAGGGTTGTGTTAGGCAGTCGACAATTGACGTAAAATTTCGTCGAATCTTTATGACATGGATCAACCATATATTAACGTTAATGCTAGAGTGTTGTCCAAAAGCAACGAGCTGTATAGCTCGAGTACAATGTCAAATGAGCAAGAGTTGTTGCATTGTCAGTGAAAAATAAGCAAGGGCTCCCACATTTTTGTGAACGAATGTGGCTAAAGAAGTTAGTTCATGAAAGTAGGATTCATCTTGGAACTTAAAATATAGGTACACTTACAGGTAAATCAATGGAAATAGTAGATACTATGGTTAGGAGGAAGATTAATTTTATGTGCTTGCAAGAAACTAAATGGGTAGGAGAAAAAGCAAAAAAATTAGACACTTCAGGTTTTAAGCTTTGGTATACGGGTAAAATTAAATCTAGAAATAGAGTAGGTATAATTGTGGATAAGTATTAGAAAAATGCTGTAGTAGATGTAAAAAGATTAGGAGACAGAATTATAACGTTAAAATTTATAGTGAAAAGAGAAACTTTTAATGTTATTAGTGTTTATGCACCACAAGTAGGGTTAGAAGAACATTATAAGATAGAGTTTTTGGAGGATTTAGAAGGTTTAATTCAGGGAATACCTTTAAGGGAGAAGATTCTCATACGAGGGGATCTTAATGGTCATGTTGGGAGTATATCTAGAGGTTACGAGGGTTCGCATGGGGGTTATGGTTTACAAGAAGCAAATGTAGAGGATAAAACTATTTTAGACTTCTCTTTAGCGTCAGATTTTACTATAGTTAACACTTGTTTTAAGAAGCGTGAAGAGCATCTTATCACGTATAAAAGTGGGAAGATATGTTCTCAAATTGATTTTTTTCTATTAAAGAAAGTGGATAGAAAGATTTGCACGGATTGCGAAGTTATACTTGGTGAGAGTTTGACTATACAATATAAGATCTAGTGATAGATATTTGAATTAAGAGGAGAGTAAAAAGTAAAGGTTAAAATAGGATGACAAGGATAAAGTGGTGGCAATTGAAAGGTGATAAACAAAAAAACTTGCAGAGAAGAATTTTGGAGGATGGATCATGGAACGTACAAGGAAGTGCAAATAATATGTGGAATAAGATGGCTAAAGAAATTAGAAAAATTGCAAAAGAGATACTCAGGGAATCAAGAGGTTTCGGATCTAGGGAAAAAGAATCTTGGTGGTGGGATAAAAGCGTACAAGACAAGAATAAAATTAAAAGACAATGTTATAAAACATGGTCTTTGTGTAAAAGTGAAGAAAATTGGGAAAAATATAAAGTAGCTAAGAAAGACACTAAAAAAGTGATGAGCGAAGTAAAAGTTAAGACTTTTGATGGGTTATATCAATCCTTAGGCATTAAAGTTGGAGAAAGAAGTATTTATAAGCTTGCTAAAAGCGGAGAAAGAAAGACAAGAGACGTTGACCAAGTGAAATGTATTAAAGACGAAAAAAGAAGAGTCTTGGTCACGGAACAGGATATTAAAGACAAGTGGAAGTGTTATTTTCATAGACTTTTAATGAAGAACATGGATTTTCATTACACTCAAATAGCCTAGACACTACAGAAAAATACCAAAATTATACCTTTTATCGTAGGATTCGAGAGGTGGAGGTAGAAGTAGCTTTGAAAAAGATGGAGAATAATAGAGTAGTAGGACTAGATAATATACTTATTGAAGTATGGAAATGTTTAGGAGTGAAAGGTATAATTTGACTTATAAAATTATTTAATAAGATTATGAGATCCAAGAGAATGTCAGACAAGTGGAAGAAAAGTACTTTAATTCCTATTTATAAGAACAAGGAGGACACACAAAACTGTGCAAACTATAGAGGAATTAAACTCATGAGCTATACTATGAAGTTATAGGAGAGGGTTATTGAACGAAGATCAAAACAAGAGACTTAAGTTACAGAGAATCAATTTAGTTTTATGCCTAATAGGTCGATTATGGAAGCGATATACTTGTTATGTAGATTAATGGAGAAATATCGGAGGAATCAAAAAGATTTACATATGGTGTTTATTGATTTAGAGAAGGCATATGATAGGGTGCCCAGAGATGTTTTGTGGAAGGCTTTAGAGAAAAAAAGAGTTTATATTGCATATATTCGAGCAATTTAGGATATGTATGATGAGATTATAACTAGTGTGAGAACTCAAAGTGGATCCACTGAGAATTTTCAAATAACTATTGGCTTGCATCAAGGGTCAACTTTGAGCCCTATCTCTTTATTTTAGTTTTAAATGTGTTTACTGAATATATCTAAGAGTCAGTACTACAGTGTATGCTCTTTGTAGATGATATAGTCCTAGTTGGAGAGTCGAAAGAAGAAATAAATGAGAGGTTAGATATGTGGAAATTTGCTTTGAAAAACCATGGATTTCGTTTAAGTAGAAGTAAAACGGAATATATGGAATGTAAGTTTAGTAAGAGGCATACTAATGCTAGTGTAGAAGTGAAAATCGGAGAACATACCATACCACAAGTTACTCGATTTAAGTATCTTGGATCTATCTTACAGCATGACGGGAAAATAGAGGAAGACATAAATCATAGGATTTAAGCAGGATGGATGAAATGGAAAAGTGCTTCAGGTATTATTAATGATAGGAGAGTGCCACTCAAGCTTAAGAGTAAATTTTATCGTACAGTTATAAGATCGGCAATGTTGTATAGGACTGAGTGTTGGGCAATAAAAGATCAACCGGAGAATATGTTTAATGTCACAGAAATGAAAATGTTGCGTTGAATGAGTGGACATACCAAATTAGATAGAATTAGAAATGAATACATTAGAAAGAAAGTTGGAGTTGCACCTATTGTAGAAAAGATTGTAGAATCGCATCATAGATGGTTTGGACATGTGTAGAAAAAGCCTATAAAAGCCCCAGTAAGAAGAGTAGATCAGATGGAGAGTAGTCCAATAATTAAAAGTCGAGGAAACCACGAAAAACTATAGGCGAAACTATTAAAAAAGATTTAAATTTAAATGATTTATCTAAAGATATGATTTATAATAGAACTTTATGGCGTCGTTTGATCTATTTGGCCGACCCCATCTAGTGGGAAAAGGCCTTGTTGTTGTTGTTGTATTGCTTGTATTAATTACAACTGACTACTATTAAAGTCTTCACATTGGAAAGAGCCTTAACCTTTTTAACAGTTTGTTTTCAAATCATATATTTAAAGAGTGATATATGAGTACCCAAACAAAAAAATATATATGATTAAGGAGGCAAAATTATAACCACATAAAAAAAAAAATATATGATTAAGGAGGCAAAATTATAACCACATAAAATGTAGAGACCTGAAAAGGTGAGGCAAGCGCAGTGCAAGCAACCCAATCGCCTGAAAGGCATATGTTTTGACCTCCTGAACACTAGCATCTGAGTCAATATTCAACATTAGATATGAAATAAATTGATCCTATTCAAATAACTCACAAAACATTATCATTGTCTAGAGTAGACCTGCTGCATCTAAACTTGAATAGCTGTCAAGGGACTTCAAAATTCCATTCAGAATAACTGGACCCATTAACCTAAGCTGATCAATTTTTGCCTGCACTCACAGAAATTAGAACTGTGGGAACAAGAATTTGACCAGAAAATTTTAGGAGAGAACAGTAAACTACAACATGCAACTTCCAAAAGTACTAATCATAAAAAAGCTTAAAAGCAGTACATAGGTGTCACTGGATTATTCTGTTCTCACAGTGTGCATATACACTTGATAACTAAATAGTAATTTGAAAATAAACAAATATCAACATGAGTATATTTGCAAAGACTAGGTGCTTTAAGGCCTAATAGTATAAGTATCACTGTATAGTATTGTATAAGCTATCCACTGTATAAGCCTTTTATAGTATCATGTGTTTGTTGCATCAACATATAACATTTGGGATGACAATATTTTTTAGATGTAAATAATATTATACTCATGTCATAACATAATGATGATAGTGATGGTAGTAATAGTAGTAGTGGCAGTGGTGGTGCTGTGAACATAAAGGTAGTGATGGCAGAGGAAGTGGTGGTGGTGGTGACAATGAAGTTAATGGTAGTAGTGACAATTGTGGCAATAATGATGGTGATGACAGTGGTGGTAATGGTGGTGATAGCTATAGCAATGATTATAATGATGGCAGTGGTAGGACGGCAATAGTCATGGTGGTAGTGATGACGATGGAAGTAATGGTGATGGTAGAAATCACGGTGAAGGCAAAGTAGAGATAGTAGTGGTGATGGTGACAGTGAAGGTAGTGGTGGCAATGACAGTGGAGCTAGTGGTGGTGGCAGCAAGGTGGAAGTAGTAGTGGTGGTGGTGGTGGCAGCAATAATTTCTTATCATGGATTATCCCTCTTGGTTGGGGTGGATAGTGTTATATGATGATAACAGTATAGAAAGTCTTAAATGTATTAGCTTATACAACCCTATCCAGCCTTATATGGCAGACAAAATAGGGCCTATGTCTAAGAGGAGACAAAAGGCCAAAAGATTATTTGTTTCATAACACTAGCATTTCTAAAAATTATAGGGATTTGACAGTCTATTACAGCTGTACGATGGGTTGAATAAGAGCAGTTTTGAGATTTCATGAGGTCCTAGAAAGAACTTATTTGATTAAAAAAAAAAGCTGCACTTTCTTCAATAGATTCTTTTTTCTAACATTAAGAAAAAAAAAAAAAAACGCTGCACTGCATTATCCAATAATTAACAATGTGTTTGATAGAAATAATTACCAACAGTTGAGTATCTAAAATTTCAAAAACAGATACTATAAGTGAATAGGGTCTTGAAACAGGGAAAGAGTGGTAGAATTTCAAACAAATTGAAGGAATTTAGGTATTTCAATTTTCAACCACAGCAGCTTTAGAAGAACATTTGAGCCCAAATCAGCAGAAGAAGCACCTCAGAAATACTTTACCATAAGGATTTGCTACCAAAAATTACTAGCACCAAAGGCCACAACAATCCCAAACAGTAAGTACACAATGCTCAAATAACATGAGATAAAATCAACTTAGTTGATATAATAGTACATTAAACTTCATGTAAGTAAAATTAAGAATTTATTAAGGAAGTAAAATTACAAGAAAACAGGTTTTTCACATGTTCATTAAAAATTAATTAGGGAAGAAACTGCACTGTTTAAAGAAATGAATCAGCCCAGGAGATAGGGTTTTGACTTGTTCCACCTCCTTTCATCTCCTCTTTCTCACACTAGCCAACAGGTTGTCTGTGACAGCAGAATGTTCTTTGTAGTTTCCCTTGAAAATTGTATTGCATGTCATAAATGTTTTGAAACAAATAGCTATCTCTTCTTGCTTTGTGAGGTAGCTTGGCCGTTGCGAAGTAACATGCTTGGGGGCTGTTTGGATGGCATAGATATATCGGCCTATTTTAAGATGTCCCTCTACTGCTTTGAGGTTTTGGTGGTTAAAAGGAAAATAAGTTCTCTGGAATTGCATTATTTTTTGGCTGGAGCATTCATCTCTTTTTTTTTTTTCCCCAAGTCACATTTTGGCTGGTGTTAGGTTTATTTGGATGGAATAAAATGCTGGAATTTTTACTCAGCGGTTTCTTCCTTTATGTCTTTAAGTGATGAGGCTTGTTTTCATAGTCTCTGTGTGGATTTCAGCTCTTGGGGATTTTAAAGGAGTTCTTTCATCTGTTATGCAAAGAATTTGGTTTACACTTTTGGGTTGACAATTTCTTCCTGTTTTTCTTTTGGAGGATTCCTGATCCACCTTCTTTGTACTTTCTATTCTCTCTCAATTATTTTATCAGGAAGAAAAAAATGTAGTAAATGCCACAAAAGCTAGTGTAAATATAGAACCTAGAACACAAATCATATGTAAAACCAGCCTTTGCTCTGCAAATATTAAGTAGTATCTTCAAGTGAATCATGTGCAAACTGTTGCTGAGGGAAAAAAAGTTTGTTCTAAAAGGGAAATTAAAGACAACAGACGAAAGCCAAATAACACACTCACATGCTTGAATACCCACACAGTAAATTCCATTCCCAGCTGCTTCAACCGTGATGTCGTACCATTGCCTATTACATTCAAGAGTATAGTTGTGTTAGAGATTATAAAACAATTGATGGGCCTTCATTTAACAACTTATGCTTTTGAATAAAAATGGTCCTTGACATAGCATCAAAGCCTCAATGACCAAGTGATCAGGAATTCAGTCCTTGCCAACCCCATATTTCATAATTAAAATGAAATTTCAATGCAAGGTAGGTAGGGCTGTACTCTGTCCACACTTCAAACCAAAGGGCTTTCATGTAAGGGGATATCTTAGAGAATATAATTGAACTATTCATGGGCATTTACTTCATTAAGCTCTTGAATTGAAGCGGTCCTTAACAATAACATTAAAAAAAAGAATATTATAAAGGAAAATGAACAGTAGAAATTAGAAGTGATGAAATCAGCAAATATCCCACAAAGATTGTGCATAGCGTGTGCACGAGCTTTTGTGTGTCATATTTTGATATTGAAATCAAAATTTATGAGAAAAAAGAAAAGTTAAGATTTCTTTAGAACAGGGCAGATTCTTTTTGTTAGAGAAGAAACTTTATAAGAGGGAAGGATTCAAAGAAAATGATCAGATATCCCACTTCTTGTCCTTCAGTGTTTAGTCCATCATTAATTTGAAAGGATTACAATTTCTTTAAATTGGGACAGCGTTCAATGCGATTCTCTCCTTTTGTTGTTGAGTCTATGCTTCATTCAAGGGCATAGAACTGGTGATACTTAGAAAAATTTGGGGACTACGCTAGATTCATGCTTTGCATGGGATTATCTTGAAATTTTTTTTTAAACATAAAATTAGAAAATATACTGAGAAGGAACAAAAGTTACATATATAGGGAATCCTCCTATGGTAGAAGATCAAAACAGAAACAAGACAACAGAAAATAAAACAGACACTTAAACATGCAGCAAAGTTGCCCAATCCCTCCGCATATCTAAGAGAGACACTCCCTTCAAAAATCCCTGAGCTGAACACCAAAGAGAAGCCCCAAACATTATCCTAGCCGATAATGCATGTAATGACAAGGATACATCCTCAAAAACACAAGCATTCGTCTCCAACTGTTTTTGTCTGTTTAAAACCTCTGAACCAAATAAGGAGAAACTGCTCTAAAGCCCAAACACACCCAACTGTCACCAAAGACACCAAACATTTTATTTCACAAAGAAGCAGCCACTGACCAATGTAGGTATATAAACTTTCCAGTTTCAGCATTATTTATATGCACGTAATACAAAAGTTAGGAGATAAAGCTGTGTTTGGTCCAGAACTCTGCAACATGTCATTTGTGTTAGTTCTATTGATTACCACTTTCCAAATAGAAGTTTTGAATTTTGAAGAAGGTTGAGAATTCTAAATGGGCTATTCAAGACAGAAAATTTCTCGTGGCAGAGGAAATAAGGAAATGAAAACAGGACTGCTCACCAAAGTTTTCTGTACAAACTCTTTTCCTTCAATACTTTCTTTTTCTATAAAAATTTTTTTTTTGGTGGGGGGGGGGAAGAGGCGTCCTCACATATATTATGAATTCCATCCATCCACATATTCAATACTTGAATAAAGAGACGCATAAATCTCATTGTCATATTGCTAGTGTGAGAGCCAGATAAATATAGAACTATAGTTACATCTTTTTTAGCCTTTAAATCTTAGTTACAACAAAATGAACCACAAGTTTCATATAGGTCCACAAGAATATCATCAAATATAAGGTCAGAATCACCAAGTAACAGAACATTCTATTACCATAGATGCAACCAAAAATGCATTGGAGGGCGGATGGGAAACTATTAGCTGCTGTAATAGACCGGCAGAAGATGGACATTAATTTTGCTTTTAGTGCAGGACTCCCAGGACTGACTCTTGATTCTGAATCAACATTTTCAACTCCAACAGTACCTACATTCAGTGTCAAACATGGATGCTGAAGTGTGAAAAGAAAAGAGAAGGAACAAAAACATAAAGGCACAGAATTTGCTCTCTGATATGGAAGGGCAAAAACAGAAGGAACATGCACAAGTCAAATTAATTTAAGCAAGCTATCAACATATAATACAAACATTGCAGCATGAAATGAAGTGAGTTGTGACAGCATTGTTTATGGTCACTGCCTACACATCACGGCAAAATTTAGATCAACAGGAGGCTACCATAGTAAATAAACCTTCCAGTTTCAGCTTCATCAAACACATTTATGATAGATAAAATTTCTAGGGTCCAGCACATTGAAGCGGTGCAATTTAAGTACATCATAAGTACTAAATAATGTTACATTGATTCGAACAAAGGTATTAGAAAGAAATTTTTTCTGGTAATGATCTTATGCCAGAACAGGAGACAAAGAACATCTTTTTAAAATAGCAACACATTTAAAAAGTGCCAATGGGGCACAGCCCACATACACAAAATGCACACAAAAAGTCACATCTAAGCAACAGTTACACAAAAGAGATAAAATGCTATTTGAAATATGAAATAACAAATAGGACTAACATCCTTAAAGTCAAGAAGATTCTCAAGCACATTACTTTCATGAGTCAATTTAAGTCTTTAAGACTCATGCAGATTCATATAGATTAATCACATAAAACTATTACATATAGTCATATACACATGGTCAAGCACAGGATGTGAAGATAGAAAAAACAATAATCTCATATCTATAATTTTGATAGAAACATATGTCTATACGCCTATATTGCCAAAAGTTTACAAAGCTTACCATTAAATAGTAAAAATAGTCTGTTGATCAGATTTGGATCATCTAAATTGGCACCACTGGCCTTCTTCTTTAAAAGCTCCTCGCCTCTCTTAATAACGGACTCTTCACTTGAGTTAATCAATCAAACAACACGTGGTAATCCCCAAACAAATCACCCAAAAGATATAAATCAGTAAGATGAGTCAAATTAGAAAAGTGCAAACGTACTTTACGTAACACAAGAACTAAAGCATACCAATCAACAGAGGCAGCAATATACAAGGGATAAACAAGCTCAGTGGCCAGCTCCATAGCTTGGATGACATTCAAAATACCCAACTGCACCCAGAAAGAAAAAAAAAAATTACGGCTTGCAGTATCCTCTTTTTTTTTGGGAAAAGAAAAAATTGATTAAGGAAGAAGAGAGTTATAAAAGGGAAGAATACAACATCCTCCAAAAGGAACCCAAAAAAATAACCAGAAAGTATTTAAATTAAAAATGCAGCAAAGCAGGTCAATGTCATTGCAAATCTAGGATAGCAATCCCCAATAAAAAATCATAAGCAGACCGCCAAACTTCAGACATGAACACTATGCTTTCCCGCAACATCTCCATAGACAAAGATACAAACTAAAAAACTCAAGCGTTCCTCTCCATCCATATACACCATAAAACAGAAAATACTGCATATTGTCACAGTGCTTTAGCCTATTTTTGCCTTCCAAATCCTTCTAACCTTTATTAAAAGAAAACCTCCAATGTACCACACACCCAATGTTCTCCAAAAATTTCACACAGTTTACTCCTCAAAAATAAGGCTACCCACAGAGTAAGAAAAGGTGTGCAGCTGACTCTGAACTATCCATACAGATGACACAAATACTGGGGAAAAGTATACTTACAACAAGTGATGAAGAGAGGGATTCTTGATTTGGGCAGTGCTTATTCTTAAATGAGTATGATTGTGAAGGGAAAAAGACAATAGTGAAGGCAGAGAGTCAACAAATCTACGCATACAAATAAATCTTAATTTTGGAATCTTTGGCCAGTTTTAGGTTTGCCCAGTCAATTGCCAATATATATTGCCCAGCTGCCTGGTACATTATAAGTAGGCTTTTTGGTTTGGATATTCTCAGATTTGTCCTGCAACTCATTAAAGCAGTACTGCATAATTAATTTTAGAGAATTCCAGCTTTATGGAACCATGCTGATGTTGAACAGTAAAGAGAAAAGGGGATGAAGAAGGTAGAAGAGGGAGATAGAGAAAGAAAGAGAGGGATGGAGGAAGGAAGGAGGGGAAAAAGTGACAATCAATTCAAATGGTCTGAAAAAACCAACGTTATTATAACCGAACCGGACCGGACCAACCGGTTTAATTGGAAAACCGGTGAACCGACCATATATTCAATCCGGATATGCCTCAAAATTGGTCTAGTTCAAAATCAGTTAAATTTGGTCAAGAATCGATTTGAACAAGCCAGTTTTGGGTGAAAACAACCTGTAGTTGAACCAGGTTGCAATGTCCTCATATATTATTTTGCAAAATTAGCTTTATGGAGTTTCAAACTGCATCCCTCCAGCATGCTAACCAACACTTTTTCCATTGACCCAGCAAATACTTCTAATTATATTATGCAATATTTAATATAAAGCCTCTACTATGCTTCCATTTTAGCAAATCAAAACATCCATCATGCGATTCAAACCTCTAAAATGATAAGCTATGACTTTACCATTGAGCTACCATTATTGCTTTGGTTATAATTGCAGAGTTTTAATATAATAGATGAGAAATAAAAATAAAATTCATATAATTTTTATTAAAATTATATAAATATATTTTTAAAAAATTTAAATTTAAATATTATATCATGTTTGATTTATTTTATATATAATTAGTCATAATACATTTAAAAAATGATTAATATTTACTTGCTATTATTTATTATATTAAATTTTTAATATCTAAAATAAAAAATATATATATTTAATTATCACCAGTTTGACCAATGAATCGTGAACTAGTATCTTCACTTATTTAACGATCGATTCAGTTTTAAAAACCTTGAAAAAAACTGACATATAATTAGTGAGAGGGCTATTTATAGGGAGCCCATAACAAGAAAATGAAATAAATAAAAATAAGAAAATACATAAACTAAAAACACAACATAAATTCCAAAATGCACTGAACAAATATCTAAAATTTCCTGTGACTAGAGTAAGTTTTCAATTTCCCATCATATGCTCTCTTAGCAACTCCATGGCATTCTTCGGTTCAAAGAAATGTTCAAGCACAAGTATCAACAGTTGCCGCTTCTGCCAGACAGCTGTTTTTGGGCTATCCTTATGGGGCTTAGCTAATGGTTATTTTTGTGGAGTTTCTTTGCCTTATTGATAACAAAATCGGATGGCTATACTATTTTGATGTGTTTTCCCCATTTAGGTTGGCCTTTGTATCTTATTGTTTAATTTCAAGGAAATGCATCATCCTCCACATCTGTATTCCGTACTCTTTCCAATAAAATTATTCCTTCTATAGAAAGCAACAGATATCCACAGTCACACACCAAATAAAGTAATATATCTTTATTTGCAATATTTCAACATAGTGAAATAATAAAACTTTTGAGATGTAAGCTTGTACACAACCATAACTAACAATAGAGATGGGTATAATGTGAGTGTGACCACCAATAAAAAATAACAGTAAAACAGAATTAGCTGCTTGATGATCACCAAAGGTTGGCTAGATGAGTAAACACTTGAAACCATAAAAATTAAAAAGAGTAACGTTAGCCTTTTTAAAAAAAAAAATTTAAAAAGAGAATTTATTGATGAGAAGAGGGAACAATACAATAACAGAGGACATGTGATCCTCCCCTACAAAAAGAAAAAACAAGAGGAAAAAAACAAGACTCTATAACTCAAAAAAGCTTTCCAATCAATATGAAGATCCACAAGGGAGGGTCCCTTAAAAAAAAAACCATTAATCCAGAGGGAGGCCATAAAAATAATCCTCTCTTAAAGAAGATTTGATAGAAGAAACTTCTTATTAAAAAATCTAGGATTTCATTCTAAACAAAGACACCATAATCCTACAAAGACAGCACACTGAAAGAAATTTATGCTCCCTTCTATTGGTATTCTCAAGCTTGATTTCAATCTAGATCTTAGGGGATTGAGATTGATTTTAGATCAGATCTAAAAGGATTCTGTCCTGCATCTCTTTATTTCATTTTTAATTCCATTTTTTCCTTTTCTAGTGGTGACCTTTTTCACCATTAGAATCTTTCCTATTGTATCTTGATCTGTATCAGGGTCTTTAAGGCACATTTAATGCCTTTAGTCCTATTTAGGTACCTTCCCTCTATTCAAATTTCACAAGCTGAATTATTCAAATTTATAAAAAAGTTTCTCTCATCATCTTAACATGGTATTAGAATGCCACTGGCCTGATATTCTTCCATTATCAAGTACAGTCATCAAATCACTATGTGTGAAGAAAAGAGAGAGCTTCCCACAAAGATGACAACCTAAACACCTCAGACCTTTACCAATAACACCACTCACAAACTGAACGGATATAACTACTTGATATGGTGTCAATCCATGATGATGTTTGTTTGTGGGAAAGGGAAAGAAGATTATTTGAGTGGATAGGCTATTAAGCCAAATACTAGTGATTGCAAATATAAAACTTGGAAGGCTGAGAAGCACCAAGTCATGGCTTGGCTTATTAACTCCTTGAGCATGGAGATAGGCAAGAATTTCATGTTTTTTAGAACTACCCACGATATTTGGGAGGCAACTCAAGAGGCCTATTCTGCCCATGAAAGTTATTAAGGCATTTGAGATAGAATGCTCAATTCAAGAGCTAAATCAGGGGAATACCCTTGTAAAGCAATATTTTAATTTTCCTTCCAAGTTTTGGCAGCAACTAGACTTGTTGGATACTCATACTTGGAGCTGTGCTATTGATGAAGCAGCTTATGAGAAGACTGTAGAAAAAAGGAGAATGTACAAGTTCCTAATGGATTTAAACAGCAGTTTTGATGAGGTAAGAGGTAAAATCCTTGCTATGAAACCTATTCCCTCACTGAAAGAAGTGTCTGCAAAGGTACGACTTGAAGAAAGCAGAAAGAAAGCTGGGCAAAGTCCTCACACACACACACCCCTCCCCAAACACCAATGAAGGGTTTGCACTTGTGTCACATGGGCCAACCCAAAGAGGTGAAAATAAGTAAAAGAAAAGTGGCAAAATGTGGTATGAGCATTGCCACGAAAGTGGTCATACCAAGGAAAATTGCTAGAAGATCTATGGAAAACCACCCAATTGGAGACTATTGAAATGTAAATATTTAACATATGCTTTGTCCTTATATTATTTCCTTATTATTCATTTCTTTATGGTTAATTATTGTAATTATATATGAAAGTTGACATTAGGAATTAGTTTCTTAATTGTTAGAGATTTTATAGGATTTTATTTCTAATTTATTTTGTTTCTTAAAATAGTTTTTCTTTCCTAAAATAGCTTCATTCTTTTTGTATAAATACCCTTGTACTTTGATCAAGTAATACACACAAGAATTTCTTAATTGTTAGCCGACCCCACTTAGTGGGAAAAGGCTTTGTTGTTGTTGTTATTGTATCAGAGCCCTAGAGTTTCTAGAACGTCTACCCCGTTTTTTCAGGCCTTCCTTACCATTTGTCTTTTAATGAAACTTTTCATATTACTGTCTCTTTGTGTTTCGTGCATACCCACTCAATCCTACCACCACCAGAGCCTGCAAACCACACCGATCGATGTTTTTCTCGGTGACCGGATCCTATTTGAACTTCCCATGTGCCGCCACAAGTTTTCTGGAGCAGCTCTCACGTACCAGCACATACGGGTGCGTAAACTCCTTTCCCGCCAAGCTCATATGGCGACCACCGGTTCCAACAATGAGGATACCTCTTTTATGACTGATTTCAATAAGGAGGAGATTGAGAAGTTACGAGGTCTTTTAGGAACCTTGGAAAAAAGCCCTTCATCTACCATAGGTACTTATTTTTTTATTTTCTTAGGTATTTCTTCTCACGCTTCATCTACCTATAATTCTGTCTTTAATGTCTCAAATAAAGTTTTTTCTACCTCTTAGGTCATTAACTTTGGTGCCACTAACCATATGGCTCATTCTTCTCAACATTTTCTTTCATATACTCCTTGTCTTAATAATCAAAAAATCACTACGGCAAATGGATCTATCACTACTGTGGTTGGTCGGGCAGATGTGTGTTTAAAAGCTAATATTGTGCTTAAGAATGTTCTCTATATTCCAAAACTTTGAACTAATCTTATTTTTATCCAGAAACTTACAACTAATTCTCATTGCAGTGTGATTGTTTATCCTTCTCATTGTGTATTTCAAGAACAAGGCATGAAGAAGATAATTGGACTTGTTAAGGAGAAGGATAGGTCATATCATCTTGCAGAAAATAATGGATGCAATAAAGTCCAAAGTTTGTTACCTATATCTTTTCATTCTAAGTCTTTCCAATCCAATAAAAATAAGATTTGGCTTTACCATCTTTGTCTTGGACATTCATCATTTAATATTATCAAAATTTTGTTTGCTACTTTGTTCAAGGGATTAGAAATTGAAACTTTACATTGTGAGACTTGTGAACTTGCTAAACATAAACGTGCCTTTTTTCCAATTAGTAATAAAAGAACTTCTGTTTCCTTTAGTTTGATTCATAGTAATATTTGGGGCCCAACCCCAGTTTCTAACATTTCTGGAGCTCGATAGTTTATTTCATTTATTGATGATTGCACTCGACTGACTTGAATTTATTTGTTGAAACAAAAATCTAATGTGAGCACCATATTTCATATTTTTTATCATATGATTCAAATTCATTTTGGAACAAGAATACAGAGGCTTTGATTTGACAATACAAAGAATTTTTTTAATCAATTTCTCTCTAACTTTTTTTATGAGAAAGGAATAATACATGAATCCTCTTGCATTCATACACCTCAACAAAATAGAGTGGCTGACCAAAAGAACGGTCGTCTTTTGGCTAGTACTAAGGCTCTATTATTTCAAAAAAATGTTCCAAAGCAATATTGGAGGGAAGCAATTTTAACTGCTACTCATATTATTAATCGACTTCTCACTCAAGTGCTTGATTTCAAAAGTCCCATGCAAGTTCCCACATAGTTTTTTCCAAGTTTCAATACATCTAACAACCTTGTACCTAAAATACTTGGATGTCCTACATTTGTTCATATGCATTCTCACCATAGAACCAAACCTGATCCTCAAGCCTTCAAATGTGTTTTCCTTGGATATTCTTCCACTAAAAAAAGTTATAAATGTTATCATCCTCCTACAAGGAAATTTTATATATTTGCTGATGTCACATTTGCTGAATTTAATTTTTACTTCCACAATGAAGGTAACACACAGTTGTTGATCCCTTTATTCAAAATAAATCCAAGGACTTATTTCCTTTTGATTTCCCATCATTACCCACTCGTACCTTATCATTATCTAAGCCCCAATCATCACCAGACAACCCACTTAAGCCTCCATTGCAGTCAAAACCAACTTCAAACCCTACTCGTCCATTACAAGTATATTCTTGGAAGAAGACATCATATTCTCTGCCAGAGCTAGTCCAATCACTCTCTTTTGCTCTTGACAAAGTTGAGGTACTCTTTTTACCCACTAATAATATGAATCATAATGATTATGATATTCTTATTGCTTTACGCAAAGGCACACGAACTTGCACCAAATATCCTTTATCTTCCTTTCTTACATGTATTGGTCTCCTAACCACAAAACCTTTCTCAATACACTAAATGCCATTCTTATTCCCAAAACCTTATTTGAGGCATTCGAGAATGAGAATTGGGTCAATGCAATGAAGGTTAAGAGGCAGGCACTTAAAAAAATAGAACTTGGGATCTTGTACAATTGCCAAAAGGAAAGAAACCAGTGGGCTATCTGTTATTGGGTATTTACCACTAAATATAATTCAGATAATACCTTAAAGAGATACAAAGCTCAACTTGTTGCAAAAGGATCTATCCAAACATATGGCAATGACTACATGGAGACTTTTGTCCTCGTTGCAAAAAATAAATACAGTACAAGTATTATTGTCTGTAACGGCTAATCTAGGTTGAACATTACAATAATTCGATGTCAAGAATGCCTTTTTGCACGGTGACTTAGAGGAGGAAATCTATATAAAGATTCCCCCAAGATTCAATTCTCAAGATAAACTGGGCATGGTGTGTAAGCTTAAGAAGGTACTTTACAGGCTAAAACAATCTTCACGAGCGTAATTTGAAAGATTTTCTAAAGTCATAATTGA
Organism: Erythrophleum fordii; assembly: GCA_032878935.1. NCBI lineage: Eukaryota > Viridiplantae > Streptophyta > Magnoliopsida > Fabales > Fabaceae > Erythrophleum > Erythrophleum fordii. Next base: position 28,394,794 of record JAVQMF010000058.1, on the reverse strand, counting down.
CATGAGATATAAGCAGAGTCCAAGTGATCATACTTTATTTGTGAGACATTCAACTCCAGAGGTAGTAACTATACTCTTGGTTTATGGGGATAACATCATAGTCACAGCGAATGATCATGAGGGAATTGGATTGTTAAAAAAGCAACTGATAAAGGAGTTGGAAATCAAAGAATTGGGCAAGTTAAAATATTTTCTCGGCCTTGAAGTAGCTCATTCACAGCAGGGCACTTTTATATCCCAACACAAGTACGTGTTAAACTTATTGACAGACATACGCACCTTGGGATGTAAACCTGTAGAAATACCTTTAGAGTTGAATCATAGACTATGCGAAGCTTCTAAAGATACACCAGTTGATAAGGGTTTTTATTAGAGGCTTGTGGGACGACTTATTTACTTGTCTCATACTAAACCTGATATAGCCTATGCTGTGAGTATTGTGAGTCAATTTATGCATAATCCAAAAAAATCACACCTCAAAGCAATCCATAAAATATTACAATATTTGAAAGGTACACCAAGGAAAGGACTTTTGTTTAAAAGAAGTGAGAGATTGACTCTTGAGGCTTACACTGATGCAGAATATGCAAGGTCTCTTGTTGATAAGAGATCAACCTCAGGCTATTGCACCTTTCTAAGAAGAAATCTTGTTACTTGCAGAAACAAAAAGCAAAATATGGCTGCAAGATCGAGTGTGGAAATCGAGTTTAGATCAATGGCACTTGGAATATGTGAGCTATTATGGTTAAAAATAATTATGGAAGATTTAAAGATTAAGTGAGAAGGCCCAATGAAACTTTATTGTGATAATAAATCTGCTATTAACATTGCTCACAACTCAATACAACATGATCACACTAAGCATATTGAGATAGATCATCACTTCATCAAAGAAAAATTAGATAGTGGCCTGATTTGTACTCCTTTTGTTCTTACTGGAGGTCAACTTGCAGATATGTATACTAGGAGATTATCTAGTGCCATCTTTCAAGACATCATCACTAAGTTTGGAATGGATAATATCCACTCACCAGCTTGAGGGGGAATGTTAACCATCAATGTTTATTTCTTTATTATTTAATTCCTTATTGTCAATTATTGTAATTATATTAAAAAGTTGACCTTAAGAATTAGTTTACTAATTGTTAGAGATTTTATAGAATTTTATTTCTGATTTATTTTGTTTCTTAAAATAGTTTTTCTTTCCGAAAATAGCTTCATTCTTTCTTTATAAAAATCCTTGTACTTTGATCAAGTAAACGCACAAGAATTTCTCAATTTGCGTTATGCTTTATTATATTTTTGATAAGTTATAATTCTATAATTGATAGGGCAATATATTCTGATATTCTGTAATTAGAGTAATATTCTGTATTTATTGGCCATCAATGTCTTTTCTTGCATGTCCTCTTATAAATACAAGATCCTATATAGGTTAGATTCACTTACTACATTTTTCTCTCAATAGTTTCCTATTTTTTCTCTCTTTATATGGTATTAGAGCCATTCTTCAATCAGTTCCTTTCTTGCTAATGACTGTGTGTCATTCTAGTCACTGTGATGTATCAGATTTTGACACACGTGCCCCACTAACCTCCTCACGCACCGATCAAGTAGCTTCGCCCTTTTCCTATGCACCGGCACATGAAGACGTGTGCAACCACCACTCCAACTACCATTTGTCCAGAACTCATTCCATATCTTTTTTCTCTCTAACCCAATCCTTCACCTTCCATGATTGGGTCTTATTCAAAGTATTTGGGACTGTTTTTCATTAGATCTCAAGTTTTTGGTGGCTATCTTTCACTATTATTCCTTTTTTTCACCTTCCAGAGCTCCTTTTAATCAAAATATAGTATGTTAGACATTGTTCAAACCTCTTCAGCCCCAAAGATGAGTACTTTTCTCACAGCATTCTCAGGAAATCCCATTATTACCCTTAATAAGCTAGACAACTTTAATCATACTACTTGGATAGCCTCTGTTGAACTTTGGTTCCTTAGCCAAAATTATAAGGGTCATTTGGTGAAACAAGTTGATGATCTTATAGCTTCAAATCAACCAACTTGGAAGAAAATAGACCATCAACTCCGTGGTCTATTATGGCATTCGGTTGACAATAAGTTGTGGCATATTCTTCATAATAACAAGACTTGTTTTACTTTTTAGCAACAGGCCAAATCTATGTATACTAATGATATTCAAGGTATTCATACTCTTGTCACTAAAATGATAAGTCTGAAGCAATTGGATATAGATATGAATACTTATGTAGGAAGGATCAAGTCTGTGAAATAATTATTCAATGAATTGCTACCTATATCTATCTATCGATGCCCAAGAGCAAGAATGCTAATGAGACAAATTATTCATGATTCTTACCCTTGCTGATTTGAGGGCAGACCTTACTTCTATTCATGATCAAATTCCCCAAGTCCTGACATTCTATCCCTTAACAATGTTCTTGCTCGATTGCAATGGTTGACTATTCTGCATAATGAAGTTGTGCCACCTGATGTTTATATATTTGCCTTACAACATAGTGATTGCAATCAGAATCAAAGGCGTGGAGGACATAACAATGGCGGAGGCCATTGTTCTGCATAATGAAATTGTGCCACCTGATGTTTATATATTTGCCTTACGACATAGTGATTGCAATCAGAATCAAAGGCGTGGAGGACATAACAACGGCGGATTCCATACCAAGCAACAGCCTCATTGCATTTATTGTAACAAATTGAGTCATACTCGCAACTGTTGTTATTCTCTACATGGTCGTCCCAAGATGGCCAATGGCACGGTAACAAATAATGTTAATGTTCCTCAAATCAATGGTCTTCCATCAATCACTTTATCTAGAGCCAACTACAATGCCTTTCTACAATATTAGGCCACCAAACATGCTACCGCCTTTACTGCATTTGTTGCATAGACTGGTAATTCTATAACCTGTCTCTCTCAGTCCTCATCTCTTAGACCTTGAAATCTTGACTGCGATGCTTCTAATCATACATCTTGATACTTCTTCTTCTCCATCTACTATTACTCTTGTTAATGGTTCTAAAACAATTGCCAAAGGTATTAGTCAAGCTCGACTACTTCCTTCCTTACCCTTAACTTCTGTCCTTCATATTCCTAACTACTCCTTTAACTTTGTTTCAGTTACTCAACTCAATCAAATACTTAATTGTACTTTCACCTTTCTTGATTCATCTATGATTATACAGGATCAATGTATGAGACAAACAATTGGCATCAGGCGTGAATCTCATAGACTCTATCACCTATCTGTGCCAACCTCTCCAGTTATTTGCACCTCTTTAGATTCTCTGGAGTTGCTACATTATCATATAGGTCATCCTAATCTTAATAAACTTTAACAAATGGTGTCTAGTCTCTCACATTTGCCTTCTTTAAATTGTAAGTCATGTCATTGGAATAAACATTCCCATGTCTCTTTTCCTAAAAGTAATAACACTAGAGTTGTCTCTCTTTTCTCTTGTCCTTTTGATCTTTGGGGGCTGAGTCATACTTGTTCCGCTTTGGGCTTTCAATATTTAGTCATTTATATTAATGATTATTCTCGTTGTATTAGGTTATTTGTAATGAAAGTCATTTTGAATTATCTATTTTTCAATAGTTTTGCAATGAGATCTGTAATCAATTTGGCATTTCTATCAAAATTTTATGTAGTGATAATGCACATGAATATTTTTCTACTCCTTTCAAAAATTTCATGATTGCATTGGACATATTTCATTAATCCTCTTGGCCTTATATTCCTTAACAAAATGGATTAGTAGAACGCAAAAATTACTGTCTCATTGAAACAACCCACGCTTTATTGCTTCATTACAATGTTCTTTCTTGCTTTTGGAGGGATATTATTCTTAATGCATGTTACTTGATCAATTGAATGCCTTCCTCTATATTACAAAATTGAATCCCTCATTCTATTCTATTCCTTGATGAACCTTTGTATCATCTTTTTCTCTGTGTATTTGGTTGTACTTACTTTGTCCACCATTTGACTCTAGGACAGTATAAAGTATCCACTAAATCCTTCAAGTGCATTCCCTTGAGTTACTCCTGCCTCCAAAAAGGGTACCACCGCTATTCTCCCAACATTAATTGCTACTTCATGATAGTTGACGTTACCTTTTTTGAGTTTACACCTTTTAATTTTCGACCCATTCCCATGATTCTCCCACTATCATTGATGTCCTCCCTATCCTTTCCTTTAATCCTAGTCCTCTTTCATTAGTTGACTCTACTGTTGATTATTCTGTCTCTTCCATCCCACCTCTACTTATCATTCTTGTAGAGTCTGTGGATGAATCTGCTGATTCAGGCACAGTTCCAATGCCTACTCCTACTCCAGACTTGGCTCCTAATGATGGTTTTCCCATTGTTTATTCGCAAAGGTGTTTGTTCTTCTCGTAACCCTCATCCTATTTATAATTTTTTGAGTTATCATCATTTGTCATCACCTACTATGCTTTTGTATCTTTTTTTTCCTCTATTTCCATTCCGCAAACTACCCAAGAGGCTCTCTCACATCATAGGTGGAGACAAACTATGCTTAAAGAAATGCAAGCGATGCAATCAAATGGCACCTAGAAACTTGTACACTTGCCACTTGATAAAGTGGATTTACCCCGTTAAAGTTGGTCCTAATGGTACTATTGCTCATCTTGAGGCATACCTTGTAGCTAAAGACTAAGGGTGGGCAAACTTGGCCCGACCCGATGCATAATCGGGCCGGGATAGGTCGGGAATTTTTTTTTTTTAAAGAAAATTTAAACATAGTCGGATCGGGATAACACTTCGGGTCAGGACGAGTTTCAGAATAACCTCTTAGCCCTATAGGGCCCGACCTGGCCCAACCCGAGGTCTATATATATATATATATTTATTTATTTATTTATATATAAAAAGATATTGACTAAATTGAAAAAAATTCTTTTTTAGGGTCTTTTTATAATTTTAACCAAAATTTTTAAACATATTTTATAAATTATAAATAACTAGAGGGGTCAAAATTTATGTTAGAACTTTGCTAAATATAATTATCACATTTATGTAAGAAAAATAAAATTAAAAAAAATATTTTTTTTTTTAAGTTTTAACTACTATATTTGTATTTTTTTTTTCCTATTTTTTCCATTGAATTCATATTTTTTTCATGTCTATTGTATAAATTTTAAAAAATGTGTTAAAAAAATACTTATATGTGCAAAATAATTAAGCAAATATAAAAATATAAATTTTTAAAATTAAAAATTTTTTTCTTAAAAAATTAAAAAAGAAAAAAGAAAAGTGGCCCGATTGGCCAGATTCGGGTTGGGCCGGGCCGGGCCCGAGATGAAAAAATTGTCCCGAAGTTAAAATTGGGTCGGGACTCGGGTTGAAGCAAGTCTTGGCCCGTGTCCACCCTTACTAAAGACTATACCCAGATTTTTGGCTTAAATTATAGCAACACTTTCTCCTTAGTGGCTAAGATTACTTCCATCTATGTGGTCTTATCTATTGCTGCCATTTAGCGCTAGCCCCTTTATCAACTTGACATTGACAATACATTTCTTCATGGTAATCTTGAAGAGGAAGTCTACATAGAGCAACCACTTGAGTTTGTTGCTTAAGGGGAGTTTGGATTAGTCTGTAAGCTACATCAGTCTATTTACAGGATCGAACAATCACTATGAGCCTAGTTTGTGTGATTTCCTAGCGTTGTCCAACAGTTTAAGATGATTAGAAGTAAAGCCGATTACTCTTTATTTAACAAGCATCAAGCTTCTAACCTCTGCATATTTTCTAGTTATCTATGTTGATAATATTGTTATCACCCGCAATGATCAAGACGGAATCTCTTAGCTTAAACAACACTTTCTTGATCATTTTCAAACCAAAAATTTGGGTAAATTACAATATTATTTTAGGCATTGAGGTAGCTCAATCAAGTAATGGGATAGCAATCTCTCAAAAAAAGAATGCACTAAATATTCTCGAAGAAACTGGCATGTTAAATTGTCGTCCAATTAATACTCCTATCAATCCTAATATTAAACTTACACTAGGACGGGGGAACCTTTGATAGATCTTGGTAGGTATCGATAACTAGTTGAAAAATTGAATTAAATCAAGATATACAATGATGCTAACTAGGCATGCTTAGTTATGGATAGAATATCTACTATAAATTACTGCACATGTGTAGGGAAACTTGGTGACATAGAGAAGCAAAAAATAGCCAGTTGTAGCAAGTAGCAGCACTGAATCAGAATATCCAACCCTTGCCTAAGGTATATGTGAGGGATTATGGCTAAATAGACTTCTTGGGGAACTTAAAACAGGTAGCCAATTGCGGTAGCCAATTGCCTATGAAAGTACTTTGTGATAACATGGCTGCCATCAGTATAACTAAGAACCCGATCCAACATGATAGAACTAAACACATCGAGATTGACCAATACTTTTTTAAAGGAAAGGTTGACTTAGGGGTTATTGAACTTTCTTATATCCCAACTAAAGCTTAAGTTGCAGACATCCTAACCAAGGCCTTGGCTAGAGTGATGTTTGAAGAACAATGGCGCAAGTTGGGGATAATCAACATCTACTCCCTAACTTAAAGGGGAGCGTTGGTATAATCAAGCTTGATTTCAGCCCAGCTCTTAGGGCATTGAGATTGATTTCAGATCAGATCTGAAGGGATTTGGGTTAGATCTGGGTCAAAAAATATTCTGTCTTTATGTCTCTTTATTTTGTTTTTAATTCTATTTTTCCCTTTTCTAGTGGCAACCATTTTTCACCATTAGAATCTTTCCCATTTTACCTTGATCTGTATCAGGGTCTTTAAGGCACATTTAATGCCTTTAGTCCTATTTATGTTCCTTCCCTCTATTCCAAATTCATAAGCTGAACTATTCAGATTTACAAAAAAGTTTCTCTCACCATTTTAATATTTTCTCCACCTGAAACCCATATACTTAATAGCTAAAAAAGTCCGTAGATCAGCTGGACAACCCCAGCTCTAAATAAAATACCAAAAAAGTCTATTCCAAATCTGCCAAGCCACTTCACAGTGTAGATAAATAAGATTATTTGTCTTAAAGCTTCTAAAACACATCACACAAACATCTAGTGATATAAAGCCTTCAAGTCTGTAGCAGATCATTTGCATTAAATATTAATTCTATTAAGTACTACAGTCCAAACAACAAACTTTATCTTAGAAGGAGCTTTGATTCTCCAGAAAAATTTTAACGAAAGAACACAATGGGCATTTGGATTTCAAATCAAAAAATCAAAGAAAGAAGCAATTTGATTTAGGTGTCCGTTGAGATCAATTATTTGCCAAATAATAGCAAGCTATTTAGCGCATATTAAAACCAGCTTGAAGTCAAGCTCATCTTGTGATTTCTCATAGTAGTAAAATATCAAGCATTAGCAACCTACAACTTGGTTTATGCACCTTTTAAACATAATATTTGAGAATGGTAACAACTTCAACATCAAAATCTATCTGATATTTTCATGATAAAATATTATTCAACCAGTTACATATTTACCTTTCCTAGCAAAAGTTCATCTCTTTGCAACTGTTGTTTCCCTGTAACACGATTGGCTTGAGCAACTGAAAGTCCAGGAGGGAATCCACCACTGCAAAGAACCATAAACTACAATTTAATTTACATAGGAATGCAACTAAACATTCAGATATTGTAAGGATAATTTCAATAATAAAATCAGCTACAAACCTTTGAGAAACCCGCTGGTACAACATTGTATGAGTACAAAACTCAATAAACAGCTGCCTGTCATGAAAATCACTCACTGATCTATACTTTGCAGCAACTTCATCACTAATTTGACTTGAGTGGCATTCACCAGCTACCTAAAAGAAAGAAGAAATCCACTAGAATTAATAGCCATAACTCAATAATATATAACTATGTGGGCAGCTTGTCATAGCACATGATACAAGCACATAACAGGGGAGGCAAAGCCCTTGGCTAGGACAACATGATTAGAGTGTTGACCATATGCATGTCTTTTATTTTTTTATTTTTTATTTGTGATACAAAAATATACTTTATTAAGAAAAGAGTTACAAAAGAGGAGAATAAGACATCCTCCAAAAGACAACTCACGAAAGAACACTATCCTTTCTTACAACAATAAGTACTTAAGTATAAAATTATATATATATACATATATATATATATGCATCAAAGCAGCCCCATCTCATTGCAAATCAGAGATAACAACGCCCCTTTTTTAAAAAAAAAAAAAAAGGAACATAAGCAGAACACCAAACTGAGGACAAGAACACTGTCCTTTCTTACAACATCTTCAAACACACTTAGAAATTCAAGTGTTCCTCTACAACCAAATAAACTAAACACAACAAATACCATACATTGCCACAATGCACTAGCCTCTTTTCTCCTTCCAGACCCTTTAAAACTTATCAAAAGAAATGCCTCCAGTGCTCTAGGACATGCAAAATGTTCCCCAAAAACTCCAAACAGTGTTACTCCTTTTCTTCTTGAGAAGCCAATCTGGAAATCTAAAACTCCCTTAAAAGTAGAGTCTTTGGTATACACAGCAGTACTCAACAGTCAACAGGAGTAATATTAATGACTTGTTGCAGTTTCAAAGGACAAATATAGCAATTTCCCCTAACATTTGTTAAATGTGTAGGGCTAATTCAGAAACAAATTGGCATTTATTCTTACATTGTATGGCAACTTCTCTTTGGAATGAGTTATTCGTCATATTTGGACAGAGTTGGGTTTACCTGGAGAATTTGAACAAATTTTAACGGTCCAGCATAAACGATTGGCACATAATAAGACAGGTCTTGTGGCAGTTTTTGCTGTGATTTGGTGTATCTGGTTGCCAATATATGCACAGATTTTTAAAGGAGCATCAGGCAACTAAATGATTTATGGAAAAGGGTCATTTCTCTTGTTCCTTGGGTGTTCTGTTCATGATTTTCTTATAGAGTTTCTTTGTCAGATATGAATAGGAATTGGGCGCCATTGTTATTTATTCAACATAGTGTTCTAATTTTTCTTTTTTGTTTCTTTGTCTTTTCTTTAAGAAAGCTGTCTTATCCTCCTTTCATGTGATTCTTGTTCTCTCTATAAAATTTCTTTTTCTTTGAAGAAAATTTAATCCACAAAAATACAGCTATTTGACAATGTAAGGAAAAGTGTGCTGCTGATTTTGAACTATTCACAGACATGACACAGATATTGGGAGTAGGGTCTGTTTTAGGCCAGCGAACCTGCAACATATCATTATTATTAATCCTATTCAACAACACTGTCCAAATAAATGACATTATCTTATAGAAAGCTTTTGATTTCAAAACAGGTTTATCTAGAATATACTTTTCCCTAACACAAGAATTAGTTGAGAGATTGAAAGAATGGCATGCATGAATGTTGGAAAGCACATGTTTTTTGTGTTTCTAAAAGCTGTTGGGCTGAGATAAATGTTTTGTTTGGTCGATGTTTTTTAAATGTTTATTTTCCTTTATCTGCTCTCCTAATATCTTGCTGAAGATAAATTCTTTATTTTTCCGTTTTACAGTTGCCTATCTTTATGCGATTTGAGTGGCAGATTTGTTGCCTCCTCTTCCCTATATGTATTCAACTATTATCCTTCATGAATATTAAAAATTAGAGTGCTTCAGAACTGTGGTTTTCTTCATGGTATCAAAGCCCCAGAGGGCTTGACTTATTCAAATAATCTTTCGGCTCAATGAGAGCTTTTAATGTCAATGTCCATGACTCCTCTTCTGAGTCCTCGAATTTTTCTTGGCCAAATAGCCACTGAACCACACCTGCTGCACATATGACTGACGAAAATCCACCAATGGTGATCACTGGTCATTGTTTCAATGGAAACGACTATTTACGATAGTCACAAAGTGCACATTCATCAGAAGCTAGGGAAGGAAGAATATCTCATCGGGAAGGCTATTCAATCAAATACAACAGATCCGAATTATAAAAGTTGTGGGTTGCTAAGAACAACATGATCTTGTCATGGCTAGTAAACTCCATGACAATTGAGATAGGAGAAAATTTGCTCCTTTAGAAGTCTGCTAAGGACATTAGGGAGGCTACAAAAGAAACTTATTCCTCTATTGAGAACACCACAGCATTATTCTAGATTAAGGGACACCTTTGTGAATTAAAGCAAGGTGATTTGACTATGACTAGCCGAATCCAGTATATTCTCGAAGATGTATGTTGGTCATGGGGGTGGTCTCAAGGAGGGTCTAGTGATAATAGTGATGAGATGTCCCAAAGTGAGGTGCCCCAAGCCCAACTAACTCACATGCTTCACGAGGAGAGTGAAGAGGAGATTTTAGAGAGAGAAAATGGTTAGCATGACACACACACACACACACACACACACACATATATAAGGGCTAGGAGCTGAGTAAGAGGGGGAAGGAAGATTTAGGCTTGTCTGTGGAAGAGATCCAAGCTTCTCAAAAGCCTGAGGACTAGTTTATTTTATGTTTTTTTCATTTTGCTTTATCACACACCTTTGTAATTTTTTTGGGTCTGTAACTACCCTCTTTTTCACTACTTGAGAGGGATTAGCAACCCATATTTCATATAAATAAAATCAAAATTACTTGAGGTTCCATCAGTGACCCAGTACTATAATGCTCTAGTAAGGAATTAAAACAGAATATTTAAAGTTGACTAAATCATAAGGCCTGATCAAATAACAAAGGAAACAAATAAAAGACAAATAAAAGGATAATCACGTAAAGATTAACCATGTGACTATCCAGACTTTCCAATCTCTTTGTAAGTCCAGAAGGTATAACCCTAAAAAGACCATTGCTAAAACCCAGAGAGAGGCCAAGAAAGTTGTTGGAAATAATCTTGGCTCATAATGACTCCATTCCTTTGTGATCCTAACAGCTAGTTACCTAAATTAGTGCTGAAAATATTTCCAGTTTTAGTGCGATTGCTTCCAAATCTGATGCTACAGATTGTCAACCTTTTAATGCTTTTATTTTAGGATCATTCCTTATTTAGCTAGCATTGATTGTAAATATTTATTTTCCCTCTTTTATGGTGCGTAATTTTTGGATCTAAATGGCTGTTCCCACTGCCATGATCCTATATATTTGTACTTATTCCATTTCAAATGGGACAAGAGCTTCAAAATATAAAATAGCTCATTAATTTTCATGGTATCAGAGCTTTACTGGCCTGACCCTTTCTATATGCCGAAACACGGCTTGCAAACAGCCCAAAGCACATCTGAAGCCTTTGTTGATATGGCATCCCAAACAAACCAAGAGATGAATGAAAATACACCAATATGAATTATTGGACACAAACTGAATGGGTATAATTACCCACAATGGAGCATATCAGTCATGGTTTACATATGTGGCAAAGGAAAGGAGGGACACTTGACTGTAGAAATTACTCAACAAGGAAAGGATGATCCTAAATACAAAGTATGGAAGGCCGAAAACCACCAAGTCATAGCATGATTGATCAACTTGATGGAAACGAAGATTGGAGAGAACTATATGTTTCATGAAACTGCCCATGACATATGGGAATCAGCATGCGAAGCCTACTCCACCCAAGAAAGAGCAGCAGAGGTGTTTGAGATCAAATGCACCATCCATGAGCTGAAACAAAGAGACATGGCAGTGAATCAATACTTCAATAGTCTCTCAAAGTATTGGCAATAGCTAAATCTCCTAGAAAGCTATACCTGGAACTACACCACTGATGCTGGGAATTTCAAAAAAATTGTGGAGAAAACACATTTACAAATTCTTAATGGGCCTCAACAACAGTCTTGATGATGTAAAGGTAAGAATTCTTGCTATAAAACCTTTACCTACTCTAAAAGAGGTGTTTTCTAAAGTTAGGCATGAAGATAATAGGAGAAAGGCAATGCAAGGCTCAAATCACACCCCAAATCAGAATGAAACTGTTGCTGCCCTTGCTGCCTGTGGCCCATTGAATTAGAATAATGACAATAGGCAAAAGAAACAAGGCAAGATGTGGTGTGACCATTGCCATAAGAGTGGTCACATTAAAGATAAATGTTGGAATTTATATGGAAAGCCTCCGAATTGAAAACCCAAGCACAGAGGAGAAGCTAGGAGTTACATAGCCAACTCAAAGGAGCCAACCAATTCTGAACCTACTCTATTTTCACATGAGCAATTAGACCTTCTACAAAAAATGTTTGGATAGCAAACCGTGACATCAAATAACAATAAAACTATGGTAGGGGCTCATAATGTAACCCAATCAAGTAATTTTGCTATGACTCTCAATACACAAATTTTAGAAAATCATAGGATTGTGGATTCAGGAGCCTCTGATCACATAACACATTGTGCTGCCTTACTTGATAATTTCAACCCATGCAAGACATCATTAAAAGTTAAAATTGCAGATGGAACTTTAACTCAAGCAACGGGGGTTGGTACAGTCACCTGTCAAAAAATTTGGTTCTTAAAGATGTATTATTGATTCATAAGCTTACATGTAACCTCTTATCAATTAGCAAGCTTGTAAAAGACAACAATTGTCAAGCTAATTTCTTTGATGGTGGTTGTGAATTTTAGGACTTGGCATCCAAGATGATGCTTGGCAATGCTAAAGAGGTAGCTGGATTTTATCTCATGGCTCCTACAAGTTCAAATAAATAGAGTCTCACAGCCAGTGCAAAATTAGACCTAATGCTTTGGCACAATAGATTAGGACATCCCAATTTTTCATACATGAAAAGGATGTATCCATATTTGTTTAATAAAATTGCTACTATTATTTCTTGTGAAACATGTCAACTAGCAAAGCATACAAAAACCAATTATCCTTTGCACTCCTATAAACCCTTACAACCCTTCTAATTAAGCCATAGTAATGTGCGGAGTCCGTCCAAGGTGAAGAGCCTCTCGAGTCATAGATGGTTTGTAACATTTGTGGATGACCACACTAGAGTTACTTGGGTATATTTGATGAGAGAAAAATTTGAAGTACCAACTATCTTCAAAAACTTCCATCAACTTATCAAAACCCAATTCCAAACCCTTATCAAGATCTTCAGAAGCGACAATGGGAGAGAATATATGAATTCTACCTTAAATAACTATCTCATTAAGGAAGGCATTCACCACCAAACCTCTTGCACCCATACCCCACAACAAAATGGTATAGCAGAACAAAAAATAAGCACATCCTGGAAGTGGCTAGATCATTGTTATTTACCATGAATGTGCCAAAAAATTTTTGGAGTGAAACTATTACAACATCAGTTTATCTTATTAATAGGATGTCTTCTAAGGTACTTAACTTTCACACTCCTTGCAATGCCCTTCTTCAAAATTACCCCAACAACTAACTAGTGTCTCACTTACCCATTAAAGTCTTTAGGTGCACAGCTTTTGTTCACAACCGCCAAAGTAATAAACTTGACCCAGAGGCTACAAAATGCATTTTCCTTGGATATTCAGCATCTCAAAAAGGCTATATTTGCTATTCTCCCACTCTAAAAAAATTTGTGGTCTCCGTGGATGTTACTTTTTTTGAAAAGAAACCTTATTACCAAAAGATTTTCTTTTAGGGGGAAAGTATTCATCAAGATAAATGGAGTTTTAGTACTGAAAATTAGGAGCAAAATAGTGCTGCCATTCCAAGAAATAACCAATATTTTGCAGCTGGTTTTGAACCTGAATTTAGTGCTGATCCAAAGAGCAAAACAAATGCTAAAGAACAGCAACAAATTGATCCAGAATCTAATTTTGCAGTTGCAGAAAATCACTAGCAACAGCAGAAGAAGCTACTGGTGTATACTAGAAGGAAAAAAAATCATGAGATAGAAGCTAGTCCACCTGAATTACCTCCTGAACAAAGCCAAGAAACCTCATGCCCAAGTTCACGTATGGAAGAAAATCTCTGTTTGGATGTTCCTCTTGTCCTAAGGAAAGGAACTAGATCTTGCACTCAATATTCTATTAGAAATTTTATATCTTATGAAAAATTGTCTATTGCCCACAAAGCATTTATAACCAGTGTTTCCAATGAAAAGATCCCACAGGACATCGTCCTTGAGGCAAGAATGGAAGAAAACTGTTGAGAAAGAAATGAATGCCTCCAAGAAGAATAACACATGGGAATTGGTCAATCTTCCTCAAGGGAAACGCCCTGTTGGTTGCAAGCAGATTTTCAGTATCAAGTACAACTCTGATGGCAGCATTAACAGATATATAGCAAGATTGGTGGCTAAAGGGTTTACTCAAAATCAAGGAATAGATTATCAAGAGACATTTGTTCCAATAGCTAAACTTAACTCCATTAAAGTCCTTTTGTCTCTTGCAGTCAACCTTGATTGGCCTCTTCATCAACTAGACATTAAGAATGCCTTCCGGAACGAAGACCTTGAAGAAGAGGTATATATGTCTATTCCACCAGGCTTTGAAGGCACAAGTGGAGGAAAGGTCTGCAAACTTCATAAGTCCCTCTATGAACTCAAATAATCTCCAAAGGCGTGGTTTGAAAGGTTCACAAAGGTTGTGAAAAGACAAGGATATTTGCAAGGCCAAGCATATCACATAATGTTTACAAAATTTTTCTCTAAAGGAGAGATTGCTATCCTAATTGTCTATGTGGATGACATAATTATTACTCGAAATTTCACAAAGGAAATTCTCAATCTCAAGAAAGCTTTGGCTAGGGAATTTGAAACTAAAGACCTTGGTTACTTAAGATACTTCTTGGAAATCGAAGTGGCTAGATCTAATAAAGGAATTTTGATATCCCAATGTAAATACACCCTTGATTTACTCACTGAGACTGGCATGCTAGGATGCAAGCCAGCTGACACACCCATGGAGGCAAACTACAAACTAAAGTTTGGTCAAGGAAGTCCAACAATTAACATTGAAAGGTTTCAAAGGTTGATAGGTAAATTGATTTATCTATCACATACAAAGCCTGACATCCATTTTTCTGTTCATGTTCTTAGTCAATTTATGAATAAACCATGTGAGGTTCATCTTGATGCAGCCTATAGAATACTAAGGTACCTCAAAATGGCCCCAGGAAAAGGTATTTTCTTTCAGAAAAGTACTTGCCGCACAATAGAAGTTTATTGTGATGCAGATTGGGCAGGCTCCATCATGAACCGAAGATCCACAACTGGATATTGTACCTATGTTTGGGGAAATTTAGTAACTTGGAGGAGCAAAAAACAATCAATAGTAGCTAGGAGCAGTGTTGAAGCAGAATACCGAACTTTAGCACAAGGAATTTGTGAAGGCCTATGGCTTCTGTGCCTACTCACTGGACTTAAAATTGAATACCAAGGTCCTATGAAGGTACTAAGTGACAACATGGCTGCCATCAGCATTGCTAAAAATCCAATCCAACATGACAAAACCAAATATGTGGAAATAGATTGTCATTTCATCAAAGAAAAGGCTGACTCTGGAATTCTTGAATTATCCTACACCATCACAAAGACTCAAGTTGCTGATGTACTTACAAAGGCACTATCTAAAGTGAGAGTTGAAGAACTTGGGTGCAAATTGGGAATGATTAACATCTACTCCCCAACTTGAGGGAAAGTGTTGGAAATAATCTTGGCTCATAATGGCTCCATCCCTTTGTGATCCCAACAGCTAGTTTCCTAAATTAGTGCTGAAAATATTTCCAATTTTGGTGCAATTGTTTCCACATCTAGTGTTATAGATTGTCAACCTTTTAATGCTTTTATTTTAGGATCATTCCTTATTTAGCTACCATTAATTGTAAATATTTATTTTCCCTCTTTTATGGTGCGTAATTTTTGGATCTAAATGGCTGTTCCCACTGCCATGATCCCATCTATTTGTACTCATTCCATTTCAAATGGGACAAGAGCTTCAGAATATGAAATAGCTCATTAATTTCAAAAGTAATTCTCTCCCAAACAAGATGTGATGAAAGCAACTTCTCATTGAACATTCTCACATTCCTTCCTAATGAAAGACAACACAAAACCAGCCATGACAGCTCACCGCCAAATAACTATATGTTCCCTTTCCCAGCCAAAACCATAGAATTTAATGGCTAAAAAAGCCTGCAGATTAGCTGGACACACCCATTGCTCCTTAAAAAAACCAAACAACCTACTCCAAATCTGTCATGCCAATTCACAATGCAAAAACAGAAGATTGTTTGTTTCCGAACAACGAAATGACATACAAATATCAGGAACAAAAGCCATATTTGGCCTTTGAATCTGAAGCAAATCATTTGCATTAAATCTGTTCAGTACTGCAGTCCAAACAAAAGCCTTTACCTTGAATAAGTAACAGAAGTGCAGTAACTATTTAAGGTACAAGGTTCCAAACCTTTCCTTCAACGCTTGCTAAAAAACTTTTGATCATGATCTTGGAATTAAGGGCATCATTATTCAATCCAAAAGCAAAAGAAAGGGAATGGAGGGACATTTTAAGGTATAGATTCATTGTTTAAAGAAATAGTCTCAACTCAATATTTTAAGTCCACACAAATTTAAATGAAGACAAGTTTTATAGGCTATATAGAATAAAAGGGACAAAAAGGACATGTGAAAGGTGAGCTACATATAAATATAAGCATCATACAGGAGTATGTAACCATAACCATCATTTAATGCACCATCACATAATTTTTTATACAATATACAGTTAGAAAAGAAAAAATAACATCTCTAAGCAAGGAGAAAGAGAATGATCAAAGTCGTTACCAGGCATTGGACTTACTGTATCAGACTCATGGAAACTCAAAATAGAGAAAAACATCCATTCAATAACTATATGAGAACTAATTATAGTATTATCAAGGAGATAGGACAGGTCAATACCTTAACAATGATTCTAAGGATGATTTCCTGGTGTTGAACAGGAAGTTTTGAGATGTTCACCAAGAGAACAGGTGCCAAATCCTCTTTTTCCTATTTTAGATGCATCAAATGTTAGATTATCTCCATAAGCTCCACAGTAAGCATTCATTAGTGCAGAGAAAAAGTGATCTGCTAAACCTAGAGCCAGGTGATTGAAGCTGAGGAAAAACAAATCTATAAAAGGGTTCCAAATAAAGCTTTGGAACAATCCATTTGTTAATCAACTATAAAATTACATGTGCTCTTAGTAAATTCAGTCAAATGGTTAAAAAGGGATTAATAATATCCAAAGTCACGTTGTAGCATAGACAAAGTAATAACAAATAGTCATTAGATTTAAAAAATCAGATAAATAAACAGACCTTTGCATTTACACGTTGAAATGCCATCTCTATATAAACAATGCAAAAATTCCTTATTATTGGAGCACCATTAGATTCTGAATAAAGTCTCCATAACTCTGATAAAGGTAAGCCAATATCAGGCTGGAGTTTCACTCTTTTGTTCACGTGACTCAAAATCTCAAGAACCTGTTGAAAAAACAACAAATTGACAACTACAGAATATTAATTTTAAGCCAATCTATTTCACTACTATCTCAATAAGCCAAGAAAGCAAAAGACTAGAACACAGATATCAAGATAATTAAGCTAGGAAAAATTACTGTTAGTGAAGCAAATTGATACATATTTTACATATGCCTCAACAAATTCTGAGTAATTTTATTAAGTTCCAGAAAGATTTTGAGATAACAGGAACCCATAATCGAGATGATAATCACAAAATTATCAAATTATCTGAGCACTTTTGGTTAACTGATATCAAAACAATAAGGAACTTTGGCTTTACATGGACCAAGCAAACTTTAGGAATGGAAATTGTAAAGTTACACTGAAAACTCAACACAATTTTCATTGACGATGGGAAAAACAGATAAAGACAAGGATGAATTCCTTTAACAAACAAAACAACTGTTCATCTATTGTGAAATGAAAATATCTTTCCTCTTCTTTATTCTTCTCTCTTTCTTTATTCTTTTTCTAGTGGCCAATTTTTCTCAACCTCTGCTCCTTTTATTCATTTTCCTTTCCTCTATTTATCAAAATCATCATCAAAGTAAATAGGTTTTTACAATAGCTAAGTAAAAATGCAGATAGCTTCTAGTATACTGCCTTGTAATGAAAATTAGAAGCTTCTATCTTGTGGCGTATGGGGAATAGGTTTCCAAATATTTGATGAATCAATATGTTCAATTACCTAAAACCACCTCTATTTCATTTTTTCAGATGAAGAAATTCTATTAGGAAGAAGAATAACAGAAAATACAAGGAAAAAGGATAAGCCATTCTCCTACAAAAAATTCAAAATGTATACAGGTGTCAACTCTAGCTGTAAACTAAGTAGTTTTAAGCAGTTTTGATATATGTGCTATGAATTGCATATAGAAGTATCATTTATTGTACAATATGAAAAGTTCTCCATAAATTTCATATATGTGTATAAAGTCATTCAGACAAGTTCCTTCAAAAAGGGTTTCTCTCCTTTTTATTGGCATAAAATCAGGAGGAAGGAAAACTCTAGGTAGGTACCAACAATCAATTGTGTCTTTCTTCTTCATTTTACATGCATCATGCATCTTTCAATCACTGGGTATGATGGTGTTTGAACACCACCCAAAAACCCACTCAAGCTGCCAGCATGCTGAACCACCAAGCCCAGTCAAGGTCCAGTGAAGCATGCGCCAGTCACTTGCATGTCTACAATTCAAGCCAGGCACCCACACTCCAGCATGTAAGGACATGTGCCATGTGTGACATACATTCTTTTCTCCTTTCACTCATGATTTCTCTGCTTTCTTTCACAAATGATTTTTCTTCTTTCGTCTCTCTCCTTTTTCAATATGAAGGAGCCATGAGACATCCTTAAATATGAGCATTTCCCCCCAACCAAATGGACCATAAAACTGCAAATCTTCACATCGCCACAATGCTAAACCCTTTAAATCTCATAAAAATAAATTGAACTTACGTCCATGGACACACCCAATGCTCACTAAGGACTCCAAATGTCTTTTTTTATTTCCTTTTTGCTAAACAAAGAAACTATCTTAAGAAAGAATGATACAAATGAGGAAAAGATCCCCCAAGAAAAAGAAAAACTGCCTAATGCTGCTGCATATCTAAAAGAGACGGCGCCTTAAACAAGCCCTGGTTGAACACCAGAAAGAAGCTTCAAACAAAATCCTTGCCCATAAGGCATCTAAAGACAAGGAAACACCTCTGAAAATATGAGCATTCCGCTCCAGCCAAATATTCTAGATAACTGCATAAACCACACATCACCACAAAGTTCTACCATCCTTTGTTCCACCAAAACCTTGGAAACATACAAGGGGAAACTACTCTAAATCCTCCAGACATGCCCAATTCTCATTAAATACCCCCTACTGATCAGTGATGCAGAAATAAAAGAGCTCCAATTTCTGCACTATTCATGCCACATAGTACAAATTGAGGAGACAAAGGTGCATTATTTCTTCAATTCTGCAATATATCATTTATGCCAATTCTACTGAATACTGCTATCCAAAATCTTTGAACACAAAATAAAATAAAATCATCCACCAACGTAAGAAAAGGTGGGCAACCATTTCTGAATTATCCTTACACATGATACAAATATCAGGAAAAAGGACTTGTTTTAGGTCTAAACACCTGCAATGTGTCATTAAAAGTAATCTTGTTAAGCACCGTAGTCCAAAAAATGACTTGACCTTAAAGGGAACCTTAGAATTCCAAATATGCTTATAAAAAAGAAACTTATTCCTATCAGGAGAATAAGCAAGAAAATGGAACAAGACTAACAAGAGTAAACATGAGAAAAATAAAAGGTCCAAGTTCCCCCAAAGGCAGAGGATAAAAAACAGTACGTAGTCAGAGGATGAGAAATTCTAATGGCAGCCAACAAAGAGGAGGGCACAGAGGAAAAAAAAAAGGGGGGTTTTGGGCTATGCCTAACAGTTCGAGACTGTAGAAAATTTGATAAATTATTAGAGAAAATAGATAGGAGTTCCTAAACTTCTTTTCTAGATTATTATTCACATTTAGGATGCATATGTTCGGAAGATGGGTAGGTAATGAGGGGGATAGAACATAAACAATTCCCCTTGTTTGTGAGTTTAAAGATTCTAGAAGGGGAAGGAGAATGAAGGGGAACCATTCCTCATCTTTCCCTCTCAAACTTTTAATTTTGTTCCCCCTTAATTTGAGGGTAAAGAAGGGGCCGTTATACTTTGCTATAATATCCTACAAAATAGATTATTACAAGATTTTATAGAGATTATATTGCAATTTTAAACATTATTTTTTCCATTTTTGGCTTTTCTTAATTTTCTCCTTAACCGTCCAAACAGTGGGAAGATAACTTTTTTCCATTCTATCGCTTCCCTTCTCATCCCATCCCATACATTCCATTGCGTCCACTCTAAAACTTTCAAATATAGATCTAAGTCATTGTCCCAAATTCTAAGGTTCTAGCATAATCTCACACTTTCCTATCCATCCCAACCCCTAGTACCCTGACCTGACAATTATAACTTTTCTAAAGGAAAAAAGAAAAGGACAATATATTTCCATCTTTCAACTCTGAAAAGGGCCTAATTTGTTGACATATCAATATTCCAATTAATACACTAGCCTAAATCCAATCCATCAGAAGAGAGTTTACTAATAAAAACAGTGCAAGATACAGTTATTAGCACTTCATGGTATCCATTCTGAGCATCCGTTTATATGTTCACAAAACAACAAAGAAATACTTAAAAAAAAAAATCGCCAACTGCCAAAAGCAGTGATCATTCTTAAGCAAAAATGTAAATTCGCAAAATCAAATTATAGCCATATAAGAATTGGAAGTTCTACGGAAGCCTGGACCCACATGGCACAAACACATTCAGAAGGTACCTTGTTCCGAACGGCTGGGGATTGAGATGATAGCGAGGAGATGCAGGGGGGGAGAAGCTTGGAAAGCAAAGGTTCAAGCTTGGAATCATCGCAAAGAGCCAAACGAGTTAGCATTCGATCAAGCAGTTCTTCAATTTCAGCATCAGACTTCGCTGCCAGCGCTGTTGTTGACGTTGACGATGATGATTCCGCCATTTTCTTCGCTCTAGTTTCCCTTTGGCTAAACTCTTCTTCGTGCTCAAGTCAGGAGAGGATGTTGTTCCTAGCTTTTATGCTTGATTGTTTTCCTAGCTTTTATGCTAGTCTGGACTCTATTGCAAAGTACCGCTTCAACCAAACTGCTCGTGAAAATTGCACAAAATAAACTAAATTAATAATTTAATCCTTAAAGATTTACACTCCTTTAATCTTTGAAAATAAGCCTTCCAATTTCTCTTTTAAATATTTATTTTTTAAAAAATAAAATCTTTAAATTAGATTTTTAAATATTTTTCAATTAAAATAGTATATTTAAAAAACAGTTGTATTTCTTTAATACAAAAAATGTTATTTTATTGGATGTAATGTTTTTTGACAATATTTTATTATTTTTATAATAATTATTTAATATTATTTATTTATTTATTCAAAAATAAGATCATAAATATCATTTTTCATCCTACTTATTTGACTCTTTACATTTTATTTCTTTTTAAATACCTAATATTTATCCAACTGAACGGTTATATTTGAACAAGTTTATATTGTTAGCTAATGGTCTCTTTAGATTTTATTTTCACTTAATGAATGAATCATTTTGATTAAGAAAAAATGTTTCACCTTGTGACATTATTTTTGGAGGATTAATTTCAGTTAAAAGTAATATTTGAAAATTAAATTATTAATTTATTATGAAAAAAATAAGAATTTGTGTCACTTTACTTACTTCTAAATATAAATTCTACTGGATTCTGGCCTATATATATATATATATATATGTTTTACCAAGTTTGTTAGCCAACTTAGATATTTATATTAATATTTTGTAATTTTACGAAAGAGTCAAATATGATTATCAAAAAAAGCCAAAATATGGTGAAATTCAAAAGTTAAATAATATTTAGAGTAAATATATGATTTAATTTTCGAAAGATTACTCTCTTTTTAATTTAATCATTTGAAAATAAAGTTTTTTATAATTTAGTATAATAAATATTTTTTTTACGATTAAAAAATGATTCCTACATTAAGCAAAATTATGTTAACAAATTTATTCATGTGACATTACGTAGAGGTTACGTGACTACTAACTTACAATTTAGAATATTCCAAGTGTTATTTTACTTTAAAACACCGTCATTGAAATACACTAGGCAATACACAAGACGACATCAATCTTTGTATTGGCCTACTTGGTCCTATGAAACGACACCATTTTAAAAAAGATAATAACACTTAGGCAAGTTTAAGTTATGAGTTAATGATCATCTATACTCATGTTTATAACATATATTTGAATATTTAAATATATAAGAAAAAACACATTAGCAAGTCTCGTAAATAGTTGTGATTTTGTCTAATAAAAAAATCATTTTGATTCGGAAAAAATTTTAAGATACTAAATTGAGAAATTTTATCTTTAAATGATTAAATAAAAAGAAAAGTAATATTTTAATACAAATTATGAATTTAATTTAATATTTATGTCTATTTCTATAAAATTAATTTTAACTAAAGATGAATGAATTTTTAAATTCACAAAGGAAACATATATTTTTGAAATAATGAAAATTGCAAAACTTTCTTGAAACCAATAGCACCATTTGTTACATTATTTTGCCCAAAGGCCCATTAAGAAAGTATACTCTTCTAGAGAAGCATGCTATCAACGGCTCATAGTCCAAGAAGTAGTGTCTCCTCTGAATCTCTAGGACTTCATTTGGCAAGTAAAAAATGTTTTAAGCGAAAATAGAAACTGAATATTGAACTGAATGGAAAATAATGAAATTTGTTTTGGTATTACATGTAAAGCAACGAATACTTTCCTAAATGCATGATTGGTAGAAAGAAAATTTGAAGAAGTAGAAAATGGATGGTAAGAAAGGACCGAGATACCATTGCCCAAAAAAATAAACTTAAATATATGCTGTGTTTGGAAAAGCTTTTAGGGACTCCCAAATCGCGTTTCACCAAAAGCATTAAGATGAAGCTTTCATGTAAACCTAGGTTTTGAAAGATTTGAACGCGATTCCAAACATACATATAAAATAATATCTTATCTATTTTAATTGATTTATTATTATAAGTATATTTATTAATTATATAAAAGTTAAATTAATTTTTTAAAAGTATTAATTACTAAATAAATTAATATTTAAAATTAATATTTAATAAAATATTATTCTATATTTAATAATTAATTATATTATATTAAAAATATAATATCCTCAAAAACATATCATAATCACTCTAAAGAAATTGCATTTACAGAATAATTTATATATATGCATCAATGGACTGAAAAACCTCCTTAAGCAATACATTTTCCTACAGCGAAATTCCAGCCAATGAAAAACCCTAAAGCAAAACCACACACTATAGAGGAAAAAGAAAAAAAAAAAAAAAGAAGAGAAAATGAAGGAAATAGAACCAAATAGAACTAGGAAATCCCAACATCAAGAACAACAAAATAAAAACCAAAAGCCCTCACTAACTAGCACAAGAATGGTGAAAAAACAAAAAAAAGGAAAAAGAAAAAAGAGACATAAGCAATAAACATTTGTAAAAACAATTCATAGGAACATGGGGACAAGACAGAGAAATGGCTTGCTGTATTTCTATACCAGGTCCACAACTTCCTTTAGCATTGCCTTCAAGGCTTCCTCGAAACTTAGTTGACAAACTTGACCCATTATATGGCACCAAACAAAGAGGCAGATCGAAGGGAAAGACCACATAGATACATATAAGACAGACGAGTAAAGGATGTCTCGTGCTATGCAATCATAGGGGTAAAATGGAAATTTCACTAAAATGTTGCCAATTTAAACAACCCTCATCCCTTGCTATAGTGAAGGAAAGTGTGCAGTAACGCAATTCTCCCTTTCCCTTCTTTTTTTTCCTGCCAAACTCAACACACGCTAGAATTCCTTTTAGTTTCTGTTTCAAGGGAGCTACCAAACAGGGGCCTCTCTTCCTTCCATATGTATGACAATGTAAGTGTGTCATAAGCAAGAAAATGAAAATTGTGAACAACTTTGGTTCTTTAAGAGTTGTTCTGTACTTGAAATAGGAGTTTATTTTATCTAATTTGTAACACCATATTTTCAAATCATTTTTAATTTCTACCAACCAAAGACATGATAATATGATGAAAAACATGAACACATGAAGCTTTATTTAATATTATATGTATCTTTGTGTATGATTTTCTCACTTTGTCACCAAATTAGATCAGAAAACGGTATCTTCTTTGGATGTCAAACTTTATTGCTTTAAACTACGCATTCTAACTTAGACTTCTCCTTACTAATTATATTTTTACAATATTGTCATCCCTTCTTTACCTCCTTCTTCATTTTTTTCCATGGGATTTTTTATTATGTATTTATGCTATTCTAACTTCTAAGCATTATTGGATGAGAAATTAACCTTTTTTTGTCATGGGTTTTACTAGTGGTTATTTTTCATATGACTACAACATAGTGATGATGTTAAAAAAAAAATGCATAAGTTTTGACAGTACCAAATGAAGCTTGCCCTCCTAAACATTTTACTTAAGAATCATAGCTATTTGGATCGGGACGACTAAATGGTCTAATAGGCTAGGTTAAATCTTTCTTATTTGTTGACCAAGCACATGGTGGGATCAATCTAACTAGATTATAACATTAAGGGTGCATGTATGGCCATATCTCCAACAAAGGCACGTCATGGCAACACCGTCTGCTTGCACACATTCTTTTTATTACATATTAGAGCACCATGAGTGTTTATTATGTTGATTTCAAGGTTTTGAAATAACTTTAAATTATTTTGAAGATAACAAAATTTTTAAATTAAATTTATAAAAATTTAAATTAAAAATAATTAAATATTATTTATTACCTTATTACATTAAACGTCATTAAAATTATTTTAAGCAAGCAATGAAAAGTGAAAAAAAGTAAAATATATGAAAATAAAATTCTATGCTAATTATATTAAGAAAAAGTATTGTGTTAATAATATTCCAATAAAGCTCAAAATTGTAACAGTCATGATCAAATTATTGAAGAAATCTAAAAGAGCAACTTATATTAATAGTCTTCCACACATGATGTCATTTTACATATTTATTATAATATATCTGCTTTCCAACTAATCTATAGAAAAATAAAGAAAACAATTCTTTTAAATATACTACTATACCTTTGTTCTTACATTTGGATAAAATATTGTAATTGTTTGATATCTTTATATAATATAATTTATTACATGTATTGGGAGATTGTCTTTTATTCACTTACAGTATACCAAATAGAACTAAAATGCAATTATTAAAAAGTCAATCACATATGATACAATAAGTGTGATATAGTTGCCATGCAACAAAGAATTTTAAATATAATATCTTATTATAATATATTGTCTTTCTCAAAGTCAATACGATAACATTAACTTTGTGTTTTATGCAAAGAAAGAAAAAAGCTCCTATCATGTTTTCATTAAAAGACAAAATTGACTAATGAGTTAAAAAAGAAAGTCTGGAATCATGCAAGGAAACCAAAGTATTAAAATACATTTATTCTTCTCCAAAAATCAAATATGTTTTTAAATATAGATAAAAGTTTTGCACATCATGTCTTTTTATATCCAAAAAGCATTCTATTATATTATATGGAAGGTGACTTTTTATTTAATCTGTTCAAAGCATTTGTTGTATAAAAGCAAAGTAAAACATCATTCTTTCTTTCTCTGCCCTGCACATATAAAAACAAGAAAGAAATAAGAAGAGTTAAGTCTAAGCAATCAAAAAGCACTCTTTATATACTTTATAATTGTGCAAGTTTTTTGATAAAAATTCTCTTAATGGTTATTTTAAAAATGACTATTTTAGAAGTAGCTCTATAACAGAAATATTTTGAAACTTCTATATAAATAGAAGAAGATAAACAAAAAAATACAATGAGTGGAAGTAGAGAAAGAAAAGCCAAAATTACATTGTAGTTTTTCTTTTTTCTCTTCATCTTATCAAAGCTTAATGCCTGATTTTATCTAGCTTGAGAAAGCCTTAAAAAAAAGTGCTTATTATAATCCTTTTCTTGATAAGGGCTTCAAATGTATCTTTATATCATTCTATAAATCTTTCCAAATGTGAAAAAAATGAGTTTAGTGAAAACCCATAAAGAAAAGAGTTTTGGATGAGCTTGTATAAAACCTATATGCTATAATAGTTTAACATAAGTTAGGAAATCTTGTGTTAATGGTGAACACATGTATAACCATCTTGATTGTGATCTAAAAATTGATTGAAGAAAAATTCAATAAATTTTAAGGAGATTGAGCATAAGTCAAAGGTTAAACCAAGATAAATTTGATAGTATTTTTCTCTCTTTAATTCTATCTCTCTTTTATTGCTTTATTTTTAAGACTGCTATAAATTTAGAGGTTACTTAACTTTCTTATCTAGAGGATGCTCTAAATTTTGTATTAGCTTACTTTAGTGCTTGTGTGTGTTTTTTTTAGTTGCATATCTAACTTCCTCCACTTACATACACATGCTCGCTTCACTTTCATATAGTTCATTTCACTTGCATATAATAGTTTACTTCATCTATTTGTATTATCTTGCTCCAGCTATTATTGTCTGCTCGCTCCATTTTATGTTTCTTCTACTTTCATATTTGCAAAATTTTGTATTATTTAATTTTGTATATATCACTTTTATTTACCTCCTCTATTTGTGATTATCATACTATATCTCTCACTGCATGTCATTATTTAACCAAGTGCAATTAGGATTCAAATTCTCTCAACAATTGTAGCACCACCAGTGCCCCTGGCATTTCTATTTTTTTCTTTTTAATATTTAAGGTTGCCAAGCTACACAACACAAGAGTTGCATAATAAATAATTCAAACATGTGCAATTGCATAATTTTTCTAAAGACTCACCTATAAATTCCTTCAAGGAATTTTTAAGTAACAATTTTACTCTTTATTATCTCTATTTAACATTTATAATCTTTTAACTTATGCATTCAAGTCTCTTATTGAGCTCTTACTCCCTCACACCATTCACCCCTAATTCTCTTATAAATACTTTCAAAGAACTTTTAAGTAATGATTTTGCTCCTTATTACCTTTATTCAACATTTTCCATCTTTTAACTTAAGCATTGAAATCTCTTGCTAAGCTATTTCTTCCTCACACCATTCACCCCTTGTCTTGTTGATATAGCCATCAACAATCATCCATCATACTAGGAAGAGCACTATCTTGGAGTTGGTATAAACTTCTAACTTGTCAAGAAATCATTCATGAGATTCTATAAAAGAAGTTGAATGATTAAAAAGTGTATTAATCCATAAGAAATTATAAAAAGTACACGAAAGGGTAGTAAGGGCAACTTTTCTATATTCCAAATATATAAATATCCTATATAGATATCTAGTTACTATTATTATAAATATTTATTTAAGAGAAAATTTTAGGTTTTATATTATGTATATAAATATAATGGGTCAAGATTCAATCTATACGTATAAGACCCACATTTTAATATGTCAAGATCTAAATCAAATTCATCATCAATGCCTTTAGAAGATTCATACCTTTGAATCTTTTGATACAATATTGTCTTCTTAGGTGGCAATGTCTTCCATGACAATCATTTTTTGGTTTGATTTCTCTTCCATCAATCATCTTCCATCTTTAATTTATCTTATCATGTGAAAACCACACATTCAATTTCCCCTTTCACCTATGACCCTACCTTTGATTTTGTTACTCTCGATCTAACTTTTTGTCTCATAGTTGAAATACTTTAGAGTTCCCCTCCTCCATAATCTTCATTATGCTGAATTTGCTAAAGAAGAGGCTAAAGGTCTATGGAAAATGAAGATTAATACTCTTCCAAAAAATTACTATACAAAGATATCTTTCATGGAATTTGTAGTGCCAGAAGCTACTAGCCTTGTATGTGGCCTCCTTAGGCTTTGTAGTTTGGTGAAGATTTAGGTTGAGATTTAAATTGCTTCAAATGCGTTTGGATCTTCTCAATTTAAACAATATTTAATTACTAAATCGAGAGAATGAATTTATAAGAGAAAAAGAGAAAGAGAGTGAATTGAACCATACACACTCTCTCTTATTTAATTTTTTCATTGTTGAGAAGGATCTAGTTTAGCTTTCAATATAAAAGATTACTATTTAATTGTCCCCATAGCCACTAATTTGCTCTATTTAGATATTTGATTTTCTTACATGGTCTATTATTGTATGGCTAATTTATTAGGTTTTAACTAGTCAATTTATCTTAGTTGCTTGGCCCAAAAAAAAAAGATCATCTCTATTGTTGTTGACTTTTGGGAGTTTATCTTGATATCCTTGTGATATATTAACTATATTATATATACAATTGCATTTCATGTCAGGAATCACTAGAACGTTTTAGTAAGTTTTTATGCTCATGATAGGTTAACCCAGTACCTAACCCAATAGCTTAATTCAACTGTAAGAATTAATTCATTAATATTTATTAATAATTAATTTCTTAATTATTTGAATTTCTAATATTAGGTTGTCAATTTTTTTCTTTTTAAAAAAGAGAAAGTTAAGGAATGAGAAAAATTGATTGTGACATACTTTTAATAGCAAACTCTTTAAGAAAGAGAAAAGAGCCTTAAGATACAATATAGAGAAAAAATTTCTCTTAAAGCAATTCAAGCTATTTTCCAAACGATAATGCACTTGTTGTGAATAAGGGATCAAAGTTCCTCTAGTAATTTTGGTCCAAATAGCATGGAATAGAAAGTTTGAAAAAAAAATCCATTTTCTCATAAGTAAGTACCTTAAATCCTTTTAGTTTTTAATGGTTAGAACTTCAAACTCATCTTTATGCAGTGAAGCTTACTCTTTCATCTATACCATAAAACCCCTTCAATATGTCACCATCAATAATGTAGAAATGAAAAAAAAAATTAAGGACATAATATATTATTTTTTTCATTCAACCTCTTGGATCATCTTATTTATAAATTAATAAAATCAATATACACACACAAATGAGACACAAGGTGTGGGGCCCACATTCTAGAAAACGGCTTTTAATATTAGAAACTTTGCATTTACTTCTTTCTAATTGTAATAGAATTTTACAAATCCAAATTCTAGAAGATGTAAATTGTTGTTTTTTTTTTTCTCCTAATTGAAGGTGACACTTCCATTTTGTTTTTAGCCATAACGTTCCCATTTGTTTGCTTTGTAATATTTTGTTTTTTTTGTTTTTAATTTTAGTGATTGCTTTTCCAGCCTTTTTGATTACTAAACAAAAAACATATATAAGTCCAACATCAAAAGTGGATATCCTTTTTAATTTTTCAAAGGCTAAAATGCAAATAGCTTTCTTAAACTTTAAGTCATGTGTAAAAGATCTCTCATCTTCAAAAGTTGGCAATAATCTTTCTTAGACTTTTAATTTTATACAAGGAATGCTCTTTTGTTAATTATTATGTTAAATTACTAACAAAGCTCCTTTATAGCACATTGACTAAGATTTTTTTTTTAATCTTAGTTAGCATCTAGTCACATTACCTCTTCTTCTCTCTCTTCTCATCTCTTTTTCCTTTGTCTTTCCTCTCTCTTTTTGTAGATGTGGAGTAGAAGAAGAGCATGGATTGAAATGAAAATAGCACAGAGGAGGAGCAAGGAAGGAGCAACAGTGGCTTAAACCTTGCACATAAGAAAGAACACGAAGAAAGCGTTATTACTTAAAATTGGCCATAATCTTTATTATCCAATCCAAAATAATAAAGAAATAGGGCTATTACACCAAAAAACTCCAATGAACATTTGCAAAGTTTACCACAATTCTAATGGATAGTATTTGTGACTACAAGGATTGGGGTGCATAATATCACTCTTGAACATAAGCCAACAAACTAAAGTCATAAGATTTGGTTGATTTGAAATTTAGTACAAATTATTTATTAAGCAAAGTTATACAATAAAATTGTGTTTGTGATGAAGCACCCAAGCTTAAAAAATAAAATGGACCCTAAACATTAACAACTCTAGGTTTTTTCAATTAAATATTCTAATAATTGAGTGTTATTTCTTTTTCAGGTGATACCATTCTACCTTTGTTGATAAATATTCTATTCCACTTTTCTTGAAACTTCTGGAGATAGCCTTTACCTATACATTAGAGATAACTATGAGCAAAAAATGGAGGTTCTTTGCAAATTATGAATGGAGTGGGGTTGAATATGCCTCTAACTATGACACAACCCTTAATTAAGTTGAATAAGAAAGACTAATTTACTTGATGAAATGATTGAGGATGGCATAAGAGAAATTGGGCACAATTCAATGAATGAAGATTAAGGAAAAAAGGATATCATGATCCAATAAACACAAATGCAAAATGGTTGCTTTCTTCACATTCTCTCTTATGGGAAAGGTTTAGACAGTTGTTGTTCTCACTTTGCTCATCTTTTATGTTTTGCTTTAGTATTGTACAATTTGTAATTTTGAAAAAAAAAACTATTTTCATTTCAATCCATGGCTTCTTCTTCTTTCACCTGCATCTACAAACAAAGAGAGAGGATGAAAGGGAGAGAAGAGAAGAGAGAGGTAATGTGACTAGATATCAACTAAAATTAAAAAAACACTAGTTAACATGTCATGCAGAAGCTCTGTCAATAATTTAAGGAGTTACTAATGGAACGAGGTTCTTTATATAAAATTGAAAACCCATGAGGATTCATTATCAACTTTTGAAAGTGAGAGGAACTCCTTGTATATCACTCAAACTTCAGAAGATTTATATGTATTTTAACCTTTTTTCAAATAATAAAAGTGGATAGATTAAGTTATAACTAGACAATATTTAAAAAGAAAAAAGTTCAATAACAAAGTAAGCAATGCACATATTAAGTTTGCAACTTTTATAGCAATAAAGAATGCATTTCATTATTATTATTTTTGACAATAGTATATCTACTAAAAAACTCAATCACTGACCTTACCAGGAAAAAAAAAGAAGAAAAAACCTCAATCACTCAAGCCTCCTCATCCAAATAAAGAAATAACAAAACTATACGCGTTAAAAACGAAATATAAATATAAGGGCTCTTAACTCATCAAATTAAACAAGAAACAATCCCCAGCAAAATAAGAGAGTAGCCTAAAGCGTTGTGAAGTTGCACATAAACAGAACCAGATTTCTCAGCTTTCTCATCACCATCATCAGTTTCTTCTGCTGCATGGGGATTGTTGAAGTTAGAAGGAACAATAGTATCTGGTGCTGCATCTTCATCTCCAGCAATAGGGCTAGCAGGGGAAGGAGAGTCCGGAGGAGAATTTCTAAGACTCTTGGGCAACCCTTGTCCATAGGTCACATTTATTTTGAAATGTTGTCCATTCTTACACTGCTCACCATCATAGTCACTAGAGAAGAAATATGTCATCCTTTCCTTGACCAGCGGAACCGCCACCGACACTGGGTGGGGCTCGGTTGCAGACGGATCGGATGCTGACCATTGGACTGTGTCGCTGTCTTGTGCATCATCATAGTCACATAGTTTATATGTTGTAAAATTGTATGTCTGAACAACAGAGTGGTTGTTGTCTGTGTTGAAAACTGCATGAAACAAAACCAACAACGAAATAAACTTATATTAGGTGCCTTTAGATATATATATATATATATATATATTTGTATATTAATATGTTCCCTTGCATATAAAAATCCTCTGAGCTTGGAAAGTGGACAAAAGCCAATCATACATTGTAGTAATAGAAGTATAATATCATACCAAAGACTATTTCACTATAGAAGATTAAACTGTCAAATAAAGGTTGGAGAATGATTTTGATATGTATCTCTAACACTCTTTATCTTCCAGCTAAGAATATTCTTCTTAAATATAATTTAAATATATAAAAGAAAAATTAAAGAAATAAAAGTGATTGCCAACCAAATCAGAGTAAGAAAAGAGAATGTTGGTACCTAAAGAAAAGAATAACAATCTAAAAACTGTTGTAACAGTTGTAATTTTAGGTATTAGAGGTTTCTATTTTTCAGTTATTTTAGTGCTTTTTTCTGTGGTGAAATCTGCATGATGCAAAACCAACAACAGAATAACCTTGTGGTAGGTGCCATTTATGTGCGAAGTTTTAAGGTTTAAATGATTTTGATGTCATATGGTTTCATTGAGTGTGTGTAGGTGTATAAAATTGAAAGTAAATATTGATTCGACCAAACAGGCAGTACCAATTTATGTGCAATTAATTTCTTAGCTCCTTCCCCCCCCCCCTCTCTCTCTCTCTCTCTCTCTCTGTGTATATATATATATAGGGTCATTTCACCCCCAAAATCTTTAGTTATAAGGTGAAAACCTGAGAATAGTTTTGATATACACTTCTAATACAATTGCTCATGAAAAAAATACGCTTCAAAGTGTGTAACTATAACATAAATCCATTACACAGTGATCATAGAGGTTTTGATAACATATCATGGACCATTAATAGTTTTGGTATGTATATGTAACACTCTTATCCAGCTAAAAAAAATTCTTATGTCATTTTTGCATAGAAGAAAAATTAAAGGATAAAAGTGACTGCCAACCTAATCAGACTATGAAAAGAGAATGTTTGTACCTAAAGAAAAGAATAATCTAAAAATGTTGAAACAGTTGTCATTTTGGACATCAGAATCTGAGGTTTCTCTTTTTTCCTTTTGTTCCATCTAAGCCACTTAAGAGACCGTACCAGTTGCCTCTTTTTCTTGGTTATTTTTCTAAGACGAAGAGTGAGTATTTGAGGTTTTGCTTATGAATCAGGTGATACACTGCAGAAAAATAACAGCAAGAATTCGTATTGCATACTATTTTCTTAAAGCTTCTATTTCAAGCACAGCTTTTCCAAATCTTTTATATATATATATATATATATATATATATATATGTTGTAAAAAAATTTTACTGTTCATACGTCATAAATAATTTAACCCTACTTCTTGAGTTATGTGCATCTCCTTTTTTTTATTAAATACTTTTTGACTCTTTTATAATTTAAATTTGATTTTGGTGGTACGATTCTCACGTGTAGTTGGCATAGGTTCTCTTTAGTTGAATAAAATATGGATATACAAATAATGACAAAAAGAAAAAGAAGAAATTGTTGAAAAATTAGATCCTGTAATTGGTTCCTAAAGCCAAGAAAAGCAAACTGAAGATTGGAGGTGGTGTTGGAATGTATCAGTAAATGTATGTGTTGCAATCTGATCAGGAGTTTATACTCAATATCTATATATAAACAGAATTAGATCAGTGCCAATTGGAGATCAATCAGATCAAACAACTGCAATTGGAACATTCATGCCATGACAATATATATAAAAGAACAAATAGAAAGAAAAGTATCTCAGAAAACATTAGCAATCAAATTTCTCAAACTACATTGGACAACTGCTAGAAATAACCCACATAAATAAACACGTATTATTTGTTTCAAATGAGTGCCTTTTGTATCCAAACTGACAAAAACACAATAAGTAAAAAAGGAACGACACTAAGTTAGGCATCACTCAACAGCTAGAACAGAGAAATCTAAGCAGAGAAATCACGGAATTTAGTAGTATAAGATATGAGCAGTTAATAAGAGATCTTGAGCTCAACTCTTTGTCCTATATATCTAATATAGAGAGAGAGGGGGAGAGAGAGAACTGTGAGAGTGACTTACTGAGGAAATCTCCCAAGCTGAAGTGTTTACCAGAAACCCATTTCTGGTAATCGACACTGGGCTTCTCAAGATTGTCAAACCAACCCAAAGAGTCACCCACTGTGTAATTCTTGTAAGCCTTAGCAGATCCTAAGAAACAGAGAACAATAAGAAGAAGACAAGAGGAAGACGATTTTGAGAATAGTTGGTGCTGGCACGAACAGGAGCTTCTTCTGTGTTCCATTTTTTCTTGGGATTTGTGAATGCGTAGATACAACAGCAGCAGCACAGGCTAATTTTCTTTTGCTTTTGGCTCTGACTCAAAGGGAATGAGAATGTGAGAACGTTATGCTGCCAGCAATGGCATGATCCATAAGGTGCCCCTGCCTTTGCATGGAATTACTAAAATGGTCATTTTCTTTCATGTTGCTCCTAATTATTTGTGCCAGAGAATCATAGTCGTTTCTTGAAAAAGTGTCGAATAAATGTAATATAAAGTAAATTATAAATTAAATGCAATTTTTAATAAAATTTTTCACTAAAATTTTATTTAAGTCACAATTAACTCTCCTAAAAATTTTTGGCATCACTTCAATATTTGAGAAATAAATTCTATTTCAATATAATAAAATACTTTAATTTTCAAAAGATTGTATAATATTATTTTAGTATCTCTCTAATAATAAAATCAGAATAAAATTATATTTTTGATTGAAATTTAGAACAAAATAAGTACTAAAATAATATAAAATTTTCTTTAATTGATACAATAATCTTTAGAAGGCTAAAATAGGATTTTGTTTTATTTATTTACTTGAAATAATCTTTAGAAGGCTAAAATAGGATTTTATTTTATTTATTTACTTGTTTATGTATTATTAATTGAATCTATTTATTTTAATAAACTAAGTACACTAAAAAAGCTTCTCTATTTCTTTATATTTTATAAAACCAAAAGAAAAGAGGAAAATGAAATCTGAATGGAACAAATTCTATGCTTTTCTTCCGGCCAAAGAACAAATTCCATGTGGTGGAAGAAAAAGTCAAGGAAAATTACGAGATTTTAAATTGAAAATATTTATATTAAAAAATCTTAAATTTTAAAATATGTAATAGTCAAATATTTAAATTACATAAAAAATTATAATTCAAGATGTTAAGTTAAAATTTTTTATCATAATATCTTTTAAAATTTAAAATTTTTTAATATAAATATCTCTAATTTAAAATTTTTAATTATAATTTTTTTTAATAAAATCAAAAGAAAACTCAGGTTATAAGGATTCAACAAGTTGTCGACACTGCTCGGTTCTGCCTCCGTACTCAGCAGAACAGAATCCAAAACACAAAACATGTGGAAGAGGCCAGTGCGGTTGGTCGGTGAAACTCTTGAATGTGCGTGTCATTTTCAAACCTCATATCTTATCTTCTTGTTAGACAATTATTTCTCAATTATAGTTAATGCATGTGAAGCTGCATTTATAAAAAAATTAAAAATAAAAACAAGGTCTTAAAAATTTTAAATGAAAGATATTTATATTAAAAAATTTTTAAAATTTAAAATTATTCTAAAAAATTCAAAGATTAAAAATTTAAACTATATAAAAATATTATAATTTAAGACTTTAAATTAAAAAATTTTATCTCCAAATCTTTTAAAATAATATTAAAATTTAAAATATTTGAATATAAATATTTTTAACTGTAATTTTTTTAATAAATGATGACAGGTGTAGGCATGTAGCTTGACAACATCTGTTTCTTTACAACTTGTGAATGTCTATATTGAATTCCTAGTTTTCCTCAAAACTCACTAACTTCTATTGCCCAAAATTTTTTAAAATTAAAACGAAATTAAAGTTTCATATAAATGAAAGAAATTGGTAGAACAAAATATAGAAAACCTTTTAAAAACAAGTGTTTCTGCAAATTCTTTAGGCACAATCTGATTTGAAAGCGGCTCAGCACTCGATTCAATTGATCTTGCAGCAAGATATTGTTTTATTTCCTTCTTACTTCCAATTATCTTGTGATTCTCTCTGTTCTACGTTACAGGTTAATTGCTCCCAATATAGGCTACGGTTGCTAGCTGGGAAGAGATAAGAAGGGAGAGGGAATGAATTTAAGAAGATTAAAAAATATTTATTACGTTCTTATTTTTTATTAGCTTTATTACGTTCTTATTAATATTTCTTTATTATGTTCATATCTTTCTATGATTTTTTTAAAGTAAAAATCTAAATATTATTTTTCATCTCATTTATCTATTTTTTAAAATATTTTCTCAATTTCTTTTCTTATGTACCAAATGTATTCTTATAATTCTAATATTGATTCAATTTTTAACAATGTGCGGTCTGATGCTACGGCAAGTATTACAAAAGGTTTGTGACATTCAATGGGATTTTTATTTTTTTATTTTTAATTTAGGTTCATGGAATGTTATTATGTGATATTTAGGTTTTGTATTTTGTATATAAAAAAATTTTCATTATATGGAGGACGTGCCTAGCTATCTATTCACAACTCATGCAATTGCGAAATCTTTGTTGTGTGGTGCATACTATGGTCCCTAAGGCATTGTCGCACTCAATAATGTCCACAACCAACAAATAAATGCAGCTCACATGAATTAACTTTCCAAGTACATATTAATTGGCGTTGCCGAAAACATTAAAAAGAATAATTTATATATATATACAATGCATCATATTATTTATACACTCAATAGTTAAAATTTATTTTACACGTAAATTCTATTTATACTACACATAGATTTCACATGTATAAATTCAATTCTAATTCTTAATTTTTTTAAATATATCATACTCTAAGTGTATCTAAATTTTTTTTTTTTAATAATACAAACTTAGTAAGCTATAGTTGGGAGCTTAGTAGTGGCGAGCTATATGACTATGAGTAGTTTAGCAACCGAACATAAATTTAAATTGTGTAAAACTTTACTTTTGCCATTTATAAATGGGATATTTTTTAGTTTATTTTTTTTATAAATTTTTTAATTTGATTTGTTATATATAAGATATTTTTTAATTTAATCCTTTATAAAATTATTTTTTTAATTTGATCTTTCTCATATCAATATTTTTTAATATAATCTCTCACAAATAAAATTATTATCAATAATAATTCTTCACTTAATTTTTTTTTTAAGTTGGGGGTTTTAAAAGCGAAAGAGAAACTAAAATTCATGAGGACAAAAAGGTTCTTAAAAAATCAACACTGAAAACCAGGCGGAGGAAGGAAAGAATAGATTCCCAAAAATCCAACTCCAAAAGCCATTCCCTCCGTAAACAACCCAGGGCATTCTTCTCTTTCCGCAAAGAGAGGTCGAGAGGTAGCACTCCTAGTCGATTTTGGCTATCTTTTTAGGAAGGAGTTATTTCAAAAACAAAACTTAAATATAGTTTTTTATGTTATCAAGTTCTTTAATCATAGAAACTATATACTTTTTATATATGAAGATATAGTTTTTTAATTAAATTTTATACGTATCAAATTTTAATTATAAAAATTTTAAATTATTATATTTTAATTAAAGAATTTGATAATAAAAATATAAAAAATATATATTTAAGTATAATCCTTATTTTAAGATCGGTAGAATGCTTGATTTAGCATTTTTTTTCACTAGTTTATATGGTTGAGAATCAAATAAACTAAAATTTTGAATGATTTGTCAATTTTTCAATCCAACCCGTTGATGGGCCTGATTTTTACTTTTTTTTTTTGCCATTCCAATGTGATCCATACTGTATTGGATCATCTCTATATTCTTTTGACTTTCATGGGTTCCTTGTGATGCAAATTGGAGGCAACCCATAATTTAGAATAGAAGATTATAAATTATGCTGCACATGGATCATTGACTCACTCCTCTTAATAAAAACTTCACCAATTCTGAATTTTTTTAAAAAATTAAGTCAATCTTCATGAAGCAAGAAATACTAAAAATTTATGGAGTGACATATCAAAATTAGGAGTGTTTAAAAGTTCGGTTTAGTTCAATTTTGAGCCAAAATCATATTGAATTTTAATTGGTTTAACATTTTGTCAAACCTTATCAGTTTTAAATTTTAATTGGTTTGATTTAATTTTTGTTTAGTTTGATCTGGTTTGATTCTTTTTTTTTTTTTTTTTAAAAATGATTTTTTTTAAAGGATTTTGTTCCTTGTAATATATAAAATTTAACTTTTAATATCTTATATCTTTAAATTTTGACCAATAATAATTTTAAAATAATTTATTATTTTTCTCTTTTTTTTGTCTAAAAAAATTTCATACATTCACAAAAAAGTTTTAAAAAATGAGAAAAAAAAGAGCAACATCTTATAATAAAATAATATAGACAATTTGTATATTTTTTGAACCATATAAAGAAAGTAATTTTGATACAAGTTTAATTTACAAAAAATTTTATTAATCTAATTACAAAATATTAAATTTTAATTAATTACAAGTTTAATGGTTCTTTTTTATTCAATTTAATTGAATCAAATATAAAAAAAATTGAGAATTAAACTGACTTAATCAATTCTAAAATTATAAAAATTAAATCAAACTAATTTTTATTTAATTTTATTCAATTTTTAGAAATTTGGTTTGATTTAATTAATTTAGTTCATTTTATTCACCTTTGATCAAAATATAAGTTACATAGCTATGATATTAACCAGTATATCCTGACCAAATCTGAAGGGGCCCGTAGAAAAAAAAGCCCAATCCTCATTCATCTTATGGTATTCTATTTCACCGCATGCATGACACAAAAATTATGGTTCTTTCCAATAATACAATATATATTTATGAGAAAGAGTGAGATAAAATAATAAAAATATATATAGACTTAATTCTTCCCATTTTACTTACTTTTATTTTTTATATCCTTTTAAATATACCGTATATATTTATTTACTAAATGTGAAGATCCAGATTCATGATGCAAGCTCTTGAAATTAATTAATAGCCATACAAATACAAGTAAACTATAATTAACTAATTAACCATATTCAAGCTTTAAAGTCAGACGGTCAACAAACTTCCTGTTCTCTTGAAGCAACAAAGGGACGAACGCCCAAATTGACTAGACAACAGAAAAGGATTAAATGGATAATTTTTATGCCTTTATTATCAAATTTTTTAATTAAAAAATATAGCAATTCTACATTTTTCTTTTTTTTTTTTCACTTTAATACCATGATTAGGTCTTTTAAGATTAAGACAATTATACTTTCCATCCTATAATTTTATTCAATTTTAAATTTGATTTTTATAGTTTAAAATTTTATAATTAAGTTTTTATAGTTTACAAATTTGTTTTAATTTAATTCTTATTGTTAAAATTTTGTTTAATTTTATTGATGCAAATAATTATGTATATCTTAATATAATAAATATGTATAATTTATATTAACAGAAAAGTAACAACATAAATAACAAAGTAAGATTAACTTATATATATAACAAAATATTGATAAAAATATAACGATAATGATTAAATAAAAAATTATTTAAACTATAACTATTTAATTACAAATTTTTAAATTATAAGATACTAAATTTAAAATTAAGTAAAAATATAAAGATTAAAAATATAATTTTTTCTTTAAAATTTTTACATGTCTCATATTTATTAAAAAAAATTCAATAATAAACATTTAAAAAATTTTATCCATATCTAATCCTATAAAACCCTCTTCTCTCTCTCTCTCTCTCTCTCTCTCTCTCTCTCACACACACACACACACACACACACACACACACACACACACCAACCAGGGACATATGACTCTTTATACTGTTAAAATTAATGTTGTTTTTGTTTGTTTGATGTGTTTGGATTCAAATTTTGTTGATCAAAATTCCATATTTCTCACTCTCTAACGAACAATTAAGATTACAAATCCATTAAGGCCTTCATGTGATATTTACATTTAAATTAACTTTAACAAAAATAATTATATGTCCATAAATATTAATTTAACATAATGAACAACTTAGTTATATATATATATAATTTAAATAAAAGTATACTTTTAGTCTCATAACTTTGTATCAAATTTTAGTTTTATCCCTTAAGTTTATTTAGTCTTAGTTTAATCTTTTAACTTATAAAACATAATAATTTCTTTTTTTTCATATCTAACACTGTTAACTCACTAAAAATGCTAACAAATAAATTATCATACCAAATAACTATCATTATCATCTATTTATCAATCCTACGTGTTACACTATAGCAAGATATGCCTTAAATTATATCACATTAAAACTTCATTTCAATCAATTTATTACTTTTAGAAGTGGAATTAATCGATATCATAGGCCAAAATAATTCAATTTTAATTATATAGGCCATTTGGCCTTACCAACATTTTCTTCCAATTATATGGATCAGAAATGACACAATTTCAAGGCCTACATTTTGATTTTGAGTCAAGCAACCCAATTCTAAAGGCAAGTTGTAGAATTTTTTGGTTCCATATTCTGATGCAAAATTCAAAAATTTATAACTAATTCTAAAAAAAATTAAAACCATGCAAGCTATATCATTCTGAAAAGTTCTGAATGTCAACTAATGATTAAAAATAATTCTAGACCAAAAGAATAGAATTTGGCCCCTAAAAATCAATGGAACAATACACTAGTGTGGGTGGCATATTGCAACATATTTCAAAATTTGAAAAATCATATCTCCCTCTACAAAGCTCCAAATGAGGTGCTCTCAGTGGCTATGGAAAGCTTATGATGTCTAGTTTATATCTGTAAAATTTCATGAGTATTAGATTTTATTTGGCCTATAAATAATATAGAGAAGCAAACTGACCATATAAGCAGTAACTTTGATAGATTTGCATAATTTGGCTAACTTTGAAAATTTATAATAAATTTTCTAAAGTTCCAAATTGAGTACTCTTTAACTCTATAAAAAGTTCTAGATGAGACCTATATACATCCAAATCTCATGCACAAATTCATCCATCTGGTCAGTTTATGGTTTAACTCAAGCATTTGGCACTTTTTGGTACCATAAAGGGGTCAAAATGCACCAAATGGTTTTCCACAACATCCATAACCATTTGAGCAAGTGCTATAGCATAAACATAGCATATATAAGCATTTCAAATAATCCAAATCATCATAAAACTCAAACTCACCATCCGGCATGCATAGATACATATTCAAGTCAAGGCTCTACATGCAAAATCATACAATTTCTCACATATGGCTCCAAATTTGATTCATACACTACATTTACATACTTTTATAATTGTTTAAGGTTTACATCTCAAAAATAACTCATACATACAAACTTTGACATTTAATTACATAAAATGCTAATCTATTGTCAAAGTATTGCAATTCATGCTTCTTGACTCCCATTTTTGCTTCCTTGAGTTTCACTTAGACATGGTTAGATAGAAAAATGGAGGAGAGTGAGATTCAAAGAATCCCAACAGTTCATTTACCTTTTTAAATAAGCAAATGAGGCATATATTCATGTTAAAGGATACAAGTATACACCAAATACTTTCACAAATAGCATGTCTCATGATTTAAACATATATACAAGCATTCAATGACAATCATACAACCAATAAATACACACAAGAAAGGACGAAGAGCTAACTTGGTTCAAGAACCACTAAGTTCTCTTTACTTTCTTATCTTTTTGGCTCGGCCTCACACCTGCACCTAGGAAAAATTTGGTTTGCTTGGCCTGGACACATCAAACAAAACATAATTCAATTATTGGAACTAACTCTAACTTTACATAAACATTACACAAGCTATCTCTAGTTTATGCCACCATTATAGTTCCATACAAGGCATAGTGAAGTAACTCATATAATTAAAGATCTTGGCTCTAATTTTCACTCAATCTAAGTCATATGACTTCAATCAAACTCATTAGAGTTATCTCTAACTCAAATAAATGAGCCAAACTCAAATGGCTTCTTTATGTCTTAAAAAGAGAACTTAACTTTCAACTTTCAAAATATAATTTTTAAATTAAAACTAATGATTTCTTTGGTATTTATAATTTATATCTAGACCATTTCTAACCTTGGAATCAAAGAAAAACCTCCCTAGATGTCTCTTCCCCTTAAGGCCGAAATGCACACCATATTTAGAGCCTATGGGATTTTCTTGGTTTTCCTAAGGAATCTTCCATCCATGAAGTTTCATAGATGTCTTATGAACTCATATATAATCTTAGATATCCTAAATAACAATTAGAAAGTCCTATATTTGCCAAGGTGCATCCAAAATCCTAAAAGCCATAAGTTACTATCTAATGCTTTGTTTTAAATCCCATACCTCAAAGCCTCACTTCCTACCAAGTGCTAATCAAAATAAGACTTTTAACATATGGTCTCAATTTTAGCTGAATTATAAAAGAGAAGAAGGAGCAATAAGGACCATGAGAAGTTACCTTATTTAAAAGCTTTTCAAATATGTTTTGCTATACTTCTAAGAACTCTTCCAATTTCTCTCTTATCTCTATTGGACTAGCCACCAAACATGACCAAACAAACCATTAAAATCATGGCAAAAGAGAGGGGAAGGAGGAAAAGGAGTTTAGTGAAGGAGAAGACAAGAAAAACTAAAGGTTTCTTACACTTTTCAAAGCTTCTTCTTCCTTTCTTAGCCTCCCCTCATGTGCACCTTAAAGAGCAGCTCTTGGATCTGTTTTAGAGTGAAGATAAGTTGATCAAGAGAGAGAGCAGATGTGGGATGTTTTTAAGAGGCCAAAGATTCATTTTTTCAATAACTTTTCAAATTTTCAAATTAGTCCCTCTTATTGGTTTTGTCCAATTGGGCTCATTTCAACCCTTTTTTGAGAACCATTTTTTAATCATAAAATTTAGATCCTCTGATTCATAAAATAGCTTTAGTTTCATCCAAATTAGATTTAAAATCTTATCAAATGATTCGATCACAATTTTAGTCAACCAACACTTTAAAATTCAAATTGGAAGGGTTTTGACCATTTCAGGGGTTCTTATGGTTTTTGGGGTTTCTGAGAACTCTGATGTTCAATTTTTCCATTTAAAAATCTCTTATTTGAATTTTCTCTAAGGTGTCCAAAATTATAAAAGTGCCACTAGTTTTTTTTTTCCTGATTTTATTTAACTATTCTGGTTTTAGTTTTTGGGTATCTTTAGCTTTGCATCCTCATTTTCAATTTTTAGATTATTGTCCTAATTTTATTTAGCTTCAAATCTTTCTATTTAAGGGACCTCTTTTAGTAATTAGGACTTTTTAGAATAAATGGGTATTACACTACAAGTAAAAGCTTTT
This sequence comes from Erythrophleum fordii, assembly GCA_032878935.1. Classification (NCBI taxonomy): domain Eukaryota; kingdom Viridiplantae; phylum Streptophyta; class Magnoliopsida; order Fabales; family Fabaceae; genus Erythrophleum; species Erythrophleum fordii. The sequence continues at coordinate 28,351,659 of JAVQMF010000058.1, read as the reverse complement.
AAGTAGGTCAATCACGTATAAAATTAACTTCTGGAGACCTAACACATGAAAAAAGAATTAAGGATTATTGAGACCTTCATGAATGCTACAAGGATCAATGCTAGAGGCACTACATGATAATAAAGTCTTTTCAACGAATTAATTTTGATAATCAAAATTAAAGTCAGAAAAAGCATTTTTATCAACATTTAATATTGACTATCAATATAAAGATTTTCCTTTCAGTATTGTTGCTTCATGTGGGCAAGATTGGTGTCTTATTTTTTGCCTCTTTTTATTGACAAGTGGGTAGAAAATATAGCTTTTTATCTATTTTAAAAATAATTTTAAATCAATGTTTTTAGGCATGTGAGGATTTATTGACAGATAGTTATTGATTCTACCCTCTTCTTCTTTCCTTAGTGTCTTTAGTTCCTAGCTTTTTCAATTTGCTCTCTGCATCTTTATTTTGTGTCTATGCATCTTTACCTTATCCCTCTTTTCGCTAGTTCTTTTTTCAACTTCATTACCCTCATCATCTCCAAGTAGCATGTTCTCCATCCTCCAAAGTCCTATCGTTTTTCTTTCTTTATTTCCTTTTTATTTATCTAAAATTCAGCTTTTGGTTTTGGGTTATGACTTTTATTTGTTTATTTAATTTTTATATCTTTTTTTATGGTACCCCATATGCCTAGCAAATAATTGATTTGATTAGTTGAATACTTGCTTTATTTGATTAAAGGAAGATTGTTTAGTAAACTTCTTTATAACAATTGGGCTCAAAGTGGAATGAAGACTGGATTTTTTTTTTTAAAAGGGAAGTCCAGTTGGGGATTTTATGAATTTTGTGTTTAAACATTTATATTTCCAATGCTTTTCCATTTTATGGCCACTTGAAAAGAATTACAATACCTATTAGTAGTTTCCTAGCAATTTAGTGGCCTTCATCTACACTATGGGATAGATTTTGCCTTATTCCATCTGGAATAGAAAAATGGTAGGATACCCATCATAATAACCATAACCTTTTTTAATTATTTGCAAATCACTCATGATTATTATTTAGTTGGTGCATAAAGTTGAAACTCATCTCTTTATTCTCATCATTGAAAATTACTCGAGTGTGTGGAAGGTATACACTAGTTGCCAAAAAAAAAATGATCTAGAAAAGAATTGAAATTGTAAATGCATACTTTTAGCCACTTAAAAGAATAATTCACAACTAGTTTTTACTAACTCTAAAGTTTAACTTCCTCAACTACCCTAGTAATTTCTATATTGTTGCCAATCTAAAAGTCTTGCATTTTTTTTCTATCAATATGCAATAAGGGTCAACCCTGTTAAAGCATTGCCCAAGTTTAGGTGAAATACACGCACATTATAATGACCCATAATCCCTACTGTTTCATTCTTTATTTGCATTACTACTTATATAAGTGCGTATAGATGAAATTGACTTTTGATGTATGGGTAGCTGGAAATTTAGAATTTCAAGGTTGGTTTGAAACCTTTGTTTGAGAAAAGGTGTTAACTTTGTGACAGAGCCACTCCTTCCTTTAATTGGAATATTCTTATTCTTTGTGACAAAGCCATGATAGAGCTATTGCCATTTGGATGATAATTTGATTTCTAGATAGTTTTTGTAGTCGTTTGGAGTACACTAGTACCCTTTTAGTAGCTTATCACGACTTCCTTTATCTTTCAAGTAAGCCCAATCAACTTACCAAATTATGCATCCAAACAAAAAATCTATGTTAAGGTTTTTTTTTTTCTTTTTGATTTTCTGGATAAAAATATTTGCTTAAGGTTTTTGACTTCAAATTTGTTGTTAATGATATTTATTTATTTGCTCTATTAATTGTTTAAGCTCCTGTTTGATTCAATGGGTATTCTTTAATTTTAATAAGAAGAACTTACATATGAATTTTTGGGAAATAAGATGAACATGTAAAGATTAATGGATCTTTTGAGGAAAGCATTAAGAATTTGAAAATAGTAGTTTTGGTAGAAATTGAAAGGCTAGTTTCCAAGTTCATCTATAAAGTATATGATTTGACAAAACTTACTTATTTCCAGTTAATTGATGATAGATTTTTCCTTATGGTGGTGTATTTGTGGGACTTAATACTGCAAACATGATAAAATTGTCTGGTTTAGACTCCCAAATATTCATTTGGTATGGCTTTTATGTTTAACTTATACAAGTTTTAGCTAACTTGAAAGTAGCTATAATAGGTGGATCCTTTTTCCTTTTTATCATACTGCCATTGATATTTAAAGTTCAATATCCTCAATTACTAGTGATAATGCTTGCAACTTGTCATGCTTGCTTATCTTTTATACTACCAGCATTTTGCCATAAACTCTAGAAATAGTGCTTATTATACTTCATCGTTTCCTTTCTCCCCTTTCCTAATTTCTTATTCTTTTGACTAAATATAATCAAGGATAAATACTCTTTGTTACCTTAAATGTGAGGCCAGTTAAACTATACATCTTCTTATGTTTAGATGAACTTGTATGGGTAACATCTAAGAATTCATAATTTTTCTACGTCTTTCAGCTATATCCAAGATCCCTGTTAGCTATAGCAAGGATGCGAGTTCACTAGAGCAAAGTGCCAGTTCACCATATCAAGGATGTAGTCAGTTATAGCGAGTTCGTGTTCCATACAAAATCCAAGGAATTTCTCGCAATAGCACTAGCTATAGCGAGGATAGTGGGGACTTAGGACTGATAAGTTCTTGTTGTAGCAAGAGGTGCTTCCCACTATAGCGAGACTTGTTCTGAAAAAAGCATGAAAAAGTGGAATTTTGCATTTTAAAGAACCCAGAAGCTTTTCCTTTCTTCTAACCAACTTTGATCTTATTAAATATAGAAGAAACTCTACCTAAGAGAAAGAGTGATAAGGGGAAAATTCAAGGAGAGCCAAGAAAGAAATCAAAGAAAAAGGTGAGAAAACTCTAAGATTTCCATGGTCTTTCTTCTTGAAACCTTATTCTTCTCTCTTTGCTTTATCTTTCTATGGTTTTGATGGATGGTTTAGTTCTATTTTGGCCTTGGTTTAGAGGGGAAAGATTAGATTTTCAAAAAGGGACCAAGAGCAAAGGAAGAGATTCTTGATAGAAACTTGGATTCAAGGTAGTTTTCTTCCTTTTGTTGCTATTTCTCCCCTTGCTCTCCTTTGAGTGTCACGGCTAAGAGCAGACCATTCAAGAGGGAGGAGTTTTTGTCCAAAAACAAGAGCGAATCTTAGGTTTTAGACCATGGGGGTTTAGAAAATGCAAAGAAATTAGAAGGAAAGCAAGTGAATTTCAAGATAAGAAAGTATGGAACTCTTGAGCACTTTGCAAAAATTAATTTGATTTATGAGTTCCCTAATATATGTGAGTGTTTGTTTGAGTTTCTAAGACCCCTAGGAAGCTTCCCCAGTGTCTCTTCCATCAAGAAAAAATTAAAAACTCTATGGATTCCAAATGCTCTTCATAGTTAGACCTAGTGCACTTGAGAGGGGTAGGGAGTGTTTTAATTGGTTCTAAGTTTGGTTTGGGGTCATATGTAGTGGAAGTAGATGAGAGCAACCCTTGAAAAAAACTTAGAAGCCATAGATTGGAAGTTGGGTCAATAGGTTCTATAATGTAGCCTATAGAAGTAACATAGACCTAGGCTCTTAGAATTGAATGGATGATGACTTCAAGGAGTCTAAATAGAACTAATAGGCTTAGATATGAGAAGGAAGTGAAGCTAAGAGATTGAGTCATGGTAGTTGCTTCATTAGGCCATTAATGGGACTAATATGAGACCAATGAACAAAGCATGCTTTTTAAGTGTGTGTTAATACTTTGGCTTGTTCCAAGAGAGCAATTGAACGCTATTTGTTATGTCTAGGACAAAGAAACCAAGCTCCATCTAGTTGTAAGTGTGAGACTAAGAAAAAAAAGAAAAATTAAAAGGGAAGAATTATGTTTGCTTGCAAGGTAGCTCTTCACTCCTTCTTATTTGTATTCATGGATATTTAATTGTTATGGTATGCTTGTATATGAATTTGCATTGTGAGACATGCCATTTGATGTTACCTTATTGTATTGGTACCAATATAGTTATAATTTGGTTGTGAAAATTGCTCTTAAGGGTGAGGTAGTGCCAAAAGTTCCTTGTGATGGGTGAGGTGGAGCCAAAAGCCGCTAGGAATGGGTGAGACAAGGCCAAAAGTTTCATGGATGAGTGAGGCCAAGTCAAAAGTTCCTAGACTAAAGGTGAAGCTAATCCAAAAGTTTCAAAAATAGGGTGAGATTAGACAAAATGTCCCTAGAGCTTATTATTGGCATTGATATGATTTTTATGGCATGCAAACTATGTGTTAAATGAGTCTTAATGGTATTAGATGCCTACTTGTATACTTTGACATATTTATATGCCTTGATTACTTCCTTGAATGACTATATAAGTTATTGAGATTCTTTAAATCTCACCCCTTCCCTTTCCCATCTTAACTTGTTTAGGTGGAGCTCAAGGAGATCAAAGTGCAATCCAAGGAACATAGCTGGCTATACTTTGACATTAGTGTAATTTTTTATGTAAAGAGATGTAAAAGTTTATATATACATGTTATTTTTAAGATGTAAACATGTAAGCAAATGTAAAAGTATGTAAATATAGTGTATGAACCAAAGTGGTGATGAAATAAATGAGAAAATGAGGTTTAGGTACTTGGTAGCTCATTCTTAGTTATGTATTATGGCATGTAGTATAGTGAGTTTGAAATGTATGATAATTTAGACTACTTAGGCAATTCTTATATGTTGTGTTTATGCTTTAAAACTTGCCTAAGAGGTGCTAGAGTATATATGAGGCCATTTGAACTCACTTTAAACCATATATGGTGCCAAATTTGCCAAATTCAAGAGCTATATCAAGATTTGACTAAATGACCTTTTCTTGGTTTGAAACTTGGCGCTTATAGGTCTTGTCTAGAGTTTTCTGGGAAGTTAAAGTACATATTATTTATAGCTCTAAAGAATTTTTGGTGAATTTCCAAAATTGACAAAAATTTTCTCATTTGATAGTGATACAAATGGGCAATAATTTCACCTCTGTTACATGTGGGTCAAATGATGTCCAATAGCTACAAAATTTTACAGGCATAAACTAAATATGTTAAACTTTTTATAGCACTTAAAAACATCTTATTTGGATTTATAGAGAGGGAGAAACAGATTTTTAAAGTTCTAGATCAATATTAGGGATGTAGCCTAACCTCTGTTACTGTTCTATAGGCTTTGTGCCCTAATTGCTTCTGTTTTGGTCTACACTTATTTTTTCTCTCTAGTTAACATCTGTAGTTTTTCAAATTGGTATAGTTTGCCTAGATTGGATTTTTTTGGAATTAGTTACAAATTTTTAAAGTTTATATCAGTAAGTTGTATCAGAAACGCTGGGCAAACTGACATTTCAAGCTTTTTTGTTGTCAAACATGATCCAAATGATGTTATTATGGCTTGGAATTATTTTTAGGATAAAGTTAACATTAGAGATTTCCAAAAGGCTACCACTTGCTTGATTTCCATTTCTCTAGAATTAATTATGATTTTTCAAAGTTGGTGCCAAAAATTTGAATTCTGCACCTGCAAGAAAATTTGCATTTTTTTGGTTTTTAGCTTCAAATCCATGGTTCATGAATTTTTTTATGATATGTATGACTTGTATGGATGGATTTTGAGAAGAGAATGAGATTGATTGGTCCATGGGGCAAAGTATAAACATTTAAACCCGACGTAATAGAATAATATATTATGGTTTTAACCTTTTTTCTTTGGCATTGTATGAAATCAAGCCTAAGTGAAGATTATATGAGGTCAATACATTTTGGTGCTACAGTATGCCTAAGATTCTTGGTGATGTTTGTTCTCTATCATAGTAGTTGACCTTAGTGTGAAGGATTATTGCATCATTGTTAATAATCTTGATGCCATAGATTGTTGTGTCATGCTTCTGATTTTGTTTATTTTTGGAAAGTTTTTTTTATTTATGCTAAAATTATTGCATTATACCATTAAGCCATGTTGTTGATTTATATGTTTTATCCATTTCAAAATGATAAAGGTTGGAAATTTAATTAATCAAAATCAGAGATAAAGGAAAGATAATTATGGAATTATGATTGAAGAAATAAGAACAAGAAACTTAAACACAATTCACGTAAATAAGTTAGTCCCCATGGAGGGCACTAGACTCCAAATACAAGTTAATTGTCCAATCATTATCCCAACACAAAGCCCAAGTGAATAATTTATTGTAAATCCTAAAGAGTTATTTACAATAAAACAAGATACACAACCACATCAACTACCAATTAGGCAATGATTGAGATAGTAGAGGTGGTAGAGATGTGGCCATGTGATAAAGTGGGATGAGAGGTTATGTGCTATAGTTATCTCCATATGACAGATGCATTTTTGCCTCATTTTCCATGTTTCCATCCAAGTTATAACCCATGTTTACCATAATTGCCAACTTATCTCCACTTGCAGTTTTTCCACATTTCCTTTTGAGCTATGTCCAAATAGGTGGCACTATATCACAAAGTCTATTAAATTAACTAGTGGGTGCTGAGCTTGGGTGTGTTAGCTGTGGGCTAGATTATTAAAATTTATTTATTAATTATCAATTTGTGTTTTGATCTTATGATTTTTTTTTTTAATTTTGAGTTTCTATCCTTTTAAAAATAAATTTATGTGAGTTAAACAATTCAATTGACACATACTAGTAATGTGAGTAAGGGTTGGCACCTTGTCCTACCTAAGTGCTGGCCCTTGTCAATTTATAGCATTTAACAGTTGTAGTCTAAACCTAAGAGGGTATCAAACTCAATTCCTATCCCCTTATCTATGAAAACCTTGGATTGGGACCTATTTATTTAAGGAACTTTTAAGATGAAAAAATTTTTCTCAAGTTGATACTCATTTACAAGAAATTTATTCATACAAAATTATAAAAAAAAACTTTAATTTTCTAACAACATTACTTTAGATATAAAATTATTAAAACAAATAACTATAACAACATCATATTTAAATCTAAAACCAATTTAAGTAAAATTTAATGACTAAAACTTCCCAAATAATTTTTCATACAAGCTTGAAACTCTATTTTTTTTTCTTTTTAAAAACTCATAATTTGCTATTCAAGCTTGGAAGACTCACTTTAGTATTGTACCTTGCCTATGTCTAAGTATAGAATAACTTTCCCTAATTTTAAATACTATATGCTAGAGATACATAATTACTTATATGTACAACTAATTTGGAAAAATGGAGCTGCCTTAATATACATTTAAAACAAACTACATGATAATATAATGAATTGGCTATTTTTCTACATTAAATACTACACCTCATCATCTTATAAAGGCAAATAGGTTACCATAATCTCAAAAAATTCAAAATATCAAATCATTTTATTACTAAAATAAAAATATTGGCACACACATCCCTATATATATTTTTCTTTGTTCAAGGCATCTTATTAGAGTTTTAGATCCCTAAAGAGGAAGTAAGAAAATAGGAGAAAACTTCAAACAAGCTATTAGCATTTTCATTTCTTGGGTACATACATCCTTATCTCTTTGTTTTGACTTTGATTATTGATTTGTGGTATTTTCTTTCCTACTTATTTCATAATTTTCTTTTCTAATTGTGTGCTTCAAAGTTAGATCAGAGGAGGGAAACAAAAGAAGCTCCAGTAATATTTGTTCCTTTATTTATTTTCTTGACATATATTTGAAGTGACAGTTTTTTTAAATGATTTTGTGTTTACATCCATATGTTTCTAATTATAAAATATGAAGTCAATTATGTTTTTAATATTTTATGTTTTTTAGTTGATCATGGAGAAGGATTGTATGCAAATTAAGAATAGAGCACATTCTACATGTAGAAAAAGGGTTACTAAGCTCTTAAATTTTAATTTGAACACATAAACAAGGATGATATTTATTGTAATAATCTTAAGAAAAAAATTGAGAAGAAGTTGAAGGAGATTTACTACAATATAAAATAGTTGCAAATTATATAATATGGTATAAGCATGGAGAGGAGCTAGAAGTGGCATTTACTAACTTAAGTGATAGTGATAAATCTGATAGGGAATCAATTCAAAACAGGTTAATGGATCATTTTAGGGCTTGGGATATAGAGAAGCCTAATAAAGATGTAAGCATATTCTATAAATTATTAAATGATTCTGATCAGAGCTTATATCCCACTAACTACCTTACTTTTCTAAAACATATTTCAAAGCAAAAAGGCATAAATAACTATTATGGTATGCAAGGAAACATATTTAACATATATAGATAGCATATTTGATTGTATACAAGGGTCATATAATAACAATATACATCACATATCATCATGGAACTCATCTCAATCATGCTCATCATACATTTCTCACATTTATGGTAAGGCATGGCCTTCTCACTAATATAATCCTTCCACTGTATAAATTGTGTGATGAGGCATACCTTTGCACTAATTTTAAGCATATGCTTCATCATTAAATAGGGAGGAATGACCTTTTGCTTGAACATAACCTTCCATTGTAAGAACAATGCAATAAGGCATAACTTTCTCATTGATTTTATCTTATAAATATCTCATAAGCAATCAAATGGCAAAAAAACTCATAAACAAGCATTTCGCATAATAGTTCAAAGGAAATATATTCAGAAAGCTAAGTAATTACCTGACTAGCAATCCAAGTGTTCCCTAATCAACTCTCTAGTAATACAAACTTTAATTCTTGCTACCAATAAACCTACCTTAACATAATTATAGCCATAAAAAATAACCAAATCAAAATCTAAGTTCAAAATTACTAATTTATTGAATAAGAAGCTATAAAGGTATATTCTTTATCTATGCATACATTCCTCCAACTACATTCTAATTTTTTCACTCTTTAATCAAAATTCTCCTTCAATTTGCCCATACTTAACCATGGTGAAAAATAGAATAGCCACCCAATAAGTACCAATCTATCATATTTAACAATGACTATTGAATATTTTAAGCAAACACTACACCTTTACACCATTCCTTAAATTCTTATATAATAAGTTAGCTCTGAGCCTTTTTAACTCATTTTTACTTTAAATTACAAAGGTTCATTACCTATGCATTTGACTAACAATTGGTAAATTAAAGTCAAGTATAATTATACAAAATTCCTTCTCCTTATATCTTCTAAAGCTTGGTCTAGAACAACAGCAAAAACCCCCTTCATATAACATTATAATACATAATTAGAAGGCTATGCCTTGATGAAAAATTCTAGTTTTTCTCCTTCCTTCAAACCTTAATTGAACTATGAAGCAATACCCTGTTTTTTTCTTTAAACCACATTTAGAATTTCCAACAGCAACCAAAGGAAAGAATCATATTTGGAAACCTCCCAATTTACCTAAAAAATAACTCTCACTTACCTCACAAAACATCCCTCTTAAACTCCTTCCATTTGCATGAAGATCTTTCCCTTTCACTCAACCTTTCTTTTGGTTGAAACTATCATCAAATTAGAAACTAGAACTACCTGAGAAAAGAGCACAAGATGGAGATGAATTTTTGTAAAGCTCACATTGAAAAATCCCATCAATTTCCCTTCTATATATAAGCTTCAACTTATGGCTCCATGGCTGCTTGTTTTCTCTCAAGCTGAAGTTTCTTTTGCTACTTTGGTTATGGTTTGGTGGGTCTAAGAGAATGAGAGATGGTTAAATGAATACCAACTAAGTTAGTAGAGGTAAGGGCATGTTTGGTTGCACACTAATTCCCAAAGTGTTTAATCATATATTTGGTGCTAATTTCTTGTTTAATTCATCTGTTTTAATGTATAGAATTTTATCATACCCAATTTTGTATTTTAATTCAATTATCTTACACTCAGACATTTAATTTAAATCAAATAAATTTTAATTTAACTCTCTCTCTCCTTACTTTCTAATTGGCTTCATATATTAGGGTGTTACAACTAGTATAGTTGGTTATAATATAAGTCCCTAGGAATCTAAGGAACCCAAAGAAAGTCATTGTGTGCATGCGCGTGCACATACACAAAAATATAATCAAACAATTTATATATAACTACGACCGTGACTTAATCCTTATGCTTAAGGAGTATGTATTTTGGGTTGATGATGTTGAGAGATGGACTATGATCTTAACATGACCATGGACAAGAATAGGACTAGAAGACTATGGACCCTATAACTTATATGGACTATTGGACAAAGGACTGTAAAGACATAAAAAATAAAAAGATACTATTAAATGGAAGGTTTTGTAGGAAATAACTATGTTGATGACCATGGTTGCCTGTATTACATATAATTTTTATATCTATCATGATTCATTTGCTTGATAGTCATACTTGTATCTGTCTAATTATTTTATGTCTTTTAAGCATTAGTTTTTGTGTTAATTTTTGTAAATAAAAAAAAGAAATATGATGATTATACGTGTTGTGAGATAGGATCCTTTGGAAAGTGATCTTAAGAGACAAAGTTCTTGAGAGACTATGTCTTGATAGGAGATGGTCACCATTAGTAAAGACTTTTAAAAGGGAAGGAAGCTTTAAGATATGAGGAATGATCTTAAAAAAAGAGATGACTTTTGATTATTTAAATTTCTATAAATCCATTTTAGAGGACACCTTAGTTAGAAATATTGATTTCATACGTAATCTTATTTCTTGCTAATATTTATTATGTGCTAATGTGTTGTTTTGGTCTAGATCTTTAAGATTATGATATCTTGTCAAATTATGTTTGATTGGAAATATAGTGGTTAGGCTTTGAAGTACTAGTTTGTTAATGTGTGTTATAGGTTTGAGTTTGAATTGAGGAAATCCTACATGTTGAATTAAATGAAAGGATAACAGGAATGTATATATTCATATAAACTAGTAGAACTAATATAGATTCCATGATATTTTGTTGTAAAGAGTGGACAAATGGCCATCGGGTAGTGACACCATCACTTTTGGTAAACAATCTTTGTATTTTTGGCATGTATGTAAAGGAGGACATATGATTGAAGAAAATCAAGTTTAGCATCTTGTTGAAGTAAACATAGAAACATATGCATGTCTGTACATATATATATATATATGTATATATGTATGTATATATTTGTCATGATATTTGTATATGACTCTATGTGTAATTTAAATAGAATAGGAAAAAAGAAAGCACACAACCATTTTATTCTAGTTCAGATCAAAATATTCTACGTCTAATCCCCAAATACATAACAAGAGATTTTTATTACTCATGGCAATCACAAAGGATACAAAATAACCCTTCAACATAAAGAAAACCTATAGGTTTTACTAACTATCCCAAGACAACATTATAAGGGTTAGCACAAGGCTTTTATAGCTTTTCCTTTTCTAGGTTTTTTTTTTTCATAGGATGTCTAAAAACTCTCCCTAAGGTTTTTCCTAAGATGCTAAGAAACTCCCCATTTGATTTTTTTCAAAACACCTAGAAACTCAAATAAGAATGAGCATAAATGTCTAATAAGCTCTAGTTAAATAAGAGCACTTCAACACCTTTCACACTAACTCACAAAAAGAAATATAACTCAATTAAGAATAGCAACATAGTGGTATAACTCTTTCAAGCATATGCATTCAATACTAGTTTCTTTAATTTGAAACAGGTTTTCTTATATAGTAAACTTTGAACCATATGGCTATTGCTTCTTCTTTAAATGATTGGATACACTCTGATGGATAGGAATCTTCACTTTAAGTAATAAAAGACTTGATTTTTATTTGAATTCTTTTCTTCATTCGTTTTGTCCAAGATAGTGCATCCAAGAAGAGAAATAAAGAAATTTTCCTCCATATGAGATTACCTTCATTAAATGGATAAAGCATGTGTTGATTACTTCACCTTCTTGAAATTCATACAGTAGGGTTCTTGATGTGTGAGATAGGAGACAACAATTCAAGATATTCATTATTGCTGATCTTGTATATAAGAGCATATGATTTATGTGCCAAATTATCATTCTTCCATTTTTAGTTTGTGAATGGTGAAAGTCTTCCTTCATTTTTGTGTATATCATTTTTTAACTTTTAAAAATCTAGGCATTTAATGCTTCAAACCACATATTGATTTTTTCAATGTCTTCTTGCCATTTTGGATTACCTTTAATGTTGATAAGTTGACATTAACAAGTATAATATATTAGAGGGTAGACTAGAATGATTTGCCCTTTAAACTTTTTTCCTTTCTATTTCCTTACTTCAAGTTCTTTCCTTTTTCACAAGAGATGTGATTGTTTGCATCCCTTTCAACTCTCTTCTTATTAAATCTTCAAATGGTCTTTTTTAAATAATGCAACCTTTAGCAAATGACCTTTATAGAAGCTTTCTTTAAATGCACATATATGCTCCAATATTTAAGAATCTTTGACTTTAATGCTTTAAATCAATCTATGATATCATCAATGACATCTTTCCATATCGAGCATCCTTTAATGTATAGAATGCTGATTCCATTGAATGTATTCTTTCTAGAAGCCAGAGGACTTGGATAATTCTTCATTAATGCAATTTTATCTTTGCTTCCTTTAATCAACAAGTTTCCTTATTTAGGTTCCTTAAATCTTGAATTTTCTTTTTCTATTTCTTAATCAATGGTATATCAATAAAAGCACTAAAATTATTATGTAATTTAATCTTCGTTAATGCATAATATTTCCATAATAGAGTCAATAGAGATTTTTCCATATTTTAAGAACTTTGACTTAATTAATCAAGTAGTTCAAAAACTTTCTATGCAAGGATCACTATAAAAAAAACATTGGTTTAGCCATAATTTTTTAGTGGACTTAATCACAGTTCTAACCATGGTTAAGCCTTTTTGCCATGGTTCTCTAATCCATGGTTAAATCATCCATAGAGAAAGATTTAATTGTAGTTTTCAATAACCATTAATAAGACTGTGGCTGAATCATGACATAGCCACGATTACAAAAACCATGGCTAAACCATGATATAGCCATGGTTATTTGTAATTGTGGTGAGGCCTTCTCATAACCACGATTATGAATAGTACCTATGTCATGTCATAGCCATGGTTACATAATTGTGATTAAACCATGTCATAGCTACAATTACTTATAACCGTGGCTATGTTAGTGTGCATAGCCATGGTTCTTTTAACTGTTGCTATGTCTTGGTTTATCCACGATATTTGTATGTTGTTAAATTTGTCTTAGAGCCATTGGCCTAAACTAGCAACCATTAATTGTGATAGTTAACTTTATCACAAGTGTATAAGAATAAATTTTAACAAATTCAACAATTATTTTCTAATAGTAATTTTAAAAAAATGTATCCAATAATAAAAAGTAATTTTCAATAATGACACTCATAATATGATTATAATTAAAAATATATAGATGGTCTATTAATTTGCAAATAAGTAATGTAAGTATAAAGTTTATCCATACAATATGGCCATTTTTATGCGGAATGACTATCGTTAGCTGTTTGGTGTTTGCTATCTTAATCACTTGGTTCCTAAAATTTAAAACAAAATATTGTTGTCATTCATTTGTATGGCTACAACTAAGTTATAAATTTAGAGAAATACCTTTCAGACTTGGAAGACTACAAGCTTCAGTTACAATATATCTTGAAAATTTCAGAGCATGAAAGTCACAATTGCTTCTAGTTGTCATTGTTGCTTAATAGTTACAACCTTTTCAGCCTCTTCTTGTTAATATCACTTATTTCTTTCAGCTATTTGTGCTTTAAGTTGAGTAACCTCATTTTGTAATTCTATGCAAGATGGTTTAGATGAACTTTCATGAGCCTGCCATCTAAACACTTGGGATGGACAAACACTAAATCTCATTCCTCAAACTCAACAATAGTGCTCTTTGCTTCTTAAGGCTTAGGCCAATGAATCATCATTCAAAATGTCTTGAGAAGAAGAGTCCTCAGCCAAAAATATTCTAATTTGTTCTTGAAAATTCGAATAGAGGGCAATAAATTAGTTGAAAAATACAAGCTTTTATCAAAATCAAAAGTTAGCACCCATGTTATTCAAATACTTACATAGATAGCTTTAACTTTATCATTCATATAAGATCCATCATCATGTATGTGAACTACAATCCACATGTCTCCCCGTGACACTGGACCCCCATGCTCAGCTTCCTATAAATTTGAAAACATATATGGTGTATCTTAAATTGTATTCAAAATTCAAATGACTTGCAATTCAAATAACTTATTTACTAAAATAAAACTTACCATTTCAGCTTTCTTTCATGCAAAACTTTTTGAACCATTTATATATGGCATGATTAACATCTTTCTATTTTGTTTGTTTATCACTGTATATATTTATTTATTAAGAAAAATATTAAATGTAATTAGTACATCTTAAAATATTTATCATCTAAAAAGTAGTACAGCTTAAGAAATAAATGTGGTTACCTTTTTATAGGGTACATACATTGATAATGGACAGGGCCTCCAAGTTTGGCTTGTTTGGTTAAATGTAAAATCAAATGGATCATAACTATGAAGAATAAAGAAGGGAATAACATTTCCAAATGACACAATGTGAGAACAATTGTATTCTAAAGTTAATCAAGTTCATTTATGCTTAATACTTTATTACATAACTATCCAAAAAATGAGTATAAGTTAATTAGAACTGTTGACACTTGTTTACGAAGTGTGTTCCTCATGGCTAAGGGTAGGAGTTGCTGCATAAGAACATGTGAGTCATGGCTTTTCTGTCCTCCAATCTTGCGTTACCTTAAATTGATACATTTGAAAATATTATTTGAATAACTATCTGGCACAATGACATTCTTTAAAGTTATAAGAAATACATCTTTATTGGCATTTGTTAAAGTAAATACAGTCAAAGGATATTTACCATTGTTGTAAGGCCAAAGATTAGACCTAATGCCTATTTGTTTGAGGTCTCTCCATGTATTTAAATGGTCTTTTGATAATCTAGAGTCATTTAACAAAGTGAATATGACCTTATCACAAATGTTTTTCTCAATATGCATCAAATCAAGATTGGGGTGTATTAAATGGTTTGATACAATAGGAAAATTTAAAAAATATACTCTTCTTATACCACTGTAAAGCATCACTATCCACACTACTATACTCCTCTAAGTCTTTTTTCTCAACCTTCAACTTTTACCTCTTTTCCAAATCAATATCAACATTTTCAAGTTGTCTTAAGAATTCTGAGCCAGTAATTCTTATTGGAGAGTTCCTCTTCTCTTCTTTTCCATCAAATTGATATTGGGCCAATCTAAATTTATGTCTTGATTTCAAAAAATGGTGATGGTCTATAAAACACCACTTGCAATTATGATATAGTCATAATGGAGATAAATCAAAGTTGCAAGATGAACAAGCTAACTTAATATATACATTCTAGTTATATAATGTTCCGAGCCCTAGAAAATCATTAATAGTCCACATCACATCTACATACATATTGAAAACTTCATCAGCATAAAAATTATAGGTTTCAATTCCCATATTCCATAAATCTATCAACTTTTCTATTAGCAGTTATAGATAGACATCAATATCATTGCCTGGTGCTCGCCTTCCTAGAGTTACCACTGACCAAATGAATAAGTTATGTTTCATACACATCTAAGGGGGAAGGTTGTATAGCATGAGAACAACTAGCCATGTGTTGTAACTTGTACTTAAAGTGCCAAATAGATTAATGCCATCGGTGGTTAACCCAAGAAGTACATTTCGAGGATCTAAAGTAAACTGAGTAGGCATCATGTCAAAGTGCTTTCAAGCCTCAGAGTCCCTTGAATGCCTTATTACACCATCATTATTCTTATTAATAACATGTTATTCATGTGTTCAGTAGTCTTAGAAGACATAAAATGTCTTTACAACCACTGCTTCAATGGAAAATATCTAAGTACTTTCCACCTTTACCTTTTGATTTCCCTCTATATGTATTACACTTTTTACACATATCCTTATTTTCATTATCCCTCTAATACAATATGCAATCATTTGGACATGCATGAATTTTTATATAATTGAGCCCCAATTTATTAATAATTTTCTTGCCCTTGTAGAAAAAAGTGGAATATTTGCTTGTTTAAAGGCATAAGGTAATAACTCTAATATTATTAACATAACTTTATCATTTATTCCACATAAACACTAGATGTGATACAATTTAATGAAAAAAAATAATTTTAAATGCTTTTCATACCCTTCAAATAAATTTTGTTGCCTATTTCTTATTAACTCATAAAACTCTTTTGCATTATTGTTTAGCCTTCGGTTTGATGGTGAAATTGGACCCTCAACTTTATCTACATGTTTGTTATCATGAACCCCAAATGCATCAAGAACCATCTTCTACATAAGATCATCCCTACAAATTCATTCTTGTCTCACTTATGGCTATAATTGAGGTTTTACAATAAGTTCATTTCTAAATCTCTTTTCATGTCTAATCCAAAAAGTATATCCTTGTAGGAAAGGTTTAATAATCAAGTGGTCATGTACAACTTCTTTAATATGCCATTTCTTAAATCAACATTTAAGACATGGACATATGATTTTTCCCTCCATACTTCCATTAGCAAATGTAAAGTCTAAGAATTCATTCAACCCATCTAAGTATTCATAGGTATTTCAAGGTTAGACTTGTCCATTTCTGTAACTTTAAAAAAACATTAATTATTTAATAATTAAAAATTAATTAATGTTATCTCCATATATATGTATATATTCAAATCATTTTCACATGTTTTAATTAATTAATGTTATTTTAGTTTATCTTTCTTTTTGAATGGAGTTAATATATAAAAAATTCTCCCAAAAAAATGTATAAACCACTTTATATATATATATATATATATTATTGCTTAATCAAAATTTTAAATCTATAATTCAAGATTGCAAGTTATGATTTCTTTATATATATAAGCTTAAAATATTTAACTTAAATTGATAAAAAAAAATACTATGGCTATGGTTTATTTTTTTCAAATGCAACTAAGAAAACATTGTTTTTTAAATGATAAATCATTTTTTATTTCAAGCAAACAAATTTTTTTTTGGACATATTAGCTACAATAACATAATCTCTTTCATCTAACCTTAAAAAAAAAAAAAGCAATCAACCACATTTTATCTAACTTTCAGAAAAACAAAGCACTAGAGCTTAAAAAAAAAATCACCACCGCAAATTAGCAAGAAAAAACTAAACAATGATTGTAAAAATAGAAAAACAACTCACAAAAACAATATAAAGGGCCATGCAAATGAATAAGATGATGAAACTATTCCTACGCTAAAGAGAAAAAGCACGAAAAGTGTTGCAAACCAATGGCACGAAGAAGAACGTGGCAAGAAGGAAGATGCATCCGGGTTAAAATCTATATGTTTAATCACGGTTCACTAAAAACTGTGATTAAGCCAAAGACTTGACCACTGTTTATTAAAAAATTATGGTCAAATCATCCTGGCTTAACCATGGCTCAGCAAATCATGGTTAAGGTACCCATGGTTCCTAGTGAACCATGGTGGAATTGAACCACGATTTTCTTAAACTATGGACAACACACCACAGTTCTCTGGAAACTGCGACTAAGCGGCCACAATTTTCCTAAACTGTGGCTAAACAACCATGGTTTGCATGAAATTGTGGCTATTTTTTCGAACTTAGACCACAGTTTTTCAAACCATGGTGAAGTTATAATTTTACCAGGGTTTAAAGAAAATCGTGGTTATATTTTTTGTTTTAACCACTGTTATAATAACCATGGTTAAGACTTATTATAACCACAGTCATTTTAATCATGGTAAAGCCATCGTTTTTAAGCCTATGTTTCCTTATAGTGGAACCTAAAGAACTTTCTTTAAAAATATATTGTTCAAATCATTCAATAAATCTTTTTTTAATTTATTCCAATTTTGATTAGTATTATTTGAAATCTTTCCATTTAAGATCTTTCACTCAATTAATATTTCTTTTGAATTCTTTCCATAAAAGCTTTGATCTAATTTTGATATACTAGCAAATCAATTTAACACTAAAAATTTCCTTACAAAATCTTTAACACAATTAATTCCATTTTTGAAATCTTTCCAAAGCAAATAATTTTAATATATTAAAATATATTTCAGCCCATGAGACACAATGTAGACCGGTCCAGAACACTATTTTTCAAGAATTATATAATTTCGGCCAAATAAATTATTTTCCAAAAATCACATTATTTAAAATATTTGACATAATGAAAATAGAAAAAGCTTTTGATCCAACATAATATATTTACACTAAATTTATATAGGACAGAACTTTTGGTTTCCCGCTAGTGTTTTCACACCGTTTTTAGTGTTGGACTAATTAGCCTTGCTTGAAGGACTAAGGCTGTAGCTCCCCACAAATTTTTTTTTTTCGGTAGACTCAAGCCCCTGATATTATAAAGGTCACACAACTCTTAATCTCATTCTTACTTACTAATTGAGCCACTCCTTGCGAGTTATAAATGACAAAATTTAGATACATCTTTTAGGTGTTTACTATCATATTTTCCTATAAAAATATAATAGATAAATATTTCTTATAGAAGAGCATCATATGATGATTACATTGATGATTGTTTTTAAACATTCCATTCACATATCGTACAAGTATTTAATAACTTGATAACAAATTCCTATAAATCTTGACCATCGTAGAAGAACCTGTGGAAAAGTTGCAAATGAGCTATCTGCAAACGAATAGCCAAGACCACAGAACCATCCCCATCCCCTCTTGGAATGATATACGCCTGGCCGTCGGTACTCAAAGATCCCGGACCCACATACACAGGCTTCCCCCACCCAAAATCCACCTCATTCACACTCATACTCATCCAACTCACAATATTCACATTAGGATTCCCATGAAAATTCCTTACCCGATCATAATCCTCCAGACTCGCAAGGTAATCAAGCTGCGACCTCACGTACTCATCACTAAGTACTTCAATGGCTTCCCTTATCTTTTGGGCACCATAGCTCAATGGCTTTTCTATGATTCCCCCACTATGGCACGTGGGTGTCACCGTCGGAACCCGAGCGTTTCCGAAGAAGTTGCTCGGGAGTGGTGGGTTCGTTCGGTTGCGGATATCGGCGACGACCCGAACCACCGTTGGTTGGTGCGTGTGTCCTTCGCGAGCCTTGCACGCAGATCTCCATATATGGGCAGAGATAGCTTCGCATCTGCTGTATGGTCGTGTTCGTGAGCCTTCGTTCCGGGGTGGTTGGTCGGTGTTGGCTTTCTTCTTTAGGTTCTGAACTTGTTCTGAAGTGAGTTTCAACAGCGCCACGCTTGTCTCCTCTCTCTCGGTCGTAGTGTTAGAACTGCCTAATACCTATAAAAAACAGCAACCCCCTTATTCTCCGGGATGTATTTGCTGATGTTATAATACACTACTGACAAGCGAAACAGTAACACGTTAGCATGTTAAAACTTAAAAAGAGAAAAAGAAAAGAAGGTTGTTTTTTCCTTTTTTTTTGGGTTTGGACGTACACAGAAATTTGCTGAGCCCATTAAAAAAAATTAGAATAAGAGATTAAGACAAAATAATTTTAAAAAAAGAAAAATTAATTATAATTTTTAGCTATTTGCTAAGATAGTCTGATAAAATACTAAATTATAAAAATATAATGCGTCAACAATTTTTTGTAATTTAATATTACATAATTAGATTTTTTTTAAAAAAAAAATTTTCAACACGTTGTACTTTAATCAAGAGAGTTTGAACTTAACAGAATTTTATTAAATTGTCTTAAAAAATTATTTTTTGATTCGACAGAACATGACAGGAGAATGAAAAAGAAAAAAATGAGAGAATAATTTAAAAAACCCCACAATTTAATAAGAAATTACAAGTTGTTTTGAAAATGCTTTTGGTTCTACATGAATTATAATTAATACATAGTTTAATATTTTTGTATAATTATTTTTTGAAATTAATTTTTTTTCTTTCAAAGGAGTAATTGAACATGAATTACTGGGTTACAAATTAATTGACATGATTAATGCGATAGTCCTCAGAAGTACGTACTCACAAAACCATACATACATATATATATGCAAGCAAGCCGTATGTGTTTTATCTATATATATATGTTCTAAAAATTTGATGTGTTATATATATATATATATATATATATTTATATATATATATACTAAAATTGATGTGTTAATGTGTTCCTTTCGTATCTCACGTCTTTACTTACAAGTGGCAATGGCTTGAATTCTGCGTGATGAAAACGTGGAGCTGACCGCGGTTGAAGTTTTAACACGGTTCGATCCAGAAACGGCTCCTTCTCATCTCGGTCCAGTGCTTCTCCTCGAGCCAGCTTAGCCCACGAGTTGATGAACCGAATCGCAGCCACTCCGTCGGCTACCACGTGAGACATGGCGGTTCCGACGGCAATACCGTCGCCATCTCTGAACCTCGTCAGTTGCACCATCAATAACGGAATCTCCTCGATGGGTACTTCACTATAATCCACCATAGGAATAAGCTCCTTGATGGTCTCATTGGGTGCAAAATCCCCATATTCAGCTAGTATCTTTGACGATTCTGCTTCGAGAAGCTTCACTCCAATTGTGTTGCAATCTAATTCTAATCTTCTTCCATCTTCTGTTCTGATTAATCGTCCTGCTAGAGGGTAGTAGTAGACCAGAATCTTGGCAAGAGAGTCTCCCAGAATGTCGATGGAACCCTGACTGGGGTTCGGTTTGTAAATGTAGATGGTGGGAATGAGAGTCCGTGGCACGGTTTGGTCACTCTCGGACAGCCATAAACGATCCTTTGGAGTGGACTCACTTGGAAAGATGGTGTGAGAGGCTTTGATGGACACCATTTTTTCGCTTTAATTCAATTGCATGTCTGTGCTTCCACACCTTGGCATGTACTTATATTATTGGAAAAAAGGGTAGGTGCAAATGTTGTATGGTCATTATTAGAAACTTTAAGACTAAATTACACTAACCTCTTATGAGGTTATGTTAAATTACACTTGTTAATGTATTTATTGTATAAATCTTCCTAATTTTATGTTCTTTTTATTTAGTTCAATTGACCCTTGATCTTAAGCTGATTACGTTAATTTATAGTATTTACTTTTTTCTTTTAAATTTTTTTTGGTATTCAACTTTCTGTATGTATAAATATGTATAGTCTCAATGAAGCATACACAGAGTTTATATAGAAAATTTTCTTCTCTGTCTCTTTTTCTCTTAAGCTGACAAGGTATCAAAGCTATTCTTTGATATTTGATGATTTATTCCTCCGAGAATCACCTTGATTCAACCATCCTTATAGTTGTCTTTGGGATTTTTCACATTGCTTTAATTTGTTTGCCTTTGTTTTGAGTTTTTTTTTCCTAGCATCCTCGAAGTCCTTTTTTGTTGTCAAATTTTAGACCACTCAATCACTGCAAGTGTTGCCTCAATATAGACTGTTAGAATTTCTCGTTGTGGACCAACAAATTCTTTGACAATTTGGTTCGCCTCTTTCCAAACTAATTTTTGATCAGGTCAAATTGATTCCTAAAGTTTTTGGATGAGATCTTTATGTTTTTGTAGTTTGTTTTGCAAACTCATCTTTATTATCCTTTTTCCTTTTTTTTTTTCAAGGTCTTGGAAAAATATGATATTGTTTAGCTTATTTCAATTATTTTTGAATGGCTCTAATTATTGCCTCTAATTAAAAGGAATGCATGGTTTTCTTTAAGGCCACAAATTATGGCAATATATTACTGTTGATATCTAATATCCCATCTAAGGAGAAATTGAAACCAATGAAAATTATGTCGAACGTTTGGAAGGTTAGGATAACAAAGATCATTATATTACCGCATGGTTTAGAAACACTTCCACCTTTAGTATTCATTTGCATTTTGGTACTATGAGATTGCGTAGGAGGTACGGGACCATCTTGTAAATTATTATCCCTCCTTTGATATGTCAAATCAATTTCAACTCTTAAAAGATCTTAGTACTTTAAAACAAAAATAAGGGCAATTTATTTATAATTTCCTAGCCAAGATGGAATTTATTTAGGATTAGCTAACATCGTTTAAACCATCATTTAAATGTGATGTTGATGCCTTTGCTTATGCCATGGATCATGATTGCCTAAGGTTGATTTAACTTTTCATGGACCTTATTAATGACTATGATCCTGTTCGAGCTTCCTTGCTACACTAACCTCTTTTGCCCATTCTTGATGATGCACTTCCTTAACTGAAATTTAAAAAAGCTTAGGAATTTTGAGATGCAGTACTAAAATGGTTTTTATTGTGATTGAGAAAAATTCCAAACTTCATCATTGATGCCCACGATCATACTATGTTTTTACTAAGTGCCTACAAATTGAATATCACACCTATAAAAAGAAGGGTCATATAGTTGCAAATTACACATCTTTGATTTTGTGATATTACAAAAAGACAAGGTCTATTATTGAGAATTGTCCCACTCATCCTTCTAAAGTTGATCAGAGTAAGAATCAATTTTGTGCCAGACACCCACTAAGTCTGGTTTGTCCACCATTGTTGTTACTATTAAGGAAATACCTACTTTATCCTTCACTTAACCATCTCTCTCTGATGATAATAAAATTCTTCTTAGATAGCCTCTTTTTGGTACCTCTAATACACCTCCTACTTTAGCTACTCTATCTAGTACCTTTCATTGGTTCTTTGATCTTGCTTGTTGTGATCATATGACTTCTTAGTCCAAATTCTTTTCTTCCTTGTCTCCTAGTCCTATTGCTCAATCCCTGCATACTGCTGAAGGTTCCTTTGTGTTTATTAGTCACATTGGCTTTATTTCTTTGCATTCTCTATCTTTACAGGATATATACCTTTTATGTAAAATAAATTTCAATCTTATCTTTGTTGGGCAATTATGTGGTATGAATTCTGAAGTGGTCTTTTCTCCTATTGGTTGTTGTATATAAGATCCACAAACTAGGTGCAAAGTCAGGCGGTTGTTTGAGCTTACCTCCTTTCATCTTCTATGCATCTTTATTATGTGTTGCTTTCACTTTATCTCCTTTAGATTTATGGCATGAACACATTGGTCACACTTCTTTTAGTAAACTATCCCATTTAATTTTCAATGGTTCTTTAGGCATTATTACGAACAAGTTTTTGCATTGTATCTCTTGTTAGACTTCCAAAAAAAGAAAACTTTATCATTTACTAAAAATGTTTCTATTTTAGATTTCCCTTCTGAATTTATTTATTTTGAAGTTCGGGGTCCTGCCTTATGAGTGGTTCCCTATACTTTGTACTATTTATTGATTATTATTTTTGGTTTACTTGGATATATATAATAAATAGTCGATTTGAACTGCTTTGAATTTATGTCACTTTTGCTACTAGGATTTATCCTTAGTTCTTTAAAACTATTAACATTCTTGTTCTAATTATGCCATTTATTGTGACTCAAAGCTTTTTAGTTTCTATTCAAGTATGGTATTTTATCTCGATATTCATGTCCTCATACATTTTAGCAAAACAATCAGGTTGAATGAAAGCACTATCACATTCTTGACTATGTCTATGCCTTCATTATTTAATTTCCTATTCTTGTCTTGAGCAATTTTGTGGTGAAGCTGCTATCATTACCTTTATGCTATCAATTGTGTTCCCTTTTCTGTTATTGGAAATATCTCTCTTTTTAAACATCTTCATGGCACTCTTCCAAATTATACTATGTTTAAAGTTTTTGGATGTGCTTGTTTTGCTCTTCTTTCACCTTATAAGTATACTAAATTATAGGCTTGTAGTCATCTTTACTATTTACCATTAAGCACAAAGGTATCATAGTTGGGATCTACTTTTTCAATCCATTTAGATTTCTTATCATACCATATTATATTCTCCTTATTGTCTTAGTTTTCTGCCATTCACTCTACTTTATCATTTGTTTTTATTAATTTTTTTTTGCTTACCTTTTTCCTAGTGAACAAAGTACTAAGTCTTTTAGTGAGCTTTTTATCACTTATAAGGATAAACCCCTTCCAATGGTATTATCTACCTTGTTGATCATGCACTTGAGATGCCTCCTTCTTCTAATTGACCCACTTAGGTAAGAAATCTTCTTTATTATCTTTGTGATTATCGTTGTTTTCTATTATTAGTGACCATGTTTGATGATAAGCTGGCCAAGATGAATTACAAGCCTTGGAGAAAACTTAAACTTTGGGATTTAGTTGACTTTCCTTCGGATAAAACACTTGTAGGATGCAAGTGGATCCATAAAATCAAAACCCTTTCTGATCTTTTGTGGAAATATATAAAGCTTGTTTGGTTGCTATAGGTTTTGCCTAAGAATATAGCAATGACTATGAAGAGACCTTTGCTCGTATTGCCTACATTACTTTGTTTGTAGTCTTTTGGCCATTGTTATGACTCAACGATGAGACTTTCATTAGATGGATGTTAAAAATATTTTCCTCAATGGTGATTTGCATCCCTTTCTTGGGTATACTCATCTTTCCAACAAAATATGTGGACTTTGCCATGTTTTTATTAGCTCGTTAGGCTTAGTTTACTATATTCAATTTGACTATCATTCAATGTGGCTTCTCCTGCAGTTCTCATGATTATGCACTCTTTATTTATAATACTGATCATGGAATAATTTTGTTGCTCCTCTATATTGATAATATGATTATTACAAGAAATGATCTAATAGGTATTATAAAACTCAGACATTTTCATAGTCATAGTTTTGAAATGAAGGATTCTGAAGATTTGAACTATTTCTTAGGCCTTGAAGTGTTCTCTTTTGATGATGGCCTATCTCTCTTTCAAGCTAAATATGCTTATGATTTACTTTATGGGGCTAATCTCTCTGATAACAAGATTGAATCTACTCTTTTTGAACCCAACATCAAGTTCACTCCTCAAGAAGACACCTTATTAGAGGATCCTATACTCTACTGTTTGTTGGTTAATAGTCTATCTTACTACCAACTATCTTGACATTGCCTATGCAGTTTACATAGTTAGTTCATAGTAGCATCTTGTACCACACACTATGTAACTATCTCATGCATCCTTCAATATATTAAAGATACCTTGTTCCATGGTCTTCATTACTTTGCTAGTTCTTCCCATACTTTATGAGCATAGTATGATGTTGACTAGGGTGGCGATTCTCCTAATTGTTAGAATATTACTAGTTATTATATTTTTCTTTGTGACTATTTTATCTCCTAGTGTAGTAAGAAACAAATATTTCTTGCTTTTTCTAGTACTGAAGTTGAATATCTTGCTCTTCAAAATTCTACTTTTGAGTTCTTTGGCTTCAATAGTTACTTGCTAATTTGGGCCTTTTACCAAACTCACCTATAGAACTTTAATGTGATAATCATAATGCTATTCAAATTGCTCACAATGATATTTTCCATAAATACACCAAGTATATTAAGATTGATTGTTATTTTATTCGATAGCATATCATTGGTGTGGCTCTTTGTCTACTTCCTTTTGGCACCTTAGACCAAGCAACTAACTTATTTACCAAGTCTTATAATATAGGCCGTTTTTGAACTTTGGTAGACATATTCAAGCTAGCTCCTCTTTCCCATATTGAGTTTGAGGGATGGTGTTAATATACTTATTATAGAATTTCCTAATTTTATGTTCTTTCTTATTTGGTTAGGTTGACCTTTGATTCTAACCTAATA
Source organism: Erythrophleum fordii (assembly GCA_032878935.1). NCBI lineage: Eukaryota > Viridiplantae > Streptophyta > Magnoliopsida > Fabales > Fabaceae > Erythrophleum > Erythrophleum fordii. The sequence continues at coordinate 28,325,872 of JAVQMF010000058.1, read as the reverse complement.
ATTGGATTATAGGTTGATTTATCCTTTTTTTTTAATTCAATCTTTTGTGTATATAAATCTATATAATCTCAATGAAACATACACACAATTTATATAGAAAATTCTCTTTTTTGGTCACATTTTCTTTGAAGCTAACAACACTTAACATCTTTCTTATTTTAAAAATACTGCGTGACTTTTATCTAATTTGTTTTAAGTTAACTTTATACAAAATATATGTTTCTTCCTAAAATAAAATTAATTAATAAACTATTTTTACTATCATATTAAGAATAAAACCATACTTAACATCAATTTAGTCTTTTTACTATAAGAATAAAATTATAATATCATTTTATGCAGAAAGTTAGCTCCTTTAACATAAAATAAATTAGGGGAAAGTTTTCTGTAATATATAGGTAAGTGAATTATTTAAAGCAAAAGAGATATTAAATAATTGAACTAAACCTAAAAAAATGTTAGCCTAACTTACTTAACTTTTAAAAATCAATATTGATACAAAAAAAAAAATATTATTGTGAATTTTTTATTATTAAAAAAAATCTAATCAATGGCATGCATGATAGATCCACCTATAGTTTCATGAAAGTCAACATGCCAGATCCATTTGGAGTACCTTGCGTTAAATATTTTCGGTTGTTAGGGAAGCATAATGCAGAGAGATGCGCCCAATTTCAACGAATGTGAGAACGTGGATTGACTTTGGCAGTATAGATTAATTGCTTCTGAAAGAGATCCTGAAAGAAACGGTGAGTATGATAGCATAGACATTCCACTAGGATAGCACCCAAGCAACATACCAACAAAAAAAAAAATAAGTAGAAAAAGTTAAAAAAAAATTACAATTTTAAATTTTACATTAAAGATATTTATACTAAAAATTTTAAGTTCTAAAATTATTATAAAGAATCTTAGATTAAAAATTTTAACTGTACAAAAAAATTATAGTTCAGAACCCTAGCTAAGTAAAATTTTTTGACTTTTGGAAATCCAAGATATTGAACTACAAATGGATGGACTTTTCACTTTTGGCTGCTGGAAATGGATGGATTTCTTGTTTATAGTGCTTACTTGATAGAATATTGAGGTGTGGATAGGGAGAGCAAAAGTCTTCAAATTTGAAAGTCCACGCTGGATTATCCAATTTAGAGACTTGTATTTCGAGTTTTTTTTTTTTTTCGTAGGGATAGGGATGGATAAGAAAGTCTTCCAAAGAGTAATTTGGAGGTAGAGACAGATCATACTCTTTGTCACCAGGAGTCCTTGTCCTTGTTAAAACAGTGAGTATGATAGCATAAATATTCACTAGGGTAGCACCTAAGCAACTTATTAACCAAAAGAAAAAAAAGCAGAAAAATAAAAAAATAAAACAAGAAAAATTATAATTTCAAATTTTAAATTAAAAGTATTTATACTAAAAGTCTTACATTTTAGAATTATTTTAAAGATTCTTAGATTAAAAATTTGTAGTTCATGAAAAAAATTATAGTTTAGAATTCTATGTTAAATTTTTTTATTTTTGGAAATGCAAGATATTGCATTGCAAATGGATGGACTTTTCACTTTTGGTTGCTAAAATTGGATGGATTTATAGTTTATAGTTCTTACTTGATGGAATATTGAGGTGTGGATAGGGATAGCAAAAGTCCCAAAATTTGAAAATCCATGCTAGATTGTCCTATTTAGAGATTCGTATTTAGAGTGCATTCTTTTTTTGTGGGGATGGGGATGGATAAGAAAGTCTCCCAAAAAATAATTTAGAGGCAGAGACAAATATCATACTCTCTATCATCTAGAGTCCCTGTTCTCATTAAAAATGTGAGTATGATAGCATACATATCCATTAGGGTAGCACCCAAGCAACATGCCAACCAAAAAAAGAGTAGAAAAATGAAAAAAATAAAACAAGAAAAATTATACCTTTAAATTAAAAATATTTATACTAAAAGTCTTACATTTTAGAATTATTTTAAAGATTCTTAGATTAAAAATTTGTAGTTCATGAAAAAAATTATAGTTTAGAATTCTATGTTAAATTTTTTGATTTTTGGAAATGCAAGATATTGCATTGCAAATGGATGGACTTTTCACTTTTGGTTGCTAAAATTGGATGGATTTATAGTTTATAGTTCTTACTTGATGGAATATTGAGGTGTGGATAGGGATAGCAAAAGTCCCCAAATTTGAAAATCCATGCTAGATTGTCCTATTTAGAGATTCGTATTTAGAGTGCATTCTTTTTTTGTGGGGATGGGGATGGATAAGAAAGTCTCCCAAAAAATAATTTAGAGGCAGAGACAAATATCATACTCTCTATCATCTAGAGTCCCTGTTCTCATTAAAAATGTGAGTATGATAGCATACATATCCATTAGGGTAGCACCCAAGCAACATGCCAACCAAAAAAAGAGTAGAAAAATGAAAAAAATAAAACAAGAAAAATTATACCTTTAAATTAAAAATATTTATACTAAAAGTCTTACATTTTAGAATTATTTTAAAGATTCTTAGATTAAAAATTTGTAGTTCATGAAAAAAATTATAGTTTAGAATTCTATGTTAAATTTTTTGATTTTTGGAAATGCAAGATATTGCATTGCAAATGGATGGACTTTTCACTTTTGGTTGCTAAAATTGGATGGATTTATAGTTTATAGTTCTTACTTGATGGAATATTGAGGTGTGGATAGGGATAGCAAAAGTCCCAAAATTTGAAAATCCATGCTAGATTGTCCTATTTAGAGATTCGTATTTAGAGTGCATTCTTTTTTTGTGGGGATGGGGATGGATAAGAAAGTCTCCCAAAAAATAATTTAGAGGCAGAGACAAATATCATACTCTCTATCATCTAGAGTCCCTGTTCTCATTAAAAATGTGAGTATGATAGCATACATATCCATTAGGGTAGCACCCAAGCAACATACCAACCAAAACAAAAAAAAATTATAAGTAGAAAAATAGAAAATAAAACAAGAAAAATTACAATTTTAAATCAATGATATTTATACTAAAATTCTTAAATTTTAAAATTATTTTAAAGTCTCAGATTAAAATTTTTTATTGTACGAAAAAAATTATAGTTCAAAACTCTAATTTAGATTTTTTGATTTTAGGATTCTTTCTAATAGTTTAAGAATTTAAGGTTTTTCTAGTATAAATATCTTTAACATAAAGTTCTAAATTATAACTTTTCCTAAAACATGTTGCTCACTTCCCCTCCACACACAAAAATAAAAGTAAAAATAAATGTAAGTATAAACAAAAGGAAAGAAAATTACATTTATGGACCTTAAATTTGCAAAAATTATTTTTGGAAAGACTTAATTATCACGTTGGAAAGATTTAATTGTAACTTTAAGAAAATTCAGTTATAACAAGGTCCTTTATTATAGATTTTTTAATTTAAAATCATTTGATTACAATTTTTCCTAAATAAAAAGGAGGATAGAACAAAGCCCAAAAAAGTTAGTCACGGCAATAGTAGCTCGAGAGTACAATAAACTAGTAAAGGGAAGGAAAACAAAGTGTGAACAACTACCAAATTAATATATATATATATATGAGAAACATTTTTGTATTTATGCAGTAGTCTAGATTTATATCTAGACTATTGTATCTGTATATATGTACTGTAGAAGAGAAAAGTTTTGATATTAGTCTCAATTAAGAGTAACATTACAAAATATTAAGGTTAATTTAAAAATCCATTTTACATATGTTAGTAAGATTTGACAATTTTTTTTAAATGATCAAAGATGAATGTCTCGCTCTGTTTAAAAAATTAAATATAATCCTAATTAAGAAAATATTTATTATACTTGGATAGTACTGAAAAATTCAGTTATATTGCCATTCTTATTTTGATAAATAAATTATATTCTTGCTTAAAATTTGAGACTTAACTCAACCATGATTTAAAATTGAATTATGTAATTTCTTTTTAAAAATATTTTGATTATATGGCAAAATATAGATGAAAATAGTATTAAGTACTTAATATTTATTATATACATACAAAAAATAAACTCCCTAATTTGGTAACTTTTTTTTAAGAAAAAATAAACTCAAATTGATAAGCTGTCTTACTGTTTAAATTAATTCTCATGCATATTTAAACAATAGTTTGATCTTTGGTTCGTACACAAAAAGACACCCAAAATTACCCTAAATACGTTGAAATAAAAAAAATTGAATTAATTAAATACTTGGATAACATTTTTTAAGAATAATATTATTAAATGAATGAATTGATTTTCAAATAAGATTTTGTTTAAAAAATTATTAATTTAGATCTGGCCTTTGGATGAATGATTGTATAAATTCATAGAATTTGAAGTAAAAATTGACACACTTATATCTCTTCATATTTGATTATAGGAAGTTACTTTCGCTACTTCAACCATTGAATTACAAATAATTATTTATATTGATCTTGTACACCGAATTCTAGAAAATTAAATAACATTAAGTATGTAATTAAATAACATCTCTCTCTCTCTTTTTTTTGGGTAAAAAGAGGGGGCTAAATGCCCTACAAAAAAAAAGGAGGCTAAAAACTTCGGGAGAAGGAGGTCCCCACAAAATCTGCTCTAAAAGTGAGACTAAGGAAAAGAGGAATACAACCCTAAACAAAAAGCCCATTAGGGTTATTAAGACTATGATTAGCTAAAAGGTCAGCAGACACTGATTAGCCTCATGAAGAGTACGAGACACCTTGACATCCCAATTCTTGTTCCTAGGGTGCTTGATCAGTTTCACAACACCACTGCTGTTGGTGTGTTCATTTAGAGCCTTCACAAGATTGGAGGAGTTTCTCAAGATGAATTTTATGGTAACCGTATTGCCACACAAGTTCAAGCCCGAGGAGTGCACCCCACGCTTCTGGCTTGTAAGAAGTTGCACCACCCGATATTTCTAGAGAAGCCACAAACCCATTCCCTCATTAGATTGCAAAAGATACCACCAAAACCCACATGCCCTGGGTTCCCTTTACTAGCTCCATCATAGTTAATTTAATTTAGTTTAATCCAATCTTCCCTCAGAGGCCACCATTTGATGTTGTCTTTTTCGTTATGCACGAGTTGCTGAATGCATGTACTTCTTCTTGCCTCCATAATCCTTGTAACAAATTTCTGTATCTTGGCAATTAGAGAGTGCTGTCACTACAAAAATATAAATTTTTAGTGACGAGTTTTAGTGGCAACTAAAAATTTGTTGTCGCTAAATCTATACTTTTAGTGGCAACCTTATTATATTGTCACTAAAAGTAGTCACTAAAAATCATTATTCATTTTAGCAAATGTTTTAGTGGCGACACAAAAAGGTCGTCACAAAAAAGTTTTAGTGGCGATAATAATGTTGTCACTAAAACATTTTTAGTGGCGACATAAATATGGTTGTTACTAAAAGTAACTTTTCGTGACGATAATTAGTCGTCACTAAAAGTTATAAAAAAAACTTTTTTTTATTTAAAAATTTTTATGCCAAGACTTTTAGTGGCAATGCTAAGTCGCGACTAAAAGTAACTTTTAGTGACGACTCTTATATGTTGCCACTAAAAATATCTTTTAGTGACAATATATAATCGCTACTCAAATCCACTTTTAGTGATGACCTGCTTAAGTTGCCACGAAAAGTTTGACAATTTTTTTTTTTTAATTTTCATTATTGAGATTTGAAATAAAGACCTAAAATAAATTACTTTTTCTAATTTAAGCCTTTTGTCCTTTTTTTGGTTTTTTATTTTTAATAATAATGAAATTTTAATATAATTTTAGAAGTTAAGAAGTTCAATATTAAATATTAAATTTTAATCATGGGTAATTTTATTTTTTAACTAGAAATAACTTCTAAAATATTTTAAAAAGTATGTAATTAGTAATTAAATATTTAAAATTTATTTATTTCATTATTTTTTAATATAAATGATTTAAAAAATATATTTAATTATCATCAGTTTGACCACACCTTATAACTATCCCAAAATCCCTTATTCAACCTGAAGGTGATGAGTTATTATTTAATTTTCTAATATTATTTCAATTTATGTTAATTTTAAATATTTGTATAATTAACTAATAAATATTCAATTTTTGTAGATTTAAACCAAATAATAATGAAGTTCGAGCAAGGATAATAAATATTCTTAAAAATAAATATGAAGGTCCTTGGAGTAGTTGAAAAGATGTTCCTTCTGAATATCAAACATTATGGTTTGCTGAATTTAAGATAAATTTTGTTTCTTATATTTTTTTTATGTAATCATAATATCATGTATTTTATATTTTTATAATTATAATCTTTAATTTTTTTAGAAGTATTATGAGTGGAGTTTTGACGACAATGATAAATTTTGGAAGAATTGGAAAAAGAAAGTGGTTGACTGACTTAGAGATTTAATTAGTAAAGTACGAAAGACAGGAAGAAAGCCTAATTGGATTAGCGAATCCATTTGGGAAGAGTTGTGTGCAAAATGGAATACTTCATAATATTAATCACTCTGAGAATAGATGAGAAAGAATAGAGCTTCTAGTTCTAAGTTTGGTTCATCATTACATACTGGGGGATCTATATCAATGCTTGAACATGCCAAAAGATTGGTAATTAATTTTATTTTTATAAATATTTATTTATAATTTTAAATGTATATTTATCTATTAATATTAATTTTTATTTTGTAGGCACAAGAATTAAGAAGGCCACCAAGATATTCTGAGGTCTTTTTAAAAACTCATCAACATAAAGGAGTTTGGATTGATAGAAAATCTCAAACTGTTTATGTAATTATGATTTTATTTTTAATTTATATTTGTAATTATAATTTTATTTATAAAATTTTTACTTATTTTGTTATTTACTTTTTAGGATGAATATATACATCTTAAAAATTTATGTGAATGCAGAGGAGAGAATGTTTCAGAATTAGATTTATAGCTATAGGCTGCTGAAGGAAAAAAAAAAGGTTCAGTTTATGGTATTGGAAGTATGTCTGATAATATATTAGGAAATCCTATGTCTGGATATACTGATACTCGATATCCATCATATCCTCACTCTTCGTATATCTAAGAAATTGTGAAAAATGAATTTATAACTTTGGCTCAACAAACCCATGATGCCCAACTTGAAGAACAAAGATTACAAATTGAACAGTTTCAACAAGAATTAGATGAATTCAAGAGTATTGTTCAACATCTTTCACAACAACAACATCAAGATGATGCTGGGCTAAGTTCCTTTTATAGACCATATATTTCTCATTTAGATAATGAGAATATAGATGATAATGTCAATGAGAATGAAGATAATTGTTAAATTTTGCAAATTTTATGTAATATAATATATGTAATTAAATTTGTATTAGATATTTTTTCCTATTTTATTTAAATTTAATATTTTTATTTCATAACTTATATAATATTATATATTATTTATTTATTCAATAAATTTCACTATTTATTAACTTATAATATGTGTGTATATATATGTATATTAGTTTATTGTATATAATATATACATACCAAAATTTAATAATATATAATAACTTTTATATATATATATATATATATTAAGTTATAATATATTGGGTAGCAAAATTAGATGCCATGAATGTAATAAAATTACATTGTTAATAGACTCAACGATGGTAGGAAATTAGGCACGCAAATCAAACTTGCTAACTTGACCAATTTTTTCATTCCTTTTTATAAATTTCAAGCTTTCGGCATGATTAAACAAACCTTTGCTTATTATTATTATTAATTCCGATCAATTCCATTTTTAAAAATTTTTATACCAGTGCGTTTATTAATTAGTATACTAAATATATGTAAACTAATTTTTAACAAGATAAAATAAAATATACAATTATTTAGTTATTAATAAACTACATTTTTTAAAATTAAATTTATAAATATTTGCAAATTTATTAACTTTAAAAATTAAATTAAATTGAAAGAAAATATTTCTTACCATAATTCTGTCGGAAAAATCCGACAGAATAAGCAACAGAAATTACAGTAGGAAAAAATTGTGACAGACTTAGAGTAAAATGTATGAAATTTTGATAAAATTTTAATTAAATATGTGAATAGTGCCTTTCTACCATGGATCTGTCGCAAATATGGTCTCCCCCACGTGGCTATACAATATATATTATTTACATACATTCTAAATATTATAAATATCTATTAACAATAAATGTATATACTATTTATTATTAATTCTAAATATTATAAACATTTACTAAATTAATTCCTACAAACTATTAGAGATTATTTATTAATAACCATCAGAAATGTAATTTTTTTAATTTTTAATTTATATTATATTTATTTTTTTACCAAAATTTATAATACTATTTATTAATAATTATTATAGACATTATTTTTTAACTATTTTAAATCAATTAAGTTATTAACATTCTATTTATATTAAATGATTAAACATAAAAATAAAACTAAAAATAAAAATAAAGATGAATAAGGGTATTTTTTTAATTTATTTGTAATCCAAAAAGAAAGAAGCATGAACATGTGAAACAAATGTGTAGGATAAAATGCCCTATGTATTACAAATTGGAAAAATTAGAATTAGAAAATTTAAATTGAAGGCTAAAAATCTTAAATTTTAAAAATTATTTTAAAGAATTTAAAAATTAAAAATTTAAATTACATAGAAAAGTACTATAGTTCAAGATATCAAGTTAAAATTTTTTATCTTAAAATATTTTACAATAATTTTAAATTTTAAAATTTTTTAATTCAAATTATTTTTAACTTGAAATTTTAATTATTTTTTCTTATAAATATCTTGATTTGTTTAACTAATTTGTAAATTTTTTTTATAATTTTAAAATTTTTTAAATTTAATATCTCTCATTAAATTTTTAACCATATTTTATTAAATTTTGATCATCTAACCATCATATATTATTTTAATTTTTTAAATATGCATGATTAGAAATAAAAAAAATAAATAATAAAATTAATTTAAATAATATATATACATATATATATATATATATGCATATATTACGTAATGCAACATATTGGTATGTTAAGTTGTTTAATTAATGTAAATCATATACATTCAAATATTTAAAATAATATATGATTAACAATGATGAAAAAATTCAATAAAATACTAATAATATTTAATTAAGTATTTATTATCAAATTTTATATTTGAAATTATGACAAATAAACTTTCTTTTAATAAAGAATCAATATATGAATTATAAAAATTCCCACATATTATGTTTTTATTAAAAACGAATTAATAGTATTTTTTTAAAAAATTTCACTTAATCTTATCATTTTTAAAAATCCACTTGATACAATAAGCTTTGTATTACATTAAGCCAAAGTCTGATATATCCATGCTCCAATGGAAGCCAATAGCTAGGCTCGTCGTCTTAAAGAAATCATATTTTATTTGCAAATGACATACCGGTGTGTTGATTGGAGCTTTTTCTAAACTTTATTTTAGCATCTCTTCCCCCCAAACTCTGAAATATCGAAATACTATGGCGCGATGCTCCATCCCCTTGTCTTCATCCCGCCCTCACTAGATGGCCTTAGATGATTAGCACTGCTTCATCTTGCACATGCCGTTATTGATTATTCATCCAATGTGAAGATCATGCTCCAGTAAATGGTAAAACTCATTTGCCCACCCTAAAACCCTAGAATCTATAAAACCCCAAAATCTTTCTTCTTCTTCATCTTTATTGGTTTCAGTCAAAGAGCCTTATTTAAGGGTACTTCCAAGGTCCGTTGTGAAAGGGAAGTCTTACTTCAGTTGTGCCATAAATCACGGTAAAAATTTCATGTCATAGATTTCTATTTTACCCTCCTTTAATAAGATGCTCTATTTTAATTTTGTTGCTTCTTCTTTGAATGATAAGAGGTACAATGCTTCTTGTTTGAGGTGGTTATGGTTTCATGGGTTAATGATATGTAGGGTTCACTAAGCTTTAAGTTATTTAGTGTTCTATTTGGATTTCATGATGAAACCCCACATGCTTACTAATAAAAACAAATTGCATCTGTTATTTTATTACTCATTTTAATTTTTTCTTTACTTACCCTGTTGATATGAATCACATTAGCTTTTTCTCTGAAAAGTTGTGATTTATGTCTTGTGCTACTTTGTTAATTCATAACAGGGGCCACACCAAAAGGTGTTTTGATACTAATGTGGGTACTTAGACTTACCATATGTATATATATATATATATATATAACAAAAACTATCTGTTTACTATGTGTCATGCTCTAGATTCTAGAGGAAGCAACATCCATCAATTGTTTTTTGGATTTCATCCAATCTCCTTCATGTTCTACATTAGAGCGTAAATATGTTTCCTTCCAATTATAATATCCCGTGATGCAGATACTCAACTGGAGTTTTGTATACTTGTTGACTGGGGACCATTAAATTCAAGAACCTGGCATATCGGAGAGAATTATGTAGAAGAAAGGTGAGATTCATATGGGTAGGTTTTGCTGTGGCTCACCTCTAATCTCCATAAATTCTCTTTAATATAAAAAAAAATGTATTGGCCAAATTTAATCGTCTTTGTTGGTTATAATATGGTTCTTAAAATGATATTTTTTTATTTTTCTTTTTTTTTTCCTGGATAATAAATTGAATATCAGAAAGTTCGTCCCTACAATCCTCACATGCAATATTTAAATATAATGCACCTTTTCCCGTCACGTTAATATTCCAATAAAAAGCCATGTATGGTGGTCTTCCCTTTACTGATGTGGTTAGTAGTTAATGGAAACCTTAATTCTTTGATATATAATTTGGTTGGTTGAGGACGAGAGCAACCTCTATTTTTCTTTTTTCCTCTTACTATCAGTGGTGGTTGTTTAGTTGTCATTTGCTTCACTTTAAAATGGTCAAACGTTACTGCAAAGTGAAAGCGACTTTGCTTTTGTCCTCTGGCCAAAGCTATTAGTACTTATCATTTGAAGCATCAATCTCATATGAAGACATCATTTTTGTAATATATAATCATTCTATGGGTAAATTATTAAAATTTCATTCAATTTAAAGGAATAATGAATGAAAATATAGTTAAATATAACTTTATTATTATATTTTCATTCATGCACTTACCTTATTTTAAATTTAAGATGACTTATGGGTTACTGAACTTATGCCACAATTTGTTACATGGGATGCAGGAAAATTAGAAAGCAGAGTAAAAGGAAGAAAGAGAAGGAATTGTGTGGCACAATAGAGAAAAGTAGCCACCATCTGAGCTTAGCAATACAAAAGAGTTGGACTAAAACAAGAAGGCTTGAGGCAGAGCTAGCTTGCTGGACTAAAACAAATGATGGAACAAATGATGCAAGCACAATTGGCTACTTTGATGGCTTTTATCCAACAAGTAATTTTGTGGCTTTTCCTCCTTTTCTTACCTTTTTTCATGTATCCATTTTTATAAGTTTGGTACAGTTTAATACAATGTGGGTTAGCTAAAATTATAGTGTGTTTACTTTATACTTAGGTTTAGTGTAAAAGTTGTTCCTTGTTTATTATTATTGCAACTTCTCTTCATCTCATGTTTCAACTACTTAAGCATACGATTATGTTTCTAAAATTCATGTATGTTTCATATTAGGAAATTTTGTGGATTATTGTCAAATCTTATTGTAAAACCCCCGACGTGCATGCCATATCTCCCTATTTGCATGTGTTGACTTGAGCTGCCACGTAGAATGTTTGCTTCCTTCTGCAAGTTCCAAAATGCCCCTTTACTCATTCATTTTTGTTGGGCTTTCGGTAATTTCCTTCTCCAATTTCTGCCGCACTAAACCCATACCTACACCCATTCCTTCGGTCAGAGAAAACTGAACTTCATCTCCTTTTCTCTGTTTCCTCGCCATTTTTACTGTTCCCTGAGTTCATCTTCTTCTGTTGTTTTCTGGTTCAGACTTTGCTGCTGGAGGTTGAGGACTCTAACGCCAGAAACACACCATCTTCCAAGCTCGGAGTTGCTGCCGTAAGTTGCATTTTCTGGTTCCAGTTCATAGACTTCCCCTCCCCTGTTTTGCTTGTTCTGTATGTAGTTCTGTGTGTGTGGCTAGCTGATTGAAGGGGTGAGTAGAAAAAAGAGGGTTGCAAGGGGATAGATAGATATAGATGAACCTATAACTATGTATATGTGGGTTGTATGGGTATGGAAGCCAAGAATGGAAGAGAGAAGGGTGAGTTTATCCGTGCCGGGGCGAAAATGGAGAGGTCAGCTGGAAGTTTTCCAGAAAATATTTCACCGCGGCGAACTAATGAATTGGCTGCGGCTAACGAGTCCAGAGAGGAATTTGGCAGCGGCGGAAAGAGGTGTTGGCCGCGGCCAATATCGAGAGCTTGAGCGAGGAAGCTCCAGGAGGCTTCTTCGCCGCGGCGCCATGTATGTTGGCCGCGGCGAATGTCCAACTCGCCGCGGATTAGTGATATAAAAGAGGGTTAAGCAGAGGAAAATTGGCCGCGGCTAACATGGCGAAAGCCCCTATAGTGCCTAGGAAACCTTAGTTTTTCATATGTTAATCCAAGGAAATGAAGAATAGGCATTAATGTCGGGTAGGCTAAGTTAATGAGAAAATTCTTCTGGTTGTTTACACTCTAAATCTGTTGAACGGGTATTGTAGGATATTCAGGAGATTGAATTAGAGCTGAGGGCTGGGCAGGAAATATTGATATCATCATAAGAGGTGAGTAAGTAATGCGGACCGTAAGAAATTCCTATTTCTTATTTTCTTACTAAGTTTCCTTGCAGTGTTCTGATATTTGGAAATCTATTTATAGAGAGACGTTTTTAAATGCTTGCTATATGATTGATTTAAATATGAACTTTTGCAAATTGATACCTGTTGAGTTATTTGGAAACTCTGATATTGAAATGATATGGAAGGTACTCTGTCTGAAATGTGATCTGAGAAAGGTATTAAATCTGAAATGTGATTTGAGAATTTGTGTTAAATTTGAGAGGTTATCTACTCAGAACTCTGTAGCTAACAGCAGTAGTTGTTAGCCTTGGTGCACCATGATCTGGACCTCAGCTAGCAGGGGTTTTGCTAGCCCCGCGTGGGTAGCTACCACACGTGGAGTTAATTATTTCGCAAGCAAAGTGCTTTACGTCTGTGGTTATTTTCTCCGCGAGCTGTGTGCTCTGCGTCTGTTTTAATTCAGTTCTGCTTAGATACTTCTGATGCATTTTTAAGAAAACGATCTGCTTGAGGCTTGTTTTGAGCATGGTGATTATATATATATATATATATACATATAGATATTTTTACGGGCCTTGTCCCTAAGATTTTTAAGGGTCGGCGTTATTTATTCACTGAGTTTCAAACTCACTCTTTCTTAAATTTATTTTTCAGAGAGCGTTGAAGACCCTAGCCTAGCCCGAGCTGCCGACTAGTTGTAGATCTCCTGTTTTGTTTCATTTGGTGAGCCCACAATTGTTCATGTGGGTGTATTTTGTATTATGAATTTGTTTTGTTCTGAACAAAATAGAATGTGGCTCCACTGAATCAGAGTTAGGACATTTCCCCCTCCCTAGATGTCTATATTTTGATATATTTTGGGATGTATTGGTGAATTGACTGGTTGTAGAAATGTCGGGAGGTCCAATTTATAGAGGGGACTCTGCCGAAATTTCTACAAAAGTCAGTGATGACACTCTTGGTAATGGTATGGGGGATTTGTTATCTTTTGTGCCAGTATATAAAATCTGTGGGTTGTGACACTTTTGGTGCAAAACTTTAGGTTGTGCTAAAAATGTATTAATATTAAATTTTGAATAATATGCTAAAGTTTAATGACTTAGTATTGGACTACACACATGTATAACTAGAAAATGAGATGCTTAGTATTGTAACTTAGGCTATCATGATCTTTCTGATCAATGAATTGCTTCTATGATGTATTTTGATAGACTGTTATGTTACTTTTGTAAGTTACACCCAATGGTGAAATAAGATTGACTACACATGAACTTTTTCAGACATTGATCATATGATGGTTGAAATATGGGCTTTGGGTGAATTGCTTTGCATTTCACTTGCCTTTCACTTTTCTTTAATTTTCATCCATGAAAGAAACAAAAACGAAAAAAGAAATGATGTGGTAGCATGGTTGAATGAGTGGGTAATATAGCCAAAATGTCAGGCATTGGGTTTCCTATTGGTTTAGTGAAATCCATAATCACTTTAAATATTATGTTGAAATAAACTTTTTTTACACCCATTTTTGCGTGATTTTTTTTTATATGAAGGAATTGTAATAATTTCATTGTTTTTGTAATAGATTCCTCTCAAGAATTTGGTATAGTGTGGAGTTTTTAATGAATTCTCGAGTATATATTCTTTGTTACTTATTTGCGTTTTACATAAGATGTTTGAAGAAATCAAAATGTGTCATCTAGAGTAACCAATAGCCAACTCCAAAATTCATGTTCCAAGGCGCGCCATTCCCAATTGCATAGTCGTCTCCGAGGTTATCTGTTAACCAAGCTGAGTCTGAGGTTGAAGAAGGTACGGCATCGATGATCAGGAAGGATGTGACTCCTGGTAGCTAATGCTGAGGGGCACTCTCTCAGTACATGTAAGGTTAACTCATTTCCACTGCATGCATGGCAAGAGTTAGCAGCTCCACCCCATCTCGCATGACGGTTGTTGGTATAGAGTCTATTGTGGGCAAAGTCTGCAGAAAAATCCTCACTCTTTCAGGCCCGTTCCACCAAAAAGAGGATTTGTTGCCATGCATGTTATTCATAATGCAAATGCCATGCTCCCATCATCCCATCTAATAGAATCATGGCCTAGCATCTCACATGGAGGAGGAATGACATGCAGCTTGAAGATGATCTCATTAGGGATCAGGCCATGGAGCTTAGTCTAATCCCAATCTTCTTATGTATTAATGGCATCGGCAACTCTCCAGCTAGCAGTGCACCACCCAATGGCCTCTTGATTGACCAAATGGGCAAGACGCATTTTATTATCAATCCATTCTGCATCCCAGATGCTCGCATCATTATCATCTCCCACTTCCACCATCGTGTGCATTCAATATGCTTCCAAACTTACTCAATGGCATGCCAAAAGGGAGAGGCTGCTTGTCTCATCTTCGAAAAATGAACAATGGGATCTCCTTTATTATACCTGTGCTGTATTACATTGGCCGAAATAGTAATACTTCCGGAGTTTTTGAGAAGGTCTCACCCCATCTTCATCAAACATGCTCCATTCATGGCTTTCAAACTTTTTATTCCCAGTCCCCCATTTTATTTTTGGTTTTCATATTTGGTGCTAACCAATTAAATAGGTTTTACGTTGAGAAGCATCGTGTCGCCACACAAAACTTCTTTGGAGCTGCTCAAGTCTCATGCAAATAGTTTTTAGGGTTGATCAGAAGACCAATTTAGCCAAGGTTAACCTCCTCGCCATATTTAGGTTAATCTCCTCTTTACTTTATCAACCACGAAATTAAAGTCTTTTGTGCGAGCTCTACTATAAGACAGCGGCGCATCTAGACACATCCCTAAATCTTTTATAGCTTTGAGGCCCAACAATCTAGTAATTTCCTCCCTCAATAGCATTAATACATGTTTGGGGACGTAAATACTTGATTTATAAGCATTTACCCTTTGGCCTGACAAGCTGCAAAAAATATTAAGACATTTTATGGGACATTAAATTTGATTTAAGGATGCTTCTCAAAAAATAAAAGATCATTAGCAAACATTGAGTTACTTGTGGACCATTTTTTCCCACTTTAATTGGCACCTGTTTTTTTTTTTTTTTTTAAATCCTTCCTCAGTAAGGTGAGTTAATTTCTCTATGGCCATAACAAAGATATAGGGAGATAGTGAGTCACCCTCTCTAATTCCTCTGAAGGGCTTGAAACTTGTAGTTTTACTTTCATTCCAAATGATTTGAGTTGACAGAGTAGAGATACCGTCCATAATAACATTTAAGAGAAAAGGGTGGATATTTACCTCAAGAAGAGTATTTCTGATAAAGTCAATTGATGCAGTGATAGGCCTTTCTCCAAATCAATTTTGATTGCAAATCAGCCTTTTTTCTTTCTTAAGTTCTTCATACTGTGAATGAATTCCTGAGTGATGACAATGTTCTCCTGAATGTGTCTTCCAAATATAAAGCTAACTTGAGATGGTGCAATTAATTAGGGGAGAACACGCTTGACCTTGTTCACAATTATCTTTGGAATGCATTTGTAAATAACATTGCATAAGGATGTGGGTCTAATTGGGTAACTTTCTCAGCGATATCAATCCTGGAGATGAAAACGAGGGAGGGTGCTATTTATTACATTGATGTCTTCTTCCTGATTAAAAATCTACTTTGATAAAAAGATACATGTCAGGCTTCATAGTATCCCAATTATGTTAATAAAAGATGGCTGAAAATCCATCCATGCCTGGAGCCTTTAGGGCTCCAATAGAGAAAAAAGCCTCCTGAATTTCTTGGTTAGTCACTTGCCTTGCCAGATTGCCAAGGGAAAATTCACTGTCGTATGGCTCAAAGGGGTATTAACGCCATCATCGGTGAATAAATCCCTAAAGAAGTTTGTCACCATCTCTTGTAAATTATCGAGGTCCTCCTCCCACTCTCCATTTCTCCTTTCTAAGCATAATAACCCTATCTTTTCTTCTTTTGGTAACTGTTTTAATGTGATAACACTTGGGGTTTTTGTCCCCATCATTTATCGAAGCAGTTCTGGCTTTTTGCAACTAGAGTATTTCTTCTTGTATGAGTACCTCATCCAACTCCTTATGAAGCTCCCTTTCAAGTTTGAAGAGAGCAGGATACGGTTTTTCGAGTGCTACTTGTCTTCCTTTGTAACCCATCATGCCTCCTAAGAATGCGTTTCTTTTTTAAAAATGTGCCTAAAAATATTTTTATTCCTCTTCTTTAGGTCGTTGGTTAAGGTCCCGAGTGAAAAATAAGGGGGTTCTCCTTGCCTTAAAACAAAAGATCTATCAACATTTCCAATATTACTTCCTGAGAGACTACGTAAAACAGGATAATGATTTGAGAACCCAATTCTAGTCATAACTTAAAGGCATCCTGGAAACGGGTCCTTCAAGAATCATTGCATAAGCCTCTATCTAGTTTTTTAAAGACTTTGCTATATCCAGGAATAAGAAGGCCTCTCCGCGTGAACCTATGGTCGTAGGAGTGAACCTTAATTAGATTGCACCCATTTATTCGTTCACCAAATAGATCACATCTACGCTCATTGATGGGAGCCCCTCTAATCTTTTCTTCCTCATTTCTTATGTCATTGAAGTCTCTAATAACCAACCAAGGTTTGGAGATAGAGGAGGCAAGTAATTCCAGTTTTTCCTATAAATGCATTTCAATTCTTCTTTAGGATTTGTATAGACTGCAGTCATGAGCCATTCCTCCTCCCCGTATACAGTGTGATAGGATGGCAAAATTGTATGTCAACCTCCCATATTTTTAAGCTCATGGCATTAGATTTCCAACCCCGCCCCGCCCCCCCAAAAAAAAAAATTCCACTGGCAAAACCATTCCCCGCAACGGTGGTATAACCATCATACCCCAAATCATGAAAAAGCACCACTACTCTAGAATCATTGACTATAGTCTCATGGAGTACCAAGACATCAGTTCTCTGAAGACAAGTCATTATAGAGAAATGCTTCTTTTGAGAACCTTGACAATTCCATACCATAATGAAACGATCCATAAAAACTGTTAAAAAATAATAATAAATAAATAAATAAAACGACCCCACGTCCGGCACTTATTCAAAATACATATCAGTGGCAAAGTCGTCTGTCACAATATTCGTGTTTAGCCCGAGGAAGGCGTGGACTTGAGAACACAGGAGGCTGTCATTGGTGCCATCTAAGTTTAGTGGTTTTATGTTTTCAGGCCTCATAATGTAGCCTATTGCAGGGGGTTTATCATAAAGGTTTTTCAGCCCATTGAGTTCAATCTCCTCCGGGAACCTCTGTTGGTCTGCATTGCAAGGAGAAGTCATTATCTGGGCTTTTTGTGGTCCAATATCAGCATGTGACCGGACACGATGAAAGTTGCCAGGAGTGGGTCTTGGTGAGTCCATCACGGTACGTCTGTGGGTGTCATGCAGTTTACCATTTACGAGTTTTTGGCTAACGGCAGAATGGCGATAGGCATTAGTCGACTCCCTTTGACGGTTTTGTAATGGCACCACTACAGATCTTGCCTTCAATAAGCTCTCCTTTATTGTAGCAGATAACTCCTTATCCTTGTTGATATTCAAGATTGACACAGTTTGAGTAAGGTCCTTCCTTCTTGGATACTTGGTTACAATTGGGAGGTTTTTGAACCACTGTCCATGGGCCGTAAAGGGGGGCTTCAGCCCCTTTTTCTTCTCCATCTAGGTATTTTCCACCATCATTCATATGACTATCTATCTGGCTTTACATTGAGTCATATGAACTTGTGCATCAAAATTAATTCATCTTACCTTGAGACGAAGTTATAGACCTTGGCAACAGGAGCATTTATCAATATCCAGTATGCATATAATGTAGTCGGAATTCTTCTAACCCCTAACAATGAAAAGCTCATATACATATACAAACAAATGTGAAGAATAGTAAGGAGGGAAAAGAACTTTGAATAAGTGAAAAGAACTTTGCACACCAAAACACACCAAAACAAAAAAAAAATCGAATTTTACAACATTGAATAATTAAAATAATAAGACTATTGATGTGGTTTTGGGCGTGAAGCAAGCTCATGAACAAAGGTTCCTCACAGAGTAAATATTAATTTATTACTCCTTCATAACATACAAAAAAAATAATGACTTTATCAAAGGAAAATAATAAATAACACTGGAAAAATAATTGACAAGCTCATAAATCACTCAATGTCCTCCTACTCTATCTCCATCCGCTTGTTTGTGATATCATCCTCAAAAGTCTCCTCAAGATCAACAATTTTAGACAACCTAATCCGCTTGTTCATGATACCATCCTCAAAAGTCTCCTCAAGATCACCAACCAATTTTAGACAACCTACCAATAACATCTTAAACAACAAAATCAATAGTAAAACATTATATATTTATCCAAAAAGAAAACTGACCCACTAAATAGTTATTGTCAGCTTGTCTACATGAGTTGACAAGAAAATAAATAAAATTAAATCTATATTTTGGAATAGATGGCACATCATTAGAAGCTCAAATTGTAGTTAAAAATTGAAAGTTCATCTTGAAAGGATGCGTAGTTGTTCTATATGACCAACTATTCTGGGCAACTCCAAACTGGTTGATAACAAATTCCCTGCCCTAAGACAAAACATTTCTAAACCTCTCGATGAAAGCATGTTTCATAGTTGTATGGATTCAAGTTTCTTGAACATGATAGAAACAACAACAAATTGTAACTATCAAAGAGCATTGTAAGAATAAAATAATCTTAGCACTTGTAGTCATACTGACTCACCTTGAAGAACCGTCTTCATACTCAAAATTTCTTTTAATAAATTAAAGCCAGGCATGGATCACATATGGACAACTCTCACCTTGATTCTTCAATTCTATCAAACTAGTCATTGATTGTGTCAAATATCGTATCCATCTTTGAAAACTCTCACCTAAATTGCAAAATAAATGGAACATATAAATAATAGGGAGAATTAAATATGGCTGACACCCTGACATCTTATGTTACTATAACCTTGGATTGCGATATGTATTAAAAAAAGATTTACTATAATTTTTTTTAAAAGGCTTTAATAAAGCGTTAGATAGGGGTTAGATTGAGCTTTCTCTACTTCAATTAGGAGTGGAGGCGATGACCTGACAATATATTGGTGTTCATCATTAACATTGACACACTTCTATTGGTTGGGAAAAAAAATGGAAGGAGCATGTTACCTCATTTGCTTGGTTACTACCATACAAAAGCTCAAGCATAGTTGCAATTAATGCCATAGACCTTGTGTAAGAGCTTGAAATTTTCCTTTTCTGTTGCTACTTTATAATACCTGAAAATGCCCTTCACTTTATGTCTGATAAGTTGGTCCTTTTGTCAATTCCTTTCTTGAATTTTTCAGCTACACGCCTCCTTACCAGTACCCATTATTTTGATTAGAGTAGCAGAGGAAAAATCAGCCTAAGTCATCAGCCTCTAGCTCTATTCTTTTCGTTGTAGCTGGACCTTCTTGTGCCTTGTGTTTCTATGTGTGTTTTGGGCTATTTTATCGAGTTTAGGTGTAGAATTTGGAGAGAAAATTTCGTGTAGCTCCTCTTCCCTCAACTTTGCTTTCATAGTGGTATTTCTTCCTTAAGCTTTCTTGAATTCTTAGGTTTCTGCTACTGAACCCACACCTATTGGAGCATTTGATCCTTGTGTACGTCCAACTCAGCTTCCTTATTTTTTTTGTTACTACCTTCCTCTTTCATTTGCTTTGGTTTTTGGCATAATTTTCTCCCACTTCAATCGTGTTATATTTTTGGTTTGGATAGCCATTATATTATACAAAAATCTCTTCATTTTGGTCTGATGCTGCAACTCCTTGATGGTGGGGTAAAAACTGATTCTAAAAATCCCTCTTTTCATTCACAAGTTGCAACTAATTGGTACTGATCATAGGAGCATTGGGCTATCTTTCTAGTACTCTCTTGATTGCTAGAGAGTTAAGGCAGTGAACCGCATCCTTAGGTTAGAATTCAAGCTTTAATTGTGTATGTGTTCCTCCCTTATGGTGTTACTCCTTTACATCCTTATATTTCCAGCACATAGGATTTACTGCCACTAGCTCTGTGCACATGTGTGTGTATGTGCGCTACTGTAGCATGAGAAATGAGGAGGTAGAAACAATTGTTTAATGATATATATATATATATATATATATTCATATTTTTATTGGTATGACATTTGGAGCTGGATAATATAGTTTCTTTGTTGCTTTTGTGTTAATGTTTTGTAGTAATGGTCAGCCTAAAAAAAAAAGGTTTTATTTTATTTTACTTATATATATATATATATATGTAAGGCATACTTGGTGATTTATATTTTTATACAATTATAAATTGAATGAAGAGTATAAATTAATAACTTAGTCAATAGCTCCCTTCTTGTTGATTTTACCACACTTGGATTCAGAACATTTTAAGTTGTTTTTCTTAGATGGTTGATAGGTGAAATAAGTATTTAAGGTTTTGGAAATTACATCGACTAACTATTTAAAATTTAAGGATTTATATGGACACATGAATTAAGGCATTTAGTAAGCAACTAAGTGGGCAAATCACCATTCAAGTAGTAAAATTGAATTGATAATAAGACTATATCTTGTTAGATGGAGGCAATGAGAACGAAGAACTCATAAAGTAAGTTTGTGCGGGTTAGTAGTTGTTAGGAAATGAATTGTATATAAAGGGTTGAAATTATAACTGGGGTAAGTAAGATTGTACTAGATGTTAAGTTAAAGATGAAGAATTTTATGATTGGTCGCAGAAATTATGCAAATATTAAAATATTGTAAATTGGTGTATAAGATAATCGGGCATTTAGTGGCAACTAGAGAATTGACGGAGAATATAAAAGAGAATTATCGGGGTCATCTCAAGAGGTAAGTAAAGAATGCTAACTATAGATAATCATGCATATTTGGATATTGGTATTGGAAATCTTCTTTGTTTTACTGTGGAAAAATTTTAAAACAACCTTCTTAATGTCCTTCAAAAATGGAATACTAATAAGGCACTCTAATATCTTTTTTGATAATATATATACAAAGTTATGAATCTTGATTTACTTCGAGCATGTATATAAGTTAATTCCAGTGAGAGCTATCTGTTCAGAACTCTACAGCTAACTGTAGTCGTAGTTAGCCATGGTGCACTGTGATATGTATCCCAGCTAATAGGGGTGTTGCTAGCCTTGTGTAGTTGGCCACCATACATGGATCTGTTTAGATTTTCGCTAGCTAATTGCTTAACGTCTGTGTTACTTACTCTCGCGAGTTGTGTGTTTTGCGTCTAATTTATTGGTACTGATTTAATGCTCCTGCTAAAATTGATGAATGGTTTTGGTCAACAAGGGACTATTAATCACTATCTTTGATTGAAATAATAGGATTTTCATTTTAAACATAATCTTATGATGGAATAGCTTTTATGTTGTATAGTTAGCATTTTTTTTACTCATCGAACACTCGTTTCACCCTTTTCATTTTCATTTTTTTCCAGACAGTAGGCTTGAGCCCGATCCCTCTTCAGCGGCTTAGAATCAGTTGCTTTCTTTTATTTTTGGGGGAGCCCCACATTTATTTACGTGGGCATATTTTGTGATGTAGTTGAAATCTATTTTGTATTACAGAACATTGTATGTAGTTCCATAAAACTATTGATAGGGTCCTCACCCTTAGAGCTAACTTATATTGGTCTGGATTGTTTATAGAACTTTTGTTTAATGTATTTGAACTGGTTGGTTGCTTGTAGAAATATTGGGAGGTTCAATTTTTAGGAGAGACTTTGCCGAAATTTTTATAAGAGTCAATTGAAACTAAATTTATATAATGCATATATAATTCACAATGATTCCATTTAGTTATGCTATTTGGCATTGATCTTAGAGTTATTTACTACTGTTTAGTAAGAAATTTTGTCTGGTTTTAGTTCATGGAGGCTTACTTCCATTGCCGGTCACACCTTTAGTTGAGGGGTGTGACACCTTGCTATATGACTAATAAACTCATTCTTTCCTCCAGACTCATTTTGTATGTGGTAGCTTGCATTTCTCCTCGAACTAGGTGTATTAGTTGCACTTAGTGGAACTTTTTTATTAGAATACATAGATTTTCTCTTATCATCACTATCTTAGATCTAGATTTTTCAAGTAAAACTTCTTAAAATTAAATTGGGTTTAGAAATTAACTTATAGAGTAAAGAATTGAAGATTAAATTATGGATTTCACACTTTGAAGATTCACCAATATGAAGCCCAAACTCGAGCTCTTTCACAACCAAATTTGATGGAGAAATGATTGCAACAATTTTTAACACACTATAAAAAAAAAAGGTATTTAGTGTCAGTTATTATAGCTGATTTTAGATGTATTTAGTGACAAGAATATAATGTCACTTGCTTAATGTCAGTTGAAACCAATGTTAGTCTTTTTTTTTAATTTTTTAATTAATAAAAGTAAAAAAATTCACTAATGTTTAGTTGGAGGGAATCTGCTTTATCGTCTTCAAAGAAAGAAATCTGAAGGAGACCAAAATCCCATATCCCTAATTAGAAAAAAAGTGAGGCATTTTGTAGTGTGAACGAAGGAGATGAGAGAGAGTGAAGCATTTTGGGTTGAGGTTGACTTCAGAGTTGTGAAATAGAGTGGACGCCAAAGATGGTGGAAATCTAAAAAGAAGCTGATCTGATATTGCCATCTCTCTTTAATAGAGCTTTTCTTTGGCATCTTGCTTCTAGACATTGCTATTGGTTCAGGAGATGTTGCTGCTTGGTCCAATTAAGAGAAATCCTTGGTTTGTATGAATAGTCTTGAGATTAGGTAGCTAGAACAGATTTTGAGCAAAGAGGGTTGCAAGTAACACTTCGATCTATGCTTAATCTCAAAGTAGTTCTGCCTATTTTGGAATTCTGCTGCTCATAAGATTGCTGAGTGAGTTTTAGTTTCAGTCATCTTTGCGAGGAATATGGATTTCGGTTGATTCTTTGTCACACAATTCAAAATACATGAATTTTGGTTTATGCATATCGAAACGGGAAAAGATTGCGAAGCAATGCAGGAAAGAAGAGAAGGTTGTGTATAATAGTTTAAGGGAAAATCAGGTTGGTTTATACATGGGAGATAGACATTTAACAAATGTGAGTGTTATCCTACTGATTCATTGATTCTTTCTAGACTTTCATCTGCTAAAGGGAGTGTCATTGCAAATTTTAATTGCAATATTTTGACACAGTTTAGCTTAGGAATTTTGCTTCATATGTTCCTATAGATGCTTATTTATATTGCATTTTCGATGGAGATGCTTATGATATCTTACCGCCTTGATATTGATCATAATGCTGTGTTTTTCCCTTGAGCTAGTACGATAATATTCAGGTTTGCTTGTGAATGAAAGATCAAGTGATATTTCTTTAATATAGGTTATAGATTGAAGAGAATGAATCTACCATTTCATAGCTTTTGGATTATTAAAATTGTCCGCATCTTTGAGTAGAATGACATATTGAGTAGCTCGCATCTATTAAGGAGGGGACTCTCTGATATTCTTAATCATGCACCCCTTGCCCTTGCTATATGAATCATATATGCAAGACATTAGGTGCCTCTACAAAATGACATTTTTTCCCTTTGTTTAATTTTTTTGTGGGTTTAAAAAATGATAAATATTAGTTGTCCTTACCTCTTAGTGCATCTCACTGAGTTAACTGACTTGTATTTGAAAAAGAAAAAAATGTGGGATATACATGATTTTATGATAAAAAAGACACTTGGTGTTTGCTAAATGGGGGGTAGGAATTTGCTCTGTATTTATACCTTCTCATATATTGCATTTGTGATATGGTATATTACTAGACTGGATCTTTATGTTAGATAAAGAGCGATAAGCAGCAATTAAAAGTGCGCGAGTCTGAAAGGGGAACTATATGGCTTGTGCGGAAGGCTCGGGAGCGTGCAATGGGAAGGTGTTGTCGGCACTCTTGCCGAAGGAGGCCGATACTTTGGATAGGAGTAGGAAAAAGGTTCGTACTGGGGGTGGGGAGTTCTCTGATGAACACACCCTTGTTCCTCACGATGAAGAATGGATGCATGATAAGGGAGGAAAGAAGGACAGTGTGGGGGAGGAGGGCAAGAAAAAGTTGTATAAATAGGCTTGCATTGGGGATAGCGATTCTGATGAGGAGGAAGAGGAGGAAGGGAAGGATGACTGGTGGAGTGAGGGGAGCTGGAAAGAAAGGGTGAAGGTTGAGACGACGGCGAGGGGTCCTAATGTCATTATACCGCCAGAGTTTAAAGCAAAGCTGGTTAAAAAGTGGAAGCGGTCTCTTTTTGTGAAGTTATTAGGGCATATGAAGAATGATGAGTATTTGGGAAACAAGCTGCAACAAATATAGGGGCATAAGGGGCTAGTTGAAACGATTGACATTGGGGCGGGATTCTTCCTTATCAAATTCAAACGTAAGGCTGATTACAATCTAACGTTGATAGGAGGTCCCTGGATGATATAGGATCATTACTCGGCTATTCAAAGGTGGAAGGAGGACTTCGACCCGGAGGCAGAGAAGATATGCAAAATTGTGACGTGGGTTCGCATCCCAAAGCTTCCAATGGATTATTATGATAAAGGAATTTTATATCTTCTGGGCAGTCAGGTTGGCAGGGTTATTAAAGTGGATATGACTACATTGCGGAGGAAGAAAGGGCGATTTGCTTGTATTTGTGTTGAGCTATACTTGAACGAGGCTCTTTTACTAGTGATTCAGGTTAATGGTCAAGAAAGGAAGATTGAACATGAGGATATTTACCTCATTTGCTTTAATTGTGGAAAATACGGGCATGATATTGATCATTGCCATCAAAGGAGGCAGTAGTCCACACGAAGCAAGGAGGATCGGTCAGAACTGGGGTAGGCTTGCAGGTGACCGGAGATGGTAACGAGTCACCGAAGAAACCGAAGATCAGCGAGTGGAATTTCGTCTAATGTTTACGTGATTTTAGGTGAGATTGGGGGAGTGATGGCCAAGGGAGAGATAATCGCCAAGATTCTAGGAATGGTTATGGTGGAAATCAGAGAGGATTTCGATACGCGGCATTAATGGGCGAAGATGAAGGGCATGAAGAGCAGATATCAAAGGAAATAACAAGACAGCTGTTGGGAGAGATCACAATCACGGTCAAATCTACTGGGCTAAATAAACAGGTTAAAACTAGGTCTATTAACATGGTGCAAAAAAAAAAAGAAGATGAATAATGGGCCGATGAAGAAAAATAATGGGCCAGCGCAAGGTAAGCATGTGAAGAGTGATCTTGATGTCTTGATGTGGGCAAAAGAGAGGTTTGAGTTAGGACATGAGGGGGTTGGGGACAAAGCAATGACTTTGGAGGGGGTTAAGGACATGGATGTGGTAGTTAGGCCTAATGGTAGTGAAGGTCCGTCAAAAGTTCTTGAGGAGGGCTTGGACCAAACAGAGCCCAATGATAAATTGGTTGAGGATGACAATCCTCTAGCCCCAGGATCAGCAAAAAGGGGCCCATTTCTTGTGCATTCTAATCCCCTGATAGAGGACAGTGATGAGGAGGGCTTTATGTAGCATGACACCCAGATTGTGGGTAGGAGCATTTGACCTTGTGTGTCACGTGCGTTATTTCTTAATCTATATTTTTTATGATAACGAATTTCCTTTTATGGAATGCTAGGAAGTAGTCATTTTGTGCAGTTGCTTATTGAACTCAAGAAGAAGTATAAACTTGGGTTCCTAGCTATTCTTGAACCTCGTCAGAAAGGGGAGAGAGCTGTACATATTGCTAAGCGGATGGGTTTCGAGAAGTTAGCAGTGGTTGAGGCGGACGGTTTTAGCGGCGGGATTTGGTGTTTATGGGAAGGCGACATTGACTTTCAAGTCACCTAGAAACACAAGCAAGTCTTGCATGGGGTTATGAATATGGGTAAAAAGGACGAATGGCATCTTTCTGTTGTTTATGGAAGTCTAAACTCAACTAGATGTAAAGTGTTGTGGCACTAACTGTCGTGTATTGCGGAAGTTATGAGAGGAGGCTGGTGCGTTGGTGCTGATTTCAATGCCATTATTTGCGATGATGAACGTGCCTCTAATGCCCGAAGGAAGTCTCAAGTGGATTATTATTTTCGGAAGCGGGTATCGGATTCCGGGATGATTGATTTGGGATTCTATAGACCTCTGTTCACTTGGTCTAGAGGGCACAGTCACAGCCGTATTGATAGAGTGATTGCGGATGCGACTTGGTTTGAGAGATTTAATTCGGCATCTATCACTCACCTCCCCAGATTCAAATTTGATCATGCTCCACTATTACTTAGACTAGTGTGCGAGGAGGAGACTCGGAAGGGAGATCAGTCGTTCCACTTCTCCACCCCTTGGGTTGCACATGATGGGTTTCATGAACTTGTTAAGACAACTTGGAAAGGAAACAGCAATTGGGAGGATAACGTGTATTCTTTTACTGAAGATGTTAAGAAATGGAACAGGAATGTGTTCGGTAACATCAATCGAAAAAAGGAGTCCTTGCTCTATAAGATGGAGAAGGTGAATCACGAAATTAGTAGGGTTGGAAGTAGCCCGATTCTTGAAAATAAAAGAGAACACTTTATGGCTGCAGCTTGAAGAAATCTTGGTGCAAGAAGAGTTCATGTGGCTTCAACGCTCTCGGTTCAATTGGTATAAGGCAGGAGACAAGAATACACATTTCTTCCATGCCATGACTAATAATAGGAAGAGACGCAACGAGATCGTTGCTTTTAAAAAGGGAGGACGGTGCATAGATTTACGATGAGGCCGAGATTATGCAGGTTGGTACCAATTTTTATAAAGATTTATTTACTGATGACATGCAAGGTAAGTTGGAGGTAGATTTTTGTGGTACTTTCCCTGTGGTTGACCAATCTACTCTTAGATGGCTTGGGTGTAATATTGATGAACACGAAGAGAAGAAGGCTTTGTTTGACATGGGCCTGTTAAAGGCTCCGAGGCCGGATGGTCTCAATCCTCACTTCTTTCAGAGTCAATGGGCTGTGGTGGGTAGTTCGGTGGTGGATATGATAAAATTCCTCTTCTCTAACCTTACGTCTATAGAGGGTTAATGGCACTCATATTGTTTTAATTTCAAAAGGTGAGAAGCCAGAGACTACTAAAGATTTTCGGCCGATAAGCCTCTGCAATGTTATCTATAAGATCCTCACGAAGATTATAGCTATAAGATTCAAGAGGATCATGCCCTCTGTTATGTCTCCCAATCAATGTAGTTTTGTGCCTGGATAACAAGGAGTGGATAATATCATATTAGCGCAAGAGATTATCCCCTCTATGGGCTCTAGAAAGGGGAAAAAGGGCTTCATGACTGTCAAAATTGACGTAGAAAAAGCTTACGATCGGGTTAAATGGTATTTTGTGATGCTGTGTTTAGAAGAGTTACAGATCCCTAAGCATGTTTGTGACATGCTTTATTATGGCATGGCTACTTCCGGTTTTCAACTTCTTTGGAACGGGAAAAAGGGAGATAATTTCTCACCTTCCAGAGGGATCAGACAAGGAGACCCTATGTCTCCTTATTTATTTGTGTTGGTGATGGAAAAGCTTGCTCACCTTATTCAAAATGAAGTTAACGAGGGAAACTAGTTGCCGTTCAGAATATCGAAAAAAGGTACTGTTGTTTCACACCTCCTTTTTGCTGATGGCGATTCTATTTACATAAGCTTTTCTTGAGCAAGCGGGGCTATTAAAAGCATGCCTAGATGATTTTTATGCTACGTCGGGGGAAAAAGTTAGTGGAAGTAAATCACGTATCTTTTTCTCTAGCAATGTGAATCATAATCGAGTTATGGAGATAAGTAATTTTTTGGGTTTCACGCCTACGTTAAATCTGGGAAAATACCTTGGGGTTCCTCTTCACCATGAGAGAGTGTCTAAAGATACATATGGATACGTTTTAGACAAGATGGATAGCAGATTGACAAGTTGGAAAGCCCAAACCCTTTCTATGGCGGCTCTAGTTTCTTCTGTTATGTCGGCCATTCCATCCTATGCAATGCAATCGGCTTCGTTGCCAGTTAGTTGCTGTCAGGAGATTGATAAAAAATGTAGAAACTTTCTTTGGGGAGGCGGTGACAATAACAGGAAAATTCATTTAGTCTCTTGGAAGGAAGTGTGCTCTAAGAAGGAAGTTGGCAGTTTGGGGTTGCGTCATGCTAGATCCCAGAATGATGCTTTTTATGATGAAGCTTAGATGGGGCCTTGTTAAGAGGCGAGATGCTCTCTGTCTTCGCTTCGTTCGAGAAAAATACAAATGTGGTAATGATATTTTACCACGTATAGAGGTCAGGAAAATGACATCCAGAGCATGGCAGGGGATTAGAAATAAATAGGAGGACACTGTTAGGGGGATAGCTTGGAAGGTGCAGGATGGAAAAACTATGAGATTTTGGAAAGACCGATGGGTGCCGCGTCATGAGTCTCTGATTCAGTATGCTGTTTACAGGATACCTGAGGAGGACTTGGAGCTCCACGTTAATGACTTCATGTCAGCATCGGGAGTTTGGCAATGGGAAAAGTTCCAAGATTTACTTCCTGGGTCTGTGTTGCATGAGATCACCCATTTAGAAAGATCTACTAATTTAAATAGCTGATGTTGTGGACAAGCTTAGGTGTGTTCTCTACTAGATCGGCCTACGAGAATGTCAATACAGATGGTCGAGGTAGAAGGCATAGGATCTGGAAAAGAGTTTGGAAGATTGATGTCCCACAAAGATGTAAAGTGTTCATGTGGTTGAGTTGCAAAGATTGCTTATTGACCAATGTGTCGCGCGTTCGTAGAGGTCTCGCTGCATCTGCAGATTGCGAGATGTGTAAAGACATACCAGAAATAACCCTGCACGTGCTTCGAGACTGTGAGCCAGCAAGGAATGCATGACATTTATTGCTACCTACAAAACGTCTAGCTAAATTCTTCTCCATGTAGAACCTTACAAGGTGGATTGAGTGGAATTTGATGAGAAATATGGTTGATGGCACCAGGTGGGACATTTGGTTCTCCTTAATGTGTAGGCAGATATGGCTTAGCAGAAATGGTCATGTGTTTGAGAAGTTGAAGCCAAGTCCAGCTGCTATTTTTGCTAGGGTCCAAGCTTGTGTGCAATGGTCGAAATCTCCTCTGCCTTTGAGCAAAGGAGAGACTAACATAAAGAAGAGCTGGTCACCTCCTCTTACTGGTTTTGTTAAAATTAATGTGGATGGAGCTTATGTCGATTGGTTGGCGCAGGCGGCCTGTGGTGGGATTTTCAATATTGGAAGAGGGAGTAGCTTCCTGTCTGAGATTTGGGGCACTGTGTAGGGTCTTCGGATGGCTTGGGACAAGGGGTTTCAGGCGGTAATTATTGCTACTGATTGTCTAGAGCTTGTGGAAGCGGTTAAGGATGATGAGTTGGAGGATCATCCCAACATGGATCTTATTCTTGAATTCGACAACTTCTCGCTCGTGAGTGGGGCGCAAGCATCACTGGGAATGATCATGAAACGAATGTTGTGGCTGATTGTATTGCCAAGGAGGCGTTAGGGTACCCGTCAGGAGTCACGTGGTTTTCTGAAACTCCCAGTTTTATTTCTGATGTCTTTCATTTTGATTTAGTTGCTTGTGATGGGGTGAACAGTTAGATGCCAGTGCTTTCCAACAAAAAAAAAAAGAGAGCCATAAGCAGCTTTTGAAAACTTTAAATTTGCTCATTTTTACGTTAGACTTAGACCCCCCCTCTTCTCAAGGTTCCTTCCCCATTTACTCTACTCGTGACGCGTTTCTCATTCTCGTCAATGGTTGTAAAATAAAATATGTAATTTAAATAGAGTACTCTAAGCAAAAACACCTCTTTAAAATTTTGTAGTGTAATGCAGTTGCGTAATCAAAATTGTTAAATATAAAAAAAAATTTAATAAAAATAAAATAATTAAATTTAATATGATATCAAAAGAAATAAAAATATTATTATTTTTATATATTTTATTAAATAAAAATAATAAAATAATGATTTTTATATCTCTATTCAAAAATAATATTAAAATAAAAAGTAATATTAAAAAATATAATAAAATTCACATAAATTAAGTATAATATTATTTTCAATTTATGTATTTATAAAAGAAAAATAAATTATTTTTTTAATCTTGCAAAACATATTTCGAACAATATTATTCAATATTTTTTTTATCCTTTTATCTTCGCGGGACGTAATATTGCATTATAAATGACATCAGCAAATTAACTTTTGATTAAAAAAAAGTATGTAATAATACATTATAAAGTTTTCAGGAAAAAAATCCACCATCAAAACGTTTTGGTCAATGGTAATAGTATTTTCAGTTTTTATTTTAACAGAATTGAAATTACTTAGTCACATGAATATTAGGACGAGGGACAGTTAATTTGGAATCTCCATAAAATAATTGATAAATATTTATTTTAAAACTCTAAAAATGATGAGAATCTCTATAGTGAGGGATAATAGTATTTTCAGTTTTCATTGCCGTGAGCAGGAAACTGATGTGGTGGACAGCTACCTCGTCCACGTGCAAGGCCTATCCAAGCATTGAAAAAAGTCACTTCAATTTTTTTTTTTTTTTTTTTTTTTTTATCATTATTCGGCAGAAGGCCATGGTCAAAATAGGCCGCTTAATTGCACAAGGTATTGTTATATGTATATGGCTCTCTATGCTGGGTTTTTGACTTTGATTATTTATGTGTGCTATTCTATGCCCAATAGTATAGAAAGAATACTGATAAAGATTAATTACAGTGTTTTCACCTTCATGCCTATGAATGCAGTATCAGCACCATCTCCTGGTCAATTTTTTAGACTTCAATATAGTCAGCTCCTTTAGCTTCCATGATTCCATGATTAAGAACAAAATTTGAATACCCTGCTCAAGTTCAACTATTAAATGTATAATTTAGCTTAAGTTTTCCCAGTTGAAACAGCAATTTTTGTGTAGACGAATGGGCAGCATACACTTCTACGCAAGCACATGAAAAGGCCACATTTGGGACAGCTTAGCAAGGCAATGATATAAGCACACAATTTCTTTAAACATTTTTTTTTATCTGTATTTTTTAAATATACATTTTACTCTACGTCAGGTCTAAATGAGGAAAATATACCTCTATCCAACCAAACTGCAAATTTCATATGAATAAATTGTGTAGCATGCAGTAAAGCAGAGATGAAAGATAACGCAATCAAATTCTTTAATTTTTGATGGTGTATAACCAGCGCCCTGACGTTGTGTTTGGATGGATAGTTTTAAGTCAACCCTTCCCCTTCCTACAAGTAGATCTAAATCAATGGAAATGTCTAAATTCATTAGATCTAAATCAACTCTTTCCTTCTCCTTTATTCTCGCCGATTTTAACATACTCTTAGAAAAACCATGCAGTAGAGCACAAGAATTTTACTGTTTAGCAACTAAAGAATGATCTTCATCGATCAAGAAATAAATATATTCAAAAATTTTAAACTACATTTTATACCTAATTTAATAGTTAAAGATATTAATTATATGCTCATTCCATATTATACGTATTTTGTAATAGTAATTTGTGATAACTAACTTTTAGCAGTAGAATTTATAATTATTAAAAGTGTCAATTGGGTCCATAATATTCATACATGAATTTTCATCATTTCATTTCTCGAATTCACACTAAACTAATTTGTTACAATTCATATAACACATAAACAAGAACCAAATCTATGGAATAAGCTAAATGTGCACTTTGATCCTTGAACATCTAATTTGATCTAAACTTTAGAAATTTATAACTTATATTATACAACTCCAATTGATGCAAATTATGTGTCTTTAGAAAGCTTGTGATGAGAATTATTTACTATAAATATTTCAATTCAAAATATTTAGTCTATAAAAAATCATGAAATCCAAGACAAACCGAAATAAATGGTATTATAGAAATTCTAATTTTTTTTAGTTAGATTCAAAAATTCATAAAATATTCCATGAAACTTCAAAAAATGCAAACTTTAGTTTGTTAAAAAGACCTATGTGTCCTCTAATTGCTTGCCAAATTTCAGCCTTAAACAAGGTCATTTGGGCTAATAAGAGTAAATAAACATTTTATGATTCAAATAAATTAAATTTTAGTTCTAAATAGTACCAAATGAATTAAATTTTAGTTCTAAATAGTACCAAATGAATTTTAAAATGTCATTTCCCATTTTGGACAAATGTCAATCCACAATTGTAGCATATAAGACTAATCCATCCTATAAAAATTATCATATAACTAAAGTTCACCTTTCTACATACAAGAATAGGTCTTACAAGCCTTAAATGGTTTCTATAGAATGGTATGGTCCTTTTATATATGTTTGCATCTCCATATCTCAAAATTTGAGAGTATATATTGCTATATACAATCATATTCCGTAAACTAAATTCTATTGTCAAAGTTGCTCTTCTTAAACCTTTTGCTTATCATTCTTTCTTTCTTGAAAGTCATCTAACCATGGTTAATGGAGATAGAAGAAGAGTGAAATTCAAAGAATTTTAATAGCTAATCCAACATTTAAGTATATATATATATATATATAGCTCACTTAAGATCAAAGATGCATGTATACATGTCATACAACTATAGTTAAACCATATTTATGCTTAAGGGATTCATGGCTTTACCAAAAATAATTTCATATTTTAAGGACTTTTAGTTTAGTCTCATATATTTTTAAGGATTTTTGACTTAGCCTTACCCATAATTAAGACTTTTGTTCTAACTTTACCCATTATTACGAAATTTTTGGCCTCACCTTACTTATTACTAAGGGTCTTTTGACGCAACCTTACCTATCAAAAGCCAATTCAATTTCAAATGTAATGAATGTCATGCAATTGCATATGATCATCAAACAATTAATAATACACATAATTGGCAAACGATACATACAAGCAATCCAAGTATACATAGACAAAAATAGAGAAAAAACTACCTTGACACAGTTTCTAACTAGTTCCCTTTGGTTCCTTTTTCCTCTTCCATGGCCTTACACACACACTTAAATGAAAATTCACTTGTTTGGCCTAGATATATCAAATAAAGCACAAAAATATCAATGAAACCATATTTATACTTATGTTAGTATCACAGATGTAAATTAAGGCTTTAGATATAACTAATAGCCTTTTTTATTGCCTTAAGAAGAAAATCTTATAATTCAACTTCTTGGCTCTAAAATCTCACTTGATATAAGCCATATGACTCTGATAGAACTCATTAGAGCCATTACATGTATGGTTAAATAAGTCTAATACTAAGTTTCTTCTTTAGGCCTAATTGAATCCTCAAGTTTAATTAACTCTCTTAAGGTTTTGAATCTCTCAAGGGCCAATCCAAACCCTAAATAAGTCATAAGCTACCCTTTAGGTTTTTTGTTTATTCTAATTGCATAATCTTATTTTTCATGCTTCAAAAATCCTAATTCCACTATGGTCTCATCAAATTCAATCCTCTCCCTCAACCTTCTTCTCTTGGCTGATTTGTATCTAGGCTAAGGTTCTAAGCATGCCAAATTTTCCTAGCCTAATTTATATATCATTTGAAAGTGCATTAGATAGAGATTACTTTGGTGCAATCTTTGGAGGAGCTTCTTCCTCCATGAGTTTAGCCATAAAACTTTCTCTTTTAAGAAACTAAAACCACCAAAAAAAAGAGGAAGATGAATAAAGAAATGTTTATACTAGTGTCATAGGTAAAATTAGTGCATAAACTTACCTATGTGAAGCTTTTTCCTCCCTTCTCTCTTAGTTCTTCTCATGTCTCCTTTGTTTGCTAGTTAGAGCTGAATAAGTCAGTTACCTAAGTGGGAGAGGGCTGGTAAGCTTATAAAAGGAGGAAGAAGGGTTTTTATAACAATTTTGAAAATATTGATTACGTCTCGAAACTTTAACCCTTTTATTTGATCTCATTATGGATTTTTTTGAAAATTATCTTTTCCATCATAAAAATAAAGCTCTTTAGTTTATTAAAAATATTTATTTTAAAATTTTTAGAATCCAAAACAATTTAGAATAACTCAATCGAAGTTTCAGCTAACTAATGTCCTAAATTGTACATTGGTAGGGTTTTATCTATTTTAATAATTCTTGTGATTTTCAGGATCTCTGAAAACATTAGTGAGCTTAACTTTATCATTTAAAACTTTTTTTTTTGAGTTTCTAAAATTTTGCTTGAAATTATAATTTTTCCACTAGGATTTTGGCATAATCTTTTTAGCCACTTTGGCTTCAGTTCCAGGTCATTCATGTTTTCTTAACTTCATTTTTAGATACTCTAAATAACACTTTACCTTTAATTGTGTAACACCTTAATCATCTACCACTACCTAGCCTCTCACTGGGCTCGGTTCCATATGATTTCCAAAGAATCAACACCAATCCGTGGCATTTGCATGCTATGAACTGGGGTTTCATACACTCCTCTTTTGCCCCGTGGATCCTGTGAACCCATCATTCACATCCTCAACTCAAACTCCATATATAAGACTTATACATAGCATAAAACAAACCATAAGCCACGGGTATAGAGCCAAAAACCAGAAAAATTATATTTTTCCACTTGGGCCCAAAAGTCATATTTTGGCTCTAACTTTGGAAAATCATATTTAATTCTATAAAATTGGGAATCTAGTAAACTTTAGCTCTCTAGAAAGCTCTAAGTGTTGTCTTTACACTAAAAATAATTCCCAATCGAAATCTCAGCATTTGGACCACGTTTGACATCGAAAATGGGAAGGAGGTCCGGCTGTCACTGTTTCTGGTCCAGTTTACTGTCATGACTTTCAAAAATTCATAACTAAATCTAAAAAAATCCAATCTGGGCACACTATACCAATTTGGAAAGCTACAGATGTCTACTAGAGGAAAAAAATAAGTCTAGATCAGTTCAGTAGCTCCTACTCCCCGAAAACCGATGAAACAGTAACGGGGGTCAGTTGAGGTCCCTGATGCTGATACAGAACTTCAGATAGTTCGTTCTCTCTCTACAGACCTCTAATTTAGGTGATTCTAGTTCCTATAAGTCACTGTGGTTGTCTAGTTTATGTGTATAAAATTTAACCATATTTGGAATCCATTTGGTCTATGAATGCCACAGATTTCATTTCTGGTTTGTATGAACAGTGCATGACCAATCCCTTAAATTTTCCCAATTTCAACAATTCGCTAAATATTCTTTAGACCTCCGAATATTACCAACTTTAGCTTCTCAAGAAGCTCTCTACAAACTCTAGAGGCATGCCAAATTTCATGGCAAAAGGAGCTCATCCGGTCATATTTTGACGGAGCTCTCAAAAACACCGGTTTTGGCATCCCAAAGGTCCAAAACGGGTCCAAATAGCCTCTCACACACTCCAACCACTCATGGATAAGTTTAAAAGCATAAAACTAGGATATATAACAAGTCCATGTGGTCCAAATCATCATACATTCCAATCCCACTATGCTACGGCCAATTACACATTATTCCATTCATTCATCAAAAGGGGCAAAACCCTCATTTCTATTGATTTGGCTATCAACATAGTCTATACATCATCATTTCATACATTTACACTTGTTACAACCTTTACATCTCAAAAATAGAAGGTGCATACTCATTTTGGCACCTCTTTACATCAAAAATACATCAAATAGCCAAAACAAAGCTAACAACTAGCTGAGCATGCTCCTAGGCTCCTTGGTGTGTGCTCGGTTCTCCTTGAGCTCCACCTAGCATATTAAGTTGGGAGGGGAAGGGGTGAGATTCAGGGAATCTCAGTAGCTCATGCACTCAATCATGTAAGCAATCAAGGCATATAACAAGTCAAAGCATGTGAATAAGCATTTAGCCATTCTCAAACATCCAACACACATTGTACATGCTATGGAAATCACAACAATGCCAAAAATGAGCTCCAGGGACTTTTGGTCTAGCCTCACCCGAGTTTAGGGACTTTTGGATGGCCTCACCCGAGTTTAAGGACTTTTGACTTGGCCTCACTCGTTTGAGACTTTTGGCCTTGTCTCACCTATCTCAAGGAACTTTCGGCTTCACCTCACCCATCTCAAGGGACTTTCGGCACTACCTCACCCGAGCAAATCTCACAATTCATCATACAAGCATATTGTCAACAATGTATCATGGCAATAACATATGGCATATTCCACACAACAAGCATATACATAACATACAATGACTATTACAACCAAGAATGCAACAAGAAAGAGTGGGAAGAGAGAGCTACCTTATGAGCCAAAGCCAACACTAGCTTTTCCTTTCAATTTCTCCTCGCCCTCCTTAGGTCCACAATCATACCTTGATGAAAGCATTTTTCTTGAGCCTAGACACACAAAAGCATGTAATTACTCTCTTATCATGGAATCATCAGATCAAACTCTCCTAGCATACCAGAACCTAGAGTTCTCTCTCTCTCTCTAGAATGCCATAAACTCTTTCTCTCTCTCAAGCTCCCATGGTAGTGGAAACAACATTTTCAAAGCAAACACAAAGATTCAAAGGTGTTTTCCACTTTCCCTCTTCTGACTTATACCCAAAATCCAACCATTTTCACAAACAAAACCGCAGAAAGAGAGAGCAAAGAGAGGGGATCAGAGTTCCAAGAAGAAATGGGAGAAGTTTCCTTACCTTTCCCTTGCTCTTCCTCCTTCTCTTGATCTCTCTCACTCTCCACGCCTCTTTTCTCTCCTTGGGTCGAAGTCTAGGGCAGATATGAGAGAAGAAATGAGTTTGGGCGTTTAATGAACTCTAATTCTCGCCTTTTACACTCTTCCGGACCGACCCTCGCTACGGCAAAAATTAACCTTCGCTATAGCGAGCTCGTGTTATCTGGCTTCGCTATGGCGAGGCTTAGCCTTCGCTACGGCGAGCACGTATAAGTTCCCTTCGCTATGGCGAGATTTATCCTTTGCTATGGCGAACTCGCGCCAGTTCCAGACTTCACTCTCGCTATGGCGCATGCTACAGCGAGCAACTCCCTGGTTTTTGTATGGACTGCTGCCAGCACTCGCTATAGCTAGAACCTCGTTCGCTATTGCGAGAAGACATTCTTGCGACAGCGAGACCATTTCTCGCTATTGCGAGAAGACTTGGCACAGTTTCTGGACTTCGAAAATGTCTAGCTTTCTATTTCCTTTCTTTTCCCTTTTCTTTTCTTTTTCCCGGTTGTTACAAATTGCCCTCAATTCATTTTGCTTTGAGGTTTTCTTTCATTAACATACTAGTTTTGATTTGGTTTCTTTTTAACTGCCTTTCTCTTGCCATGTGACCCTATTTTAAATAATTCATTCTACTTTTAGGGGACTATTTTAGTAACCAAAATATAAGATATTACATTTCATCCCCTAAAATAAATTTTGTCCTTAAAATTTAAAATATACCTCAATTAAATAGTTGTAGATGTTGCTTTCTCATCTCATATTCCAATTACTAGGTTGCCTCATCAAAAGATAGGCCCTTTTAGACTATTTTTACTAGAGAAATGCTCTTATTTCTTAACTGTTTGATTTTAGTATCAACGATTTTCTCTGGTGCTACAACATAAGAAAGATTATCCTATAATTGAATTTTCTCATATTCTATGACATGTGAAGGGTTTAGCAAATATTTTTTCACTTAGGAGATATAAAATACATTATGGATTTGGGCTAAGTTAGGAGGCAAGATTATACAATAGGCAATAGGTTTAATTCTTTCAAGGATTTCGAGTAGACCAATTTACCTAGAACTGAGCTTCCTTACCTTAGTAGACCGACCCACTCTAGTAACTGGAGATACTCAAATGAATACATAGTCTCCAATTTTAAACTCTAATGGCCTCCTCCTTTTATTAGCATAACTCTTTTATCTACTTTGAATTGTCATGAATTTCTTTCTAATCAATTCTATCTGTTTGGTAATCTAGTCCAATATTTCAAGTCCTATTAGATTCTGTTCACCTAGCTCAACTCAACATAAAGGTAATCTACATTTTCTCCCATACAATGCCTTATATGGGGCTTTCCAAATACCGAAATGGTAATTGTTATTATATACAAACTTAGCTAGTGGTAAATAGACATTCTAGTTCCTTTTCATTTCTAAGACACATGCTCTTAAAATGTCCTTTAGGGATTGGATAGTCTTTTTTGTTTGACCATTAGTTTAGGGGTGATAAGCAGTATTAAACCACAACTTAGTCTCTAAAGTTTCTTGTAATGACCTCCAAAAATTTAATATAAACTTGAGATTCTATCAGATACTATGCAATTTGGTACTCTATAAAATCTTACTATTTCTTTTATATACAATTGGGCTAATCTATTTAATGTATATGTAGCCTTGATAGGTAAAAAAATATGTATACTTCATTAACCTATCCACATTACCTAAATAATATCATATCCAGAGGATGTCATGGGTAATCCAATAATAAATCCTAATTCCATTTAAGAATATCTAGGGATTGTAATAACCTAACTAGTTTTTTATACTCAAATTTCACCCTCTAACACACCAAACATTTAGCTACATAATTAGCTACATCTATTTTTATCCTTGGCCACCAAAATAATCTTTTCAAATCCTAATACATCATTGTGGCACCTGGGTGAATTGTATATTTACTTTTATGTACTTTTTTAAAAATCTTTTCTCTCAATTCAATTTTATTTGATACACAAATTCTATCATAGTATACTACCATACCTTTCTCATAAATCTTAAACTTTGAGGTTTTACCTTGGGAAATCCCACCCCTGATTTGACTCAAAAAGTCATCCTTTTTCTAGGCATTTAAAATTTGAGCTCTTAGATCATTCTTTATTCTAGTTTCACTTAGTAACAACTTACCTAAAAGCATATGACAAGAGATATTTATATCCTTAAATTTCTTTGAGTTCTTATTCCTGAATGATCATATAAGCTACATGTATAGACTTCCTACTCAAAGCATTGGCCATTGCATTAGCCTTATCTGGATGATATTTCAATGTATAATTATACTCTTTTAAAAATTTCATTTATCTTCTCTATCTTATATTCAGTTCTTTCTGATCAAGTAGATATTCAAACTTTTATGATCATTATATATTTCCATTATGGCATCATACAGGTAATGCCTCTAGATTTTGAGGGCAAATACTATTGCAACTAGCTTTGAATCATTCATAGGATAATTTTTTTTATAAGGCCTTAATTGCCTAAAGGCATATGCCACTATTCTACACTATTGTATCAACACACATCCTAACTCTTTTCTTGAAATATCACTATAAACCACAAAAGGTTTCCTAGGATTAGGTATAATTAATATAGAGGCAATAGTCAACTGGAGTTTCAACTCCTAGAAATTCTTTTTACAATTATCATTCCATATAAATGGTGCCTTTTTTCTAATTAGCCTCATTAGTGGTAAAGTTATATATGAAAAGCCTTGTATGAACCTTTTATAATACCTTGCCAAACCTAAAAAACTTATAACTTCAGTAATGGTCTTAGGCCTATCCTATCGTGACATAGTCTTAACTTTATGGGGATCAACTACAACCTCGACCTATATAGAAAAAAAGACTATAAACCCTTGGCATCCATGTTCTAAGCACCTTTTTGCTTAAGCAATAGGCAAGAAAGATAACTCAGCCTTAATACTAGGTATGGCTCCATATTTAGGTAAGGTAACAATTTTATATACACAATCAAGCACAACATTATTAGCGGCCTTATATGAGCCAACTTACACTTAAAAAAAAATAATGCAATAGTGATAGAAAATAATTATATAAAGAGTTTCATCAAATTTGGTTTTGAACCTTCTTCAACCAACTTCCAAGCATATCAAAAACCAAAATATCAAGACTAGCAGTATAAGGTTACCAAATTTGCTATTATTGCTCTAATGTTATTAGCTTAAGTTAGCTTTTGTCATGAGCTTAAATTGGTATCAAATTTTATTAATATTTGTGGCTTCCCATTGGCACTTTCAACATGCATTAGCCTTGATAATTTGTGTCATATTTATTGCTAATTTATTGACACTTTTGAGCATGATTTTACCTTGGTTTTGGACTTGGTATTGAGTGTACACATTGTATGATGGTACATGTTGTCATTGAAACTTTTGAGCATGACTTTAGCTTGGTCCTTGGCTCAGAATTAATCATAAATTTAGTTTTTAAAATTAACATTTTCATGTTCTACATTCCATCCCCAGAAGATGCTCATCTTTTAGAGAAACATCTATTACTTATACATTCAGTCCAACCCGAATACTCAGGTATCTATTATCTATCAATTCAATATATGAATACAAATAAAATTGAATGTCATAGTTATTCATAGATATAGACAAATAGAATTGAAATTCAATGGTATAAAAGACAACCTCTCATTTATAATGCTTTGTTTACTGGTAAACTTTATAAATGAGGTGACATTTCTAATTATTTAAATATGACTTTGGTGCTAAGTAATTTAAGCAACTTGGTGTTAGTTGGTTGCAAGAATGCATGTGACCTATATTGATGTACAAGTACTGTGTCAAATGTTTAAATGTTGCCTAGGGAGTTTCCATATGTTTGTTCATTTTGGTATATAAATTCTGCTTTTAAGTTGGCTTCAAGTATATTGTTTTACCTAATTATAGTTACATACGATTTGTTATTGTTCTAATTAAGTTTCTCCATAAATAATTAGTTGTAATGATGGACAGAAGTTGGATTAGTAAGCCATGATTTTCACCTAAATATGTCAATGGTATAGAAGGTTTCCTTGATTTTGCATTCGTTAAACCTAATGTGAAAAGAGTTGTAAGAGGCCCATTTGTTTCTTGTGGTATTAAAAAGTGTTTTACATGAGATGTCATATATGATCACTTGATATACAATGGGTTTCCATTAGGTTATATTACTTGGATTAGGCATGGAGAATGCATACAAGAGGGTGGTCCTAGTAGTCCTTTAATACAACAAGTAGAGCAAGTAGGAGGGAATATGCAAGATTTACTACATGATGCCTTTGGGGTCACTATAGAAAGAAACATTAATGAAGTAAGGCCATTCAATCATTCTACTATTGAAGTTGAAATGGAATCCAATAATAGGATTAATGGGGAAAGACACAACTTTGTTAATTTAATCAATGATGAAAGCCTAGAATTGCATGAAGCATTCAAAACTTTAATTTTTGGTAAGGTTTATCATATTAAGTGTTTATGTCAAGTAAATGATAAAGCTATGGATTTGATTTTAGAATTGTTGAAAGATGAATTTAAAATTGCAAGGCTTCCAAAATCAATTTATGATGCTAAAAAGAGCATAAAAAGTTAGATCTTAAGTATAAAAAGATTTATACTTGTCCAAATGATTGCATGCTATATTGGGGTGATGATGCTAAGCATGATAAATGTAAAAGTTGCAATACCTCGAGATGAAAGACCAATACAAGAGTGGTCAATGATGATAGAACTAGTGGAAACAAGAAATGAAAAAATAAGCTTGTAAAGGTTTTATGCTACTTTCCACTTACTCCAAGATTGTAAAGATTGTTTATGTAATCTAAAATAGCTAAACATATGAGATGGCATGTTACAGATTAAAACTCAGATGGCTTACTTAGACATCCAAAAGATGGTAAGGGGTGGAAGTCATTTGATGCTTAATACCCAGAACTTGTTACAGAATGTAGAAATGTAAGACTTGGCTTGGTAAGTGATAGGTTCAATCTCTTTGGAATAATGAGCACTACCTATAACATATAGCTTGTGATTTTAATTCCATACAATTATCCACCATGGATGTGTATGAAGCAAACATCTTTCCTTTTGTCTATGATTATACCTAGGAAGTGTAACCAAGAATTTTACTTGTGGTAGTTGCTTCATTAGGTCATTAATGGAACCATATTATGACAAATAGAACAAAGTATAGTCTTAATAGTGAGTTGGATGTTATAACTTGTTCCAAGAGTATAATTAAGTGTTATTTATCGTGAATAGGCCAAAGAAATCCAACCCTACCTCCTTGTGTTTATGGAACCAAAAAGAGGAAGGAACAAGCAAAGTAAGGCTTGAATTTGCACTAAGGTAACTCTCCACCTTTTCTTGTTGCATATGTGTCATTGAGTGCTTGTGTGTATATTTGTATGTTTGGGACATGCCACTTGATGCTATGTTGCTATTTTGGTACCAATATATTTTCTTGAATGTCTTTGAATTGTGAAAATGACTCACAAGGGTGAGGTAGTGTTAAAAGTCCTTTAATGTGGGTGAGGAGATGCCAAAAGCCTCATGGCATGGGTGAGACTAGGCCAAAAGGCCCTTGGATGGGTGAGGCTAAGTCAAAAGTCCCAAGAACTAAGAGTGAGGCATCTAAAGGTCCTAGAAATTGGGTAAGACCAAACCAAAAGACCCTAAAACTCATCCTTATACTTGACATGAATTTGTGACACAAAAATGTGAAAGTGAAATGTTTCATGAATTGATTGATTACATACTTGTGCCTTTGACATATTATATGCCTTGAGAATGTACTTGGATAGGTGTATGAGCTATTAAGATTCAATGAATCTCATCCCTTCTTTTCTCTCATCTCATATGATCTAGGTAGAGTCCAAGATCCAAAAGATGGAGGCCAAGGAGCTTAAATCTCTATCTCTTGGCACATTTTGCTAGTTTTGATGCACTAGAATATCAAAGAATATATATATATATATATATGTTATTTTTGAGCCATGATACTTTTAACAAGTGCAAAATTATGTAAAGTTAGTGTATGAATTATGAATAGAGTTTAATGAATAGAATTGTATATTTTGACCACTT
Source organism: Erythrophleum fordii (assembly GCA_032878935.1). Classification (NCBI taxonomy): domain Eukaryota; kingdom Viridiplantae; phylum Streptophyta; class Magnoliopsida; order Fabales; family Fabaceae; genus Erythrophleum; species Erythrophleum fordii. Next base: position 28,282,228 of record JAVQMF010000058.1, on the reverse strand, counting down.
AGGAGCCCACTTATGCATATATGTATATGAAAGTGGCATAGTAAATTTGAGTTGTATGAAGATTTAGACCTTATGATAGACTTATTTGTGCTATATTTATGCTTTCTAAGTTGCTCAAATATGTGTGGAACAATGAATGTCTCATTTGAACCAAATTTACCCCTTTATTGGAACCAAATTACCATAATCTTGAGCTATGGCAAAGTCTGACCAAATGACCTCTTCTTGACTTGAAATTTTGTATGCACTTAGATCTTGCCTAGAGCATTTTTACAAGCTAAAGGTTAGGTCATTTGGAGTTCTGTGTAATTTTCTATGATTTTTCAAAATTGGCATCAGAATTTCGAATTTGTACCAGTACTGTTCATTTGGTCAGTTGTGAAATTGCATCATCTGAGGGGCAAACGTAGTCCAATGGCTACGAAATTTTATAGAAAGAAACTAGGCATTCACAGTGACTTGTATCAACTAGAAGCACCTTATTTTGAAGTCTGAGCTAAGAGATATGAATTTTTGAATTTCTGGAACAACAACAATAGTGCAGCACAACCTGAGTCACTGTTCCATTAAATTTCAGTGGCTAAACATGCTTTCTCTAGTCTGAGCCTATTTTTAATATAAATTTAACATTCAAAGATTTCTAAATTGGTATCATTTGCATGGATTGGATTTTTTTGAAATTAATTGGACATTTTCGAAGTTTACACCAGACACTTGCATCAGTACCAGTAGCTGTCCAAACCTTTGCCCCTTTTCGCTTGTCAAACGCTTTCTGTGTTATGTTTCATAGCCTGGACATATTTTTTTCATAGAGCAGACATATGTAGCATTTCAGAATGGCTAAGAATGTATGATTTCAATTTTTTTGGATTTAGTTATGAATTTCTGAAATTGTGACAAAAAAAACTGAAATTCTGGCCGAAAATAATAGAGTGAATTTGATGTTCTCTTTTGAATTCCACGAGTTGTAGGCCAACTTTGGTGATGCAAATGAGTTGTATGTATATAATTAAATATGAAAATATGATGTATGAGCTCATATGGTCCTAGTGACACCGAATGGAATTTTCATACGTGACGCAACATGAAATGAGGCCTTATTTTAATGCCATTTTTTCATTCCCTTTTGTACAATTTATCATGTGAGACTTAGAAATGATAAGAAGCAAGTTAGAAATATATGATGTTATTTTTTCCAAGGGTTTCTCCTATCTTCTTTTATCATATAAAGTCCCAGATTAAGCTTGGAACTGTTTAAAACATCCCTTAGCTATCTCTAAGGGTTTTGACCGATTTATGCCTCCATTAAAGATCTATGGAGTTTAGGATTTTTTCTTAATGGATGGGGCATTTAGGAGGCTCCTTAGGACTCTTAGAAACTCAAAAAAACACTCACATATGATGAGGAAGTCTTGAATCAACCCAGATTTTAAACTATGCTCAAGCACCCTACACTTTTTCAACTTGAGATTTAATAGCTTTTACTTGCTTCCAATGATATATTCTTAATCCTTGCACTCCAAAACCTCTAATCCTCCCTTGATTTGGACAGAAATAGCCCTTAAGAATTGGGCTCATGGTGGCCAATTCATGCAAGAGGAAGGGAGAGGAAGAAGCTACCAAAGAATGGAAGTTTTACCTTGTTTTCTTACTCTTTCTTGGTTGCTTTTCACTTTCCTTGGCTGCCTCACTCCATATGAATTTTTCCTCTCTATTCTGCCCCTAAAATAGCACCAAATATGTCAATAAAACCATAGGAGGAAAAGAGGGAAGGAGTAGAACAATTTTGCTTAAGGAAAAATTAAGAAAATCTATGGATTTCATACCTTTTTCTTGGCCTTTTCTTCCTCCAAAATTTCCTCTATTTGTGCACCTAAGACAGCAACTCTTTTTCTGAGATTTAGGCAAAAGAAAGTTAGTTTAGAGAGGGGGAGGCAAAACATGGAGTTAAAAAGGTTATTTAGAAGCTTCTTTGTACAATTTAGTTCCATTTTTGCCCTTCTATAATGGCATTTCCAATTTGGCTTCGTTTTAGCTCTTTTTTAAGAACCATATTTTCCATCATAACATTTAGAGTCCCAATTTAATAAAATACTTTTGGAATCACTCAAATTGGAGCTAAAATCTTCCCGAACGAATCGATCAAATTTTGGGTCAACCGACGTCAGAAAAAGTATATCAGAGGGGTTTTACCAATCCCGGGACTTCTCATGGTTTTTGGAGCCTCTGAGAACCCTGGACAATTCAAAATTTTCATTTAAAAAGCCCTCTTAGGTGTTTTTCCAAAATTACACTTATTTACGAAAATGCCACTGGCCTTTCGGTAAATTTTTTGAATTACTTTAGCCCCAATTTCTGGGTAACTCAAGGCTCAAATCCTCATTTTCTATTATTTAACATTTTATCCAAATTTTTTTTGGCCTTGAATCACTCATCTCAGGGGACTTACTTTTCAAACCGGCTCGTTTATGTGTTTTTACAACATACCGGGTGTTACAGGAAGCGAATGCTTGGAAATGACATTGATGTCTATTTACTACCATTGATCAACGATTTACATGATTTATGGGTTGATGGCATTGATACATTCAATTCTTCAACAAATCAAATGTTCAAGATGCGACCTACATTTTTAAGTTCATCTATTCATATTCATATAATTATATTTTTATGCAACTCTTGTAGGATGCTACCTAAGTGTGCAAAGACATCTTAAGCTAAGATTGCTGCTTTTGCTAAAAGAGCACATAAGACATTCACTATTGAGATGTAAACATAAGGAGCTTTTAGAGCTACCTTTCTTTCATGAACAACCACCAGTAGAAACAAATGTTGAGATGTAAACACAAGCATCTTTTGCACCAAACTCTTAGATATAACATTAATAGAAACAAACGCTACTACTCTTTCCCGACCAAGATCAAATACTATTGGAGTTTCCTTCATGCAACATGCAACTGTAGATCATGTCTCTAATAAAGCATGGATAGTTGATGTTATTGGTAATATTAATCCTTTTAGAATTTATGTATAAATATTATATTTAAAGTTAAGGTTTAATATTATATCTACATTTTTTTTTTTGGTAGATGAGAATGGAGTAGTTTTAAGAGAAAGAATGAAGGCAAAAGAATTTTGGACTTTACCAAGTGGGAAAAGAGTGGTATGTCTAGTTAATTATTATAGACAAGGGTATAATGAGGTTGGACGCATGGTTGGGGTATGGTTAGGATACTTAGCCACTAATACTGATTTAATTCCTCTAAACTTCTTTGACCGGAGGCAAGTTCCTAAAAAGTACATAAAAGATGTAATAGATATGATAGAGGTGAAGTGTGAAACTTTTAATGTCTTTTAATGCCTTTAATTTTTAGTAACTGTTTTAAGTAATGTGACAATTTTTGAATGATTTTACATACAGAAGAAGATTGCCTTTGAGACTAGTCTTGGGCTAAAATGGGCTTGAAAATTTTTAGGGAACAAAAGGAAAGAATATAGAAATAGTCTGTATATAAGCAAATATGGCAAAAATGATAATAGAGAAACTATTATGAGCAATTGTCCAAACAAAATATCTTAATATCAGTGGAATAGCTTTGTGGACTATTGACTTAATGAAAGAAGCATTGTAATATTTTTAGGACAAATCTTTTATGTGGTAATTGTTGTATTATTCATTTGTAAAGTTCATTTGTTTTGTTTTTTCTTTCTTTCTTGTAAGAAATAGACAATATAAATAAGAGAAACCACAAAAAGCTTAAGTATCCTCATTGTAGTGGATCCAAGAGTAATGCTAGAAGGAAGCAGGAGATGGTGGTTAAAAATTCTTTTATTGTGCACATTAATATTTTGTTCCCTATTATATATTGCTACAATTGATTATTTTTTTTTATATGTAGGAACTTCAAGGTTTAAAAACATGTCACAATGATGTATTCATTGCCACATGTAAAAGGAAAGATGGGACCTACGTGAATGATAAAGCAAGAGTTGTTTTGGTAAGTTATAAGGTTTTGTTTATTTTTTATAAACTCTGTTAGCTTAGTTATTTCATTTCTTATGTTTAGAAGTTGAGATGCATTAAGAAATTATTTTCTTAGTCCTATAAATTATTGGTTGATCTGTGAATGGCTAGACTTATTTCTTGTTTTGATTAATGTACTGGTGTAGCTATTAATGCAAGAAAGAAGAAATCATGAAAATTAAATGATATGTTGAATGGATTTTGAAGTTGATATTGTGATCCACCTAATTATTGTTAATCCAAATAGTACTTTGAAAATGGTTATACCTATCATAGCAAGTTGATTAATAAGGGATTGATTTTAAAATGCAAATGCATTAGATGTGTGAAACATTTAGGATGAGTTTAATCATTTATTAGTAGGATTCAAATGGAAAAATTATATTATGATCATCTTAGGTTAGTACATTTTCTAGTTGAGGATTCCCTTGCCATTTCTATTTTCAATGTAGATGTAGGACGTTATCAAACCGAGCTTGTTTAGTGTACTTGATGTAATTATGTTAATTTCACTATGGAATATTGACAACTACATAATAGTGATATATATTCATACTGGCAGGACTTTGTTGTTGTTACTGAGTTGTGAATTTTGATTAAGATTTAGTATCCTTTTAACTATCTAGGTTATTAATACCTAGATTTGTTAATTTACCAAATCAATTCTATACTAGAATTTGTAGGGGAAAATTTTAGAAATACTTTAGTTGGAAGTTCAATCCTTACAATCACATACTAGCCTTATTTCCTTAGATGATGCACTTGCACAAGTGCTAGTATAAGAGCATTCTAGACAAGTGCATGGTTTAGGATTTGATCTATGCCCTTTTAGAGTGTTTAGATTGCCTACTCATTAGTTTGGCAACATGACCTTGGGTTCTATAAGTAATACTAACTCAGTTGATAAGTTGGAGCTTTACAAAATGAGCTAAGTTCAATGAAGGAAAAATTGGAATCCATGGAACAAGAGTGTACTTGAATGAACAATATGCTCCAATTTTTGGCTAAACAGTGTAATACACAAGTACCTTCTGAGTTTCTTTGGGTACTAGATTATATGCCTTCACAAGTAAAACAATCATTGCCTTATAACATTGTTGCCTTACTATAATAGTTTGCCATGGATTCTTGTAGTCAATGTTATGTTTTTAGGCACTTGATATGGGTAGTGCAGAGCAACCATTAGTAGGATGTCAATGATCATCTGGAGCCAATCATGATCCATGACTTTTTTAGTTACTCTTGTCCAGAGCTAGACATGTTTCATGACATTATTTACTTGTATTGATTTTGGTTTACTATTGTTGGATAGGAATTATTATGGTATGATTAAGCTTTCTAATTATGAAGACACTGATGTAGACACTTTTTGTTGGACATATATTTTTACTGTATGCTTGAGCTTTTTGACAATGAAGACTAATTTCTCCTTAATATATATATTCTTTTTATGTAGTCAATTGGTATAAATTTAAATTTTTTTTTATGTGAAGATATAATTTTATAAAACATTTTCACATGTAAATGCCAAAACAACAAAAGGAAAGGAAAGTAATAAAAAAAAACAAGTTGATTATTTCATTTAGCGTTGATTATAACAATCATTAAATTTAAACTTTAGCATTGGTGTAACTAACTTTAAAGGACATATAATCTATCCTATTCATTTAGCATTGGCTATAACCATTGTTAAAGCACAAATGCAGCGATAGTTACAAATGACACAAGTGCATGTGCTTATTTCCCATTTAGTGTCATTTATGACCATCGTTAGTGTTTGAATCTAATGACAGTTCCAATCGATGCTAAATAGGAACAGTTGGCTTATTATTCTCTCCATATGCTTTAGTGTTAATTGCAACTGATGTTAAGGGTGGACTTTGACCATAGTTTCAACTAACATTAAGGGAAATTTGCCTCTAGCATCTGTTATTCCAACAGTTGTTGTAACCTATGCTAGATGAAGCTGTGATAGGGCATATGGCCACCGTTTGTTAAAACCACTGCTAAACCATCTAGCATTAGTTGACCAATGCTGGAGACATACTTTAATTGATGCTAGATGCCATTTTTTTGTAATGACTCTTTGGAAATGGGATAGGGAAAAATTGCAAGTGGAATGAGAGAAAGGAAAAGCAAAGTGAAAGAAAAGTTAAAAAAAAAGGAAGAAAGCATCAATAATGGAGCTCACATAAGCCATTTTCAACACCTTTTTTTACTACATTTTATGACAAACAAATAGCAATCACACTAGCTAACGGTGAGGATAAACTATCGGTGATGATGTGGATGTCAAACTGTGGATGTTGGTTAGTTGAAGGAAAGGAGAAGGTATTGCATTTGTTGGTGGAGGAAGGAGACATTAATGGTTGAGAAATTTATTTGGAGAAGAAAGCATTGTGTGACTATGTGGGAATATGAGAAAAGTGGGAAGCAAAAAGGGAGAAAGAATAAAAAGAAAAAGAAACTGAGGCTTTTTTTTACTACTAAACTCAAAATAAGATGCAAGATAAATTTTTTTTTAGTCCAAGGAGTGAAATAAAGGTCCTTTAAAAATTTAGACCCAATAGGAATAGTTTATACAAAGGCTTTAATATACAAGGGAATCTTACTAGGTACAGGATAGATATCCAAGTGGCTTTATAAGATAATTTTTAGGTTCTAAAATTTAATTAAAATTAATTAGTTAATATTTTCTATCCTAAAATCATTTATTTGCATTACTAAACATTATTTTTAATTTTCATACTTTAATTTCTAAATTTCCAAAGACTTATTTGAAAAAAAAAAATAATGGTATTACAATATATAAGGTGTATTAATTAAATTCACTCATTTTGTTTATTATGTAATTATGACTTCCTTTTATGTTGAGTATTTATTTTACCCAATTATTAATATTATTTATTCATTTTTAACACAAGCAAAAGCTAACTCATCCTCTCGATGGGTAAACATAAGGAAATTCAATAACTATTGACAAATAACTTCAAGATATTTTCAATAAGTGGGACTTATTATCCCACTTTTCAAAAGATGTTTAGTCATACAATGAAGTTCACAAAGGGCTATTACAACCTATCTCATGAAGCAGCCATATATACAACAAAACTAACTCCATGACATTTACATAGCTTGATTAGTTGGCTGGGCCTAAAGGAGGAGGTATAGGTTGGCTCTCTTCTATGGTAATTAATGTCTTCATGCTAACTATGACCTAAATTGGTCCTATTCTTAATATCTCTATAGCCATCCACTCAATCTCTATGATGTAAATTATCATGGGCATTTTGATTGTCTTAATGCATTACTACAAAAAAAAGTGACGATAATCAAAATTCTTAATAAAACAATAGCAATTTTAAAATGGATGATGGTTCAATTGCCATATATGTAGAAAATATTTTTATTTCTCTTGCCTATTTAAGAAATCATATCATATATAGCATCATATAATTATGTACACTATTTATATCATCTAATAACAAACTCATAAATCATCAAACCAAAGCCAAACGCCATTTGTGAACATTTTAGGATAACATACTCAGCATAAACTCAACATATTGCATGGCATCTCATAAATAGGTCATAATCACATTAGCAGTTAATAACAATATGTAATATCATAAAGCATAAGCCATGCATATGGGTCATCATTTAAAACTTCTTGTAATTATCATCTAAATTCAACATATTCTAGCCAGTCATCATAGACTCTTCATGTAGAAACATGATTCCATCATCCTTGGGAGTATGGTCTAATTAAAATAATATCCATAGGTACTATATCTAGTATCCCACATCACTAAATATAAGCCTAAGTTTTAGAAGTCACCATACAACTAATAGTAAGGGATCGATTTTCCTTGCTCTTCATATCTACATTAAAAGATAGCCATTAAAGTTTCTATAATATAAAGAAATCAAGTTATAAAACATGCTATCAAGGCGTCCCTTAAAGTGATGTGGATCCACATCACATGCATAAATAAAGTTGGTGCATCTCCAAATAGAAGTTGGTGCATTTTCGAAGAAAAGCTAGTAAGGAGTTTATCCCAGGAAGAATTATCTCTCATAGATACTAATGGTATCTAAAGTTTTAAACTCAAGTATGCCTAAAATAGAATCAGAATATCATATATGTTGAAAATCATATCTAGAAGATTCATGAGAATCATTTTATTCATATAAATTAATTGAACTAAAATGGAAGCTTACAAATAATAATATGAAGAGTATTTTAATAAATTCTAATGGAACTCATCTGATCATGCTACCGTCACTTTTAGTATTTTCTATGTCTTTTGTATTTTAAGATTTTTAGTCCATATCAATTCCATTTATGTTATCCATATTTGTCATGTCATGGCCATTAATATATCATTCATGTTAGGTTCAAATCTCATGTATCAAGAGTTCAAGATCCATATAAAGTTTAAACCTTATATATCAAAGGTCAAGTCATGTAGGTGTAAGTTCAAGTCATCTATGTCTAGGTATAGTTTTTATCAAGTTATGTTTAATTCATATGTATACATTTATAAGTGAGTAATTTATATTAAACATCTCTTTTATGCCTTTAAGATTTCAATAGAAACTAACAGAATACCTTGTCGTCTCATTTTTGTAAGAAAATTCAACTACCACTTCTGAAAAAAAACTAGGACATTGTGACAATTTTTTTTTGGAACATTGTAGCAGTTGCAAATGTTGCAAAAAGCTTCATTGGAAGTGACTTTACAATGATTGTTTCCCACCACAGGAACATCATTGCCATAATCCATCACAATAATTTATGGTGATGGTTGACACAATCACTATAAAAAGTGAAGCAACACAACTGTTGCACAAAAATGGATCCCTTATAGCGACAATTCCAATTATCACTCAAACAACTGTGGCCAATTTTTACTTTTTTATTTCTAAAATTATTAAATTTTCTTATTTTTTGATATTTGAACCAAATGTAAACATTGCTAAAATAACTAGTATACAATAATCACAATGATTATAAATTTTAAATTATAATTAGATATAAAATGTAAATAGAGTACATGCTAGAATAAGAAATAAAAGTTATATGAGTCAATAGTTAATTCTTATAATTATGATATCATTTAACAAATGATCCTACAAGTCATAAATTTACTAATAGTGTTCTTGATTGGACAAAAGTGGAAAATGTTCTAATACTTACTCGATACTCACTCTTTGAATTAAGTACCTAAATTAAAAATATAAGATGCCATTAGAAACATATAAAAATTAAATTATAGGAAATAAATATTTTAATCATATGTCAAGTTTTGAACTTTACTAGTAATTAACAAGGTGTATATATATATGCCAGTATATATATATATATATATATTACCATCTACAATATGTGTTTGTTTTATTAATTAAAAAATACTTGAAGATGTAAGTTTTTAAAACCTCATATCATCATTTTTTTAAATTAAAATTTCAACTTAAGGATAGATCATAGTAGAAGTGATAAACATCTAACATAGGAAAGTAGAACCCTAAACATAAATAAAATTTTTATTAAATAAATAATAGCACCAATTAGCTTTGAAAAATAAAATGAAACATTATAATATTGCATAATAGCAAAGACTGTTTTCTAGACCAAAATTGGACATTATCACTTTAAACAAATTGACACCATTAACAACCAACTAAAAGATGTTACAATTACCTAAATTACAGCAAATGCAAGCAATTTTTCACACCACTTAAAAGGTAAATTTTCAAGCACTTTTATGGCTACAAGTCAACACTTTAACAATAAACAACCATGGAAAGAAAAAGCCTATATACCCAGTTAATATTCATGTAAGACAATTCAAATGCAATCAATCAATTCCGAACCCCCTTTTCTCATAGAGCACAACAACAATAAGATTATCTTTCATTCTAGTTTCCATTAGTCAATTATGGCATATACCAATTCCTTGAAGAACAATGATGATATAAGTAACCAATACTAAGTTTTTAAAATGATAAGGGAAGATTCTTTTACGTATGATAAAGGTCAATGATTGAAACCACACATATCATAAACATGGCATGCATGTGAAATTACAACCAAAGAGCTCCTTTATAATTCAAATGAATGCATATCCCACAAAGAGGAAGGATATTAATCATAGCCTCTCCAAAGAGTGTAGCATATGAAAAAGAACTAAAAATGATAAAGAAGAATTAAGAAAAAGAAGAAAAACATAAAGTGTTTAAAAGAATACTAATCATAGCCTCTCCAATTCTATCTTGTCACTTTATAAGGCAAAATACTAATCAAGAATGAAAAGAAAACCTAACCTCTAATCAATTTTGATTGAGAACTTAAGGGCACCATACACACAAGATCACGACAGTCTTCGAAATTAGGACTCTAATATTACAACTTTAAAACATGAACAATTGAAAAAAAAAATTGCAATTAACAAGATAATACTTAATACTATAATTTTCTTTTAGTTAATGAACATGGGTAGGGTAATGAAATCATCTACACATGATACAATTAATTATAAATACAAAAAGTGTTTTGTATTCATTTGATATCTTGAACACAAGAAAGTATCCAGAATCTTTTTATATGATATATTAATATTTAATATGGTTAGTGTTAATTAAAATATGATATCTTGTAGTATTATAAAAGTATAAGAATTGTAAATAATATAATGCTTCTTATATATAATCAAGATATTAAATAATATAAGGTGAAAATACATTAAAGTTAGAGATTCATATCTCTTGAGTAAATTTAGTCTATTTAAATTGTATAAGTATATCATGGGTGATCCTCACAAAAAAGTACACTAATATATATATATGTATGCTTTTATTATAATTAATTTACTCAATATATTTTTAATAAATAAGATATATCCAAATTTTTGTTAAATAGATATATAGTGTGTTACATGTAATGTATAGTCTAAAGAAATCAAATTATTAATTATTATGCTGCATACAAATCATTTAAAGAAAACCCATTAATCATTAAGTATAGAAATCAAATTATTACATTGCAAGTTGGCACATGTCCTAAAATAGAGCAATTTCCTATCTTTTACAAAACAGGGATGGCATATGGAGTACTGTAGCAAAGGAACAAGCAAAGAAAAAAATTCATTAACAAAATTGAAATCAAGATTGGGATGCCTAGAATCTTGGCCTAAACAAAATCAAAAGACTCCTTCAAATATGAGTTAAATAATTTGCAACTACTTTATTTAAACAATATATATATATACATATAATTACTTATCATAAAGTATTGTTGCTTGTTTGATCAAACAAGATATCATTGATTTTTCACATAAAGTATTACCTAAAAACCAAAAAAAAATGCCATTAAATCTAAAATTACAAAACAATAAAAAAAGTCGCTTAGACCTAGAATTCCAATTAGTTAATGCATTTCAAAAAATTGAAATGATTAAAGGGAGTACCTTAAAATGGTTGAAAGTGGAAAAAATTGAAGGAAAAAGCTAAATGGCGCTAGAAGATGTAGAAAAAATGGCAAATTTAATGGACATATGGTAGGTGAAGGTTGGATAGATACCCGCAGTGGGGTTTGGTTAGTTGGAGGGTGATGGAGAGGTTTGGTGGTGGTTGGCATGGCTAGGCAAAAAGGGCTTGAACTGTTCACATCACTATGGGGGAGAAACTTGAATTTTTTTTTTTTGCAGATTTACTATTGTCATGTTAGTAGGTGTTTTAAATGTTTTGGCAGTTGTTATAATCATTGCTTACTATTAAAACAACTATAACATATTTAATGGTGATTTTCAAAAAACCACCATTATTTTGTTGTGGTAGTTATCAACTGCTACAATTTAGCAACAATTGGCTAAAACATCGCCATGTAAGCAACCGTTGCACAGTTCCTTTTTTTTTTTTTAATTTTTTTGGTAGTGTATTGTAACACCTTAACTATCTAACTCTTCTTTTAGTTGTTATGGTTCATTGATGAGCCCATTTACTTATACAGTCGCATACTAAATCTAAAAATTTTAAAGATATATTCATTTACTTTTTCCATAATTCTATGTCCTTTCAATTTCTATGGATAATCCATTAGCAATTATTTACTACCAATTACCTTATCAATTGGAAGCTGAAAACTTTACCTTACATTCTAAGGAAAATTTGATAGAGTTTTTCCTTATAAACTTAACTATCCAGACTAATTAAATGGTCAAATTTCAACCCATAACTCACAAACATAGAAAATACAAGTAATAAAACTAATTAGATATACATCTTCATTTGATACTATACAAACTTAATTGAGATTACCTCATTGTTTAACAACATATTAATTCATTTTTTACATTATTGAGGAGTCAACTCAACATATAAATTCATTAGAATAATATAACAAAATCAAATACATATATAATTTATAATGTTTCTATTTCAAACATCATTTCATTTCATTTTCTTTACGGATACTAGTATTTCCACCTAGTAGTGGTTAATGGGAAGAGTAGAAATAGAGGTGAGATTCAAGAGAATCTCAGTAGTAAATCTTAACCATATCATTACATACAAGAATGATATGAGGAAATTCAATGCATGTGGTGCAAATATGTTATTTTTATACATCATGTAACTCAAACCTAACTTTTAGCATAAAAACTCAATTCTCATTAAATATGGAATAAAAACATGTTGGTCAAGCTTAATTAAGCTCAACCTTAGGTTAAGAAAAAGAGCTACTACACTCAAATCCTACTATAAGAAGCTTATAGTAGCTAAGAGTCGAAAACATATTGGTTGGGCTTAACTAAACTCATTTTTTGTCAAAAAAGAACTATTGCATTTAATTCCCTACCATAAGGAGTTATGAGCTGAAAACATAAAAGGCAAAAGTATAAAACTTATGCTAAAAATCGTAGCAAAGTATAACTTATAAATGCATCAAGCAACCACACACATAAGTATCTTAGCTCATTCAAACATTTAAATGTAGGAGAGATAGCTACTTGGGAGATCGAGAGTTGATCCTAAACTTCTTTTTTTGCCTCTTACCTTATTTAACTATCTTCATTTGTCTTTTTTTCTTGACCTTTATTAACTTAATTCTTCACTTATTGGTCTTCTTGCCTAAAGACCACTCTAGCCATCACCACATACCTAAAATATCATATTAAATATGAAAAATAAGAACCAATGTATATCTAAGCTAACTTGCTTATATACCCTTCAAGTGCCTCATATATCACATATTATGGCTTAACATTAAAATTAGATAAGTTTGACTAGAAGTGTTCAAATAGGGCAAACTAAGACTTGTTAGAAAGATTTTGATGTGCCCTAACTAATGTAAAAATATCAAGTTAAAATGAATCCATTTGCCCCCTTAAAGAATATAAAAACCATGGTTATACTAAAGATCAAAATTGATATAGGGCATTTTTACTACAACAACTTTGAAAATTTATAAAATATTCTGTACTAACCTAAAAATTATAAACTTTGATTCATATGAAACTTTAGGATGTTCTCTAAATTACCTATTAAGTTTCACACATGAATTTGTCCATTAAGGCCTCCATAGGTAGAGATACATTTTTAGACTCATTATGGGTTTGTTTTGACCATTTTAAGTCCCAAACTTGCCAATTTCTTACTAAATTCATGCATATTCTAATTCTACATGCTCCATACTATCATTAAAGTGCATGAAAGCATGGAGAAGTGACTTTCTCTCGCTTTACAAGAGGCACTTTAAGCTCTAGGGTTCAAAATCTAAAATTTTCTACTGATTGATTCTTACCTCAAAATGATCCTTTCTCATAGCTCTTCAATTTACCTTGATGAGTTTTCTAAAAATAGCTTTTTTTTCTCCCTTGGAAAAATTCAAAGTCCTCCTCTTGAAAAACTAAGACTGTAGAAAGTGAGCTTTTAATAAGTAGATAAATCTTTCTAACTAAGAGAGAAGCAAAAAGTGTGTAGAAATACCTTAAAATCCATGCTCTTACATTCCTTTCTTCCTCTCTCCATGGACTCCATTGAAGGAGCTTCAAAATGCTAAAAATCTAATGCAAGTCGGTAGAATAAAAAAATGGATGAAGACATGCATTATTACAAACAATTTTAAAAATTTCCTTTATGTCTCTAAATGTTGACCTTTTCATTTGATCTTGTTTTAAATCCTTTTTTAGAATTGTCTATTTCATATAAAAATTTAGGCTCTTTAATTTGTTAAAAGCATTTACTTTGAAATTTTTGGAATTAAAACCATGCCAAAAGGTCTAATCAAAATTATAGTCAATTGATGTCCAATATCATCCACCAAAAGAGTTTTGGCCATTTTGATAGTTCCTATAGTTTTTAAAACTTCTAAAAACCCTAATGAACTCAATTTTAACATTTAAAATTTCTTTCTTTAAGTTTCAAAAATTTTGCTTGAAATTACAATTTTGCCACTACTACGTCAATTTCCTTTGTTTAAATACTTTGGTTCTATTTTCACTCTTTCTACTCTTTTCTCTCATCTTATTCGAACTTTTAGTCTTGCATTCTTATGATTATTCACTTTTCTTTTAGTGTCTCAAGATTTAGAAAACACAGGATATGACATGTACCATGTAAAAACTTTATTTTCTTGACAAAATAGTGTTTGGCATTGTAATACCATAACTATATAAGACTTAATTCGTAGCAAAATTGGCATGAAATACTCATTTGCATAAAAATCACTTTTAACGGCGGTATTTTGGGTCATCAAAAGCTCAACAAATTTATTCTTAGCTTTATAGACCATGTGAGCTTACCAAAATCATTTTCCATCTATAACATATTTATTCAATTAAAATTATCACAAATTGCAGCTCACAATCCAGGTCCAAGCTATAGAACTCAAAATGCACATCACACTTGCAATTTCCATGAAACTCCATATTTTGATATGAATTTTGGAAAATCATAATTAATTCTAAAAAAATTAAAATCATGCAAATTATACTATTATAGAAAGATTTGGATTTTCTCTAACTATCATAAAAATTTCAGATCAAATCAACCAAGTTTGCCCTAAGAAATTCAATAGACCAGTAACATTGGTATGGGGGTGTCCTACAACTGACATCAAATTTCAACAATTTATATCTCTCTTAATACATATCCAAATGAGATGCTTTCAGTAGCTATGAAAATCTTAAGATGAGCATAATTGCTATAAAATTTTAAGGGCATATGAATTCATTTGACCCACAAAATCTATTGCATATCATAAGCTACTATAGTACTTAGGCAACACCAGACCTTTAACTTGAAAAATTCATAACTCTCTCTATGCAACTCATTTTCATGCAAACTTGGTAGCCTTAGAAAGCTTATAATGTCACCTATATGCCTATAAAATTTCATGGGTATTAGACTTCATTTGCCCCTAAATGACATAGAAATGCAAACTAACCATATGAACAATAACTCAGACAATTCTATATAATTTGGTCAACTTTGAAAATTCATAAATAATTCTCTAGAGCTCTAAATTGAATGATTTTTAGCTTTATAAAAAGATCTACATGAGACCTATAGGTTTGCCAAATTTCATACAAAAATTTGTCCATTTGGGTAGTTTGTGGTTCAGCTCAAGAATATGGTCATTTTAAGGGTCAAGATGGTTCAAAAGAGTGCCAAATGACCTTCCAATTAATCTATAACCAATTGAGCACATCCAAGAGCATAAATACAGTGTAGGGAAGCATTTCAAATGGTTTAAATAATCATGCATCTTAAAATCACTATCCTATTTGTAATACCTTAAGTTCATACACCCCATACATAACATTCAAAGTCTTACATCCTCATTTATATGGGATTTGTATACTTTGGTATCCAAAAAGCAAGCTTATGGACTTTGAATTTGTTCATTTTAGTCCACATGAGACATTCAAATTTACCTCAATTCCAATCTACCCATAACATACCCAAACATATCAGAATTAAAATATTTGGAGGCTCACCATTTGCATGGTACATATACTTTTATCCAATATTACTTGTGTAAATGGAAGGCCATAAACATCATCCTTGGCTTTTGGGGCCATATGGACTTACTAACATCATTTTATATCCATAACATATTTATACAAGTTAACAACATCACATTTTATCTCATACATTTTGGATTTGGAACCATGATTTACTAAAAACCAAAATTTCTCTCAGGCTACAGGGGTAGATTTCTAACATCAACTTTGGAAAATCATAATTAATTATAGAAAAATTAAAATCAAGTAAATGATAGCTTTCTCAGAAACCTTAAATGACAACCATAGTCTAAAAATCATTCTCGACTATAAAAACATCAACTGGATCACGAATAACAACAAAATAGCACCAAAGGTCTAGCTGCCTAGATTTGCTATCACAAGTTTTTAATATAAAATTTAAAATTCATAACTAATTTTAGAAAAATTAAAATCTAGCAAACCATATCATTATGAAAAGTTGTGGATGTTTAATTTCGACTAAAAATAGTTTTAGAGCAAGAAATGGCATCTAACTTATAAAAATTGATGAAACAGTACTAGAGGTCTATTTGCATTACTGGTACTGACTGCTAACTTCAAAAATTCATATCTCCCTCAATATAAACCCATTTGAGGTACTCTCAAGT
The DNA here is from genome assembly GCA_032878935.1 of Erythrophleum fordii. Taxonomy (NCBI): domain Eukaryota; kingdom Viridiplantae; phylum Streptophyta; class Magnoliopsida; order Fabales; family Fabaceae; genus Erythrophleum; species Erythrophleum fordii. Next base: position 28,265,549 of record JAVQMF010000058.1, on the reverse strand, counting down.
GCCATAAAAAATCTTATCATTCCAAGTTTATGCCTATAAAATTTCATGATCATTAGATATCATTTGACTCTTAAATGACATAGGAGAAGAAATTAACCATTTGAACAGTGTATATACTAAGTCTGAAACTTTTTTCAACTTTGAAAATTTATAATTTATTCTCTAGAGCTAAAATAATATGGTTCATGGCTTAGAAAAAATCCCTTGATGAGAGTTATATTCATGTCAAATTTCATGAAAAAATTCGTCCATTTGATCAGTTTAGGGTATAAGGTGCAAAAGTGGCACTTTTTAAGTATCAAATAGGGTCAAAATGACACCATATGCTCTCCTACTCCAACCACAACCAATTGGGCACATGTAAATAGTTAAAATTAACTTGTAAAGGTTGCCTAAGTGGTCCAAATTATCATGGAGCTTAATCTTACTATGCCACACACACTTATACACATGAACATCTTAGAACCTAGGTGGCAAAAACTTACATTTACATACATTTGCCTTTAACAATCATGCATACATTATAATTATACATATTGGGAAATGTCCAAGAGCCTACATCATACATACATCATGAGGTTAAAATTTTTTACATCAAAATACTTTGGAAATGCCGATTCTTCTACTCCTTTGTCAAAGTATTATGCTCTAAGGCATTTGACCTCTATCCTTTGATCTTTTTGATTCACCTAAATATGTTTAGGCATATGGAGGGGGAAGAGTGAGATTCAAAGAATTTCAATAGCTCTTTACCCTTTCAAACATACATAATGGATACAATCTAAGTCAAAGAATGAATGCATGTCTTTTAGGCTAGTCATAAACATACATAAATCATTTTCCATATTTAAGAAACTCATGCACATCATACATAAGCTCTCAAGGGCATTAGTTTAGCCTTATCTTTTTTTTTTTTTTTGAAACTTTTGGATTTGCCTTATCTATTTTCAAGGGACTTTTGACTTAGCCTCACTCTTCTTGAGACTTTTGGCTTATCCTCTTTGCTAAGGGACTTTTGGCTTCACCAAACCCATTCAAGCCAAAACACATTTATAAAATATATTTCAAGAACATCATGGTACCATGGTGTGTAGGAAATAGCTAGAAATATTTCACATGGCATAAACATACATACACATATCCAAAGACAAGAAAACATCCCAAAAATACTTGGGATAAAGGTTAGAGAGTTACTTTGGAGAAATTACTCACACTTTTCTCTTAGAATTGTTCTCCATCTTCTCTGCCAAGCCTTGTAACTAGATGACCCTTGGTTCTCTTGGCCTAAACACATCAAAAGAGACAAAAATCTCTCATGAGAATAAGCTTTGGAATCATACATACTCTATGTGAAACTACTTTGTTCTATAGCTCCATTATACTTCCATACAAGGCCTTATGAAGCAACTATAAGAATTTATGATCTTGGCTTCCATTTCTCATTCATTATAGGTATCTTGACTCCCTTTAAACTCCTTGGAGTCATTATACATTCATTTTAAGGAGCTTAACCATAGGTTACTTTCTAATGTCTCATTATGGAGCCTACACCTCCATCTCACATTTCAAAGCTTCTAAATTTTTTCCAAGGCTTCCTTTGATATTCTTCCATTATATCTAGTTCCATTCTAAGTTTAAAATAAATTAAAACTCTCCCTAGGTGGCCAAACTTGCCTAGGCCAAAACATGACCATGATTTGGCAACCATGGAGTTTTCTTTATGTTCTTGAAGGAAATGACTCATGTAAAGCTTCCTAAGGGTCTAAGGGAATCATACCATGTCTTACATAAGATAGAATACCTTTAGGAAAAATTAGATTTTATCATTTGTTTCAAAACCCCAAGTTGTGCTAATTTGAATTTTAAGGCTCCTTTTTTTTTCCAATTGCATAATCTTAATCCTCACACTCTGTAACCCTTCTTCTTGCCTCATTTGGACAAAAATCATCTCCTTTTGATTGGGTCCATGACTGAACAAAAATGACCCAAGAGGAATAGACAAGAAGATGCAAGGAAGAGCCATGGTTCATACCTTGTTTCAATACTTTTTCAAGAGCCTTTTCCATTACTCCAAGCTTCTCCTTAAAACTCTAAACTCTCTCCTCTGGACTAGACCCAAAATAGCCCCATATGGGTCATGAAAACTATAGAAAGGAAGAGGAGAAGGAGAGGAACAAGTTTGGTGAAAAAAGGAGTGTGAAAAACTAAGAATTTTCATACCTTTTTTGCCTTCTTTCTCCTTCTCTCTCCTCCCTCTTTGAATGCCATCTCAAACTAGTATGAAGCTACTTCAGGTCATGGAGAAGGAAGGAGAAGTGGGTGGAATGTGTTTTAAGAGAAAAAGGTAAAGTTATACACATTTTTTCACTTTTCTTTTAGTCCTTAAACCAAGGTTTCTCTATTTGGCCTCATTTCAACTCCTTTTTGAAATTCATCTTTTCCATCATAAAATTTGGGTCCTCTAACTTATAAAATGACTTTGGTTTTGTCCAAATTGGATTTGAAACTATTCTGAGCCATTTGGTCAAAGTTTTAGTCAATCGACGACCGAAATTGCTCATCAGAGGGGTTTTAACTATTTCTAGGATTTTCATCATTTTTAGAGCCTCAGAGAACCTCAAAAGGTTTAAATTTTTTCATTTAGAAAGTCCTCCTATGAGTTTTTCAAATTTTTCAAAAATTACAAAATTGTTCTAACTTATTTCGGTAAATTTTTTTAGCTCTTTTATCTTTGATTTTCGGGTATCTTAAGCCTCAAATCCTCATTTTTTATTATTTAAAATTATATTCTAATTTTACTTAGCTTCAAATCATTCATTTCAGGAGACTTACTTTTATATTTGGTAAGTTTTGTGCCTTTACGGAGAAATCGGATGTTACACCAATCATTATATATAAGTGTATTAAGGTATAAAGATGTCAAACTCATATATAAATATTTATTTGGTTCCAAATTCTATTTATACATGATATTCTTATACTTTTATATATGCTCAAGGGTTTACATCTCATATACATCATATAGTTACATACTTTGACACCAAAATGCCTAATTTTCTATTCTATTATCAAAATCTTGTTATTCAAGGTGTATGGCTTCCATTTCTTACTCTATTTGACTCATCTAAACATGGTTAGACATAGGTGGAGGAAGAGTGATGTAATGTCCCATATCGGATAGTAGGATTCTGGGCTAGGTCCATATAAGTGGAAGTAGTACTATCCTTTTTAGTGAGGCTTTTTAGGTTGTGACCGATTGAGGTGACCTAAGAACAAAACCCTACCAGGCTAATGTGTTAGAAGCCATAACAGCGATAATATCACCTGGAACTCTGTATAGAAGTGGTATCAGAGCTAACCTAACTGAATGTGCACCTCGAGGATGAAGAGGCCCTAAAAGGGATGGATTGTAATGTCCCATATCAGATAGGAGGATCTTGGGCTAGATCCATATAAGTGGGAGTAGTACTCTCCCTTTTGGTGAGGCCTTTTGGGTTGTGACCAATTGTGGTGACCTATAAATAAAACCCCACTAGGCCAATATGTCGAGTGCCCCTAACAGGGACAATATCATTAGGAGCACTGTATGGAAGTGATATCAGAGCTATATGTACAACTCGAGGATGAGTTACCCCTAAAAAAGGATAGAAATGTAAAGTCCTACATTGGATAGAAGGATTCTAAGCTAGGTCCATATAAGAGGGAGTAGTATTCTCCCTTTCGGTGAGGTCTTTTGGGTTGTGACTGATTGAGATGACCCAAGAGCATAACCCCATCAGGCCAATGTGTCAGGTGCCATAACGGGGACAATATTATTAGGAGCTCTGTATAGAAGTGGTATTAGAGCTGACCTAGTTGAATGTGCACCTCGAGTATGAGGTGGTCCTAAAAGGGGTGGATTATAATGTCTTACATTGGATAAAAGAATCCTGAGCTAGGTCCATATAAGTTGGAGTAGTACTTTCCCTTTCGGTAAGGCCTTTTGAGTTGTGATCGATTGAGGTGACCCAGGAACAAAACCCCACTAGGTAAATATTCAGGTGTTGTAACGGGTACAATATCGCAGGCAGCTTTGTATAAAAGTGTATCAGAGCTGACCTAGCCATTTGTGCAACTTAAGGATAAGATGGCCCTAAAGGCTTTGCCAAAAGGGAGAGTACTACTCCTACTTATATGGACCTAACTCAGGATCCTCTTATCTAATGTAAAACTTTATATTTTCACCCTCCTTTAGGTCTACCTCGCCCTCAAGATGCACATCCAGCTAGGTCGGCTCTGATACCACTTCCATACAGAGCTCCCAGTAATATTGTCCCCATTACGGCACCCAGCACATTAGCTTGGTAGGGTTTTGTTCCTGGGTCACCTTAATCGGTCACAACCTAAAAGGCTTCGCCGAAAGAGAGAGTACTACTCCCATTTATATTAACCTAACCCGAAATTCTCCTATCTGATGTGAGACTTTACATTTCCACCCTCTTTTTGGCTAACTCATTATCGAGTTGACATACAGTTAGGTTGGCTTTGATACCACTTCCATATAGAGCTTCCAATGATATTGTTCCCATTACAGCACCCGGTACATTAGCCTGGTGGGGTTTCGTTCTTGTGTCACCTCAATTGGTTACAATCCAAAAAGCCTCATCGAAAGGGAGAGTACTACTCCCATTTATATGGACCTATCCCAGGATCTTCTTATTCAATGTGGGATATTACAAAATGACCCTCACACTTGCCAATTTATATACCCATGAGTTATAACTTAAGGGCTCAAAATACATACTATTATTTTCTACCATTTATAATTGATTTTTACATCATATTCTTATACTTTTAAATATGTTAGAAGAATCATACAACCAGTTATACAATTACATAGTCATATGCACAACATTATGTCTCAAAATGAGCCTCATTGTCAAAGTAGCTCCTTTCATGCCTTTCTATCATCATTCTTGCTTCCATGAAAGCTACCTAGATATGGTTAGGGAAAAGATGGAAAGAATAAGATTCAAAGAGTTCTAATAGCTCATTCACCATTCAAATACATATATATGGCACATATCATCTCAAGCAAAGCAAGCATGCCTGTTGTATAACCATAAATCATTCATATTCATGCATGAGGGATTCCATGGCTCCACCAAAATTAATCTCATGCTCTAGGGACTTTTGGTTTAACATCACCCATCATTTAGGGACTTTTGGTTAACCTTACCCTTATTTAAGGACTTTTAACTTAGTCTCATCTATAATTTGGGACTTTTGGCCTAGTCTCACCCATCGTTAAAGACTTTTAACCTCACCTCACCTATTCTAAAGGACTTTTGGCATAACCTCACACCTTTGGAAACCAAACCAATTCTATATGCAATAATATGCCATGTAATTACATATATCCATCAAGCATTCATCACACAATCAATAAGGTATAGAAATGCCAATCATAACATACAAGCAATCCAAGACATCAAGCAACCACATATGCAAAAACAAGAATGGATGAAAAGCTACCTCATTACATAGATTTCCATTTATTTTCCTTAGTTCCTTCTCTTGGCTCCATGGCCCCTTAGTCATACTTGAATATGCTTTTAATTGTTTGGCACAGACACATCAAATGAAGCATAAAATTATTAATGGAACTGCACTTATACTCATTTAAGCCTTATACACATTAATTAGAGCTTTAGGTTTCCAAATAGTTCAAGTAAATGGCATAATGAAGCAACCCTTGTAATTCCATATCTTGGCTCCAACATCTCACCCAATATAAGTTATATGACTCCATTAAAACCCATTAGAGCTATCATAAACTCAATTTAAGAAGTCTAATACTAAAGTGCTTCTTTATGCATAATGGAACCCTAAATTTTTACCTTTCAAAATAAGGCTTTTAAATCCAAACCAATGATTCATTTGGTATTTATAATTCGTATCTAAACTATTTACAACCTTAGAATCAAAGAAAACTCTTCCTAAGTGCCCTAAAGAGGTCATGGCCAAACCTATGTATGTATACGGACTCCTTGGCGTTTTTGTTTCATTGTCTGGGAAATTGGCACCTATGTGAGTTTCTTAGTCTCTTCATAGCTCAATTATACTATTTGAAATATCATTTTAAGGCTTCCTGCTCCCTAAAGTGTAATTAAAATTCTAATTTCTAACTCTCACAACTTATAGCTTTTTAGTTACTTCTTTTAGTTCCATATTAATCTCTATGCTTTAAAACCTCAATTTCTATCATGTTTCAATCAAAAATCAATTTTCGCTAAGATCCTCCTATAGTGGCCAAACAAGGGAGAATATGGAAGATCAAGGAAGAGCAAGATTTACATATGAAATCATACCTTATTCACTTCCTTGTCAAATGGTGATTCTTGTGCTACCAATGATTTCTCTAAATTTTCCTCTTTTCCTACTAGTCCAGGTGACCACGGAAATTTTTATGTGTGTCCGCAAGTGCACGGCTCTGATCAAGTAGTTCAATGATAAGTAAAGTATCGTTCCCACGAGGAATGATTTAAAAGCAATTAGACAGTGCACAACCTACTTTCATCCACTTTAAGCAACCAATTAAGCAAGTCTTGAATTTAGAACTAAATTTTAGAATGAAACAATTTTAAAAAAAACTTGGTTGGCAGAGAAATTTTAGGAAGAGTCCAAGGTTTTGAAATTACCTAAAGTCACTATTCCCCTGATGCTTACTAGAACTTAATTTCTTGTTTAATTGCAATTAATTTTCACCTCGTGGGTTAAGAGATTTAGAAGCTATAACTATCTGTCGATGTAATTATAACCCTACTCTCACCTAAAATCTAAGTGTCCTTAGATTTAGGTTAGAGCGCATTAGGAACTATAACCCTCTACAAAACCAATTAAGGCAATTAGGTATATTTCTATCCCAATTACAAATTAGATAATTCTAAACTTAATTTATCCATCTCTTAAGTCTAATGAGAACCCATTTTTCAAGGTCAATTCCAATTACCAAAATTAATTCTAAGAGGTGGCCAATCTCTAAGAAAGCATTAAGCAAGAGAAGGATACACTAGGCTCAAATTATCACAATCAACAAGATAAACAACAATCTAGTTCACATCAGGTTCATAGTGCTCTAGGTAAAAGGAATTTAGCTACACATAGCTAAATCTACAGTAAATCCCAATCCAATACATGAAGAAGATGAAAAGAAACAAAGAAAGCAAACAAGGGAATGATAGAGATGCAGAAAATGGAGCTCCCCCTTGATTCTTTCTCTTTCTTCACCCCTCCAAGCTTGAAAAGCCTTCAAAGACCACCCAAAATCGCCTCCCTGGACGTCCAGCAATTTCCTCTGCCGCAGAATGACCAATCCCTAATCTCCTTCCTCTCTTTTTAGCTTGAAAAGTAAAACTGTGCGTTTCAGGGCTGATCTCGCTATGGCGAGAAGTGACTCTCGCTATAGCGAGATCTCATATGTTCTCAATTTTCTGCTATGTTCGCTACTTCCACGCTATAGCGAGTTTCCCCCTGGACTTCCTATACAACGCGACTTCGCTATTGCGAAGTATCTCCTTCGCTATGGCGAATTCACCATCTCGCTACAGCGAGAAGACTTGTAAAATCTGTGTTTACCTATCTCAGCTTCCCTCTTTTATTTGCAACTCTTTCTATACTTTGTTACTTTTCCCTGAAACTGAAATCAATCATAAAATGAGGCTCAAATTGATAAAAATGTTACAATTGAAATACTTCATTTGTTTTGTTTGATTGAATATATTTTTAACCTATTAATCAAGGGAAAAGAACTTTGCCTCCCTAATTTAGTGTCAAATATAGTCCTTTTTAATCCTAAATTAGGAGGTTATCAAACTCCCCCACATTTAAATCCTTGCTTGTCCTCAAGCAAGTTTTAAAAAGAATCAAGTAATGTGATTATTCAATTTGTCGACAACGAATATCCAATCAATCAGAAATTCAGATCCCCCCACACTTATAATGAATCTAATGTCAGAAGCAAAAGCGCAGCAAACTTAAATTGAATTTGAAGATAATGTACTCATAGTAACACCCTGAGTTCTAAAGTGTGTGTGTGAGTTCCACAAGAGATGTTAAGAAGCAATCAAGTAGTCCTTAATAAACTCTCCCTGAAATGCCAAAGCCTAATCCAACCATCTGTGCTAACTTCAATCATTAAAGCTCATTGAAAGGGGTCTCTATTGGCCAATGCAGAATTATTTTTAGCATAGACCTTTTATTTATTTATTTATTTATTATTTTATTTTTATTTTATTTTATTCTTTTTCATTTTTTTTCTCTCCTCGTCAAATCACTTAATCCTTTTGACGTGAATGACAACATTAATTATGAAGCCATCCAGTTACTCAGATTAAGGAAATCCTCAGAGGGCTACTAGCATACTTTTAGTTTTATCACTGTTTGACGCGAAAGTCCACACTTTTTGGTGCAAATCTCTGGTTACTAAGTGATTTCAACCATTGGAGTAGAGAATCATATATATATATATATATTTATATATTTATATCCCTCTTAACTAACCAACAAATATTCATTAGAAATAGATAAATTGGGAAAATCTAAAATAACTGAAAGCTCATTAAAGGAAAAACTCGAATTACTTCAAAAATCATCTTGCTGAAAAGTGTTCCTATTGTGGGTGTACACTACAACTACATTACTTACTATTCATTTCAAGTTTGCTTAAACCCCACTTTCATTAATTAGTATTCATCTAAAGTAAGAGGGAATCTGATTTATACATTCATACCCACCTATCCTATGTGTATCTACCTGAACTCAACTCCCCCACACTTAAACAATACATTGTCTGCAATGTATACGCCGGGAAAACAAGCAGGAGAAAAAGAAAAGCAGATGGGGGTGGAGGGACGGGATGTAAAGAGGTAGGGAGAGACGAGACTCCCCTGATAAGAAGAGAGAAGAAAGCGAGGGGATGCGTGTGAACACTCCTTCATCTGAGATACAAAAAATAAACAGAGCACACACAACAAATAGTAAGTGGGCGTCAGAAATAAAACAACTAATAAGAACAGAGCCAATTCAGGATTGGAAAGCAGAGTCAAATACAGTTATCCATATACAATTATCCAAAAATAGAAAATGAGGGAAAACAAAACAAATATGGGCAGCGGGAGTAGAAAAGTCCTAAGCGTCAGAAGGCCCAGGGCGATCCTGAGGTGTAGGATCCTGAGGTAGAATGATGACTGATGGTGGAGGAGCCTCAGGAGGTGGTGGAGGAGGAGCAGGCATCAGGTAATCCATCAGAGTTTGCAGCTGGTCCTTCATTGATAGAATATGTACTTCTAGCCTATCAATGGATACTCTTGCCCAATCCTCAAATTCAGAGTGATATTGTGCTCCGTGCCCCATCAGCTCTAAAGTACTAAAGTGCTGCTGTGAGGGAGGAGGTGGAGATGCCTCAGTTTGGGCCTGAGCGGGTGCTCGGTGTCTACGGGGCTGCCCTGGTGCATCTTTCATGCTATCATATTTGAATGGCCCTTTGACTTGAATTGCGCGTCATTTTTAGAGACGCGGCTACCCCCCATTGTAAGTAATTCGGTGAGCATATGAGGGTATGCCAGGCTAACCCTGTCGGACCTTGCCACTTGCTTGAAATTCAAGTACATGAGGTGAGGAATGTTTACCCACTGCCTAGTCATAAAACACCACGTCAGAGTAGCTCGTTCTTGGGTCATGTCTGATCTATGAGAACTTGTCAGTATATTGCTTGTGATGAATTGTAACCAATAACCGGCGGGCTTGCTAAGTTGATTCACCGGGTAAACCTTATTAACCAGCCGAGCTCTTCCCTCTTCAGCAATAATCGTCTCCACTTCTCCCAAGGAATGGATTGAGGGTTCTCTATGTACGTTTGGAATGCACATTCTTGAACATCAGGCAGCTCATAAAAGTCTTTGAAAACTTTCTCGTTGGTGCGCACCCAAGCCGAACGGCAGTAGTATTCATCCTCCTCCTCCTCAGTATCTTCAAAATTTGCATACAGCTCTTGGATCATTAAAGGGATTCGATGCACCGGCTTCTTAGTAAATCCTTGCAACCCATGCCATTCAAAATCCGAGAAGGTTAGGTCCAACACATGGGGTGCATAATAACGATCCTCGACAACCCCCCTGTCCGAGAAAAGTCACTCAAAGTGAAATTCTGCTCTAGTTGACGCAAACCGGTCCTTGTCATATGACTTCTTCTTTTATTTCGAGGATGAGGCTTCAGCAGTTTTAGTTTGTTTCTTAGGAGCCATAGCCCTGAAATTCAAACAAGAAGGAAAGATAAAAATCAGTGGCAGCCTTCAAAGGATATAATTAAATCAGGAAATCAAATGAATGCAGCATGTTTATACTAAGGGAAGACACAATTAAAGGCATCCAAGGGACTAAGGGGTAAGGAATAAAGAAGCAACCCACATAAAATGGTTCAGAAAAGCTCAGTTCTGGAAAAACTCTCGAACTCGCTATAGCAAGTTCGAGCAGATTTCTGCACAGCCAGATTTCACGAAGGAAAAACCAAATTTAAGCCATTCTTTTGCACAGAAATAGTCGACCAATAAAACGCATCTAGAAAAGTTAACCAAATAACCCCTAAATACTCAAATCTAAGTAAAACAAATTGAACCCTAAAATGACCAGATTCAGCGAAATAACCAGCGATTCAAGGGAATAAAAGAGTCAATCGATTTACCTGATGCAACAGATGCAAGGGGTGAGGGGAATGCGAGTTTAAGATGCACGAAATGCAGCAAAAGAGAGAATGGAAGAAGTTGAGGGGCTTCGTCGCAGTAGCGAGAACGAAATGAAGGAATGGAGAAAAAACACTGTAGGTTATTTTATATAGGGAGACTCGCCACTGCCAAGCAATAGCGAGGGCTTCTCTGGGGTAATTACCAAAAGCAAAGCTACTGTCCTCGCAATAGCAAAAATTTCTTCTCGCCATGGCGAGAAGACTTGGATAATTACTAGTGGCTGACAAATCTCGCTATAGCTGGGATATAGTGAGAATCTCTCTGGATTTAGTACTCAGCCATGGAAATGCTGCTTTCGCTATAGCGAATTAGTTACCTCGCAATGGCGAGAAAACTTCGTAAGAATTTATGCAACATTTCGCTCGCCATAGCCAGGCTACAGCGAAGACCTCTCTAGACTTTGTACCAAAATGCAACACAAAGAGCTCGCTATGGCGAGGTAATTTTCTCGCCATAGCGAGAACACTTGATGTTACAAACTGTGGCTCGCCACAGTCTGGCCATAGCGAGATACTCTCTGGTGTGTGTACCAGTAGTGGGACAAGCAGCCTCGCCATAGCGAGAGGGATTCCTCGCTATAGCGAATATTTCTTCTTTTTTTTTTTTTCAATTTAAATGCTCACCAAAATACACTCTCAAATCTAACCAGATATAATAATAAAATGCAGTTTAAAATATGGTTAGAGACTCCCTGTAAACATGTCTAGTGTTGCTCTTTCCTGCCAATCCCTTGCTCCTTAATATCCACATTTCAACCTACAAAACACGTAAAGATTGAAAAAAATCAAACCCAAAACAAAAAGAATTTTAGATTCAAACCTAAAAACAAGAAGATAACTTAGGTTGCCTCCCAAGGAGCGCTAAGTTTAAAGTTTTCAGCCAGACTATCTTGACACTTCTATGAGAAGTCTTGGAGCTGCACATTTGCCTTCATCCTGTCCACCGGTCCACCAAGGTAATGCTTCAAGCGTTGGCCATTTACCTTGAATGTTTCTCCACTTTTCTCATCTTGAATTTCAATGACACCAAAGGTAGTGGTAGACACAATCTTAAAAGGACCATACCACCTTGATTTAAGCTTTCCTGGAAACAACCTCAAACGAGAGTTATACAATAACACTAAATCACCAGGCATCAAATCCCTTTTTAAAATCTTCCTATCATGCAAGATCTTAGCATTTTCCTTATATAATCTAGAACTCTCATAAGCTTGCAATCAAAATTCATAAAGTTCATTAAGGTCCAACAACCTCTTCTCACTAGCATCTCTATAATCCAAATTCAACTTTTTTATGGCTCAGAAAGCTTTGTACTCAAGTTCCAAAGGTAAATGACAAGCTTTACCAAAAACTAATTGATATGGAGACATACCAATTGGTGTTTTGTAAGCTGTCCTATATGCCCATAAAGCTTCATCTAGCTTATCAGACCAATCCTTCCTATTAACACTCACTGTTTTTTCCAAAATTCTCTTGATCTCCCTATTAGATACTTCACAGAGGCCATTGGTTTGAGGGTGATAAGCTAAAGCCATTTTGTGGTGAACTCTATATTTTTCCAGCAAAGATTTAAATAAGCGATTATTAAAATGAGTTCCACCATCACTAATGATAGCTCTACGGGTGCCAAAACGAGAAAAAATGTTCTTCTTTAGAAATCGCACCACTGTTTGAGCATCATTGTGTTGGCAAGCTACCGCCTCAACCCACTTACTCATATATTCAACTGCCACTAAAATGTATTATTGGCCTCTAGAAGAAACAAAGGGACCCATAAAATCTATTCCCTACAAATCAAATAACTCAACTTCAAAAATACCGGTTTGAGGAAGTTTATGTCTTTTAGAAATATTCCCGGATCTTTGACAAGCATCACAGTGAGAAACAAACACATGGGAATCCTTAAACAGTGTAGGCCAATAAAAACCAGATTGCAATACTTTAAAAGCAGTTTTTTGACCATTAAAATGTCCCCCAAATGGTGATGCATGGCATGCAAGCAAAATGTCATGTTGTTCAATCTCAGGAACACACTTCCTAAGAATTCCATCTACACATCTTTTAAACAAATAAGGCTCATCCCAAATGTAAAGCTTAACCTCATGCAAGAATTTCTTCTTTTGATAATAGTTTAAATTAGGAGGTAAAACTTCATAGACAATATAATTTGCTATGTTAGCATACCAAGGTACATGTAGCAAATTAGCAGCCATAATGCATTCATCAAGAAAACCATCATTCACAAGCTTATTATCACTAACATGCTTAGGATCTAACTTAGAAAGATGATCAGCTACTAGGTTTTCACTTCCTTTCCTGTCCATTATATGCAAGTCAAACTCTTGAAGTAATAACACCCACCTAATCAATCTAGGTTTGGACTCTTTCTTTCTCAACAAATATTTAATGGCAGCATGATCAGTGTGCACTACAACTTTGACTCCCAACAGATAAACTCTAAACTTCTCAAAAGCAAAAACAATGGCTAGCATTTCTTTCTCAGTGGTAGAATAATTTACCTGAGCATCCACTAATGTCCTGCTGGCATAGTAGATAGGATGAAAAACTCGGTCTCGCCTCTATCCGAGAACAGCTCCTACTGCATAGTCACTTGCATCACACATGATCTCAAAAGGCAATGACCAATCCGGAGCAACTATTACCGGTGTAGTTATTAGCTTATGTTTCAACTCCTCAAAACTTTTCAAGCAATCATCATCAAAAAGGAACTTAGTATCCTTTTCTAGTAGCTTGCACAAGGGCTTTGAAATTTTTGAGAAATCCTTGATAAATCTTTTATAAAACCTCACATGCCCAAGAAAACTTTGCATTCCCTTGACATTAGTAGAAGGTGGCAACTTCTCAATCAATGATGTCTTAGCCCAATCTACTTCCAAACCCTCCTTAGACACCTTATGTCCTAAGACTATTCCTTCCTTCACCATGAAGTGACATTTTTCCCAATTCAACACTAAATTCGTCTCCTCACACCTTTTAAGTACCTTAGAAAGATTCTTTAAACAAACTTCAAATGAATCACCAAAGACAGAGAAATCATCCATAAAAATCTCCATGATATCTTCAATGAAGTCAGAAAAGATGGATGTCATGCATCTTTGAAAAGTTTCTAGTGCGTTACACAATCCGAATGGCATTCTCCTGAAAGCAAAAGTGCCATAGGGACAGGTAAAAGTTGTTTTCTCTTGGTCTTCAGGTGCTATAGAAATTTGGTTGTATCCTAAATAACCATCTAGAAAACAAAAATACTCCTTCCCCGCTAGCCTATCAAGCATTTGGTCAATGAAGGGAAGAGGAAAATGATCTTTTCGAGTGGCTGCATTTAACTTCCGATAGTCCATGCACACTCTCCAACCAGTGACAGTTCTTATAGAAATCAATTCCTTCTTTTCATTTGTCACAACTGTCATCCCTCCTTTCTTAGGGACGCACTGTACTGGACTAACCCATGCACTATCTGAAATTGGATAGATGATTCCTGCATCCAGCCACTTGATGATTTCTTTCTTGACAACTTCTTTCATCATCGGGTTAAGCCTCCTCTGATTCTCTATAGATGGCTTATGATCTTCCTCCAGTAGAATTTTATGCATCACAATGAAAGGGCTTATCCCTTTGATATCTGCAAGTGTCCAGCCTAGAGCCTTTTTATGACTCTTTAACACTTCAATCAGTCTCTGTTCTTGATAGGAATTCAATGATGTAGAGATGATGACAAGAAGTGTCTCTGAATCCCCTAAATATGCATATTTCAGATGCTTAGGGAGAGGTTTCAACTCCAAAATCTGGGGTTGCTCAATTGAAGGCTTAAGAGATGGTATTAAACAGGAAGCCAAATCTAAAGATTCCACTTGCCAATATTGTTTACCCCGAGTGATTGAAAAATTAAGTACTTAGGCTACCTCTTAACTATCTTCAGTTTTCTCATGCTTCACTCCCATTAGAAATGCTTTAATAGGATCTTGGACTATCATTGCATTGAATTGTTCTTGAGCTAAATTATCAATCATTGAAACTCTGAAGCAGTCTTCAGCATCTCTAGGATATTTCAATGCTTTGTCCATGTTAAACACCACCTGCTCATCCCCCAGTCTCATCACTATTTGCCCTTTCTCTACATCAATCAGAGTTCTAGCTGTAGCTAAGAATGGACGACCGACAATTAGAGGATTATCCTTATCTTCTTCACAGTCGACAACAATGAAATCAGCTGGATAAATGAACTCACCAACCTTCACTAAAACATCTTCAATTATACCCCTTGGATATGCTAAGCTCCGATCCGCTAATTGCAATGTTACTGTAGTAGGTCTTGCCTCTCCAAGTTGCAATTTCTCAAAGACAGATAGTGGCATAAGATTCACACTGGCTCCAAGATCACACAAAGCTTTACCTTGAAAATGAGTACCTATTTTACAAGGCACAGAGAAGCTACCCGGATCTTTGCACTTCATTGGAATCCGTGGGTTGATTATTTTACTGCACTCTTCAGTAAGTGCCACAGTTTCAAATTTCCCAAATCTTCTCTTCTTGCTCAGCATCTCTTTTAAAAACTTAACATACTTAGGCATGTACTCCAATGCTTTTGAGAAAGGGATATTTATATGAAGCTGCTTGAATAGCTCCAAAAATTTTTGATACTACTTATCTTCCACCTTCTTTTGAAGTCTTTGTGGAAATGGTAATAGAAGTATTGGCCTTGGTACTATTTGTAATTTCTCTCCTTGTTTCTCACCCTTATCAACATCTGCATGTTTTTTCACTTCTTCACTACTCACTTTTCTCCTTTTTTCAACTGATGCATCCACATGTTCTTCTCCTATTCTTTTATCATCACTCTTCTCCTCTGTAACAAATTCCCCTTTATCCTCATCTTCAACAGCATTTGATGAAGGTGTATGGCTAACCGCCCTTGGTGCTTGAATATCTGGCAACACTTTTCCACTTCGAAGAGTTACGGCCTTACATTCTTCCTTGCCTTCTCTTCTAGGATTAGGCACCGTATCACTTGGCAATCCCCCTTGTCTTAATGAAGTCATTGCTGAGGCTAATTGACCCATTTGCAATTCTAAATTTCTCAAGGAGGTGTCAACTCTAGCATTCACTTGAGCTTGCTCTTCATTTTGCTTACTTTGGATGGTAATGAACTTGGCCAAGGCATCTTCCAAATTCGTCTTAGGTTCTTGAATAGGTGCATTTTGCCTCACAGGTTGAGCAAAACCTGGTGGTTGAGTAGGCTTAATGCTTGAGGAGGATGCTGGTTGATTTAGTGCTGGGCCATGCTTCCAAGAGAAGTTTGGATAATTCTGCCACCCAGGATTGTAATTATTGGAGCAGGGATTCTGATTCTTTTGAAAGTTCCCCACATAGTGAACTGATTCTGAAGGTGCCAAAGGACAATAGTCCACTGAATGTAGATCCCCACAGTTTTCACAAGTAATTGGGGCCACCTGAGTAGAGTAGACATTCATGTGCTGATTTCGCTGCACTTGAGATTCTAGCATATCAAATCTCTTGTTCAGAGCGGAAAGAATAGTTGCAAGTGGAATAGATGGGTCTTCTTGAGTGTTGGCAACATTAGCATTCACCCTTCTATCACCTCCTCGTTGCACATAACTCTCAGATAATGTGTCCAATGCCTAAACAACGTCATCTACAAGCATTTCATCCCAACGTCCATTCAAGATAGCATCTAACATTGTATCAGTTTGTGGAGTTAGACGTGTGCAAAAGTTCTGAACAATAGTACAATTATCCATCCCATGGCTAGGGCATTGGCGAAGCAAATGCTTGTACCTCTGCCATGCAGCGTATAAGTGCTCATCTGAAGCTTGCTTGAAATTGATGAGCTCACGATGGGCATCCACTATTCTATTGTTTGGAATGAAGCGAGCTCTGAACCTTGCCTCCAGCTTATCCCAAGTATCAATGGAACCCTCTGGCAGAGTCAATAATCACTCCTTAGCTTTTCCTTGCAGAGACAGTGGGAATAGTCGAAGTCTCAGAACATCTCTTGGTACCCCGTTCTGCTTGAATGAATCGCACACTCCCAAGAATGACAGAATATGACGGTTGGGATCTTCATCAGACCTCTCACCAGTGAATTGTCCGTTGAGCTGCAGCATGGAGATCATCACAGGCTTTAACTCAAAGTTAGCAGCTTGAAAGTCTGGCACTACTATGCTGGATAGAGTGCCCTACATAGTACGGCCCACAAAGTCTTTTATGGACTGATTTTGATTCCCTTCCTGAGCCATTTCTTCACTCACTGAATTTGGAACTTTAGATGGAGTTTCTTCAATGTTCAAGTTCACCACAAGATCACTAATTTTCTTTGTTGTGCGCTTCTTCTTTGTAGGGGATCACCTCGGCATGTACCGTGGTACCTATAGAAGAGAATTCAACCAACTGTATTACTTTAAACAAAAAGAAAATCAAAGCAAATAATAGAATGAAAAGAAATTCTAACTAATTAACTAACTAATGCTTAATCGAGGACTAATAAAGATTACACACTTCTAACTGAACAATTAAGCCATTCCCCGGCAACGACGCCAGAAAACTTGACCACGGAAATTTTTATGTGTGTCCGCAAGTGCACGGGTCTGATCAAGTAGTTCAATGATAAGTAAAGTATCGTTCCCACGAGGAATGATTTAAAAGCAATTAGGCAGTGCACAACCTACTTTCATCCACTTTAAGCAACCAATTAAGCAAGTCTTGAATTTGGAACTAAATTTTAGAATGAAACAATTTTAAAAAAAACTTGGTTGGCAGAGAAATTTTAGGAAGAGTCCAAGGTTTTGAAATTACCTAGAGTCACTATTCCCCTGATGCTTACTAGAACTTAATTTCTTGTTTAATTGCAATTAATTTTCACCTCGTGGGTTAAGAGATTTAGAAGCTATAACTGTCCGTTGATGTAATTATAACCCCACTCTCACCTAAAATCTAAGTGTCCTTAGATTTAGGTTAGAGCGCATTAGGAACTATAACCCTCTACAAAACCAATTAAGGTAATTAGGTATATTTCTATCCCAATTACAAATTAGATAATTCTAAACTTAATTTATCCATCTCTTAAGTCTAATGAGAACCCCTTTTTCAAGGTCAATTCCAATTACCAAAATCAATTCTAAGAGGTGGCCAATCTCTAAGAAAGCATTAAGCAAGAGAAGGATACACTAGGCTCAAATTATCACAATCAACAAGATAAACAACAATCTAGTTCACATCAGGTTCATAGTGCTCTAGGTAAAAGGAATTTAGCTACACATAGCTAAATCTACAGTAAATCCCAATCCAATACATGAAGAAGATGAAAAGAAACAAAGAAAGCAAACAAGGGAATGATAGAGATGCAGAAAATGGAGCTCCCCCTTGATTCTTTCTCCTTCTTCACCCCTCCAAGCTTGAAAAGCCTTCAAAGACCACCCAAAATCGCCTCCCTGGACGTCCAACAATTTCCTATGCCGTAGAATGACCAATCCCTAATCTCCTTCCTCTCTTTTTAGCTTGAAAAGTAAAACTGTGCATTTCAGGGCTGATCTCGCTATGGCGAGAAGTGACTCTCGCTAGAGCGAGATCTCATATGTTCTCAGTTTTCTGCTATATTCGCTACTTCCACGCTATAGCGAGTTTCCCCCTGGACTTCCTATACAATGCGACTTCGCTATTGCGAAGTGTCTCCTTCGCTATGGCGAATTCACCATCTCGCTACAGCGAGAAGACTTGTAAAATCTGTGTTTGCCCATCTCAGCTTCCCTCTTTTATTTGCAACCCTTTCTATACTTTGTTACTTTTCCCTGAAACTGAAATCAATCACAAAATGAGGCTCAAACTGATAAAAATGTTACAATTGAAATACTTCCTTTATTTTGTTTGATTGAATATATTTTTAACCTATTAATCAAGGGAAAAGAACTTTGCCTCCCTAATTTAGTGTCAAATATAGTCCTTTTTAACCCTAAATTAGGAGGTTATCACCAGGCACAAAACTCCTTTATTTAGAAAACTAAAAGCATAGAAAGAAAGAGGAGAAAGAGAGAAAAAACATTTACAAAGACAAGATAGGAAAATTCTCCATGTTTACTTACCTAAATAGCCTTGTTTTCTCCCTTTCTCTTCCTATCTTCCTCCACGTCGTTGTATCTGATTCTGAGCAAAAGCAAGTCGATTAGAATGAGCTAGAAGGTGGCATGGGAGTGTTTTATAATAATTTACAAAATTCACATCATGCCCTTTCACTGCCATTTCTCCGTTTGAACTCATTTTGACTCCTTTTTTAAACTGTCTTTTCTATTATAAAATTTGGGTTCTTTAATTTATTAAAAACTCTAACTTCAAATTTATGGGGCTTAAAACCATCCAAAATGATCCAATTAAAATTTAAGTTAACTGATGACCAAAATTAAACACTGGATGGGTTTTAGCCATTTTGATGGTTCCTATAGTTTTCAAGACCTTTGAAAACTCTAATAAACTAAACTTATCATTTAAAACCTCTTCCTTTGAGTTTGTCAAAATTTTCTTGAAATTACAAATTTGCCACTACATTTTCAATTTATTTTGTTTAGCCATTTTGGCCTCGATTTCAAGCCATTCTTACTTTCTTAACCTCATTCCTAGATGTTCTTATTATTATTTTACCCTTACTTTACCTCAATTCATTTTATTTTAGGGTCTTCTTTCATTAACTAAGCAGCTCTAACTCGATCATGTCTTAACTCTGACCACCTTTCTCTTACCTTATAACCCCATTTGTATAATTTATTCCACTCTTTAGGGACTATTTAATTACCAATATTTAAGATATTACAATTTTCATCATATTTTAAATCTAAGAATATATACATTTATATATAGTTTAATTTGGAACAAGTAAACTGTCAATCATTGTTTATGAACAATCTATATATATTATTGTTTGTTTAATTTTATCCATTAATCCCAAATAAATTTAATCATACTTTTCCATGGACAAGGACGATGATTATGTTGGTGAAGAAGAGCAAATGTTGTCTTTTTACTTATGAGGTGACTATTAAGGTATTTAAGCTATTCATTAGTTTTAATGTATTCACTAACTTTTCTTTAAAATACATTTCTAAATACTATAAGTAGCATTGCAAGAGGTAAATATTATGAAATTATTAGTTCATTAAACTCAAATAATTTGTTAGGTTAGTTGTAGTAGTAATTTATCTATCTAAGTAGTGCTCAGTTAGAATTATCTAACTCGATATTTGATACACAATAAGATGAGTATGTAAATTATAATGCATTAAATTAATATTAAATTCTAACTTGTTTGTAACAACTCGTGTATCACACTAGTCCATAAACTTAATTAGTTTATATTAAAATTCAAGCTTTAGCTATTATAGGTTTTGTTTAGTAAATTGATGTTATAAAGTACCAATTGGATTATTAGTTGTTAATTTTATACTTAATGTAGTTTTAAGCAATACCGATGATACCCTTCCACTAAGATTGTGCCTTCAGGATGAGAAACCTTTATTATTATCTTTATTAGTAAGTGTATAAATAGTAAGGTAGTACTTTTTGTTTATACATTGATTACTATATTTTTCTTGCCTTAAATATCATTTAAAATAATTCTCATTCTATTGTGTTATAGGAACTTTTAAAATATCTTCAATTGTAAAGTATGTTATAAATAATGGCGAAATTCATGTGTGCAAGAAGTGAAAATAGTGATGTTCCCTTATATGCAAAGTGAAAGATAGTGGTGAATCTCCTAAGTTACCTCCTTTCACTATTTCTATTATTATTATTATTATTATTATTATTATTATTATTATTATTATTATTATTATACTATGAGGCTTTATTTAAATTTTCTAGTTTCTATAAGTTATTGCTTCTTTAATTTTTCTTATATACTTATTTTTAATTGATTTCCTTTTAATTATTTGATAATTTCTTAAAAAATTATATCTATAAATTATTTTTCTTTTTCTAGTCTATAATGTAATATTTATTTACATTATTTAAAAAATAATTGATGAGATATAATGTTAACCCTGTAGTCTTTAACAAGGGTGACAACCTAGTGCATCTAGCTTGATTGAAAGGTGACAAAAAGTATAGAGGCATTATAAAATGTGATAAATAGTATGGTGGCATTATGGTATTGTGAAATAAAATGCAATGGTACTGTGAATAATAACACAATACATGATATACATCTAACAATTTTTTAAAAAAAAATTATTTTTTGGAATTAATTATTACCTGAATTAATTTATTTGACTTTCATAATATTTATAAGTGTACATATATTATTTGATTTTATTTATCTCTATTTAATGTTAACCATGTGTGAAAAACTCATATGCATGCCTTGTTGATTCCCTTCCATGCACTTCATTATTTATGCATTTACTAAATCAGTAGACTTACCCCTCAATTCCAATACATTATTTTTATATTAGTAGCTAGTCAAATGAAATGCTCTAGGACTAGCATACTTTCCTAACACATTAGATAGGCTTTTTACTAGATGCTTGATGATGTAGGACTCTGACTTGTGGCTACTATATGTCAAGCTGTGTAATATAGGGAGTTAAGATGTCATATAGGCATTGTAATGGTCGTAGTTGTTTTGTGCTTACTTTTATTTTTCATTTCTTTTATTTTGAAAAAGTGCTAACTACTATATTGAGACTATTTGTATGAATTAGGAAACATCCATTTTTTAAAAGTGGTTTTGCCAAAGTTTTGGCAACCCCTAAATGACTTTGTGAAGTAAATCATGTGTTTTGAGAGTGTGGTATTTGGCTTCTTTGTCTTTTATTGTGATCAAGTGCATACATTATTGTAGGTTTGCTGGGCTAAACTAGATTAAGTTGGCTTAATCTATGTGCTGATCATGGCCAAGAATTTTGGGTCATGACATATTATTTCTTATAGTTAATTGTAAAGAGATATAATGTTAAAATTATTTTTTATTAGCTTTTTTTAGTTAATATAATTATAGAGTATTTCTATGAAGACTTTTTTTTGGTAGTCATGGAGACAAGTTGGTTTTTATAATTAAAATTTTCGTTCTACAATTTATTTAATATTTAAATTAATTTTTTAAAAATTAATGTATTATAATGACTATAAATTAAATAAAAATTCTGCTTATAATTGCTTTATGTACTTTGGTTAATTCAACTAGTTATTTAAAATGTAATTATCTATTCGCAATTTATAGTTTTTTTTTTTTTGGAAATAGTTTTTGTTACTTAGTAACTAAGAGTCTAAAGTTTGTTACTATGTAATAGTCTTGGTAAATTTGCTATTGTCTTATAGTTATTCCATTAAATTTTTATTAGTATTCGGTTTTGTTACAGATTACAAATTCTATTTAGTATTTTTATTTACTTACTGAGAATCATGTTTGATACTGTGTTCGATATTTCTTTAACTCCATGAATCATGTTGCGTGTTGTTATGGGTCGTCCTATTAGTTCATTCAAGAAGTTTGAAAACTTCATAATAAAGTTATGTTTTAATATAATAGTTAAGGAGATGTGGTTCTTATTTTAAAATTCTCGAATAAAAATCTTCTCTACATCTATTTCCGTTGGAACGCTCAAAAATTGATATATTTCCATTCTTATTTAAAATTTTTAATTGTACATGTCTGAAATGTAATTTAAAGTGGCATTAAATTTTAATAAAATATATAATTTTACTATCATCTCATCAATTGATTAGATTTCTTTTGTATCCTTCACATTATTATTATTTTATGGATATAACATTAAAAAAAAAGGAAGATATTATTGTAGAGTTGGCAATCTGATTGAATACTATCTAATTGAAATAATTAAATTTAATCGAACTTCATCAAATTTAAAATATATTTCAAACACTAAAAATTATTTAATACCCCTCCCTTTGCGATCTTTTCGTACGTTGATGTAATGTTTTCAAGCTCATTGAATATTCAATTAGGTAAAATTACATTTAAGGACTATGAGTTTACAAAATTTACAAAATAAAATCTTAAAAATTCAAATTATTTACGAGGTCCAAAGGACTTGGTTTGTGAAAATATTCACGGAACTTAGTTATTACCTAAATATCTCAAGAGACTTTTAGAATTTTTACTATCTAATTTTAGGTTTTTTATCAACTAATCAAGTTATTATTACCAAGTCATTTGTAATAATTTTAAAAGTCATTTGTAATTGTAAGATGCCTAAACAATAACTAAGTTTGAGGTAATTTATACATTTAAGTGGTATAACAATTAGAAAGTAAGGTGGTAACAATCATAAACCTAAGTAGTAATGATGTTAAAATTTCCTTGTAGCTTAAAGAAGCCTAGGTTGTAACTTTTCTAATGATGTAACTTGGTAATGCAAGTGAACTCAAAGTTAGAAAGTGTAATGTTAAATCAATGTAGTATAAAACCTAATAATTCCAAAAGTCTCTTGTAACTTTAAAATATTTAGGTAGTAACTAAGTTTGATAAATATTTTAGTCCAATCACAATATCAATTAAGTCCTTTGACCTTCTAAATAATTTAAGTTTTTAAAATTCTTTATTATAAATTTTGCAAACTTATACAGCGCTTATATATAATTTTCCCATTCAATTATACCCCCATAGAAAGCTCCCTCGACTATGGAAAGTATCTAAGATTAATCTCTTAGTCATTAATGAAAGGGCAAATTCCCCTTCCACTATCTAAGTTATTATCAACAATATAATAGAACATTTAATTTTTTTTTTCCAATATTGTTGGGTCACTTGATGAAAAAGATTAACAAGTCATGAGTTTATTATTTCCAAAACTTAATTCGTACACTCATTAATTTTTAATATTTGCAATTAAATAAATATACTCATTTATAAATCAAAATTTTACGACCCGTCTGGCCTGTTGAAAAAAAAATTCATTTTTGAAAATTATATATAATGTCATTGTAATCATTACTCTATAGTGTATATTTCTTTTTATTTTTTTTAAATAAGGACACAAAAGTTTTTTATCTTTAAAATTATTTTTTATTTTATTTTCCATTCGATTCTACTTCATGCACTAAACAATCCTTAATTACTCCAGTTTTACAAAAGAAGAAGCTATTACAAATAATTAAGGTTGGCTTGGGTATGAAAAGTTATCTGTTTCGTAAACTGAGGTCTCTAATTAATATCACTGATAAAAAAAGTTTCCCCATTTATACAAGTTGGGTTTTCCATATTTTTTATATTTTAATTCAAATTAGTCTTTATCTTGACCAAACTAACTAACTTGACCTCAAATATTTTTTTAAAGATATATAACAAAAGTTACAAATTAATTTATGTTGATAATTTATTTATAGGTATATATTTTTTAAAATTCAAATGTACCTTTTGGAAAAAACACATATAATTATCTGAATCAATTTTCACATTTGTTAAAATCTAATTAAATATTATTTCATCAAATTTTAAAATTATCTATTTAACTTTACAATATCATTAGAAGTTGAATGTAGATAGGTCTTCGATAATAATCCTAACTTAATTAGAACTCTACATAAATGCGTTTCAGATCAAGTGTGTTTCACCTCCTCTAGACTTAAGTTTTAAGAAAATCTGATGTAATTGAATTCAATATCTACCCCACCTCTTTCTCCTTCCAAGATTTTATATCTTCTTTGTAACGAAAAAACAACTAGCTTCCAGAAAATATATATACATATACTACATTAAATACATTTGAAAAAAAGCATTTATAAATAAAATTAGAAATTTGCTAAAAAAAAGTCCAAATAATATCTCATCAAAAAATTAAATTATCAATTTAAATTTGCAATATTATTTTTTTAATTAAAAATAATAAAAAGAACACAGCTTTCCTAACAGTTGAAGGTAGGTGGAAACCTAATTACTAATTAAACTCCTAAGTCCGAACCCTAACCTAAACCCTACTCCATTCAGTTCATATATAATCGATAGCCGAAGATTACATCTAGGTTTTCGTTTCAATTTCTACTCTTTCTGTATTCTTTTTCTTCTGCATCGAAAGTAGAAACCACTTAGCAAAGCGTATACTATGGTTCAGCTCTCTTCTAACGATCCTTTTGAAGCATTCACTGATGATTTCATCATCAGGGAAATCCTTTCTCGTGTAGGTACTATAGAGTCTATGATTAGTTTAAGCTTAGTGTCTAAAAAATTCCAAACACTATGTCGTTTTGCTCCAATTGTGGATTTTGAAGAAATTACGGAAGAGATTGTCGATTACCTCGACAAGTTCTTTGCTTTTCGTATTAATTTGGATATCAAATCTGAGTTTCAAAGATTTAGCTTACGTATGAGGGGATCAAGGTATACTCCAAATCTGGGATTATTCTACCAAAAACTTATTCAGAAGTGGTTTCAAGATGCCTTGTCTTTGAATGCTCAAGAGCTGATTCTACAGACTATACCACTCTATCATGACAACAGACATAGTTTGGCTGTCCTCAAACTCCCCCTTTTCCCTTTAAAGCATCTAAGAATTTTAAGACTTGAACGTGTCCCTGTGGCCTTAGAGAGAAGTTTTGGAGAGTGGGTTTCAAATTGCTGTGTCAGTTTGGAAGAACTGCACCTAAAGGATATGTTTATTTGTCCTTGGAAATTCAACATCACAAGCTCATCTCTTAGAGTCCTAAAAATCGATGGTCATTTTTGGCAACTTGATGTTTCCGCACCTAAACTTGTTACCCTAGATGTAATGTGGAATCTTCTTATTGGGATACATAGTGATCCACATCTGTCTCTACGTGTTTCATCAGCTCCAAATCTTGAAAATTTCCTGTTGGCAAATTGGGACACACCAATTTCTATAGATTATTTGTCTTCTGATGATGAGACGAGTTTCCCATCTCTCCAATCTGCATCCATAGTGTTTCCCGAAATTGCTAACCTTTCTCTTGATTCCCTAGAAAATCTCTATCGTGACATTAGTCAAACCAAATCTCTACTTGTAACAGAAACCCTTCTTCAGAAGGTACTTGGACTTTTACCATACTTTTATGAGGGTAATGCTATGATGAGGTTGATATCTTTGAAATTTTTTAAGAATTTGCGTAAAATTTTCTCAAAGTGATTCAATGATGAAAAGTATCGAAGGCTGGAGAGTTTAACTTTTTCACAGCAAAATCTTGCATTTTTTTATAGTAATTATCATTCATGACTTTTAAATTTAATTGCAGTAATTGTTGTATAACATAATTGTATTTTTCTGTGAATATATATGAAAATAATTGTTTAGTTATATAGTGATTGCATTTTTATATTCAAATACTAAAATTTCAAAAAAAAAAATTATCAAGTATGGTTTCATTAATCATGTGTTGATATATTTTCCCACAATAAAATCTATATAACTATATAATATTAATGTTTTGCAGCTTTCACTTCATGGAAGCCATTTTCCGACTTCATTGGACAAGTTAGAGAACTTGCACGTTTGTGTTGAAGGAAGTGATGAAAGGTGGATAGAGCAAACTGGTGCAATTATATCCTTTTTGAGAAAAGCTCCTTCTTTGAAGATCTTCACAATAACCACACATGATGAGTTGTGGTATGATGGTCGAAATCAAATCTCTAAGGTAAGTTTAGCAATTATTAGCTGACAAATTCTAAACTAATAAATATATATATATATATATATTATATGACATGATTTAATTATTATTTTCTACACTGCAGTTCATCCAGTCATTGGTTAACAATATTTCCAAGTTTGGAATTGCAAGACCAGCTCTATGTTTGGATGCTAATACAGTAAAGATCGAACTTAGCCGAGGGGAAAATGAGACTGCGCTTGTTGAAAGTATTATAAGGGATGCTCCAAGTGATAAAAAGTTTATCATTTCATATCCATGTTAAATTCTGAAAATTAAGCCAGTAGTTATAATTGGTCAAACTAGAATTTTAGTTTATTTTATTATTTATAATGTAGTTATTTGTTGGGAATTTATGATTCATCGGAATAGTTTTATAATTAGTTTGTAGTTAGTTGTCTCCTGTTGAGATCTGTAGACCTGTGCAGAAACTGAAATATATATAATTTGAATTAGATTTATTAATAAAGAATAACAAGAAACGAAATTCTAACCTGTCAAAGATTGATGACTTTTTTTTTAATTACATCCTCCGTATTATAAATAAGAAGTAGAAATTAGCTAAAACATAATTATCTATTTATGTATATGGGAGTTTTACAAACCCAATATTTTCATACCACATTGTCAAGTGCCACGTAACTAGGAAGGCATCACAAAATTGACAAGTAGACAATAGCCAGCATAGATTCCTAATGCTACCCTAAGCGATACAACACACATTGGTGGCTATAAATAGCCTTATATTCTTCTCATAGCTAAAAGAAGAAATCCTTTGTATTTTTGCTCTAATTAAGACACCTAAGTTCAGCCAAACTTCTTCATTCTTCTTTCACCATACTCTTGATGCCAACATCTAGTGCGCTAGATAAAGGGTCTTTTCTTGAAAGTTGAATATGTTGGTTTTTTGAGACTCATGGCTTAGATGAGGAAAAGTTACTCTAGTAATAAGAACAATGGCTTAAATACTAGAGTCCAAAGTGAGATACACGCTAGCTAAGGACCTTTACTAAGCTACTTCTCCCTCATAAGATAGTAGGAATGAACACCACGATGCCTATCTTGACCAAAATCAAACCAACTAATTACACTGTTGTCTTTGCTCAGAAAGGTAACACCCTTAGTCTTACTAGAGCTAGTAATGATAGTGGTCCATTGATAGGCAAGGCCTTCAACACAAACCTCTTAACTCTACTATGGCAGGTACTTATCTTAACTAATCAGCTTTAGACCAACAATGCTAAACCCCTTTGGAGGTTTTCCTAGTAATAACAATACATGATATAAATGCTAGAGTAGTTGGTAGTAGCAAGAAGGGAACCTCATGCTGATAAGGTCACACGAGCTTGAAAAGGGCAAGGTAATTAATGATAGATTAGTTGCTCAAGCATTAGAAGAATGCTCTAGTGTAAGTTGAGTCTAAGCTAACAAAGGAAAGGGATAAGTGCAAAACACATCCC
This sequence comes from Erythrophleum fordii, assembly GCA_032878935.1. Lineage (NCBI taxonomy): Eukaryota > Viridiplantae > Streptophyta > Magnoliopsida > Fabales > Fabaceae > Erythrophleum > Erythrophleum fordii. Next base: position 28,237,668 of record JAVQMF010000058.1, on the reverse strand, counting down.
CTAACGAAGACTATGTGCCCTCAGAAGAGGATGATACAGACTATATATGAGTGCTTAGAAAAAAAAATGTATATGACACCTTCCATATATAAAAGTTGTTGATTGATGAGGAGGAACAAGGAAAACACAAAATAGAGCATGAGGGGAGGAAATAGAAACTCTTTGCAAGCAACTACTCATTTAGAAGAAAGTGGAACCAAGAGCCCTCCTCAAGTTAATACTCATAGAGTAGTAAGTGAAGTCTGAAAATACACAAGAAGAAATGGCAAAGTCCCATGCGAGCCTAAGATGTCATATCAAAGTTTAAGATTTTAGTATAAAGGAAACAAACTATTCTACGAAGTTGGGATTATCCCACTATAAACATATTCATGAGTAGTTTCAAGATGCCTTGTCCTTAAATATTCAAAAGCTAATCTTACAAATTATACTACTTTATCGCAAATACAAGGACACCTTATTGTTTTCAAACTTCTTTTTTTTCTAAGGAATCTAATAATTTTAAGGCTTGAGTGTGTCCCTTTTGCCCTAAAGAGAAATTTTGAAGAGTGGGTTTTAAATTGTTGTGTCAATTTAGAAGAACTAGGTGTAACAAGCACAACTCCTAATCAAGCTAATTATGCACTATTATGTTTCTAATTAGGTGCAATTAAGAGTTAATTGGGATAATGAATTAGCAACAAATGAAAATATAGGAAATTTTGAGCTTTTTAATCATTAGTAATCACCATCAAGATAAATAAGGGGTTTCATGTTTATAGGAAAAAAATTATCATTAACACTTACATCTCATTCAAAAATAGTTCGAAGAAGCATTAAAATCATATATGTTAATCCACAAGTCATTACTTATCACCAATTTATTGGAAACCTTGCTTTTACATCTAAATTGAGTATTTTAGAACTTAGGCCACAATTTAGGATAGTTAGGTGATAGCCAATTTGGCCTCTGAAACCAAAATTCCATGCTTGGTCGTGACTCAAGAGATTTACACAGCGGCTAAACTCGATTCTGAAACCCAAACCTCACGAAATCTCATTCTCGTCGTGGTTCAAGATGTTCACGACATAGCAAGGTACCTCTTTGCACCTCACTATTCACTCTCACCTGATTCTTACCAACAAGACGTTCTCCTGCCATAGCAAGATTACTTTTTAGAGCAATTCTCACCTCTTCCACTCATATCTTGTCATGACTAACTCTACTTGCACTATGGCGAGATGGCTCCTAGAAGCCCCCTCTCTCCTTTTTTCTTGATTTGTGCCATGACCAAAAGTATTACACCACAACATACTTAGGTTTTGCCACTTTCTAAATTCAATTCTACTGTGACTCCAAGGTGCTTTGATTGTGACTTAACTACCTTCTAATCCTAAACTTCTAGATACACATCCCAACCATTTGCCACTATATCTAATTAAATTCTAAGGTCCCACTATGGCTAATATACAAGGTTTATAAGGCTTATAACCCCCTATAGTCCTCAATTTAGGTATTTACATAATTCAAGGATCTTAAGACTCACTAAACCAATCCAAACTTGAACTGTATCTGTAACGTCCCACATCGGCTGGAAGTGGCCTGTGCTGAGCGCTTATAAAGGGGTGCGAAGCGCTCTCTACCAGACGCGCGTTTTGGACTGAAATTAGAGTAAGCCTAAGGCGACAAAACCCCTCCCTTCCCTGGTGAAATGAGAGTAGCCTGACGGGAGACGTAGGGGACAATACGTCTGGCGGCTCTGTAAGTTGTTTGGTATCAGAGCAATCTTAGCCCATGTGTGACCCGAGGACGAGTCGGCCCCAAGGGGGGTAGATTGTAACATCTCACATCGGCTGGAAGGGGCCAGTGCTGAGCGCTTGTAAAGGGGTGCGAAGTGCTCTCTTCCAGACGCTCGTTTTGGGCTAAAATTAGAGTAAGCCCAAGGCGACAAAACCCCTCCCTTCCTAGGTGAAATAAGAATAGCTTGACGGGGGATGTAGGGGACAATACATCTGGCGGCTCTGTAAGTTGTTTATTAGTTGGAAGGGGCCTGTGCTGAGCGCTTATAAAGGGGACAATACGTCTGGCGGCTCTGTAAGTTGTTACGTATTGTCCCCTACGTCCCCCATCAGGCTACTCTCATTTCATCCGGGAAGGGAGGGGCATGATTTTAAATTGCGGTTGCGGCTGCGGTTGCGATTGCATTGCGGTTATTGCGGTTGCGGGTATTGCGGTTGCGGGTATTGCGGGTGCTATAATGCGGGTTGCGGTCACTGCGGCTGTGATTTTTTTTAGAAGTTGCACAAATTATTTTAAAAATATATATAATCATTATAACTCTCATATACATAAATATATCATGCCTAACATCAATATTAATTAAATAAATTCTTATTTTAAACAAGCATATCAATGTTATTGGAGAAAATTAAAAAGAAAAATCAAATAATATAAAAGTATACTTACATATTTATTACAAAGAGAAAATTAGAATCACCACATTGTAGAATGTCGTGGAGGATCATAGTTTCCGCTTTCACTTTCATTATCATCTTGTCTTGCTCCCTGTCCAAAAACATAATCAAAAAATCCTCCACCTGTGTTCTCCATTTGTTGATAAGGAAAAATTGGTGCTTGGTGATAATAAGGCTCTTGATAATTTATTGAAGGTTGATAATATGGTGGGGCTTGAATTATTGGATAATGATCATGTGACATACGGGGAGGTTGTTGATAAAATGGAGGATAGTAACTTTGACTACTTTGAGACGAGCCACCAATGCCAAAATCACCAAAATTTTGCGAAAAACTAGAGGAAGAACTATCTTCTAGTACACCACTTTGCTGCCTTCCACCTCTTATAGATTGATGACCACCTCTTCTATTATCATCAGAGCCTCTATCCTGAAAAGATGTCATATCAACAACAAAACCCAAATCACGCATAGTATATGGAATGTCTTGATATGGATCTTGTTCCCTATCTTCATTTATGTCATGATCACTTTCTACTGTATTACCACCATCACCACCACTATTGTTGCTTGGTGGACTCAAACCACCATCACTGCCCTGACTATGACCTTCATGAGAACTTGAATCAACATCAGCCTCTACCTCTTCGTCATCAGTATCCACTCTTGGAAGCCATTCTGAATTTTGAAGTCCATCCAATAATGGGCCTTCTCTCTCCTCAATCCATGGAGACAAGGGATCATCTTCTTGAAATATGTAATCAAGATTAATTGGATTGAAACTATTTTCTATCTCTTCTTGACTACGCCTCTTCTTCTCCCTCATTCTTAGCTTCATATTGTAAAAAGTAAAGACAAGTTTTTGTAATTTTTTATACTTTAGCCTATTTCTTGTCTTTGTATGAATATAGCTAAATGTGCTCCAATTCCTTTCACATTTGAAGCTGAAGTTGTTTGGCTTAAAATTTTTATTGCAATGCTTTGAAGTTCAGGAGTACACGAACCATATATCATCCACCATTCAGCTATTTAAATAAACAATACACAAATTTAGTCAACTTTAAATTATAAACAAAATTAATCATTTTAATTGAGTTACATATTCTACCATGTATACTTGTAAATAAAAAATGAATTATATCTTACCGGGATCCATTTGAGACCATGCTCTCTGAGCTTGTGGCATTCCAAAGTTCTCTCTCTTTTCTCGAAAAAGTATTAACTATGCAAAATCATATTAAATTTAATGTAAATATATAATAATATATTCCAGATATTCATTATATAAAAAATAACTAACCTGACTTAGTGCTCTAATTGCAACATCCATATTTCTTTCTAATTTAGAGATTGCACTTTTAGTTCCATCAAATGTTTCTTTATAAACAGAATGACTATGCTCAACTCCAAATTGAAACTGAGGATTAAGAAAATAACCTAAAAAAAAAAAAATAGAATTAATTAGTCAATACACAAATATTTCTCTTTTTGTGACAACATAATATATATCTAGACTTACCTGCAGAATGTAAATCGGTATGTAGGAATTTTCACCTTTTATCTATCATATCGTTATAAGTTGAATGATAACGACAATTTTGTTATATAGATAGCTTTGCTCTATCTATAGCTTCATAGATAAAACCCATGGTTGGTTTTTCATCACCGTCAACCAGTCTTAACACCTTGACAATTGGCTCAAATACTTTTAGTATTTCATTAGCTTTGATCCAAAAGTCATTATCTAAAATTTTTTTTCTTGCATCATGTGCTGGTCCAGATTTTTCCTTGCCAAATTTAGACTTTTTAAACTTTTCAGAGTTGAACATGTTCTTCAAAGCTTGCTTTTGCTTCACAAGAGATTGTAATTGTAAGAATTGTGTAGCAAAGCGAGTAATGGCTGGACGAATAATTTCTCGACCTCCAGTATATTCTTTCATCAAATTTACAGTCCAAATGTGGTTATATATAAAGGATGTTATCATCTTTGCATCCTCTAACACCTTTTGTACATTACTCTTTTTTCCAATGTCTTCTAAGCATAGATCTAGACAATGAGCTGCACAAGGTGACCAATAGAGATGTGGTCTTTTTTCCATCAATTTCTTTCCAGCTGCCTTTAAAGCTCCCTCATTATCTGTAACCACTTGGACTACATATTCTTCTCCAACTTCTTCTACTACTTGATCAAGTAACTGAAGGTAGTAATCAGTATTTCTGCTAGCAACAGAAGAAACATCAATTGATTTTAGAAAAATAGTTCCTCTGCTACAATAGACAAGAAAATTCATTATGTGCATGTGACTAATGCTATTAGTCCAACCATCACACATTATTGTAACACCTCTTTCCTTCCATGCATCTTTCAACCCATTTATCCATTCCCTCATGGATTGATATTCAGCTTCCAAATACACATCTGAAATCTCATAAGGAGTAGGAAATTTAACCCCTGTTGTGCCTATCTCAGCAGCTGCAGTAATTAAATTATGTAACCAAGGAGAATTAGATAAATTCATTAGAAGATGCTCATATATAATAAGTTTTGATACTGCTTCTCCTAGTTTCTTCCTTAATGTTTTCATTAAACCACCAGAAATTTTTGGTTGTTTCATGCTTTTACTCCTTACAAGATCAATATTTGTAGATCTTAAATTGAAGGCAATATCTTCTAATCCTCTTACCCTTGCATGAGAGCTTCCACCCTCTTCATATACATTTTGCCCTCCTCTAGTTTGTTGTCTAAATTGTTGTCTATCTTCCCATTCACGATGTGATCTGATGCTTTCTTGCGTCGCATGCCTCATTTGCATTTCTTCATCAACAAATGCTTCTATTTCATCATCTTCATTACCTCTCAACCTTGTTTCAAATTCTTCTTTTCTTTTTTTTGAATCATTTCTTTTATCTTTATTATCTAAAAGAAGTTTCATCATACCTTCCCGAATTATAGTCGTAACTCTAGGACAACCAGCTACTTGTCCTTTAAAATGAGCAACATGTTGCTTCAATCGAGTAATTCCACCTTTTATTACTTTTCCACAGAGTTTGCAAATTATGTTGTTTCGATTTCCCGCTACAGGTGTTCCAAAATGCCAACCAATATCATCACTAGGAGCACCTTCTAATCTTTCTGTTGGAAATTCCTCTCTTGGTGGCATTGTTTATACTTTATAATACCTGTTGATTAAATGAAGTTGGTCATATAACATAATATAACAAAACTAAAAGTATAATTAAATAATTAGAAAATTAGTCAATTAAACAAATTTAAAATAAACATTCAAAGTTGACTAATAATCATCCCAATTCCACCACCAACATCAACAACTCTTTTTTAATGCTCATATAATGATAGTTATTGATTAGTAAATGATATTTAAGTTTGTAAAAATGTAAATTTGTTACTTTCAATGGTTGGCATTTTTATTTTCTTTTTTTGATACGCTAAATATTTAAAATTTAATGAGTTTATAGGCTAAATGACAAAGGCTCAAAGATGGGATATAATAAAAAAGTGCATGGCTTAGTAATCTAAGAAAAAAGATGCAATACTCATGTTTTCTTATAAAAAGTATATGTTTATGATATGATGATTTCTCTATCCTTGCTATTATAGTTTCCAATTAATTTGTTGACAAGAAAATTTGATCATAGGAATAAATACTAAAATTTCCCTTAAAAAAAGTGTTGCATCCTCCTTTTCCTTTAAGAAAGATCAAACAAAAGAATAAGATTAATAAGAGTAGCCAAAAATACTAGTTGCAAAGAAAATGGTTTAACAAACAAGTAATAATATAACTACTAAATATGTTAAATTTAAATTAATTTTAAAAATCATGAATATATATATCTCATTTTATAAATTCCCATTTCATGTTCAATTTGCTTTTATTACTATCATTACAGTTAATCTATCATTATTTATAATTTTAGCAATATTTTAGTTGGATAAAATTAAAGCTTTTATCCAGTTAAGGCTTTAAACTGCTACAACTGTTATGAGTTGTTTTAATACGGATTTACAAAATTTTCAACTATAAAATAAATGTTGGGAAAATTAATTAATATCAATATTTTTATAAACTTAAGATCTAAGGGATTCACATGAAGAGGAAGTCACTATGCCTCTTATATAAACATCCAATTAAAATATATATATATATATATATATATATATATATATATATATATATATGAATAGGTATTATATGCAAAATCTAGTAAACTAAGTTCCAATATAAGAGTTATGCTTTACTAGTACCAAATTCTAAAAATGAGAGTTACTAATGGAAAAAATATAATTTCATATATAGAGTAGTCATTTATATATGAATGGTCTACTTATACAAATGTATATAAATTGATACAAAATAATCAAAACACCATAAATTTCTCTTATATTTCACGTAATGTTTTTTAATTAATTTTATTATATTTGAAAAATTGGTTGTCAATTAAAAATGTTATTTATGATTAAATTTATATTTAATGTGTAATGCCTACATGTTTTAAATTTATTTTATTTTATATATAATAAAGATATTATATTATTTATAGTAAAAATAATGGAATGATTAAGAAATGATTAATTAAGCCAAAATATAATTCATAATTTCCAATCATAATGAGTCAATTGTCTGCTTCTTTCTTAAATTCCCTCAATTAATTTAATCAAATAATTAACAAGCTGACATGACAACCTATTTGACGCAAACATGCAATTTCTTTTATTGATATAATGCTATTGGACCGTCACATGAGTTAATGCCTTCTTATCTTGACAAAATATGCAAAACCCAAAATGAAGTACCAATTATATAGCCATCCAATTTTTCTTTCCAAAGCAAAACAAAAGCTAAATACGAGGACAACCAAAAAGGAATCAAAAGGAAAGCAAGGAAGACTGATCTATCATGAAAGCAACCACACGCAATAATTGCAACAGAATTTGACCAACACCAGAGAGGAACTTAGATTCATGATATTTAATTTAATTTGCAACTTTTTTATGACTGGTCCTTTTAAATATGACATTTCACTTTAATCGATGCTAGTTAGTGACTGTTGTCCTAAAATTGCCAAAAAAAAAAGAAGAAAAAATTGTTCCACCCTCAACCAACAAAGCTATCTTTATCTTTTCTTTTCTAATTTTTTTTAGCATAATTCTATCTTTATCTTTAGTAGTTATAGTTAGACAAAGACCATAGAATAATTTGATGCATCAAACAACTTCTAGATTAATTCCACTTGTCAAACATCTGGGGATTCTGGTAGAACATGTTTGACCCTTGTAGAGTCCCGTAAACACCTACCCAATTATAAAAAACATTTATCGTAAAAAATATTTTAATATTTTTTAATTGTAGAATCTTTTCAAACTTATAAAAGATATCTCAATATTATCTTTTAAAATAATCTTATCTTAATTAATTAAAAATTTTTAATATACATGGATACATATGAATCCCCATAATATGTAATATACATACATATATATATATATATATATATGTGAATCGCTGCAGCTTCTCCCTGATTGAATATATATTATATTATATATAATATACATATATATAGATATATGATTTCAATGCATAACTTCTCCCACTGAATATATATTATATTATATTAATATATGAATCCCCATAAGTAATCATGTGTGGCTCCTGATTCAATATTACCCAATTATAAAAAATATTTATCAAGAAAAATATTTTAATTTTTTTAATTATATAATATTTTTAAACTTATAAAAGATATCTCAATATTATCTTTTAAAATAATCTTATCTTAATTAATTAAAAAATTTTAATATATATAGATACATATGAATCCCCATACTATAATATATATATGTATATATATACATAGATATGTGAATCGCTACAGCTTCTCTTGATCAAATATATATTATATTATATATAATATACATATATATAGATATATATTATATATAATATAATATACATTATATTATATTATATTATATATATAATATACATATATATATGTATTATATTATATATAATATATATTATATTATATAATATATAATATATATATATATAAATTTTTGATGAATTGTCCCATAAGAATTTCAGTAGCACTACTATGTGCTTAATGGGTAAAGTGTTATAATCTCTATATTGAAATTATTAAAAAATTATTTTCATCCCTAAACCCATAATCTAATCAGTAACTAGTTTTTTAGATTGAGGTGTGTTTACATAAAATTTATTTATATAAAATCACACCAAAAAAATTTCAAACAACCAGTAATATATTTTAAACATACAAAGAATGAGTTTTGGTTGGCATTGTTTTTTATATATAATTCTTTAATATGTATTCTAATGTATTTGACTTTAGGCCTTCTAATCATTTCCCAAATTCTTATAAAGATAAAATATAATATAAATAAAAATAATAATGTATTTGAACATTTCATTATTTCTTTTTATCATTCTAGAATATTAAAATTTACAATAATTTAATTTTAATTTGCCAATTTTATTGCAATAATCTATATGGTCCAACATAAATTTAAAATCTTATTAATCCAAAAATCAATGCCATCATATTTATAGTGTGGTAAAAATGTAATAAAAATACCAATATTAAAAATATGAAAACAAAATGATAAAAAAAAGGAAATCAAATATAATTCTAGATGTCTAACTTCCACAGTAATTTGAATAAAACTTAAAAGTATCTAATATAATATAAACTTATAAATAGTTATGCAAGAGATATTACCGATCAAATTATATATATTATATATTATATAATATAATATATATTATATATAATATAATACATATAATATATATATATATATTATATAATATATATATGTATATTATATAATATCTAATATATTTTATATTATATTATATAATATATGCCATTAACAGCTTCTACGGGACTAGCAGTGCTTATGAACCATCAACAGGAGACTTGGTAATTAATAGTCACCGAGGAGAGGTTGAGAAGAAGACAGAGGCGATAGTCGAATAGAAGCAGATCCTCTCCCGTAGCTGTCTCCTGTGCTCTCTCCCATAGCCAATCCTAGCCGTTCATCTCATCTAACAAACTAAAAACATACCACACTGCTCTAAAAAGTCAAAAGCGTGCGTCATTTTTTACTTTTCGACAAAGCAGTGTCTCCCAAAATGCTTTCTTATCTTGTGCTTCATTTTCTTCTTCCCACAGATGAAGGCGGCGATGTCTCCCAATCCCAACTCCCGTCGTCTTCTTCGTATTCTTTTTAGTAGGGAGAATGGTAGTGGCATCTTGTAATGCAACTATCTTACCAAATTTTTATTTTGATAAAAGAAAAATAAGATTTTAAATTTTTCTTTGATAAAACTAAAAGAAAAATAAATAATAATAAAATTTTTCTCCATGTGCATTACAAGCTTTTTTAGCATACATACTATCTTAAATTTTATATCTGACCCTTGAAGTAAATCCACAATAAGAAAACTCTGATATCTAGGAAATTTTTGTTTTCTTCTAACCACTTCAACCACAATCAAGGGTGAGAGGGAAGACAGCAACAGAGGAGGCAAATGGGAGGAGGGAAAACGGAGAACGGTGAGAGGAAGGAGAAAAAATGGAGGGAAAAGGGAGATGCAGCAAATTTGGGAAGCTATAATGCATTTGTTTGGCTGTAATTTCAGTGTCGGCAAATTATTAAAATGCACCGTTTTCGCTTTCAATTCTTTAAATGTGTTGCCTCCAGGACTATGCGTGTCTTAACATGGAACCTTGGATGAATTTAAGGGCTGCGATTTGGTACAGGAGACACCACTGGAGAGGGCACCAGAGAGGATCTGCTTCCTAGTCGAATGGACCAGACTGACTAGCAGCAGTGATACAGTTTTTCTCCTATCTCATCATGACGATTGATTTGCTGGCAGTTTCTTTTCCCCAGTATTACCCGGCACATATAGAAAGATAGGAACAAAGACTGAATTGAAGGCCATACCACACCTCAATCAGAACCCTCACTCCCCCTCGACCTGACTTATTCAGGCCCCAAGTCGAAAAGTATATATATTATATAATATATAATATATTATACTATATATAATATACATATATATATATATATAGATTTAATGTGCAGCTTGTAACATTGTATATATATTATATTATCTTAATATTCAGAAGTAATTATGCGTGGCTTCTTACACTAATATAACTTACCCAATAAAAAATTGATTTTATGCCTGCCAAATCACTGAGCTTCTTTTACAGAGTTTCCTTCCCCAAGCTTCTCAGACGGGCTTCAATCTCAATTCACTCCTGTGAAATGGTGCGCAATGATAAAAGATCAAATTTACGGCTCCACCCGTATTCCATATATATTATATTATATTAATAAGATTAAAATATATAATATATATTACATTGAGATTATACGTGGCTTCTCCTCCTTCATTAGTAGATATATATTATATTATATTAAAATGATCTCTTTGTGCATTGTTTAACTCCACGCCTCCTTACTCTGATTCATTTAACACTTCAAAAAATCGAGGAAAGCCAAAGCAAAAAAAAGCAACGGAGCAGATCAAGAACAAGAAGATGGCTGCATACCTTTGGCGCTTCTTTCTTCAGATTCGAGCGTGCGTTGGCTAACTGATTCTGTTTCAAGACTTCAGATTCACTTTTCTAATCGCTATGCTTCAACCTTCAGCTTCAGGTATGGTTTCAGATTTTAGAACTTCAAATTTATCAGATCAAAACTCTTTCTACTGGTTGCTATTGTTGCTCGCTGGTTTTTTTTCTTTTGCTGTTTGGGAAAGCAGATCTAGGGCCGGCTATAGAGCTCTGAGTTTTTAACTTTATATAATGCATTGTGACAGAACCACAATACCTTTCCGTTGCGGCCGCAATACCGTTCTGTTGCGGCCGTAATACCATTCCGTTGCAGCCCATTAGTGTGATATTTAATCTCTCTGCGGTTGCAGACTGATGCGGATGCGGCTTGGGCCGCATCCGCAATATTGCGGCCGCATTTTGTAATGCGGCCCGCAATTTGAAACTATGGGGAGGGGTTTTGTCGCCTTGGGCTTACTCTAATTTCAGCCCAAAACGCGCATCTGGTAGAGAGCGCTTCGCACCCCTTTATAAGCGCTTAGTACAGGCCCCTTCCAGCCGATGTGGGACGTTACAATCCACCCCCCTTGGGGCCGACCCATCCTCGGGTCGCACATGGGCCAGGATTGCTCTGATACCAAACAACTTACAGAGCCGCCAGACGTATTGTCCCCTACGTCCCCCGTCAGGCTACTCTTATTTCACCCAGGAAGGGAGGGGTTTTGTCCCCTTGTGGCTTACTCTAATTTCAACCCAAAACGCGTGTCTGGTAGAGAGCGCTTCGCACCCCTTTATAAGCGCTCAGCACAGGCCCCTTCCAGCCGATGTGAGACGTTACAATCTACCCCCCTTAGGGCCGACCCGTCCTCGGGTCGCACATGGGACAGGATTGCTCTGATACCAAACAACTTACAGAGCCGCCAGGTATATTGTCCCCTTTATAAGCGCTCAGCACAGGCCCCTTCCAGCCGATAAACAACTTACAGAGCTGCCAGACGTATTGTCCCCTACGTCCCCCGTCAGGCTACTCTTATTTCACCCAGGAAGGGAGGGGTTTTGTCGCCTTGGACTTACTCTAATTTTAGCCCAAAACGCGCGTCTGGAAGAGAGCGCTTCGCACCCCTTTATAAGCGCTCAGCACAGGCCCCTTCCAGCCGATGTGGGACATTACAGTATCAGCACAACACCCATTATAATAGTAAGATAGTATATGGAGCCTCAAGTGACAATCTAAGTTGTGCATTTCCCTACCTGTTAACTTCATATAACTTTGAGCAAGTTTCATTAGATCAATTAAACATGTTTCTACCTTTAGAACTCTAAAGGAATCTCATATGCATATTATGGCTATGGCACATGCCAAATCCCACTCAAGGCATGCATAACAGCAAAAACCATCATAATAGAACCAAGACTAACAATAACAATAAAAGTAATAACATGGTCACACCCATTCAACTGATAAGGAAACCTATCATACATCCATATCAGATCAAAAGCTCTCAATTACAATAATTCCATCAGTGTTAACATACATTCAAGTCTAGCTTCATTAAGGTTCATCTTAAATTACAAACATCAAAATACATACACTTGGCAATATGAATGCATCATGATATTATACAAAATAAGTTACAAAAAATAGCATCTACTCTTAAACAAAAGTCTAACCACAAAAGTCCTACACAAGGCCTTAAATTAGGGGTGATCATCCACTTGCTTCCCTTTTTCTTTAGTTGAGAAAATTTCACCTAAAATTGCTAGCCTATGAATGAGGTGAAATGTGAATCTCAATAAGCAAGAGCAATTCCATTAATATACACCATATAATCAACACAAATGCTTAAATATAAGGAAATACCAGTAGCATATAAGATAAATCAACAAATAAACAAGTTTGACTACTAGTGACTACTACCTCATAATAACAATCACATACAACATATTAATAGTTAGAAACAAAAAGAAAAGGGCTTGATCACAGCACCAACTCTTTATTGAGTATGCTTATAGCTTGGTGCATTCAAATGAGTATGATTATAACTCAATGCATGACCACAGCATAATACATGGGTGAAACCATAATCATATCTTCACCAAGGACACAATCATGGTCCAAACAATAACAAGTAGTCAAGCTAATCATTTAACATGGAAAACACATCATTATAACAATTATAAGATTCATATGAACATAAACATGGAATTAAAACCCCTGGCTACCTCACTTCATTATTAATTTCCTCAAGAGCTATAAACAAGTGCCAAACACACTATAGGTCTTAAATCTTCCAAATTACAACTCTCAATCATTAATCACTACTAGAATCATATACCCATCTATTCCGACCATCAAGAACTACTTAGAAATCACTTACCCAAATCTCTAATGGGTTTAATATTCAAATTTAAGCCTTTCAAAACCAAAAACCATAATGATTTACTCTAATGTCTAGCAAATCTACACATTGACAGAGCCTAATAGGAAATCAATCATTAGGGCCACTTTTGTAACATAAAAACACATTAAAATGGAGGGAAATACTTACCTAATAGTCTGTTTAGCCTTAAGCTCTGAAAATCATTGTAGGAAACACCAAAACACCAACTTTTCAAATTTAGGGTTGAGATGAAATTCTACCAAATGAAGAACCAATTAGACAAAAATGAAGAAGAAGATGAGATTATCAACTTTTGTGTAACTTACCTTGACTAAATATCCCTCTAAATATGCAAATCGAAGCCAAAGACGCTAAAGAACCCTAGCCTCCCTTGTATGTGTGAAAATCCTCTTGTGTGTTCTGTAGCTAAGTGTGTTTCAGCACCAAAAGTGAATGGCCAAATATGCTTCTTAGAATTTCAAAAGGATATGAACTGACCCATGGGCCTTAAGTCCAACTGGGTCCATTCCTGCATTTTGGTCCACAGTCAGGTGGATCCAAATAAATTGGGTCTAATTAGAATTAAGTTGAGTTCCTAAAAATTATTCTTGCCATTGGTAAATCAATTATGGAGGTATAATTAAATTTTAACCCAATAAATTCAAATATATAATAATATTTTATTTTAACAAAAAATTACCCAATATTGATCAATTGCCTTAAAATGTCTAAAATAATCATTTTCCTAGAAAATTTCTATTTTTCATAATTTTTTTCTAAATTCTCATAATGATTCCTTATTTTCCAAATTAAATCTTTAATTCTTCATTATTCACCTTAATTAATTTCTGTATGTTACAAAAAGTATCTACATTTGTGCTTCAAAACTACACATCTTATGCTCATCTCTTAAGGTTTTAAGGATTCAAGCTCACTTCAGATAGCTTGATGGCAGCTTATGCATAAGTTTAGGTTAGAAATAACAACTGGCATTTGTCTCTTCGATCAGGTTTAGCTCTAAATTTGGAAATTTTCTTATGGGAAAATTAAAGAACACTCGTTATTCCTCTAGACTATTACTTTTATAATGCTGATAAGAGCTTCCCATCTCTCTAACATTTGCACAAACTATTTCCTAACATTTTGAAACTTTCTTTTGATTCCTTGAAAAAATTCCTTTCATGATATTAGTCAAACCGAATGTCTTTTGATAATTGAAATTGTTACGTGTATTTTCCTTTGTACTTTTAATAATAATAATAATAATAAATTTTGGTTGCAACTTGTAGTTATTATGAGAAATACCACACGTTTGAAGAGTTATAATTCATTGTTGACATAGACTGCCAATCTATGAAAAATATCATGAGCAAATATATAATTTAGTCAATGAAAGATGTATTTCATTTTTTTTTTTATCTCCATCATTTGTTCCTTCAAAGTTTGTCTCTTTGCTACATGTTAATCCATCTATTAGATTAATTAGTATACTCCATGTTGAAGGCTAATTCAATATACAAAATTATAGAATTTTGGAATTTAAAAGCCTACTTTGATGTCTTTTATTTTGGAATAAGAATGATACATATAAAAGAGATAGTTGACCACAAACCCAACCAATCAATCTCAACCAAAAGAGGAAACAAATAAAGAAGTAAAGATAGGAATAAATAAAACACAATTAAATAAGGAATTATAAAAATAAAGGAAAATGTGCGTTTGAATATCCAGCCTTAAAGTCCACATGATACACAAGGTAAAATGAGTCATTAACACCAAAATATCAATGGATCTAAAGCACTAGAAAATTAGGAAGGATATCACTTAAATTTTCAACACTTCCCGCAAGATGGGTATAGCTTGGAGTTAGCATTGTCAATCATCTTTACTAATTCCAATTCTAGTTTGGGCACGGTAACTAGACTTAACATTCTTCTCTAAACTATTTAGGTCTTTTGATCCTTATTTTTAAGCAATTTGTTCAACAATTTCCATTGCATTTTAGAGAATGGATTATTCTCAGGTTGAGGTATTTCCTTAATAGTCATTATTGACTCACTAGTTTCATCCTTTGGCTTTGACTTCTAATGTGCTAGTTTGCCATATATTCTCCAACATTTCTCCTTAATGTGACCTAATTTGCCCAATGATCACACCATGCATAAATCTATATTTTTAGCTTACTATTAGCTCCCAAAAAATTGTTTCCTCGACCAACAAGTGTAGATGATTCATTAGAATTGGAAATGCATGAGTTTTTAACATCAATTTCTTTCTTGCCTCTCCTCATGCGTAACCTTAAAGAAGACCTTTTTAAGTAAAGAAAGAAGGGTTCTTGCAAGAATTCTCCCTTTAACTTCATCATAGGTGTTGTTGAGGCGCATCAAGAATCTGTAAATATGCTTCTTCTCAATAATTTTTCAATAGTTGAATCCATCACTTAGGCATTCCCATGTGTAGGTCTCCAGTCCATCAAGTTGTTGCTAGTATTTTGCTAGAAAGTTATAATACTGATTTACTGGCATTTCCCCCTATTATAGGTCATGTATGAGGCTCTTAATTTCAAAGGCTTCAACAGTGCTTTCATAGGTAAAATAGGATACATGAGAAAATTTCCATATATTATAGGCAGAGTTATAGTATATATAAAGTTCTCAAATGTCAATACTCATGGAATTAACCAACCATGACATTAGAAGATTGTTTTCAACATACCATTTTTTGTACTTAAGGTCATGCCTTTCAAGATGAACAACTTCGCCACTCAAGTATTCCTCCTTCCCTTTACCACTTACAAACATCCACCTGGACTAACTTCATTGAAAATAATTATGTCTATAAAGTTTGAGTAGTAACAATTGTTGGTGATGAGTCAGAGCCTCCCTAGGTCAATGACATCTTCTCTTTAGAGTCTCCTTTGTTATGTGATGACATTTCAATAGTAGTCTCCACATTTTCTTTGCCACCTAGGATTGTGTTATATGTGTATTTTAGTCATACAAGTGGTTCATGCTAGTAGGCTCTTTTCAAGAGCAAGTGAAATAGAAAAGATGAAATAAAAACTCTATTATATATATATATTCTTTTTCAATTTAGAGTTGTGCGCAAGGAGTAATCAAAGTTGGAGACAAGTTTTATGAAGCTAGACAATAAAGTTCTAGTCTAAACAAACAAAGGTAGAATCTTTGTTTTCGAATAAGTAAAAGAGTAAGAAGAAAAAAATTGGACAGATGCTCTATTTTCAAACCATTAAAAGAGAGGAAAAAGAAATGCTCTTGTAGGGACAACCTTTAATGTTTCAGAATAGTAAAAGCAAAGAAAGGCAGCAATGGAGGTCTATCAAGACTCCCATTAACCAAATGAAAGCTCTAATGCCATGTAGAATTTTGAATTCAGAAATATATTTTGATTCATCTTATTTTTGAATAGGAGCAATACATATCAATTAAAAGACATAGTTGACTACAGACCCAACCAATCAATCTCGACAAAAAAAAAAAAAGAAATAAACAAAGAAGTAAATATAAGAATAAAGTATAATAAAATAGAAAATTGAAAAAAATGGAAAATGTTTATTTGAATATCCAGCTTTAAAGCCCACATGATACACAAGGTAAAATTAGAAATTAACACCAAAATATCAAAGATTCAAGGGACTATAAAATTACCAACCTATGTGTAAAAATACCAACTTCAAGAGACCAATTTGTATAGAGAGATAAATTCAATAATTAAAATATAACAAGATATATTTTTCAAAGACTAAATTAGTTATTGATTCTAACTATTTACTAACTGATTACATTAATTTTATATTCATATACTAAACTTTCAAACAAATGTGTCAAATATAATGTTTTTAAAAAATAGACCAATCATTGAATTAATAGAGATATTGATTTATGGTTCACTAGTTTAAGTATGGTCAAACTAGTAATAGTTTTATATATATATATATATATTAATTTTATATATTAAAAATATAAGATGCAAAGTCCTAAAATGGACAAAAACTAAGGATTTTAATGGCGTTAATTGAGCATAAATAGTTGGAGACAATAATGGGCTCTAAAAGAGCTTTTAGTAGATATGTAATAAGGCCCAAACTTCTCAAGTTGAAAGTTATGATTGGTTAAAATTGGGATACCTGTGCAACAATTTAAAAAAAAATTGGACAAAAAAATTTCAAAACAGGCTAAACAAGTTGAATTGTCTAGTAATTTTTTTTTGGTTGACTCTTGGTTGGTTTTTTGATAAACCAATTTTCAAAGATAAACAGAATGGAACTATGGCCAATTCACCGGTTTGTTTATAGCTTTTTAGTAATCATGTTTTTTAATGTTTTTGTTGTCAATTAGCTTTCGAACTTATAATCCTTATTGCAATTAAGTCATCTCATCACTACTTCATATCCTTGAATCTCCTATTACAATTTCAAAACATTTTTGCTAGATTTAGTTTCGTTTAAGATTTAGGAAAACATATCATTAAAGAGTTGGGTCTCCTCTCAGTCTATTCATCATATAACAAGCACCAGGAAAGGTTGCTAGTATCTCATTTTGGCTAATGTCTCTTGACTACAAAGCTGCCCAAAATTTTGGTCCAACACTATGAAGACAATTTTTTTGGTAACAAAATACAAGTGCTTTTTAAATAACTAAACTTTTCTTTCTAAATTATTTTAATATTTAAATTAATCGTTTCTTAAAATTAATTTATTCTAATGACTACAAATTAAAGAAGAGTTATGCTTATAATTGCTTTATGTACTTTTTGGTTAATTCATTTATTATTTACCATTTAATTCTTTCGATAATTAATTATTTATTATCATATATGACGTGCAACGCACGTATCTTCAACTAGTTATTGAAAATGTAATTATCTATTTGCAATTTATAGTTTTTTGGAAATAGTTTTCGCTAATTATTATCTAAGATTCTAAAGTTTGTTATTATCGGATAGTCTTGGTATAAATTTGCTTTTGTCTTCGTATAAGTTCGTTATTATCTACTCTATTCTGTTTATATATATAACCGATGGCCGAGTCTACCTCAAACACCAACAGAAGATTAAATCTAGCGTCTTGGTCCAGCTTCTTCCTCAGAGCTCCTTATAGCCAATTTACTTTTGTAGTTTGGAAGTTAAATCTGATAGAGGCTAGTTCCTTATTCAGGGATTGAATCAAACGGCGCCCTTTTAACTCACAGGTGGAGTAACGCCAGGGTAAGGAGTAAGCCATCGTTTCAAATTTGATAATGCGCTTTTTGCCCTTCTCATAAAACTCCGGTGGTAGTATTCATATTTGAAGAAAGTATAGAGATATTGTTGATATTTGTAATAAAACTAGGGAATCGTAAAAATTCCTTAGAAAATGGAATTTTGAATTTCAATAAGTTGTCGTTATCATTCTAATAAATTCAAATATAATAATTCTAATTAACAAGGGAAACTTTTTTTATTATTTTATTCTAATAAATAAAAAAAAATTTAAGTTCTGTACATTATATTTAAAAAATCAATAATTAAAATTAAATTTGTACAAATAGAATTAATGCGTTCTATTAATAGACTTTATATGTAAAGTAAATTTTAACTGTTGAATATATAAATAACATGACGTTCGCAAGTGAAATCCATATATAGTACAAGTAGGGTACACGTGAGAATTGCTCCAATAAAGATAAGTCATCTGCTCTAATTGTCATATATTCTTAGTTTTTATTATTCCTATCAAAATCATCCGGGAAGATTATAAATCAACAAAAGAAAGAGTATTCTCTGAAGCGACTAATAATACTCCAACGATATCATATTCATAAGTCGTTTCAAGATGCCTTGTACTTTCAAGATCTTATCCAACAAATTATACCACTTTATCAGTCTCCCCTTTTTTCTTTTAAAGCATCTAAGAATTTTAAGACCTATCAAGAAATTTTGATAAGTAGGTTTCGAATTGCCTACACCTGACAGGTTTCATTTGTGATCCAAAATTCAACATCACAAGCTCAACCCTTTACTCAGGATTCAGGCTCACCTAAACTTGTTGGGTCGCGAATTGGAGTATTACACCTGTTATTCGAATAGATTATTACTTCACGATGTTGAGAGGAGATTCTCATGCGCACATACTGTTTCCTGAAATTGCGAAGCTTTCTCTTGATTTCTCAGAAAACCTCCTTCGTGATATTAAACAAGTTAAATCTCTCTTGGTAAGTGAAGCCATTCTTCAAGACGTACGTACTTACATTTTCCATTGCCCTTTTTTTAGTACTAGTCATCATTTTCTTTATGGTTTCATATTTTGGTTGCAGCTTGGAGTTATTGCGATAAATAGCACAAGTTCCAAGAGTTATAGTTGACTTACACTTCGAATTTAAGAGTAAACATATAAATTGGTCTATAAAATATATATTTCATAATTTTTTTTGTCCTTAGATTTATTCTTCTCGCTATGATTTGTTACCTTAAAATTTATAACTTACTAGGCATTTGTAATAGCCTGAATTACTATCATTGTTAATTATTATTATTATTATTATTATTATTATCATTTTCATTATTATCATCAATATTATTTTTATAAATAATATTATAAGTCTATTTGATATCCAGAAAATTGAAGATGAAAATAAAAATAAAAATAAAAAATAAAAAAATAATTTTTTATTTTTATTTTAAAATAAATATTTATTAAATAATGATTACATGAGTACAATGAATATTTTTTAAAAACATTCCATTTTCTTTCCAATACATCTAGCAAACGGGAGAGTATGGTTAAGAGGACTTGTTTGAAATATGTAAAGAATCTGATTGAAAAATTTTGAGAACTTCTAAGGGCAAAATTTTATTTGCGCCTAGGAAGGAATTCCAAATCAGTTTTTTACTCCCTTATGCTTCAGATCACCAAAAACAGAGATACACGTGTTTCATTCCTTCACTTTATTCCCACTTTGCCATTGCTTTTCCTACATAAACCACATAATGCCATTGTTTTCTTTAAATTTACCAAAGTGCCATTGAATGTAGCACAACATCATAAACGTTGCGTTTGATCCTTCATTGGCTCAATTTCGCGAAGCTTCCTCTCCTTTCTTTCATTCTTTTTTTTTTTTTTTTTTTTCAAATACTTCAGAATTGCCTCCATCATCCTTCCAGCCTTGTTTCTTCTCTCGTGCAGCCTTCATTCTCATGATTTTCAGTCAGCCCATGGAGCAACAACTTGAGAAGCTCTTCGTCTCTATTCCTTGTGCGAAATTCAAACGTGAATCAGTGAGGGTGAGTGGCGCTAAGTATGAACTACCCATAGCCAATTCATGTTTTTTCCTTCATCCCAATCAGCCCGAAACTTGAGAGCTCCCCTGTTGCAACGTGAAAACAGGGAGGAAGCGTTCAGCTGCTGTGTTGGATGATTGTAGACAATTTGGAGCTTCATTCTAGTTGGAATCTCCGGTGATGTTGCCTATCCGGAAAGTTGTGAAAAGGTTGTACGATTTGCTGCTGTGACAAGGTTAGTTGGTGAGTACATAACATCGGATTGAATAATTCATGTTTTCGTGTATTTTTTTACCTTGTATTTTCATTATTTCGTGAAATATCAGAATTTCGTAAATTTTGAATTTCCAACTGGCATTCAATCAAAATTCCTTGTTTTGAATTGTTGACACATGTATGTAAGTAATAGGAGTAATTCTGGAAAATTTTCTATAGATTATTATGTTGGTTACATGCAATAAATATTTTAAGTACAAATTGAATTAATGTGATTTCATACATAATGATAATGTTTTTATGGATGACTGGCTATAAAATATTGGTTGCTAACAATAGTTGTTGTCACACCTAAGATGGTACCCAACCAGTAAGAGATATAAGAGATGTTAGTCACAGCTATTACATATGAAATGAAGAGATGTTATTTCATGTGAACTGATGACTCATGATAAATTAGTTATTTATCAACATAGATTTGGTGTCCATGATAGACTACTTATTTACCCTTGTGGACTTGGAGAATATGATGAATTATATTGTTATGAGAAAGCCCTTCCAACAAAAATGTTTTGAAAAGCATTGGTTTTGGAAATTTTTAAATGTGTATTTTGTAAGTTTCATACTTTGTATCCTTACTATTTATATTGTCTTTAGACTATGCCATTGTCATGACTTAGAACATATCCCAGATTTAGAATTCTTTTAAGAATTTTATTACTATCTTGTGAAGCATAGTTTCAAGTTTTAATGCTTTTGCAAGGTGTTCATATGCCATCTTATCTACTTATTTCTTTTTATTTATTTACTTACCTATTTAACTGTGGGATATTATTTATTTGGTAAGATATTTCAAATAATATAGTCAAGGCCAAGATTTATTTCAATAGCGTAGTGAGTGAGTCCCACTTTCATTCGCTAGGACAAAGTTTATTTTGTTAATTTAGAAACTATTGTAATCCAGTTATAGCTTTATAATTCCATAGGCAGGATCCCTCACCCAACATAGTTGATATGGTTGATTGAGATGAGAGCAAAGCTCTCCTACTATTGCTGACTGTTGTAGGAAATTTTGACATATATTGTTTTTAGGGGACACTTCACTAAAACTTTTACAAGAAGATGAAAACTAACTCTATATATAATCAATGATTTAAAAATTAGTGAATTGGCATATTAAATAAGAAAATTTTAATTGAATCTTCTCCTAGGTAGAAATTTGGTATGTCAGAAGGTATGACTTCAGAGTTTTTCGTTAGGCTTATAGGTATGAGATTCCCTTGTATCTCATGCTCATCACATCTTTAGAATTGTGGTGTGATGCAGTGGTATCAAAACTTAGGGTTCTCTGTTTGTGAAGCAAAGCGATCTTTGATGCTACCTCAATTATCATTATGGACCCGGATATAATCATAATTGAAACACTATTAGAGGCCTCATAGGATGTCAAATTCCTCTTTCCTTCAGTGTTTCTTCCTTGATATTGGGGTAGGTGTATTAGTGCTTGTATATAGTCACAGTTGAATTTTAGTTGATGAATTTTCTATTTTGGGTCTTGGCTTCAATTTGTCTCATGGGCTCTTACATTTCTTTGATGTGTTTTGAATGTTGATTATCCTTTTATATATATATATATATATATATTCTAATATTTGTTTTATTGTTGGTTGTGGCATTGTCAATGTTTGGTATGTGGTTTAAATGTTGGGATGGTGCCCTTTGAAAAAACTTTGGTGTGAGTGGAGTTAATTTTGAATTCTAGGTCAATATATTAGAAATGGCCAGGTAATTCTCTCCTTATCTATAGGCTTGTTAATGTGCTTCAACCTACTGTTTTTATGAGGCCTTGTATAAGAAATTTAAAGGCTTTTGTTCTGTTGATTTTAGCATGCTTTAAACCTTGGGTTTTAGTCAGAGGAATCGGATCCATGTTCTGCCCAAGGTTGGCTCTTCATCCTATGGGATTGAGCAGGATTTGATCTTGCCTTTAGCTTGAATTTGTGTTGAAAGCATAGATAATGTGGAGCTTATTGTCCTAAGGATATTGACAACAAGGTTTAGCTGTTGCTTTTGATTTAAGTTCAGTTTAGGTGGCTACCTATTGTGGTGATGTTGGATATAATTTAAGCTCAATAATGTGCTAGACTCAAGTCTAAATGAAAGTGAGTATGCTTGTGTGGGGCTAATTACTCGAATATATCACATGTTGAGGATAAGAAACTGTTAGGTTTGGAACTTTTGCAAACCTTTAATTAAATCTGGGCTATATAAAAATCTTTGCAATCATAAATTAGATAAGATAATTTCTAAGAAATTAATGAGACAGGTGGGAGGTTTAATTTCTATATGTTAAGGTTATGCAAGGTGTTTATATGGGAAAGTATTTGCTCCAGGTTTGTTAGAATTAAGCATAAGTGGTAAGTGTAACACAAGTGATATGTATCCTATAGGACTGTTATAGGCTCCTTTCTATTTTCACAGTTTTTTTTTAATTATTATTTTTTAAAACAGTTGGTGCTTGGTTTTGTCATATGTTGCTCATAGGTAACATCCTTTTCTTTGTATTTTTGAAAAGCTTAATTATGATTGTTTCATAATTAGACATTCTATAGGTTATAAATCAAATAAACAAGGGGTGATTATTTGGTTTACTATTGGTTTGGAATTGTTTCAAAATAGACATAACAGAATAAATTAGAGATTTAAATTGAAATTTTCTAAGTTTTAAGAAGGAAAGGAAAAAAAATGATGTATAGTTGCCTTGAGATCTCATATCTTATTCATGGGCCACCTAAAGATTGATCCTTTTGGAAGGAAGTTTGAAGAGTTGTTTAGCTTTTAGTATTGTCAAATTCAATCTTAACCTTTGGAAATACAAGTTTGGTTGGATTCAGTCCTTGGAACTGGTTCTTAAAATAATATGTTAACTATGTGGTGGGGTCCAAGTTAGTTTAAATAGAAATTTTGAGATGATATATATATATATGTGTGTATGGTGTTTCACGGGTATAGTCTTGATTCTTATTGTCTAAGTTGGAATTTAAATAAAATAAGTTAAACTAAGTCTTGTGTTTGTTTACTTTTCCTTTTACTGTTCCTAGCAATAAGCTTTAGTCGGTAAAGTGTTGAAGCAATTGGGGTTGTCTTAATAAGATATTATATGCCTATTTTTCCAATGAGTTCGAGAAATAGTCGGCATTTTGCTAGCCCTTTGATTGGGTATTGATCTGTTATTCATTTATTTGTTTTGTGATGGATTGAACTTAATTCATCATGCATATATTTTTAGTGGACTATTGGAATCATGATTTTATATGGCTTGGTAGTATTTTAATCTACCTTATTCAATTAAAATCTCATTTGGGGTGTTTTGTGAAGCTGTGACGTGAGTCTAGGTAGTTTAATAGACATAAATACAAAGAATTTCTTAATTTGTACAGAGAAGTCGGAGCATAAGATTTGAGGTTTATGGATCATATATCTACTATATATTTGTTAACACTACACTGTGGAACCTTATGTTTGATCAAAAAGTGAATCTATAGCTGCTTTGCCAGAGATACAAGACAATAAGGGAAATTGAGTTAGTTGATGGGCGAAACATGAATAATCCCTGGTGAGTAGCTTTAACCGATTTGATGTGAGTATAGGAATGGTTTTACCAATTTGTTCTACCACTTTTAAATGGTTGACTAGAGATGCCCAGATTTACCATATCGAGGAATCTAGTATGTTATACATAAGAAGATTATAATTAGTTACCTTAGCAGTTATGAGAATATTGATAAGGATAGATGTCGAGGAGATCCTACAAAGGTAAACATGGTGGTATAAGCTATAGATTTGCACCTGATATACATGATTTGTAAGTTGAGGTATTTCTTAAATAACTTAACTTTTATGTCAAGGAGAAGAGATCGAAGGGTGATGTTAAGTCGACCTTTGATAGGGAATTTCTGTTTGTATTTCTGTTCTTAACATTATGGTAGCACATAGGATATGTAATGTGTCACCAGGAGTAGTTGCGATCAAGATACAGTCAAATAGTGATTATGAAAGGAGGTCTTACATCATATTGTACGCTTGTGACACTATAAAGTATTTGTGAGTTCCTTTGAAGGGATTAACTTATGGTTAGTTTCTATAGGGCTAGTGAATAAGGTATTAAATTGTTTCTAGATTGAGGATTTATTTCATCCATAGATGATATTACGAGATACTCTAGGAGTGGAGAGGGACATAAGCATCGTCTCTTAGTGCTATTTGAGTATTATAAGGAGTGTTAATATTTGTGTTTAAATATCTGGGGGCGAATCTTGTAACGAGGACATGGCAATCTGGATCACTTACTAGTGGTGGCATCTTGGAAGATGTGAATAAAACCGTGGTCGTGTAGCTTTGATCAAAGTGGATTATTGTGATCTGTATGCTTACATTTCTTTTAGGGGTCTAATAGATTACTAGCGGTGTTGTTAGAGAAGAGTTTGGCATTAATGTCACCTTTTGGTTAAGAATAAATGAACTTAATTAAGAAGTATACCCCTTAAGGAGGAAAGTGATTGTTGAATCTAACTCATATAACTTGTTTAGGTGACCTTCAATGGAGAAGTTTTAAATATCTATTAGGTGGGAGAGAAATCAGAATTCACGCAAGGATGTCTTCGTGCAACTTGATTTAAGTAGCGCCTAGACAATGTTAAGCTGAGAGAGAGCAAGAATAAGATTTTATATAGTAATGTTCATGAGGTTGATAAGCTCTCCTTTGTACGATTTTAAAGGAGACTTGTGAGCACTGTTCATGCAGTTGCATGTTCATAGCGTTATATTTTTAAAAAAAAAAAAAGAGAGGGGGAGACAGAGAAGAAGAGAAAAAAATTATTTTGATTTATAAATTTTCTAATTTAAATTGATGACCAAAATCCAGAATATGTCCTTGGCGGTGACTGAAATAATTCTAAAATCTTAATAGCTATAAACATGGTGATAATGGATACTCAAAACATGACCTTAATTTAAGACAGTTGCTACATAATATCAACAATCTTTTAAGTGTACACTTCGTCAGAATGTCTCCAAAAGTATAGTCAATTAAACATTCCATGATAGGCTTCTGCCTTCTATGTTTTTCGACTTCTAAGGGAGGAAGTTCATTGGATTGGCTTTCCTAATTTGGTTATTACATCGCAAGTTAAACGACTGGAGATAATTGGCCAAGCTGTCCTCCCCCAGCTTCTTCTCTCTCTCTCGAAGCCACCTTATCTTAAAGATGTAGGACATAGTGATTGATCTGGTAGATGGTTGAGTTAGGTGTGTTAAAAACTTCGATTCGAACATTAATTCATGGATTGAATTTTTTAAGGGAAAATGTAATAGCCTCGATTACTATCATTGTTAATAATAGAAGGATTTATTGGAAATATGAATAGGATCTAATTGAAAATTTTTTAGAACTTCCGAGGGCAAAAATTTATGTGGGCCTAGGAAGGAATTCTAAACCGGTAATTTACTCCCTTGTGCATCAGATCACCAAGAAGAGAGATACGCGTGTTTCTTTCCTTCACTTTATTCCCACTTTGCCATTGCTTTTCTTACCTAAACCACATAATGCCATTATTTTTCCTGAAATTTCCCAAAGTGCCATTGAATGAAGCAGAACATCATAAACGTTGCGTCTCCCTTGATCCTTCATTTCCGTTCATGGACTCTCAATTTCGCGAAGCTTCCTTTCCTTTCTTTCATTTTTTTTTTTTCTAACTTCAGATTTTCCTTCATCTTCCTTCCAGCCTTGTTCCTTCTCTTGTGCAGCCTCCATTCTCATGATTTTCCGTCAGCCCATGGAGCAACAACTTGAGAAGCTCTTCGTCTTTATCCTTGTGCGAAATTCAAACGTGAATCAGTGAGGGTGAGTCGCGCTAAACGTGAACTACCCATAGCCAATTTATGTTCTTTTTTCCTCCATCCAAATCAGCCCTAAACTTGAGAGCCCCCCTGTGGCAAAGTGAAAACAGGGAGGAAGCGTTCAGCTGTTGTGTCAGATGATTGTAGACAATTTGAGGATTGAAATAGAAATGAGAAGTAAAACAGTAATTTTATAGATAAAAAAATTTATAATATTTTTATTTTTAATGATTGAATAATTATTATTAAAAAAATTAAATAATAATTAAATAATAATTATTGGAATAAAATTGAGATTTTTTTATAATTTTCCTTCTGTTTTTCTTTTTCCCTCCCCCTTTCCAAGGTTACTGAACGGGGCCGTTGGAGCTTCATTCTACTTGGAATCTCTGGAGATGTTACCTATCCTAGAAGTTGTGAATAGGTAGTACGATTTGTTATTAAAAAAATTCATGTTTTTACATATATTTCTATCTTGCATTGTTATTATTTCGTGAAATATTATAATTTTTTGAATTTTGAATTTTCAACAGTATTGATATTCTATTGAGAAATATTCTAATTACATTGAAATTCTTGATTTTGAAATTGTTGATACATGTATGGAATTAATGAAAGTAATATCAAAAAAAAATTTTATAAATCATTATGTTAGTTACATGCAATAAATGTTTTAGTGCGATTTGAATTAATTGTATTTTATATATGATGATAATGTTTTTATGAAAGGACTAAAAGCTGTTGCTAATAACAGTCCTATTAGTTATTAGCACATCTAAGATGGTATCCAACTGGCAAAGGATATCGGAGATGCTAGCTTTGTGTGATGGCCATCACATGTGGAACAAAGAAATGCTATTTTATGTGAGTTGATAACAGATTGATTATTTACCCATGTAGACTTAGTGTTCACAAATAAACTGGTTTTTTACTCACTTAGACTTGGTGTCCATGACAAATTATACCATTTTAAGGAAAATCCTTTCAACAAAAATATTTTAAAAGGAATTGGTTTTGGAAATTTTCAAATGTGTATTTTGATAAATTTTATATTTTATACCATTGTTATTTATATTGTCTTTAAACTAAGTGACTATTATGACTTAAAACCTATCCTAGATTTAGAATTCTTCTTAAAATTTTATTACTATTTTGTAAAACATGGTTTTAGATTTTAAAGCCTTTGCAAGGTGTTCATAAATTGTCTTATCTACTTATTTCTTTTTATTTTATTCATTTTTCTATTTAACTGTGAAATGTTATTTAATTGGCAAATTGTCACGCCCCATTTCCCAAAGGAAAAGGGGGAGAAACCAACAGGAGGGGTCTATATGAAGTCTTCATCTACAGCCTGGTTTGCTATGCTAAGATAACTTTTAAGAGGTCCTACCGAATAGAAGTACGCTAAATAAAACCTTGCTATGCTGGATATATAAAAATGTACTTTCTTTTAAGCACTAGCTTTTTATAGAAATTTCGACAGAGTGTCCCCTATAAATAGGACATCCCAAATTTCTACAAACAGCCAAGGTGCAATAAAACAACAGCAGAGAGCTTCGCTCTCTTAACCAGTCAACAAGCATCAACAACCAAAAAGAGGGGAGGGGAAAAACATCACCCAGAACCACTGGACCTACTCCTAAAATACTTTACAAATAGTCCTTAATTCATTATAATAAACATCAACCCAAAAGAAAAATCAACCGAGCTCCCGGTTCCAAAAAGGGAGGCTCACTGCCACACGCCTCAGCCCTAAGATGAGGGAGGCGGATCAGGTTCAGAGGCGCTATCTGAAAAAAAAATTAAAATTTGAAAGGGTAAGATAAACTCAATGAGCAGATAATAGATTCCAAAACTTGTTCAAGAATCATAACCAATAAATTAAAGTATATATACATGACTAAACCTTCACACTTCACAATTTAACAAATCCTATAAACAGTCATATAAAAGGAGACCCATTTAAACTTGAGTCTCTTGGTGTGATCTCCTGATGAAGGTTTACTACTAGGTCAGATAAAATAGCGACTATACCGTGTTGGCAGCTCCTTTTCCCGTTTCACTCGGGTGGCTACGCCTAACAGGCAGCCCCTATTATCTACCTTTCTTATTTGTATGTCATGATTTACCCGTTCTGGAGGCGGCTACACCTCGTTGGCAGCCCTTACCCGCCTCACTCGGGTGGCTCCGCCTAACGGGTAGCTCCTTCTCCACCCAGATTCCTTTACAGTTCACGTCTTAGTCAAACGAAGGACAACAACATATACTCATAGGCGAGGCGCGCACACACACACACATATACCTAAAATTCTAAGTTCAACTATCTGTATATATATATATATATATATGTATGTTTATATATTCACAACTCATTAGGACTAATATTGAAAACGGTGAAAAGAAGATAAACATGCAAATACACATAAGGGTAAAACAAAAAAATAAATAAATAAATAAATGAATAGCCAAGAAAACAAATCCATGCATACACTTATATATGTATATAGATATATATAAGTATACATATATTCTCAACCATGTTTTATCTCATTCAGGGAAATTTCAAGTAGTAAGTAACAGTAGCAAGATTATGGTGACAGCAAGAGCTTTGAAATCTATTATTTACTCACAGACACTGGGCATGTTACTGGTTCCTCCTTGAAATGCCAATTCCCTTCACTGCCAGTGCTCACAGGATTTCCTGATAACACCCAACTCACCAAATCACTACATAGGTTCACAATGATCACACTTACATTTATAAAATTCCCTAATAGCTACCAAACAACCTATTATTCACAGAACCATACTCATGTACAGAAATCTTTAACCTAATCTTTCCATATAAATCCTACTTCATCCTTTAAGTTCATATATCATTCTAAGGGAGTGAAATTTTAAGGATTCTATATATCCCATAAAGTTAGGAAACCCAAAAATAAAAACCCCTTTTTATTTTCTGTTCTCCAGCGCCGGCCAAACCGAGGAGAAGGACCTCTCCATCCTTCTCATTCCTTGGAGCAGGGAAGGGCAGGAAATGGGGGAAATTAGCCGGAGTCTGTGGGATTGAGGGAGAACCAGCACATCAAGGGAGATGGGAGTGTGGGAAACGGGAAGAACTTATTGGACCGACGACGCTGCAGCTCTCTTCCTCGCGTCGCTGTGGCCGAATCAGTAATGAGGGAGCTGAGGAAGCTCACGCGACGTCGGCAATCGTCTTTCGCTGGAGGAAAACGCCGGCAACTTGAAGAGAGCAGCTTCACACGCACACACCAGGGGAAGAGCAAACAGTAGCTGGAGAAGAAAAAATGCGGGAAGGAGAAGCCTCAGGAGAGGAAAAATGCAATTGACCCAATAAAGGAAATAAAATAATTAAAAAGGAAACCCCTCCTTTTTTTTTTTCCTTGTAGCTTCTTACGGATATCACATTCTTTCCCCCTAAAAAAAATTCGGTCCCCGAATTTAAATTTTGAGTTCTCACCTCAAGGTTCAAACAAGTGAGGGTATTTGGTTCGCATTTCACTTTCTAGCTCCCAAGTGGCCTCCTCCTGTGAATGGTTACACCAAACTACCTTAACCATTGCTGCTTCTCTTGAGCGAAGCTTCCTTACCTGCCTATCCACAATTGAGACAGGTTCTTCCTTATATGTCAACCCTTTATCCAGCATGATATCCTGAGATTTGATTACATGTGAAGGGTCAGACAAGTACTTCCTCAACATAGACACATGAAACACTGGATGTACTCCCGCTAATTCCGGCGGTAAATCTAAACGATAAGCCACTTGACCAACCCTATCTAGTATCTCATAAGGTCCCACATATCTCGGACTCAACTTTCCCTTCCTACCAAACCTCATTACTCCTTTCATGGGAGATACCTTCAAGAACACCAAATCTCCTACAGTAAATTCTAAGTCTCGCCGCCTGTGGTCCACATAGGACTTTTGCCGACTCTGAGCCGTCAACAATCTTTCTTTTATCACCCGTACTTTGTCCAGTGCATCTTGTACCAGATCAGGGCCTAACAGTTTGGCTTCACCAACTTCAAATCATCCTATTGGAGACTTACATCGTCTCCCATATAGTGCTTCGAATGGTGCCATTTGAATACTAGCTTGATAACTGTTATTATATGCAAATTCTGCCAAAGGCAGATGATTTTCCCAACTACCACCAAAGTCTAAGATACATGCTCTCAACATATCCTCCAGAATCTGTATTGTTCTCTCAGACTGCCCATCAGTTTGAGGGTGAAAGGCAGTACTGAGGTCTACTCTCGTACCCAAAGCCTCTTGGAAAGCCTTCCAGAAACGAGAGGTAAACTGAGGACCTCTATCAGAAATTATGGATACAGGTACTCCATGCAATCTCACTATTTCGCTTAGGTAGAGTTGCGCATACTTAGCCACACCATAAGTAGTTTTAACAGGAAAGAAATGCGCTGCTTTAGTTAATCTATCCACAATTACCCAAACAGAATCATACCCTCTCAGGGTACGGGGTAAACCGGTTACGAAATCCATCGTAATTCTCTCCCACTTCCACTCAGGTATTTCCAGTCGCCGATGTAACCCTGCTGGTTTTTGATGTTCAGCCTTCACCTGTTGGCACACTAGGCAACGGGAAACAAAGTCGGCTACCTCTCTCTTCATACCATCCCACCAATAGGATTATTTCAGGTCCTGGTACATCTTTGTTGATCCGCGATGGATGGTATATGCTGAATGATGAGCCTCCTCTAAAATCTCTCTCTTTATATCCTCCACGCTAGGCACACACAACTGGTCCCCAACTCTAAGTACTCCTTCTGAATCAAGAATAAATCCACTATCTTTCCCACTCCTTACTCCTTCAATCCTCTCGCTCAACTTGGGGTTGAGCTTCTGAGCCGCTTTTACCCTTTCTATGAGGGTTGAACAAGCTTGCATGTGAGCCAAGAATGCTCCGGATTGAGAAATTTCAAGTTTCGTTCCTCCTTTCTCCAAGTTATGAACTTCTTCCACTAACGACCTTCTATCTTCCGCAATATGAGCCAAACTGCCCATTGACTTCCTACTCAAGGCATCTGCTACTACATTGGCCTTCCCAGGATGATAAAGAATATTACAATTATAGTCCTTGAGTAACTCCATCCACCTGCATTGTCTAAGGTTGAGATCTTTTTGCTGAAAGATATATTTAAGACTTTTATGATCGGTATAGATCTCGCAGGTCTCGCCATAAAGGTAATGCTGCCAAAGTTTAAGGGCAAATACCACAGCAGCCATTTCTAGATCATGAGTAGGGTAATTCTGCTCATGTCTTTTGAGTTGCCTAGAGGCATAGGCTATCACACGCCCATGCTGCATAAGGACACATCCCAACCCTATTCTTGAGGCATCACAATACACTGCGTAGCCTCCTATCCCGGATGGTAATGTTAGGACAGGGGCTGAAGTCAAACACTCCTTCAGTTTCTGAAAACTTCCTTCACAATCGTCAGACCACTGAAATTTAACTTGCTTTTGCGTCAATCTAGTTAACGGGGCAGCTATTTTTGAAAAATCCTTTACGAAACGGCGATAGTACCCAGCTAAACCCAAAAAGCTGCGAATCTCCGTGACTGTAGTGGGTCTAGGCCACTTTTGGACGGCTTCTACCTTGCTTGGATCCACTTGGATACCATCCTTCGAAACAACATGGCCCAAAAATGCCACCTGATTTAGCCAGAATTCACACTTGGAGAACTTTGCATATAATTGTTCTTCTCTTAACCGCTGCAACACCAAGCGTAGATGTTGTTCATGCTCTTCCCGGCTCTTTGAATAAATTAGGATGTCATCGATGAATATTATGACAAATCTATCCAGAAATTGCCTAAATATCCGATTCATCAAATCCATGAATGCTGCCGGTGCATTAGTTAACCCGAAGGACATTACTAAGAACTCATAATGACCATAACGGGTCCGAAAAGCCGTCTTGAGAATATCTTCCTTCCTTATCTTCAATTGGTGGTACCCGAAACGCAAATCTATCTTGGAAAAACACTGCGCACCTTGTAACTGATCAAAAAGATCGTCAATACGAGGTAATGGGTACTTATTGCGTATTGTTACTTTATTAAGTTGTCTGTAATCAATACACAATCGAAAAGATCCATCCTTTTTCTTCACAAAAAGTACTGGAGCACCCCAAGGAGAAACACTCAGGCGGATAAAACTCTTATCCAACAAGTCTTGCAGCTGTATCTTCAACTCCTTCAACTCTAACGGTGCCATACGATAAGGGGGCATAGAAATTGGTTGCGTGCCCGCAACTACCTCAATATGAAACGCAATCTCTCTATTCGGAGGCAATCCCGGTAACTCTTCTGGGAACACATCCTCAAACTCCCTAACTATAGGAACTTGTTGTAAGTCTATCGTCTGTGCATCAACATCCTTAATGACAGCCAAATATCCTTGGCACCCTCTTCTTAGCAACCTCTATGCTTTCAGCAAGGAGATAAGAGTAATTGGCACTTCATTACGATCACCCTGTATCAAAAAGGGCGTCTCGCCTGGAATATGAAATCTTACCACCTTTGAATAACAATCTACTATGGCGTGACAAGAAGCTAACCAATCCATGCCCAGAATCACGTCAAAATTAGCCATATCTAATATCGCCAAGTCTGCTAAGGTTTCCCTACCCTCAGTAAGAACCTCACAGGATCGGCATACATAATCCACTGATAATGGTTCACCGATCGGAGTCACAACCATAAAGGGATCATCTAATTTAATTAAATCCCTACCAACTCGCTTAGCAAAATGAGGAGATACATATAAATGAGTGGAACCAGGGTCAAATAGTACACGAGCATCACAAGAACAAACTCGGAGAGTACCTGTCACTACTGTATTGGAGGCCTGCGCATCCTGTTTCGTCAAGGCAAATACTCGAGCCTGTCCTCTCCCTGCAGAGGCTGATCCCCTGCTTCCTGCACCTCTCCCAACACCACTCCTGCTCGGTTGGGTGGGAATCGACTGAATCGGCGTAACTGTTATAGGGGTCGTCTGATGAGATGATGAGACCGATCCATGACTAGATCCACGCTGCTGGAGCGGGCAATTCTTCTTTAGATGTCCCACTTGCCCACAGAGGAAACATGCACCTGTCGCCTTATAACACTCCCCAGAGTGGAGTTTCCCACAAGTAAGGCAACGGTTGCTATTACGCTCCATTTGGACTGGACCATGCTGGGCCTGACGTCCAACAGCACTCTGATCTGTCCGCTGACTAACTGCAATACCAGAAGGCTGTACAGGTTTCCTTGAAACTAGAGATAATGTCTGGCTGTGGTCTTGGAGTCTTGAACCACCCGTCAAGTACCCCACATCCTGGTGCTTGCCCTCAAACCTCTTCCTCTTCTTTGAAAAGAAGGCATTATCCTCCATCCCCCGCAACTCAATCTTCCTTGCACAATCAACTGCTGCGGCGTAGGAGGAAAAGTGTTCAACTTGAGCCGCTACTGCATTAAATAGCGGGCGTAACAGTCCGTCCACAAATCTCTCAATCCGATCTCTCTCTGTAGAGACCAAATGAGGTGCGTATCGTGAGAGCTGTGTATAAGGGATGTCATATTTAGAGACACTCATGCCAAGGACCTGCCTCAACACCTCAAACTCTCGGCGTCTTGCATCCCTGGTGCTCTTGGGTAAAAATCTGGCCATAAAAGCTTCCTTAAATTCCTCCCAAGTCATTGGAGGTAATCCTGCAGGTCTTCCTTGGAACACGGTCTCATACCAGGTATAGGCCACATCCTGCATTTGATAAGTGGCTAGTTCTATCCTTTCTTCACCCGAGCATTTAAGAGCTCGGCATGCCTTCTCAACACCGTCCATAAAGAGTTGGGGATCTTCTCTGCTATCAGACCCAGAAAATGTTGGCGGTTTCAACTTCAAGAATCTTGATATCAAATCATCAGCATTCCTCCGTTCACTTTGTACTGGCTGCGTCACGAGAGTAGGCTGAACTTGTGCTTGAGGTTGTGGAGTCACCACGCTTACTAATTGCTCAATTCTAGCTCCCTGTGCTTGCACTACATTTGCTAGTGCCTCCACAGTCCCTTGTAACCTAGCCACCAAGGCATCCAATGATCCCAATTGCGATTGAGGAGGCGTAATTCCTTCTCCTATTACATTCTCTACTGGGGGCGGGGCGGCCCTGCCTTGCCCACTACGCCCTCCACGTCTACCTCGACCTCTACCGGCTCCTCTACCACGACCCCTAGGGGCTGGGGCCATCGGTGGGGCAGGAGCCTCAACAGAAGGCTCATCTGCATTCTCTTCTGCAACTGCCCCTATAGTTGCGCTAGATCCAGCCGGCATCATTGTTCTATAAAAACCAAAGCACAAGTTTAGAACAAAACAAAGAAAAACCAATCATTCATACACATACAAATTCATAAACACCCATGCCTCCTTAAGTCTTACACCTAAAGAAGGAACCCTTAATACTCTATAAGGCCTCTAATGATATCTTAGTTATAATTATGCCCGGGTTCATAAAGATAACTAAGGCGTCATTAGAGAGCACTTATTTCACAGGACACAGGAACTTATGCTTTGATACCAACTTTGTCACGCCCCATTTCCCAAAGGAAAAGGGGGGGAAACCAACAGGAGGGGTCTATATGAAGTCTTCACCTACAGCCTGATTTGCTACGCTAAGATAACTTTTAAGAGGTTCTACCGAATAGAAGTACGCTAAATAAAACCTTGCCATGCTGGATATATAAAAATGTACTTTCTTTTAAGCACTAGCTTTTTATAGAAATTTCGGCAGAGTGTCCCCTATAAATAGAACATCCCAAATTTCTACAAACAGCCAAGGTGCAATAAAACAACAGCAGAGAGCTCCGCTCTCTTAACCAGTCAACAAGCATCAACAACCAAAAAGAGAGGAGGGGAAAAACATCACCCAGAACCACTGGACCTACTCCTAAAATACTTTACAAATAGTCCTTAATTCATTACAATAAACATCAACCCAAAAGAAAAATCAACCGAGCTCCCGGTTCCAAAAAGGGAGGCTCACCGCCACACGCCTCAGCCCTAAGATGAGAGAGGCGGATCAGGTCCAGAGGCGCTATTTGAAAAAAAAATTAAAATTTGAAAGGGTGAGATAAACTCAGTGAGCAGATAATAGATTCCAAAACTTGTTCAGGAATCATAACCAATAAATTAAAGTATATATACATGACTAAATCCTCATACTTCACAATTTAACAAATCCCATAAACAGTCATATAGAAGGAGACCCATTTAAACTTGAGTCTCTTGGTGTGATCTCCTGATGAAGGTTTACTACTAGGTCAGATAAAATAGCGGCTATACCGTGTTGGCAACTCCTTTTCCCGTTTCACTCGGGTGGCCACGCCTTACAGGCAGCCCCTATTATCTACCTTTCTTATTTGTATGTCATGATTTACCCGTTCTGGAGGCGGCTACACCTCGTTGGCAGCCCTTACCCGCCTCACTCGGGTGGCTCCGCCTAACGGGTAGCTCCTTCTCCACCCAGATTCCTTTACAGTTCACGTCTTAGTCAAACGAAGGACAACAACATATACTCATAGGCGAGGCGCGCACACACACACACATAGACCTAAAATTCTAAGTTCAACTATCTGTATATATATATATATATATATATATATATGTATGTATGTTTATATATTCACAACTCATTAGGACTAATACTGAAAACGGTGAAAAGAAGATAAACATGCAAATACACATAAGGGTAAAACAAAAAATAAATAAATAAATAAATAAATGAATAGCCAAGAAAACAAATCCATGCATACACTTATATATGTATATAGATATATATAAGTATACATATATTCTCAACCATGTTTTATCTCATTCAGGGAAATTTCAAGTAGTAAGTAACAGTAGCAAGATTATGGTGACAGCAAGAGCTTTGAAATCTATTATTTACTCACAGACACTGGGCACGTTACTGGTTCCTCCTTGAAATGCCAATTCCCTTCACTGCCAGTGCTTACAGGATTTCCTGATAACACCCAACTCACCAAATCACTACATAGGTTCACAATGATCACACTTACATTTATAAAATTCCCTAATAGCTACCAAACAACCTATTATTCATAGAACCATACTCATGTACAGAAATCTTTAACCTAATCTTTCCATATAAATCCTACTTCATCCTTCAAGTTCATATATCATTCTAAGGGAGTGAAATTTTAAGGATTCTATATATCCCATAAAGTTAGGAAACCCAAAAATAAAAACCCCTTTTTATTTTCTGTTCTCCAGCGCCAGCCAAACCGAGGAGAAGGACCTCTCCATCCTTCTCATTCCTTGGAGCAGGGAAGGGCAGGAAATGGGGGAAATTAGCCGGAGTCTGTGGGATTGAGAGAGAACCAGCACATCAAGGGAGATGGGAGTGTGGGAAACGGGAAGAACTTACTGGACCGACGGCGCTGCAGCTCTCTTCCTCGCGTCGCTGTGGCCGAATCAGTAACGAGGGAGCTGAGGAAGCTCACGCGACGCCGGCAATCGTCTTTCTCTGGAGGAAAACGCCGGCAACTTGAAGAGAGCAGCTTCACACGCACACACCAGGGGAAGAGCAAACAGTAGCTGGAGAAGAAAAAATGCGGGAAGGAGAAGCCTCAGGAGAGGAAAAATGCAATTGACCCAATAAAGAAAATAAAATAATTAAAAAGGAAACACCCCCCCTTTTTTTTTCCCTGTAGCTTCTTACGGATATCACACAAATATTTAATATTTCAGATAATAAAATCAAATTAAGATTTACTTCAATAGCCTAGTGAGAATTGACATTCCTTTTCGGTGAGTCGTTCTCTCATTTGCGAGAACAAAGTTTATTTTGTTAATTTAAAAATTCTTCTAATTTGGTTATGGTTTAATAGGATCCTTCACCCCAATGTAGTTGATGTAGTTGACATGCTTGATTGAGATGAGAGCAAAGCTTACTACATTATTGGTTGTTGTAAGAAATTTTGACATATCTTATTTTAGAGGAAGGGGGGGGGGACATTTTATTAAAACTTCTACAGGAAGATGAGAATTAACTCAATATATAATCAATGGTTTAAAATTAGTGAATTGACATATTAAATAAGAAAGTTTTAATTGAATCTTCTTTTAGGTAGAAATTTGGTATGTTGTAAGGTAGGACTTTGGAGTGTTTTATTAGGTTTACCCTTATGAGATTCTCTTGTATCCCATGCTAGTCACATATTTGGAATTGTGGTTTGACAATATTAATTCTTTTATTAGACTAAATGGTATATTTATTACTTTAAAAAAGTCACTCAATATACATATGTATAAAAAGTTATAAACTTTAAGACATTAATTTGTATAGAGAAATAACTAAAACATAGAGATATATTTATTGAGAATCAAATTATATATTTATTCTAATTATTTACATGAGGACTGCATTAATTTTATTTTATTTTTGTTTAGATTTCAAACAAATGTATCAAATATTGCTTCATCAATCATGTTTTAATATATATTTAGTTCCCATAAAAGAACTACACGGCGATCTGGTTTAGCATGCAGCTATTTTATTACATATTTCATTAGCCAAACCAAAACTCTCCTGGTAACTGAAGCCTTCTTCAAGAGATGCCCAGATTTTCATTTGCACTTTTATCAACACTAGTTATCATTTTATATATGAATTCAAATTTTGGTTGCAGCTTATAGTTATTGGGATAAATACCTGAACTTTGAAGAGTTATAGTTCAATTAGACTGCAAATCCATGAAAAATGAAATTATGAATAAATCTATAATTTGGTCTAAAAAAGATATATTTCATAATGTTTTTCACCGTCAAATTTATTTTTCCTTACAATTGTTCCTTTAAAATTTGTGATAAATTTACTACACAATAATCTTTCTATTAGAGTAAATCGTATATTTAAACTAGTTTGAAGGAGCAACTCAATATACATGTGTATAGAGAAACAAATTCAATAACTAAAGTGGTATATTTTTGAGGATGAAATTGTATATTTACTTTAATTATTTATATAAGGATTGCAGTAATTTTATATTTATTTATTAATATTTCAAATAAATGTATCAAATATTGCTTCATTAATCATGTTTTCATATATTTAGTTCTCATTAAAGAACTACATGGCGATCTGGTTTAGCATGCAGTATTTCAATGCATATATCATTATTACGGGTAATAATTATACAACATTAATGTTATGTAGCTTTCACTTCATGGAAGCCATTTTCTAGCTTCATTGAACAAGTTAGAGGACCTGCATATTTGTGTTGACGTAACAAATGCAAAGTGGAAACTAGTGCAATTGTGTCCTTATTGAGAAATGCTCCTTCTTTAAAGATCCTGACCATAACTACACACAAATTGTGGAATGATCATCAATTTTGTGATTCTCAGCTAAGTTTAGCAATTAGTCAATTAAACTTAGATATAATTCTTTATATCTTTGATATTAAGTTTTTAATTAAAATATAATAAATTTATAGTTTTTTAATTAAAACATGAAAAATATATAGTTTAATTAAAAAACCATATATTTATTTATAAAAATTATGCACTTATTATTTATTAAAAAATTATATTTTTATTATATTTTGATTGAAAAATTTATTTTAAAAAAAGATATAAAGAGTTGCCTATAATTTTTTGTTTAATTGCCCAATGCTTCATATACAACATCGTGATTTGATTGTTAATTACTTTCGAAACTGCAGTTCATCCGATCATTGGTTTACAATAATTTCAAAATTGAAATTTCAAGACAAGCCCTTTGTTTGAATGATGATACTGCAAAGATGGAACTTAGCCCAAGAGAGAATGAGTCTGAGCTTACTGAAAGTATTATAGAGGATGCTCCAACTGATAAAAAGCTTATCATTTAATATACATGTTAAATTTTTTTAAAATTAATTGCATTGGTTATGATTGGTCAAACTAGAATTTTAATTTATTTTATTATTTGAAATGCAATTTTTTTTTAGTTGGAATTTAGGATTCATTTGAATATTTTTATAATTAGTTAATAGTTAAGTTATCTCTTATTGTAAAGTGTGGATGTGGGCGTTTGCACGGAAGTAATTGAAAAATATATTTGAATTAGAACTGCAAATAAAGAATATTCTTTGAAAAAGTTGAATTAAAAAAGTAAATGGAAAGAAGAAAGATAATTGAAGATATATTGAATTACTATATATTATCTAATTTTTTGTAAGAAGATAAAGAAACAAGTAAAGAGAATTATGTTTTTATTTATATATACAAATCTTAATAAATAGATAAATGATCATTATATTTATATTTATATTTATATTTATATTTATACTAACAATAGAATACTCTTAAAAAAAACAAGTTTTTTTATTCATCTTGTTTTAAAAATTAAATAATTTATAATATAATATATCATCAACACATTATCATCTTCTTAACAACAATCAATAATTAATTATTATCTTCTTAATCCTTACCTCTAGTCCAAGTGGTAAGGGTGGAGGAGGAGTATGAATAATGTCAAAAGTTCAATCTCTCTAATATACTATTAAAAAAAATTTTGAATACACTATTTCTTCCCTATCATTTCAAAAACATATGTTAACCACCTGAGACTAACCCAAGCAATAAGGGTAAGGTGAAGGTATGGATAGTGTCAAATGTTCGATCCCTCTAATATACTATCAAAAAAATAATTAATTATTATAATATGTTTATATAAGTTATTTATATTAATTGCCACGTTTTGTAGTTTTTTTCTTCTTTTTTTTTTTAACTATGTGACATTAGGTTGGACGTTAAGATTGTCATCGTCAGTGCGGCATTTGGGATCTAGTTCTAGGTTGGGTTTTAGAGTTGCGGTCCAAGTTCAGTCTAGAGTTGAAGTGGTTCCAATCTGTCATTTCTTGAATTCTCCTAACATGAAAAAATTCAAAGAGCAATTTGAAATTAAATTATAGATTTTTTGAAAAAATAATTCTATGTTTAAATTATTTAAAATTTTACATTCTTGGATTAGTGAGCTAAATAAAATATTAATGTGTTTAAAAATTTGTAAATACTTTATATATATATATATATATATATATAATCATAAAATTCTAATGGATCTCTGCCATAGTTGAAGCTACACATACTGCTAATATGTAACTAGGTACTCTCGCTCTCCAATGCTTACCACTATCGCTAATAGTGGCAGAGCTAAGATTGCAGGTTTAGAAGGGCGAAGTTGATATGGTCCTTTTTATAAATGTACTCTTCTTATTAGGATAACTAGTTTTTTAACCCGTGTATTAGGGAGGTTTTTTAGAAATGTATGTAACTTGAAAGAGTTACATTATGTTGTATGTGAATGGTTTTACAGCTGCTTTGGTTTTTTTTTTTTTTTGCAAAGATTGAATACTTGCATTACGTTTCTTCTGTTTGTTCAGTAATGTAACTTTTCTCCGATTTTCAAACTTCATCAGCTTAGCTTGCTGTTGGCAAGGCGTGAAAGTCAATAAGATGTGAACATTTGATTAAAAAAAAAAGTCACATGTTGAAGCAATAAATAATCAGCTTTACACAATTATTCAGAAAAGTATACACAAAGCTCAAAAAGTAAAGCATAAAAGTAAATGAAATATTCTTAGAGAAAAGAGTAATCTACATTGAAAAAAATATTGCATTTAGCTGCTTATGTAATTTGTAAAATATCCCCAAGTGTGTGATCTAATGCTTCAAAGCAATGTCTATGAACCATTAATGCTTTATTCTAGATAATCAATTGTG
Organism: Erythrophleum fordii; assembly: GCA_032878935.1. Lineage (NCBI taxonomy): Eukaryota > Viridiplantae > Streptophyta > Magnoliopsida > Fabales > Fabaceae > Erythrophleum > Erythrophleum fordii. The sequence continues at coordinate 28,196,015 of JAVQMF010000058.1, read as the reverse complement.
TTCTTTGTAATAGATTAACAATTGGGAAGTCATGTTTAATATTACACATTGAATCCTTTGTTATTGACATGGGAATGGAAAACCTTAAGTGTGGGGTTTTTCCTCTGGGAAGTAGCATGGTTGCAATAATGTTGGAAGTAACAGTAAGGACAATCTCACCTTTTGAGCGTAATACTGAGATCAATGCATTACAAAGGTAAGTCTTACCAATTCTACCATAACCATAGATAAAGAAAATTGAGCTCTAATTATTTGAAGTTGAATTGATTATTTGGTTCAAGACAAAGCATTGTTCAAGAGTCTTACTTTCAAGCATTCGTTTGCATTGTTCATATAAAGCATGTCTATCAAAGTCCAACTATTCAAGAATAAGTTTGTTATCAAGAGCACTAACAACAAAGCTTCTTGGAAGTGGCATTGAAGGATAGTCACTTAAACTTTGACCATTTTTCCTAAGAAGTTTATCAATCTCTACCAAGGCAACATTAGCTTTAGCAACAGAAGAAATATTTGTTCCTTTACTAAAACTAAATCAACGTTATTGCAAGTTTGTAAAGAAGTTATGCAAATTGTATAGTGTGTTAAAATAATTCTAAAGCAATGTGTTTGGCAGCTAGTAATTTGTCATGAAGTTTTTCTTGCTTAGCAACAATTTTCATGATAAATTAATGAATGAAATTTAATGTAAAAAAACTTGTAACAATATTTGACAAAGAGATAATGATGAAGTTTGAAGAAGTTCATGTCATGCTATTATGCATGTAATGATCTGTTATGGATTGATTCTCTATTATGATTTGGGACGACAAGTGCTTTTCATTGAAGAGATGCTTCATAAGTCATAGTCTGACATTAACAGTAGTAAGTGTTCACAAGTGTCAAAATTTCTAGTGATTAAGTCACGATTGAAGGAGTTACAAAAGGAAGGATCATAAATATTATGCAATTAATTTTGCTCCATCTAACATTACATGATAGAATTAACATTCCAATGTATAGAGAGTAAATAATAGTTGCTGCTTATGCATGATGGACTATGGACTTCAGGTGTGCAGCTGATGATAATGTCTCCATGGCACAACAAATACAATCAGCTGGTAAGACTAGCATATGAGTTAGTAACCATAATGTCCAATGTAAAAGAAACATCAATCTAAGAATGATAGTACCATTATTTAATAGGTGGACAATGAAATGCATATGCACCTAACTATAGACTTGGTACTGAGGACATAATCCTAATAGGAGCAAGATAGAAATTGTAGCCAAGGTGGAGCTTAACATATTAAGGGCACAGTGAGCCATGCTTAGCCAAATCACCACAAAATGCGTATATAATGAAGAAATGGACAATTGATCTGACTATGCCATTAGAATTATAGTCAGATTTGTCATGGGATGGGGTGTGTATTTTAATTATAATATTAAGTAGGAACAATGTCTAATTATGTCTAGCGCAAAGTAGGAACAAGGTCTAGTTATGATCAGATACATTTTTTAAAGCATTGTTTGGTTATGTGTCCATAATTTTTGGACTATGTTGTTAAATGTTTTTGCACGAGCAATTATGTATATGTTGAGCCTTTGGCCATAATTTCCACTAAGATTATTGTGTTGGACTTATATACTAGGCCAAATATCTTGTTTCGGGATTATATACATATAATGTGTTGGCCTTATATCAACTTCACAAATATGTTACTTGGGTTAGGCTTATACCTCCGTAGGCCAAATACTACTCACCCAATAAACCCAAACACTAGTCATACAACAAAACATAAATTAGGCCAACCTAATCTAGGCAACTTCTAATGATGTTACAGAAGAGAGTGTGGCTAGCCTGCTTTACTCATAAAGTCAAAATGCTTTCATTCAAGTGGAATTAACTATTCTGCAACAAGATCAATTGATCCCCTGTGGACTTAATGTTCTGGGCTTCAATATATATATGATGTTTTAAGGTTTAAGGTGTTCTTATGGACTTGATGTTATAGGCCTTAGTATATATGTGATGTTTGTTTAGTATATGGTAGAGTTGTAATGTATATTGTAGTTGTTGATATTGAATCATGTTTGCTTAATTGTTGACATTATAACTACAAATTGTTGCCATCTATTGACAACTTCGTGTTGTGATTATTGTTCACAAACACATTGTTCCAAATTTCATATAGTAATGAAACTTGGATAAACTTACTACTCACCCACATGTACAAGAATGAATAGCCAATAACATTTAGAACATCAGTCTTATTGCTATCATGAAATTCTCAACATTATATGTAAGAACTGGAGAAAAAAAAGGGGGGGGATAATAAATAAATTGAATTAGCTTTATTTTATTTATTTAATTATATTATATCCTTTTCCCTTTCCCTTTCTTCTTCAGATGTCTCTCCCTGTGTTTCTCGTTCTCCTCATTCTCGCTGCCTCCGGCGTCCCTGTTTCGTTCTGTCGCTTCCTCCATCTCCCTTCCGTTAAATTAATCATCTCCCCAGCAACGTTGGAAGCTCTCCAGTAACTTCCCCTGCTCTTCCTTCGCTGGTGCTTAGCTGGTCCTCCATTTCGTTGCATCAGCCTCCATCTCGGTCAGCTCACCCGTTCTTCTTTGTTGGAGCTACCATCTCTCTCCCTTTCCTCGCAATGCCCTCCCCGACGTTGTGCAGACTTCATTAAGCTTCCTCGCTATTGATTCGAGCGTGCTGGTCTGTAAACAAGCCGAGAGCGTTGCGAGACGGAGGTAAGCGATTTGTTCCGACCCATTGATGCTTTCCATTCATTCCAACGCTGAATCTATCGAATTCCATTCTTTCCCTTCCATTTTTCGGCCTATTCCAGCTCCACGAGTTGTTAAAAGGAGCTGAGGTACTTAGTTTAGTGCTTGACTGAAATGAACGAATAGAAAAAGGGGGAAACCTTAATTAGGCTTCCCAGTTATGCAATCTTGCGTAGACTGTCCATTTTATTTTTTTTTAAAGCGATCTGAGGATCCAAATGATGAATTAGAATCTAAGGGAAAATGATTAGGATAAGAGGCATTAGTAAGAATGATCAGAAAAGTTATTTAGATGATTGTGATTAACTGTGGTACCTATTTAAGAAGCATTTTTTTGGTATGCATAACGATTTGGTAAGTTGGGTGTTATCAGGGAATTCTCGGAGCTTCGGCAGAAAAGGAACCTGGTCCTGCAAGGAGGAACAAGAACCGGGCTAGTATTAGGGCACTGTCTGTGAGTGAATAATAGATTTCAAGTGCTTATCCTTACCCGTAATCTTGAAACGGTTATTTTTCTTATTTTAAATCATCCTATGCGAGATAAATGTAGTTATATATATATATATATATATACTATGTTGTTATGGCATGAATTGATCTTGAGGGAGGAATTGCTGGGAGAAGTAATTTTTATTGACCTTTCTTTTACTGGTTTCGTTTAGTTGCCTATTATGAGTTTGTGAAAACTGTGTTTTTATTTATTGATTTAATTGTTGATATTTGAACTAACTTTGATCCCTATAATTCAAATTCCTTGAAAAATAAACAATAATGATAATATATGACTAATGATATATATATAACAATATATATATATATATACATACATACCTATAAATAGGAACTTAGAATTATGAATTAATGCGCGGCTCATCTATAAGTGCGTGCTAGAGTCCTTAATAGAACCAGGTCATATGTCGTGAAAGAACCTGGGTGGAGAAGGAGCTGCCCGTTAGGCGGAGCCACCCGAGTGAGGCGGGTAAGGGCTGCCAACGAGGTGTAGCCGCCCCCAGAACGGATGAATTATGACATACAGATAAGAAAGGTAGATAACGGGACTGCCTGTTAGGCGTAGCCACCCGAGTGAAACGGGGAAAGGAGCTGCCAACATAGCGTAGCCGCTACCTTATTGGAACTAGTGATAAACTATCATCAAGAAATCACACCGAGAGACTCAGGCCTAAATGGATACTCTTCTACCTGACGGGTTGTGGGATTGTTAATTTGTATAATTAGGACAGTTTAGGTACATATATACATATGTATATACTTTAATTCAATGGTTATGTTTCTTGAATAAGTTTTGAATCTATTATCTGCTCACTGAGTTTATCTCACCCTTTCAAATTCTAAATTTTTCAGATAGCGCCTCTGGACCTGATCCGCCTCCCTCATCTTAGGGCTGAGGCGTGTGGCGGTGAGCCTCTCTTTTGGAACTAGAGGCTCAACTAGCTTTTCTTTTGGTTTGGTATTAGTTGTAATTAATTGAAATTTATTTTGTAAAAGTATTTGGTGAGTAAGACAAATGGATGTAGGTTGCTTTCCCCCTTCCCTATTTTTGGGTTTATTGATGTTGTTGACTGGATTGAAGAGAGCGGAGCTCTCTGTTGTTGTTTATTTGATCTCTGGCTGTTTATAGAAATTTTGGGATGTCCTATTTACAGGGGGCACTCTGCCGAAATTTCTATAAAAAGCTAGTGCCTAAAGGAAGGTACATTTTGTATATCCAACAAGGCTGGAGTACTTTTAATGTACCTGTATCCGGTGTAGGGCCACCTAAGGATTTATTTATTGTATAAGAAAGTAGATGAACCTATAGCTAAGGACTACGTATAGGGTTCCAAGTCAGCCCCCTTCTCTTGGGAAAATGGGGCGTGACAAAGTTGGTATCAGAGCATAAGTTCCTGTGTCCTGTGAAATAAGTGCTCTCTAATGACGCCTTAGTTATTTTTGTGAACCCGGGCATAAATATAACTAAGATATCATTAGAGGCCTTATAGGGTATTAAGGGTTCCTTCTTTAGGTGTAAGACTTAAAGAGGCATGGTGTTTATAAATTTGTATGTTATGGATGATTGGTTTCCTTTGTTTTGTTCTAAACCTGTGCTTTGGTTTTTATAGAACAATGATGCCGGCTGGATCTAGCGCAACTGTAGGGGCAGTTGCAGAAGAGAATGCAGATGAGCCTTCTGTTGAGGCTCCTGCCCCACCGATGGCCCCAGCACCTAGGGGTCGTGGTAGAGGAGCCGGTAGAAGTCGAGGTAGACGTGGAGGGCGTAGTGGGCAAGGCAGGGCCGCCCCGCCCCCGGTAGAGAATGTAACAGGAGAAGGAATTATGCCTCCTCAATCGCAATTGGGATCATTGGATGCCTTGGTGGCTAGGTTACAGGGGACTGTGGAGGCACTAGCAAATGTGGTGCAAGCACAGGGAGCTAGAATTGAGCAACTAGTAAGTGTTGTAACTCCACAATCTCAAGCACAACCTCAGCCTGTTCCAGTGACGCAGCCAGTACAGAATGAACGGAGGAATGCTGATGATTTGATATCAAGGTTCTTGAAATTGAAACTGCCAACATTTTCTGGGTCTGATAGCCGAGAAGACCCCCAGCTCTTCATGGATGGTGTTGAGAAGGCGTGCCGAGCTCTTAAATGCTCGGGTGAAGAAAGGATAGAACTAGCCACCTATCAGATGCAGGATGTGGCCTATACCTGGTATGAGACCGTGTTCCAAGGAAGACCTGCAGGATTACCTCCGATGACTTGGGAGGAATTTAAGGAAGCTTTTATGGCCAGATTTCTACCCAAGAGCACCAGAGATGCAAGACGCCGAGAGTTTGAGGTGTTGAGGCAGGTTCCTGGCATGAGTGTCTCTGAATATGACATCCGTTATACACAGCTCTCACGTTATGCACCTCATTTGGTCTCTACAGAGAGAGATCGGATTGAGAGATTTGTGGACGGATTGTTACGCCCGCTGTATAATGCAGTGGCAGCTCAGGTTGAACACTTTTCCTCCTATGCGGCGGCAGTTGATTGTGCAAGGAAGATTGAGTTGCGGGGGATAGAAGATAATGCCCTCTTTTCAAAGAAGAGGAAGAGGTTTGAGGGTAAGCACCAGAGTGTGGGGTACTTGACGGGTGGATCAAGACTCCAAGATCACAGCCAGACCTTATCTCTAGTTTCAAGGAAACTTGCACAGTCTGCTGGTATTGCAGTTAGTCAGCGGACAGATCAGAGTGCTGTTGGACGGCAGGCTCAGCATGGTCCCGTCCAAATGGAGCGTAACAACAACCGTTGCCTTACTTGTGGGAAACTCCACTTTGGGCCATGTTATAAGGCAACTGGTGCATGTTATCTTTGTGGGCAAGTGGGACATTTGAAGAAGAATTGCCCGCTTCAGCAACATGGGTCTAGTCATGGATCAGTTTCATCATCTCATCAGACGGCCCCTATAGCAGTTACACCGATTCAGTCAATTCCTACCCAACCACCCAGGAGCGGTGTTGGGAGAGGTGCAGGAAGCAGGGGATCAGCCTCTGCGGGGAGAGGACAGGCTCGGGTATTTGCCTTGACGAGACAGGACGCGCAGGCCTCCAATGCAGTAGTGACAGGTACTCTCCGAGTATGCTCTTGTGATGCTCGTATATTATTTGACCCTGGTTCCACTCATTCATATGTATCTCCTCATTTTGCTAAGCGAGTTGGTAAGGGTTTAACTAAATTAGATGAACCCTTTATGGTTGTGACTCCTATTGGTGAATCGTTGTCCGTGGATTGTGTATGCCGGTCATGTGAAGTTCTTACTGAGGGTAAGGAAACTTTAGCAGACTTGGCGATACTAGATATGAGTGATTTTGATGTCATTCTGGGTATGGATTGGTTAGCTTCTTGCCACGCTACGTTAGACTGTTATTCAAAGGTGGTAAGGTTTCATATCCCAGGTGAGTCGCCCTTTTTGATACAGGGTGATCGTAGTGAAGTGCCGGGTAATCTTATCTCCTTGCTGAAAGCACAAAGGTTGCTAAGAAGAGGGTGCCAAGGATATTTGGCTGTCATTAAGAATGTTGATGCACAGACGGTAGACCTGCAACAAGTTCCTATAGTGAAGGAGTTTGCGGATGTGTTTCCAGAAGAGTTACCTGGATTGCCACTGGATAGAGAGATTGAATTTCATATTGAGGTAGTTGCAGGCACGCAACCAATTTCCATGCCCCCTTATCGTATGGCACCGTTGGAATTGAAGGAGTTAAAGGTGCAGCTGCAGGACTTGTTGGATAAGGGTTTTATCCGCCCAAGTGTCTCTCCGTGGGGTGCTCCAGTACTTTTTGTGAAGAAAAAGGATGGATCTTTTCGATTGTGTATTGATTACAGGCAACTCAATAAGGTAACCATACGCAATAAGTATCCATTACCTCGTATTGATGATCTTTTTGATCAGTTACAAGGTGCGCAGTGTTTTTCCAGATAGATTTGCGTTCCGGGTACCACCAATTGAAAATAAGGAAGGAAGATATTCCCAAGACGGCTTTTCGGACCCGTTATGGTCATTATGAGTTCTTAGTAATGTCCTTCGGGTTAACTAATGCACCGGCAGCCTTCATGGATTTGATGAATCGGATATTTAGGCAATTTCTGGATAGATTTGTCATAATATTCATCGATGACATCCTAGTTTATTCAAAGAGCCGGGAAGAGCATGAACAACATCTACGCTTGGTGTTGCAGCGGTTAAGAGAAGAACAATTATATGCAAAGTTCTCCAAGTGTGAATTCTGGCTAAATCAGGTGGCATTTTTGGGCCATGTTGTTTCGAAGGATGGTATCCAAGTGGATCCAAGCAAGGTAGAAGCCGTCCAAAAGTGGCCTAGACCCACTACAGTCACGGAGATTCGCAGCTTTTTGGGCTTGGCTGGATACTATCGCCGCTTCGTAAAGGATTTCTCAAAAATAGCTGCCCCTTTGACCAGATTGACACAAAAGCAGGTTAAATTTCAGTGGTCAGATGATTGTGAAGAAAGTTTACAGAAATTGAAGAAGTGTTTGACTTCAGCCCCTGTCCTAACGTTACCATCGGGGATAGGAGGCTACGCAGTGTATTGTGATGCCTCAAGAATAGGGTTGGGATGTGTCCTTATGCAGCATGGACGTGTGATAGCCTATGCTTCTAGGCAACTCAAAAGACATGAGCAGAATTACCCTACTCATGATCTAGAAATGGCAGCCGTGGTATTTGCTCTTAAACTTTGGCGGCATTATCTTTATGGCGAGACTTGCGAGATCTATACCGATCATAAAAGTCTTAAATATATCTTCCAGCAAAAAGATCTCAACCTTAGACAACGCCGGTGGATGGAGTTACTCAAGGACTATGATTGCAACATTCTCTATCATCCTGGGAAGGCCAATGTAGTAGCGGATGCCTTAAGTAGGAAGTCAATGGGCAGTTTGGCTCATATTGCGGAAGAGAGAAGGCCGCTAGTGGAAGAAGTCCATAAGTTGGAGAAGGGAGGAACGAAGTTTGAAATTTCTCAATCCAGAGCATTCTTGGCTCACATGCAAGCTTGTTCAACCCTCATAGAAAGGGTAAAAGCGGCTCAGAAGCTTGATCCCAAGCTGAGCGAGAGGATTGAAGGAGTAAGGAGCGGGAAAGATAGTGGATTCATTCTTGATTCAGAAGGAGTACTTAGAGTTGGAGACCGGTTGTGTGTGCCTAGCGTGGGGGATATAAAGAGAGAAATTTTAGAGGAGGCTCATCATTCAACATATACCATTCATCCGGGATCAACAAAAATGTACCAGGACTTGAAGCAATCCTATTGGTGGGATGGTATGAAGGGTGATGTAGCCGACTTTGTTTCTCGTTGCCTAGTGTGCCAACAGGTGAAGGCTGAACATCAAAGACCAGCAGGGTTACATCAGCGACTGGAAATACCTGAGTGGAAGTGGGAGAGAATTACGATGGATTTCGTAACTGGATTACCCCGTACCCTGAGAGGGTATGATTCTGTTTGGGTAATTGTGGATAGATTAACTAAAGCAGCGCATTTCCTTCCTGTTAAAACTACTTATGGTGTGGCTAAGTATGCGCAACTCTACCTAAGCGAAATAGTGAGATTGCATGGAGTACCTGTATCCATAATTTCTGATAGAGGTCCTCAGTTTACCTCTCGTTTTTGGAAGGCTTTCCAAGAGGCTTTGGGTACGAGAGTAGACCTCAGTACTGCTTTCCATCCTCAAACTGATGGGCAGTCTGAGAGAACGATACAGATTCTGGAAGATATGTTGAGAGCATGTATCTTGGACTTTGGTGGTAGTTGGGAAAACCATCTGCCTTTGGTAGAATTTGCATATAATAACAGTTATCAAGCTAGTATTCAAATGGCACCATTCGAAGCACTATATGGGAGGCGATGTAGGTCTCCAATAGGATGGTTTGAAGTTGGTGAAGCCAAACTGTTAGGCCCTGATCTGGTACAAGATGCACTAGACAAAGTGCGGGTAATAAAAGAGAGATTGTTGACGGCTCAGAGTCGGCAAAAGTCCTATGTGGACCACAGACGGCGAGACTTGGAATTTACCGTAGGTGATTTGGTGTTCTTGAAGGTATCTCCAATGAAAGGAGTAATGAGATTTGGTAGAAAGGGGAAGTTGAGTCCGAGATATGTGGGACCCTATGAGATACTGGATAGGGTTGGCCAGGTGGCTTATCGTTTAGATTTACCACCAGAATTGGCAGGAGTACATCCAGTATTCCATGTGTCTATGCTGAGGAAGTACTTACCCGATCCTTCTCACATACTTAAATCTCAAGAAATTGTGCTGGATAAGGGGTTGACGTATAGGGAAGAACCTCTTAAAATTTTAGATAAGCAGGTAAGGAAGCTTCGCTCAAGAGAAGTAACAATGGTTAAGGTACTTTGGTGTAACCATTCACAGGAGGAGGCCACTTGGGAGTTAGAAAGTGAAATGCGAATCAAATACCCTCACTTGTTTGAACCTTGAGGTAAGAACTCGAAATTTAAATTCGGGGACCGAATTCCTTTAAGGGGGGAAGACTGTAAGAACTGGAGAAAAAAAAGGGGGGGATAATAAATAAATTGAATTAGCTTTATTTTATTTATTTAATTATATTATATCCTTTTCCCTTTCCCTTTCTTCTTCAGATGTCTCTCCCTGTGTTTCTCGTTCTCCTCATTCTCGCTGCCTCCGGCGTCCCTGTTTCGTTCTGTCGCTTCCTCCATCTCCCTTCCGTTAAATTAATCATCTCCCCAGCAACGTTGGAAGCTCTCCAGTAACTTCCCCTGCTCTTCCTTCGCTGGTGCTTAGCTGGTCCTCCATTTCGTTGCATCAGCCTCCATCTCGGTCAGCTCACCCGTTCTTCTTTGTTGGAGCTACCATCTCTCTCCCTTTCCTCGCAATGCCCTCCCCGACGTTGTGCAGACTTCATTAAGCTTCCTCGCTATTGATTCGAGCGTGCTGGTCTGTAAACAAGCCGAGAGCGTTGCGAGACGGAGGTAAGCGATTTGTTCCGACCCATTGATGCTTTCCATTCATTCCAACGCTGAATCTATCGAATTCCATTCTTTCCCTTCCATTTTTCGGCCTATTCCAGCTCCACGAGTTGTTAAAAGGAGCTGAGGTACTTAGTTTAGTGCTTGACTGAAATGAACGAATAGAAAAAGGGGGAAACCTTAATTAGGCTTCCCAGTTATGCAATCTTGCGTAGACTGTCCATTTTATTTTTTTTTAAAGCGATCTGAGGATCCAAATGATGAATTAGAATCTAAGGGAAAATGATTAGGATAAGAGGCATTAGTAAGAATGATCAGAAAAGTTATTTAGATGATTGTGATTAACTGTGGTACCTATTTAAGAAGCATTTTTTTGGTATGCATAACGATTTGGTAAGTTGGGTGTTATCAGGGAATTCTCGGAGCTTCGGCAGAAAAGGAACCTGGTCCTGCAAGGAGGAACAAGAACCGGGCTAGTATTAGGGCACTGTCTGTGAGTGAATAATAGATTTCAAGTGCTTATCCTTACCCGTAATCTTGAAACGGTTATTTTTCTTATTTTAAATCATCCTATGCGAGATAAATGTAGTTATATATATATATATATATATACTATGTTGTTATGGCATGAATTGATCTTGAGGGAGGAATTGCTGGGAGAAGTAATTTTTATTGACCTTTCTTTTACTGGTTTCGTTTAGTTGCCTATTATGAGTTTGTGAAAACTGTGTTTTTATTTATTGATTTAATTGTTGATATTTGAACTAACTTTGATCCCTATAATTCAAATTCCTTGAAAAATAAACAATAATGATAATATATGACTAATGATATATATATAACAATATATATATATATATACATACATACCTATAAATAGGAACTTAGAATTATGAATTAATGCGCGGCTCATCTATAAGTGCGTGCTAGAGTCCTTAATAGAACCAGGTCATATGTCGTGAAAGAACCTGGGTGGAGAAGGAGCTGCCCGTTAGGCGGAGCCACCCGAGTGAGGCGGGTAAGGGCTGCCAACGAGGTGTAGCCGCCCCCAGAACGGATGAATTATGACATACAGATAAGAAAGGTAGATAACGGGACTGCCTGTTAGGCGTAGCCACCCGAGTGAAACGGGGAAAGGAGCTGCCAACATAGCGTAGCCGCTACCTTATTGGAACTAGTGATAAACTATCATCAAGAAATCACACCGAGAGACTCAGGCCTAAATGGATACTCTTCTACCTGACGGGTTGTGGGATTGTTAATTTGTATAATTAGGACAGTTTAGGTACATATATACATATGTATATACTTTAATTCAATGGTTATGTTTCTTGAATAAGTTTTGAATCTATTATCTGCTCACTGAGTTTATCTCACCCTTTCAAATTCTAAATTTTTCAGATAGCGCCTCTGGACCTGATCCGCCTCCCTCATCTTAGGGCTGAGGCGTGTGGCGGTGAGCCTCTCTTTTGGAACTAGAGGCTCAACTAGCTTTTCTTTTGGTTTGGTATTAGTTGTAATTAATTGAAATTTATTTTGTAAAAGTATTTGGTGAGTAAGACAAATGGATGTAGGTTGCTTTCCCCCTTCCCTATTTTTGGGTTTATTGATGTTGTTGACTGGATTGAAGAGAGCGGAGCTCTCTGTTGTTGTTTATTTGATCTCTGGCTGTTTATAGAAATTTTGGGATGTCCTATTTACAGGGGGCACTCTGCCGAAATTTCTATAAAAAGCTAGTGCCTAAAGGAAGGTACATTTTGTATATCCAACAAGGCTGGAGTACTTTTAATGTACCTGTATCCGGTGTAGGGCCACCTAAGGATTTATTTATTGTATAAGAAAGTAGATGAACCTATAGCTAAGGACTACGTATAGGGTTCCAAGTCAGCCCCCTTCTCTTGGGAAAATGGGGCGTGACATTATACTCACCGCCTCATCTTTTGTTGCAAAACATACAATAATTGTATGAGTCAAATGAGTCATTTTGACACCATGGCTAAACATTAGAGAGAAGGCCTATATCACAACTGTTAACTGCCATGTTGTAATGGCAATTGCAGAAGGGTTACAAATGACCTGATGCTACTAACACTCTAGGGCCACTTGCCTATGGGCACCAATGCATGTGAATTTGCAATACAAAACGATTTGGTTCGCAAATGAAGATGTTACACAAAACACAAACCATGGGACCATTAAGAGACTGTGCATTGATTGAAGGTTGCTAGGTGCTGTAGACTGTTGTAATCCAAGATTTACATCTTTGTCTTCTTGCATCCCTAAGGATTGGACACACACACACACACACCCTTGTTCAAGACAAACGAGGACAAATAAGGATAATGCAAGGACATAACCATTAAATGGGACTCTCATATATCATTGCATAATTTATATAGAAGCCCACACAAAGAATGCGATTACCTACAATCTAGATTCTTGCATCGAACTCTTCTATCTCTGACTTGTCCTAAATTGGTTGTTGCCTTCATTAGCTAACACAGAGGAGGCATGATCAATGTTAACAAACTCAACATTGGTGTAATCCTCTCTAGAATACATGTACACATCGTGACCTATAGTTTTGCACTTCAAGCAACATCTAGCATTGTTACACTCCCTTCATCAAGGAAAAAAAGCCCTTTTTCGTTCGTACAACAAATGATCTGGCACCATAGATTTCCCTTTATGCTGGCTCTCCCCTATGTGAAAATTTTCACTTTCTAAATCAACAATCACCCTGTGTACTGCACCTATGGTATGTGCATACACCACAAACTTCTAGACCCTAAATAGGCCATCCTAGATGGAGTACACTGAACCTTAGCAACATGCCATGCTTATCTCCTTCATCCTGTATTATGTCTAGGGATTAGACATCTTCACATACTTTGTCCACCATCTGCATAGCAAGCTAGTCAGAAGAAGTTCAACATTTCCTTCTTTCATGATAAATATGATGTAGGATCATGGAATCCCCTATGACTAATAAGAGCAACAGTCACACTAGAATGTATAATGTCATGAATCACACATCATAGTGAGTTCCCTTCTACTTGAGCCAAACCTTTGTAGTTTGTAACTATTGTTGTTTAACAATGCTTTCCTGTGCATAAGGGATAGTGCATCATTGGAGCTCCTTTTAAAACTTCTTAAAGGAATTTTTAGTCTACATCTCAAAAGTGCTCCTTTCAATGCTCTCTAGTGGAGATGTCAAAATGAGATGGGTGCATCTAGATTCAAAATCAACATGTAACTCATTGCTCTTATACTCTTATACAGCATGCTCAAAGTTGTGTAAAAAGCCCACAAACTACTGCATCACCTTGTGCAACTCTTGGTAAAGGATTTTACACTCTTACATTGTGTTGTTGTCCGATTGTTGGCGAAAAACTTGTCCTAGAATGGCCACATCTTCCCTACTCTATAGGTCTTGCGCAACCACTTATTCTACAATAAACCCAATTCATCAACCATGCTACTCCAGTATCACTCAAAATTGTTGGGCACAAAGCTATTGTACATAGAATGGCCAAATTTCTTGAGGAATCCCTTCTTTTGGAGTCTTTTGTTAGGATTCTCATGCAGGTGTCATGGGCACAATCAATAGGTTACATCTGGCATTACCTCCTTTGTTGCACTAATAACCGCTTTGTCCCCACTGGTCACAATTGCCTTAGGATGCTTGTTTAACATAGATTCCAAAAATGTCTCCAACACCCACTTGTATGTCTCTATAGTTTCATCTAAGATCAATGTACATGCAAAAACAATCATGCCCCAATGATGATTCACACTGGAGAATATAACAAGAGGCTTCTCATATTTGTTAACCTTGTAGGTGCTATCAAAAGACACAACATCCCCAAAACATTTTTAGTTAGCATAGCTAATACCATCCACCCAAAATAGGTTCTACTGTTGCCTTTTTTCGTTACTATATACCTAGCAAAAAACATAGGATTAGTGTTTGCCTTGCGTTACAAGTAACTTAAGGCACCCAATGTATCCCCACTATCTTGGCTCGCTCCACCGTGTCAATATGGTTGTGCACGTCCCTCTTACAGAATTTAACACCTGAATAACCTCCCACTTCTCCTACCATTAGGCCCATTATGTGACATGTCTTCACCCCATACGAGTGCATGTTTTCTACCTGAGCTTTCTGTACATCTGACATCTTACGATAACCACAATCAGATTCACCATATTCCCCAATAAAAGCTAGTGTTTGTGTTCTTCAAACCATGTCACAACCCAATTGTTTGTCGCACCATCATAACCAACCCGTAGCCTAACATTGCACCTAGTTGTCATAATTGACCTTGACTCCCTCTTCCTATCATCTTCGGATAAGAACTTCAATGCCCTAAATCTGTGGCTGCTGCATACAAATACCTGATTTGTAATTAGCCCCTTCGCGTCCCTTACAACATTGTGTTTCCGTACTGCAAAGCCAATGCACAGTGCATACTTGGAATAAAATTCATAAGTTTCCTCTTCGCTTTCAAACTCTAGCCCCATTGCATCATTTGCTGTTAATTTTGCTATCCTCATTAGCTCTTGACCAGCAAATTGCACTCTGCCCAACTTCCGTATCTTCTTCACTTTTGTCAGCATCCTCATCCTCTAACTCATCCGAGCAATGGCTGTCATCTTCAGCTGAACTTAAAATATCGTCTTCTATACCCAAATCAATGCATTTAGGCTCCTCCATCGTATGTGTCAAGTACCATCTCATTTTCAAACATTAGGAACAATTTCGATGACAGTGGGGACAAGTGTTAAATTGATCTCTTAGCTTAAAGCTCCATATTTCCTGAATGCTTTTGTTATCTATGCTTGTGTGATAGTAAAATAACATATGGTGTGTTTTTCCTAAGGAATCAAAGAACATACTGAGGTAAGAAGACAAATGTACATGTCATTTGTGCTTGAGTGAGTCAACAAACACAAGTGAGAGTGCGTTTTTACCAAGGAATCAACGTCATTCATTTCAAATCCGCACCAGTGCCCAATCAAAGCGCGTTTGAGTTTAAAGCAATATAAGTGAACTACCCATGCATTCAAAATATTTCCACTGACTAGGTTACAATATTCTAAACGGGGTTCGATTTGCAAGGAACATATCGAATCAAAGCGTCACAGCTTCTTTTGTTACTTTCTTCGGTGACTATCTATGATTTGTTACCGTCAAGCTTTGTGATTCAATTCGGCAGCTTCTTCATCAATCACCTAGATTTGATTTTCATTGCTACGTCAGCTTCCTCTCATGAGTCATCCAACTGCGATTTTTCATAGAAATGGCAGAGCTTTATCTTAGTTTAACTAGATTAGCACAGATGTGGAGATCCAATTTAGGGGTTGTTCAAAGGAACTGATACTTGAATGCCAGACGTTTCATTTGGGGTATTATCGAACTAAGCAAAGCCGTGGGGTCTTTTTAAAGATTAACAATTTCATCGGGTTCTTTTGCAAATTATAAGAGATGGTGTCTGTCCTATGATAACCATAATTATTTAATCTAAAAAGTAATATCATTTCGTAAATTTCAATTGTTCTAGGCTCTTTTTCAATTATCACCTTCTTTCTTTCATGTCAGACCATGTGAATTCCACGTAGGCACCAGGTGGACCCATAATACTGCAACGCATCACTAGTGTAAACTTACAAATAATTCTTTTGGTGTCCCAAATAACACACCACATAAGATATATATATATATATATATAACATGATTTGACTATTATTTTCTATACTGCAGTTCATCCAGTCATTGGTTAACAATATTTCCAAGTTTGGAACTTCAAGACCAGCTCTTTGTTTGGATGCTAATACAGGAATGATCAAACCTAGTCGAGGAGAAGATGAGACTGCGCTTGTTGAAAGTATTATAAACGATGCTCCAAGTGAAAAAAAAGTTTTATCATTTCATATCCATGTTGAATTCTGAAAATTAAGCCAGTAGTTATAATTGGTAAAACGAGATTTTAATTTAATTTTATTATTTATAATGTACTTATTTGTTTGGAATTTATGATTTATTGGAATAGTTTTATATATAATATAATTTAAATTAGATATATAAGAAAAGAGATTCTTAACCGTCAAAGATTGATTTTTTTTTTTAATTACATCCACAATATTATAAATAAGAACTAGAAATTAACTAAAACATAACTATCTGTTTATGTAAATGAAAGCCTTACAAGCCTCATATCTTCCTAAGTCTAAAATAATCCAACCCTCGTTGTCAAGCGCCATGTAACTGGGAAGATGTTACAAAACCAATAAACAAATAATAGCTGGTACGAATCATTAACTATAAAAAAAAAAAAATTAAACCTTAAACTATAGGGACTGATTCATTTGCTATTTATAGAAAATATAAAGAAATAAATGAGTATATTTACCCCATTTTGAAAGGCTAATTCAATATGCATATGTAAAATGTTACCAACTTCATGGGACTATTTTGCATAATTAAAATATAATAAGATATATCTTTCAAGGACTAAATTATATATTTACTCTAACTATTTAAATAATGACTACATTAATTTTATATTTATATACTAAAATTTCAAACAAATGCATCAACTATTGAATTAATAAAAATACTAATTTACAATTTATTGATCTAATTGTAATCAAACCAATAATTATATATATATACTTATTAAAAATCTAATATAAATAGCCCCAAAATGCCCAAACACACAGGATTTTATGTCTGAAAATGGCTTCAATTGAGTGTCACTAGTTAGATATGATAGCTAACTATAAAAAAAAATTTTGTAAATACATAATAAGATCCAAAATTATTCTTTAATTAAAAATTATAGTTGTTTAAAGTTAGGAAACTTGTTTAACAAAGAAAAACTAAAAAAAAAAAAATCAAATTCAATTGAACAAGTTGAACCCGCTGATTTTTTATGAGTTTGGTTGATTCTTAACTGATTTTTGTTAATTTTACTTTCAAAGATAGTCAAGTTGGAATTACGGTCAACTCACCAATTTTGTTTGCAGCTTTTATCAATCCTTTATTCAAGTAATAATCGAGTTTATATTAATGTTTTTGTTATCAATCCACTTCTGTACTTACAGTCCTTATTGCGATTTAGTCATTTCATCACTATTTCATATCCTTGAATTAATCTCCTATTACAATTTTTGAGTCCTTTTTCTTGGCTTAACTTTATTTAGAACCAAAGACAACTAATCATTAGAGAGTCAGGTCTCATTGCCTCCTGTTCATAAGACCATTAAAGGTTTGATAGTATCTCATTTTGGCTAATGTCTCTCCATTACACAGCCAGCCAAAATTTTGGCAACAACACTACGAAAACAATTTTCTTTTTTTTTTTCTTTTACAAAAGACAATTTATTTTTTATAACTAAAATTGCTTTCTAAATATTTTAATATTTAAATTAATCGTTTCTTAAAATTAATTTATTCTAATGACTACAAATTAAAGAATTATGCTTATAATTGCTTTATGTACTTTGGTTAATTCATTTACTATTTACCAATGTTTTAAAAACCGGACCGGTCATTGAACCGGTAAGGTCACTGGTTTACGGTTCATTGGTCGAACCGATAATAATTAAATATGTATATATATTATATATTATTAAAAAATTAAGATAATAAATAATAACTAATAAATTTTAAAATATTTTATGATTAATTATACATAAAAATAAATCATACATAACATAATTTTTAATTTTTAGTTTATTTAAAATATATTTACATAGTTTTAATAGAAATTATATGAATTTTATTTTTATTTGTTATCTATTATATTAAAACTTTATAATTTTAAAAAAGCTAACAATGATAATTTAATAGAAATCAAGTTGGTTATCATATTCATGGTCAAGGTTTGAATCAATTTTGGTTATTTTATTTTGTTAAAATAGAATAAAAAGAAAGATCTTATATTAAATATTGTGCTAATTATACTAAAAGTGTATCTTGGATTGGTGGTTGGAATTGTTCAAAGTTATTGAAAGGACAAGGGTTCGAGACCGTAGCTGCCATTTTGCTTTGGTAAAATATATTATATCCATGAAGAAGCACTTATATCAAATATTGCCCATCAATGATGATAATGCAATGTGGCGTGGTGGAGCAGCTGTGAGTTTGACACTGGACGCGTGCGGGTTCGAGACGTGGGAGAGATGATTTTCAAGAAATATGCAGACCGGTCCAACCACTCATTCAAGCACCGGTTTTCACTCAAATGCCCGGTCCAACCCAGTTGTTGACCAATTTTGACTGATTCTGAGCCAAGCCGGTTTTGAAGTTGCTTTGGACCGGACAGGAGGCCGATTCACCAGTTTTCCGGTTGAACCGGCCGGTCCGGGTTTAACAACCATGCTATTTACCATCTAATTCTTTTGATAATTAATTATTTATTAACATTTATAACGTGGACGCTCGTATTTATTGAAAATGTAGTTACCTATTTGCAATTTATAGTTTCAAGAGTTACAGTTAACTTGGACAGCCAATCTATAAGTAAATATATAATTTGGTCTAAATATATATATATATATATTTCATAATTTTTCTCTTTCCTTAAAATTTGTAATTTACTACGCGTTAAACATTGCTTCATTAACCATGTTTTGATATATTTAGTTCCCATAAAAAACACTAACATAGCAATCTGGCTTAGCATGCAGTATTGCAATACACATTTCATTATTAAGGATAATAAGTATATAACATTAATGTTTTGTAGTTTTCACTTCATGGAAGCCATTTTCTAGCTTCATTTAACAAGCTAGTGAACTTGCATATTTGTGTTGACGTAACAAATGCAAAGTGGATAGAACAAACTAGTGCAATTGTATCCTTCTTGACGATAATTACACATAAATTGCGGAATGATTATCGGTTTTGTGATTCTAAGTTAAGTTTAGCAATTAGTCCGTTAGACTTATATACATTCTTGTATATCTTTGTTATCCAATTTTATAATTAACAAATTAATAATTTTTCAATTAAAACATAAAAATATATAGTTTAATTGAAAAATTATACATTCTTTTACAAAAATTATACACTTATCATATTTTGGTTAAAAAAGCTATTAAAAAAAATATAAAAAGTTGTACATAATTTTTTTGTTTTTCATTTCTGAATGCTTCGTATATGTGAACATGATCTGATTGTTAATTACTTTTGATACTGCAGTTCATCCGATCATTGGTTTACAATAATTTCAACTTTGCAATTTCAAGACCAGCTCTTTGTTTGGATGATAATACTGCAAAGATCGAACTTAGCCAAGGAGAGAATGAGTCTGAGCATATTGAAAGTATTATAAAGGATGCTCCAAGTGATAAAAAGTTTATCATTTCATATACATGTTAAATTTTTTAAATTAATTGCATTAGTTATGATTGGTCAAACTACAATTTTAATTTATTTTATTATTTAAAATGCAATTTTTTTTGGGGAATTTATGATTCATTGGAATAGTTTTATAATTAGTTAATGGTTAGTTATCACTTATTGTAAATTGTAGATTTGTGTGTTTGCACGGCAGAAATTGAAAAATATACTTGAATTAGGGTTGCAAATAAAGAATATTCTTTTGAAAAGTCAAACAAAAAATAGATGAAAGGAAAATACATAATTGAAGATATATTGAATTACTATAAGAAGAATAGTTACCAAAATTAGATTGAACTAGTCAGTTCAACTAAAAAATTATTAAATCAATTCTTAATACAATTTAGTTGACTCGAAAAATCAATCAATTAAAAAATTAGTAAAACTAATTAAAAAATTAGTTAAATTGGTCAAAATGGTCATTAAATTTTTTGTTTTTCAAAATTCTTTCTTATAAAATAACATAGTTCATCTTAAACATATCTAAAAAGCTAAAAAGAGAAAGAAATTAAAAAAAGGATTAAAGCATAGAAAAATTTTAAAATAATATAAGAGAAATTAAAAGACATGCACTTAATTATTTTTTATACTTGTTTACTATCATACTCTATTTCCTACTAACATTTCTTTTAAATACCAAAGTGTCAGCCAAATTTCCTGCTTCCTTTTTCACTTGCAATTTTTAATATTAAGTAAAATTTTAATATAATTTAAAAACTCAAAAAGTTAATATTAATTACTCATTTAATTTCAATCATAAGTAGCTTTTATTTTTCAATTAAAAAAGAACTTATCAAATATGATTAAAACTTAAAATTTATTAGATTTATTTACTATATTAGAACTTTAATAAATAAAATTTTAAAAATATACATTTAATTATCACTAATTCTATTTAAACAGTAAAATAATAAATCCATCAATTAAATGACCAATTCAATTTTATAAGATAAAGAAAAAAACTAAAAAGATAATTTTTTTTATTTATATATATAACTCTTAATAACTAGATAAATGATCATTTTATTTATATTCATATTAACAATAGAATAATCTTAAAAATTAATTTTTTTTATTCTTATTAACAATTAAATAATTTATAATATGATCTTTGATACATTATTTTCTTCTCATCAAAAATTAATAATTAATAGTTATAAAAATTTGTTATATAAGTTATTTATATTAATATTGGCATGGTTTGTAGTTCTTTTTTTTAAGAGTAACACAAGACAAATGCATCTTTGGAGAATTCTGACAGCAACTGTGGATCAATCAAAATACAGTCAATTAGAATCTCAAGCACTGAACATGGTTTCCATAAATTTACCATGCAAGTCCTAAAATTTGTCAACTATCACTCACAAAGGCAAACCAAAAAAAATGCCTTGGTGTTTGGTGAAAGAGAATAATACAGTGGGATTCTGTCCAAAAGGCATCAGTGTTCCATAATAAGAATGCATGCTTTGCTGATACACACTTACAATACAAGCTAGGACAACTCAAATAATTACAGGAGGAAAAAAAAATATCTAAAGAGGTTCATCACGACCATGAAGGCAATCTATCGTCTGGTCCAGATCTATCGTTTGGTCCAGAAAGAGTGATCTGCCATTTATGCATTTACAGTTAAGCAATGCAGACCAAGAAAATAGGAATAGAGAAGAAGAGGTTGTAATTGAGCCAAGCTTAATATGCTCAAAATTGGTTCATGTAAAATAAATCGAGTCCAACTTGGAACTCAAAATTGGTTCATTTAAAATAAATGAATGTCCAAATCCAAGCTCAAGCTTTGTTCATGACAAATTGGCAGCGAAAAATTCACGAATAATAATATGCATAAAATATATGCTATACAAACATATATATAATGACAAAAATTATTGTCTGTATGATTTTGAATAAAATTATATACAAGATAAAAATATTTGTAAAATTCTAATAATTTATTAATAATTAAGCTGTTTACGGACTTATACGAGTAAACATTAGATTTTCAGACTCAGCTTGTTCACTTGAACAAGCTTAACATATTTCTCAAGCTTGCTTATATATAATGCACAAACTGAGCCAAATTTGAGCTTTCAACAAGTCAAACCTGAATAGCTGATGAACAATTCGGTTTACACTCTTAGAGAATAGAAATGATGAATGCTCAAAATTTTGACAAATATTAGTTTGAACATAAAACTTGCTTTTGAGAGTTCAGAAAGACATACATTACAGTCAAATGCAAACCTCCTTGCAAGCATGAGAGCCGCATTCCTGTCTCGCTCTGATTCAAACGCTAATACGAAAGAAAGCCCTTGTTTTGCTTGCCAAAATAGTGCCTGGGCTGCAGCATTCCCTCCTCCTCTAACCCCACACAGCTAAAGCAAAAATAAACAAAATCCCGTTATACTTGCTGAATTCAAGTTTGTAACAAATGACACGAGAAGGAAAATATCAAGTCAGCTTCCAGAACACAAGGTTTAACTACGAACAAATAAATCATATACCACCATAAAGAGAGCATTGTTCAAAAACGAGGGTTAAAACATTGTTTACTAAACACTAAATATTCAAGTTCCGTTATGTTATTTTCCAAATTTGCAACAAAAAAAGGATAGAACATGAAATCACTTGCTCCCGTATGCTTTAAATTGTCACTTGGAAATTAGAATCATCAGTATTTGAGACAGCATTTACAACGTGAAATACCTGCATGGAACTTGAATAGTATTCTTTGGCAATCGTTGCCTTTCCTTTACAAAGCTTCATCCTCATTTTCCCAACATGAAGAACATGAATAGATTCAGTTGAATGATGTAAACCATTCATCTGAGTTACAACCACCTGCAAAGTAGTGAATATAATTATAAAGTTGTAATCACGAAATCTTATTCATTTTATTTTATATAGAAATGAAGAGAAAGTATAAGCAGAAACTACAATTTACTAAAACTAAACACTAATTTATTCTAAAATTTTAATTATCAGACTTCGTCAACAAGAATGGTTCATAAATACATGGTACAGGAGGCTTCATTTCAATATGTCAATAAACTACTCAACTAAAAATCTAATGTCAAAGAGGGTCCAAGGATAAATTTTATAATTCCAACACTTATTGTCATGTCAAAGTTTATTGTACTTAAAAGTTGACAAAATACAAGCTTACAACTTACAACCATCCAATGAAGCATGAACACTTAAGAAAAGGAGTTGTATCCGTGTCCAACACTTGTTGCACACTCATATTTGACACAACACAACATTACAAATTATATATGGACACTTTAAATCTTGTCATGTCAATGTCATGTACCATGTCCATATCAATGACAGTGCTTCCTAGCTATCTTGTACTGACGTTTTGAATTATGAGATTGGTGGCAATAAAGATGTCCTGTATTATGACAACGAACCAAGACCTAAAACTCTACTAACTGGTCAATCAAATTTAGATTGCAGGTCAAAGAAACACAAAAAGGCTTACATTTTATGCAGGTGGCAAGTTGGTCCACTGCTTGAACTGGGACCTAAGTAGGAAAATGATCTGGGTCACTTCCAAAACCCGAACAAGTGGCCAACTAGGATTGGCTCGACAAAAACCACCATGATCCAAAGTGAAAAACGAAAAAATAAAACTTAGCTTGGGTTTGGTAAAACCAGCTAAGTTAAAAAAAATATATCCACTTAAAAAAAAAAAAAAGACTCAAAGGCTAAAAACTTTACATAAATGATATTATGAATATGACTGTCATTGTTATCAAGATCACTTGCAAGATGTAAGATTGTGCTCTCATGATCTTGCACCTTATAAAATGATCCGGATCTCATACAAGATTGAAATGGCTGGGATTATGATCTTGCTCATAAGGATGTGGGATTGCTCAACCCTAGACTATCCTAGGAGGCTGCAATTTTTTTTTAAACTGTCCAAAACACAGTTTTTGGAGGCCAGAGTTGCGCATTCTGGCCTCCCAAAACTGTGCATTTTGGTTAAGAGTTTCGAAACCCCCCAAACTGCAGTGGCATTCGTTCATCTCCCAAATCTGGTCCTTCGACTTATGCTGCCTTCGTTCACCTATGCCAGTCCTTTGTTCTGCAGTGCTGCCTTTATTTGCTTCTTGTCTTCCGTCCAAGGCTTGCAACAATCTCCTTCATTCTTCATCTCTGTATGTAGTCCCTAGTCTCTAGTCTACTTTATCTAGTTTTAGTTTTGCTTCTAGTTGTGTCTTGAAATTTGTTCATGCCTGATATTTATTGGTGTTTGAAAGTGCTGCTTTTAGGTGTTCGTGACATTTGCAACTTGTGACTTGTTTTACTTAAGTATGATTTTGAATTTTGATAGTTTAATACTTATATAAAAATTTTGTTACCATATGCATTTTTTTGGTCATAAGTAGTAGGAAATGCTCGATCCCATCTTACAATTCAATTAAGTTGATGTTTTTAATATAACATATTATATTTATTAAAATTAATTAATTATTATTTTTATATATTTATGACATCATCCAGTTCAACTGTCTGTTGAACCAATTGACCCATGACCCAACAGCCTCTCCAAGCCAGGTTTTAAAACATTGCCATTAAGTGAGGGTCCAACAGTGGTTTTTAGAACACTAACACTGTAAAACTACTAAATGAAGAGAAAAGTAATAAATGATGAGCCTATAAAATAATTCAAAATAAATACTAGGGCAGCATCTAATATTGATGCTTTCATACAATCAACTTATGATAGAAGATAAAAGAAAAGAAAATAAATAAGTGTAATGATGACATACATTGAATTCAGTATCATGTTTACGCACAAGTGCCTCTACGTAGGTTCCCAGACCAGCAGCTGCATAAAAACTCTAAATCAAACTCTTTTGTAAAATGAAACATATGTATCTCTTACGTTATTAGTTTTACATAGAAATGAAGACATCAAAACCATGTCTGTTGATAACTATTAAATCAAGCAAGCATGAAAAAGATTCAGGATTGGAAGCGAACCTGGATCTATTGGACCAGTGGTTGACAATGTGATGATCTGGCCTTCTAAAATAATATCAACTTGCAATATACGTCCAACGTCAAAGGGTTCAGGTGCATAGACTGATTTGGTAGCTCCTGAAAAGGACAAAGTTATATAACATAACATGAGTGAAAATTAAAAAAGGAGTCAACCAGATAGTGACAGATTTTACAACAATTCATGTTGCAACACTACATATCTAGGAACAGTATATCTAATAGGATAAGCACCATGAAGAGTTAAAAACTGCGAACATAATATGTGCAATAGCCATGAAAAGCAAGTCACATGCTATAAATCAGAAAATATTAGCCTTAGCAGTTAATTTGAACTTTAGTTCATAAACAAAAACAAAAGCAAAAAAAAAAATGAGGATTTTGCTCTTGGCAAGATCAGGATTCTGGTAGACATACTACAAAGACAGCTGTGGTGAAATGAGGACTATTTACAGTAAGAAACCACTAATGATAACGTATTTGCACCTACTAACAGCTTGACAGCCACTAGCATGCATGTCAATCCTTTTCTCCAAGTTTTTATTTTAAAATAATATTTTAAAATTTTAAAATCTTATTATGTTATTTGGGAAGTTATTTGAAAAATGATCTGAACTTATCTAGGAAATGGTGGGGAAGTTATGGCATTAGTGTAGTGCAACACAGAGGTTGTTCATAAATAAAATAGTCTATACTAATATGGCTAACCTGGGGCCAAATACACCAGAAAGCCCCAAAGCCATATTAGTGTAGATAATGGAAGGTTGACATCCAGAAGAATGGAAGATGATAGTCTGTGGGTCGCATGAATAACTGTAAAGCTAATGGCACAGCAGAAGGAACCTATTTATCATAGAGTAGGTGCTGATCTAAGTAATTCTTCTTAAAGAAAATTGCTTTGCTTCTCCTTTGGTTGTGGTGGTGCTGGATACTCTAAATTTTAACCAGCATTTTTACTGAGCTTTAACCTTTAAGATGCTCCAGGCCAAGGAAGGTTATGATTTATGCCAGATGAATTGAACGAGTAGGACAGCATGCTGGTAAGTTCATGCTACAAAAAGGCTTAAGTTCTTCCTGCAATCTGAAATGCAGAAAAGAACATGGTCATTGAAGGGGTTCACACTTTATTTAAGCTCCATCATTGGTGGTTTCCAACCTGTTGCATTGGTTCTATACACTAGTCATGGAGACAAGCCCTTCAAGAATAGATAAACTTACCATTCAGCTGACTCAAAGGTGTAAGGAATTTCATACTGATATGACACTAAATAGAATGCCTCACAGAAACTCTGATCATTTTATACCATTTTGTTGAGACTTAAAGAGTCAAAGTGGCTTGACAATACTTTCCCTTCCCTCTTCCGAGATTTGTGGTTGAAGCTTATGGTTTAGTAGGCCCAGTTCAGGGAAGGAAAAACGGTTGAGGTAGTAGGAAGTCCAGGCTGCATTTTATTAAGGAAGTCATTCAGAAATGACAGGATTTATAGGAATAAGGAGGTGATCAGCAATAAGCAGGGCAGACACTAGGAAGCTAAGAAGTTATGTCAGACTTTGAACAAATAGCAGAGGAGTGGAAATAATTGGAAAAGAAGTAACTCTTATTACTGTAAGCCAACAAACATGATAATTACTAGCATTTTCGTATGCACCAATGTGTATGTCAATTTACTTTTCTATATTATTATGATTATTTAGAGAAGTGAATCGAGGAGATTTAAATATTCAAATAACTAATCATTAATAATCACAACTATCTAATTTTAAGGAGTTTTAAAATTTTAAATGACTACCCAGTACCCACGAAATTCAACTTCCTATTATTATACCAAGGAGACTAAATTGGGGTTTGGCCATATTACATTAGTATTCATTCATAGGTTACTGGTTAAATTTTAGAAGAGCAGCTGAATATTATATTATTGGGAGACAGTGTGTTATGTTATAAAGAAGTACAAAAAAGAGATTTGTTCAAATTATTATCACAATAAAAGAATTGCAGACTAGAAATGTTACCATGCTAAAATTCTCATTTTGGATGGGACCAACGGTCACCAACCACGCCATACGAGAAGCAGATGGAAGTTTCACGCAAAAGTCAACTGAGTTGCATGCTCAACATCAAAGCACTATGACAGAAATAATACACTATTTTCAAAAGGTAAGCAGCATGCAAAGCACTAAATTTTGGCCAATATACCTAAAATATGTTCCCTTTTGGCACCTTCAGATGATGCACGATACCACTGAATTGAGCAATTTGAAAGACCAGGGGCATTATCAGAGCAGGGCTGAATTTGCAAATATGAACCTAATACTTCAGTCCCTTCTAATTCATATAAATGGGGAACATTTTCCCCACCCCTCTTCATTCTTGCCAACTGGAGATTGCAATGGAGGATTAATCAGTGAAAAATGCTTAAAACAGGAGAATATTGAAGCCAAAATAATAATAATAATTTTCTTTCTTAGTTGAGGAAAAATTTCCATGTAACTCATCATTGAATTCTCACACCACATAACACCTTGTTTAGAGATCTCCTAGTCTATCTCACATATAGTCTTCAAGAAAGAATGGAACTCACATGCTAACATCATACTAAAATTGTTTACCAAGATGATTTAAAAAATCACATATATCTATAGCGGTTAAACAAAAAAGGAAACAGCTAAATCAAGGTGATTACTGCAAAATAAACAGTACGGGCAACATAGAACCTTCCCCTTCAAGTGCAAAAGCCACAATACACAAAATGTGTTATCACAAAATGTTGTCACAATACAGAAAATCAACCAGACATGTTCTCCAAAAGTAAATAAAATAGAGTCCATTTTAAATCTCAAAATGTGTTATAACATAGTTTCTCAACAACACAATCAAGAACCAAGCTATAAAACCAAATAAATATTAACCACTACTAAGGAATGCAGATACATCCTCAAAACATAACTATGCAGAGAGAGGAAAGATTATAATTAAATATAACATACAGCTTCAGAAACCAAGCCTCAAGCCCTCAACAATTACCTAAACCTCATAAATCAAGGCTGAGTATTTCACAGAACAGTCCAAGTCTGATAGTCATATCATAATCTCTTCAACATGGACGTAAGATCACAAGAGTACCTCTTTTTGAAGTCGAAGATAATGTCTAGACTTCTCTGCAAGTTGAGCCCTCAATGCTTGAAGCTCATGCTCCATATCCATAACCTATAAATTGACAATCAATGCACTCATTTCTTTAATATAACCTCATAAAAATTACGTTAATAATATAAAATATGTAGGGTAAGGAATTAAGGGAGGGAAATCCAAAACAATATTAATTATGAGTTCATGACAGAAGAGTCCTGATTCTGGAACTATTGGGCCTTATCAGATGTGATACCTTTCACTTCCTCATACTCTTGATCATTTGCTCTCAATGTTTGCAATATAGTGGTTATAACATGTCAGCAGTAGTCAATAGCACAATAAGTACAACAAAATAGCTATTCTAGAAACCCAGCAAGACAAACAAATCAATGGTATAACTTATATACAGCATTCAATTATAACACCTAAGAGAACATTGGGATGTCATGATTCAATCTTCTTTAATCAAATAAAGTAGAATTGGCTGGAAAAATTGTACTCCAATGCAATGGAGGAGCCACATATTAAGTACAGTCTTCATAATGAACAACAAAGAGACAACCCAAGAAGGCATATATACCACCAGTAAGTATGGAAGAGAATTTAAAAAACAAGACAAAACAAAACAGAAAATAAAAAACAAAGAGAGTAAAACCTGAAAAGAAGAGAAGATAATTCAAATAATAACAATAATCTCCTGATGTGTGGGATGAAGGAACAAATATTAAATATATACCTTGCTTGGTTGATGCAGCATTTTGATTCTTCGAGCATCTTGAACCTCCTTCATTAATTGTTCCAGGTCCTAAAGTTCCAATAGAAAGAAATTTTAATGGAATGAAAATTACATAGTGTATACAAATTTGCCCTATCTAGTTACAATTTTGTACAGGAAACCATTATTTTGATAAATATTGGAGCTTTTCCTACACAAAAAGGGGAAAAAAATGCCAAGGGGAACATAATCTTCATAATGTGAGAAATGTGCAAAATAATCCAGAGAGAAGACATTATCTACTCATCAAAATATCTCAAAAGTTGATGCTCTTAGGAAATAAGAGTTCTGGAAGAAGCACTTCAAACCTTCCATTAAGCTTTGAAGTTTCAACACCTGGAGATGCCCTTTTACTCCCATCCAAGCAAACACTCCATAGCGAACCACATAATACCAACTTTAGAATCTCCCAGCCTCTCTTTATCAACTTTATGCATGTAAAACCTATATATGATCAACAACTAGACCATCATTCTAACATGGGCAACACTCACTAACAATAACAAACTCCATTCCTTAGATTTTGGGTTTTTCCAAACAAAAGAGGCTTATGAAGTAGGTTTTACATGCCATTGGGATTACTAGTGAAATTGCTCCTCACCTGCACCATAGCTCTTACTTGCCCAAAGATCTACTATGGAATTTAAATTTTTTCATGGCCTCTCTCTAGTGCTCAGCCCATGATTACTTCAAGGGGATCTCATTGACAAATATGAAGAGGGATCAAAGAGATTTATTTTATTGGTAAGCTTTTTTTTTTTTTTTTTTACCTGTTTCTTTCTGTGCCTTTGTTAAGGAGGAAAAGGGGCAGATGTCCCTTAAAGTGTTTCCACAAGAAAACAAGCTTACTGCATTAGAAAAAATTACAGCATCTTATAGCTTGAAAGTGCCTTTCAAGAATAGAACCCCTGCTACAATACCTTAAAACAAAAATTTCAAAGGTAAGCCCCCACAACTGATTGGAAATATCTTACAACTTAAAGCTACAGCTACTAGGTTTTAATCATAAACAGCCCTAGAGTAGCTTCCTAATCTTTCACATATTAATCAATGGATCCAATGCACCTCCAAAAGAAACTAAACATACCTAATCTGATCCAACATGGCATCAGTTAATATATGGTATCCAGCAAATGGAAAAGACATGCCTGGCACCCACCAATATTATCGCCTACCATGAAAGTAGATATTAACCAAAATTTAAGAAGTATGACCAACCTACATGGTGCTTCCATCAAAGCAACAAAGAGAAGGCAGCAACATATAAGAGGCAACATCTAAGAAAGCAGAGAAAGGGACAACACTATCACAAGAGATGTAGCATAATAAGAAAAGCCAAGAAAAGAATGTTATATTGCCATTAAAAAAAAAGGGAGGAAAATGCTAAGAACAGAGATGAATAACATAATTTCGTGTGGAAGTTTCCCATTTCCTTTCGTTTCCCCTTCCTCTTTCAAGGTCCAAATGAGCATGACTGAAAATTTAAGAAAGCAACTAGTTGCATATATCCACCATAGACCTATCTCAAATTCTCAATATAACATTACAAAGTCAAACATGAACCAATAAGTCCAATTCATTTATTATTACCAAAGAACTAAAGATCCAAATCCCCTCACTCTAAAAATTCAAGCACTATAAATGACAAGAACATAGCACTAACCTGCTTCCCTGTGGCTCGAGACATTCTCTCATGTTCCTGCAGCGCCTCTTCCACCCTCTGAACTGCTGCTCTGGCATGCTCTATTTCAGCACGAGCAGAAGCCCTTTCCTCGTCTACAAGTTTCTTGGCATCTTCAGAAGCCTACAAATGAATCTAAACTCTCAGCAATGGAGAAGGAAATTTGTTAATGCAGGCAAGTATGGGAGATGTAAACTGAAAGATAATATGGCAACTAATACAATGAATAATTAGTCTAAAAAAGAGTAAAATGTAAAGTTCCAAGGCCTTATATTTCAAGGAAGATAAAAATCATTCTGCCACAGCAAGTTTAAGGCAAAAGTTACTTTTCATGGCATTAAAATTTATATTGAAGGACAGAAATATGATCTAAAAAGAGTTGAAGGACTTTGGTTGTGTCCAAGACACTAATATGAATCATGGACAATGAAAAGTATAATCAACAAAAACCTCAGCATACCAATAGGTCAGGTCACTTTCTATTCATTCTCATAATGAGAAATGCACAATGCCAACAAAAGAGTGGAAAGAGTGAAAGAATTCCTAGGCCTTCCCATCTCCTAAGTGCATGTTTGGGTAGTTCCATAGTTAAGTTACTTTTAGGGGTTCCGCCAAACATACACTGATTCCCCAGCCAAATTAAATAGTTTATTAGACAAACAAATATGAAGCAAGCAACATTGTGTTCGTAGGATCCTTATGAAGTTTAGAGTTACTCCTAGATCCTTCTTGCATAATTCCATTCCTTATTAAAATCAAACAAGTGTAATAATGCTCAATTTTTGGAAGTCTGCTTTTATGTCTTTTTGTGTCTTTGTTTGGACTTTGGAGCAAATAGCTCAGGTTTAGAAGGTAAAATTTTGTCCTTTGATTTCTTATGGGATTGGATTGCTTTTATGGCCTATCATGGATGTTGAACACATGGGTTCTTTCAGAGAAGAGAATATCTTAAGTAGACATGCCAGGGATTCAAGAGCTCTTTTGTATTAAAGTCATTGTTGGTCTTCTTCCGATTCTTCTTTTTCTTAAGGAGGATATATTATGCTCCTTCTTCAAATACCTCTTGCTTCCAATATAATTTATTATTTTCTCATATAAATATTTGATGAGAGAA
The DNA here is from genome assembly GCA_032878935.1 of Erythrophleum fordii. NCBI lineage: Eukaryota > Viridiplantae > Streptophyta > Magnoliopsida > Fabales > Fabaceae > Erythrophleum > Erythrophleum fordii. Next base: position 28,164,610 of record JAVQMF010000058.1, on the reverse strand, counting down.
CTTTACATCACCTGCTTAAGAAAACTTGCTAGTTTCTTCACCTCTGACTTCTCTTGTATTAATTCCCCTTCCCTTTGAGTCAACTGAACTGCTAGAGCTTCAACCTGAAGAAGGCACATAAGAAGTTACAGTAACTTCGCTTAAAAGATAGTGTAAACACAAATAAAATGATACCCAGAACTAACCATAGCAATAGCTTCCACTACATCATCCTTGTTTCTGCCTGCCATATGCCCTTTTAAGGATTCAAGTGCATCTCTAAGCTTCTTTAAAAGAACATGTTTCTCCAATGATGCTGCTTCTCTAAGTCTAGCCTGAATTTTATGAGTATATGACAAAATTAGCCACAATAAGGGCTTTTTTCTGTTTTTGGATACTATAATCAATTATTATTTCAAGTGTAAAACCATCACAAAATTTTAAAATGCCGTACAAAATATGCAGTATTGTTTAGCCTCACATAGAAGAACTATAGAAACATGGAAATTATTTAAACAGTTAGAAAGAAGGATAACCTCTTCAGACAACTTAGCAGCAGCAGCCAAACCTTTCTCAAATTTACTGGCAAGATCACGAACGGATAGACGCTTCTGCTGTTCCAACAGCTGTGCAGTCTCACGTGCAACAACCTCCTTCATGGATAGCACTTTAGGGTCATCCTTTGTCTCAATGATCTGATTGTTAGCTCCAATTTTGTAATTTGGAAACCGACTAGAAGCAAAAACCACGTCAGCTGAAACTGCAGGCACAGCCACTTTTTGCATAGTATCACCAAAGTCACGTGTAACTCTCGTCATTGTTTCAGGCTATTTACTCTGCCAATCGCAAAAAAAATGCAATATTTCATGGAGACAATTGAGCATATCATAGTTCAGTAGAGGCAGTTGAACGATTTTGCCAACATACACTCTAAGAAATGCTTAAACTGAACAAGGTATTAAACAACACGTACCCAAAATCAGAGACTAGTAAATCATTCCACTATCCATTAAGCTAATTGAAGTCAAAAGCAAATACTGAGAGTGGAGTTGAGACAATGAAACTAAACCCTAATTCTTTCTGTGTTTACTTTTATATTCTTCTTTTTTCGTGGGTTCTGAGTAGAGGCAATCAGGAAAAGGCTAACAAAAAAGACAAAAAGAAAAGGTTGGACTTACAGATCACGAGAGATAATTTAATGGGTACTTAGGATTGAAATTCTTGGATCAGATGCAAAGGGGAAGCTCCAATTTGGTTATTCAACGATAGGGTAGTGGTCAGAATAATGCTTTTAGATTGAGAGAGAGAATATACAAAGATAGACGGTATCTTTCCTTTGGAAAAGAGAAAAATGCCGCTCCAAGGCTGTCCCTCCTTATTCATTTCTTGTTTTCCTCCCTGTCTGGTACTGTGGCGTCACGCTATGCTTTAAACTTGAAACTCTTGGGCGGGTCCTCAAGTGTTCGGGGTCCACATGACTCGCCCTTTTGATTATTCCTTTTTTTTTCTGGCAGATTATTTTTGTAGAAAGAAAATAAAGTTCGCCACCTTTCTATTTATCTGTAATTAACAGGAACAATATCTTATTGATAAACATTAATAGTTGATACCAAGCAGATTGTTTGATTTATTTAGGTAAGTATAAAAATAATGAGTTTTGCATTTCCAATAAGACAACAAACAGCGGTTGACTTGCATGATTTTCTTAAATGTCTTTTATAAAACTGATTCATTGACATAATTAAAAATTTTCTTGATTGAAACGTAAATATAGATTAATTGTGGAGAATTTTATATGTTATTGACATTGAATATATATATATATATATATATATATGATCTCTAAATTAGAATCAGCCGTGCTTATCAAGAGGAAACATTGTTTAACAGTACATATCATTTTTCTTTGGGCTTTTGGCTCTTTTTTTTTTAATTTGATTAATTGGCACAAATTCTTGTGCATTTGTACAGGATCCCACTCTAATTTTTCTTAATTGTGACATGTTTGCAACCCATTTGGTACATAAAAAAATTAAGTATAGAAATAAAAATTTTAAAAAAAGATAATTTTGTAAATAAAAAATACTTATAATATTCTTACTTATAATGAATAAATAATAATTAATAGATAGTATCAAATAATAATTAAATAATAATTATAATAATAAAATTAAAATTTCACCAATGTTCACGTTTCTTTTCATTTTGTCTTGCATTATCAAAACATGTCTAGTAGTAAAATTTTTTCACACAACTAAAAAAATGGATGCATGTAGTTACCCACCTAGAGTATGCCACATGGAGATGAAAGTAGCATATTATGCCTACTATGTTATTGAACGCCAAAATTAAAAACAATCCCAAGAGACTTTTAAATAAAAGGTAATATTTATAATTTAGCCCTAACTTTTTTATCGAATAACTCAAAGTCATTGGTTATATATAAATACAAGCCAGCCTAAAAAGATTGGTTAATTTTACAAAAACCCTTTACTCTAAACTCCTTGCCCCCTTAAAGAAATCTCATGTCCTCTTCCTTGAACATGATAGAACCAAAATCTTTTATTTAGGCCTTCTTGCCAAAGGATAAATAAGATATGTTCCCAAAGAGGTATTCTTGGCCCACCTTGAGATTGAAGTACATGGAGTAAGTTGATACCCATCCTAGGTAAGTCCCAAATGTTCAATTTCACTGTTATCATTTCTTATACTTGTTTATTGCATTTGGAAATACCATTGTTTGAAGGAAGTTCATGATAGTTGTAAAGGATAATCAAAAAGTAAAGGTTTAATCAGTTGACTATCAAGATGAAACAATCCATTGATTGAGCTCAAAAGGTAAATCATAAACCATATAGACTTGTAGTCAACTTTATAAGGTTTAAGCTTTATGACATCCATATGCTTCCTAAGCATAATCTTGGCCAACATGTCAAATGTTAAGGATCAAAAAAGAATATAATAGAGTGTAAAGAAATTTTGAAAGAGAAAGCTATATATTATTAGGAAAAAAAAAACCTTGGCTCTATATATATATAGTCTTACATAACAAACTAAACAAGAAATAAGCAACGTGCATGTTTAACAAACTCTAATAAGATAAGAACAATCATAATCCCTTAAAAATAAGGATTTACTTACTGAATAATAATGAACTAAATAAACCTAACAAATCCTCCATTAAAATGAATGCTATAAGTACTCAAATTATATTAATGTAAAAACAAACTCCTAATAATTCTCTTAACTTCAAGAAAACATCTACCTTGAGTAACTTAGTCATCACATTAGCCAATTATTCTTGTGTGTCATAATGCACCAACTCTATAGTACCAACCTTTGTGAGCTCTTGGATGAAATAGAAATGCATATCTATGTGGTTATTACGACAATGTATTATTGGGTTTTTTTAAAAAAGTTTGATTGCAAAGCTACTACGACAATGAATAATGGTTGATTTGCCATTTTTGTAATCTAGCTTTCCTAACACCCTTTTCAACCATATTGCCAATGTGCACATGAAGTTGCAATGATAAACTTTGCCTTTGTAGTAGATAGACTTACTACTATTTGTTGTTGTTTGTTATTATTATTATTTTTTGGTTATGACCAAGATGGAACTCCCAGACTTAATAAAAATGCATAACTTGAAGTACTTTTTTTGCCTTCCAAATTTTTAGCATAATCACTGTCGATATAAGCAATAAGTCCACTCTTTCCTCCCTTCCTATAGAAAATTCCAAATCTAATTATGCCCTTTAAATATCTTAGCACTTCTTTTGGCATTTATAAATGAAGCCTAATAGGATTTTCCATATACCTACTAAAAAGATTGACCACAAACATCATGTCCAGTCATGTAGTTATGAGATATGAGACTACCTATAATTTATTTATAATATGGCTTGCCCACCTTAATTTCACTTTCATCCTTTAGAAGATTGAGACCAAGAACAATTGGATTCTAGACAAAATTAGTGTTTCCCATTTCAAACCTTTGTAGCACCTCCAATGCATTCTTCTTTTGACCAATAAAAATCCCATATGATCTTTGTAATATTTCAAGAATAAGAAAATAGCTTATTTTACCACAATCTGTCATGTCAAACTCATACTTCTTAGAATTTTTGAATCCCAAGAACATAGATTCATCATTTCTAGTAAAAATAAAATCATCTACATAAAAGCTTATAATTAATACCTTGCATTCTTTTCTTGTCTTGATATAGTCACACTTTTGAAAACCTTTTTTCATGAAATAATCTTTTACGTAGTTGTACTAAACATGTGGTGATTGCTTAAACCTATAGAGTGCCTTTGTTAACTTATAGAGCTTTGGTTCATTTCCTTTTTGTACGTAACTGCAAGGCTACTCCAAAAAAAATATTTTCATTTAGCTAATCATGTAAAGATGCAAACATCACATCTAGCTAGTAGATAGTCCAACCTTTTTAAGCTATCAGTGCTACCACCAAACAAATTGTCTTCACTCACACTACTAGTGCAAATACTTATATATAATCTACCCCCCGAGGCTAAGCGTACCCCTTCACCACAAGCATAGTCTTGTATTTATTCACTTCTCCATTTTCATTAAATCTAGTCTTATAGACCTACTTTACTCCAATTTTTCCCTCTTATAATTAAGTATGTCAATTCCCATGTGTCATTCTTTTCTATTACTTCCATTTCCAAATGCATGGCTTTCCTCCATTTGTCACTCTTTACAACATCTTCAAAATGAATAAGATTAACAATTGCAAACATGACCAAATGAGCTTCATCTTTTTCAAAAATCCTTTCCTTTGTTTCATAATCTTTCATCCAAGCTAGTAGTCTTCTATCGCTTCCTTCAATGGAGTTAGCATAGTTTTTTTCAATTAAAGAATCAAAGGAAAAATTCTCATCTAATTCAACTTAAAGATAAGGTTCACTCCCTTCCTCATTTTCTCAATTACAGCTACTTCCTCTTCACGATCACCCTATTTCAAGTTGCACATAATGGCTTCTTCATTTTTTTTTTTTACCCTAATCCTAACTTTTGTCTTCTTTAAATACAACATCCCTACTTATTATGATCCTTTATGAAGTTAGGTCATAAAGTTAGTAAGCCTTTGACTCCTCACAAACTCCCAATAGAAACACAATGCAAACCTTTATCATCTATCTTAGTTCTTGTACTATCAAGTACATGAATATGAGTGATACAACTACAAAATGTAAAATATTTAACCTAAGGCCTGACTCCACTCTGAGTTTCTTTTGGGGTTTTATTTTTTATCGCCAATATTAGACTCTAATTCAAAACATACACTAACTAGTTGATTGCTTCATGCCAAAAAGGTTTTAAAATTTTCTTTTCTTAAAGCATATTGTGAACCATATTTATAATAGTTTTATTCTTTTGCTTTGTAACTTCATTTTATCGTAGCATATATGAAGTTGTCAGTTGTCTTCATATGCCATTTTCATCACAAAAATTGGTTAACCCATACGATGTGAACTTTTTTCCACAATTAGTTCCTAAGTCTCTAATAAAAGAATTTGCCTATTTTTTCAACACAAAAAACTTTTAAACACAACAAAGCTTTGGATTTTTCTACCAAGAAATAAACACATTTTTTTCTATTATAGTCATAAGTGAAAGTAATCAAATACTTTCTTTTGCTATTAAAAACAAGCTTAATTGCTTCACAAATATCAATATGTATGAACTGAAGAATTTGTAAAGCTCTCTAAGTGCTTCGCTCTGGAAACAAGCCCCTTTGTTACTTCCCTACCAAATAGTCTTTGAATAAATTTGAGGGGGGTTTCAGCAATGGTAAACAATTCACCATCTTCTTTTGCTAAAGAGTTTTTAAGCCTTTAAAACTTAAAAGCCCATATCTATAATGTGAAAGCTACACCATGTCTTCTATAATTGTATTAAAACAAGTAGATGCTATAAGCCGAGGTACAGCATGCAATATGAACATCCAATTTGAAGACATCTTTATATCCATAATTAAGCCTCTATTAAGAGGAAACACTTTGCACTTTCCATGTTAAAAAAAAATAGCATGCCTTTTTTTTTTTTATACCTACCCAATACTCAACAAATCATTCTTCAATTTTGGCATGTAAAAAACACCTATGATGATTTGCATTATTCCATTCACTTGTAGCCTTGTATTTCTTTTTCCTATTATGACCAAACTTGAGTTGTTGCCCAGCTTCACATGATCTCTAAAATTTGTATCAAAATCAAAGATGTATTCCTTCTTTCTACACACATGATTGCTACATCTTGAGTAAGGAACTATGTATCCTTTTTATTGGCCTTATTCGTATCTGCGTATGCCATCAACAACATCTCTTCTTGAGCTTCTATGTAATTGGCCTCTTTCTCCTTTTTGGTACATTTCCTTTGAAAAATGCTTGAGCATATAACAATTATAGCACTTTACCATAGCTTTGTATGCCTTTTCCCTATCTTCTTTCTTTAGAGCTTCAACAACCTTGACTTGTTCCTTTAGATTGATCTCCATAAGTAATCTCCAAAATATGTTCTTCTTCAAGATGAGAATTCATGCGTTGTTCATGCACAAGTAGGTTGCTTTGCAATTTATCAATAGTAAAAGTACTTATATCCTTAGATTCATCAATGGAACACATAACATAATTAAATTAGGGAATCATGGATCTCAAAATCTTTTCAACAATGGCAGCATCTCCTATGTCCTCACCATTTGCTTTTATCTTGTTAGTTATGGTATGGGTTCAATAAAAGCACTCATTCACAAATTCTCTGACTTTCATGTGGAGAATTTCAAACTCCCTCCAAATAGCTTACAAGTTGGAATGTTTGACTCCTATTATACCTTGATATTTTTGCTTTATAAAATCCCATATGCCTTTTGCTATCTCCTTATTGAAAATCATTCTAGGATTGAACAATGTAATGCTTAAAATAGATAGTTCTTTGCTCTCAAATCTTTCAACTTTTGATCTTTTATGTTCTTTTGCTTTGCATCCAAAAGAACAACACCTTTTGCTATTGCAAGAATCCCATTCTCTACCAAGCCCCGATACTCCTTAAAACACAACAAATTTTTTGTAAGTATTACCCAATGATCAGTGTCCATCAAATTTTAGAACTATTGATTGGACAAATAAACTCTTAATTATCATACTATAAGTGCCATACACTAAGAAGATTGTTGCTTTTAATTGTAATTAGGCTTGTGATAAAGCTCTAATACCAAAAGTTAAGGATCAGAAAAAAAGATATAATAGAGGATAAAGAAATTTTGGAAGAGAAAGCTATATATTATTAACAAAACAACCTTGGCTATATATATATATATATATATATAGCCTTACATAATAAACTAAGAAATAAGTAGCCCAAATGTCTAACAAACTCTGATAAGATAAAAACAAACACAATTCCTTAAAAATAAAGATTTATAAATTACATAGTAACAAACAAAATAAACTTGACAATAGCACCCCCGATTCATGTCCTCTCTCTTCATCCCCTCTATGGCTAATTTCTACAAGTCCATTGGATTGCTAATCTTAATTCTATACAGTCTCACTCTGGCTTCTATGCCATTAGCTTCATGTTCATATGCACATCAAGCACCTTAGGGTTATCGAAGAAGGTCTAAAGAGATCTTGGGATAACCCTGTGGTTGGATTCTTGTAGGTCACAAATGAGAGAATGAAAGTTGACATAAAGACTAAGGAGTCATACGAGTTGTTCTAAAGGTTAGATTTGGCATATTCTAGAGAGTTTGACAAAGACGCCAATGAGGAGAGTAGTTAGGAGCTTGTTCTTGATGGATTTTTAGACATCCTTGAGCCATTTGAAGAAGGTGTCATTGCAACTAGTGACAATGGTGAAAAAAGTGGTGGTTGTTGGTGTGAATGATGTAGTTGTTGTAATTATCTATCTGCTTCTTTGTTGGTTTCAATGCTAATATGGAGAACCATGGCTAGACATTCTACAAGGAAATTCTTTATGGGATTTTTTGAAAAATAGAAATTCTTCATGGTCTATGTTGTAAATATAAATAATAAAGGGAATTTTGTTATTGTCCAAGTTCGATAGGGTTAATTTGTAAATATTTTAAGCTATTTTTCATGAATAAGAAAATTAATAAGGCTAAAATGTAAAGTTCTAATTTTTATGGAGATTTTTCTTAATTTTGACACTTTATTGCCTAAACAACATTATTTGCCACTTTAACTCCAGGTAGCATATTCTGGTTGGTTTACACGTCAATGCATGCATTAAGCCATTTTTCTAGTTGCATGGAAGAAGGAATAGTGAGAACTTAGTTTCTCTACTATTCCAAAGGTAACAGCAGGGAAATTGTATGTATCTAGATTGTTCAGATTTTAATTTTTTTAATTTTAGTTATCATTTTTTTAAATTAGCAGTTGAAAAACTATTTTCATTTTGCATTTTACTTTTTTTCAAAATTAAAAAAAATAAAAAAATAAAGATTTGGACATTTCAAATCATAAGTAATAGATGATTTGTTCATAGAAAAGTGGACCATCTACTACTTTCTTTGAAGCAGTACCCTAGACCATCAAGATCAAATATAGATAGTGTAAATTTTAGTTTTTTTAATTCTCAATCATCTATTTTTTTGTTTTGATATTTTTTATTTTAAAAGAAGCAAAAACACATGATGAAAGCAGTTTTTTAATTCTCATAAGATAGACATTTATTTTATGAGAATTAGAAAACTATCTTTATCCTATATTTTTGTTTCTTTCAAAATTAGAAAATATATTAAAATAAAAAATAAAAAAATTTAAATTTAGACCATGTAAATTAAATTTAGATAGTTTGAATCTACTTTCTTAAGCACTACTTCTAGAAAAGTAGTAAAGGATCTGCCTCGGAAGAGAGCATTGATATACTTTTATTTTCAGTTTAATATATTTATCATAAATAAATATGGTGATTAAATAAGAAATAATTTCATATGTTAAATTAAATAATTAATTTACCAATTCAATGAAGAAAGAGGATTGAAATGGAGAGTTTTAACTTTTATGATAAAACCTTACATTACTTATATTTGTGCATATATTTATATAAAATATATTAAAGAATTAGATTCATTTATAATATTTTATATTTTTGTTATTAAGTTCTTTAACTAGAATATAATAAATATATAATTTAATTAAAAAATTATATATTTTTTATAAAAATTATACGCTTATCATATTATTAATAAAAAGTCATAAACTTATATGTCATGATTTAATTAGTAAACTTGATAACAAAAAATATAAATAATTTCTTATAAGTTTTGTCCTATAATTTTTTTCCAATACCACTTTTTCATATGGAAAAATTTTCATTTATTGAGAAAAATATTTTCCTTTGTGAAAAAATGATATAAATTATTTAATATGTTTTAGACAAGAAGGCCATGTATATGGAAAAGGAATTATCAAAGGGCTACAAGGACACGTGTTGGAGGTCTTGAAGCTCATTGAGTCCTCTCCCCTGTTATAAAGTTCTCAAAGCCTAGCTAATGATGATGCTCAATTTGATGGATTGTAGTTTTTGAATTTTTTAAACTATAGTAAAGTAAATTGGTCTATTTTAAACTTACAAAATTCTGATACATATAAGGTTTCATAACAAAAAATTTCATAAAACAAAAATTACTTATGATGCCTTGTCATTTTTTTCTCTTAAAATAATTGTTTTTATAAAAAAGGTTTCCTTTATTATAAAAAGCTAACCTTGATATGTAAAATGTTCATATTTAAAGATCAATAAATTTAAATAAAAAAGACACTACCTCTTTTTTGTTTAATTATTTTAGCCTTGAATTTTTAACTGCTAAAAATTGTTAAAATGAGTAAGTTGCATACTTTTTTAAGTTAATTTACTTTCAACTAAAATTTGAACCTGAATTCTTTAATCTTAAACATGAGTTAAATACTACTGGATCAAAATTTATTGGTACAAAGCTACCAAATGATAAGGAGTGTGAATAATTATTTAACGGTTTTAAGTTTAAACTCTTGCTTACTCACGTAGAAGAAAAAAGTTTTGGTGCGCAATTTTTTTAATTTAAGGAAATGAGGCAAACATTTCATGTTTTATTTCGAAAAGTAGTTTGAGTTTCTTGTATTTAATAAAACAAGAAAAGGTTAATGATATGTTAAATGAAAACTATTCCAAAACAAATGAGATCATTCTATCAAAATTGAAATAAAAGATGAGCAATTTTAAAAACAAAAATGGAAATTCAAAATATTTTACCCAGTTTCAACTAAATAGGTAATTCAGGCAATAATAATAATAATAATAATAAAGAGGTAACTAATTCAATATTCATAAATTTCTTCAAAACTTGAAGAAATCTATTATCATAATGAGCAAATAGCATCTCCACAACGAAGTAAGCTATAGCCTCCATTTAAGTGACGGATTATAATCTAATAGAGAGGAATCCAATTAAATTTGCTTTAAAACTAAAGATTTAGCCAATGTAAAATAGAAATTGCTTAAAAGAGTAAACTACAAAAATTATATTTTAAAGGGTCAAATTATAAAATTAATAATAATTTACTAAATTGATCCCTAACCTGGGCCTATAAATATGACCGTGTCCATCAAACAAAGCACTAGAAAAGGCTCTACTAGCTATGAAGAGGAAGTACTCTTGTATTCCCTTTTATTCTCTTCCAGGTATTCTACCAAGGTTATAACCGAAGGTAAGGGTAATGGCTTAATGCAAAGGTCAAACTTTGGGCTACAATTAAGTCTAATAAATAAGTTAAAAAAAGTCAATATGTTTGTCGCATTCAAGTGATAATTTATTATAAATCATTTATTTAATTAAAATAAACATAAGCTATGATTGTGTTAAAATGATTATTTACATAATTCTCCAATCTTTTTACAAGCTTTCTTTTTCTTTTAAATCATTCTTCTTTTTTTGTTTTCGTGCAGAACATTAGTAGAACCATTTTATTATCTCTCATGGTAATCCTCATCAGCATTATTCATAAATTTTCATCCCTAACCGCTCATTGTCCTTATCTTTTTTTTTTTTTAACTATTTAAAGTAAAGAATGAGTAATGCTACTCAATGCAGCGATCCAACAGAGCAGAAAAAGAGAGCTGAAGCATCTTTTCCAATTAATAGTAATTTTTTATTTCTCAAGAATAATGCCCTCGCTATTCGCCTAAATTGTGGATATCATATTTAACCAAATCAAATGCAAATATATACAAAAATCTAATCCACAAGAACTGTCTCAATATTTTAACCAGATTGCCCCCGCAATCGTTTCAACAATCACTTCTGTCTTAGTCTCTCATCTAATTTCATAAATATTCGCCTAAATTGTGGATACTATATTTAACCAAATCAAATGCAAAGGATATATACAAAAATCTAATCCACAAGAACTGTCACATTCTTTTAACTAGATTGTCCCCCGCAATCGTTTCAACAACCACTTTTTTCTTAGTCTCTCATCTAATTTCATAAACATCAATGCCCTCTTCTCATCAAAACATAAGTATTCACAGGCTTCAATGATAAGATCATCATCAAAGTCAGGAATATTCTGTACTATTTCAAAAACTTCATCCAAGCACGAACTCCTGTTATTTTCAGTCAATGCATCTGCTATCCTACCGATATCTACGGCCATAACACTCATCATTTCCAGCATAACATCACTGGCACGTCTCTTCTTTGATGGTTGTTTGGACTGTGATGATGAAGGCCTTGCCCTTGTCTGTTCAGATGAGCCCTGCATTTCGTCACTCTGTTTATCATGGCTCATCTCTTCAATGGACAACATCTGAGCAGGAGTTTCAGCATGTTCTTCGGAGTTCAGAGCAGGATGTACTTCAAGTCTCTCACAAGTTTCGGACCAATGTCCGCTTGCTTGCTCATTGCCAACAATCACACCCAATTCATTATAATTTTCTATACGCCTGGCTCGCAAATGGTTAGCATCTGGATGTTTCTGAAAACACAGGTCAATGATGAATCAAGATATATTGACTATCAAGTAATCAGTGCAATAGACTTGAGTAGGCAAAATTGAGAGCAACTGAACCTTTTCTTTTTTTGTAGAGGGGGGGGGGGGGGGGGGGGAAGAGAAGTGAGGCCTATCAAGACGATCTTAGCATAATTGACCCCTTGACTTTTGCAATTAGTATTCAGAGCCTATAAGTTGTATTCTAAAGGAAAAGGTATCGAAGGATATGTATCAACTAGGACAAAAATAAGCACGTGACCAATAGGTTTATAAGCCCATATTAATATTTGAAAATTGCTTGCTGAACTCCTATAATAGCAGATAAATGTAATCCAAATTTACTTCCAAAACTGATATGTGGGGAATTAGTTAGAAGTGGTTAGAAATTCTGTTAATCTTTTAGAAAGGATTCTATTAGGAGACTAGTACTCATTAGCCTATAAATAAAGAGTGAATTGATGTAAAGAGGAGTGAAAGAAATTGAATAGTGTGTGTTTACTTTTACAATGTTTCAATTGGTATCAAAGTGGTTTCGCTTCTATGGAATGGAAGAAGAGCTGTCGGTTAGAACGAAGGTGGTGGAAATAGGTGTCACTGGAATACAAAGCCTCTTGATGCAAATGAAGGAAGAACTGAAAAAAATGAGAGCAAGCATCTCCAGGATAGACATGGCAAATGAGGATCAGACGCAGATCGTTCTGACAAGATTCTCAGCCAAAAACAGTTCCAAAAGAGGAGAAAGATTCTCTAATCAAGGCAGTTCAGGAAAAGGAGGAATCACCTGAAGTTGAGTTTGATATTCAAGGAGAGGAGGGTTAGATTTAAGAGACCATTAATCATGCTAATGAAGAAGACCACTATAATGAATTGAAGGATTATGATTACGATTTAAGGCAGGAAAGTCTTAACCAAATTTACAAGACGCTAATCAATGCGAAGATTGAAACTAGGGATGGGATGATTCAGATCAAGGTGGAGAAGAGTGGTTGTGACAAAGGCAAACAAGGAAGAATCAACTAAATTGAATATGGTGAAATCAATAAGACAAATGCTAAGGTGTTTATCAAAGGGGTGGAGGTCAGCTTTTTCTATCAACTGTCTTCGTTTTCTTGCGATGTAGAGAGGATGACTTTGCTCTTGTTTCCATTCCATCTAAAGTATTGTTTTGGTCAACACATCATGTTCAATTCAGCACAGCTTGCTATCATACACCTAAAGGTTAGAGACACAATGCTCTGGCTCCATAACAATGGCTTCATAGAAGAAATTTGAGATCACAATCTCAAGAAGGACGACACCTACAATTTTTCTGTCCACTTCTTCATTTTCAAAGATAGGAACCAGCAAAAAGTCAAAAAGGGAGAAGAAGATAAGGGAACGACAGATTCTGGTGTTGTGTTGGCAGGAGAGAAGCTTGAATTGGAGATTGAAGGTGCAGCCATGGCATTGTTAGTTGAGAAAAACTGCCATTGCTGGCAAGGTCAAGAATTGGTCTCAGGTAAACTTTAATTGCATTGAGATCGAGCTCGCCCAAGTCGAAATGGCCGGTTTCATGGCCTATTGTACTAAATTTGACCTTTTTCAACCTTACAAGACCATAGTCCTTGAAGTCTAAAAGGTGAGCTTTGATGGATTTTTTCTTCGTTGACCTCCTGGAGAGTTCGTCTTGGAACCTCAAGGTCGTCAACTCATATGAGCAGGTCAAGTGGGAGGTTGGGAAGCATAGACCTTGAGTGAAGTATCCTCTGTTTTTTCTCAAGATGGCTTCGCTAGTGAGCAGTTGGGATATCATGAAGGTAAATCAGCCTTACAAGGGACTTTGCTCATGGTGATGGGCAAGATTAAGGAGTCCATTACTGCTGTAATTGTTCTTCAACTTTCTTTAGACCTCTCAGCCAGTCTTGGCAATTGATGTGTATGGGATGAGTCATATGGTCACAATCAAACTTCGGAGAAGAGAGATGAAAAATCTGCTTCTTGACTGAAAAATTTTTCACATGTGGTTGGGGGCATATTTCAGCATAGTGGCCTGGTTTAACTCAAAGACATTTTGGGCCTTTGTACAAAATGAAAATGGGCTTTGGTATTTGGGCCGCTCTACAAACATATGGGCTCAAGAAGATCCTTTTTTCATACAAGCTATTAGAGTAAGGCCCGCACCGAAAGGGCTATTGTTGATCTGTGAACAAGGGTCTAGGAGTTTTGCAAGTTTGGGAACTTCTGAAGAATATCACCAATTAAGTTTTGAATTGTACTAATGCACTTACAAAATTTTGAATTCATAAAGATCCTTGAGGGCAAGGATCATTTTTAAAGGGGAGTATTGATACGTGGGAAATTAGTTAGAAGTTGTTAAAAATTCTGTTAGTCTATTAGAAAGGATTTTGTTAGGACACTAGTACTCATTAGCCATATAAATAAAGGGTAAAATCAAGTAAAGAGGTGTGAAAGGAATTGAATAGTGTGTTTATTTTTACAATGTTTCAAAAACTAATATTAATTCAAGGGAAGATTGGAAGTACCTTTATGTATTCATTCCATGTTGAGTCATTTGCAACAACCATCTTATGCCTCTCGTCCCACTCAAATCCACCATGAGAGAGCATTTCCTTCACAAGGCCATACTGTTTCTTCCATGTTTTCAACCTGTTTTTAATGTTTTCCTTTGTCAAATCCAGTCCAAATTTCTCATTTAGCACTGTTACAGCAGTCAAATAAGCTGAGCCCTTAAAATTTTTCTCAAGCTTATTGCCCATCATTACTTGCTTGACCAGCATCTCTGTTAAGCAACGATCCATTGCATCTGTCCATGCTACATACTTACCTTTTTCCTTGGAATTGTCAGTTCCATGGTAATATGCCTCTTGACCATCCATAACTTCATCATTTGTAGTCAAACCCAAGTTAGCACCAGCACCATTCAGAGAACTATCAGGCGGATCACTATGACCAATAATGATGCACAATTCATTGTAGTTTCTGATAACTCGCCCTTTAAGAATCCGAGCTTCTGGATTTATCTGCTCCAAAAAGGATTATTTATATAAGCACCATAGTGATATTATTATGCAATGACAAAGGCCAGATACTTATCACAAGTAGGTTCCAGCATACCTTAATATATTCATTCCATACAGAGTCAGTTGCATTGACCATCTTTCGTTTCTCATCCCACTCAAAGCCACTCTGGTCCAGAAGTTCCTTAAAAATTTCATACTGTTTCTTCCAGGTTTTGAGACGATTTTTAATTTGATCTTTCATCAAGTCAAGCTGAAATCTTTCATTTATAGCCAATACAGCTGCTTCATAAGCAGCAGGCTTTAGTTTGTTGTCAAATTTACATCTGTTACCAAGCTTAATTTGCTCCACAAGAATTGCACTTAGACAGCTGTCCATTTCACTTGTCCACCTCACATGCTTCCCTTGATCTTTAATACCGCTATCAACTTGAACTGGAGAGATACTAACAGCCTCCAGAAGCTCATTGCATTGCACAGGCTCATTACAATGGCCATAGATAGTGCACAACTGATCATAGTTCTCAAATACTCTAGAACGGAAAGTCCTGGCATCCGGATTTTTCTGAGATGAAAGAAAAAGATCACGTGATGTTCATTCTGTGAAAAATGTACAACTATTATAAAAATCACTGTACCAAATTTTTGCACTTATATAGCTGATACATGATCAATGGGTTTTCAGCCTAGATATGAGTACATAGTTTAATGAATGTATCTGAAACTAAAACCCAATTCTGAATTAAAATTACAGGGCTTAATTAGTTGAATAAAAATCATTTTAGTCCACATGTCAGAAATTAAATTTTTGAGACACCATTGAAAGTCAGGTGTCCTCAAGATTATAGTTGTGTTTCTAACAATCAAAAGCACAGCCACTTTTGCTCTATTCTCTTCATTTTTCACATCACTTCAGTTTAAACTATTGAAAGCTGCAGAGTAAACAACTCTGATACAGACACACACCATATTATAATACAAAAACATAGTAAAAGATAAATCATTCTTGTTTCTTGTTATGTTCAAATTTCAAAACACCGCAACTCTTTCTTTAAGACTTTCAGTTTTGCTTTATTTATTTAATTCTCTCAGTCCCTTGTAAACATTTTATAGCAAATATGAATAGGTGCAATTTTATTAATGCATAATCATTTCTACAAAATTAATTTTTCAGGCCAAAATATATGCCATACAACAACAACAACAACAACAACAACAACAATAAACCTTTTTCAATTAGGTGGGTCAATTACATGGATCAAACGACACCATAAAATTTTATCATAAATCATATTTTTAAATAAACAATTTAAATCTAAATCTTTCTTAATAATTTCGCCTATAATTTTTTATAGTCTCCCTCTACCTCTAATTATTAAGTTATTCTCCATCTGATTTACTCTTCTTATTAAGACTTCTATAGATTTTTTCCACACATGTCCAAACAATCTAAGATGCGATTCTACCATTTTTTTTACAATAGATGTGACCTTAACTTTCTCTCTAATGTATTCATTTCTAATTTTATCTTGTTTGGTATGTACACTCATCCATAGCAACATTTTCATTTCTACAACATTGAACTTATTTTTCTGTTGGCTTTTTATTGTTTAACACTCGATCCCATATAACATTGTTAGGCTTATAGCTATGCGGTAAAATTTACTTTTAAATTTGAGCGATACTCTTCTATATGTAATAACACCCGAAGCATTCCTCCATTTCATCCACTCTACTTAAATCCTATGAGTTACATCTTCCTCTATTTCCCCATCTTGTTGTATGATAGACCCAAGATACTTAAATCGAATAACTTGTAGTATAGTATGTTCTTCTATTTTCACTTTTACACCAAAATTAGTACACCCTTGCTAAACATACATTCCATGTACTCTATTTTACTTTTACTTAAACGAAATTCATGTATTTCCAAAATTAATCTCCACATCTCTTGACTCTCAAAGTAAGACTGTATCATTTGCAAAAAACATGCATTATGACATTGACTGTTGGATATGTTTAGTAAGCACATCTAAGATTAAAGTAAAAAGATAGAGGCTAAAAGTTCACCCCTAATGTAGGCTAATAGTTAAAAGGAAATCTTTAGTAAACCTACTTTGTGTTCTCACACTAACTGTAATCCCATCATACATATCTTGAATTACTCGAATATAAGCAATACGGACTCTTTTTTTCTCCAAAGCCTTCTACAAAACATCTCTTGACACCTTATTATATGTTATTTCTAAATCGATGAACATCATATATAAGTCTTTTTGATTTGTTCAATATTTCTTCATTTATTTTTACAACAAAAATATCACTTTCATGGTTGACCTATTAGATATAAAACCAAATTGATTCTCTATAATTTGAGTCTCTTGCTTTAATCTTCACTCAATAACCCTTTCCTATAACTTCATAATGTGACTCATAAGTTTAATTCTTCTATAATTTGCACAATTTTATATATCCCCTTTATTTTTATAAATAAGAATTAAAATACTTCTCTTCTACTCGTGCAGCAATTTCTTAGATCTTATAATCTTATTAAATAACTTTGTAAGCCAACTTATACCTCAATAGATATATTATTTAGTCCTATTGCTTTGTTCTCCATCTTCTTTAAAACTTCTTTTATCTTTGACGCTTAAATCCTACAATAAGAAGTATAATTTTGATCCTTCCCTATGGTGTCTAACCTATCTGAATGCCATGAGATCCTGCATTCTTCATTAAATAGCCTATGAAAATAGAACTTTCACCTTTTCTTAATATCCTACTCTATGATTAAAACTCTCCCTTCTTCATCCTTAATATCTCGCTTAGTTCATGTCTCTTGTCTTTCTTTTTCTACTTTTAACAAGCTTAAATACTTCTTTCTTCATTTTTAGTACTTAAGGATTGATATAACCTATTAAATACCTAACTCTCATTTCGTTCACCGTCTTCTTAATGTCTTTTCTAGCTACTTTATATTTTTTTTCCAATTTTTCTCACTTTTATACAAATATCACGCTTTATAACATTCTTTTTTAACTTCAACCTTATCTTGTACGCTTGCATCCCACTACAAAAATTTTTTATTCCTAGATCCAAAACCTTTTAATTCTCCAAGTATCTCTTTTGCAATCTTCCTAATCTCTTTAGTTATATCGTTTCATATATCATTAGCACTTCCTTGTGCCTCCCATGATCCTTCCTCCAAAATCTTTTTCTACAAACTCTTTTCTTTATCACCTTTTAATTGCCACACTATATCCTTCACACCCTCTCTTAACCTTTGCTCTTTACTCTCTTCTTAATTCGAACATCCATCACTAAGAACCTATGTTGTGTAGTCAAACTTTCTTCAAGTATAACTTTGCAATTCATGCAAAGCTGTCTGTCCACTTTCCTTATTAGAAAGAAATCAATTTGAGAGCATATTCTCTCACTTTTGTACGTGATAAGATACTCTTCATGCTTCTTAAAACAAGTGTTGGTTATAGTAAAATCAAATGCTAATGAAAAGTTTAAAATGAAAAATTTAAAATAGTTTTACCTTCTGCATTTACTTCTCCTAAACCATATCCCCCATGTGAACCCTCATAACCTGTAAATACGCTCCCCACATGATCGTTGAGATTCTCTCTTATAAGAATCTTTTCCCCTAAAGGTATTCCCTAAACTAAACCTTCTAAGTCCTCCCAAAACTTTATCTTATAATGCTCTTCTAACCCTACTTATGGTGCATAAGCACTAATAACATTAAAAGTTTCTCTTTCTACTATAAATTTTAACACTATAATTCTATCTCCTAATTTTTTTACATCTATCACAACATTTTTCCAATACTTATCCACAATTATATTTACCTCATTTCTAGATTTAATTTTACTAGTGTACTAAAACTTGAAATCTGAAGTATCTAATTCCTTCGCTTTTTCTCTTACCCATTTAGTTTCTTGTAAGCACATAAAATTAATTCTTCTCCTAATCATGGTATTAACTATTTCCATTGATTTACCTGTAAGTGTACCTATATTCCAAGTTCCAAAACGAATCATACTTTTGTGAACTAACTTTTTTACCCACATTTGTTCATGAAAATGTGAGAACCTTTGCTTATTTTTCACTATACCCAAGTGTCAATACAGTGGCTCTTACTCATTTGACACTGTATTCGAACTATACAACACGTTGTTTCTAGGCAACGACCTAATATTAACTTTACTATATCATTGATCCATGTCATAAAAATTTGACAAAATTTTACGTTGGCTGTCGATTGCCTAACACAACCTTTCTCTTTTTTCCGAGCTTGGAATCAACTATAAAAATAATTTACATTAAAGCACAACATAGGCAGAGTTGCCAAAATATATGCCATATAATTATTAATTCATCTTAGCTTGACAAAGACATTCGTGCATCAATATTGTTTTTTCTGGAATGGGAAACAGAAGACAGAACAAGACTGACAAATTGAAAAAAAAGCAAGCTGTCTCTTCACATGCTCAAAGGTTTTCAGGGCAGTTACACAGAATAAATTAACGCAGAACAGATCATTCAACCAACTACACTTTGCAGTGAATCTGTTATGTGCAAAACTCACAAGAGTAAGAGCAAATGAATCTAAATCATAGCTTAATGCAGTTATCTCATCACCTCTGTATTTTGAATTTAGTGACAGATGATGCTCATCTACAACAATTATCTCGCATCACATCACATTACAGTTCAGCTGAGGGAATTAGATTTTAAAGTCCGGAGGAATTTCTCAATATAAAAAATATAACGATAATGCAAGGTCTCATACTTGAGTCTGCATAAACAAATAAATGTGCAGCAGAATTATTTTTATTTTGGTACCAGATCTCCCTTCTCCACATATATCTTGCACTATGCATTCAGATGGCTTTCTATAAGCAGCCACTCCTCTCAAAAGTTGCAATAACCTTACTCCCAAAGTTAAATGCATATTTATTGTAAGTTTATAACTTACTCTGAACTATTACTGTTTAAATATAACAGATACATATGCACCTCAATGGTGGCTACCAAGAAAAATTTACAGTCAATGAGCAAAAGCTGCAAGTTCTTCTTTTAAAGAAATAAATTTGTTGATGAAGTTGGGATGAAAAAACAGCAGTTTGAATGCGAAGTGCATAGAATGGCAGGAAATGTTAGTTGAAATTTTCATGGCAGAAAATAAATCAGGTTTTATATATTATTTTCGTTGGTCTATTTGAGGATTGTTGATTAGAAAGTGTTAAAAGACACTAATGCTTGTTGCAAATTAGGAATAGAGAGGTTGGAGTAGGAATAGAGAGGTTGGAGGGCTCTAAAGCAGTTGGCAGTAAAATTGCAGAGAGAATGAGAGAGAAGTAGGCCTAAAAAATAGTCAAATTTGTTATGAAACATGAAATTAAGATATATAAACATTCATGTACATTTGACAAACATCAAGAAGAGACATGTAGGACTCTTGGAACTTGTTTCCCAAAGCACTCTGAAAATAGAAGTACATATAAAATTGCAATTTGCCCTTCCAAATAAAAAGGTCTATAACTTGGCACATAATTTATTCCACTCAGCCTACTAAATCTGAATGAGAAAATAATATACGTACTCAGAAACCCAACTTTCCAAGGCATTGTTTGGATTCCAGCAGGTAGTGCAATACATTTTTAGCAATAATGAATAATCCTAATACATAAAATACCTCGTTTGGTCAAAACCTAACACAATATTTAAATTGGAAGAAAATTTCTTGCATGCATTTCAAGTCCCAATATTGTATTTAAAATAACACTAATGCAAGTGCCATTTGGCCGATATCACAATTCCCTACTTCACAGCATGGACAACACACTGCAAATTGCCTCTGTCATAATTTCCAGACTTCCATCAATAACTGAAGCTGCAAGCCTTCTTTTATTTACAATCCATCTATCTAATATCAATATACCTGCTATTCATATACTAAATCTTGTCCCCTTAGTATCTAAACTGAGCATTAACAAGCTCCATCATTTGCATTAAAATTTCTCATTTCCTGCATTTTGAAATCCTTTGACATTCTTCATTTCACCTTCCAAACTCAAAATATAAGTGACTTGGAATTTGAACCCTTTCCAGTAATTCATGCATCAGATACTTACAATGACCCAAAAACAAAAGGGGATACCTTACAAACTTTAAGAGTTTGAGCATTAGTCTTACATGATACTGCACATAGTATACATATGCATACATATGGACACACAAACATAAATTATATACACTTCTACTGTGATTTCTCATTGCTGAGCACCACTAGCTGTTTTGCAACAACCATGTAAAAAATACTTTCTGCTAATACAGGAACTAATTAATTTACTACAGTGCTGTTATTATGATGACGAAGTCTCTTAGAAGTTAGAATATTGACAGAAGATCCAACTTCTACATGTGATTACAGTGGAATTTCAGAGAATTTGAACTCTAAATTCAAATTTTATTGAAAGAGAAGGGATTACATATATAAGGAAGGAAAGGAGACAAATCTCCAATCCGATCCCACAAAATGAGCCACTAATCAAGCAAAGAATATTGGATACATAATGATGAAAGTTGACCAGACAAAATGATAAAATTGACTAATAATTAGGAGACAAATTACTAATAATTATGTAGAAGAAATTATGATCTCCAACACTCCCCTCGAGTTGGCACAGCTTGGAGCAAACATTGCTAATCTTCTTCATTCTAGGCATTTTTATTTTTGATTTCTATCCCTTTGACTTCTTTCCCTAACTTTGTGGCAAGGGTCTTGATTTTGGGCATCCTCTCCACATTCTTTTTATGACGTACAGATCAAGGTTTTTCACTAACCAATGATGTATGATTTTTTATGGTAACCACTAAGATATATATTTTTTTAATTAAATGTTAATTACTAATGTATTTTTTATTAGTTTTCAAGCTTTAATTTTGATCAGTGCTCTAATACATCATTTGGGCTTGATAGAAATTATCTCAAGTCTGGTTGCTTCATCTATGGTCTCAGGAAGAACAAATAGACACCATAGGTCAATGTAAGTGGTTGAGTAGACTTGTTTTGAGCAAGCAATGGCAAGCCCTCACATGGCAGCACATCACATGCAAGACAGCTACACAACGTGGCCATGGTAGCACATGGAATTGCAGATGGCAGCCGAACTCTGGGGTTCGGCCAAGTGGAACCTCCTAGACACAATACAGGGGCATGTGACTCCCTTCTCATTTTCCATGGCAGCAAAATAGGAAGACCTGCTTCCAAACATTGGAGAAGAGATGGTTTTGTTGATCATTACAGCAACTTCATGAGAGGCTTTTGCCTTCTCCATGTGGATAGCCATAGCTAGGCCAAATTAGGTTAAAAGAGGATATAGGCTGTAAGGACTCCAATACCATTTGGACTTTGTACTCAAATTTTATTGAAGGAGAAGGGATTACAAATATAGGGAAGGAAAGGAGACAAACTTTCAATCCAATCCCACAAAATTAGGCACTAATCAAGCAAAGAGTAATGGATATGTAATGATGAAAGTTGACTAGACAAAATGATAAAATTAATTAATAATTAGGAGACAAATTACTAATAATTATGGAGAAGAAATTATGATCTCCAACTTACTCCAGTGCTGCTATTATGCTGACAAAGTCTCTCAGAAATTAGAATATTGACAGAAGATCTAACTTCTACTTTTGATTACTATTGTCTGTGATGAATGTATTTTAGGGAAACTTTATATTTAATGATAGCAGAAATTTCGATAATATCATGGAAAGACATAAAACAATACACAGAAGAAGTCCTCCTAGAAGGAAAGGGGGGTAAAAAAATTAGTAAGGTTCTCCAGCCTCCTTCAATATCAACCAAGGAAACTTTCTTGACAACAACAAATCATAGAAAACCAAATTGAAACCAAAAGATTCCCTTTTTCCAAAGTAGCATAAATGCAAGAAAATGATAACTAAAAGGAGAAAATAAAGGGGAGATGTAGAGAGAAAATAAAAGAAAGGAGAAGAAGGGAGGGAGAGATACAACTGATAAATCTAGATAACTTTATTAATAATCAATCAAAAACTGCTTAACCCTAATTGCTAAAGGCTTTATATAAAATCCAAAAGATAAGTTTTAATAATTTAAAATAAAGATAATATTAAATTCTAATCCTAACAAAAAATAGTTATTAAAACTTAACAAAAAATAACTAAAGATAACAAAGAAACTAATAAAAGAAAATAATTTATATATTAACTCTAATCCTAATCCTAATAAAGTATTATTTTTTATATTTATCCTTAATCCATAATTTACAAATAATTAATGATAGCTTTCCTACTCTTTTCCCATTCTCCATTATTCTCTCTCAATAGGAAAAAACTCGACGTCAAGTTTTGAAGTAAAAAAGTATTAAAATAATCCATCTTGAAGTCTTAGGTAGAAAAAATACCACTACTTTAAGATATGATAGCCAAGATAGCTTCGGATTCACCAATATATTTGGAATAACAAATTCGATCAGGTGAAATAGTTAAACTAGTTAAATCTGAACACAACATTCTACAACTTGTGGTTGAACTTCAAATTATAAGTCGAAATTGATTTCTTCACATTCCAAATTTACTTCTACCTGTTCTTCAAACCCTATGATGTAACCATCATCATCAATGTCTAATAGACAATCAACAGGTTCCACAATAATAACATCAAACCCAGTTGAAATAGCTTCCTTGAACGCTTTGGACTCTTGAAAACATTATTCTTCTATCTTTAGTTCTTCTAAATTTTTGCTAGTAATTTATATACAAAGTTGACTAATTGTAGTCTTAAGTTTATCAAAATTATAGTCTATAATTTTTTTTTAAGTTGTCCAAACTAGTTTGGATATTTTGTTCCATTATGGACCTTAACATAGCAATTTAAAAAGCCAAAATTAGTGGTATTACCCCCATAATACCCTCAAATAATGAATTTTGCAATGATGTTGAAAGGGAATAAAAAAATGGCTTGAAAAACGAAGTGCGTATGGCATGTGAAGCCCATGCACAGGGGACTTTGCCTGCGTGTGTGGTGGCCGTCAGCAATGAGCTTCGCTGATCTAGTTAGATTTCTCCTTCTGGTTCTAATGGCGTAGTCAATTGCTTGTTTCAATGGTTAGGGGTGTGAGATTTAGTGTAAGATAGTAGTGGATTTAGATTTTCAAGTGAGTTTTGGATGTGTGAAAGACAGTGGAAGGCGTGGATGGAGTTTTAACCGGACTCTGATCCCAAAATTGAAGTAGGACAATAGGAGAATGAAGGAGATATAGAATAAATGGGGAGATGTAAAGAGAAAATAAAGTGAAAGAGAAGAAAGGAGGGAGAGATACAATTGATAAATCCAGATAATTTTATTAATAATTAATCAGAAGCTGTTTAACCCTAACTGCTAAGGGCTTTACATAGAGTTCAAAAGATAATTTTTAATCATTTAAAATAAAGATAATATTAAATTTTAATCCCAACAAAAGATACTTAAAATATCAAATCATAGCAAAAAGATAATTATTAAAGTTTAACAAAAAGATAATTAAAGATAACAAACAAATAACTAATAAAAAAAAGTAATTTAAATATTAATTCTTATCCTAATTCTAATAAAGTATTATTTTTTATATTTATCTTTAATCCATAATTTACAAATAATTAATAATAACTTACTTATTTTTTTCCCATTCTCCATTATAAAATTTACATTTCGTTCCAACCAAAGATGTCAAATTGCATCAAATATGGCACTCTTCCCAATAATCATCTCATTTTCCTTTTCCGTATTAGTTAACATGCAATCATTCAGAATTTACAGCATTTGAATTGTTTAGAAAATATAGCAAACAACTTACTCCAGATATTTCAGACTACCTAATGCAACAACAAAAAAAGTACAAGTCTCCAAATTAGAAAATACACAGCTGATATATTTGAGGAAAGAAACCTGGCCAACACAAGCAAAAAGATACTGGTGGAAACCCTACCATGAACCACAGGTCAAATTATTAACTAAACTGCAAAAGGAACTTTGACCTTCCAAATGTGATTATAATTGGAAAAAAAATTAATTTAAAACATGAACATGACAAGCTAAGAAACCTCTACAACACAAACAAAAATAAAGCTATTCATAATCTCCCACTCAACCTTGATGGATAGTTAAAAGGACTCCAGATTCCAGAAAATATGGGAGAGAATATCAATATGTATCTCCATCATTAATTTTCATAAAAGAAAATGAAATTTTTTAGAAATGCTCAAACCAGCAATTAGAGTGCAAAAATTATGCACAGGGACAAAATCAGCAGTAGAAACGTAATGATGCTAAGAAATTAGAAAAGGTTGCAGCCCCTGCCACAAATCCCATCATAGGCCTTACAAAATATAGAGAAGAAAACATCTTATCAGTTTGCATTCTTATTAAAATCCATAGAAAAGAAGTAAACCATGACTCATATCCATTGTTTTCTTCAAACATATGACATATCTCTAATTTTGACCAAATAGCAGCTAAATATCACAAAAGTTAAACTGAACACTAATTTTACGTACTAATTATCACTAGATTAGAAACTTAAACACAATTTGTGATAATTTAAACTTTAACTAACATAAGCAAGGATTTTTCAAATGTGTAAAAAAAAAATCACAGAAAAGAAAACAGTTAATTATTTTCCCATCAGATATTCAAACATTTGTGACGTTGAACTTCTTGTTCCATTGTGTTCTTCATATTTTGTCATATGGGGCAAGAGTACCATTTGATATACCAAAAGGCCTCCTTTAGTAGAGGAATCACCTATCTGGCCGTCTCTAATATAAGGTCTCTACAGAAATGATTATTCATTGCTGCAGTCACGAAGGGTAGGAAAAATGACTGCGAGGATTCCATGACCAGAAAAAAATAATAATAATAATAATAATAAAACTTCGTAAATTAAATGTTCATAGCAATACAAGTGATGACAGGACCAGCACACACTATTTTTACATTTTAGGAGGTTAAATTTTGAATTTAGAATAAGAAGCTATTAATATTACCTATTCCACTTTTTTTGTTTCATTTTTTGCTTTTTCTGAAAGTTTTCTCTACCAAGAAAAATAAAAATCTAAAAGGAGTTTGAAATAAAATTTTGCAAATCTGTTTGTTGGAAGATTATTACAAAGGATAACAATTGCTTTTAAACGGTACCATAACTGACAACACACCTTGATGTAATGGTTCCATGTAGAATCATTTGCAGCAATCATCTTCCTTGTTTCATCCCACTCAAACCCAGCATGAGATAGTAGTTCCTTAATTAGTTCATACCATTTCTTCCAAGTTTTAAGACGATTTTTAATGTGGTCTTTTGTTATATAGGGCCCATACTTTGTATTCAAGGCTGAAACAGCTGCCTCATATGCTTCCGTCTGCAAGATTTTATCTACTTTATTCCCTTTCCTCACTTGGTCCACAAGAATCTCCCCAAGGAAATAGTCCATTTCATCTGTCCACCTTAGTTTTTTTGACTGGTTTCCAACACTTCGTATTTCACACACAGCGGTAGGATCTAAATCCCTTTTATCA
This sequence comes from Erythrophleum fordii, assembly GCA_032878935.1. Lineage (NCBI taxonomy): Eukaryota > Viridiplantae > Streptophyta > Magnoliopsida > Fabales > Fabaceae > Erythrophleum > Erythrophleum fordii. Next base: position 28,137,976 of record JAVQMF010000058.1, on the reverse strand, counting down.
ACAGTCAAGTCTACATTAATTTCTGTAGCATTGTCAGAACAGCTTGCAATTGCTTGATCATTGCCAATGATAAGACACAATTCATCATAATTCTGAATGAGCTTTGCTCGAAAAATCCTGGCATCAGGGTTTGCCTGCAGGTAACATAAGAGTATTAGACAACCGACATAAAATGCAATCTAAAGAAGTGCATATTGTATCACACAGAACGAGATTACCCTGATGTAGTCATTCCACACAGAATTATCTGCAACAACCATCTTTTGTGCATCATCCCACTCAAAGCCTCTATGAGCAAGGAGTTTCTTCAAAACCCCAAATTGCTTCCTCCATGTTTTCAGCCGATTTTTTATGTGGTCTTTGGTCAGATCAAGATGAAACTTTTCATTTAATTCATTCACAGAAGCTGCAAATGCCACAGGCTTCAAGATGTTATCTACTTTGTTCCCCTTTTTCACTTGCTCAGCAAGTATCTTGGTGAGGCAATTGTCCATCTCAGTTGTCCACACCACATACTTTACTTTCTCTTTAGCATTAGAACGGCGAGTCTGGTATGCCTTTTGATGCATCCCTGAAAATCCATAAATATGAAATGATATTTTTGCTTCTTGTTCACAATGATGAACATTTATTTTTTATCCTAAAAAAACATGAAAAAAACATTTCTAATGTCACACTTCATTTGTGTAAGGAGTAAAACGGTGCATTGGTATAAAGACTCAGGTTCAGTCTTGTCAAGAAACAATGTTCATCAAAGTGAGTTTCACAGATCTCCAATTGCTTGATAATATGAAACAATCCAAGGCTGTTCCCATAAATTACCAGTTAAAATTAATGTTACCTCCAAATAAACCTCTAAGGGAAGCTCACCATTCTTAAAATTGTGCCACATAAATTTCTAAAACAGCTTTCTGACAATCTTTGTTTAAATTGTTGATAGTGGCGATGATTAGATAACATTAATGCTCATAATATGTCTGAAAATCAACCAGTGCAAATCTCAAAATTTCCAGGAAATAGATCTGACATTGTAAAACAGAAGTTGCAAACTTATAAGACATAAAATGCGTGTACAACCAAATTAGATTGTAATGGAGGAGAAGACATAAGAATGGGCTACCAAAATAATAACCAGACTTCAGGTCTACTATCCTACTGAACCCTGCAATAAAAAGGTTGTGCCTATAATATGTAAGCCATGTCAACTGAAAGTGTGAACAACCTCAAAAAGCTATGATACCCTACTTTATAGAAGGAAAAGAGAAAATAACATTGTTAGAACTTAGAAATTCCACATATAGATATGTATGACTGGTATATTGGAATAAGAAGGCACTCTTACAATATTGTTTCTCAGAACCTTCTTTATATGCAAGTAAAGAATCACAACCAGCAGCCCAAGAGTCTTAACTCAAATGGCACTACCCTTGGACATAAGCACCAAGGGTCTTAGCAAATTGAGATAATCTGATGCTAGTCCACAAAACCATCTAATTTGGGAGGGATATCATTTATCCCCGTTGTTTTTGAAATCTATTGACAGTTTATGAACCTTTAGGCATCAACCTTCATTTTCATCAGTTAAATAGCTTCACTTTAGCTACATGGAGATGGAATCTTTCACCTAACGCAAAAGATATTCCGTGTGGCAAGGGCTATATCTAAGTAAACATACATTAAATAGTTCATGAGGTCCAGTTGTTTCAATTCTATACTACTTACACTAATCCAACATATAGTCCATCACTATATTTGAGTAAAACAGTGCAAATCATAAGTTTCATTTTCAAATCAAAGTCCATACAAATGAGGATTTAATTTTTATAACATATATGTATGTTAATACTAACTACAATCCAAACATAAATTATTAGGGGAAAACAAAATTAGCATTATCTGTTCATCAGAAATTCAGCATTTGCATACTCAAATAATACACATGTGAAAATGATGCAAAACGAAATCAAGTAACCCTTCGCCCCTAGTGTCATGCAAGCTTAAACTTTAAAAGTTAGATCTAGATAACTCCACTTCATCTTAAAACAATCTAGATAACGCCAGAAGTTCATGCACAAGAACTACACTGTGGACAAATGGACACTGATACAATCAAGCAGTGAAAAAAACATATGATAACCTAAAGGAACAGAAGCTCTAGTTGTAAGACCAAATATGAACACACAAGCTTTCTTCCCCATTTTTGAAACAAAAACTCAAATTGTAAGACCAAATATGAACACACACATGCCTTCTTTCCCTTGTCTTATATTTTATGGTCCTTTTCTTTTCTGGTTCAAATAAAACCACTACGAGTTGAACCTGGTAACTGAAATAGCTCCGGTACTGTATCAAACACAAATAACTGAGTTAATTACAAAATCAGTAACAAGAACAATATCTGAGAGTTAGAGCATGGAGAAGAAACAATTCGAAAATAATTTACCCAGCAGAAAAGTTCACAGAAACCCAGAGTCCTCTCAGATCATAGAATTCAAAAACATTCTTCATGTTACTATAAAACCAATCACATAACCTGAGCTTCATGATAATTAAATATATGCTTCCGTTCTTTCCAACATTTTCTTTGGACCCAAACAGTGAAATCAGCCATTGCCGGAAAAAATAAAACAAGCAATTAAGAATAAAATCAGAAATCAGGGGAAAATTTCAGAGAGTAGGTTGTGAAGAGAATTGATGAATAGGAAGAAAAAATCACCGGCCATGGTGGAAGAGGATCGCCGGGACTATAGTTGAATGATGGTGAGGCTTCTTTCCGGGGGTGATTTCCCACAGGCCACGGCGGAGCAGCTTTTCGCTTCTGACATTGGAATCAACTTCCTTGCATAAGGCCTAGCCTCGCAGGGATTGTTTGGTTAACATGGAATTCCTTGCATTACATTTCATAACTATGTAAATAATAAATAAATAAATAAATAAATACATCGATTTTCTGCATAAAATTATCATATTCGAGTGATATACTATAAAAACATTAGTCCTTTCTTGTGTATATAACTTCAATTGTTTTCTCCATATAATTACCCATAAGAAATTTGCCATGTTAATTTGAATTTCCAGGTTAGAAAAATATTAATAAATTCATAAAAAAATTCCCCAAATTTTTTTTTGGGATATGCACCTAGATTTTTGAATACATAATTCATACACTTTTTAAAATAATTTATATTATTATTGTTGTTTAAATTTTCAAGTGAGTAAAGAATTATTATTTGATAATTACATAGCTCAAATTTTGTTAATAATCTTATCATTAACAATCTTATTACGTATAAAAATAATATATATATATATACATACATACATACATATATATATATATATATATATTCTCTTTTTAAAGAGTTAGGTCTCTTGTTAAGAAAAAACGATAACCTATGGTCCTAATAATTAAAAAAATATTTTTATTTTAATTTCTCTTTATGTCATTTATGTATCAATTTTATAATGATAATATTTTTCAACAAAATTACTTTTTGATAATATAACTTTTTTTCATTTTTTTGTTATTTCAAGCATAAATTATTAAAAATCATAATTTATTTTAGAAAGTTATTATTTAATTAGGAATGATTCCTTATTTAACTTGATGAAAATGAATTTTCCGAAGATAATTAAATAAATCAAATATCTATATATATTGGCTTATTGATACTTTGGTCTTAATGCTGCAATATTTTAATAACTTTTTACAGAAAAGAAAAAAGTTAATGCAATTAGTATTATTTTAATATTTTCAGTATATATTTGAGGTCATAAAATGTTTATACATCATTATAAAATTACACCACGTTATCCTGCTTACAGAAAATTAAAATCTAAAACATGAGCTATTTGAGCTAATAATTCCCATGGCGAGAAGGTGAAGTTAATGTCTCGGGTTTAATCTTTTCTTTTATCCTTTGTTTTACTCTTATGTCGTGGATTCTGAAGCTAGCTTTCCTAGCACACTTGCTTTCCAAAAGAGATCTGAAGTTGCACAAGATGGTCTACTATAGTGCTCTTTTGTCCATTTAGTATTTAGAATTATTAAATATAAAAAATAAAAGATGTAAACAAAATAAAATAATTATATTTAGTATGATATAAAAAAATGTAAATGTTTTTATTTATATATTTAATTAGATAAAAATAGTATAAGAATAAAAAAGTATAATTAAAAAATAACTCTTATATCTTTACTTAAAAGTAATGTTAAAAAGGAAATTATTCTTGATTCACAGAATTATGAAATGGAAATAGATTTTTTTTTCCAATTTAATAAAATGGGTATTAAACAAGATTATTAACAAATTTATTCTTTTTTCCTTTCTACTTCTTGCTATCAAATTGGACATAAAGCAATGAAAAATGTAAAAATCAAATGCAATGACTATTGCACGTGCTCGTGAACAATTAAAGTGAAGTAAACATTTATGTGTACTTTTTTATATTTTATTATTAATTTTTTAATTAAAATATAATAAAGATATAATTTGTTTAAAATAACATAACAAGTGTATAATTTTTTTTATAAATATATGATTTTTTATTAAATTATGTATTTGTTATATTTTAATTCAAAAATTATATATTAATTATGTTTTAATTAAAAATTTTAATAATAATATAAAAAACTACATTTAAATCAAACACTTAAAATAATAATAAGCATATCACGTGTGGGGCTTTTGGAGTATTTGTAGGTGGACTCTTTATAGGATTATGATAATTTTTCTTGGGTTGATAGCAATAATCAAAGGTGCATGTGGCAGGGGATTATTGGCTTTGTAATTTGCGGCAAAAAGAGTGCACAGGCCTGGCAACTCACAGTGCATCTTTCCCAAGTAAGTTATCATATGAGGCCTCTTTGAGCTTCCTAACCAAGAAGTAATAAAGCAAACTTGAATTGGGCAAAATTTAATAAACTAAAAAGTACTATTTATAAAAGTAATATTTAAGCCAAACTCGGATGGAGGCAAGGTACACGTTGAACTTGGATGGATTCTATCAACTTGGCGAGGCAACTTATTAAGTTACCAACTTTTTATTTCATACATGAAGATTTTTTAAACATTTAATTATATATAAATTAAACATAATGATAAAAAATAAATAAAAAAATATACAATAATAAATGAAAAATATTATATAACAATAAAAAATATATTACATTAATATTAAAAATATAAAAATAATTATTCCAAATGACTTTCTATATTACAACGAGACTTTTTGCTTGTTTGGTGTGATCTCTACAGACCCACTCTTATTGTTGTTGTTATTGTTCCTCTTATAATGGGTTGTTAGCGTTGACTACAATTGAAAATTTTAAATCTAAGCAGAGGAATTAGCACATATAATGTTACAAAATCTAGTTGCTACAATCCTCCCAACTCAAAGTAACAATTGATTTATGTATCACTAAACGTAGATAGTTAAAAAAATAGGTCTATAAATTATTCAAAAGTGTTCCAAACATCTATTGGGGCATCAACATAAGTATTTGGGCATTGAGTAAGTCAAAGTGTGACATTAGCAATGGTGGCATGTAATAAGAGGCATCAGCACCTCTAAAGTCACCAAATTGGCTGACTAGCATAAAAGAAAATGAACCAGTCATGCCAAAGTCTTGCAACACCACTGTTGGAAGATATAGAAAGGAAGTGACACCTATGACAAGTGCAAATGAGGTCATTAGACCAACATGTTCAACATTAGACTACTAGGTTGAAAGATAATTTTTACGTCTTTTATTTGACTAGCTTGTCAAAATTGGAGGCTTCGTTAGATTGGGTGCCAATTCAACAAACTAAGAGAGCAACAAGAACCATTGTTCATTGAAAGCAAGCAAAATATTTATAGAGTATTGGCTAATAGTTTTATGAAAATTTGTGGACAAAGGATCTTGTAAATGCAGCCTAAAGAGGTCATTTACTAGATTGGCTTAATAAAAAGTAATGAAACATTGAATTTCAACATAATATATATTAAAAAAAGAAAAATAACAATGCTAATAACTATTTAAAGTTATATGTATGGCTACTAGCAACACTCAATGGTTGAATCTACTACTAAGTATATCTCTAGTATCATCGCATGTACTTGGAGGTGTGATCAAATGGCTCATTAATAGTAGGAAATTAAGATATAACAGCTCAATATACATACCATTCTTGGATGAATATGCCATGTTCTACCACCCAATTCACCTAGGTTCTTCCTTAAAGTTGTTAAGCATTAAGGACATGCAACTAGATTGGTCATTGAGGGAATGACTAATGTCGACCAAATTGGTATAGGACATAATTTTGATGGTATCACTTTATGATATAGAAGCATATGAGTGGGATTAAAGTAATCTAAATATTTAAAGATGTCAAGTAGTACCCTAAAATCAATTTGCACATGCTTTGTGGCTGATATGGGTGCCAAACAATTTATGGGCAATATGGATGAAATAGTAAGATATTAAAAAATGTTAAACATATGATGCATATAAAGAATTCAAAAAAGGCAACACATCTCGTTGTCCCTTTTCACATCTTGTAAAGTCCTGTACTAGCGAAGGGCTCATACACTTAACACGAGAAGGTTATTCAACATTCTTTCATTTATTACAATTAGCAAGCATATTTAGAAATATATGGAGCTAACATAGTTGCAACAACATGTGAATTTTAACTGTAATTCATCTCAAAGCTCAAAGGTGGAAGTAAAAAATACTTCTTAACATGAGGATTAGAAGTCAACAGGCTCTCTGATATAAGTATAAGGAATCAATCCCATGCCCATATATGCAACAGTGTTAAGCATTCGTCTATCTTATGCTCATTCTTGTATATTACATTGTAAAGCTTTCTATAAAGGTGAGCCAACACTGTTGATCTCTAATTATGTTGACCAACCTACTAGAAGTTTGATAATAATGAAAGGTACATCAAATAAACTTTGTAGCTGGATATAAGCATGCATGAATTGACACACAGTCTCATCTTCCACATCATCTAGTAGCTTTACAAAGTTCTTGACCAACTAATTGATGCTCAATCACTTCTTATTAATTTTATCAATCAGTGGTCTTATCCTAAGGAGCCACTCACACATATCTAACCAAGAAAAATGCATCCCACATATAATAAGATCCCTCTCACATAGTAGGCCTAACTGCAAAGTTATGTCCTCAAAGGTGATTACACACTCTCCTCAAATAGTGTGGAATGTGTGTGTTTTTGGATGCCACAGCTCTATAAGGATGCTGACAAGCGATGGATTATACTCAAATTGGTTGGGTCCATTATTCCTTTAGGATGTCTACAATCTAACTAACTGCTTTCGCTTGTATAGTTACCATCTCAACCAATTTCTTATCCATGACCTAACGTTCTTATGTGTAACCTATTCAGTAAAATCAATAACTTTAAAATTAGCAACTAATCAACTACAATATATATGGTCATTCAAAAAGGAGAAACACACCAATGTTTTTCAACTTTTGCTTTAGATGCAATGACTTAAAGTGCATGTGTAGATTGTTAACCATATAACAAAGATGGAAAATATTGTGACCATATGGTGGTTGTCAACTAGTCCATAGATTAACAATAGTTTTTAGAATTGACATATGTTTATTGAATATCAAACAAATCTCATGTTTTTCTAGAACCACTCACCTATGTAGGTTGAAAAAGAACTATATCCATATTGCTTATGTCTTTTTTTTTTACAATTGCAAAGGTAAGGAGCACCATCTGTTAATCACCATCTTGTGTTGTTGTCATTAAGAAGGTCTCTTTGTATTTGTTGTAAAAGAATGTTTCATCAATTTGAATCATCAACTTTAGGTAATCAAATGTATAAGGCTTGAATGCCTAAAGTACACATTAGAACACCATCACTGGCTTACTAATATAACTATTTTGTGGACTTTGTTTGGTCAAGAACTTAACATATGAGTTAGGCATAAAATATTGAATGGAGACTAACCATCTAAGCAAGATAGCATATGAGCTCTCCTAATTCCCAAAAGCAACTGTGATGACCTTATGTTTTACTTTCCACTCCTTCTCATAAGGCACCATATAACCAAACAAGCTTTTCATTCACTAAATGATTTGTCCAATTGAGACATCAGGTATTTCAGTTATTATTGCCATAATATATGATGATAAGGTATGTGTCTAATTTTAGGTGACCTTGCAATAATGTCACAAGCAAGTAAGTATATGGACCTCCATTTTTGTTATTTGGCAGTATGATTTCTTATCCTTGTCTCTTTTGCATGCCTTTACCTACCATATGCAACAAGTGCCATTAATAAAATGACATTTTTCGTATTTTTTAAATGTCAAATATTTGTTAAAAGTGTAGTATACTTTTATAAAATATAATTTAATAGTATGGTGCAGTGTCTTTTGAGTTAGATACTATAATCCCATGTACAGCTCTTAGTTGTTCAAAATCATTTGATTGTCTACTTACTCAAAATCATCACCCCTAGCTAAAGCCATATTAACCCATAAGGAAAAAGTAGCACCTAGGTTGACATACTAGGGCATTAATTTAATTTGAATGGCATTAGATGGATCCTTTCCAACTAGATCATCACTCTTTTTTCATACTTATCATCCTTATCATCATCACTATCACCATCATCGTCATCATCATGAGGGTTTAGTTCGACATCGTATTCCTCTTCATTTTCAAAGTCCTTTGTCACATTTTCTTCTGAGTCAATTAGATAATAAGGTTCAATAAAGCCAAGTCTGGTAGAGAAGAACTCAACTATGAACTAAGCTCAATCGATTATATGTGATGACGTTGAGTATAAGTTGGTACTGGATGTTAAACAAGATAACCATCACTAAGAAAGGGGTGAATTGGGTGTTTATAAAAATTTTGGTTATTTTCAAAAAATTTTATCAAAATACTTGTTATTAAGGTTGCTTTGAAAGATAATAAGCAAAATATATATATATATATATTAATTAAGGAAAACTTTATATGAATATTTGGAGTATAAAAAGTACAATTTTTATTCCTAAAAATAAAGTACTTAATAATATATACAATTAAACTTGATGCAAAAACTTGTTTTCACGTAAACTAGAATAATTTCATAATCTTTTCAACAATTAGTTTACTTGAGATGTACGTAGGTAAATGTATCTAGTAACAATTAATCAATGCTTCTTGTAAAATATTATCATAAAAAATAGAACATCAATTAAAAAACTTGAAATATAAAGAGAGTAGGGATAAAGAAAATACAAACTCAGATTTAATCTGATTTAGGTCCAACTTAAGCCTACATCCAGTCTGCACACTTCAACTTTAGATGTTTCCACTAATTCCATAAATTTAATTGGGCAATTGCAAGCATTTACAATATTCTATTTAATCTAAAATTATTTCTTACTTTAAAATAAAGCACTCCTCCCTTCTTAAAGGATAAACTCTTCAAAAGCTCTTTTACTCTTGTTTTCTTTTATAAGGGATACACCACTCTTGCCTTACAATAATTTTAGAAAAATAGCATAGCTTAGAAATTTTTTTTAAAAAAGTAGATATATAAGATGAAGCATTAAGAACTTAAAATGATGGAAATTTTTACAAGATTTGGCTTAAGAATGATGTTTTCTCTTTCTAAGGATCAAAGATAAGTTTAACATCATATTATAGCTCATATATGTCATCAAAAACATGCTTGGAAGGCTATATTTATTGCTTATAATGAAATATAGTTGTTAAATAGCCATTACATACTTTAAAAGCTGCTCTTACGGCTATAGTTGACTTTTGGGGTTGTACTAATCAATTGCTGTACAACATATGACTGTTAACTTGGATTTCTAGGGATTAATCAACTGGTCAACCATGAACGGTTGACTAATTGTGTTTGAGAGCACCAAATGCCATTTGGGACAAAATCGGTTAATTGATTTCAAAGTCAGTCAACTTATTAACACAGATTCAACTTCAAATGGTCCTATCTTTATCATTTTAACTTTCAAGTGAATGACCTATGTTGAAAAGCCTTTCAAATCTATTTTTTGATACAATGAATTTCATTTCAAAATTTTGAATATTTGTAAAATATGATCATAAGAGTGACCAAAGGTCAAAATAAAGTTTTATGTAAAATCTATATCTTACTATTCAACTTTGAATAATCATAACTTTTAATTTACACTTATTTTTTAGTAAATAAGCCATATTTGGAAAGTTATTTGAGTTTATTTTCTAATTCAATTAGTTTCATTTCCAAATTCCATATATTTTGTGAGATATGATCAAAAGAGTGACTAAAGGTTAAAATAGAATTTTATGTAAAATCTATATCTTACTACTTAATTTTAAATAATTATAACTTTTTAATTTAAACTTCTTTTTGAGTGAATAAATCATCTTTAATAAACTATTTTAGTATATTTTCAAATGAAACAAGTTTCATATCAAAAATTCATATAGTCTATAAGACATGATAAAAATAGTGACCAAATGTCAAACTTAAAGTTTTTTGTAAAAAACTATATCATAATCTTTTAGGTCTAAACACATATTTTGAAAATCAAAATGTCTTGAACCAATAAATGTAAATCTGTCATTGAATTTCACATAAAAATTCTTAGCTTATTTGAATCTATTGGCTATGTTGATGCAACCAAGTTTCCAAATCTTCAAAGCTTTAAATTCTTCAATTCTTGGAGCATCATTTCTTTATACTTGCTATTTCTTTGACTAAAGCATAATATTGATATTCCATTCTCCTCACTTCAATGCCCACTCTTCTTTCTTTGGATCATCCTACATAAAAAAATATTTAACTTATAGACTAAATAGTTACTCCAATTCATATTTTATAAATATGCATGATGTAATAGCATTTAATGTAATATAAATAATCTTATCATACATATGAGATTCTTATAATTTATATATCCAATTTAAATTATATATATAACCTTAAAACTTATTGAATATATTACAAGTAAACATATCTTAGACATAAGAGACAAAATATAATTTAATAATAAAGTACTACACGTTAATTATTAAACAAGTAAGCTTATATTAATACTATATTTGTTAACATTTTTTATCATTAAAATTTATAACATAATTAGAGTAAGCAATCTTCTTTATAATCATTCATGACTTATAACAATTAAGTAAGCACATATTGATATTGTATTTATAACTTATTTGTCACATATTTATTGTACATTTGTCATTATTAAAACCTATAACATAGAACCTTAAGGCTAAAAGTGGAAAAAATGAGTCAACATTTGTAGGTTATGAAAAGAAAATGGAAGCTTGTTCATCGATGTCATACACATGTATGAGGCAACGATTAAGATATTCATATATAATTTTTATCACACTCAATTGGGATAAAACACGTAAGTGTCCTTCTCATATCTTTTGAACATCAAAATCATCTTTTAGAATAGTCGTTTAGTACCATGTTAGATTTAGTAACATTGGGAATTTATATATCAAATTAGATACAACCTGATTGGATGAAAGCCATAACTTTTGACTAATCACCTATTTCAACATTTCTAATGTAATGTCTATATTAATTGTTATTATTTTCAACATAATACATTAAAATGTCGTACTTTGAATACTTTTATAAATTCTTCCATTTATATAAATGCAAACAAACTTATTTATTCTGGTAATTTTTTTTATACATTCATGTCTTTATATAATAACTCATTTCATATAAATAATATAGTTTCCTTACTAATATAACTAATATAAACAATTTTCTTTTTATAATATTTAGCAATGTATTAAATATTTATATTTTCCTCATTTAATTTTTTTTAAAATTATCTTTTTTTATTATTTATAATTTTTATAATTTTTCACTTATATTTTAATTTCTTAAACATAATGTGATTTTTAAATATCTTATTTTATTAAATAATTATTTTTTATTTTCCTAGTTTAATTTTTTAATATTGTTTTTCTTCTTTTAACAAATTTATTTCTAAAATATCCTAATTTCTAAATTAGACTTATTTTTCACTATATTTATAATTTTTAATTTTAGGCAATTTCTGAAAATAATTTTTTATTTATATATTTTTAGATATGTTTATAAAAATATCATATTTTTAATGCTAATTTCTTAAACATTATATAATTTTTAAATATCATATTCTATTAAGGAATTATAAATATATTTTCCTAATTTAATTTTTTAATATTATTGTTTTTATTTTTACAAATTTATTTCTAAAATATCCTATACTTGAATATTCATTTTTTTTACTTGTATGTTGATTTCTTAAACATTAAATTTTCATTTATTTATACTTACAAAATATTTTTACTTATACTATAGCCAAAATGGAAATTAAAAAATATTACCATAATAGTAATATATAACAAAAATAAAAAGTTAAAACGTAGTAAAATAACTATAAAAAGCTTATTTTTATATACATACAACACTAACAAAAAATTTGTATGGAAATGTAATTCAAAAATAATCATTTATAGTATTTAATAGATAAATTTAATACTAGTAGATAATATAAAAAATGTAAAAATACATCTTGCATTATTAAGGAAAAAATAATACTTACCTTAAATGTTTAAAAATATTACAAAAATTGATAGTGTATACTTAATGTGTTTTGAAATTTTCCCTACAAAAACACCAACAACAACTTTAGCAACTTCAAGATGAGAGAATGGTTGGCTAGAGAGAATAAAGGCAAATTCAAAAGGAGAAGAAGCTGATTTATAGCCAACATCACTAGGGACATTATGGAAAAAATACTTGTTTACATTATCTTCCATTTTTTCACATTTTCCATCTAGTCCAATTGCATGCCATTTGTCATAAAAATCCCTACTAGCTAACCAAATTATGCCAATGTGTTAACACTTACTTTACTGAGTATTTTATTTGTTATTTTTTTCTCTTTTATTAACATAAAGTCCTAGTTCAAGGCAATAACAAGTGGAATAAATTTAAAAATTTTTCTTTACTTCTTGCACATATTACCTATAAAATCTCAATTTGTCATTTATCATTACATAATATAATACTTTTCTAATTTGGCCATCATGAAACTCACGTGGCCAAACTTGTTAGCTTTATACAATAACCTATTTTCTCTTTACATAAAACGTAACTAGATTATTCTTAAGGAACATAATCATGCTTTATTTTAAGCTTACAAAACCATATGGTATTGCCTAAGAATGGTGCCATTTATGGCTAGCTCCATACTCAACAAATTCATTATAATTGGACATTCACACCATGCGTTTGCCTATATGCCATTTCTCTTAGTCACACTTGGCAAAGTGGACAATTATAGGCTTTAAGCCATTTCCAACATACCTCTTCATTGGTACCTAATTGATCATGGTAACAATAAAATACACTACATCTTTTATGCATAGCTTAGCCATAACATAAAGTTTACTTAATAACTTTGCACATAAAATTAACTTGCAAAACTACTAAAAAATAATCCACTATAATTGGCCAACATTACAATTAGATACATGATTAGTTTCCTGCCAACATTAATTATCAAGAGACCTTACTCTAATATCAAGAACTTAAACATATTATATAATATCCCATATTGGATAGGAGGATCCTGGGTTGAGTCCATATAAGTGGGAATGGTGCTCTTTCTCTTAGCAATGTGTTTTGGTTTGTCACTGATTGAGGTGATCTGATGAATGAAATCCCACGAGGTTAATATGTCGGGTGCTATAATGGGGACAATATCACAAAGGGCTCTGCATGGTATTTGGTATTAGAGTCGACCTACCTGTATGTGCAACTTAAGGACAAGTTGGCACCAATGGGGGTGGAATTTAATGTCTCACATCATATAGGAAGATCTTGGGCTAAGTTCATATAAGTGGAAGTGATACTCTCTCTCTCGGCAACGTGTTTTAAGTTGTGACCAATTGAGGTGACCTTAGGAAGAAAGCCCAACCAAGCTAATGTGTTGGGTGCGTTCTGCATAGTATTTGATATTAAAGCCGACCTAGCCGTCTATACAACTCAAGGATGAGTTGTTCCAAAGAGGGTGGAAAGTAATGTCTCACATCGAATAGAAGGATCTTGAATTAGGTCCATATAAGTGAGAGTAGTACTTTCTCTCTTGGTGACGTGTTTTAAGTTGTGACCAATTGAGGTGACCCTGGGAACAAAACCCAACCAAGCCAATGTGTTGGGTGTGTTCTGTATAGTATTTAGTATTAGAGACGACCTAGCCATATATGTAACTCAAAGACGAGTTGTCCCCAAAGGGGTGGAATGTAATATCCCACATTAGATAAGAGGATCTTGAATTAGGTTCATATAAGTAGGAGTGGTACTATCCCTCTTGGTGATGCGTTTTGGGTAGTGACTGATTGAAGTGACCTTGGGAACAAAACCTTATTAAGCCAATATGACGAGTGTCATAATAGGAACAATATCACCAAAGGCTCTGTATGGTATTTGGTAGCAGAACAGTACCCTCAAGCAATGCAATTTGGGTTATAACCGATAGAGGTAACTTTAGGAACTAAACCCCACCAGGCTAATGTGTTAGATGCTATAACAGAGACAATGTTGCCAATGGCTCTATATGGTACTCACAAAATCCCACCAGATTAATGTGTTAGGTGCTATAATAGAGACAATATTGTCGAGGGTTTTATATGGTATTTGGTATCAAAGTAGTACCCTTAAGTGACACATTTTTTGTTGTGACTGATTAAGGTGACTTTGGGAGCAAAACTACACTAAGCCAATGTGTTAGGTGTCATAATAGGGACAATATCGCTAATGGCTTTGTATGGTATTTGATATCAAAGCTGACCTAACCGTATGTGCAACTCAAGGATAAGTTAGCCCCAAAAGGGAGTGAAATATAATGTCTCATATCGAATAAGAGGATTCTAGGTTGAGTTCATATAAGTAGGAGTGGTACTTTCTCTCTCGGTAACACATTTTTGGTTGTGACCAATTAAGGCCATCATTGGAACAAAACCCCATTAGGCCAATGTGTCCAGTGCCATAATAGGGATAATATCATTGAAAGATTTGTATGATATTTGGTATCAAAGTGATACCCCCCCAGGTGACACGTTTTAGGTTATGGCCAACTGAGGTGACCTTAGGAAAAAAAACTTTATTAAGGCAATGTATTGGGTGTTGTAACAGGGATAATATTGTCGAGGCTTTATATGGTATTAACAAAACTCTATCAGGCTAATGTGTCGAGTGTCGTAATGAGGATAATATTGCTGAGAACTCTATATGGTTTTGGTATCAGAGCAATACCCCTGGGCAATGTATTTTAGGTTATGCCCGATTAAGGTGACCTTGTAAACAAAACCCAACTAGGCCAATGTGTCTAGTATCGTAATAGGGATAATATCACTAAAGGCTTTGTATGGTATTTGGTATTAGAGCCAAAGCCATAATACTCTCGGTGGTGTGTTTTAGGTTGTGACTAATTGAGGTGACCTTGGGAACAAAACACTACTAAGCCAATGTGTTAGGTGTCATAACGAGAATAATATTGCTGAGGGCTTTGTATGGTACTTGGTATCAGAGTGGACTTAGTTTATGTGCAACTCAAGGGCAAGTTAGCCTCAAGGGGGTGAAATGTATTGTACCCCATTAGATAGAAGGATCCTGGGTTAGGTCCATATAAGTGAGAGTAGTCCTCTCCCTTTTTGCGATACGTTTTAGGTTATGTCTAATTAAGGTGATCTTGGAAACAAAACCCTATCAGCCCAATGTGTGGGGTGCCATAATAGGAACAATATTGCCGAGAGCTCTATATGATATTTGGTATCTGAGCCAACCTAACCATATGTACAACTTGAGGACGAGTTGGCCCTAAAGGGATGGAATGTAATGTCCCATATTGGATGGAAGGATCCTGGGTTGGGTACTTTCCATCTTGACAATGCATTTTAGGTTGTGACCAATTGAGGTGACCCTAAGAAATAGGAACAATATCACTGAGGGCTCTATATGGTATTTGGTATCAGAGTTAGCTTAAATGTCTATGCAACTCAAGGATGAGTTAGCCTCAAGGGGGTGGAATGTAATGTCCCACATTGGATAAGAGGATCTTGGACTAGGTCTATATAAATGGAAGTAGTACTCTCCCTCTTGACAATACATTTTGGGTTGTGATGGATTAATGTGACCTTGTGAACAAAATCCCACTATGCCAATGTGTTGGGTGCCATAATGAGGACAATGTTACCAAGGGCTCTATATAGTATTTAGTATCAGAGTAGTAGCCTTCGAGTGATGCATTTTAGGTCATGACCAATTGAGGTGACCTTGTAAACAAAATTCCACTGTCGGATGCCATAGTAGGGACAATATTGCTAAGGGCTCTGTATGGTATTTGGTATCAGAGTTGACCTAATTGTATGTGCAACTTGAAGATGTATTGGCCCCAAGAGGGGTGGAATTTAATGTCCTACATTGGATTGGAGGATCCTGGGTTAGGTCTACACAAATGGCAGTGGTACTTTCTTTTTTGGTGACGTGTTTTGGGTAGTGACTAGTTGAGGTAACCTTGGGAACAAAATTATACTACACTAATGTGTTGGCTGTCATAACAAGGACAATATTGTCGAAGGCTCTATATGGTATTAACCAACATACAAACCCATTCCTTTAACTGATATTATCCCTTTTACAACACCCTTCATAGGTAGGGGTTTTGTTTCTTTGTAGTTCTAAGCCTCTTTCTAGGCTGCTCCCTTAAAAACACATGGCTATTGGAGGGAGATCACACCTCGACTTATATGTGCCTAACCTAAGACCTTCCTCTTTGATATGGGACATTACATATCATAACCCAAAACTTGCCTTGAGAGAAAATACAAAGAATTAAAATAACCATCCCCTTGCCATAAGTTACTCTTGGCCTTAACATAAAAATAAAGACTAAAGCTTACTCAATTTTAGATTCTCATTATAACATAATTCCATAACATATGCCCTAGGTTACCTAGTTTAGTATATGCATGCATTATAACTAAAATGCATTCTTATGCCAAACTAAATGCACATACAACTACTACAACGACATTTGTGCCATTTTAATTATTTACATATTCTTACATTTCATAATACTACAAATTAGCACTAAAATTTAGCCCAAAATTTTTCAAAGTATATTGTACATAATTACACCAAAATCGAATTGTATACATAAAAAATAACTGCTAATGATTCTTAGTCATCATAAGGCAACTTGCTTGCCTTTATCCTTACTATTGTTATCACTTGGCGTGGGTTAGTTAATAGATAAATGGGTGAAATTTCATTCAATGTATTCACATTATCACTCAATCAAGAGGAATACAAGTATGTATAAACAAACATTTTAGAATCTCTAGAGTTGGTATAAAATATACTTTAGCAAATGGCCATCAACTATAAAACATGATCTTAACTAGGTTTGGAAAGAGCTACTGTGCTTAATTTCCCTTTTTCATCATATTTGATGCTGCAAGGCATAACTAGCTACAAGGGCATATAAAAACATAATATGCATGACTAACTTACAACATAAAAACATAGGCATCATAAAACATACATCTCATACAAGCATTTCAATCATTAAGTAACAAATAGGCATGGAAGTAATGGAGGAATTGCTACCTTAGGAAAAGTCAAAACCTAGTACCATAAAACTTTCACTCCTCTTACTTACTAGGAACACTTCTCAGCCAAGATTCCCAATGAGCAATCAATTACCTAAAACATCAAGTTAGGCAAGAACAGGAATAACTAATGTAGTAGCTAGTTCAAAACATCACTTTACAACATTTACATATTCTAAGCTCCCTTTAAGCATGCTTTGAAACCTTTAATTTTATCTTAACTTGCTAAGCTTTTCATACAATCATGTCAGAACTTAAGATGTATAATTTCAATATTCAAACTAGGTTAAAACTCATTAGAAAAAATTGTTATGACACTTAGCTCATCTTGCCCTTCACTTAGGCCAAAAATAAAACTTTCAATTGACAATGACTTTCATAAATATCAAGCTTTCTAAATTTATAATTTTAGCTTAACAAAACGCTTTTAATGTCCTATTAGTTCAATTTTTTCATTACCATTACTTATCTCTAACTTCCCTTTTTGGTCACTTTTCTAGTATATATATCATAACTAAGGTTAATACTTCTTCTTGATTCTAGCTTCACATTCTCAACTTAATCAACTTCTTAGGTCATATTTAATTCATCATAACAGCCCATCTATATATACCAAAATCAAATATCATAGTACTCATATAAACCACACTTTTAGGTAAGATCCTAAGATTTGCATAAAGTTAGGCCATTCATTTCTTTTTCTTGATTATAATCTCATTTTGATAATATAAACAATATTCTTTAATCATAATGGACTCAATTTGACAACCATAACACTAACATTCTATAACAATTGCCAAGTTACCCAATTAGGCCATACTTTCAAGCAAATTTTCAATATTACATAATTATAGGAATTTGGCAAAACTAAAACTCAATTTTAACTCTTAATTACCCAATTATGCCTTTTTTATCTCAAATTAAACAATTAATCAATCTTGCAATTAGCTTCCCATGACCAATTATGCACCTTAGATTCCCTCATTTGAAAATTTTCATTTAACCCATTCAAAAATCATGTCTAAAACATACTTTTATACTCTTAAATATCATACTCAAGCAAGAGAATTGTCACATTCAGCCCTCACCTCCATGATTGAAAGTTAAAAGGAATTAGTGGGTCCAAAACATAAGTTTTCTTGGTAAAAAACTTACATGAAAATTCTTAGCACTTTGTCTTGACCTTTTTGCATCAACTTTCACCTTAAGAGGAGCTTTTCAGTAGATCATGTCTAGGCATAAAACTTATCCATTAAGGATGAAATTTATATCCTTAGAAAGCTCTTGAAGAAAGGAGAAACTTTCATAACCAGGGGGAAGGTTAAAAGTGGCAAAATTTCACATAAAGATCTTGGTTTTCATTTCTCTCTCTTTTCTCTATTTTGCCTCCACTTTTATGCTTCAATTTTCTAATTTTTCTCTTTCTTGTTTCATTTGAATGGGATGGCAGCCAACGGAGAAGAAGGAAACCAAAAACTAAGTGTTAGGTGCACATCTTTTAAGACATGAAAATGATACTTCATTGGTCAAATTTATCCTTAATTTGAATTTTACTTTAATTTAACTCTTCATGCTTGTATTTTCTAAGTTGTTCTATTAATTAATATATTTTATTAGCTCTCATACCAAAAGAAAAATAATTATTTGGCCTATAGTCTATTTGGTATGGCTTTTGGGCCTCAAGCAGACTTTTTTCCTATTTTCTCTATTTTAACTAGGCTTTTACTCCTTTTTATCTATTTTCTTACATTTATCTTAAGGTTTAGCCCATTATGAAAATAATCTTTGACTGAAGATTTGAATAAATAGCTCTTTGATTTGACCCGTTAACTCATGACCAGTCAAATTAGAGAGCCTACAACATATGAAAGTTGGCTAAGCCTCAACGCAAAACCTATGGCTTTAAGTTCCATGTGGCAAAGAGTTTCACATGACATTAAATTTCAAACTAATGATTTCAAGTTTCACGTGATAGCGAACTTGGAGATTATGTCTCGAAGTTTGTTCTCAATTTACATAAACTCAGAGCTAATTAATTTGAGTTCAAACAAAGTATTGCTTTTTCAATGCAAAACTTATTACTTTTTTATCTTTATTTTTTTGGTTACTTTATAATAAAAAAAAGGCCTATTTGGATAATGTAATTTAATGTGGCCAATCTTATTGTATGTTTGACTTATTAGACCTTGGATTTTCTACAATAATTATAGAAATATTTAAAAGAGAGATAGAAAACAGAAAGTAAAATACATATAGGTAGATCTTATTAGGCCCCATCTTCCATTTTCTTTCTCATTCTAACTGAATCTTGAACAATACTGCAAGGGATCCATATCCTTATTAGGCAAAAGAGATCTAACTTGATCTAATAATTTAGTATGGTGAAGCCAATTCAAGGCATATAAGGCTTAATGCCAAAATCCCATTCATCTTACTCTTCATTTAAATTTATTCATTTAAAACAATTTACCCTTGCACATTTCCTAAAAATTTTTTATAGTTGTGATTTAAGATTTCAACATTGTCAGGTGTTTGTTGCCAGAGCCTTATTTAGGATTTTCTTTTTCCTTAATGATTTAAAGGTTTAAGAATTAGATTTGTTATTCTAACTTTAAAATAAAGCACATTGTTTACTAATAAAGAATTATTATTAAAATGAAAAAACTACAAGAAATCAATGTTTTTCTTGTGAAAAATTCTAGTGACATTTATGTAGAGAGAAATTCTTACAAAAAATCTTATGGAATTTGTTATAATTTACAAATTTTTCATTGTTTTTATGGTAAATTCTCGTAGGTTTTTTCCATAAGAAGTTTCTAAGTAAATTTTGAGAGAAATACCATGACAAAAATGCCACAGTATAGTGTGAATAAGGTATTAATGATTTTTGTGGATCTTTTCTAAGAGGAAAAAAGATTCAATAATTTTTTTTAACTCTTTAGAAAAAATACAATGAGAAATGCAGAGAGAAATGTTTTTTTTACTATTCTCACGATAAAATATCAAGAGAATTCTCTCGATATTTTATCATGAAAATAAAAAATTTAAAACTTTTTCTAATTCTCACAATAAATTACTATGAGAAGTTAAAAAATTATAACTTTTTTTTTATTTTTACAATATTTCATTGTGAGAATAAAAAATTAGATATTTTTTTTCTAATTCTCACAATATTTTTTTTGTGATCATTACTATGAGAATTTTGAATTTTTTTTTGCAAAATTTAAAAGGAAAAATATTATTTATTCTTACAATATTTTTTTTGAGAGAATTAAACAAATTTGTGTGAGAAATAAAAAAAAATTTATTTCATGAGAAATATTTTTTTTATTCTCATAGAATTTTTCCATGAGAAATAAAAACATTTTAATTTTTTTTATTTCTTGTAGTATTATTCTATGAGAAGAGAGAACAAAAATTTCAAAAAATTTAAAATTCTTTTTAAAAACCTAAATTTTTTTATTCTTACAAAAGAATACTGTAAGAAATATTTCTTATGAATATTTTCCTAACTAATAAAAAAATTTATAAATTTTTTCAGTTTTGACCCATGAGGGGGGAGAAAATAATTTCTCATTTATTCATAATATGATTCCTCACTTGTACAACACTCCACTGATTTCTCCTCACTCCAGTTCTTAATTTCTCTCTTCTCTTCTCATGTGTATCTTTGACTTTGGTCATTATCTAGCTGTTGTGCCACCTTCAATGGCATGCACCCATTCACCATAGCCCTTCCCTTTATCTGTCATGCCTAGGCCTATGGGGTAAGTTGTGTAGTGCCAAATCCATGGAAGTGAGCTCTCCTTCAACGCTTTTCAACTTTTTCTACACCTTCCTTTCTTCCTTCTTCCATTTCTAGTCTTATTCTTTCTTAAATGATGGCTATTGATGCAGGAAACTCTCCTTCCTTATTATTGTTATTGAATCATTTTTTGGTTGGACATTTTAATGTTAGTTGTATTTACTTGTTAAGGTTTCTTTTAATAATCTTTAGACATAGAAATAGAAATGGACAAGAAAAATATAGCCCAAAGATTTTAAGATAAGGTATTGATCGTTATGGCTTCCACCCAAGGAATTGGTTTCGACATAGCCTAAAGGCTTGGCTTGTAGGGCACATTTATTGTCATCTCTTCTTGAAAATAGGTTGCTCACTTCTCTTCTTTTCTTTAATATAAAATCTTCATAAATGTTGCCATTCCAATCATGCTTTTCTTGCTATTATATGAAGGAGGAAGATGAGAAAATTAAACAGATATCTTTACATGTTTACTCTCAGGTGCCCCAACTAAAATATGGCTAGAAATTTTTAAAGAACTTTTTAATCAATTACTAACTTGCAAAACATTTCACTCTTTATTTTTTATTAAAAAAATTGATAACAATAAATTAAAAATTGTTCCTAAGTTTGGTCCAACTAGTATTTGTTATAGAAGAGTAAAGGTTTCTTTATTGTTGATTCATCTTTGCCTCAAAAGTTGAAGGGGAATATTGGTGATAATTGTTAGAGAAAAAAGCTAATCTTTTTTTATGATCTTTTTCATGCTTTTTACAATCGTAAAAAAAATCATTTGATACTTTTATAGTGATGTTTATTATTAAAAATATTTCCCTCTTTGGTTTATTTACCACAAAAAAATGTAGATGAGGTTGTTGAGAAGCTTAAAGCTCAAGGAATTGAAGTGTTGGCTATTGTTTGCCACAACTTGAATGCACAACAAATGAAGAATTTGATAGACAAAACTGGTTAGGTGATGATTTCTTCAGTAGTTAATTGATAACTACAAAATTTATTCATTAAGAAATTATCTTGTTAAATAGAAGTCTCAAATTGATTTAATTATGGTAGTCCAAATTTAATTAATATTTATATCTATTTACTATAAGCATATATGTTAGTATGTTATTGCACGCTAAGCATTATAAATTAATTCTATAGAAGAATTAATCTAATTAGATTTTGTCATTGTATAATGTTGAATGTAGATTTATTTGGTAATTTAATTTCACCTTGCATCATGTGCTAGGGTAAAGTCAATGAGGCACTTAATACAACTTTAATTTCATTATTTATAACCAGATCTTGGTTAGGCCTTGCTTGTGTGCTTATTAACTAAGTTGCAAAGTTTTAGTAATTTTATTATAAGCATGACAAGTTGGCTAATAAGAAATGGTGGTTTTAGTGAACTTCAAGGAAGATGATAATTAATGCTAATGTGATAGAAATTGGTAATTTGTTACTTGTTGAGGCTATGCCATGCTTACAAATTCCACCTTAAAGATAAATGTGCAACTGACCTATAGAGTGAAAAATGACGAGACACTCTTGAAACTTCTTCCAATGATAGGTATTACTAGATTTTAGGGCCCCTCGCTTCAATAGCTAAATAATACTTTATAAGATTTATTTCTTAAAATATAAAAGAATATAACAATATTTCAACCAACAAAAAATACTCACAATTTCATTTTTATATAAGTACCAATGACTATCTAAACCAAATGATGAACATCTCTCAAATTATATCTTTAAGAAATACAAATGACCTCTTAGAAAAGCATGAAACCTTCATTCTTTTGGGAACATAAGCTTAAAGGCCTAAGAAAGGCATATATGTTGACAAGTGATGAGAGTAATAATAGGATTAGGAAATAAGCGTGAGCAAAGAACAAGTATAATTGAATTTGAACACAAACTTCATCATATATATGTCATATGTAGTTTCTTTATTTTTAAACTATTCTTTCTACAAGGACACTTTGTGCTCCTTCCTTGTAATCCTTGCCTTTTCACTTGTAATGAAATTTCTTCTTCCCTCGTAAACAAATGAGGATCATAATATCTTATTTAGCTTTAGAATGTACGGTAGCCTATTCTAATTCAATTGAGGTGTAAGATGACCAACTAATATTTTTTGTGTGCTTATGTTTCTAGCTTTTTAGCTTGTTAGCTTGTACATTATTTCCTTTTATTTTATTAGTAGACTTTAAATTTCTACATTTTTTACTATTTGTTGCCACTTTTCATCCTCATGGTTTATAAGAAGCTCATGGAGTTGACATTTCTTCTGTCTAATTTTATTGCAGGTTACTAGCCTCGGAGTTAATGGAATATAATATAAATTTTAAGGCAATTCAACAATGTTTTCTTCCCTGCTAGTCTAATCATTAGGTGATTCCTATTATGGATTATGTTTTCCGAGGATAGATTTTGCTAGTATTTATTGAAGAAGAAGTTGAAGCCTGTTCATGTTGTATTACTTTTATAGTCTTGTGAGCCAATGTAAACACCATTAATTTTGAAAGATAGAATGTATACTAAACTTCTATGATTTACTTTTCTTCCTTGAGATAAATTGCCTAATTTGTGAACATTCTCATCCCATAAAGAAAGGAAAAATAATATATTTGAATAATAATAATTATTATACATTTTTAATGATTAAATGGATGGCATATGTATTTTGGGCTAATTGATGAAGCTTCTTGCCACCTAGTTGGAGGATAGATTCTTTGAAAAGTGGCACTTTCGTTATTATTAAGTACAATTTTCCTTACTTGGTGCCTCATATGATTTGATGGAAGAAAATATTTGAACTAATTTTCCATTAAACATTGCACTACTTTTGTAAACTATTATTGTTAGTGATATAGGACTGAGCCAATGGAGGGATTGCTTGAGAATTAACAACTTGTTTACTTATCCAATAAACAAGCAAAGTTGATGGGCACCACTTGGCTATTTTCAATTATTTTGTTAATGATAAAAATCATGTTTCCAAGATGACATGATATTATTTATTTGTAGATGCATTGAAACATTTTTTTACAACTTTAAAAGGTTGGTTTTAATAGTTTTATAGATATTCACTATAATATATTTTACTCTTCATATGCTAGGGTGGTTTTGTTCTATGATTTCAAAGTGTCATTATAATGATGAATTGTAATATCCTAAAAAATTGTTTTCAAAGAGGTCCCAATGGATAATAATTAAAATATGAAAATTTAAAAGTAGTGTTTATTAAGGTGAAATAAATCATATTAAGTTAGAAAACTAGAGCTAGATAATTTTAGAATAATTTGGAGCTTGAGAATCTTTTTTAGAAGCTATTTTGGTATTTGTCATATATCTATCAAGATCTTTTTTCCTTTTAAATACTAAAATAATTTCACCTTGAGAACCCATAAATTTTGAAAAATCCTTAGCTACTCTTGGTGTGTCAAAATAAATTGCCTTGTAACTTATTTTGATCCTAGTAAAGGAAAATCTTGAAATACCCATTACTATTCCATTTTTCTTTTCTCTTTTTCTTTCCTTTTTCTTTTCCTTCACTTTTTCTTTATTTTCCTTACATTTCCTTCTCTTTTAACAAAGTTTGCACCTCATTTCTCCCTTTAATATAGCATTCTTCCTTTCCTTCTATCTAACCATAGGCTCTGATAATCCTTTACCTCTATATTACTACCAATATCTTGCTTTTTTGCCAATGTGTTTCTATCACCTTCCTTTGTTGTGGGTAACCATGAGTGAGAAAAGAGGGACAACCAAACGTGGTGAGCTCTATTCTTGCTTTTCTCTTGACTCCTCCTCCTTTCTTTTGTTTTTTGTTGTTCATTTCTCTTATTCTTCTTTCCTTTTCACTTCATTCTTCTCTGTTAATGGAAGCCTGAATATTGTTGCACCTCTTTTCCTTTATGTTGGTCATGTATGAGCTCTTGAAATTGGGTTTTCTTGAATTTTGCTTTTCTAATGTGAATTCACACCTCCTTTTTCCTCCATCAAGCTCCATAAGGTAAAATTTAAGCTTAATTTAATTTATGAAAGCTTAGTTTGAAAAGATTAAATCTAAGGTTAATGTTGATAATATGAAACTTAGACAAAAATTAGGGATTTACATATTAAAGAGTGTATTTGATTAAATAGAAAATTTTAGATGCTATTTGAGCGAAGAATTATTATTTTTTTAATTCTCAACTTGGGGTCTTTAAGTTAAATTATAAATTTCCATATTACTATGTAAATTAAATTAATCAACTTTAAAGTTGGAAACTTGAGTTCTAACAATGCTATGGGTTGGAACTGATAAGAGAGTGTTATAAAGTTATAATGTAATATAGTTCTTATTAAAAGCTAATGGAGAAGCAATTGACTAAATTTTAAAGTTAGTACTAACTATAGCTTCAAATATTTGACAAAATGATTTTAATTTAACTTTACGTGAATACAAATGGCACTTAGTGATGATGATTTCATTTTGGGTATTTTAGGAGGTTCTGAGGTCAATCCCACACCTGGTGCTTAATTAAAGGAAATGGTAGGAAGTTCCACAATGTAACTTTTGTACAACGAGTATATACTATTGACTATACATGTTCTTCCCTTTTTATTCATAGTTTGCTTCATTTCAATTACTTAAATAAATTATTTGAATTGCTTTTAGCGCCTTAAGATAGGCTCCTTGATCTCAACTTGTTCAGTAAGTTAAGTATTGAACTTGAATGTATTTGTTTCTTGAATGGTTTGCTTTAACTCATTGATGCATAAATTAATAGGTTTTGATAGGAATCTACATTGTTGATATGGGTTTGAAATTTTGGAGAATAATGAAATTATGCCATTCTTGATTTTGATATATTCTTGAATTATGATTCAATTTGTTTAATACTAAATTATGGCCCTTTGTGGTTCCATATGATATGATATGATATATATATATAGGCCCTATGTGGTCCTATAAGATATATGTTATATAGTGGCCCTATATGGTCCTATCGGATTTATTATATATGGCCTTATGTGGTCCCATCGGATTTATTATATAGTGGCTATATGTGGTCCCATCTAATATGATAAATTGTGGCCCTTTGTGGTCTCATATGATATGATAAATTATGGCCTTTTGTGGTCCCGTCTAATATGATAAATTATGGTCCTTTATGGTCCCATTTGATTGATAAATTGTGACCCTTCGTGGTCCCATCGTATATTTTATATTATAGGCCTTTGTGCTTCCATCTTTTAGTTTTGTTCCAACATATGCCTAAATTTATTGTTATGCTGACATTTTAAATATGTTTTTTACATTACTAGTCATTTGACCTTCGAATGTTGATTGGATGTACTTTAATGTCTCAACTTTGTCTTGTACCCAACAACTTATTTTAAATGCAAAGAAAAAAGGAGAAATGACATAAGACTTTTGTTATTTATTTGAACATCAAATTTTATTATATAACACCTAATGCCTTGACTTTTCTTTTCTTAATACAATTTGTATTATTTGCTTTCTAAGTATCATAACACACCCTTTTAATATTCTACTAGTCCTAGGTGACAGCATTGGACATGATCTAATCTTGTGGTGTAAGTGGGTAACACTCCATTGTAATGCCTCACTTTGTTTGCAGGTAATGTTTCTTTAATAAATTGTACTTTTTAATCTAATGTTGCTCCATAATTCTATAAGTAGGATCCTCCCACCTCGGTATATATTAGGTTAGTTATTAGAAGTTGAGAGTGGAACTCTCTTTAGTGCTTTGCTATTTTTAAGTTGTAGAAATTTCAAATATCCTATTTTTGGTGGCATTGTTGAAATTTTTGCAAAAGACCAAGAGTGATTTAGTTAAGTAAAAGAAAACTTTTAGAGCATGGAATTGACATTTATATTGACTAGCCTCTTGGTTAGACCAGAAAGTCAAATTCTATATTGTTTCGCTAGGCTTATAGATGTAAGATAAATCTTTTCACTAAGCTTACAGATGCAAAGAAAATCTTATATTCTGTGTCAGTCACAAATTCGTTAAAAGGGTGTGACATGAATTGCAATTTTATACTTCTTCTTGTTTTAGTTTTGCCCAACTTTTGATTTTAAATGTAATATAATGTTCAGTTGAGAAGTATGAGATAGATTTGAAAAAATAAAAAATAAAAAGTTGCCACTATTTTTTTTTATATTTGGTTTCTGTAAATACACATCACAATTGAAAGCAATTTTTTTTAAGTAATTCTCATAGTAAAATATTGTTAAAATGTAAAAAAAAAAAGTGAGAATTTTTAATTTTTTAAAAATAATTTTCACTGTAAAATATCACAAAAATACAAAAAAATTAGAAATTTTTTTATCCTCATATTAAATTACCATGAGAATTTCGTGAGAAAATCATAAATTTTATTACAATTTTTAAATAAATTCTCATAGATTTTTTTTGATGTCTTCAAGAAAAATTTGCTGTTTTCTTATAATGAAAATATCCTTTGATCCATGATAGCAGTTATGCATAGAGGAGATTAACTAGGAAAGGTCAATTTGGGAGAAATAATAGATAAATTAGAATATAATTTAGATGAATTTTTTTTTAATATTGATTATTAGATTTTATTTAATTAAAAAAAATCACATCATTTTGATAACCTTAAGGAGTTCATTGGCCTTAAATTCACTGAATTTCCAACGTGGTTGGCCTTAAATTCTTTGAATTGCAAGGAGTTTGATACATGGCAATTGAGAAATTAATGGGAATCCAAAATTTCATACCTTTCCGCAACCGAAAATTCAAATAACAATGTTTACCAAAAACAAAAATCAAATAATAACGATTAAAACAAAATCAACCAAATTTTTCTACTGAACCGAGATTTCTAGCAGACTGCTTCCACAGCAAGCCTCTTGGTAATATCTCCGCAACTAGTTGAGCCAAATGTCTTCTCTGAAATATCAATGGAGCATGCTTCCTTGCCCACACATGCCTACGTAATTTCAAATAGATTGAGATAAATTAGCTAACCAATCTTGGGACTATCTTTTTGAAAAACGCACATATAACAATAATGATAAAGAATATGCATGAAGAGCTTACCTTTTGTAAAATCGACAAAGCGTCATCATTGCTTTCGCATGTGCCCTTAAAGAATGCTCCACATATGCCTTGTGGATTTCCAAAACTGGCAAATTTAATGGCAGAAATTGGACGACCATCGCAGGATAATTCCAATGTGTTGTTCTCATAGGCATTTCCACACGCACTTCCAACACTAACTGTTTGGAAATTCACATAGGATGGGTTTCCACCAATCTCCTCAAATAATACCAATGTGTTCTCACCATCTCTAAGGTACGATCGAGGAACATGATACCTGATCGTATAAGCAATACTATTAGATGAAAATAATTTTTTTTTATTTTTTTGAAATTGGCTGTGTATGGAGATTTAAATAGATTTTACAGATTTAAATTGACCCACCAATTAAGTAGGTTCTACTAAACAAAAGAAAGAGAAAAATAAAACAATCAACTAACCATCTCTGTGTTGGCTGCCCACAATTGGAAACACATTTCGTGGAGGAATATTCACCGCGATAATCACAAGGTGCTTCATCACAACCATCTTCCTCTGCCAAGTAACTAGGCCAATAGCGACCAATATTTTGACCATTCACCCAAGCAAATCCTTTCCCTAGTCCTTGCAAATCCACCACCACAGGTTCTTTCCCAAGAGGAGCTTTGAATGTGGTCTAGCATTCAATTTTTATAAATAAAACATGAATCAATTCTAGATTAATTATACTAACAACAAAAGAATATATATCATAATTTTCAGATACCAAAGTACCTTATACCAAGTGAAGCTTCTATTTATGGGCAACTGGTCAGATGCCCATTTAGAAGCAGAAGAGTCTTCGCTAAATAGCTTGTTATCCCAACCGTCCAACCCAATCTTGTATGTCCACTTGTGAGAGGATAAATCTTTAACGATTGTCTCATCACCTTTTCTACCAATCACCTCAATAGGCCCAACAAGACCAGCATGCCATGTGTCAAAGAATGACCCGTAGTTCTATTCATGCAAAATAGACATATTATTGTAAATTAAAATTGGACAAAATTGATTCAATATGTAAATGAATAGTTATGGTTTATAACTACATTGATACTATGATACCTGTAGTCCAACAGTGACGCTAAGCAGACTGATCACGTTCTTTCCATGGTTCAACTTGATCTTCACCTCATATTTATCATTATGAATGCCATATGTGGCCCAATGAGACCCTATCCATTTAACAGAAAATGAAGATTATATTATCAAATTAATATAATATATGAGCAAATTAACTGGTATAGGATGATGCATGTTCTTTTTACCAATGTGTTGTCCATTGATGAATGCATAGATTACGTGACCGCTACCATTGATCCTAAGAGACATATCATCACTCCACACAGGATCATCTTTGTCAAGATGAAGTCTATCAAAGAAGAAAGAAAAGATTGTTAATCAGCACTTAGCACAACAAAGAGAGACCCAAAAAAAGAGAAAGAATAGTGAGTATAATTACTTGGTCAGGTACCAAAGGTAGTCACTAACATCATTAGTAACATCCTTTTGATCAAGAAGTGCATTTACAGAGGAATGGGATTTCCCATGGAGAGCATCATCAATATTCTCAGGCCTCCAAACCCACTTCAAAGATTTTGGCTGCTCTTCAGCTTTGTTTGGCCTATGTGCCGTGATAGAGGTTTGAACATTAACCTAAATAACCACAAATACATGTGTTGATTCTTTGTAACACATATCATCCAAAGCAACAAATCCGGCATCAGAGTTTGGGTTTTGTACAACATGTTAAGCTCACCTTTGCTGTGTTATACTCTTCAGTTTCACCATCTGGGAGAAGGCTCACAGACCAAGCAGGTACTATATATTGCTTTCCATTAAATGTCACAGTGGCATCAGCACTAGTGTTGCTGTTGCTCAAAAAGGCACTTGATGATTCATTTGTGGCATATACAGTGGCCTAAATTATTTTCAACATCAAACATTAAGCACTTTTATTTCCAACAACATACCAAAACCAGTGAAACAAAAAACAAAAAACATTTTGTCTCTACAAAAGATCAGTATTTTTAAACTTTTCTGGTAGTGTGTGATTCTCAATTCATTACCTTGACAGAATTGCCAAGATCAGTTTCAGAAACATTGCCATAGGTAAGGCTTTTCTCCATTGATTTCAAAGCTTTGTGAAGGTTTTTGAGGTGGCCCCATTTTGGTTGGGCAATGTTGCCTGCAAATATTTCAAACAAATTCGATTTTTCATTCATTTTAAAGTTATGTTGAACTAAAGATCAAATAAATGCAGTTACCATACCATATTCATCAAGAGGAGCATCATAATCATATGTAGTGGTAATGTATGGACCACCAGCTGTTCTACCAAAGTTAGTTCCACCATGATACTGAAACAAAAATGTTATTTCATGAATCATAGTCTTATATGTAGAAACAAGATTTTTAATATGCACAAATATATAGGAAATATAATTTTACCATATAATAGTTTTGGAAGGTGCCTCCGGTTTGGTAAAATCTGGCTACACCGTAGGCAATATCTTCAGCTGTTCTATGTGGGTCCTGGCCACCCCAATTCTTGAACCTTTAATATTCATTAAAAATAATTTACCAAAGGTTTGATTATGTACAAAATTGATTGAATATTGAAATTCAAAGTTAAAACAAAGTGGTTTAAGACTTACCAGCCTACCCAATTTTCAGTCCACATCTTAGGACTGTTGGGATTATTGGGTTGGAAGTTGTCACAATAGTAGCCATTGCAAGTGTTGATCTAATAAAAACAATTAAAAGTATTATTAGAAAAGATAATTAATTTAATACAAATTTAAATTTAATCAATTTTACCATCGGTGGAGGAGCGTCGCTCTGTTGGCACATAATCCAGGGAACTTCAATATTAAATGACTCAGCCAGCTTAGCACTCCAATCTATATATACTTTTCCAGCATCTCCATAAGGAGACATTACATTCCCATATTCATTCTCGATCTATTAATTAAAAAAAAGCAATTTAATAAATTAAGTTTACTTTATAATTATGTAAATAAAAAATCAATTCATAAAATATTAAATACCTGAGCAATAATTATGGGACCACCTTGAGAAGCAAAGAGTTTCTCTTCCCTGACCTTATTTACGATTAAGGTAGTGAAATTTTGCATTTCATTCTGTACATACAAATAAAAAAGTTAGTATGAATAATTCTATTATTGTAATATTTTAAATAACATATATCCTATAAAAAAAAGGGAATAAATTGAGATAAGTTACCATGAAAACTTTATTTGCGGTCCTTATCTCAACACCAGGCAAATTATGCACCCACACAGGGATCCCCCTATAAAATATAAAGGAAAGAGCAGTTGAGAATTATGAAATTCACACTAACAATAAGGAAAAAAAAAAGGAACTTAATTAAATATACCCATAATTCCATTCAGCACAAACATATGGACCAATGCGAAGAACAGCATAAAGTCCTGCCTCTTGAATAGTCTTGAGAAATCTGATGAGATCGTTATTCCCAGTAAAATCATACTGACGACGAATTGGTTCATGAGCATTCCAAAAAACATAAGTTTCAATCGTATCCAATCCTCCATCTTTGGCCTTTTCAATTAAATCCGGCCACATCTACAATATAAACAAAAATTCATGTAATATTAATAAATATTTATGAAAGAAGAGTCCAAATTGTCAAAATTTTACAGAAGCAAATTTACAAACACAAGAAGTTTTGTATCAACATTTAAATAGAGATACCTGTGCTGTGCCTATTTGAAGAAATAAAAAACAAAAAAATGCACAAAACCCGAAAAAGAGTGCAATTTACAAATTCAAACTTTAATTATTTACTCATCTTAAGGGATGAGTAGGGGGAGAGAATTCGGACTAAAATTTTCGAGGAGCTAAGTAATGAAAAAATAAGAAAAGAAAGTAAAAGAAGTCTATGAGATTACTTCAGGTGTGCTTCTGGGATAGTGAATTGATCCAGAAATAAGAACCCTACGTTGGCCATCAATTTTGATGGCTCTTCCATCGTAAGAGACATCAACAGCACCAATGGTAACAAAGAAGAAGCTGAGGAAACAAACAGTGAATAAGCCTTTTTGGGATACCATATTGACCTCCCAGTGGATGAATAAAGCAGAGGTTTTGAGGTATTCAATTGCAGGGCAGAGATTATATAGTGAAAAAAAAAGGTTAAAATATCTTGAATTCACACCCGTATGTTTATCTCTTCATTAATTCCTTGTTATCCGCTCTTGGTCAAAGAAATCCAAAAAATCGTTGTTATTCAAATAATCAGTAAAAAGTTTTAGTTCGTCATTATCCACATTATGATATTAAATGCAAATTAGTTTCTTAAGGGAATAATCAGAGAATCGTATTCAAAAAGAACTTTCATTTTCTAATTATGAAATATTCCTTGTTATCTTTAAAATAATAATTATCTTTAAATTTTTCATTATTTTTTCGTTCCTTTCAAATTTTAAAAACGTTTTGGCATATATATATATGAATCATCAACAACTGCACAACAATTTTTTTTTTTTGAAAATTTTGATATATATATATATATATATTTAAATCATTTATTTTTTTATGGAGTAAATAATTTAATGTTAAAACACGATTGTTTAATTAGTTTAATTTTTAAATAAGATAAATTAATATGCACACTTACTCTTATCAGCAATTAAGTTTGAGGATAGCTCTTATATAATTATTACTAAAATATTAAGTTAGGATACACACAAATCGCCATATATGGATACTTTCGGCTCTCTGACTTTTTAAAATAAATAAAAAAATTTCATATATTACGTCAGATATGTCTCCTATTTTTTCAAGTAGATCTTAATTACATTTATAAATTATAAATATATTATCTAATTGTTAATAAGAAACTAAATAAAAAATAAATATCTTTTTAAGAAAAAATTATATTATAAATTATCCATTTATTAATAAAAAATACATAAAAGAAAGAGGTAATTATATTGTAAATTATCAATGATCGGTGAGAAGAACAATCTTTTATTAGTATTATTATTATTATTACCATCAAAATTAAAGTAATTTCACCTTTCTCAAATACTATCATGTGACACTTTAATACTCTGACAAGTGACGTTTCTTGAATTTTTATCTAATTTTATCGCTAAATTACAAGTTTATTTGATTTTATTAAATAAAATATGAATTTAAAATTGATATAATTTAATTATATTTATGTTAGTTGATTGATTTTAGAATCTCTTTAATTATAATATTGAATTACAAACGAGTGACATTCCAAAAAATTTTCTCACTTTTATCATTAAGTTACAATTTTATTTGACTTTTTTTAATTTGATATGATTTAATTATATTTATCTTGATGGATTGATTTATTTATTTTATAATGGTAAATCCCTTTGTTTAAATAATTAATTTTATGTATATTTTCTTATATCTTTATTGTCAAGTTTTCTAAGAATAGTTTAATTAAAAAATTATATAGTTATTTACAAAAGTTATACATTTATTATATTTTGATTAGAAAATCTGACAATAAAATATAGATAATTATATATAATTTTTTTGTTTAAAATTCCTTTAATTATAATTTTGATCAAAATTTCTTAAAAAAATCCAAAAAAGTCGTTGTTATTCAAATAATTAGTTTTAGTTTATCATTATCCACATTATGATATTAAATGCACATTAATTTGTTAAAAGAATAATTAGAGAATCCTATTCAGTTAATACAAAAACTCTTTTCATTTTCTAATTATGAAATATTCCTTGTTAACTTTAAAATAATAATTATCGTTAAAATTTTCATTCCTTTTAAAATTTAAAAAGGTTTTGTTATATTTGCATGAATTATGAACATTTGCGCATCAGTTTTATTTTTTTAAAAAGAACTTTTAAATGTATCTATTTAAATCATTTAATTTCTTACCGAGTAAACAATTTAGTCTTAAATACTATTGTTTAATTAGTTTAATTTTTAAATAAAATAAATCAATATGCACAGCCACTCATATCATATTTTATATGTTTGATATTATAGAAGTTAGCTAGGAAAGTTTGTGAATAGCATCTAAGTTTAACTCTCATATAATAAGTTAGGAAACACACACATCGTTACATATGTTTCAGCTATTTGTTTTTTTAAAATAAAAATAAAGATAAAAAAATTTCATATATTGCGTCAGATATGTATCTCTTATTTTTAAAGTAAATCTTAATTATATTTATAAATTATAAATACATTATCTAATTATTAATAAGAAACTAAATGAAAAATAAATATCTTTTTAAAATTAAAATTATATTTTATGAATTATCTATTTTTAATAATAAGATAGGTAAAAGAAAAGTAAAGAGGTAATTAATTATATTACAAATTATCACCGGATGGTGAAAGGAACAATCTTGTATTATCTATATAAAAGCAATTTCAAATTTCCCGAATGTTGGCAAATAATACTTTAAATTACTGATAAATAGCGCTCTGAATTATTGATAAGTGATGTTTCAGGAAATTTTCATATACTTTTATTAGTAAATTACTATTTTATTTACTTCTATATAAATCTGAATTTATTATGATTTAATTATATTTATATTGATTGATTGATTTATAAAAGTAAATTACATGTATTTTATGTAAATTTTATTGAAATAATACAAATTTTTTTATCTATTTTTAAAATCAGTATAAATCTTTTTTTGAATTTTACTGAAATTATATACATCTGTAATCCATTTTCAAAAAAGTTTGTATATTATTTTGAAAATAGATAGGATAATTATATAATTTCAACAAAATTTAGGAGATGTATATGTAATTTATTCTTTATTTTAAATGAGGTTTATGTATGTTATAAAAATATAGATAAAATATCTATAATTTTAATAAATTATATATATATATATATATATATATATATATATATATATATATATATATATATATATATATATATATATATATATATATATATATATATATATATATAATTTGCTCTATTAATAACAATAAATCCTTTTGTTTAAAGTCTCTTTAATGAGAAGCGACATTCCAAGAATTTTCACATACTTCTATCATTAAATTAAATTACAATATTATTTGATTTTATTTAATCCAATATGAATTTGAATTTTATATGCTTTAATTATATTAATGTAAATAGATTGATTGATTGATTGATTTATAATAATAGATCCCTTTGTTTACCATTCCTTTAGTTATAATTTTGATTAAAATTTATTAATTATAAATTAAAGCTTTATATTATTAAGAAAGTGTTATTCCTAATGAATGTAAACTGATCCCAATTAAATTATAACATAACCGATTTAATCAGTATTTAAAATTTTATCAATAAATATTAACTCCATTTCTATTTATATAAAGATATTTTAATATTAACTCTATTTCTATTTAAATAAAGTATTTTAAAAATATCTTAAAAATACATAATTCTTATTTTCTTAACAAAAATTTTTGAATTTAAATTGTCTCCTCCTTGCATATAAATTTTACTCTTGGAGTTTTTTTCCTCCTTTAAATTATATTTATATTTGATCTATTTAAATTTGAGATAATAATTAAAAATTAATAATATTTATTATAATGGATTCTTTTATTAAAAATCGTTTTATATTTAAAATTTCCTTAGCTATAATTATATTTGATTGAACAATAATGCATTCCTAATTCCCTATCACGATCAAGGCTAACAATGAATTACGGTGGTGTATTTTTAATTCCATCCCATTCTCCACGTTTTATTTCAGATTCAAAATTTAAATGTTAAAATACACATAAATCCTATATTTTAGGTCATGTCTAAAGAAATTTTGACCTTCAAAATTTGGAAAAGAATCCTTTCATCAACAATTTGTTAAAAGAATTAAATTAAAATGCAATTCTTTATATTTTTACTTTTTTATTAAAAAAATAATGAACATATAATTTTTAATAATAACATAAATGTATAATTTAATAACTAAATCAATTGTTTATAAAAGTCATATATTTATTATATTATTATTAAAAAATTATCTACTTATCATATTTTAATTAAAAATTTATAATAAAAAAATAAAAAATTATATATAATTTTTTTAATTAAATTATTAATAAAAATTGCCATATAAGACATTTCTTGGCCACATCTCATCTGTAATCATTTTAAACTTACCTAACTGCCCAGAATAACACAAAACGCAAATATCGTCTTCAGCCTCACACTGGCACGACTATCGTCCTCCATTGGTTCAGAAGCACCAAAGGAACTACTACTCATCGTTCACCATAGCCATCTTCATCTTCCCATTCAATTTTGCAATACACATGGCTAGGGCACGGCCTGCTTCATCTTCCCATTCATACTTCTCTTTGTTGTCTCTAGGGAAAATCACAACTCATTCTTTCTGGCTTGCTTCTCCTGTTTGATTGGCATTGGTTCGGCATGACGCTGCACACATTGTAGGCTTGTGTGCTTAAAATGGTTTAGACAATGTTTTTCATGCTTTTCGAGAAATGAATGGTAATTGCATTCAACTGTCAATAATGGTTCACTGTTTATGAATATTATAGTTAAAATATATAAAATGTTAAAATTGCTTAGTTAGATTCAATGCATGCAGGGCTAGATGGTACTGGAATGGGCCTGATTTTGCACTATAAAGCTCTTGGGAAGTATGTTGTATTATTACTTAAAAAAATACTGACCATCATGACTTTGATAGAAGAAAGTAAAGGAAGGGCAGAAAAATGGAAGAAAAATAACAAGAGAATTAGTAGGATTTGTGAACACTGTAATGGAGAGAAAAACAAGGTTCAAGGAGACAACCTGGTAAGAAAAGCAAATGATATGGCTCTGTCTACAATGAATGGATTAGCAACTCCTAAGAAAAGAAACCGAGATGGACCAATCTCAACTGTAACTGAGCCAATTTAATGCAAGAAAATTTGAAAACAAAGAATAACAACATAGCAGAAACGGGGGATTTGATGAACAAGGTTTCACCATTTGCCAACAGCGAAAAACCAGGCAAGAAGAAGCATACTCGATTTCCACAACATGATTGTTCTGATTAAAAGAATCTCAACTTTAAATTGTTACATGGCATGAGTCAAATCACTCAATTACCGGATAGTTAAATTAATGGGTAAATTATTATTTCATCTTCGAAGTGATAACTTAATTATCCGACTTCATGTAACACCAAAAAATAAGTTCTATCTATACTCATTTTAACCAAAATATTCTCAAAGATAAAATTTTTTTTGTTAAATCTTTATTTCAACATTATTTATTTTGTGTTCAAAATAGTAAACCTAATATATTTTATATTTATAATAGTGTTTAATTTAACTAAACATACGTTAAAAAATGATTAATATTGATTCTTTTCTCATTTTTTTTGACATTATTTTTTTCTCATGTGGCTATTTTCATGATGTGGTTACTGTTATTTTATTTGTTGGCTAATGAGTTAGATTTTTTCTAGCATGTGGCTATTTGTTTATACGTTTAAAAAATGTATTTCAAGGTTGATTACTTTTGCTATTTTCTTACGATTAAAATCTACTGTGTTATATACGGAAAAAATCCTTCCATTTGTTCAATAGGTTTGGATTTCAAATTGAGTTATACATGCTAACTTTTTTCCTCCGTTTGTGAGGGATGCTAAACTAAAAACTTGAGGCCTGCCCATGACCAGATTTTATGGGGACACAACAATTAATATTTCTAATATTATAGAGATGACTTTAAATTTCTTACCAATCAATATTTATTACATGGGTTTTGAATAATATATTGTAATATCTCTATTGCCTTTGTTTAACAGGTTTATATTTCAAATTTGAGCTTTTAGATACTTGCTAATTTTCTTCCACGGCCTATATTTCATGATAGTGTTCTAGTATACATTATCTCATTACCTACATATGCATTTTTATCAACTCATCCTACATCATTTATCTTTTGTTAATCTAGATGTGTCTTTGTATTAAGTTATGCTGTAATTTCATATTATCAAGGGGTTCCTTTAATATACATTTTCATAAGTTTGCAGCGAAATCCTATACATAGCATAGGTAACACATTAAGAAGGGTCCTGAAAATTTTGAATGTGTAACAAGAATGGTTAAATATCAAGTTCGGCAACAAACATAGGATAAATGAGGAATTTGAGAACTTAAAATAGATAATTTTTATAAGATAATTTTTTGTTAATATTCTCCTTGATGTCTATTTGTTTTTCTTTTAAATCTCAGTATGTTCGACATAATATATCAATTACTAAATATCACATCCTATCGATAAATTTTCTTGACAAAAAATAAATTATATTTCATCCTAAATTCACTGTACTTGAATCTGCAAGATTAGTTTGATGTCTTCTATCAATGTTTATTGTTATACATTTTTAAAACCTATTGATATTTGAAATATGGTTCTAATTAAAAGTGATTATTCAGGATTTATTCATGTACAAGTCCATAGTATACATTCTTCAACTCTTTGCTTTGTTTATATGCCTTTCACAGCTTTGTAATTTTCTTTAGGAATTCGATATCTTCTCACTATTGCAAATTTAAATGTCTAGCATATCACTCTTATGTACCATTTCGTATGATATCATAAGTAATCCAATAAAATATGTTCAAATTCTCTACCATGGCTTGATACTCATGTTTGCTTAGTGGATTGCTTTAAATAATTCAAGAACCATTTCATATGGCCTAGTCATTCAATTTGATAGAGATATTGTGTCCAACCATAAGAAATTCTTTACAACCTGATGCAATATTTTATTATATTTCATTTCTTCGAACATATACGAACAAAATAAAAAGATTATTATATATGTGGGTGAGAAAAATTATTATCTTTTGAAGTTAATTTGTCTAATTTGTTATTTTATTTCATATTCTTCTTTTACATTATATAACCAAGACATGATTTAATTTAATTTACTGCAATTTAATCATATATAAATAAATAATATTCCAGGCATCGCACAAGTCCTACACTAGTTAAAATAAAAGTAAAGAAATTATTGATGACGTATGGAATAAATATATGTGGGAGCTCTATACTACTTTTATGATATAATCATAAAAATTCATATTCTTATGTTTTAGTTATCTCTAAAAATGTAACAATCTCTTTAATTATATTTTTTTTATTCATGTATCTTATTGTTATAAGTGTTGCTAGACTCAAATTATTTAATAGCTATATTATTTATTGAATCTCATTCAAATAATTGATATAACAAATAAGTTGCCCAGGTTACTCCAAATGGCTTCAGCACGTTTAGAATAATTTCTACAGCTCCACTAAGCAATTTAATCTAAGTGCCATCATTATTTCACCATTTTTAAAGTTTATAAATAGAAATCTTCACAACCTCACAGGGGATCAAAACCAAATTGTGAACACCTAATTAAACATACATTGAGATCATCAGCTTAGTTTCCATTAAACTTACAAGTCATAGTATTTGTCCTATCTATGTATTATATTACTATCTCTTTATACCTTTTAATACAAATTATTATCTTTTTATTATATCTTTTTTATCTCTACATCTCTATAGGGCTTTATACCTTTTAATACAAATTATTATCTTTTTATTATATCTTTTTTATCTCTACATCTCTATACTATCCTAATCAATCATTCCAAATTGCAAGCTTCCAAGGCTTGATTTCTGACACACCAACCAACATCCAAACCAAAAACACTTATTGTTAATTTGTTTTTATTTATCTAATTATGTTTTAATTTATTTTTGTTTCTTGCTTATATTTTTATAATGAATATATATATATATATATATATATATATATTTGTCAACGTTTATATATATATAAACTAGTGTGTGAAGTGTGCGAGGATCTTTTTTTTTTCTTAGGGGAAAAACTTGTTAAAATTTTGTGTTTTGGGAGTGTAGAATTTGCAACTACAAAATATGTAAAATTGACACTATCCTTAAAGCAAAATTTGTCCCATATATAATGATGCTGAGTTTAGAAAAATTTGCCTCTAGGACTAATATGAGAAATTTTTTTCGCTTCAAGAGAAAGCAAAGGTTTAGAAATTAGGGATGAAAAGAGAATATATAAGTGACTTTTATCTAGAACTTGGACAATGAATTTTAGGCTCATTATCAACCATCATGCCTTTTCACCCTTTGGAAATGAGTCTTTAGATTAACTAAACCTTTTAATAGTCATTTTACAATTTAAATCAAAGAGACATGAGCATTTAAACCAAAGGATACCAAAATGGATTGCAATCTTTCAATTTTCTAATATTTTAACAACAATTAGTTGATCACTTTAGAGGACTAGCGGACTATTATGCCAACAATCACTTCATAACCATTTTTTAGAATCTTTCTAGTTGATTAATACTTGTTTATAAATCCACTATTATATTATAATAGCAAACTTTATGTGTTTCATTTAGACCATTTGATTGTTTTGTTCTACCAGTCGATTACTTAAAAGATGGATTTTCTTTTATTTTGTAAAGGACAAGTTGATTAATTATCGACCATTAGTCGATTAGTTCATGTTAAAATTGGTTTTTTCCATTAGTTTTTCAAACTATTCTCTTCTTATAAACTCACATATAATAAGAAGCATATTAAAACTTGACTTCTCAATAGTGTAAATAATTCAAAATTTTAACAAGTAGATTGTTGCTACATATTGAACCATTTCTTTTCAATCAAAACTAGAATTATCTCACATATGATTCTAAATATTTTATACTCACAGAAAACTAACACAATTCTAGCTATATGCTAACCCTTGACTTCATCAACATTTCTAAAAATTTCAATTTTAATTTCTAAGAAGAGTGACTCTATTCTTGGATGTTTACATAAGTGAAAAATTCCTCAAGAGCCTTATAGGTTTGGCCTTGATTTCATTAAGAACGTTAAGCTTGCCTCTTTTATCCTTAATTGTATATTATTATTGAATTCATAGGATAATTCTTTAGTGTCCTATAGTTACTTATTAGTAATTTGTTGCTACCCATTAAACTTTTTTATTAGAGTTCTTATAAAAAAAAAAAAAAAGGCAAGTTTCCATTATTGATAACTTTATGTATAGGTATTAAGCCTATTCCAAATAATGTACTTCTCACCATTTCTCTTGA
This sequence comes from Erythrophleum fordii, assembly GCA_032878935.1. NCBI lineage: Eukaryota > Viridiplantae > Streptophyta > Magnoliopsida > Fabales > Fabaceae > Erythrophleum > Erythrophleum fordii. Next base: position 28,096,253 of record JAVQMF010000058.1, on the reverse strand, counting down.
TAAATCCTTTTATACCTACAAGGTTATTTTTTGTTTTTACAAACTATATTGCAATTATACGATGATTGATTAGTTGCCGGACATACTCATATCTCAAACTAATATGTCTAGACTTTCCATTGTATATTTTGCCACATGCTTTAAATATAATAGCCTCATTATTATAATATAATGAGATGGTTAACATCAGTTGTAGCCACAACTTTATATGTATTAGCAAATTCCTTAGCCATTTGGTCCTTTCACTTATCAAAGCTAAAGCTATAAACTTATATTCTATAATGGAATGAGTTATACATGTTTTTTCTTTGATGTTTATGAAATAACACCTCCAGCTATGGTAAACATCCAACTAGATGTAGACTTGTAGTTTTATACACTAGTCATCCAACTAACATTAGTATATCTTTTTAGGTCAGTTAAAAATTATTGTAAAATAATTATAGATCCTTTGTACTCTTTAAGTACCTTAAGACTTAAGTAATAGCCTTCTAATAAATTGTACCAAAATTACCTACGTACCTTGCAAATTTTCTAATTGCAAAAGATATATAAGATCTTATACAATATATAGTATATATTAAACTTCCTCTGACACTAGGATATTCAAGTTATGCAACTAACTTTTTAGGATTTTTAACTAACTTTTATGTTGAATCATAAGGGGTTTTTTTCTTTATTATCCAAGTACTCATACATGATTAAAATTTTTTTAATATAATAAGACTAATTCAAGGAAAAACCTCTCCATTATACCTTTAAAATTTAACATCTAAGATTGCTTTTACTTCCCAAGATCTTTTATATTGAATTGTGAAGTAAGATATTTTTTAGTTTCATTCATGTCAAACATGTTAGTTTCAAATATTAACATGTCATCGACGTGTAGACAATTAATAACTCTATATTTATTCGTGAACTTTGAATAAATACATTTATCAACATTGTTATACCTAAAACAATAAGATAATATGGTAGAATCAAATTTCTTATATCATTATTTTGGTGCTTGTTTGAGCCCATATAGAGACCTAATCAATTTACATTCTTTCTTCTCATTTCTAGGTAACATAAACCCTTTGAATTGTTTTATGTATACCTTTTCATTTAGCTCACCATTTGAAAATGTTTTTTTAGATTCATTTGATGTACACTCAAATTATATATAGATGATAATGCAATTAATACCTTAATAGATGTTATCCTAGTCATAGGTGCATATGTATCAAAATAATATATAACTTATTTTTGCCTAAAACCTTTTGCTATTAATCTAACCTTGGATAATACCATTAATATTATATTTTCATCTAAATATCCATTTACTCCCTCTAGGTTTAGATCTAAGAGGTAAGTCAACTAATACCCAAATATTGTTAGAGATGATGGAGTCAATCTTATCATTAATAGTTTCCTTCCAAAAAAAAATTGGCATCTCTTAATGCTATTGCTTTCTCCATAGTTTTGGAATCTTCTTCTAAACGAAATAGGGTATTTGACTTAACTTTGAGTTTCTATTTCCTTCTCTTAAGAAGACTTATGCTTGAGAGAATATGAAATTTGGTCTTAAGTGTTTATTTTTTTTAGCTCTTTGACTTTTCCTAGGTTCACTAAAAGAATCACTAATTGTTAGTTTGTCACTAGAGGAAAAGCTTACACTTAGCTTTTGAGCTGCTCAATTTTCTCATTAGTGGAGTCAGTAATGAACTTGTTTTCAAAGACACAAAAAAAAAAAAAAAAACTCCACATTAACTAATTTAACTATGACATTAGAATTTATGTATAATAACTTAATGTATTTGAATTTTCAACATACCCAACAAAAACACTCTTTAAAACTCTTAACCCTTAGTTCTTTTAGGATCTAGCACCCTATAGTACACTAAACACCCCTAAACTTTAAGATGACTTAAGTTTGGTTTTCTTTCATTCCATAATTCATATAGGATTATTTAGTATTTCCTAGATGGTATTCTATTAGTTATGTGATAGGCTGTTAATAAAGTACCTCATCATAAATTTATAGATTGTTTGTACTTAGAATCATGGCATTAATTATATCAACTAGGATTCTATTTTTTCTCTTTACCACCATTTCATTGTGGTGTATATAGAGCACTAGCTTGTGGATTATGCCATGTTTTTTCATTATGGGTTGAAAACTTATATGTTTGAATGTATTAAACCTAATAGTTCAACTCTCTATCAATAGATTTAAATTTTTTCTTAGTCATTTTTAATTGTACTCAAATTTTACATTTATCATGTGCATAATTACTAGTTGAAATCATACCATTTTTAAATAGAAAATATAAAGAATTAAAATCAATATATCCTAATATATCATGCATTAAACTAAAACAAGGCTCAATAATATAAACTGAATTTGATGTATTATTAATAACACTTAACTTGAACACCTCTTCATAAGAGTATCTCATTTTTACAAACATACTATTTTTTGAAATTACAATCTTATTATATTCTAGGATAGCCTTTAAACCCTTCAATAAAGTAAAGTTGCAAGAACTAGATTCTTCTTAATTTAACCAACACTAACTTATTCCCAAAAGTGAATTGTAGTTCTACACTTCTCTTTCTATGTAGTTTTGTGGTATTGCCATTGCCCATGAGTACTTCTTTTCCACCTTCCATAATTTTATATGTCTTGGATTGATTCTTGCCACGACATATGTGGATGGTTGCACTAGTGTCATACCACCAATCAAGTATCTTGGAATTGTTGCCATGTTCACCTTAGATATCATAGTAATGCACAAATCTAAAACCCTAGCCATTATCTCATTGTTTTTAGTGTCTATCATGTTTGCAGCATTAGTATTTTTCGATTTTTGCCTCTTTCTAAATTTGCATTCCTTTTTGAAATGATCTTTCTTTCCACAATGATAACAAGACTTTCTAGTCTTCTTTGGCTTGTAGTCAAAAGTATTAAAATGAGGGTTCTTTCTCTTGTTTGTGATTTGTTGCTTGTATCCACATAATTGACTTTATTAGAAACAATTTCCAAATGCTTCTTTTGTAAATTCTTGTTTCTTCCCAATCCCTAAATGCTTCAAAACTTATTCTACACTAAAGGTTTTAGTGGTATGCAATAACTTCTTTCTAAAATCATTCCAAGTTGGAGATAATTTTGCAATTATGACTTTCACTTGTAATAATTTAGAAATTGACACCTTCAAGTCCTGGAGTTTGGACACCAACACTTGCAACTTATGAGCTTGGTCCATGATAGAAATGTTCTCATTCATAGTGAAAGTAAAATAATTCATAATCAAAACTTATTTGTCCCTTATTATTTAGTGCTATATTCGAATTTGAGCACTTGTCAAATTTATTTTGGTGATGTGGCAGATATAAATAAATCATAGAGTCAGTTAAAGAGAGTACTAAGTATGTGACCATAACATAGTTCATCCTTCATTCCCTTCTTCCTTTCAACCTTCACTTTATCATTGTCCTTGTTGGATGGTGTCATGAGTGGTTGCAGATTAAGATCTAGGACATATGCTATTTTCATGATAGTAAGGAGAAATATCATCGTGTCTTTCTATCTCATGAAGTTGGGACCCTAAAAATAGTTCAGTTTCACAAAGTCTTAATTCATGAATTTAAAGGCAAATTTGGTAGTGGGACTCTATATCAAAATCCTGCTTTAAGATGGTTAAGAAATGTGTTTTGGGAATGGAGTCAATAATAGAATTTGCAAGCTTTAAAATATATGAAATTAACACTATTCTTAAAGTAAGATTTATCCATTATGTAATATTGTTGGGTTTGGACAAAATAGATTAATTGAACCCTTTACCAGTCATTTTATTGTTTGAATCAAAGAGACATGAACATTTAAACCAAATGACACCAAAATGAATTGCAATCTTTCAATTTTCTAACATTTTAATAGTGACCAATCAATTACTTAGAGGACCAGTCGACATGTTGTACCAATGATCACTTCATAATTGTTTTTTGGAAGCTTGCTAATCAATTGATACTTGTTCATTAGTTAACTACTATATTACAATAATAAACTTTATTTGTCTCACTTGGATCGGTCAACTCAACTATTTTGTTCGACTAGTTGATTGCTACTGTGATTAGTCAATTGGTCTATTATGCCAGGCATCTAACACTTGTAAAGATAGATTCTATTTTATTTTATAAAAGTCCAATTGATTAATTATTGGATAGTGGTTGACTAGTTCATGTTAAACTTGATTTTATCCTTTAGTTTTTCAAAATATTTTTAACAAGTTTCACTTAAGGATCCTAACTTTATAAAAATAATATTAAATGACATTAAAAATTATTTTTTTTAAAAGACCAAAGTTACTACTTGTATTTTTTAAAGTTACAATTTAGTCTTTTCTTTTTTACATATTTTTAGAACAATGATCTATGTCCCTCAATGTAATAATCTTCACTTGATATAAGTGCAATGATATTCAAAGCAAGAAAAATTTACATCTAGAGCTTAAAGAAGATTATTAAATCTAATGGTCTTCCTTATTTGCCTAACAAATATTCACTCCCAAATGAAGCAGGCCCAAAATTTAGCTTCATCCAAAACAACAAAATCCGTTTCACGATTTCTCTTCCTAAATTTGCACTTTGCAGAAGATGTTGATTATGTGGCAAGGGCCTCAGGAGGAGTGAGGAGAGCTCAAAACGTTGTCGTTTGACGATTCTGACTCCTACCTAGAAATTCGCTCCTCTCTTACGCTCTTCGCAATGCTTCGGCCTTACCCTTTTTTCTTTGTTACCTCATAGAGTTCAGCATCTGACAATTTCAGTCTGGATCATTCGAAATCTCCATTTCCCTTTCTGGGCCTGGAATCTTTGCCTGTTTTGCCTGCTGATGGTGCTGATTTTATTCGAGGTAAGATCTCTTGGGTTTTTTTTTTCCCCCTTCTTTGTTTTTTTCTTTTTCTATACCATGCTTTTTGATTAGCAGTTATGGATATAGTAAATATTAGACTGCAGCAGAGTAACTAAGTAAAGTTCATGTAATAAAAACTCAAAACAGCAAACTACATATGCTGGCTTCTGGTTGAAAGATTGTCGTCTCTAATAAATATAGGAATAGAGTTCTCTGGACCACTCTCTGGGGTGGGGTCAGAGTCCGGACCCACTTCCCCTGGCCCCTATTCTCCTCTGTTTTTAGCTGTGAGAACGAAATAAATTACCTGAAAGTTAACAAGAAAAATACTCATTTTAGTTATTAATTAATTTATTTGTTTTGAACCTTAGATACAAGACCTGCCCGGTGTATGTACTTCTCAAACAGGTCAAACAATTGTTGTGTTTGTTACATTGGACCTTCTTGATAAGGTGGGAGTTTTATAGATGCTCATTTTTTGCATGTATATTTCTTATGCTGTAATTAGAAGCTGCAAGCTTGTAATAATTTAATCGAGTCCCTTATAGATGTTTATCTTATTGGGATGTCTGTTGAGGGTTTTCCCCACAATTACTCTGTTCTACTCAAATATTGATTGCTAAATTCTTCCACCAGTATTATTGAAATTTGAAATGTTGGATTTCACTGTGTTACAAGTTGAGGATAGTTGGGTTTTCTATTGGTACCGGAAAGATCACAAGAGTAAAAACTTTTCTTTATCACCCTTAGTTACAAAAATTTTTTCTTGATAGAGCTATTTATATTGGTAATTTGATCTGCCACTTGTGTGATTCTTGATGATGCAGAACGTAAAATACATTTGGGCAGAAGCTTGTTTTAATTTCAGATGTATAAAATGATAGTAAACAAAAGTCACGGTACATTATAATCTGAAATTAGAGAGATAGAAATAGAGAGTGAGATGGAGGGGAATGTAAGTGAAAATTTCCCTGAGGCTCATCTTGAATGATAGTGACTCTATAAATGAAATGCCTTCATGATCGTGTCGAATTGAGACACTATTGGTTTGACACGGCAGTTCCAACCTTTCAGATCATGAAACTCTGCGACTTAAGCCTGAAAACTGCTTTTTCCAGTATCAAAGGCCCTAAGCATCTTTCTCATATGGCCTGACCCTTTTTCTTATCTTTATTTTGCTTTTTTCTGTATTTTATAGGTGATATGATATTGACATCATTATCAATTTGAGGAATGGACTGCTAGACCTACATTCTCTGATCTTTGAGGGGAGAAAAGCTCAACAAACAGTAGATTTTTTTCCCCAGTAGGATATTGGTTGAGCCTGTTATCTCAGGATAAGTTCAGCAGGTTTCTAGAGAACAAATGGCTGCCGAAGATAAAAACCTTGTAGAAATCTTAGAAGACCTCAATCCGATAGATGTTGCGAAATATATGAATTATGTCAGTGCCCCACAAGCTGGAGCTATAGCTACTTTTTCAGGCACAACACGTGATACCTTCGAAGGCAAAACAGTCTTGGAGTTGAGGTATGAAGCTTATGTACCAATGGCAATACGATGTATAAAGTCCATCTGTTCCTCTGCTAGAGCATCCTGGAATCTGCATTCCATTGCTGTTGCTCATCGTCTAGGCACAGTACCTGTGGGAGAAACAAGTGTCTTTGTTGCTGTCTCTGCTGTCCACAGGGCTGATGCACTGGAGGCTTGTAGGTTTCTCATAGATGAGCTAAAGGCATCCGTTCCTATTTGGAAGAAGGAGGTTTATTCTAACGGTGAGGTTTGGAAGGAGAACTCTGAGTTCCTGGAGAGGAGGTCTGAGCTTGGTAAAAATGATGTAGATTTCTGTGGGCAAAAGGCAGAAATTAAGGAGCATAACAGGAAGCTCTGTTGTAGGGCTAAGGTTCAGGTGAAGGGTGAAAGTAGTTGCAAAGACTAATGCCAGTATCTGGGGATCAAAGATACAAGAAACATGCTTTTTTCTTTTTCGTATATTCAAATAATATAAGAGGGTGATTATAATTATGTAAAATGTACTAGTAGTACCAGGAAGTTACAGAATATCTCCCTCTTCTGCCCTTCCTCAATTTCTTGTGATAATAATACAGCGAATTAAGCTTTGTATGCTAATGCTTCCACATCCCTTGAGATATAATGCGTTAAATTCATTTTATTAAACCTCATTATACGAGGTAGACATTGATTTCTACTTTAATCTTTGTGGGATCTCAGCAAACTCTTTTTTTGGGGTCTGCACTGCTATAGTAACGTCAACTTTTCTTTTGGCTACCAGCTATATCCCTGCAGAATTACTATCGCAGATTAATCAAGTTGGAAGAGCTAGGGTGGAGGGAGAGAAAGAGGTAAAATCTAAAAAAATATGCAAAAATATTGCTTAAGTATTTCATAATGCTAATACTTTATGATGAAGCTACTTTCATATAACAGTAGACTGATTGATATTATAATGCCGCTCCTGAGCATTAATCTTCAACTTAATAAAGTAGTAGAAAACTGCAAGGAGAATGACCGCAATAGTATAATAAAGTACACTGATAATTTATTTTTATTTTTTGAACTGAGTGTACACTGATCATCTGAGAATGATGGTGTCCAATACTTGAAAGACCCAAGTAGGATGAAAAGCAGCTTGCGGACGTAAGGGTTGGGAACGTGGTTAGAATTGATATGAGATTCAGAATAGAAACTTGATAGCGTTAGTCCTACCTTCTAAATCCATGTATGCGTATGCTAGCCTTGTAAATTAGATGTAAAACTCGCTGTGTTAAAAATTGATTTTTCCCAATTTAGCTATATATATATATATATATACACAAACATGTACACCATGGAACTTTGCCTTAAGAAACTAGAATGAGATAGAGGGGAGGGGGAGTTTAGGATAGCTGACTATGAAGATCTGTTATCCTGAGCTACATAATTGATAGAATAAGTGTTAAATAGTTGCAGTAGATGCTGCCCTGTTAATGACTTCCAGATTCGCATCTTCTCTCAGTGGAAGGTTTGGGTACAGAGGCTTGCGTTCTGTCAATAAAGAGGAGATGGAGGTTGGTGTATATTGAATGCAATTAGTCTGAGAAATCCAAAGTATGATGCTCCTGATGGGCCATTGCTTTGGACATATGCTTGGACTTTGGAGAGGTTATGTTGAAACTGTCTAAGGCTTTATTGTAGAGGGGCATTTCCTTGATGATGCTCCTTTGTGTTGCGCCTTTCTTTGCTAATTTAGATGATCACTGTCCATCCCACTAGACTGGGTCTTTTACGGCCTGCAAAGAATTTTCTGTTAGTATTAAGGTGTCACTGCCACCCTGCAATGTGTTTGCCCGCCATGATAGCGAGTTAAGTTGCACTTTTGCCGTGATTTGAGTGATTAGAGTCATAGGGTCCAATTTAGCTATATTTCAACTTACACATTCGCATGAGCCCCCCCACCCCCCCACCCAACACACACACACCAAAAAAAAGAAAAAAAAAAAAACTTGCACATTGGTAAATTACATGTCACTTATGATCAAGCAGACCCCACACACTCATCAGCAAAGCATATATATGAAAGCAGAGGGAAGCGATGTCCAAAACACACAGCAACAGCCACATCAAAACCCAAACTCTGCTATAAAATCAGCAGCTAAAAGACATAACAGCAACGGTCTCCCTATACTCCCTTCATAGTCTATGGTAGTAAATACTGTCTATCATCGCCAAAAAAAAAAAAATTAAAATTAGATTAATCATTTAAATTAATATATATATATATATATATATATATATATATATATATATATATATATATATATATATATATATATATATATATATATAAAGAGCTGAGTAAGTGTAGTATCCCGTCCATAGCTATTTCTCTCTTCTTTCCGTGATAGAAGCCTACGTACCCAACCACCGTTTATAATTTGTTATGATATAAGGTTTAACATTCATGTATTGTCAAATATATGATTATGCAATGGTGAGTCCTAAATTGACTCTAATAGAAATCCTCTAAATTGCTACACCAACATTATTAAACCCCTAGCTTTGTCACCCAAAAGAACCAATATACTCAAGCAAAAAATATCTGACACACCATGACAAAAAAAAAATGGTCTTATTGTACCATTCATTGTTTTTTACAAACCCAAAAATCAACAGAAAAGGAGAGACCTCGTGAATGTAGCCCAAACCGTTAAAATTTCTCCCGAATTTCCGCACCCAAAAGGATTCAATTTAATATAAGACCAACATGCATAATCAAAACAACAATAGTCATAGTTAAGAGCTAGTCTATTATATGTATACAAAGAGAGTTTGCTTTTACAGTTGAATTACTGTAGATGTATTGCCTATGATGTGAAGGTTTTTTTTCCCCAAAATGTTTAATCTTTTATTTCCTGGAGCCCTATGCACAGGGCCCACCAATCCAAGTTTCTATATTAATTAAAAAAACCTAAATTACACGCCTAAGGCAACAATACCCGGCCTTGAAAATTAAAGGGAAGAGCTAATTGGCGAAGCTATAAATAGTGTTTAAATGGTCACCTCTTTTGGTCAAATAAAGGACTCCCTAACACCCAAGAACATAATAAACATATTTAAAGAGACATGAATAGATGTGTAGTGCAGACAAAAAAAAAAGAAACTTAAGTTAAGATAAAAGTTGAAGAGAGAACAAATTAAGTTGAGTAAAACTTTTATAATATGATCCTCACTTAAATATAAGAGCGAAAAGGTCACATGAAAGATAGTGTAAAAAATATAAGTTGAGCAAACATGCAAATTTAGTTAGTTTGAAAGAAAAACACATATAAAAAATTAAAGAAAAAGATAACATACATTAGCTTATTCTAATTCAGATCCTCTAGTTTATGACCAGTTCCTTGAAATTTTAAGATATTTTTTTTAGGCAAATTAACGAGTTATAATATAGACTAACTTTGAACTTAATTTGTTTAAGGGTTTTCATAAACTCACCCTCAACTTATTCACTTAGGGTTTTAGACAAATTTACCTTTAACTTACTCTCACACTCAGAGAGTTATTGCAAAAATTAAGGAAAAATTTTTTTATTACCCAACATAGGATTACAAGGTTAATCAATAAAAACTTCTTTGAAAACTAAAAGAGTAAAAATTTAGAATATTCTTAGAGAAATAAATACTATTGAATGGTAAAATGATTTTTAATAAATTTTCTTCTACTGTACTCTTCAACTTTCAACACATTTATACTTCTTTATTGGCTTGTAGTCATTACTAATATTGTTTCTTTTTTTTTTATAGAATGGAGTATCAAGTGCAGGAACTTTTTTGATTGGAATAGAAGATGTATATCTTCAACATCCATCATGTCATATATTTGTCTCATGTCAATTAATACTTTTTAATGCTTGCTTTATAGGTTAAACAAACAGTATACTCTTTTCTTACACAAAATAATTCATTGTAGAAGGGAGATAATAAAGTTAGCATAGATATACCTTATTCCATTTGTATTGTTCAAAAAATAAAGGTAGCTGAAATTTTTTGATTAGCTCATTAATGAAATTTAGACGAATCAAGAGATAAAATTTAATAGGTCAAGTTTTAATTAGACTTTTTTATATATTAGGAATTTTGATTTTATTGTCATCAAAGTCATGGGCCAAGTGAAACTATTGGGCCTTGCAAACCTTGAATCCATAATCTCTTCCTTTTTGTGATGACAAAATCCGTAAGTGAAATTGGATATGAAAAAGTTATTAAAAGATTATAATGAACTTCCCCTAAATGTTGGCAAAAGGATCGGAGAATAGAACATTCAAGAATAATAATTGATATATATCCTTAATTAAGCATAGACATATTTAAAGAGTTAAGCATAAATAGGATATAAGGTTTAATTAAATTTAGAGCAAATATTCTCTCTTTTTGTGATGGAGTTAAAGTTTAGTGCAACCAACAGGTAGAATTTAAAGTTAAGCATAGACATAAATAATATTGTTTAGATATTCTCTCTTTTTTGTTGGCACCAAAAGGAGCAAGCACAATGAACATGTAGGCAAGAATTATCAACAAAGAGTAATAAGCAAGTATTATATTAAAAATAAGCAAGAATGTTTAAATCAACAAGTATTATATTAGCAATAGATAAAAATTCAAATATTATGTTACGTTTGGCTTTATTTTTATGTATAATTAATAATAAAATGTTTAAATTTTGTAAATATTTTTTGTTATTATATTAAATTTTTAATAAAAAATAAAAATATATACTTAATTATTACTTAATAATTTTCAAAGCATTTAGCCACTGGTCCATTAGGCCCATGGCTGACGTTACCAGATCTCAAGCTTGTTTATGCAACATGGAGGATAGAATTCATCTTTCAATAGAGCAGAATGTGTCGACTTTGGTAGAGAACTAGATGACTACCATGGAGCATTGCACTTTAGGACTTTAAGAGTTGATTGAAAGGTTATCGACATAAGTGATGAAAGCTTTGGACTTGAACGATAAGTATAGCAACGATAAAACTGGAGACGAGGATGATCGCATGAGAAACAAAGAGAGCGAAGGGTCATATGAGCCGAAAGTACCTACTGCCACCCATTTCACTAAAATGGAATTCCGAAAGTTTCATCAAACATATTTCTTGTTGGACAAAACGCCAGAGCATGTAAAGATTGGTAGCTTGCACTTGAATGGGAAGAGCTTTAGGTGGTATAAGGCATTTGAAAGAAATCAAGAAGGAAGAAGAATCTCTCAGAAGTCATATGTCATAGCCTTGAAGAAACATTTTAGACGTGTATATGAAGACCCCATGGAGGAACTCATGCAATTAAGGCAAATAGAGGATGCCAAGGAATACCAAGATGTTTTTGTTTGTATAAGGTGAAATTGACTGAAGACTAATTGATCAACTATTTCAATGCTAGATTGAAGAGGAAGTTCCTAAAGCAGTGAGGTTGTTCAGGCCAAGACACATATTAGAAACTATGAGAATAGCAAAGCTACAGGGGCTTACTCACAAGGCAGGGAACAAGAATTTAGGGAATAAAAATATAATGAAGGGAACACCACGAAGAAGTAACACTCATAACAATCAAGATAGAACAACTTTTGGTAAGTATCAAACACAAGTTCTGTTTGTTGAAAGAATGAAAGGAGTAACAGGGGGTTCAAGTTGCAAAAGATTTTATCACTAGAAAGATTGAGGAGCATAGGGCCAATAACCTATGTTATTTTTGTCATGGGAAATATGATCAGGTTAAATGTCCTCAATGTAAAAACTTACATTTGATAGAAGTCATGGAAGATATTAAAATGGATGAAGCAGTAGTGGAAGAAGATGATAGATTGAAGAACCTCCAAACGCCTCCTAAGATTTCATTAAAAGCAATTGAGGTTGTGAAAGACAACACTACTATGAGGGTATAGGGTCACACAGGGAAGAAATTATTATAGATTCTAATCAGTAGTGGGAGTACATATGATTTTTTTCTTTGGTGGATTTACAAATGGTGAAGTTGGGATCGCCAAGGAAGGAATTAAAAGATGCAAAAAGTCATAATAGTAGAAGGGGGAAAATTATCAATACAAGGGGTTTGCATAAATATTCAATGGAAAATGTAGGGAGAGGAGTTCCAAACTGATGCTTTTGTCATTTGTTTAATTGGCTGTGATATGGTGTTAAGAATGCATTGGTTGAGGCCAACCTCACAGTGTTGTTTTACGACAAGGGAAGGTTCATGAAGTTGGTAGCAAATACTCCAAAAAATTGGAAGCTAGTCTCACAAAAGCAATTGCAAGAAAGCAGTTTAGAGTAAGCATAATTTTTCCTCATGCAACCAGTTGAACACACAAGGGAAACACTGGAAAGTATGACAATTCAAACCAGGAAAGAGGAACATATCCTAAGCCCTATTCAATAGCTTTTAAATGACTATAAGGATGTCTTCAAAACTCCTACAACATTACCCTTTTTCACAGAAGGGCACAATCACCACACTAATTTGAAGAAAGCCTCAAATCCTATCAACTTTAAACCATATAAATACCCCATGGCACAGAAGAATGTGACTGAAAAAAAAAATTAATGAGTTAGGGGTTATTTAGAATAGTTCTTCTCCTTTTGCAGCCCCCATGGCACTAGTTAAGAAAAAGGATAGATTATAGAATATGTGTGTAGAGTATAGGAAATTCAATAAATGTAGTATTAAGGATAAATGTCCTATTCCAATTGTAGAAGAGTTGGTAGATGAATTATATGGTGCTGAATTGTAGTCTTAATTGGATTTAAAATTTAGGTATCATCAAATCAGGATAAACTTGTATGACATACAAAAAACAACTTTCAAAGTACACTTAGGCCATCTTGAGTTCATATTAATGACAATAGGGTTACTAATCCATTGGCTACTTCTTAGGAAGCCATGAACAAAATCTTTAGAGAGTGCTTGAGGAAATTTGTCCTTGTATGCTTTGATGACATCTTAGTCTTCAGTCCATGTTTGGAGAGTCATGTTCAACACTTAAAGGTGTTAGAAAGGTTGAGAGAATAACAATACTTTGTTAAAGTTGGCAAGTGCTCTTTTGCTATATTATTAAGGTTGAATAATTGGGGCACATTATTAGCTCATAAAGGGTACCAATAGACTCTTAGAAAATTGAAGTTATAAAGATGTGGCCTATGCCAACAACTTTTAAATAGTTAAGATCCTTCCTTGGACTTGTGGGCCATTATAAAAAGTTCATTAAAAGTTATAGAGAAATAGTCAAACCCCTAAATAACCTCTTGAAATGCACACTTCACTGGATAGAGGAAGCTTTTCAAGCCTTTCAAAGATTGGAAGTGGTGCTGATAACTACCCTAGTATTGGCTTTACCTAAATTTTCAAAGCCATTTATCTTAAAATAGATGCTTCAAGCTAAGGAATTGGACTTGTTCTTATACAAGAACAAAGGCCAATTGTATTTTTATAGTAGAGCCTTATCTCTTAAACTCATTTTTCTTTCAACTTTAGAAAAGGAGTTATTAGCTCTTGTGCAAGCAGTCTAATAATGGCATCAATAATTATATGGGAGATAGTTTGTTATCAAAATAGATCAAAGAAGCCCTAAGTTTTTACTAGGTTAGAAGATTAGAACTTATGGTTCACAAAGCTTATAGGGTCTACATATGAGATATAGTATAAGAATGGGAACAAGAATCAGGCTGTAAATGCACTCTCTTAAATGTAAAGGGTTGAGTTTCTTCAAATTGCTATCTTTTCCATTTCTAGTGACATATGGCAAAGAATCCAAAGGCATGGCAACAAAATGTTCAACTAAGAGCAATCATTTCTCACTTGTCAAATTATGGTGTGAAATAGGCAAAATATTCATAGGATGGTCATACCTTGAAGAGGAATGGAAAGAGAACTATTGAGAATAGTCATCAACTTAAGAAAGAATTACTCTCATGGAAGCATGAATCAGCACAAGGTGGGCATTCGAGTGTTAAAGCTACCTACCATAGGTTGAAGAGCATTTTCTAGTGAAAGAAAATGGAAGATGATACCAAGGCTTTTATTAAATAGTGTGATGTGTGTGCAAGATGTAAAGGTGACACTATTGCTTAGCCAGATTTTTTGCAACCCTTACTAATTCCTTCTAAGGTTTGGGTGAGTATAATAATCGATTTTATAGAAGGGTTACCAAAATCACTTGGAAAGACACAATTTTGGAGGTGATCAATAGAATGAGTAAATATGCCTATTTTATTGGGTTAGGCCATCCTTTTACAGCAACTCAAGTGGCTTAACATTTCATTGACAATATTTATAAGCTTTATCAAGTTCTACAAGATATTTGTTAGTAATATAGATCCTATAGATTCATTTGCATTTTGGCCTCCATTAAATTATGAGTAAATTGCACAAACCTTTTTTGAATTTTATTGAAATTACATAGATTTTCTTTCTATTTTTGAAAATTATATATATTTCCTTTAAATTTTGTTGAAATTACACAAACCTCTTCTCTATTTTTAGAATCCACACAGAAATGCCTTAAAATAAAAATTGTACTATATAAATTTCTTCTCTATTTTCAAAATTTATACAGACCTCTCAATTTTTAAAACAAAAGTTGTACTACACAAATCTTCTTTCTATTTTTAAATTTATATTTTTCATCTAATCCTTCATTAGTAAGTAGTTAGTTGATGTATGGATACCTAATTTGACATATGTTTTGACCTAAATGCATATTTAGAAATTTTTCAAAATAAAATTTTGGTAATAATTCCTTTTTGGAACCAAATCTTAAGACTCCATGTGAGGTTTTTTTTTAATAAGTAAAAACCCTATTGTTTTAATCCTATCATAAAGTTGGTTCATTTTTAAACTTATTTTTTCAAGCACATACATTTATTTGAACTTATTTTTGTTAATAAAAAATTATTCAAAATTTCCTTGCATTTTATAATAGGGGGGAGGTTTATGCAGCGTAACTTTTGTTTTAAACATGGTCTATATAGGTTTGGAAATAAAAGAAAGTTTTGGTAATTTTAACTCATGTAATTTATTCATAGCCTTAGGGGAGGTTTGTGTAAGTTTTGAAAATATATAGGAGGTCTATATAATTTTAGCAAAAATCAAGAATTATCTATGTAATTTACTCTTAAATTATTATTCTTTCTCATAAAAAAATAGAGCAAATTATATTTTTTAGGGGTATTTAATTTACATTTTTTTATTTTAAAAATTATATTCTCTTATCATAAAATCTAAAGATAAGTTATACTAAATCGGATTTAGTTGGTCTAACAAAACAACAAGATGTCTATTAATATGTAGGAATGATAGAGAAAATAGGATGAATCGGCCAGTTGTATTGGAAAACTAATGAATTAGCCATATTTTTGGTTAAGTTGATCTTAAAAACGAACCAAAACTCTATCAAATCAGTCAAATTTTAATAAAGATTGAATGATTTGGTACTAAACTTGTCAAAAAATGATTTTTGCTTCTTTTTTCTCATCTAAATTATAAATTTGACATTTTATAATAAAAATTTATGATATTTATTAGATTTTACCCAACTTATTTTATATAAATTTGTTATCATATGTAAATGCTTTATCTAATTTTTATATTTTTAAAATTTTATGTTTATTTTAAATATTATTTACAATATATGTATCTATTTAATTATAAAATGCTTGACATATATTTATACACTTATATATATCTTTAAAAATGGTTCAACTTTGATTCAATTACAATCAAACTCTTAATATGTGTATTGTTCTTTATTCTAATTCAATAAATGGCCTAATTTTTAAAATATTGTTTGCAAGAGCGTTTAGTTTTTAAAAATGTTTTTTATTTTTATTTCATAATATTTATTTTATATTTTAAAATTTTTTATTTAAAAATCATATCAGATTTGTGATGATAAAATTTTATTCATCTTTGTTTTCAAATAAATTTTATATAAATGAAAATAAATCTTATCTCACTTTTAAGTTTAATTATCAATAATTTTTATATTATTTTGACCTTTGTTTAATATATACTATTGTCTCTTGTAAATTACAAGAGTGTCATTGATGTGGAAACGTTGAAAACATCTTTTATATACTATTTGCAACAAAAAATTGCTAGATACAGAAATAGAAAGGGAATAAAAATGTAAATGGAATGCAATAATTATATTTGATATGATATAAAAAAAATGAGAATGTCATTCCATATGTTTAGTGGATAAAAATAGTACAAGAATGAAAAAGAATAATAAAAAAATAACTCTTATATTCTTATTTAAAAATAATATTGGAATAAAAAACAGTATAATAACAATGGCTTAATAAACTTTACATAAATTAGACATAATAATTACTCTTGATTCACTTTTTTAATGGAATGAAAATGCATTCATTTTCTAATATTTCTAAATGTATGACAAATAGAATTATTCAATAGATTTTTTGTCCTTCTTCTATCTTTGTGTACGAGACAGGCCACTATACTTTTTTGTTGTTTTCACCCATTTTAACATATGTGTTTTTTTTCCTATTTTCCATCAAAATAAAAATCAAAACAACAAAACTAACTAGAGAGTAAATTTTATATATATATATATATATATATATCTATATTATCCAAATAAAATTTATGTTAGCGACACATTTTATTAAAACAATTAAAAAGCAGTTATATTTAAATTCAAGTGCATAATAATTGTTAGAATTAATTTCAAATTGAACTTTAAATTTTATATAATGTGGTCACGAGCTAGACGACAAACGAATTGAAATTTAGAGCTTAATTAAATAAAAATATTGTAAAATCAAACCAATTAAACATATGAATAAATAAAATAATAAAATATATGTGTGTGCGTATTTAATATAAATAAACTATTTTGAGCTTTTTAGAAATACCTAGATAGCTAGATTCAAATTGTATCTCTAAGAAAATTAAAAACCTAATGATTGGACTAAGTTTTTTTTTTGGGGGGGCTATATGTTACGAGCATTCTTTGATTTGCTTGTATGTCAATTTAAATTGAAGTTCTTGCCAAACAAAGTTCCACAATATAGAAATCTTCAATTTTAAAATTTATTTTCTCTTAAATTTTATGAAACATATTTCCATTTTTCATTAAAAGAACCAAAAAAAAAAACTAGTTAGCAAATTGTAAAAAAATATATAAAGAGTGTAATAAATTTTTAAAAACCCCATATACAAATCTTGTCAAACAAAGTTCCACAATATAAAAATCTTCAATTTTAAATTTTATTTTCTCTTAAATTTTATGAAATATATTTCCATTTTTCATTAAACAAATCCAAAAAAAAAACTAGTGAGCAAATTTTAGAAAAATATATAAAGAGTGTAATGAATTTTTAACCACATAAAAATATGTTAACCACACAATTTTTTAAGAAACAATTAAAACATAGTTATATTTAAATTTTAAGTTAATTATTAATTGTTATACTTAATTTCTAATTCGATTTTAAATCTTATATAATGATGCCACAACTAGACAAATCAGGAATTGAAATTGAGAGCTTAATTAAATAAAAGTAATATAAAAAACCTAATATGTGAATAAATAAAATAACAATATAAATATAAATATTATATGTTTAATATAAATAAAACTATTTTTAGCCTTCCAGAAATAGCTAGGTTAAAATTATCTTCAAGAAAATTAAAAATCTAAATGATTGAACTAAATTCTGTTTTGTTTTGTTTTTGGTCGAATGGTATGAGTATTCGTTGTTCAATTTGTGCGTCAATCAAAATTAAAATGCCAGTTTGATTAAGTCTGATAATATATAAATCTTCAATTTTAACTAAGCTGGAAAGAGACTTTAATTAAAAATGTAATTTATGTAACATTCCATTTAAAGATCTAGCAAGAAGATTTTACAATTTAAAACTTCATGAGCAAATTAAAACCTAAAGACACGTAAAATATAGCATATTCCTATTAAAGCTTAACTAGTACGAAACATAGTTGATTATTAAGACTTCTGAAAGATCATAATTGCACCACGACATTGAGTTCAACGTCCATGCATCGCACAACGTTATTCCAGAAGTGAGTTAGTGGTAAGATGGATTGTAAACTGAACATCTTGTGATTAGCCACTTTTTTAGAAACAAGCTAAAGTCTGTAAGACTTGGATCCAATACCAACACAGCTGCAAGCTCATTATTCCTTGCAAATTTTCCCCACAACTTCACGTCTTCATTTTTAAGAAAGTCCTTGGCTTCCTTTAGAATCTTGTTTTCTAGGTTGAAAAGCGATTATGGTCAAGTTCAAATCACTATTGAAGAGTTTTCTTTTTTTTAATCACCATTTTGATGTCATAATCTTTTATGATGTGAGTTTGTTGTTAATTTTACTTTAAAACTCCTTATTCATCGTTATTATTATTCCTTTCTTTTTTTTTTCTTTTTTTTTTTTTTTGAACACAAGCTTCATAACAAGAAACCAGCCGCCAAAACCAAACAACAAACCCCCAAACAAACAGAAAGACAACACCCAGACAAAAGAGGAAACAAACAAATAAGAGAAAATTACATCTAATGAGCAAAATTTACAATGAATGGCCTTAAAAACAAAAAATCAAATCATTCTCAAAGGCAAAAGGACTTTAATTTTGTCATGGTAGAGGAAAATGTCTTTATATGATTAAAAACTTAAATTTTTAACATTAATAATGATAAAATTCTCTTTAATTTTAGAAAGCCTGAGTTGTATCTTTTTAACGTTGTAATAATCTTAAATTTTTCTTATATTTTTAGGAAGTCTAGGTGGTAATTTTAAGAAACTTAAGTTATAACTTTCCTGTACTATAAGTTGTGCATGCAAGCTTTATTAGAGTTGGGAACAGTATGGTAAAAAACTTAAAATTTAATAATAATAATCCTAAAAGTTTTTTGTAATTCCAAGAAATCTAAGTATTAGTTTTCTAGGAGAAAATAACTGGGGATATTTTTATCCATTCATGACAAAATTAAGATTTTTTGAACCTTCTAAATAATTTGAATTTTCAAGATTTTACATTAGAAATTTTACAAAATTATGATTATGGATTTAATTTTTCTCATAGATTTCAAATTGAGTTTTGTGGCATCTACAAACACTTTTCCTTTATTTAGTGAGAGGTAATGTGACTGAGAACTTACTATCATCATGAGGTGCAAAAATAGATAGGATTTAGAAATATATTTTAAGGATGTTATCAATTTTTTAAATGAAAATATAATATACTTTTTTTTTATAACTTAACTCTATGTAAAGGAATTTCTTACAAAATTTTTTTACATATTATATTTTTATTAAACAAAATCTAATAATAATTACATAAGGAATTTTCTCTAAATTTTTCTTTGAAAGCATAGAATCAACAAAAAGAGGATGTTTATTTATTTATTTTTTCTATCATTCATTTAGAAGGAAATGCAATCTATTATTCAGTGAAAAATATATAAAATAAATGCTATACTGAAACTTGAAATGAAAATATTAAATGCTAATCAACTTCTAATGTGACTCTTTCTTAATATGCATAATTGATTTTGATTTTGAATCTTCAGATTCATTTTTTCTTTTTTAAATATTGAGTTAGACAAAATAGGAGTTGGACAATAAAATGTCCTTGGATTCAGGGATGGGCAGGAATATTTTTTTTTAAGAAAAAAAAAACCACTAAATTTGATATGGTACGAATGTTTCTTGGCCATCTTTTGCATCAATCAAAATAAAAATCTCAATTAAACAAGTTTGATGATATGCAAATTTTCAAGTTTAACTATTACCAAAAAGAAAATTTAAATAGAAAATTAATTTATGTAACATTCAATTCAAAGATCTAAAAGTAATTACAATGAAAAAAATTCATTTACAAAATGAATTAAAACCTAATAATACACATAAATAGATGCCTACCAGAAAAAAAAAAAAGAATTAGACACACGTAGTATGTAACATCTTTTTATTAGAGCTTGACTAATGTGAAACACAATTGAATATTAAGATTTTTGTAAGACCATAATTGCACCATGTTATTTTGTTTAAAAGCCATCGCATTGCCCAATACTATTCCAGTGGTAAGTCAGATTGTAAGCTGAGAAAGGAGGAGATATAGTTCCTTAACAGATTCTGAAAACGATACGAAACCTCACTCAAAGACTCATCTTCCCCCCTGTACAAAAGTAAAAATTTTCTAAGTTCAACAATTTTTTTCCAGGCGAGAAAAACTTTTCCAGAAATTTCGCTCACAATTAATACCTACACGCATGCAACATCGTAATCAACCAATAAATGTTAATCAAATTCAGAATAAGTGGCAATCCTAATAATCCATGTACGAGTGATAAAAAGCAATGAAATACACTCTAAACATCTTGGATAATAAAATTTAAAACTTATATGTCCAGCAAAATAAGAAGAAATCAGCATGAATGAACATTGACGTCAATTCTCAACTACTAATGAAATTTTAGTAAAAACACCATGCTATCAATCTCTAAAATTCAAGCCAGTTTTCACACATAAACTAGAAATATCCAGGAACAAATCCGCAAAATATGAGTCGTTCTCGGAAAATCATACAATTCATCTCTCATTCGATAAAAATCTGAAGCAGAAAAATTGAAAATTGAACAACTAAACTAAATACTAAAAACTCTATCAAAATAACCCAGAGAATTATGGAAAATTTATGCACAGCTATAGACATATGGATTAACATCACAAAATTTCAGGGCAAACTCTTGCCTAGGCTACACCCAGTAAATCATTAAAGGACAATGTCAGATTGGAAAACTCTAAAACAGAGCATCCTTGCTTATGTTCAAAAATCAATATGTTTGCGATAATAAAACAACTTAAAAAAAATCTATAAAAATTACTCATGATTTCTAAGTTATATATTAAAAAAAATCTCACAAAAAATAGTGGCTAAATTCTATGTAATAAAGTCAAAATAAATTCAGAAAATAAATATATATGACTTAGTACAGAAAATATCAACAGTCCATATATCTTTTCAAAAATTATTTTTGAACATGAAATGATTATACAAATAAAAACTATGCTAATCTACTCCTAAACATGTTAACAAACTAACAAAACAAAGAAATTGGAAAACGAAATACAAAAGCCCTATTACACTAAATTATTTATACATAAAACTCAGAAGAACATAATAAACAAATATGCATATTTACAAACGAATATCCAGCTATCTAATGCACAAATATTCACAAGAAAATCATCCTAACTATTATATACAACTAAAGTACAGATTAGATCAGGAAATTTACAAGTTACAAAGGCTTACCCTAATGTAGAAATATCTACAACTCGTCAGATATTTAAAAATAGAAAGTAAGAAAAATAAGATTAAAAAAACTATTTTTGCAAAACCGGAAAAAACTATTTTTGCTTCTCTATTACTTAATAATCCCTCATTTATCAATATATACACAGTATTGCCTAAAATAATCAATAAAAACTACCATTCCTCAGCAAGGATGCTAACTTGATGTATGCACTATCTTATGATTAAAAAAAAAATTTAACAAGTGCACTAATTATAAAGTAATAAAGTAGACATCAATCCAACTATCGATCCCATAAGGATGATGGGGAAATACAGAATTTTTACATAAGGAAAGAATAAAAGAATGAAATAAAGAGCCTGAGTATATACAAGTCTAATAAAGTACACATTAATAGCTCAAGTCTCCCTAATTACTAGCAAATGAATATCTATGTACAAAACTCAATGATGAAATAAAAGAAATAAAAATGACTACAAATTTTCATCCAAAAGAAAAAGAATAAAAAAGCAGAATAAATTAAATCTGATTGTTCTGGCTAACTACATTCAATGCTTAGTCTCACATTCCTCGTTACTCTAGTTAGCTAAATTCCAAATGTGTCAGCGATCGAAAGCAGATCTATTAAACTATTCTAATTCCTAACTTCCATTTAGTAGATAAATACAAATCTTACCTAAGTTCAATTAGTTATAGGACACAATACTAAACAACAAATTCTTAAGTTATCAAGTGGTCGAATATGCAGCTGTCTAACCTATCCTACTTCTTACCTTACCTAAGTGGCCAAATACGTATCTCATCTAAATTGAATCAGTCGTAGGATGCATTATATATTAGTGAATTTAGGCTTAACTAACGTGATTAGACTCTACTAGACAAATTTAGCATCAATTAGCCTAAGTTACAATTTATCAAACGCCATGTGGGTGAATAATGAAAAGTTCTATATCTGATCATCATACATCCCAATGAAACAACTCTACCAGATGAAATTACATCAGGAATCAAATGCAACATCATTCAATTTATTGAAATCAACAACATAATCAAACAAATCTACTAGACAATGTAAGATTACAATCATCAATTCAGTAAAAGAACAATAATACAATGGCATTAATCCTAAAATATAAACTTTAATAGCAAGTAAGAAATAGTTAGACATCATCATAGCAACCTCAATAATATACAAACAAGTCAATTACATATAATCCTAAATTAATACAATAAAATGAAAAGACAAATATGAAATAAACAATGGACAGGGCGAGAAAACTACAGGAAACTCCGAATTAGTAACGTGGCTCTAATCCTAGAAGTCGTTTAGCATCAATAGGAGCCTAGTACCTCAGATAAGCTCTTAAACACTCCCTAGGACTGATAATGATGTCTTTCTCTCTCATGCTCTGATGTCCTATTGGTCCTTTTAACTTCAAAATACTTGGAAACATACTGAAACTGAGCCCCTAGCAATCGCATTGCAGCTGTGGTGCAAATCATCACAACTATGATGAAGCTTTGTGTCTTGGGTTGAGGTAATAACATTGCAATTGCAATATAACTCTTATGCATAGCCTCCGAGAAGCCTTTGATACTCCTTCTAATGCTGGTCTTAGGTCCACAACTTACCATGCAATGCAAACCCATCAATCATCATACAAATCCTAAAAATTACCAAAAATAACTAGCAATTAATAAATCCTGATATTACAGCCTAAATACACCAGAAAATTGATTATAAAAGCCTATAAAATCCTAATAAAACCTATGATAAGTCTCTTAATTAGTACAAAAATATAGACATATTTGGGACTTATCTCTCATCTTTTGAAAAGAACTCAAGGTTTTGGACAATACCAGATGTAAAACTTGTCCAGAGGAGTTAGGTGTTGATAACTTTTTCTTTGCGAGGATTTTAGATAAGAAAGACTAGAGATGCATTGAAGCACAAGTGAAGAGAGCAGCAATCATTCTTTCAGAAAATTATGGACTGTATTTTCGCCTCCATAAAGACTAACATTAAATTTTGAAAGACAAGTGAGCCCTTGGAATCCCCATGATCTATAGCCATACATGATAATCCCTTATAATCATAATCATCTACCATAATTGATCTTGAGTTAGAAGACAAACCACTTTGAGGCAACCATTCAAGATTAGGAAGTCCATAAAGCATGAAGTGTTGAAGAGTTAAGCGCAATTGTCAAATCACGATATATATCACAAATTAGAAAGCATAATTTTGAATCATCAATTGTAAAATGTATTGAATCTTGCAATAACTAGTGAAAAATAACATGAAATATAAGATATGACATGTATATCCTTGTAATATGCAGAAAATATTCAAAATAGTAAATCTAATCCAAACATTAAAAAAAAATATTTAAACATAAGTCATAGATAAGCTTATGAGTTATATAATTTATTAGTAATTAATTCTTGAAACAATCTCAAATAATATTCTTCTTTGCATTTTTTATAAAAGGCATGAACAATACTTAACAATATAACACTGCCGTGTCAATTCATTATCTGCATATATTTCTAAATCACAAAGTCATGCTATTTTGTCATATTTGCTTGAATCACATGATTCATGGTTGATTTAGCCATCGATATATGTTGATGACTTTGTGACTCGTTATGAATCATAAGGTTTGAGTTGTGAATCATACGTTTTATAATTATTTTTTATTAAACTATTGATTTATATTGTTGGATTTGTGACTCTATGAATTATAAGATTCAAATCATGAATCATACCATTTTATTACTATAGTCAATGGCGAGTCATTTTGTACTTGTGACATTGATTTAAGTTTTTGGCACATGGATACAACAAACCATTCTAAGGAAGGAGCAGACCCTCTAACTTTTTTAAAGGATTCTAAGTTAAGATAGTGAATAATAACAAGATATTTAAGCTTAGGGAAATAGCATAATGGAAATGTTGTTAAGAAATGAAAAGTATTCTAAATCTCAATTGTTCAAATGATGTATAAAGTTGCCATGCTTCTTGAGGTAGGAATTTTAAATTTTCACAATCCAAAATTTCAAGCGATCGCAACATGTGGGCAATCCAACTATTAGGAAAGACGTGGGAGATTGGATGCTTTTGAGACTCAAGGTTTGAAGACAATTGCCACTAAACATCAGTCTTGACAAAGACTACAAACTGTCACACTTAAATTTCTAAGTGTTTTATAGCATTGAGAATCGTCATCAAGAACCCCCAACAATCCTTGTGCTCGCAATCCTAATTTTAATTCTTCAAATGATGCATTCCCTTGCAAAGCTGTTGATTTTGCTTCTAGCTTACTACATTTTACTATATGAAACTTTGTCAATGAAGGGAGAGACGATTGGGCAAGTCTCTCCAACTTGACATTTCAGTAAATGCAAAACTTTAAGTCAAAGAAAAGGAAATTTGGTACCTTCACTTTCAAATGATAGCTATTCCTTCCAATATGGCCTCTCTTCAAATTTTAGAATTTCCAAGGTAGAAAATGGTTGAAATGAAAAGCCTAGTTTGCTACAATAGAACTCATGACCTATTGTTTGTACCAATTTCATCCTTGTAATCAAGAGCTCTTTGGCTTATGTAACATGGACTTGGATATAGGAATTGTAACCAAAAAGAAAAAGCCCTCAAACAATTTAATTCATGAAAGCTCTCAAAAGTCTTTAAAACCCTTTTTTATATGATATGACAAATGACAAATAATTTTTGGGATTTCATTGTCTTTAAAATAGAGACAATTTTTACCACATACAACTCTGGCTAAATCATTGATGAGATTATGCATAACAAAACATTTCTTTACGAATGCCTTCATATTGTTGAATTAATGACCTGGACAATAATTCACTAAAATAGTCATCAACTTCAAACTCTATTATTTTCACCCCTTGGGAGTATTGCTATGCAAAGCCATTAGCTATCCATAACAAGATCAATTCCTTTCTGTCCAATAAGTAACCTTTTGGAAATTTTGAGCAATAGGCAAAACATTTCTTCAAATGCTATGGAAGATCAAGATAACTCAAATGCAAATCAACTAGAACATTTTCATGTGATTATTCCCATAGGTTGCTGTTGAGAATTATATTCCATTCCTTTGCATCCAATTTTGGACGCAGAAGGCATCCTAGTGTTTTAGGAGCTATTGGTAGGCCACCACATTTTCTTGTAATGTGCTTGCCTCTTGCTTCTGGCTCTCGAATTGTTAGGGTCTTTATTTCTAAGTGCATGCTTGGCAAGTAGGCATCAATAGTTTTCGGTTGAAAGAGATTTCAATTCTTGAATAAGAAATGTTTGGATCACCTGCAACTCTTTGTTGTTGGGTTGTTACAATGATCTTACTTCCGCTTTTTCTACTACTAAAAGGAGTTACTATATCATCCCAATTATTACATTTTTAATACCAAAGGTCATTCGACACAAACGAAAACATTTTATCACTCCAGCTATTTTTTAGTTCAACTTTAAGAGAATTCAAATTATTACCATTATATGCTTTGGAAGTGATAGATTCATAAGATTCTTGGTTACCATGAAAATATCAAAATCCTCTCAAACATATGCCCAAGCCTTCAAACTAAATTGCTCCTGCACTCTTATTATTATAAAGGAGTTGAGCATGGGTTGTTTTACTTGCACTGCCCCTTTAAATTTTTTCACTTTTACAAGTTTGCAGTCGATATAAGCATTGAAATCTCACAAACTAGATGGATTGCCAAGTTAACTACTTATATTTTAACTAAACAAATCGGCCTGTAGTCCGGCTCTGATGGTCCTTTGAACAAAGAACTTCTCGACACCACTGGTCAAGATCCTAGTTGAACCGAACAGATTTGCTTACAAGGCATCGCTGGTTCAAACGTTGAACTAGCCCATGATAAAATCCTTCACGAGTGCCAATGCCTCATCCAAGGAACCAGAATAATATGCTTATCTAATGCATGCACAATATTATATAAATAAACTTGCAAAATTCCCTTTGAAATGATATTCTCCCTTGGAGACAATGACTCCCCACTAATAAGTGTTCTAGAGTTTATACAGTTTCAGGTCAACTAAATTTTATTTTGTAAAAAATAATAGTAAATTTATTGAATGGCTAATTCTCATACAACTATAACCATCCTATATTTGATGAATATATTTATTAGTGGATAAATAATATTTTCAAATTTTAAAATTAACAAGTCAACTATATTCATCAATAATAAAATGTTCAAGCATTATTAATATTAGCTTACTATTATTTATTATATGAAAATTTTGATATATAAAATTATATATATATATATATATATATATTATATTATCATGAATTCAATCACAATTTGACCACAATCAAATCAATAAATTATGAACTAATACTTTTACTAATTAAATAATTGGGACATTGATAATTAACTTTTAAGGTGTAAAATAAAGATAGTATTTCTGAGAAACTAAGATGATATTCTACTTTGATGGCCTAAAAAGAAAATAGTATTTCACTTAAATAAAATAGTGACACTACAAAGGAAAACAACTAGAACATCAACCATCAATTTTATACAATAAAGTATTCGTAACCACATAAAACAAGGTAAAGGTTGACAAAAACACAGCAGTAATTAAACTAAAATCCTACTCCTCCAAAACCAAAATTTTAGCAAAAGACAATATGCATCTAGGAGAAATAAGAAGAAATGTCAGTTCATAACCAACATGAAACAACGTAAAGCTTGACTAAAACACAGCAATAATTAAACTAAAATCCTCACAGAAGATCCAATGGCTTGAAGCTCTTCTTCTGTAACTCTATTCCAAACTCCATTTATCAGTAGGCATCCTTTCTCACCTTCCATTGGTGATAATAAATCATGGTCTAGTTCTTGTCCTGTCTCTCTCTTCTTCTTAACAATTGAATTATCAAGTAGCTGAAGGTCCAAAGTGGCATCTCTCTTGGCACCATGGTTGCTCAGTTTCCAAGTTACCTTCCTGTCTGATTCATGAATGTTTTTTCCATTATCAATATGATCAAGCGTAGGAAGACAACCAGATGAACCGACAGTGCGGGGCAACATGCCAATCGGACATGGGTTCCATACTTTTGTCAACGTCCATGCCTGGGGTTTTTCAGTCTCACAATCCGTAGATGTTGGAGTTTTATTCTTCATTATTTGTTGCTTCAGCAACTCTAGCTTTCTAGCAGCTTGGTGTATGGATTCCTCCATCTGGAAAATATTCTCTGAAGTCATAGGCAAAGAGCTTTCATCATTAGTTATGTCTGAATTGGACAAAACAACAAGAGAGAGCTTTTTAACTTTTTCCATCAAAGAGCTGTCATCCATCAGTTTTGCAAGGAGAAGGGCTGAATTCATTAGCCCCTTGTTGCTAGGAGCTGATATTTGAAGACATTTACGTACAAGTTCAAGCAAAACACTTTTCGGTACATTTCCTTTAGTAGATTGAACTTCACTGAGAATTCCAACAAGCCATGCAAAAATAGAAGAAAGGTGATCAATTTGGCAAAACTCCACCCTAGAGTGTGAAATCCCAAGACATTGTATTTCTGCCCAAAGGAAGAAAGAAACAAATCAATGAAGATAAAACTACCTCGACCTAAATAGTCACTAAATTAATATAAGGAACAATTCAATATAAAGGTAGAAGATAAACTATGAGCATGTATATGCAAATTACACCCAATTTGCAGCTCTACAAATAATTTACTATAAAGTTTTCCACAATCAGATGCTTAAGCAAATGGTCACATTTCAGACATGAAAAACTCTCCCCCTCATAAAGTGGCTGTAAAATCACAAAATGCAGATGCCAAGCATAACTAAACCAAAGCAAAACATTGTATCTTAGATCAACTCTGGTGAACAAGCAAAGAGTTCCACAGCCTGAAGCTTATAGATTGTGATTGAAGGCACATTATGAATTTAACCATCTAATGACATAATTCTGCCTTGACATGCAAAACAAGTGGATCAGAGTAGGCAAAGGCTATCGTCTCCTTAAACAAATTCATAATCCAATATGACAAAATTAAGAACTTCAAAACTTGTTTCTGAATTCCCGTTACATTATGTAGCCAGCAAATGCTTTTGGAAATTTCTTCAACAAAAAATTTACATTAGTCTAGCTCAGCATACTTTCTACCTTCTTAGTAATTAAAAATATGGCATTAGAGGCCAAAATTTGGGTGCACCTAAGTAGAGGCAAAGCATGAAAGCAAATACACGTCTAACTACCGCACAATAATTAATCACAGATATTGGACTCTACCAGAAATCATATTGAAAAATGATGCCATGCAGGGGAAGAATGCAACCTACCTTCTTCATACTTCATTGTTTTGTGGGTCTCAATCATATTGAGTACTGCCTTAAGAAGGTTCAGCAGTAATTCTGGTTCCTTATTCCAAAATCTGAGTACGGCAACTTTCCAATCAGCCAAAATACTGTGTACGGTTGGACCATACGAAGCATGCTCTATTAATTCCGAAGAACTCAAGGTTTCCAACAAGTACTCCAACAACACATTCACAATCTCTGAGGAGAAGGAAGAATATAACTGAACAAGAGATTTCAATATCTTAGTGATCTGTTTCTTAGAACCTGAAAAAAAAAAAAAAAACAGAAGAGGATGTTACTGCTTAAGACACTCTACATTCAGCATAATTTCAGATGAAAATACTATAATGAATTATTTCAGCCTCAAGTCCTCATTTATTTTGAGGCATAAAATAGGAATATTAGCTATATTACGAATCTAACCCAATATTTTCTTATTTGGATTGCTGGCTTAAAAACAAAAATCAATGTTTGAGATATTTAGATAAAGAATTAAGGTATAGAAGATTTAGGAGCCATTTATCTTACAT
This sequence comes from Erythrophleum fordii, assembly GCA_032878935.1. NCBI lineage: Eukaryota > Viridiplantae > Streptophyta > Magnoliopsida > Fabales > Fabaceae > Erythrophleum > Erythrophleum fordii. The sequence goes on along the minus strand of JAVQMF010000058.1, from coordinate 28,066,612 downwards.
TACCAAGTAGCTTTGGATACCTTGCATTTGAGATTCCAATATTTTGCATGACAACTAAAAGTTATCAAGGACAGTAAATGGATTTATCTTACTAAGAATAAAATGCTGCCTCCAGATTTTGATATTTGGCCCTTGGCAGCCATAAGAGTCAAAAGCTTATTACACCCACAAAGTAATTCACCATGCTTGACACCTTTAAAAGAAGAGATCCAGATCAGAATATTCTGAAACAGCAGAAACAACGGACATGCACAGGGGACCAGACCAAAAATTGTATGACACTTTGAATGTTGGACATGTCCATACATGTTAGAATTGAAATCTCATATTTAAATACTGGATTATCTGACACTTCCTGCACATCTTCAACATGTCTTACAAATGTCAAAAGGATCTTGAATGATTTGGACTTAAATTTAATAGAGATCTGGAAGCACTTTCAACCTGCATTTACATGTCATACTAATCTCCACTTGTTCCTATTAGTGCCACATATCGCATCCCTTACTTCCTATAATATGAACATATTCTTAAATTTTAGATTTTGCATTTCACCCTGTCTACTATGTTATGTTCTGTGTAACATCTACACGTCTTTGATGAATAGATCATGTTAGAAGGTAGAGGAATTCACGCAAGCCTTTGGATCAAGAGAACAATAAGTTGACAAGCATTAACATATTGATTGAACAAATAAACAATCCATACTTTTTCAATTTTTCATATATTTGAATGAGAAACTTTTAAAGTCACATGCAGCACTAAATGCAAAATACCATAAGGATATAATGCCTCCACATGTACGTTATTGTATGCCACACAGAATTCATCCATGCATTCAGAGTTATGCATGATTTTCTTCTTAATCTTAGGGAGAACAAATAAAAAAAGATGAAAGAAGAAACTGATAAGGGGGAATGGTTTGAGTTACAGAGGTCTGTGTTTTCATGATGGGTAGCATTGTGGAGTTCATTGTTGCTGCTGTTCACTTTTGTTCAAACCACTCAGTCAAACCACCAGAAAAGAAAGGTGAAGGGCCTGCATCTCGAGGGAGGAGTCTTCCACACATGGCTGAGGTAGCTTTGTTCATGTCAGTGGGTGGGTTTCCACCCATGTCTGAGGTAGCTTTGCTCATGTCAGTGGGTTGGTTTAACCTAGAAACATTTTGGGCCCTTGTACAGCATGAAAATGAGCCTTGGTATTTGGCAGCTATACAAACATATGTACTCAAGTAGATCCTTTTTTTCATGTTATAGAAGCAATTGGAGTCAGGCCCACACCAAAGCGGCTAATGTTGATTTGTTAGCAAGGGCCTAAGAGTTTTGCAAGCTTGGAAACTTTTGAAGAATATTACCAATTAAGTTTTGAATTGCACTAATGCATTTCTGAAATTTGAACTCATACAGATCCTTGAGGACAAAGATCACTTTTAGAGAGGAAGTATTGATATTCAGGGGATTAGTTGATTGGTTAGAAGTTGTTAGGAATTCTATTAGTTTATTAAGAAGGATTCTGTTAGGACACTAGCACTCATTAGCCTATAAATAAAAGGTGAACTGATGTATAGAGGCGTGAAATAAATTGAATTGTGTGTTTTTACTTTTACAAATAGTTATCAAAGTATTACAACTATAAATGATGAAAATAAATAAATAAATAAGCCAATAAAGCTCACACACATTTTCCCTTGAGCAGTGAACTACTAGACTGCGGACTCTGGTTGCTTTTCAAGCAGAACGATAGTTCTTGAAGCTTGGACTTGATTTCCTTTCTAACCTTTGCATTTCCATCACCTTCAAAAGGAATTGCCGTGCTCTGAGGCTCCCAATAATATGATTTCAACCAATCAAGTGCCTGAAATTATTAACAACACAACATGTCATTAGTTTTGGGCACGGGTGTGTAAAATTTTGAGGGACTAAGTGCATATGCAAAGCATTTGAATACAACACCCCCCCCCCAAAAAAAAAAGAAAAAAAAAAAGGACTTTTCATTATTCAATTTTGTTTTGTCAGTTTGCCTAAGAATTCATGTTATGCATAGGCTGAAATGTCATTAATATTATGTTTTTATATGTGAATCATAATATGCATGTCTCACGTAATTAAGTAACAGCCATATCCAATAATCTAATAAAAAATGAAGGTAATTCAATCACCAAGAGCTATTTGCACACATGGTCTTGATTCATGTACGTAATTGTAATTTGGAACACACTTCAAAGCTCTTACTCCTAGATAAATACAAGAAATATCTATTCAAATATCATGGACCTAATAATAAAATTTACATACTCAATCCCACCCTCAAATAAGGAAAAGTAGTCATTGTTCTAAATAATAATAACGTCACTCATCCATAAGCTAGATCTGAAGTGTCTCTTTCTAACATGAAATGGCCAAGTTGACACGGTGAACATGATGGAATTAAGTCCTAATTCTCTCGCATGAGGACCTTTAATGTCTAAAGGAAGTATACGATCGTTTTCCCTAAGGTGCCAAAACAGGAAACAAATTTAGAATATAACTTATCTAAGTGATGAGGTTGGATGTCATTTTAGTCACATCAATATATTGCTAAACAACTAAAAAATGAAGTATGAAAAGATAAAAAGAATGAGGGTAGGAAAAACTGGGAGTAATTTAACAATTGATGCAGAAGGATTCCTTGTCCTTCAAGTAAGTCTTTGTAGTTGTAATTCTTTTCCTCTCATCAATAAATTTTTTTCTACAATTAAAATTAGAAAAAAAAACCTTCTCTTAGCATCAAAGTAATTTAGAATAGTAGATGGGAGAGACTGAACATTTGTGTTAGCGAGTAGTGCTAGTGAACATATTTCTACTGTGCTAGAAAGGCATCCTTGTTTATTTCAAACTACACTGTTTTGGGCCATTAACTCAGTATAAGACATACAGCAACAAAATGAGCGAGATACATCAGAGGCCTTCCCTCCATAGCTCTATCAATCAAAATGGATGAAAAAAGAAAAATATTTTCATTTCTACTTTCTTGGATAAAGGAGACTTCATTGAGAGAACAGAGGACAGCACTATTTTCACTTAATTTCCCAAAACCAAAAAAACAATTGCATAAAACATGTTGCTAGCAATCTGGTAAATATTTAAAGGCTTTTGAATCTTATATTACTATAACAAGTCTACCTTATTCTTACAATGCTTCCCAATACTGATCTTGAGAAGGAAAACCTACTCCAATTGCTTCCTATCAAATAAGTAACACCAAATCTAGAAATCATTAATCATTTACAGCATCTTGTAGACCACACATACTCACTTAAAATCTAATCCAAAAAGAATTTCAAGGAAAGAGACTGTTGACACCAATAATTACACATACCAAAATGAGCTATACCTTAACCGAGGCAATGCGAAAAAGGTGAAGCGATGGAAGTTCACGATGTGATGCCTCTGCAGTTGAAACAACACGTGAGGGGAAAAAACAAGGATTTTTCAATCTATACAAAGACAGAATGGTGAGAGAAGACATTGTTTACCATGACGAACATCAATCAGCATGCGTGGAAGACCGATTGCCTCAGCTGCCATAGCTATTGACATCTCTTCTTTTTTACGTGTCTTCTCAACCACACAATTGACAAGCCTAAAAATCAACAACACAATTAACAAGCCTAAAACAAACAGGTAAAGTTGTGAATTAAATGGTCATATATAACACAACACAAGTGCTTGATGATAATTTTGCCTGAAGTAAACAGCTTTTCATGCTAACAAATGTAAAATGAAAAGATGGCCTAAAACAGTCCAGATCTGAGATTTCTAAATCTCATGGCATGGCAAAGCTTCTTAAAACGCCCCTAAAACATCTTCTGTAGTAGTCTCCAGTGACCACACGACCATGACCCATGATTAAAATCTTTAACCACACTAGCTCATTACTTAATCGTTCAAAACACTGAAAGCAAAAATAGTTAACTATTGTATTTCCAAAAGCTATAAGGAACAAGGGTGAACAAAAATATTTACGAAAGCCTCACCTAATGAATGCCGCACAATACAAATAAGCAAGCATCTCCTCTGAAAGAGAGGGATCATTAGAACGATCCTCTTGCACTCTACAAAAACCAAAGTTCGTCAAACAGACATGATTTTGACATTCTTGTGTAAAACAAAGTTCAAAGCAGAGACATAAAGGGGAGTGTTCCACGTTTAATCACATAGATTGATACATGCTCACCGTCCAAAATTATTCTACTTTTATTAGATCACACGCCAGTTAGGTTTTTTTCCACTCCTCTTTCTCATTTTGAAATGTTAAAACAATAAAAAATGAATTGAAAAAGAAAGGAAAAAACTATAAAAGGTCATAAGTTGTGAAAATCAGAATATAAAACCTACCTATAATATGGATCCATTTGCTGAATTTCAATGATTGCAGCAGTAACTTCAATCACAGCTGGCAAACATCCTCGACTCTTCCACGCTGATATCTGAAAGCCAAAATCATACTCTGTGATCTTTTGCTACAGTATAAGAGACAAGAGTACAGAAGTTTAGTTTTGTCATAGCAACTTCAATATTTTACGATTAACGCAACAGCCACAAAAAATAACGCTCCAACTTTTTCTTCACCAACCCACCCCTACCCCCAAGAATCTATACTGTCAGACCTCCAAGCGCTGAACTTCCCTGGATAAACTTCCTTTTTTACCTTCATTGGACAAACTACATTGGTAAACGTTTCTCTTCAATCCTTCTTTATGCTACTAAAAGGCTTGCAAATTATAAGCATAAAATCTGTCTTACTCTTTTTTTAGCAGAAGCAAGGGAATCCGGGGAATTTGAGAATAGAGAATCTTTAACCAAAAGCCATTCATCCCAATTTAACCAAGGCACCAATCTGAGTGCATAAGACGATTTTTGTTTCTCAGGTATTTCGTTGAAGTCTGAAAATGACTCCATTGGAGACTTCTCAACGTTTTTATATCTTCAACCAATACGAAACAGCAAGCTTCACAGCACTGGAGGGGAATACGGGTGCAGAGAGAAGGAGGAAGAAGAGGGGAGCAGCCAAAGCTAGCAGCTAATGGAGCTCTAGACCAGCAAAACGCGTCGAAGGAGCTTCGTCGGAAACCAGTTCACTACAACGCCTCAGCCAGTGTCTACCGGCGAGCAAGCGTCCTCCACCGGCCACCGTCAACTAGATCTGGTGCTTTATCGTTGAAGGCGATAAAATCTACAAGTTCGGCGTTCACTGTACATCAAAATCCAGGAGTAATCAACGACGCACGCCGCAAGTGCATAGACCGGCCTCCAGTGAAGTCACAGAGTTAACGATGGAAGGAGGCTGCTTCGCGTTTCGCTGAACGACGGCAAATTGGGGCACAGAATGAACTAACAGAAATTTTTAGGTTAATAAATTAAGTTAAAAACATAATATTTTCTTTTTTGTTAATTAATGGATATAGAGTATTTTAAACTTTTAACCTTTTTTCATTTATTATTATTATTATTATATTTTTATTTAATTAAATATAAATACATATATATATATATATATTCATTTTTATATCATACTAATTATAATTAAAATATTTTCAATCTATTTATAATTCTTGTTTTATAAAAAAATATATCTTACGTATTACATAAGTCTCTTCACAACAAAAAAGATTAAAGTAAATTATATTTTTATTTTTTTAAAGAGTATTTAAATTGCATAATTTTTTATTTAAAATTTATACTCTCTTATTTGAATTTGAAATCTTAAAAAAAAAAATCAAAAGTAAACTATACTTACCAAGATATAGTTAGTCCAATAAAGCAGCAAGAGGTCAATTGATTTGCAAGTAAGGTTAATTTTTTAAAAATATTTTTTATTTTTATTTCCTAAAATATATTCTTTATTCTTAAGTTTTTTATTTAAAAATCATATATAATTTGTGATGACAAAAATTTATTCATCTTTATTTTCAAATAAATCTTTATTTTCAAGATGTCAAAAAAATATATTTTGACTCTTTAATATATTTTATAAATAAATATCAAAATATATTTCAACTCCGCTTTAGGCTTTGTACACTCGTGTATTTTGTAGTTTTCTTTTAAAATTTGGATGGTTTTAGAGGGTCTTATACTATTGGCACAAGTAAACTACGGGAATGTCAATAACGTAGAAACATTGAAAATGCCTTTTACACTTTTTATGTTGTTACCCATTTTAACATATATTTTCTTTTATTAAAATGAAAATAGAAACAACAAAACCGACGAGAGAATAAATTATATATATATAATAATCAAATAAAATTTACGTTAGGGATACATATTTTTTAAAAAACATTTAAGAAGTAGTGATATTTAAATTTGAGTAATCAAGAGAATAAATTATATATATATAATAATCAAATAAAATTTACGTTAGGAATACATATTTTTTAAAAAACATTTAAGAAGTAGTGATATTTAAATTTGAGTAATCATTGTTGAATTTGAATTTTATCTAGTGTGGTCGTAAGTTAGACAATGGATGAATTGAAATTTACACCTTAATTAAATAAAAATAGTATAAAACCCCAAAACATTAAATATGTGAAAAAATTATTTATATATATATACACACACACGTGTGTGTGTGTGTGTGTGTGTGTGTGTGTTTTATTGGGGGGGTTAAACATAAACAAAGTTGATTATTAAGACATCTGAAGGGCCATAATTGTAATGTATTATTGAGTTTAAGGTTCTTGCATTGCAGAATGATATTCTAATGATGAGTCAGATTATAAACTAATTATTTTGTTAATGCCGTTTCTTTAAAAGCAAGTTCAACTCTCTAAAATTTGGTCAACACCAACACGGGAATACTTGCAAGAAAGGTTGTCAAATTGGTAAATTTAAGTAAATTTATAAAAAAGAAGTAAATTTTATATTCATTAATAATTATATGTAAAATATAATATATAAAAAATTATTTAAATATAATTTAAATTATATTAATTTTTTTAAAAAAATTATTTATATTTTATAATTCATATTTTTTAATATAAAAATTCTAATCAAATTCATATATAAATATTATTTTTATGTCATTCTTTATTAGATTATACTAAATTTAAAAATTTTTATCTTTTTTAAACTCAATTTAACTTAATTATACGGTAACTCATTAAACTTGATTAAAAAACTATTGAGTTAATTGAATTTATTTTATTTAAAAATAAATTAAATTAAGTTTGTATTGAGTTTGAATTTAAGTTATATAATTTTTTTTTAAGTAAAAATTTAAATTCGTTAAAATCAAAGAGTCAGCTCGTAACTTTAACAATAATGCTTACAAATTTATTATCCTTTACTAGTGTTTCCAATAAATCTACCTCTTCCATTTTAAGAAAGTCTATGGTTTTCTTTAAAATCTTGTTCTCTGTAATTGAAAAGCAATCTGGTTTGAACTCAAATCACTATTAAAGAGTTTCTTTTCTATCACCATTTTGATCTGATCACCTCCCAAGTTGTCAGTCTTTCTTTTTAAATTCCGTGGTAGCATATATGTGTGAATAAAATTCATCAAGTGTGGTGACCTTTGTAGTCTCTTATTTATTGGAAGGAGCACAAAGGGGAGGCTATTAATACTAGCCTCATAATGATCGTTAGAATTATAATCACATTGTTAATTACACCTTATAATTAAAAATTAAATTAAGTTAATCTAAATAAACAAAATCTTTATCTTTATATTTATAAAGAGTGTAAGAAGCAGTATTGTTCTAATATTGTGAACAATTTAATTTTTTTTTATGTTGCACGGGTTTTTGTTCAACAGGCCCTTGTAGTTTACCATAAAACATATATATATATATATATTAATCATATTTTTCACTAAAATATTAATATATATTTAATGTACATGACATATATATATTAATCATAAGGATTATAGAACAAAATATTACGTAACAAGTATTCACTTAAATTTGTTGAAACCAATCACTTAGATTTTACAAGTAATCCCCTACTGTATTACTATTTATCGACGAAAAAAATACCCTAATTTATTTGCCTTATTACCAAAAAAAAGGGTCTAAATTAAATTTTATTTCTAATTAACTTAACATTAACAAAAGAAAATCACGTTACTTATTTGCCTTGATCTTTGTCTCAATTTTAATTTCTCAAAGGATATAGTTGGCCTCTAACACAGGCAAGATGCATATTGATTTACGGATGTGTTTAGTTTTTGAAAATATTTTTAATTTTTATTTCTTAAAATTTATTCTATATTTTTAATAAAAATTTATTCATCTTTGTTTTCAAATAAAATTCATATAAATGAAAATAAATCTTATTTCACTTTAAATGATTGACTATCAATAATTGTTATATTATTTTGACTTGGTTGAAATTATAGTTTTCTTAACTTTATTTATTATTTTAAATTGATTCTTTTAAGTTTGAAACATCTCAAATTCTTCCTTTTAAATTGGAGTGTTTTAAAATAATTTTTAAAATTTTAAATTTGTCTGAAATTTTTTTTTCCTTACTGCCATACACAGTATTTAAGAGATAAATTTGAAATTTAAGAAATTCTTTTGAAATGCTTCAAATTTAGAAGATTAATTTAAAATGGTAATTAATATTAAAATATTATTTTAACCCTTTGAATTTTTTTAAATAAATATTATTATCTCTTGTAAAATCACAGGAATGTCATTGATGATTTTACGGAAACATTAAAAGCGTCTTTTATATGTTTTATGTTTTCACCAATTTTAACATATATTTTCTCTTAAAATTTATGAAATGTATTTTATTTTTTATCAAAAAAATAAAAAAATATAAAACTAGAGGGAAAATTGAAGAAAAATATATAAAAGAGTGTAAATAAATTTTTAACTGAATGAAAATATGTTAATCACACAATTTTCTCAAAAAAAAAATTAAAAAGTTGTTATATTTAAATCTAACATATATATATATATATATATATATATATATATATATATATATATATATATATATATATATATATATATATATATATATATATATATATATATATATATATATATATATATATATATATTGTTGTAACGGGCACGCTTCAAATTGTATTCTTCATTATTGTATAATTGTGCGTGGGCCCACAACAAATTTCAGAATGCCTGCACAGATCGGGCAAGGGAACTAATTTTGTTATAAAACTAATAAAAACATAAGAAATATAAAAGTAAAAAAAAATTAAGAGAAGAAAAGATAAATTAATTCTCATTTACTCAGATGTTTTATACATAATACATAATTTTTATTTATAAACTTTCAATTATAAAGATAGATTTGTAAGTTATAATAATATAAATAAATAACTTAATCTTAATAATTATATAAAATAAATTCTTTGAGAGTTATAAGATATATATAAATAAGTATGATAAAGGATCCTAGAGAGTTATTTTTTAAGAATTATGGACATCTAAATATTTATATTATTTATAACACTCTCTCTTAAATGTCCATTAATAAATAATATGTTTCATAAAAGCTGGGAAAAAAAAATAAAAGTACACACTTTTTATAATATAAGTTGCTTTATTAAAAATCTTACTAAGAAAACCTAGCGATTATTTAAAGAAAAAAACAGTATAGCGTATCTTTTACTCCCTCTGACAACAATATTAGTTTATGTTCTTAAGTCAATGCATCTCAATATTATACATTAATTTCTCAAATATGGCAATTGATAATGAATTAGAAACAAATTTACCAATTTATCACATAAACAAATCATCATTCTTCTGAATATCATGAGTAAAAAAGAATTTTAATAAAACATATTTTGTTCTATTTCTTTTAATGTATTTTCTTTTAATTAAATTATGTATGATGTATTATCTTCATATAATATTATTAGAATCGTTTTCTGAAAGTAAACTATACATCTTTTAGATATATGAGTTCATTAACCTTGGTTGAGCACATTATTACCTTGTCCCATGTATTGCAATTATTTTTACATGATTTTAAGACTAAATAGCTAAAGTTTATTTTGTAGAACACTATGATATAACTGTACCTTTACATGTAAATAAATAACCTATTTCAGATCAAGTTTTATATGGATTGAATAATATTTAGTATCTACATAACAAATTAGTTTGATCCAAAATTAATTGAATAAAATAACCCCATATTACTAGTTTCTCAGAGACATTGTAATAAATGTTTAACTCTATTCCAATATATCTTTTTTGGTGAAGAACTAAATTTTTTTTTAACAAATTTATAGCAAATACAATATTAGGTTATGTGCTATTAGTAAGATACATTATCACTCCTACAACACTAAAATATGGTACTTCAAAACTTAAAAGTTCTTTATCATTCTTTTGAGAACAAAAGGATTTTTTTTTTTACATCTAATGATCTTGCAACCATTGGAGTACTTAATCAATGTGATTTATCTAAGTAGAATTGCTTTAACATTTGAAAGAATTGAGATTTAGGTACTTACTTTTTGCAATGGAAATGGGTTTGCTCAAAAGTTTTAGCCCACACAATGTTAATTAGAATCACTAGACGAAATTCCAATCTTTGTTCCATAGCAAATTACACATAATCAGAAAAGAAGAATAGTGATAGGGAGAAAAAGTTTTAATCTTCTATGTTTATGTTTTTCCAAAAGGCTCTTTTCACCCAGGCACAGCACCCACTTTCATAATGAAAACTAATAATCAATTTTCTTGTTTTTCCAACCAAAAAAAAAATTGGACCTTTTGAATTTTGAATTTCAAAATCAAAATTTAAATATTAATAATTAATTAAATTCCTTTTGGGTTTCCCTGTGGATTTGGCTTAATCCATCATAAGCGACTCATTTTTTTCCAATATCTTATATTCGTACATGATAGGGTGAATAATGTAGAACTTGGTGCTCCTCCTGAACTTTCATACTAAGTGCTTTGTCATAACTATTTAGGCACAATCTTTAGGAGCTCTTACACTAGAAATTTTATTATAAGGCTAACGTAAAAGATGTTTACATGCATATTTTATGTGTCTTGAATGCTCTAAATTTACCCATATACACCCTATTCTATACTCACAAAAAATCTAATCTCTCTTAAATTTAATTTTGCTCATATGTAGAATATCTACACTTATGATGTTACTAAATCAACTTCATAATAAGCGTGTTTTAGATACTAACATAGTTATATATATTTCATGCAATTTTCGTTTTGTCCATATGCCACTTAGATTAGAATCAATTGCTTTCTTAATAATGTGTCTTTTATATCAAATTATTGTGACCATAGAATGTATGCTAAAGAAGCAAATATTAACTATCTCCTTATGCTATTATGAAAGTTATAAATGCACCTACAAAAGAATTTATTCCTTTATGAAACTCACATAGTAATCAAAAGAGATTTATTTACTTGCTTCTTGATTATGGTAATTAAGTACATATAGTATGAATTACATGCTATAGTATGTAACTCTACATTCTATGCTTACCAAGAAGCTTTACATTTCCCTTATGCACGTCTATAGGTATGGATTTTTCCAACAGATCAATTAATGTTTTATACATCGGCATATTTAGGAGTAACACTCTTTTGTGCTATTAATCTCTTTTATTCTTATTACTCTCATTATGATACTTAAGAACTTTTGTGTCTTTTACAATTGGTTAATGTTGGACATAACGTTCCACTAATAATTCCTAAATTTTCATAATTCTTTTTAACCAAATAGCATTTTACACTGTTGCGGAACATACAATAAACTTTGCTTTCAAAGTAAATAATACTATGCATATTTATTTCTTATTGTTCTAAGATATAATATCATTAATCAACAAGAAAATGTACCCAAAAGCTTAATTTTGCATATCTGGATCTCCTCTCCAATTCACATTGAAGGATCTTTCAAATGTGATTACTTACTTCACAATACAATGTGTAGTTTTCCATGCACTACAAGTATCTTAGGTTTCTCTTAATAGCTCTTAGTGTTATTAACCATAATTTAACTATTACCAATTCACAAGGTCAATCACTCACTAATGTTTAACCTTGTACACATCATTGCATAAATGTCCAATAATATTGGAGTAAGAGATTTTCCAAATAATTTTTTATATAGATTCACTTTGATAACATATCTCTTAACTTAGACTTGCTTTTTACTACATGAATATTGATTAGACCATCACCTCTTATTACATAAATATTGATGGGTTTATAATCTTACATCCTAATCTTTCAAGGACTTTCTAATTTTAATTCTCTTATGAAGAAGCAACTAATTTCTTTGAATCATTTGCTTTGGATTTTATTTCTAAGGACATACTTTGTTTGGCCCATATTCTTCATCTCAAAATTCAAGGATAATTATTCCTAAATGACCATTAAAGAACATTGATTTTTCCTAACTAACAATATATTATCCTAATAAAAGATAATATTATAACATTTTTCTTAACCCACTTTATGCAAATACAATGATTTTCATTAATCATTTAAAATTCATGCAAGGTGACTTCTCAATAAAATTTCAAATACTATTATCTAGATAATTGTATCAGTTCATAAAATAGACTTTTAGAGTTTACAAAATTTTAATTTCTATTCCTTTTTCTTTATGGAACGTAATTGTTATTTCATGCATTACATCTAGTTCTTTATTTGAGAATATGGCTTTCATATCCATTTGATTTGGTTTCAAGTCTAAACTTAAAACAATGGTTAGGATTAGTTTAATTAAATTGAAACATACAATAAGTGCTAAGGTGTTTTCATAGTTTATACATTTTTGTTGTTTATATCCTTTAGTAACTAAGAATGTCTTTTATCTTTCAATTAATCCATTTACCTTTCTTTATCTTAAGAATAATTTGTTCTTAATTTCCTTTCAATAAGATAGATTACCAATCAAGTTCTAGACATGATTTGTCCTTATGGCTCTATCTCTTATTTCCATTGCACTCTCTTAATCTTATTTAGAAAGGTATGAACTAGTATTTTGAACTGTGTTTGACTCCTCATAGTCTGGTTATGTATCTTTGAATGTTGCCCCTCCAATCTCAAAAAGACATTTTAGCACACCTCTATGGCTACTCTAAAAGAATAAAGTTATTTATGCATCATTCTCATTTTACACCAAACTCTTACTTAGATTGATAGGTCAAAGTACTTATTACTTGTCTTTGTTATCTTAATCTGGCATCTCATATAAAAATGTATACCTATCAATCTATTCCCTATTAGAAAATCCCTTCTCTAAATATGGTGTTACTAGATTCAATGTTAGTTATAGTTTCACATTTATTTTTATTCGTGAAGATATACCTTTTTTATTATTCTAAGTATCATGTAAAGATACATTCCTTACTTTTTAAATGTAATTCCCATGCATGGGAATTACCATGGACATAAATAGTTGATCCAATAATCTTAGAATGCTTAAAATTAGTTCATTATTATATGCATAATTCATAGGCTGTGGAAGTAATTGGCTTGGAAGACATTAGGTTAAGTTTAAAGACATTTATTTATAACTCATCATCCCAATAGAAAATAAGTGAATTTGCTTGAGTCATTGTTAACCTAACCATTTCAAATAAGGTTTTATTCCCCCTCAGCATCTCTATTTTCTATAAAATGTTAAAAAATCCTCAATTATCTTATAATTCTTTTCTCTTCATGATGCTAGTGAACTAATTTAACAAATATTCACATTCTTGGTCAAATCTCAAAATTTTAATTTTCTTGTCTATTTGATTTTCAACCACATTCTTATAATGTCTAAAGCACTCAAGTGCTTCCAACTTATGGGATACTAAATGTATTTAATTATATTGTGAATAATTGTCTAGCCTTTATACTTTTTGGATTACATATATTAAAATAAATTAATTACAATGGATTTTAAGATTTAGTTCCTTCTCCAAATGATTTTTTAATTTGCTTTACTCATTAGGCAACAATCTTATAGTGCCATTTATAAATTAGAAATATATCCTAACATATCTTGATTCACTAGTCTTCTCATTCTCTCATTGCTTATAAGATCTAGCCCAGTGTATCAATCATTGATATCCAAAAGTGTATTGAGAAGTAGAACATTGGGTAAAGCAATCATCATCTTAATTGTATTTGGCACAATAACACCATCATAAAAGAAATTATAATATTATTCTTTCTCCCTTTTTCTAATGTCAATAGATTTGTCATAGAAAATTAGCATTAAAATCTCATATTAAGAACAAATGTTTTAGTTTTGCTAGTTCTTTAAAGTGTATAAAGTACTATGTAAGATGAGGATTCATCCTTCACGCTAAGCCAGTTTTGCATGTTTTGATCCCCTTTCACTTTAATTCTCCCATTCCTTTTACTTAAAGTTAGCTATTTTTGAAAGCAGTCGACAAATGTTTCATAAAGGATTCCTAGTCTTTAGCTATGTAGTTCATAGCCTATGACAAATTTTACACATAATCATGAGCAAAACGATCCACTCACTGACAAATATGATACTTAACCTTTTTTATGTTAAGTTTCTTTTCACCATTTTTTTCTTTTTTCTCAATTTATTTCTTGGCCTTATTTTAATGTTGACCAAATCTTTCTTATTATAAAAGTGTCGTTCTTATTATACTTGGACTTTGAAATAAGAGCAGTTTTAATTATATATGCATTTTTAAAGAGTTTGGCAGCTTATAGTTACTAACCCCTAAACTCCATATGATAACCAATATCATTAAGAATAATGATGCTTTCTTTGTATATCAAATTCACTTTCATATATTCCCAACTCAAGAGAGATCTTATGATATCTTATTTTTACTGCTCATTAGTAAGAATTTGACTAACTGACTTCAATTTCTTGATTGTTAGTTTTTTTGGTTTGGTTAGACTTTTATAACTAAACTTGTTTTTAAGGACTAACCACATGGCTTGAATGATCAGATATGATTCACACTCACATACGAGGTTATTAACTATATTGCTTAGCATTATCATGCAAGCAATATTTCTTTTATTTCTTTTCCAATAAAAAAATTTAGATCTCTATCTTATTAAGTTGTATTTCTATGTTTAAACTTCTACATGACATTGTTTAACAATTTCTTAACATCTTATTCTTTTTTAGGATGTAAAAATCTTATGGTATCAAATTTTCTAATTAACACCATTTAACTTGTCTCTTTTATTAAGTTAGGTAATTTTTTTAATAGCCATAATCATAATCTAATTTTTACATAAACATATCATAGAATGACTACATACATATAATGTTATATATACATTTGCAATAAATTTTGACTAGACCAATAATGATATGATCATATTCATAATTGGAAGTCCACATTTATCTTAATTCCATCACATTTATCCTATGAATATTGTTATCTTTCTATTGAATCTATTTGTAAATATTGTTTAAGGTATAATTCTTAGATAAGCCTTAGTTTACTAATCTAAGAACTCTCAAATCTACCAATTAAAAAACTTTTACTTAATATAGTATTTCTCTTAATTTTTTATTTAATTTCTTTAATTTAGCACATTTGTAAATTGTATTAATACTAAAATCATACTTAAAGGGACCCCACTCTAAAAATGTCTATTTCTTATATTTTCTCTTTAGCCATCATAAGCCTATTTTTAATTACAAGTGTACTACAGCATATTTCAAAAAATATTTTTTGTATATTTGATTAGTCTCTTATAGAGAATTCTCTATTTGTGTGCACTATGTATAAAAACATTCTTGTATTTCTCACATTTAAAAAAAATGAAAAATTAGAATGGCTCATTAACATTTATGACAACATGATGTTTGTCATAGAGATCTATCTCTAACGTACATCAATTGAAGAACAATTTCTTTGTTTTTATTTGACTTTATAAATTTCTCAGTAAGGTCCTTATACAAAATGTTTACTAAATATCATCGAAGAGTGTGTTGATTAAACCAAGGACCCACAAGAAGAGATTTTAATCCTTAAGTCAATCTAAAAGGTCTCCTAATTGTCCATTGTATGTTTGAACAATATTTAAATTATCTAAACATTGCCAAGCCATATACCATATAGGGCATGATTTTAGGGATTTTTAGAAACAAATATCACCCAAAAATTTTCATGCACCCCTATACGCCTTATTTAGTTTTTGATTCAAAAATTCAACCAAAAACCCAAAATAAAAAAAGGAAACCATGCTTGCCTAAGGTAGTGCATGGACTCCAAGTGCTGACTTATGGGAGTTTCTTGGTGATGATGCTACTACCAATACCTCTCTCTTCTCTTTCTTTTTTCATTGGTACCAAGTTTAGGTTATAAGAACATGGAGGTGAGCCATACACATTAGAGAGAGTGTTGGCTTTCCCTTTATTTTCAACCTTAGAATTTTCATAGTTTCTAGAAAAATTTCCTTATTTGCATTTTTTATGAACCAATTTTATGAAGCCATACCTCTTTTGTTTCTTATCCAAATTGGACAAACTATATGTCATTAGAAAGCTTGCAAGAAGATCTTTCTAATAATATATAGCTTACATATAGTTGTAACCTAAGAAAAAAAAAACTATAGGCCTCTAGAGTTGGTTAGTTGGTCATAATCTCAAGAAAAACATGTTCAAATTGTAAACTTTAAATTGTATGAAATTAGTAGTGTTGAAAAACTTATTCTTTCCCTTCATACATGGTTTGTGCCCTATGATGGTCTATGGCAAGAATGCCATCCTTCAAAAGTTGCCACACCACAATTTTTCTTTACTTTTATGTTTAGATTCCTTTTCTAATGGCTTATGCATTTTGTACCAAATTCCTATCATAAAATCCTCACAATAGAGGCTACCTATAATACAAATTAACTGCATATTTTATAATTACAAACATAAAGAATATATGCACAATGTATGGAGATAGATATTCGAGCCAACTAGACTCTAATACCAAATGAAGAAATTGAGATTTGGAACTTAGTTGATCCAATGAAAATAGATATGCTTAATAGCCCTGCCTTATGCAGTGTTGATTAGAATCAATAGATGGAATTCCAATCCTTATTCCACAATAGATTACACATAGTTAGAGAGAAGAGTAAAGAGAGAAAATTTTCATCTTTTGGGTTTTCTGAATTTTTTTAGAAGGTCCTTTTCACCCACACATAGCACCCACTTTCATGATAAAAACTAGTAATCAGTTTTCTTTTTTTCCTACAACAACAAATAAACAACTAACCTTTTGAATTTCAAAAATCTAAAGAGTGATAATCTTATGTTTTTAGAAATATTCTGTTTTTTAATTATGATACAATAATTATTAAATATAAAACAATATTTCACCTATTATATAAAATTATTATTATAGTCATATTATTAACTACACAAATTAAATTAATTTTTTTAAGAACTATTACTTAAATAATAAATTAATATTTTAAGTAGTTATTTAATAAAGTATTATTTTATAATTAAGCACATCATAATCAAAGGACATGGTGCTTTGGAAAAAAAACATAAAATCATCAAATTTGTAATGGGTTTAGCAGCTCCTTTAATAAAAGGGCTCTTATTAGTATAACAGTAATAATAGTAATCACTACCAAAAAATAAGGAATTTAGCAGGGGATGCATTAGCAAAGTTGTTGCAACTCTTGCTCAACGAAAGTTGATTAGCAATTTCTATTATTTTTGCAACCCTCACTATTTGACAAGGGTCATTATCAAACCTATGATTACTTAATTTTTATTGACCAGTATTTAAAATATAATTTAAAATTTAATCAAAATTTTTGCAACCCTCCTTATTTAACGAGACTTGATTAGCAACTCTCACTATTTAATAAAGGTTGTTATCAAACTCTTTTATTTATTAATTTCTATTGACTAACATTTAAAATATATTTTTTTAGCATTTCATGATATATTCATCTTTACATGATGCAGGGGGTTTGAACTAACCAATATACTCAACCATTTATTTTATGTGACTTTGTCTTTTTTTTTTTAAATAATAGAAACTAGATGGAGATTGACATTATGTATTTATTAAATTAATTGTGTATTTACATTTTATAATAAAGTCATAGGTTGTTTTTTTCTTTTGACTAAAATGTGAATAAGCCAATAGCTCCTATGGTAACCGCCCTTAAGATTGAAGTGAAGTTTAATGCATTGATTTGAATATTTTTTATTGATAAATATGAGCTTCATCATAACATTTGCAACCATATTTTTTTTTTTAGTATTTAAATATTAACAACAAGTTTGAAGATATCAAGGTTAATTCAAAATATGAATATATAATAAGATGTTTGAGTTATCTATATTAATATTACTTTAGGTTAGTTATTGTTTCCTGTCTCAAAATTAGTAACTTGAAAAAATAATTGTTATGCGCTTCCTCAAATTTTTGCTTTTTATTTATTATATTTTTTATTTAAATTTATTTAAAATTTGTAATGAGATAATAAAAAATAAGAATTAGGAATTTTAGAAGAAAGTTAGAGATTTAATCTAATTTAATAAAAAAATTGAAATATATTCTGTTTGTTTTGAAAAATAATAAAAATTAATAATATTTGTTTTGAAAAATAATAAAAATTAATAATATAATTTTGAGTTTTATAATTTCATTAAGACTAAAGGAACAAGTGTCAACATTTGCTAAGCTCCTCTTCCTCAGGCCTTATTTGCTATGCAAGATAAGTTTTTGACAAATTGAAAATTGACGGTAGATTGAAAACAAAAAGAAATCATATAAGCCATAATTATATTTTGTACGATATAAAAAAGGATGTTAGTGCTTCTTCTTTTTTTTTTAATATTTAGTTAGATAGAAATGAAGTAAAAGTTGGACGAGATGATTAAAATCCAAAATAAAAGCCACTTTATTAAAAGTCCAAAACACTTTGAAAGCATTCAAAACGGGGTACCCTGTTCCATCATCTTCAACCATGTTCAAGTGCTCAGAAACTTAAAATGGAAAAAAACACTATTTATTTATTCACTGGTCGGTTCAACCCCGCAATAAAAGCATTCAAAGATTAGAGACGCTACTTTGATTTTAAAACCTTTTATTTTAGAAGATTG
The DNA here is from genome assembly GCA_032878935.1 of Erythrophleum fordii. Lineage (NCBI taxonomy): Eukaryota > Viridiplantae > Streptophyta > Magnoliopsida > Fabales > Fabaceae > Erythrophleum > Erythrophleum fordii. The sequence continues at coordinate 28,047,539 of JAVQMF010000058.1, read as the reverse complement.
CGGACAATGAAGGCATTCGAGCTACAATTATACTGTCGGAGCATTGGACGACAATAGCAGTCTCTGCTCTCCCTACCATTGACGAAGCATGGATGCTTGCGGCGTTCTGGCAAGGGCGATCAAGGTCCTTGGATTGTCATCCTTACCTACAGTGAATACCGAAAGCTTCCGATGGTGGATGTTGCCTTTCTTGCGCAGACAATTGATGGAGACTTCTCTCCATCGGATCCAAGGCAACTGATGGAGACTACAGTGAACGCCCTCTCCCTCAATGGTTGACATGGCTGAGGCAATTTCACTCTACCAGACCTGAGATTTTCTTCTAGGGGCAAAATGTCAAAATATTTCCTTTTCCCTCGGGCCATGTTTGGCAGATGGAGGAGTTGAACGGTCAAAAGGAAAGCAGGTGAGATTAAGATAAAAGTATGGGGAAAATATTTTTTTTGGTGAATTGTTTTCCATTAATATGGGAGACTCCAATTCTTTATTTTGTGGCGGGAGAGAATTCTATTGAATAAGAGAATAAAAAAAAATTATTTTATTTTTTCTCAAATAATTTTTTTATTAAAGATAATCAAAAATCAAATTTTAAATTTAAATATTATTTTATTACTATTATTGGTAATTAAAAATAATTATTTTATTATTATTAGTAAAAAATAGTTAGAGATATTTTGATATTTTAACTCTCTTCTCATTTTATTTTTGTGTCATTTTTATCCAACTAAATATAAAAAACTAAAAATATCATATATTTTTTTTATTATATCGAACATTTTTATTTTTATTTTATTTCTTATTTTTATTTCATTGAAAACTAATCCTTTATATCAAATGAAACTTCTCTCCTTCAATGTTTCAAAGCATTTGTAGATTCCCATGTTTGATGGTGAGTCATGTTTGACGAAGCTGACTCACCGTAGCACAGCAACTCTCTTACCAACCAAACATGCATCTTGAGCAACTCCATTCTCTCTTCCCTTTCAGAAACCACTCTCCGACTAACTAAACAAGGCCTCAGGTTGAAGGAGAAGATACGAGGAGCTTAAGATTGTTCAAATTAGCATCTTCCCTTATCCTTAAATTTCCTCGTATATTCACAAGGCCAAAGAGAGCAGAGAGTTGGAGAGGGGGGAGAGGAAGTTCGATTTTCTCTCCCTTCGAACTAATTGGGCAATCGGAGCTTCATTAGAGGTAATTCTTTCCACTTCCATTCATCCTTTTATTTATAAATTTCTATGCTGATTTAAGAGGGGACTACTTGTAATTTCAACTTTAAATCATCTTTTTCCAGGCGTTCGGGTCCCCTGCTCAGCGTTCACCTGCTCAGCGCCTGCTGCCCCAAAAAATGACGTCGTTCAGCTTCAATGATCTTGACCGTTCACGACATCAACGCTCCTAGACTTGACACGCAGCCTCACTAATCAACGACATCGTTCAGCTGATTTTTCATTCCACTGATTTTCATCTTCCTCAAGCAAGTCCGCACGCAGCACAATAGGGTTTTCATCTTGCTCAAGCAATTTCGCATGCATTCATATGATCCTCTCACAACGTTTCCTCAAGCAATTCCGCAGTACGACATTTCCTCTTGCAAAGCTCTTCAATCCTCATTTACAGGTGAATAACCCGTTTCCTCTTGCAAAAATCTATCCAAACTTTCCCAAAGCAATAACCCATTTCGTCAAACTGTGGCTATTTCCCATTTCTTGTTATGTTGAAAAAAAAAATTCAAGTGTCAAGTAAAAGAAAGGAGTTGGAGCTTAATTTGCCTTTGTTCCCTGTGGATTGATTTTAGGCTTGACATTTTGAGCTCATCATGAATCCCAAATCAAAGCTGTCTAATTGCTAATTTGAGTTTCTTAAAAGATCTTTGATCTAAGCATTATCTTTTGATTGGCGATGAATTTGATCTAATATATTTTAAGCTTTAGTTGTTTTCCTCTTGTCCATGGGTGCTGGTTTCCTTTGTTTCTTCTAAATTGCGTTGATCCTTGCAGGAAGGGAATGGAACAATCAAGATGGAGCCTCTTTAAAAATGAGCCTGAAATTTGCAAGTGTTGTTCACAATGTTCACTCCCATTGTATCCTAATGAGTTTCTTTTTTGTTATTCAGCCTATATGGTGTGCTATTGAACTACCTTTATTAGTTTATTGATAAAATGTCATGGTAAATTTACTTCTTCAACTATAAATGACATCAAATCGAGAAGACAAGATGATGGTTAATAGTCAAGGGAAAGATGGGTTGAGATCAAACTAGTATGCAAATTAATTTCCATTGTTATGTTTACTCTTGCTTTTCTCTTTAGATTCCTTTGTTAACTAAATTTTCCTTTTGCTGGTATCATATACTTTGTTGAAGTGCTAATTTTATAATTGTTATCCTTCACTGTGACAAATTTTAACCCATTTAAAAGGCAGTAAAAGTTTTTAACATAATAAACAAGTAATCTTGATGGTAATAAAGAATAGAAAGCGAAAAATTCAAATCTGACCCCATAATCTTGATGGTAATCAAGAAACATACATCTCCTGTAGATGCATCAATGCAATTGAAGTCTGCTGCGGCAATCAAATACCATACCCCAATTTTGAAGTCTGCTACTATTTTTCATGATTTAATAATTCAGAAGCTAAAGATCAAATACCATACCCCAATTTTGTAGCTCCTGAAGGAATCCCATAGCTCCTAAAGATGAAGTCCTCACCTATGCCTAGACCATTTGTGAGAATAGAATTTCCGTTTGTTCTATTCTCGTATCTTGTTTCATGGACTTGGGTTAATGAAATTTGTCATTTTTTGATAATAAAATTCTTAAACTGGTTGCATTGGTTTAAAACTTGTATCATTTAGTATGAGGAGATTATTTAAGTTTGTATAGTAGCTATGATCATTGTTTTGTGAAGCAGCTATGATCCAGTTACAGTGAATGCTTAAAAATGTCTTTTGTTTCATTAAGTCCTGTTTGAAAAGTAATTACCCCAGTTTAGAGGCATATGACAGTCTGAAACCTTGTATAGTCATCATTTCTACATTACTCAAGTTGTATTTACATTTATTTCTCAAAAGCCTAACACTTTAAGGCATCAGATTGTGACTGGAATTTTTTTTTTAACTTCTGTGATGTTCAAGCTATGACAGGACATTACTCAAATTGCATTTCACTGGATTGTTAACTGCTTATGAAGCCTAGACCTGGACTTAGGAGTAGAAGTTTAATTTGTTGATTGTTTCTTGAGATATAACTCATTCTTGATATACAACAAATTGAATAGTAGTTTTTGTGTAGCTGTTTTATTACTTATATTTTATAGTTATTGAATAGTACTTTATTTTTGTACAGATGATTTCTTTCTTGCTTGAATTATCTAAAACAATTTTTTTTTTTTCAAATTCAATTCCTTTTTGCCTGAATAGGATGTTGTGTTATACAATTTATTGGTATCAACAAGAAGAGCAAAAGAACAAGAAACAAGTATCAACAAGGCCATGACCTACAATTACCTCATTCTTTAACAAAGCAAGAAGAGCAAAAGAACAAGAAACGAGTATCAACAAAGCATTAACAAGGCCATGACCTACAATTGCCTCATTCTTCAACAAAGCAAGAAGAGCAAAAAAGCAAGAAACAAGTATCAACAAATGCATCAACAAGGCCATGACCTACAATTGCCTCATTCTTCAACAAAGTATCAACTCTTTCACAAAGATGTGTCAAGTGATCTCTTGTATCCTAGGAAAATGGGTCAAATATACAACTTAGTTCCAATAAAAAAACGACTTGTATACTAAACAACATTGGATTTGTATTATAGTTTCAATACAAAAACTATGCTCTTTTGTAATTTTTAAGTTGTATCAAAGAGTTCATTGTATATAAATATATGGAGTTCAATAAAATTATTCATGCTCACCCAATTGTGTGTACTCCAAAGAATCATGTGACGGCATAGGAGTACCTAGTGGTGCCTATATTACAAAAAAACCATTAATCACGCTGTAATCACATAATGATAAGGATTAAGCTATAATTATTACAGAATTTACTTTTCTTACCAATAGTGAAAGTAAGATCATTCTCAGTTGATTGAGATGCAAATTGTGGTTGTGGTACAAATGGTGATTGGAATGCAAATGATGGTTGAGGCGCGATGTTAGAAATGCTGTCTTGTCTTTCATTGTCCTAAAAGAGACGAGATATATTAAGATTTTATGAACATTAATAATAAATTAGAGACATATATAATTTCATACCAAAGATTGGTTGCTTTCTGAATCTCGACCAGGTGATGTAGTTTGTCTTCTTTTCTTTAGTAAACGCTTCACCCAACTTGTGGGTCTTTTTTTCTTTCTTATGCCATCCCTCTTTTTGAATCTTTTTGTCTTTAATGGTTCTGTGCTCGGACCGTTGTTAGTGATTAAACTCTTCTGACTCAAACAAATCTCGGTTGCTTGCTTACTCAACTCTAAAATCCCTTTATGTACAAATAAGAATGCTTCTGGATAATTAGCTACCTCAGTTGCTAATCTTATCATCATTGGACAAAGTTGCCTATACCGTTGTGTACTTTCTCATCTAGGATCTGTTTGGGTTTCATTTCCTTTAATATCATGTATAACACCGCTTCTTGCATCTCTTGTCCACCTTTTGAAAATATATTGTTCTGGGAGTTTTTTCACATCCCTCACATCATACACTTTCAAAGCATGGCAGCAGAATATTTCCTGAGTTTCAAATTTGCGACAACTACATGAAATTGACCTGTCACGTGCATCAAATTGAACTTTCCATTCTCCTTCTTCATCAACCATAGTAATGACATAGGCAGACAATGTATCTCCCTCATTCCTATGTTTGATGCAAGCAGCTGAACATAGATCCCATTGTTTCTGAAACAAGTTAAAGATAGGAGTTGTATAGACTTGAGAAAGTTGTCGTAACATAGGTGAACTCTGCACAATCAATTGGGGTTTTTTTTCCCTTGACTCAAACTCACGTTTTAACTTATTATACCTCTTGGCTTCTACAATCCGTTTAAAGTGTTTAAAAAATTGATTAATATCTAAGTCTGGTCTGGTCATACTTTTAATATCTGCATTCAAACTTTCACTTACCTGTGTGCTTCGTATACCAAGTGTAAAAGCATTCTTCATATGACACCACGCCCATTTCTCTTTTATTCTATACATCGAGGTCAACCAAGTGTTTTCATGCACATCATAAGTGGAAAGCAACCGAATCCATGCTTCTTCAAATTGCCTCTCCTCTTCATACTGAAACATACACTTTTTAAAATCACTTAGAAAGTTTGATTCCCTCTTCATTAAATTTCCCATATGTTTCATACCATTTTGCATCAAATGCCACGTGCATAAGCCATGCTTTGACTCTGGAAGTACTTCGTGCAATGCTCGTGCCATTGCTTGATCTTGATCAGTAAAAACTATAAGAGGCTTTTTTTGTTTGTGAGCCTCTAAAAAAGTCTTCAGTGACCACTTGAATGATTCTATCGTTTCATCATATAATAGTGCTGCCCTAAAAATGACCACTCCTCTATAATGATTAAAACCTGAAAGTATAGCAAGCGGTCTATGATTACGATTTGTATTATACGTAGTATCCATTGACACCACTTCACCAAAATAGGCATAATCAAGTAACATTCTAGCATCAGCCCAAAAGAAATTTGTAATTTGCTCTTCTATATCCATTTGATAGGCATGATAAAATGATGGATTTTCTGTTAATTGGTTTTGGAAGTAGCGCAACAAACATCCAGCTTCTCCATACACCATACTTCTTTGCCTATTGGTCTTCAAGTAATTTTTAGCATCCAATTGGGTATAGCAGAGATTAGCTCTACCTCCGGCATGCATAGCCATAAGCTCAAAGGATGATTTCTGTTGAAGTCCAGAATCTTCAGCCAAATCAATCTCATGAGATTGAACTTTAGTTAATCTACATTGAGAAGCCAACATGTGGACTGTTTCTGGAAGATGAAGTGGATGATTATGCTCTTCAACAAATGCATTGATTCTATATTTTCCATCAACTTGTGTAACACACATTCTTGCTCTGCAATTAGTTCTAGTTTCTGGACGGTGCGTTTTAAACTCCCTTTTGTCTTGTGTTCGAACACCTTCTTTAGAACAAACATATCTATATGTTATTATCTCCCCATCTTTCTTACTTCTAGTAAAATTATGTTTCCTTGCTCCAAATCTGGTTTGACCCGCATAAGTAACCTAAAACTTCCATGCATCATCTAGGTTGTCAAATTCTAAACCTAGTTTAGGAATTAAATTACCTTCCATATAATGATTCCTGCAAAAAAAAAGATTGACAAAGTTAATTAAGAAGTACTAATATACTAAAATAAATATTATTTTAATAAAAAGATAATAGTTAAAGAAATATACTTGAAGCATCAAATGGATAACTAAGGTCTCAAAATAAAGACAATTTAGTTAGAAAATAATGGTGATTAATTATTATATCAAGGATTACAAAAAGAACAAATACTAAAATAGGATATGCAAAGTGTGGCATTCATTTTATATATATATATATATGTTCATGTTCTTTTATTCATTTTTTTATGTATTTATTCTTTTATCAATTTTCACACTATACTAATATAATATTTAGTTTATTGCCTTCATTTATTCTATGCATAAAAAATGGAGGAAGTATTATTTTTAATCATTGCACATCATAAAAAGCCCAAGACTTTACAAAACAAAAACTTTGCATTTATTTATTACAACTTTTCTACATCTTTTAGATATAAATAATTTTAAACTTTACAAAATTTAAATAAAATTCTTTATACTTTGCAAAATATATTTACATATATTTTTATATATATTTACTTTAAATATATATAAACTTTAAATAATATCAAACTCTAAATATATATATATATATATATATATTTATTTATTTACATATATACAAATGAAATACATGCTTTAAATAAATATATATTCACACACATCTGAACGCAAATGCTGAGGAAGAAAATGTACAGAGTTGGAGAGTTGGAGAGTTGCAAGCTACAGAGTTGATTCAAATGAAATATATGCTTTAAACAAATATATACACACATTCAAACACACACAGCTGAAGAAGATAATATACAGTGTTGGAGAGTTACAAGCTACAGAGTTGCAAACAGGAGAAAATGCAAGAGAAAAAGCTACAGAATTGCACTGCACAATCGGTTCACTGAACTTGCTCCCATCCTTTGACTTCAATCCCTGAAAAGTGCTACTAACTGAACCTAAGTAATGAGATGAGCTTTCTCTCCTATTATTCCCTCGTGGAACTTTTGCTGGAATAAGGAAAATGCTTTATAGAGTCAAGTAAGGCAGTAAAGCACAGATATAGTAGAAGAAAAGCAGAATAGGTTGTAAACAAAGTTGCAAACAAGACAAAATGCTGGGAAAGATGAAGCTTCCACTGGTTTAGTTGTTCAGAAGAGTTTCCCGCCTCTTTGGAATAGCAGCAAAAATGAAGATGATTTCCCGCGGGTGCAGCAACGTCCAGAGCTTGGGTGTTTTTCAGCCTCCTTCATAATAAAGCAACGGTCAAGATTTCGCAAGTGCAGCAACATCAAAATGGCCCCGTGTTGATTGGTGAGGCTGCGTGTCAAGTCTATGAGCGTTGATGTCGCGAACGGTCAAGATCATCGAAGCTGAACGACGTCGTTTTTCAGGGCAGCAGGCGCTGAGCAGGTGAACGCTGAGCAGGGGATCCGAACACCTTTTTCCAGTGCTAGTGAAGCTATTTCTGGCATTGTCCAGTGCCAACTCCATAGGTATGGATCAGATCTAGTTTGCCTTTGCTTCTATATGACTACTTCTCATTGATATTTGGTAATGGTATTAATTTTTTAATCATTACCATCAAATTCATCTTCCTGTCTTCATTATTGTGTTCTTCTATTATCTTGAACCTAGATGGGCATTGAGAGAACTCACAAAATTGATAATATACTTATAAGCATATCCTGTTTGGTTGATAAAAGCAGTGATAAGACATTTACATATTACAAGCAATTTTTGTCACTATTGATTGGGAAGAAGCACTTACATCACAAGCGATGTGTGAACAACTCAAAGCACCTTGCTTTAAGTAGCCTACTAATCCAATCTATAATTGTTTATGATTACAAAAAATTGAAACTTACTTTTTATCTAAGTATTATTTGGTACACTCTATGGTATTGTTAACTTGTTAAATGGTATATTTTGATTCTTTTTTTGTTTAAAATTTTTTTTAAAATTTAAAATAAGGGAAAGAATTGATTTTAACTCAAATCGCACGATTACGATGATGAAAACAAATGATTCTTGTGCAAGAATAATTCAAGTATCGACCTATACCATTCTAGATTTGAATCCAAACAAACTGTGTCCTGAATTGCATATCAAACAATTTTGATAATTATTTTCATAACTATGTTATAAAAGACCATAATTCAAAATCAATTCATTCACAAACCCATAAATAAAAAGAAAAAAAATGTATATTGTAAATCTAGTAGAAAAGAGAGTTAGTTTTTTTATTGATGGGAGTTTTTTCTCACTTGTAAATTTAAATAAGACTAAAGTTTCATTTGATATCATGGTAGAAATGAAAAATGAAAAGGAATTATTTACATTTTATGTTTAGTAGCAAGAAAATATAGGAAAAAGAAAATTAATTGTGAAAAAACAAAAAAAAAATCTGATATTGTACTATATAAAGAGAAAAAGCATTTAGAGCTAAAAGTTCAAAAAGTCCATAATGTACCTATGGTACAAACAAGTTAAAGTAATAGATGTAGCATAATAGTTAGGTGTAGATCAAGTTGAAGTAGATTTTGAATGCAAAAGCAATATTTAATAAATAAACAAACATTTGAATTCTATTTACATGATACATTATATTTTTAATTTTTATTTCAAAATTTTTAATTTATATATTTTTTAAATGAAATAATTTTTAGATATTACTTTTAATTAGTATATAATATTTTTACTTTTTTTTTTTAAATAAGATGGACACTAAGGGTAAAAAAAAGAAAATTATTAATTTATTAATTATTTTTGTAATCTAAAAATATTTAATATTACTTTTAGAAAATATAATAAAAATATTGAAAAATTAATTATAAAAATAATTAATAGTAATTGTTTTTAAAAATAATAATAAATCATTATCTGATATTAAAACTAATAAGTTATATAAATAATAATTAATATTTAAAAAAGAACATAGACTAAAAATCAGTCAAAATTAGTCTGCCGGACAATTCCAACTGGCAATCGGTTGGTGGGTTGCATGCATTGCCACAATGTGTTAATGTATCTTTATATATATATATATATATATATATATACAAAGTTAAAATGCATTTATTCTATTTATATATATTATATTTAAATAAATTAATATATATAATTTTAAAATATATATATTAATAAATATTAAAATAATAATTTTTAAATATAAATTATTATAATTATATATTAAATAAAGTAACTACTCTAATAAGTTATAATCATATATAAAAGTCAATTCTTTCATTATTTTTTAAATCTAAAGATATTTTAGCCATTTGCTATCATTTACTTATCATTCAATTATTATTTCTATTTTACCTAATAAATAAAAGGAAACACATTATCTTTTTTTTTTTCTTATTGTACCAGACACAATTAATTCAATTGTATTTTATTTAGTATTTCTTTTTTATTTTCATCATAAAAAATTTTGTCTATCAAACAAGGTCTTAAAGCTTTTAAATTCACCTTTTTCATCTGAAACAAAATCACTTCATTTGTGGCAAGAATTGTAAAAGATTTATAAAATGTGACAAAGTCCCTAAAAAATTCCATGAAAATTTCTCACTATACAAATTTTGTGAGAATTTTTTGTGAGAAAAACCTTAATTTTTTGTAATGTCTGAAGCAAGTAGAACTTTCTATGGTTTGGATCCAATGCCAACACAAGAATCCCTACAAGCCTCTTATTCCTTGCAACTATTCCTCTAACAATGTACCATTTCATTTTAAGAAAATCCTTGGCTTCCTTTAAAATCTTGTATTCTGTGATTGAGAAGCGATTATGATTTAAGCTCAAATCCCTATTAGAGAATTTTTTTTTTCTACGACCATTTTGAAGTCATAACCTTTTATGTCATCAATCTTTCTTTTCAACTTCTACAGCAACATCAATGTGTGAATAAGAATGGCAATTTTAGTGTCCTCTTATTTATGAGAAGAAGTACAAAGAGAGGCTATTAATACTAGCCCCATGATGATCATCAAAATCATGATTACATTGTTGATCATATCTTATAATTTGGTCAATCTTTAAAGAAATTTCTTCTTGAATATTTCTCTTCTTGTTGGTTCCTCCTTCTTCATCCATTACCTCTCTTAATACCCTCATCTTTACAATCTGGATTCTTTACATTCATAAATTGAATGCATATAATGCATTCAAAAAGAGATAAAAAGAAAAAGTAGAATGGGTACAAAAAGAGAAAGTAGACTTTATATACATTTTCATTCTTTTGTATTGCCCTCTCTTCGAATGCATGAATGTATGAATGTAAAAGATCTAATTTGTCTTCTTTATAGGAAACAGAAAGGGAAAGCAAACTTCAACATTATCATTAGAATTATCGGATTCTGTCCTTCGAAACATCTCTCTCTCTCTCTCTCTCTCTCTCTCTCTCTCTCTCTCTCTCTCTCTCTCTCTCTCTCTCTCTCTCTGTGTGTGTCTCTATATATATATATATATACCCCTTTGCTTAATTAAATCTTTTTATCTCTAGAAGCTTTGAAATAAAGGTTTATGGGTTCTCTTGTATACATATTGAGATTTTTGTATCTTCTAACGTGGTTACTAATCCATCACCAAGTGAAACTCAATTTTCCATATATATGAAATGTTTTAGTTTATCTTTTATTCCTATTTGAGGTTAACTATGTTATTGAGATTAATTAAATAATGAATTAATTAATTATGATTTGAGTGCCTTCCCATTTAGATAAAATTTGAGACAACTCTATTTTTTTTAACTTCGTTAGTACTCGAGGGAAACAATTTACAATTTGGTTTATAACAATATAAGGAATTGTACTTCTTTATGAAGTGTGAGTTTGTTGTTAATTTTACTTTTAAATTCCTTATTATTTAGTAATAATAATATTATTTTACTCCTCTGTTAAATACGTGATATCGTAAATTGAATGTAGATTATATATTAGTACGATACTTGTGTATAAGTTCATCCATTATCTCGTTATATAGTTCATAAATATATATTTCAATAAATTTTGTGATATGGATAGATAAATTAATTAATAAGTAGGTCAAATTTATCACTAATATAAAAAGTGATGATCTTATATTGTTAGAAATACTATATTCTCTAATTATGATACAATAATTATTAAATAATTACTAAATATAGAACAATATTTTACCTATTTTAATAAATTTATTATTATAATCATGCTCATTAATTATGCGAAAATTAAATTAATTCTTTTAAGAATTATTAATGATTAAATAATAAGTTAATGTTTTAAGTAGTTATTTAATAAATTATTATTTTATATTTAGTAGTTAACTGCATCATAATTAGAGAACATGGAATTTTTTAAAACATAAAATCATTAAATTTATAATGGGTTTGGCTACTTCTTTAATAAATAGGCTCTTACTATAATAATAATAATAATCATAATCATAATCATAATAGTCACTGCCAAAATATAAGGGATCTAGCGGGGGTTGCATTACAAAGGCTGTCGTAACTCGCAACCCCCGCTAAATGTCAATTTAACGAGAATTTTTGCAACCCTCGTTATTTAACAAAGATTGATTAGCAATTTTTGCTATTTAATGGGGGGGCTTTTTATCAAACCTTGTTATTTATTAATTTCTATTTAATAACATTTTAATATAATTTTTTTTTTTGGATAAAGCTCTTCTGATGATATCTTAATCTTTAAGTGACGCAAGGGGTTTAAACTTATCAATATACTCAACTATTTATTTTAGGTGACTCTGTCTTTTTTCTTTTTAATAATAGAAACTAGATGAAGAGAATTAAAGTTATGTATTTGTTAAGTTAATTATGTATTTACATTTTATAATAAAATCGTAGCTTTTTTGGTAAAGATATGAATGTGCCAATAGCTCCCATGGCAACCGCCTTTGAGATTAAAGTGAGTTTGATGAATTCATTTGAATATTTTTTGTAGATAAATATGCGCTTCATCATAATATTTGCAACAAATTTTTTTTTATTTGAGTATTTATATATTAACAAGAAGTTTGAAGATATCAACGTTAATTGAAAATATGAATATATAATAAGATGTTTGAATTATCTATATTAATATTACTTTAGGTTAGTTATTGTTTATTGTCTCAAAATTAGTAAATTAAAAAAAATAATTCTCATGCACTTTCTCAAATTTTTGTTTATATGTATAATATTTTTAATTTAAATTTATTTAAAATTTGTAATGAGATAATAATAGATAAGAATTAGGAGTTTTATGCTATGTTTGAGAGTTTCAAAAAGATAGAATAGAATGAAATATAAAGGAAAGGAAAAGAAAGGGAAATGGGGGAACAGAAGAGGAGTTATCTTTTCCTTGTTTGGATGTTTAAGTAAGAAAGAGAAGAGAAACTACCTGTCTATTGTTTTGGAATTAAGTGAAATTGGATGAAATGAAATAAATTTAAAAACAAATTTTTAATATTATCCTTATATTTAAAAACTTACTTGTGGAAAACTAAACATTAGCATAGCTGAAAATTTTCAAAACTCATAGAACAAGAAGGAATTGAACTAATGATTATCAATGACAATTTTAACTTATCATTACACTTGTTAAAAAAGTAGTTATAACATGACACAATTATTTATCTTGTCTTTTTCATAGGTGTTTATCATTTCTTTGTGAGAAATTAATTAAAGGAACTTGACATAATTCTCATAGTAGTGGTGTACAACAAGATACTACACACTAATAAAGTTTTATGTTCAGTCATAAAGTGCACACGGTGCATAGAGAATTCTAGTTGGATAGAAGATACCTTTTGCGGCATAAAAAAAGATGATGCAAGTAAAAAAAATACCATAAAATTTAGTAATCCATCAAAATATTTTAAGTTTAAATTTAACTCAAAAACCAAAAATAATTTGTTCATAATAGTTAGTTGCTAAAAAATACACAACTTAATTTCTTGGTGGGATACTTAGGTTGGACATCAAAATCATTAAAACTTATTTGGGCTTTTTAAAGGGACATCCTATTATAGTTTTTTTAGCATTGATATTTTGAATGAGGAAAACAAATGTCTTGAAAAATAATGGTTGCTAAACACCTGAAACCTTTAAAAGATCCTAAATCTCTTGCAGCTCTAGAATAGGATGATTTTGGTGGCACTTGACCAAATCTATTGTGCTCCACTTTCAAAAAGTGTCTCAAAATGTATATTAAGGGAATCCAAGTTTTGATTTTTATCATTAGCCATATCAAAACTTTTTAAAGTTGCTTCATTGTTGGTTACTAAATTATCAATGTTGTCAACAATTTTAGTGAAATCACTTCTAACATACACATCTCTCTTTTTTTTTTTTCCTTAAAATCTTAGATGCAATTTTAGCATGCTCCCCCTGTTGCTTTATCTTGTGCAAAATGTTGCATCAATTTGTCATAAAATGGTATGAACTTGTTTTTCCATTCAACAACTTAAATTTCTTCCCAAAAAAAGTGATATATATATATATATATATAAAATATACATAAGATAATTGATTAAATATTAACATATCAACATAAATATATTTAAAAGAAATTATAAAAAGATAGAAATACATGCTTGATAAGTGTAAAATTTACATTTTTTTGGCTTTAAAATTGATTAAATGAAGCTAATTAAATTGATTTTGAAGTAAATTTTATATATTTTTATTAGAATGTTTTTCGAAGATTTTAAGAGTAATTTTAGAGCTAAAATCAAGTTCTAATATGTCCAACATGGTTTCCATCCCTTATTGTTTCAATATATGTTGATGATCTATTGGTTACAGGGAGCAATCAAAAGCTTATTGATGTTTTCAAAGTTGAAATGTTAAAGAAATTTGAGATGACTGACTTGGAACTGATGTCTTATTTCCTTGGTTTGGAAGTGAGGCAACAGGAAAATGAAATCTTCATTGATCAATGCAAATAAGCTAAGGAGATCCTGAAAAAGTTTCACATGGAAGGCTGTGAGTCTACTAAATCTCCAATGGCTCAAAATGAGAAGATTATTATCAGCAAAGATATTGTCTTCATGGAGGAAGAGTAGTGGGACTGGAAAGCAAGTTATGAAGATCATCATCTTGGTGGATTACAACTTAATGAAGAGGATTTTGATGACCAACCAATTAGAGGCAATAGATCACTTGCTGACATTTATGCCAAGTGCAATGTTGCAATCCTAGAACCATCAAGTGTTGACGAAGCAATGCAGTATCATAAATGGATAGCTGCCATGAAAGAAGAACTTCAAATGATTGAAAAAAATCAAACTTGGAAACTTGTTGAAAGACCTCAAAACAGAAATGTTATTGGGGTAAAATGGGTTTACAGGACTAAGTTCAATACTAATGGCTCCATAAATAAATATAAAGCATGGTTGGTTGTTAAAGGATATACACAGATTTTTGGGGTGGATTTTTCTGAAACCTTCGCTTTGGTGATAAGGCTTGATACCATTCGATTGTTGCTTGCTGTTGCACAAAATGGTTGGAAAGTGTTCCAATTAGATGTGAAGTCTACATTTTTGAATGGTTTTTTGGAGAAAGAAATCTATGTCAAATAGCCTGAAGGTTTTATTGTGCAAGGGCAAGAGGAGAAGGTGTATTTGTTGAAGAAGGCCTTGTATGGCCTCAAGTAAGCTCCAAGGTCTTGGTACAATCGTATAGATGGTCACCTACTGAGCTTAGGCTTTGTTAGAAGTCTAAGTGAAGCAACACGTTATATAAAAAAGGAAGGTGTCGACTACTCCTTATTCACCATAGCAAAATGGAGTTAATGAAAGGAAAAATAGAACCATCATGGAGATGACTCAATGTTCATTGCATGAGAAGGATTTGCCTAAAAGATTTTGGGTAGAGGCAGCCAGTACTGCTGTTTTTTTGCTAAATAGATTACCCAAAAGAGCTCTTTAAAATCAAACACCTTATGAAGCATGGTTTGGTCATAAACCTTCTCTCTCAAATTTGAAAGCATTTGGTTGTTTGTGTTTCTCTCATGTTCCTCAGGTTAAGAGAGACAAGTTGGACAAAAAATCTGAGCTTGGAATCTTCATAGGCTATAGCTGTACCTCAAAGGCCTATAGAATATTAGTCTTTCAATTTGATTTATTGTAGATCTAAAATTTTCTTAAATATCTAACTATTTTGAATTGTAGTGGTTGTAGAATTAATTTGACAAATTAAAAAAAGTTTAGCTAATTATTTAAGTTTTAAATTAGGGAACTATTAATTATGTACATATTTAGGGTTTATTTGTCAATTTCATTTCCATCTTTTTCCACTTTATTTTACCTTTTATCTTAATTTATTATACAAACTTAATACTATTTTTTTTTTCAAATCTTATATATGTTATTTGGTTATTTTTATCTTAATTTGTTATGGGTTATGAACTTGGTAATATGTTGTTTAGAGTTTGTGGTATTAAGAATAGTTGGTAGTATTATGACCAGAAGTTGTGGAATTAGTCATACTTGATAATTTTTGTAATTGTAGTTGTTTGGCAATATCGCAATTATGGTTTTTGTAATAGGTTCATATTTGGATATATTATAATTGTAGGTTGTTGAATTGGCAATGCATGATAATACCTTGATTTGTAGACTTAGTCATAGTAATATGTTACTTAGGATTTGTGGAATTAAGAATAGTTAGTAATATTGTGACTATAAGTTGTGGAATTAGTTATACTTTGTAATTTTTGTATTTGTGATTTATGTTTAGCAATATTGTGATTATGGTTTTAATAAGAGATAAATATTTGGAAATATTGTGATTGTGGGTTGTTGCATTGGCCATATTTAGTAATATCTTAATTATGAGTTGTGGATTTGGTAATATATTGCTTAGGTTGTGGAATTGAGAATAGTTGACAATATTATAATTATGAGTTATGAAAGTGGCCATATTTGACAATTTTTGTAATTGTAGTTTGTGTTTGGCAATATTGTAAGTTGCTAAATCGGTTATATCAAATATTTGGACATTTTGCCTATTCTTATAGTAGGACTATTTCTACTATAGAGTTAGAAAGTCAAATTTCTCTAGAATTATCAAGGTTACCTCCTCTTTTAAGTCAGCTTCCTTAGGATTCTCCAGAATTATCTAGGTTATTTTCCCCTTGGATTAGTTTCCTTCCAATCTCCAATGGTAATATTTATAATAAATTCATTAAATAAAATTTATTTTTTGTGTATTTTAATTTTTAATATTTATATTTTTAATTTAGGTACTTGATTAAGGAAGTGGGTGTCAACCAAGTATAGGCAAATGTTCCAATCAAGAAAAAGACCATTAGTAGATTTATCACTTGTAGAATTGTTTGTTAAATGATATTATATTTGTATGATTTATTGACTTGTAAAATTGTTATTTTTGTGACAATATTATTGTATATGTATTATATCTAATTTTTAATTTTATGTCTAATTATAATTTAAAGCTTATAATTCTTGTAACCATTGTATACTAATTAAAAACAAAAATTTGGGAAAAAAATCTAGGATTGCATTAGCGACGGTTAAAATTGTTGCTAAAGGAATTTATTTTTTGCAATAGTTGTACCATAACCACAGCTAAATTAGCACCATAACTTGCAGTGATTGTGGGAAAATTTTATCTCGCAATCGCTACTGAAGTTTTTACCAGAAAAAACCCCTGCAAAATGCCGATTTTTGGCAATGCACCTTCATTCAAGAAGCTTATGATTTCTTCACACTTGATTTTTCATTTGTTTTTGGGAGAGCATGATAATGTTGGAATTTTTTCTTTCATCTTTAGGCTAATTCGCAGGTCAATCAAAATTAAGTTATTTCTCTGAGAATCTTTAAAACGTATCCCCATATCATCCCACAGTGTATTAAGGAGAATGAACTCTTATAAATATTGGTTTTAAGAGTTTGAACTTGAGTGTCAAAATAAAAAGCATGTCTCCTTAACAACTAAACCAACTCTTTCTAATTTATGTTGGGATTCAAATAAAGGAAAATATTTATATGTTCGTGTACTAGCTAGCTTTAATCTGTATATGTTTATGTTACAATTTTCCCCTTACGATGTAGCGTAGTTCATTTCCTAGTTTTGTGTCGTTTCTAAAAGAAAGGAAGAAAGACAATTTCATTAATACACTTCAATTATATAGCACCGTCATACAGATCATGAGCTTCACTTGTGTATGCAAAGTTTACATGCCATTGATCGTTCCCTACCATGTTCAACAACTTTACAATGATTTGAAAATTGAGAATTGGCTTGGTAGCTTATCGAGGCCTAATACAGCAGGTAAGGAACCATGGGATCTTGTTTCTCCTCTGCGTATAAACAACATCTGAATATTAGAATACGTTGATGTAGCTAGGCACTGTTTACACATTAACTTTGCCCCTTAATTTCTGTGTAAATATCCTCTATACTTTTTTATTATAAGATTTTTATAGAGTTCAAAGAAAGATAATGACACAAATAGTGAAAGCTTTTATGGGTTTACTTTTTCCTTTTTTACCCACTTCTTTTCTCTCTTCTTTGCTCAAATTCTTAAAAGAGTTTACAATAAAAAAAATTAAAAGATTCAGAATCTTAATTTCTCCTTCTCGACTAGTGAGTTATGAATTATGCTAAGAATATAATTAAGGTTGTCAAAATCGAAATCTTAATCAGGACCGATAATGTGATTGGATTGATATTTTTAAGATCCTATGTCAATTGAGAAAAATCATTAAACAGTGTGTATGAAGGTATAAATACTGCCAAACCTGCTTTGTACCAACAAGAATAAATCATGAGATAGTTTGAAATACAAGAAAATGGACCAGCATACGCGAATTTTTTATAGTATTATTGTTGGCCTCCTAAGGTTTAAAAAAAAAGGATGAAGAAGTTATCTATAATATCACATGAAGGTTTGAACTAATTTTGTGATTTTCTTTTCAATCAGCCACATGACTCAAGGGTCTAATAACAATCCAAGAATAAAAAAGAAAGTCCAAAATTCAAAATTTCTGGGTTCAGGATCTTGTCGCTATTCACACTAATATATATATATATGTATATATATATTAAAGAAGTTAAAACTTGAAGTGTGTTCATTAGAATGAGTACACCAAAGAAACTAGGGAAAATTATTAAAGAGGATGTAAAGTTAAAAAAAATTATTTTGAAGAACCTATTATTCTTAGGTTCAACTATTTTTTATTAAAATTAGTGGTAATCAACATTAAAATAATAATAATAGATCTTTTAAAATAATTTTTTTAATTTTGGATTCTCTTTTATAATTCTCCTAAAAAAACTAATTCAATTCGCACACAATTTTATAAATTAAATTATAATTTATTTTTAACTTTCAATGCGTGTGAGAGTGTATGACTCTCACACACAAACACACACACACACAGATTTTATATTTGTTTTTTTTTAATGACATTAGACATGTTAGAGATGAATTAAGTCATTAAATATGTAACATTTAATTTTGTCCAATAATTTTATTTAAGGGTAGAAAGAGATTTAATTATTTTTAAATGATGTGTTAACTTATTCATTTTAGGATTATTTATTATTTTATTTTATAAAATAATAATGTTAATATGGAATGTTATGTTTTTGTTATTTTAATTTTAAATAATTTTTTAATTTTATTTTAAAATATTAATTCTAACCCACGAACCTAACCCAACTCATCTTGCATATGGGTTGAGCGAACATTTTTGCTTCAACTTGACCCCATTCATTTGGTGTTATTTAGTTGTAGATCTTGACAATTATAAGCATAGCAAATTACATAGAGATATAGACATTGAATTAAAAGTTGTTGACATATCTAAAGAACCTTAGGATGTTCAGAGTAGAGCTATCAAAAAACTAACAAGCTCTTAGGACTGGTTAGTACGATAAATTTGGTCTTGAAAGAAAAAGAATATGAGGACATAGTGGCCAAGTGCATTGTGTTAAGAAGTTCATTACTGGATTTATCATTAATTGTTATCCCATAAGGATATGAATGAGATTGTCCCAGTTATTGAACAAATGGATATATAAACACCTGGACGAAGCAAATATGTTAGTGACCTTTAATTACCAAATTTTTTAATTAATTAACTTCCTACTAAATTGTAGGGTAATATATTTAAAGACACACCAAAATATATTTCCTATTATATGAAACTAAGAAATTTTATTAATTTATTAGAGCCAACCACTGGAAGGATGGCCTTAGGATTAGGCCTAACTGTTGGGTGAGGCTGTTCACAACTTGGGTCAAACTAACACTTTAACGACCCTTTGTAAAAGGGGTTCTTGCTTCCTAGAGGTGTCAATTAGGATTAGTCTAGTCTTATAGTTAAAGGCCTTAAATATATTAAATTCAAATAGCAAATGTTTTTTAATCGAAGGCTAGGAATATCTTAGCCCAACCTAGCCCAATTAGAAGTCTAAAGAAAAATAAATACTGTTCCATTTTCTTCTAGATCAAATGTTACAATATCATTATTGAGATGGGATGAGTTTGAAAGACAAAATTTTTAATATTATCTTTGTGATTATAACCCTAAAAAAATAAGTGGAGAGAATTAAATAAGAAAAAAATACAGAGTTATAAAAAATTGGCCCAAAACCAATTAGAGTGGTTTGAAAATTGGGGGTGTGGGACAGATAGGATGGCTTTCAAACCATTCTGATAACCCAACTCACCCTATTAGTCTTTAAGCATCCAAAGATATTCAAACCATCCCACTTCGCTCCTAGACTATCTTCCCAGTGAAGCCTTTAGTTCTAAAAATAGGTATATAAAGTACTAATAAATTATTAGTTTTGAGAAAAAAAATTGTTAGGCCATAAGGACTTAGGCTGACCTCAACCTACCAATTAATCATTTTTTAACTAAAAAATTTGTCAATTTTAAAAAAGTAGCCTAGTTCCACGTAATTTAGTCCCAGGATTAAATTGGCTTAGACTAAAGAGCTCTATGTATAATTTGACTCTTGAATTTTATTAGAGTTGAGCAAGCTAACCCATAAGTCTTGCTCATATTGACATCTTTACTACTCTTCAAAACTCCAATTCTAAATGTACAATACTGTTATTCACCCTAATTGATACAAAAAATATCAAATTAATAAAGTAATCATTTATCAATCACTAAAATAAAATTTTTTATTATTACGATGAAAAATATCTTTAAATTTTGTTTGAGTTAAATCCCTTTTTCCAATGACCTTGCATAAATTTTCATATTAATTTTTAATACATGTAATACTTTAGTCCCATATACTTCTATTCAAATTAACTGACTCAAATTGATAAGACAACATACTTTTCATATGATATCAGTTGAGTTAATTAACTTCTTAGGCAATTAAAATAAAATTTTAATAATGATATATGGTTGTTGAAAAAATTTTATTTTAAAATTTTATATGTAAGCTTCCATTAATTGTTTTAATATTTTTTAAAAATTTGGGTTGACTATAATCCATTAAGGTTTATTATAAACACAATTGTTATTTAAGTGATAATAAAATTAATAGACCTTAACACACATTAATTAAAGGTTTGGTGAGTGGATTAAAAATGTGAGCTAATTGCTTTACTGAAACCCATAGTGTGAAGGTTTAGTAAGATAATATTAAATAGAGTTAGATCCCCTATCTAACTTTAATAGAATGTTTAATCCCATTGAAAATCACTCATCCTAGCCTAGGGTGATAGAGAGGAAGACCTAACATTCTTAATTAATATTATAGCGACTACTAGTATGTTTCTCATTCAAATCATTAAGTTAGTGTTCTAATCTTCATACAAGATTCATAAAGATTATAAGTAGTATCAAAATAGAGTTTTGTATGAAATTTAGAATCTAAAAATTCATAATTTTGGCAATTTTTTCTTGTTCATTCTTACTACTTTGGTGGCAAAATTTTCTCATTCATTCTTACTACTTTGGCCTTTGATATTTTTATTGTTATAAGTTAATTGGCTAAATCAGTTTAGGGATTTTGTTTCTCTCTTCACAAGCTTTCAATCCATGTATGCTTTGCATGCCAATTTGATCTATAAAGAGAGATTTAGCTACTTAGTTTCTTGGCTTTCATATATTATGTTTAATTTTTGATTTGTTTAAAGATCAAGTTTTAATTCAAATTATTGTATGAGAAAGCTTCTTTTCGTGTTTGTGAACCTCTATATAACATTTGATTGCATTAAAATCTATTAAGCCATTTTTCATGCAACAAAGTTTGGATCTTGCATAAAAACATGTTTCTAATTAATTTCTAGTATTAACCGTGCATAAAATGAATCAAAAGAGAAGAATTTATGAATGGTTCTCTATGGGTTTTGTGAAAAGGAACCCATTCTTCTAAGGGTGGCACACGTGAGCCACCCCCAACTTCGATCGGCATTTTTTTTTGTTATTTTAAGTCATGAAATATACTAATTTTTGGTAATTTTTTTAAGCTTAAAAAATATTTATTAATTATTTGTATGTTTTCAATTAAAAAGTAACTATTTATATTATTCTAAGCTAACAAATGTCTTTAGAAATGACAAAAAAATTTAAGAATATATTTTGACATATATAGCACATAAAATTTAGGTGCACTCTCCATAGGTATAAAAACAAAAAACATACTCTCAAGTTAACTCCTAAAACATCAATATTTAAGTCTTATTTAAAGAAAAATAGTTATTGTTCATATTTTTTTACTATAAACATGGTTTGCAATTGACCTTTTAAGATATATACAATGAAAGTATCTTAATAAAACAAGAATTTTCTCTTAGTTTGGGAGTTTTTTTTAATAAACTATTAGAAATGATAATCACTAAAGTGATTCATTCATCAAAGTTATTAAAATTGTTCAATTTCTTTTGTTGATAGGAGATAAAGTAATTTCTTTATTCTAATATGGGAATATTATTTTATGTATTATTGCAAGTATATTTCACCAAAGATATTTATTCATCAAAATATACAAAATTATTTAGTTCTCCTTGTTAATAGAAATTTTGAGTTACTCTATATAATTATCTGTCCAAAGGGGGTTGTTACATATACTAACTCTAATATGGCATGAAGTGTGATGGTGGAAGTGTATAATTAAGAGAGTTTATTTGTCCAAAGGGATAGATTTTTTAAGACTATATATTTCCTTGTTGGATTGATATACATAGTTTAGGAGATTTATCTGCCTAAAAGGGATAAGACTTGCAATACTATATATTCTTCTTTGTATTAACTCTATGCTAAAGAGGCCAAATGCATGTTATATTTTCTGTCCAAAGAGGAGTTCATGATGATGCACTTGGAATCTTTTAAGATAACTTGTTCAACTTTGAGCTATTTTGAAATTGCCTACTTTATTGATCATGTTGTACTTTTGTGAATTAGTTTCCTTTGTTGTGAATAACAACAATGCCACCATTAAGGTCCTAACTGGTTCTAACTATAAAAGGTAGAAACAAGATGTTGAATTTATCTTGGGAATAGTAGATATAGATTTGGTACAACGTAAGAATGAACAACTGAAACCCACTAAGAATAGCACTCTGAACAAGAAAGGTTCCATGCTAAGTGGAAGAGATCCAATCACCTCAGTCTCATAGTTATAAAGAGATTAATTACTAAACATTTCATGAATGGTTTACAAGAGATAGCAAATGTTAAAAAGTTCTTTAATATTATGGAAAAAAGGTACCATGCATCAAACAAAGTTGAGGCTGGACAGCTAATGAGTGAGTTGATATGCATAATATATGATAGCACTAAAAGAGTCAGGGAATATATCATGAGGATGGTGTGTGCTTAAACTAAACTCAAAGCTCATGATATTCTGATTTCAGATAGTTTTGTCATTTATCATGCATTTAATTCATTTTCATAAAAATTCAATTAGATTAAAATTTCTTACAACATGCAAGATCAGACTTTGGACATTAATGATTTGATTTCTAAATATGTGGTCGAGCAAGAAAAGCTGAAGAAGGAAAAGAATGAGGCTGCATACTTGGTTTTTCATAACAAGCTGAATTTTCATAAGGGAAAAGGGAAGTTTAAGAACAAGAAGACATATACTCCTAAGAGAAGATCAGGATTTGAAATGAAGGATATGGTTGCTATTTCTATAAGAAGAAGGGTCACAAGAAGGTTGATTATCTCAAAATAAAGATTGGCTAGCAAAAAAAGGCAAAGATCAAGGTGAGTTATTAGTTTATATTTGTTTTGAATTAATCATTATCAATGCCTTTTTAGATTTTTGATGGCTTGGCTGTGGTGCTTTTGTTCATATTACATCCACCTTATAGGGGTTCAAAAATGGCAAGAAGCTAAGTGAGAATGAGTCCAGGCTAAAAGTTAATAATGATGCTGATGTTAAAGTTGAATATATAGGAATTGTATTTTTGTTATTAGAATTTGGTTATTAGCTTTGCTTAGAAAATGTTTTTATATATTTTCATTTAAAAGAAATTTAGTTTCTCTTTCCTTACTTAATAAAGCTAAATATTTTTTTTAATTTTGGAAATAAAGGAGTTAAAATTTCTTATAATTCTAATGTGATTGACAAATGCATCGTATTTGATGGATTGTATAGACTATGCTTGAATTTCAAAATGAATAATTTATCTTTCAATCTTGAGAATTCCATGGCTAAACAATCCTTAATTAAAGAGAAATCTCTATTGTTATGGCACAAATGATTTGGTTACATTTCAAAGGAAAGAATTGAAAGATTAATTAGAGATGACATACTTCTCTTGCTTAACTTAGAAGAGATAAACATGTGCGTTAATTATATTAGGGAAAAATTAACCAAAACTAAGAAGAAAGATACAATTCGTAGTGGGAACCTCTTAGAAATAATACATATAGACATCAATTGACCTTATTCTTCAACTATATGCAACAAAAATAATTGTATAACACGTATTGATGATTTTTTCTCGTTATATCTATCTCTTTCTCATTAAAGAAAAGTCTGAAGCCCTTGATATGTTTAAAATTTATTTAATTGAAGTTGAAAGACAATTGGAGAGTGTCATCAAAATAGTTAGGTCCGATCATGATGGTGAATATTATAGAAAATATGATGAAAGGGGATAACAGAAGGGGTCTTTTGCTAAATATTTACAAGATTTTGGAATTATTGCTCAATATACCATGCTTAGTAGTCTTAAACAAAATGGTGAGGTGGAAAGACAAAATTGCACACTTATGGATATAGTGAGAAGTATGATGAGTAGGTCTAATTTACCTAATTTTTTTATAGGGAGAAGTAATAAAAACTGCTAATTATATTTTGAATTGAGTTCCTAGTAAATCCATTTCTAAAACACCTTTTCAGTTATAGATTGGCAGAAAGCTTAGTCTTAATCACTTTTGTGTTTGCTAAGGTGAAAATTTATAACCCTTTTTTTAAGAAAGCAAATTCTAGACCTTCTCATTACTTTTCATTGGGCATCCAGATCACTCAAAAGGGTATAAATTTTACTACCTTACAAAGGGTACTAGAATTGTTGAATCACTGACTGCACAATTCTTAGAGTTTAATGTTGTTGGAGGAAGTTGTTCTTAGGCTTCTAAAATAAGTAAGTAGTATGATACATTTTCAATTCTTTTGCCATTTACAGGTAAATTAGTCATACCAATGAAGGTAAGGAAAGAGATTGTGAATTTACCTATCCAAATAGAAGTACCTATTGTGGGTGAGATTTCTCATATAGTTGATACAGTTCCTGAAGCAATTCAACCAATACTAGATACACATGAATCAATTCCAGAAATTCCCTTTAGGAGATCCTCGAGAGAAAGAAGATCAGTAATTTTAAGTGATTATTATATCTTACTAGGTGAAGTAGATTTTGACATTGGTCAAATAATGGATCCTTTGACTTACATTGAAGCTATCAATAGTTCTCAATTAGATACATGGAAGAATGCAATAATAGATGAGATGACCTCTATGTCAAAAAATGAGGTTTGAAAGATTATTGAATTGCCTAGTGGTTGCAAACCAAATGGTTGTAAGTGGATATTTTAAACCGAAAAAAATTCTAAAGACCAAGTTGGAAGGTTCAAGGCCAGGTTTGTAGCTAACAGTTTTGCACAGAGAGAAGGCATTGATTTCACAGAGACATTCTTGCCAGTCTCTATTAAAGGCTTATTTAGAATTATCATGGCATTAGTAGCTCATTATAATTTAGAGCTTCACTAGATGAATGTGAAAATAGCTTTTCTAAATGGAAATCTTAATGAAGAAGTTTATATGGTACAATCAAAAGGTTTTAAAGAAAGTGGTAAGAAGCATATAGCATGTAAATTAACAAAGTTAATTTATGGTCTCAAACATACCTCTCATCAATGATATTTGAAGTTTCATAAGATGGTGACCTCATTCGAGTTCATTGAAAAAAATTGATCAGTGTATTTGTACAAAGGCTAGTGGGAGCAGATTTATTTTTCTTATACTTTATGTTGATGACATTTTTCTTGCAAGTAGTGATTTGAATCTGCTTCATAAAACTGAAGTTTTCTTATTTGGTGCTTTTGACATGAAAGACCTTGGGAGACCTCATATGTTATTGGTATTAAGATATATTATGACAGATCATGCCATGTTTTGGGATTGTCTTAGAGAGCTTATATAGATCATGTGTTGAAATAATTTAATATATAGGATTGCAAGCGTGGGGATGTACTTATTATTAAAGGTGACAACCTTAGCAAAATTCAATGTCCAAGGAGTGAGCTTGAAAAGGAAACTCTGAAAAATATCCTTTATGCTAGTGTAGTTGGTAGTCTGATGTATATTTAAGTATTTACTGGACCTAACTTTGCATTTGTTGTGAATATTCTTAGTCGATATTTTTCAAATCTTGAATCTCAACATTGGTTATAGCCAAGAAACTCATGAGATATTTACAAGAAATGAAAGACTTCATACTTATCTATAGAAGAGTTAATAACCTTGAAGTAATGGGATACTCAGATTTTGATTTTGTTAGATGTGTAGATGATCTAAAATCTACTTTTGGTTATATTTTCATATTTGTTGGTGGGGCAATCTTGTGGAAAACTGTAAAATAGTGTTTGATTGCATCTTCCACGATGTATGCTAAGTTTGTTGCATGTTATGAGGTAGTTTTACAAGCCGTTGGGTTGAAGAATTTCATATCAAAGCTTTGTGTAGTTAATTCAATCACTAAACTACTAGTTATTTATTATGATAATAGTGCATTAGTGTTCTATTCCAAGAACAACAAGATTAACAGTAGATCTAAGTATATGAAAGTAAAGTACCTTACAATTAGAGACTTAGTCAAGAAAGAAGACATTGCCATAGAATTCATAAACATAGAGTCAATGTTAGCGAATCTTTTAACTAAATGATTAAGACCCATACAGGTTAATAAGCATGTTAAGACTATGGGTATTAAGAGGTATTTTGCTTATTTGTTTTATTTTACATGTGATTACTCCACAGAGATCTTTTGCTTATGTAAATGAAGTTCATGATTTTTCACATATTTGATATGTTATACTTTTTAACAACCATCATTTTAATGTTTTATTTGTACAAGGATTGAATATAACCTGTATCTTAAGATATAGTGCCAGTCTTAAGGATAATCACTATATTTATTATGCTATCCTTTATGGCACTATATCGTATTCTTAAGATAAAGTATTTAAGACATATAGACTTGTCTTAAGTCATATAATTTCTCATATAGATATTGAGAAATCATACAAAGAATCGATAAGAAATAGTGTATTATTAATCACTTTGAGAGTTATTTCTTATCACACTTTTAGGCTTTTGATCCATGTCAATATAATTGCTAATATCTGTGAGTGTGGACTAGTCTTATGTCATTAAAAGACATAATGATCACCACTATCCCTTATTGATGATTATGTTGGACTGGATTACATATGTTGTGTTATCTTAGGACTATTGTTTTTTAAACAAAGTAAGCACATATAGTTTTGTTGTCTTGTCAACTTAAAAGTTGTTTTACAAAATAAAATGAATTTTCTCAAAAATCAAATTAATGTGGCTCAAGTGGGAGAATGTTGAAAGAATTTTATTTTAAAATTTTATATGTGGGCTCACATTAATTGTTTTAATGTTTTCTAAAAATTTGGGTTGATTATGATCTATTAAAGTTTATTATAAGTCCAATTGTTATTTAAGTGATCATAAAGTTAATGGATCATATCATACATTAATTAAAGGTCTAGTGAGTAGATTACAAGTGTGGGCTAATTGTTTTATTGAAACTCATGATGGGAGAACCTAGTAAGATAACATTAAATAGAGTTAAGTCTTATCTCTAACCCTAATAGAGTGCCCAGTCCCATTGAATACTACTTATCTTAGTTTAAGATGATAAAGAGGAAAATCCAACATTCTTATAAGTATGTTTCTTGTTCAAATCATAAAGTTAGTGGTCTAATCTTCATAGAAGATCCACAAAAATTAAAAATGGTTTCATTTAACAAGATTCCACCTACCAATGATCCATGTGTTGACGACGGGGGGCATGGATCAAAGTTAATTAGGAGGAGTAATTCTCATATGAAGATACAACTTTGGCATCTTCTTGAGGGAGGAATTAAGATCAGCTCTCCCAACACTTAAAAATTCTAATAAAAACTCTAAAAAAATGATCACGAAAATGATGATGATGAGATTAACAAAAATAATAATTAAAAACAACCAATTAAATATAAGAAGAAAGAAAAATGGTGTCTCACCATTGCGGTTGCCGCAGAGGGTTCATCTTTTTCTTGATCATGATCATATTTTTTGTGAGTGTCAGTATTTTTGTGTACAAGCCCTCGGTCAGTCCCAAGGCTTTGACGCTTGACCTCGGACAAGTCAGTCTTGTGATGCTGCTTATTTGCACGAGCCTTGGTGAACAACACGGTGTAGCCTGAATCTACTCCTGGGGCATTTTGGTCCCACTCCCCAAACTGAGGCACAGACATCCGAGAAGCTTTCTTCTGCATCATCATATATATATATATATATATATGAGATATTTATCAGTATCTTTCTTGCTTATTCTTCAACATGCATGCATGAAAAGCATCATTCTTATTATGTCATACTCTGTGTGTGTGTGTAGTGAGGGAGAAATATAGTGGAATAGTTTAATTTCATCTTGACCTTAATTGTATTGGTTGATACCCCCTTATCAACTCACATCAACCAGTACAAGCTCAAGATTCCTATTTATATGTTTCATCACCTAATTAAGACAAGTGGGAAATGTCCAATCAATATGGAGTTCCCATATATGTTCTATGATCAATTGGATCATTGCATCTATAAATTGATTACAATATGATGCCAACTGGCAATCACATTGTGATATAGTGAAAGCATGAAAGTGGACAGAATCCTGGCTGCATCAAGAGAAATTTTGGTTAGTAATTGAGTAAAATTGATTAATAAGGGGGGAAAAAGAGTATACATAGCATTAACAGTTTTGTCCTGCAAAAATGAGGGGAGGCAGTCCAAAGTTTGTGTCTCAAAGCAAGTTCAATTCTCACAATCACAACTTAAAATTAAATTCCAGAGTGATTTACCATTTAAGTGTTTAAAAGATACATGTCAATTCTAATAATTGAATTTTTTTGAAGATAATAATCAATTGTCACACTTGACTCTGCGGGCAAACACAACATGTACAGTGGAAGTTAAAAAAAATAATTTTCACAAAATGTTTTTGAAAACATTGCGTTCACCCCTCAAGTGACATCAATTAATATGATCTGCTGAGTTTTTTTTTTTTTGGGACTATCAATATTAGTCCATAGAAAGATCATATTAATAAGATTTTAAAAAATTTTCCAAATCAAATGGCCGTGATAGTAATTTTTTAGGAATAAATTGAACAACTATCTTTGATATACCTGATTAAATGTTGGCTCTAAATTCACAATGTGGCTACACAAATTATTCATCCGAACCTAAAGAAGACCTTTATATTGAAGTAATTTCCACCAATACCTTGAAAATACACCCAAATCAACATTTTTCTGGAATGTTATCCAAAAAAAAGGGCTTAGTAACACGTATCATTGATGCATATGTATTCCTCAAAATCTTAGTTTGATTGGCTTCAACTTTACTTTTGAGTTGTAGAAATGCAAAATAAGGAATTGCCAGAAGATATGTCCAAGGTGCTATTAGTAATAATTTAAATTAATGTAGCTGTTGGCTTTAATTAGGAACTGTTAACAGATAGAGGAGTCCATAAATATATCATTCTGCAGCTGAACTACCAAGACTGATTGGTCTTATATAGTATCTCAAATTGTATATTGGATGGTTTAGTCATAATTATAGATACTTTGGCCTCCATCAAGAGATAACAATGTATCAAAAGGCTCTTTAATTTCTAGCAAATCAGCTTACCTCTTTATGTTCCATGCCTGAATAGAGAGAAGAGGCCAGCCAAACTAAGAGGTTTGTTCAGCTGGAAGCTTCTCAGCTTATATGACCAATTGAAGGGGGTGGGAATTTGGTTGTCATCGTGTCTTTAAGTTATAGGGTACTGTGGGGACTTAGCAATTTGTTCTTTTTCCTGATTATATGCTACGTCCCAGCTTGAAGGAGGCATAAGGAAATTAACTATTTTTAGATTTTAAATTTCTTGATGAAGTTGAATAAGAGTAAAAGTAGGGCAAAAAATATGGTTGGCCACTTGACTGCAATGCTTCTGTTATGAACTACTGCAAATTAGAGGAGTGACCAAGTTTTAAGGGTTAGAATGCCTCAATTTTCTGGAAGCGGTTTGTTTGCTCCTTCAAAACAAGAGCACCCTGCGCTCCTATTTTAATGAAGCATCTGGATTGTCCTGTTTTAAATTTGCATAGTTCAAATCTTATTATATATATTTTTAATTATTTTTTTAATAGCAAATATTATTTTTAAAAAAAATATATAATTATAAAATTATTTTTATTCTATATATTGTTTTATTTAGAATTAAAAATTTTAAAAATTCAAAAGAAAAAAGTAATAAGATTTGAATCGTCTAAATTTTATATGCGACGGTCCATATGCATTGGACGATCCATATGTTCCTTTAAAATAGGAACACGGCGAGCAAAGAAACCACATGCTTGATATTCTACCATACCTTTAATTCTTTCTTCTCTAAAATCTTGACATCTAGATACTTTGTTCCCAAATGGTTCTTGTCCTCTGGTCACTTGAACTTCTCACCAATACATTACATATTGCTTTCGTGCAATTACGGAAAAGAAAAAAGGTAGATAACAATTTAGTTCCCCTTATTTAAGGTCCAAAACAAATTAAAACAAATAAATTAATTAATGAGCTAAATGATAATTAAGTGAAAAAAATTACCACAAACAAGATATTAATTTTTTCACGATGCTAAACTAAAATTTAAGGTCCCAAACAGTTGAGGGGATTACTGTTTAGATGGAGGCTAATAGTTAAAATTTCATTCAACCAACTAATGAACCTTGGTTCGACGATAAAGAATTTGTCTATGTAACTAAAATATTTTAATTTTTTGGCCCCCGTGCTTTGGGAGTCCACTCTCTAGTTTTAACAATATTAAATAGAAAAAAATTATATTTAATGGCTCCAGTTTTGTAAAATTTATAATAAAATATTTTAAAAATTAAAATTATCTTAAGGATCAATGTTATTATAAATTTCAATAATTTTAATCTTTAGAGATAGTTTTAATTTTAATTTTTTTATTATAAATTTTACAAAATCTAAATTTTAAATGTAATTTTCTATATTAAACACTAGAACTTATTCAGAAAATATGTACCGAGAGAGACAAACAGTCACGAGCTTCCAATAATGTTAGTCTCATAGATACCTGTGGAAACCAAAAAATTTAAAAAATAAATTATTAGCAATTCGCTTACAGATCACCTTAACACCAAAGAAAAGTAAGATTTCTGTATTATTATCTGATTTATATTTATTTACATTTTCAAATTTCACACGCATTGTCTTTGTAGCATGTGTTTGTATGGATGGTTAGCAATTATTAATCTAAATAAATTGCATGAAAAATGTATAAGCATAGCAATAATGGAAAATCTTAAATTATTTATGTTAACTCAAAAATAATAAAAAAATAGTTTTAGATATGATTTTTATTTTTTATTTTGCCAACAACAACATAATCAATACAAAAAGATTGAGTCTATGAAGGAAAGAAATTTCTTTTTACAATTACTTTTTTTTTTTTAATTAACGCAACAAAAGTTACAGGGAAAGAGCGTACCTAGCAGGATAACTAAAAACAAAAGGTTGAATTAAGGATTTAACGCTATAATATAGTGATAGAAAAATTATTATTCAGAAATAAAATTATTTATTTTAAAATATTTTATGTTTTTAAAATTATTTTAAAAAACTAAAAAAATTATTGTTTAAAGTATTACGATAAAAATATCTTTAATATTATGAGTGATTAAGGCAACAAATATTTTATTTTCTTTTGTTTATCTTAATTTCTAATTTGGGTCATTTCTTATACAAGAGAGAATCTTGTAGAGAGAAAATGTAGTTCAATAAGAGTGGGTCCTACTTAGAGACCGATTTAAAATTAAATTTTTGGAGATTAAAAATTTTAAAAAGTTAAGAAACTCATAATTTATATAAAAATCTTAAGTTAAAAAAATGTAAATGTAACATATGTTTTTTATAGTTTAACAATGTAAGTTATCCTGTAGTCTATAAGAAAATTATTATTATTTATTTAGCTCACAAATACAATATTATGTTATAGTACATATATTAATATTTATTTTTAGTTTTTATAAATTAGGTGTCGAGTAGTTAAATAATTTATTTAACAAAATTTAATAGATTAATAAAATGGCATTATAATAATTCATGTTAAAAACAATTATTTTTATTTTAAAAAAAATGAGGAGAAAAAAAATAGGCTTAACCATTGGCTTTCATGGATATGATATGAAAATCCGTTGTCCATGTGATTGAATATAAATATGAACTAATAAAAAAGAAAACCCAATCGAAAATGAAGACCCCAAAAAAAAAAGTATCAAGCCTTCAAAGGAATCAATAAATAACACAAGATGCCACAATTGTAAAACGAGTTTTCATTTTCAATTTAAAAAGAATCAATCAAAATTAAAAAAAAAAAAAAGTGAATCAACAAGAAATCGTGGGAAGCCCTATGAGATATGTTATTGTTATATACTACTGCTCCATTCTTCATCTGCAATACTTTTGGGCCAATACATGCTTCATTTGGATTGTTGGCCCAAATTAGTGAGATATTGCTCCCATCCTTGAAACATAGAAGAAGCAAATTGGGCTGAATCGATCTTTCGGGCTTCAACTAAAAGACCAACAAGAAACGAGAAAGCTGGACTTCTTTTCGTTCTTCCTTCTTCATATATTAGGAACGAAGTCGTATTAATCAAGCACCGCCATTGAGAGGATGAGGAGATAATTGAATCAGAAATCGTGGGGATTCTGCACTCTTTCTTTCTTGGATCCGTCCTTGGTTTTATTTATTTAGTCACTCCGTTTTTATAAGATTTTTTTTTAACAAGAAAAGATTTAAAATCTTTAGTTTAATAAAGTAAATTAATTCTTTGCAAACAGATTTCTTCTTGTGCATTACATATAGTACATGGTCATATATAACCATTTAAAATTATGTCATTATACACGAGGATACAAATATATAAAAATTTATTTTTTAATTACCTTAAAATTTTAGGTTCTTAAATCTGTAAAATAATTTTAAAATATAAAATTCTTTAAAATAAATAATTTAGTTTCATCATCCCCTTATAATTTTTCCTATAGTGTGATAAACTGGATTCGCCTTATAAACGGCTTCCAATGCTGAATGCGGCCCAAAGTATTATTTTTTTAATTATATAATTTAATTTTTAATTATTTTTTGTACTCATTAATTTTTCATTTAAAACAAAGAAAAAACAAGATGCTGTAAACAGTGGGTAAAAATTTTATAAAAATTAAATTGTATATTTTTAAAATTTAAAAATTAAATAATTGAAACATTTATTTTTTTAGAGACAAAAATGTGTTCTCTTAAATATGTATTTTAATATTCTATTGAAAAAAAAATTATGAGACAATGTTAAGATGATAATTTTTTTGTTAATGTTAAAACGTAATATATATATATATATATATAATATAAAATATAAGGAGTCAGTACTGTTTATTAGTTTTCATAATAATACCGGCTCCATTTATATTGAGCTTCATGCTAGTTTTTATTTATTTTGTTGATTTTTGTGTAAATTTTCTTAAATTTGTTATGAGGTCTACAGACAGTGTTCGGATCCTCTTCAGTAGATGTGCCAACATGATGGTCATTTTACTCCAATCCTGACCATTTGCTTCATCCGTCGACTCCTAGCGTGCCACATAGCTTCTCACAATAACACAAATGCTGCGTTTGAGATGTGTAGTAGCCCTCCCTCATGCACGGCCAAAAGCAAGTTTTGAAGCAACCAAGTGTAATTTCTTGGTACCATTAACACTACAAATGCAGGGAAATTTCAAAGCCAAACCTAGGGCTGGAGGAGACCTGCCATTACCGATTTCCTTCTTTGAGTTCTCGCTACCTTTTTCCCATGGAGCTTCATAGAGGAGATAGTGAATGGTGAATGACAAAAGAAAATGAAGCCCCATGGCACTGCTCTGCTATGGCATTATTTTAAATCAGTTTTTTTTTTTTTGTATTAATTACAGGGGCCAATTGAAATATTTGAAGTTGAGAAATTTGATGAACCTATCAGAAAACGCATTGGAGACTTGATTTTTGGCCTAAAAATTACTAAATTAGTTATTGAATTTTCATTAATGAAACCCCCTAGTACTCTTTTTTTTTTTTTCTCTCTTGCTTTTTTCTCATAAAAAAATCTAAGCATGCTTTTCTCAATTCTTTCTTTTGTTGTTCTTGTGGTATATAAAAGCAAATTGCTCTATGTTTATCAGCATAAGCTTGACTTTTGTGAACTGTTCATCTATATGAGGGGAAACAAGTTTTCTTAAGAGGACAGAACAACGAAAAAGTTATGAAGGACGATAATGGGGCCATGGTTGCCAAAATGAGAGAAAAGGTAACTTTCAAATATTGGTTAGAGAAAGTAGTCACTAAAAGAAACATGGATTCTCCAGATAACAAAAGCTCTCGTGGATCAACAACTTCATCAGCAATTATGGAATCTCTAATTTCATGGAACCAGTGAGAATTCTATCTTCAAGAGATTGAAAGTTATTTCTGGGATTGATTGTCTTCTAGCCTGGATGAAGAAAGCTTTGGACAATCAGACAATGACGTCTCTGTTTTCCATAAATCAGTGGGAATTCTATCTCCAAGAGCATGGCCACATTTTTTTATTCAATTTTATTTTTCATAAATCAGTTTCTGTTTATCTTTGTTTATTGAAGTTAAAGGTTGTAATCGCAATTTCTTCACCCTTTACCGGCCTTCTTTATTAGACTCTCTAGAAAATGGATAGATAAACTTAGAATATTCTTTTACGGATTGGTTATTTGTTGTTATATTTAGTTATAGTTAGTTTTGTATAGCTTTATTTTTCTCTGATGTATTTCTTCTCTGATATATATATATATACACACACACACACGAAGTGTACATGTGAATAATAAGAAGTAAGTTCATTTTTTATCACAAGATTTGTCTTATGGTATTAGACCATATCACATAATGATTACTCCATCCTGTTGTTCTCAACCCTTTGATCATTGCGCACTTTTTTCTTCCATTCCTCTCATACTAGGGCTATGGGTTCCTCCGATGAGAATCAACTCTCCAATTTGTCGATGGCACCTCCTTGGCAGGATCCTTCCAATGCATATTATCTTCATCCAAACGAGAATTTGGCTCTCATTCTAGTTTCTCCACCATTAGATGATTCGAACTATCACGATTGGGCAAGAGCAATGAAAATGTCACTTCTGTCAAAGAACAAATTTCAGTTCACTAATGGTTCTCTTCCAGCACCAAAGGTCATAGATTCTCTCTACTCACCATGGTAGCGCTGTAACACGATGGTTCTGTCATGGCTCACTAAGCCCCTGTCTCTGAGCATTGCTCGGAGCATTCTTGGGATCAACAAGGTGGCAGATGTATAGATTGATCTGCATGACCGATTCAGCCATGGAAATGTGTTCCGTATCTCTGATCTATAAGAAGAACTTTACAATTTTCGGCAAGGGGATTTTTCTATAACAGAATATTTTACCAAGCTAAAAATTATTTGGGATGAGCTGCTTGTTTTCAGACCGCTGTCGATTTGCACTTGCAATCCATCTTGCTCTTGCAGCACTATGTCCTTAGTTTAAAAGCATCAAGAGCAGGACTATGTTATATGATTTTTGAAAGGGTTGAACGAACATTTCTCCAATGCAAAATTGTAGATCATGATGATGGACCCGATGCCATCCATTAATCGCTCTTTTTCTTTGGTAATTCAGCAAGAGCGAGAAATCCAGTCTGTTAATGAAGTTAGAACATGTGCTGTTAAAGAATTTTGCAAATTTCAATGGTTGTGAACACCGTATTTTGTCCAAACAAAGTAAAAAATGATAATAAAAGCAAATTAACAAAAAAAAGATATGAAAAATAAAATAATAAAGAAAAGTCATTAAAAAAAAATCCTAAAACCCAAATCACAAAAAAAAAGGAAAAAATATGAGAACAATAACAAAAAAAAAATTTAAATTAGAAAAAATAAAATAAAAGAGAAGAAAAGAAAGAAGACAAAGATTACCAAAAAAAAAATTAAAAAAAAATAAAAGAAAAAAAAACAAAGCTTTAGAAAACAAATAAATTAAAAAAAATCTATTTATATTTGGCCCAAATTTTTGAATTTAGTTGCCCCAAGCCCATCAACTAAAACGATTTGGCCCGAATTTTGAATTTAGTTGCCAAAATTTCATTAAAAAAAATGAAAAATGAAACAAAAAAAAAGGATAAAAATCCCAATCATGCAAAAAAAAAATTAAATTAAAAACAAAAACAAGAAAAAGAGAGTGATAAAATAAAATCAAAATAAAATTTAAGTCCAAAGCCTTAACCTAAAACCAATCCCTTTTGACCCAATATCTAAATATCAAAAGCCCAAGTATTCGTAAAGAAAAAAAAACAGTTGAAAAAGAGAGGGTAAAAAAAAGCCTAGGCCCATTCCTTCAGTCCAGCAGCCTTTTGGATCTTTGCAACCTAGATTGAAGTCCATGACCCGTCATCCGTTTTAAAAGACCCATCTTGGACAAACCCTACCCGACTGAAAAAGAAAACCTGCCCGATGGTCCCCCCTCTGGTCTTCTGATTCCCATATCCTCCAGCAGCGCACGACGCACCAGGAGGGAGAAAAAACCTAATCATACAAGGGAGAGGGGAGACGCCAGGGGGATCCGAGGGGTACAAGGCTGGGGGGGAGGCCTCTGGTCCGAAAAAAGAGAGAACTGAGAAGGGAGGCTGATGAGAATAAAGGGGAGGAGAGCATAAACAAAAAGAAGGATTCGAAGACGAGGGGGGAGCCGAGAAAAAATCGAGGGAGAGAGGAAGCGAGAGATCGACGGAGAGAAGAAAGGCAGATGCACAAAAACGCAGAAAGAGGAGAGACACTCTGAGACGGAGTGGAAGAGAGGAGATTGAGGGGCAGAAAGGAGAGATCGACGGAGAGAGGATGAGGAAGGAGCACCACTCGAGTACGGGGAAAGGAGAGATCGACGGGGAGAGGCAAATGGAAGGAGAGACATTCTGAAGTAGAAAAAGAGAGGAGACTGAGGGGCAGAAGCGAGAGGAGAAAGAAGGCACGAATGAAAGGAGGCGGACGCGAGCCGAGAGAAGGGGAGGACTCTGAGCGCAGAGGAAAAAAGAAAGGGCAGACGCACGAAAGGACAGAGGATGGAGACGCGAGGTTTAAAGAGACGAAGAAGCAGAGATTGAAAGGAGAGAAAACGAGCTCAATGAGGTATGTTTTATTGCCATTTTTTTTGTTTAGGCGTCTCTTATTTTTCGAAAGTATGAGAACCATGTATGTTATCTATGCTGATATTCAAATCTAGGTTTGATAAACCATTTGATTAATATCCTTGTTCATCGTATCCCTCTCACTGGTTTTGAGGAGTTTGATGCATTATTGTCGTTCTGTCTAAGCATGGTGATTGAATCTAACTGCAAATGATTTTGGTTTGGCCATGTTCATCTAAACAGAAACTCAAACCTAAATTTGTATTTGATAATACTGTTGGACTTGGGTTTGAATGCCTCTATGCTTCTGATTGAATAAGTTTTTTTTTAACATAATCTTTTGAGAACATCTGTGGGGTGAAAGGCACGAGCTTCGTATCTTTCTCTTGTTCACTTTTGGGGTGGTAAAAATTGTTTCTGTATTGGTAGGCGCATGGATTGTCCCTAGTTGGATAGTGGGGGGATTGGCTCCAGATTTGGGGTTTTTGGGTTTGAGTAATTTCAGAGCAGAGAGTAGAGATTGAGAGGAACTAGGGAGATGGGGAAGCAGAGAGATTGAGGGAGAGACAGAGAGTAAGCAAGGGGGAGATACGAAAAAAAAAAGTCCAGAAAAGAATGACCAAGAGAACCAGGATAGAAGGATGAAGGGGAGGCACGCTTTCTTGGATTCTAGGTAATGTCCCTTTTTGTTTTGAGTTTCAAAAATAATCTAATTTGAACCCTGGGTCAATGGAAGCTTATTCCGTTGTGATTGTGGATTGTTTGCTAAAAAGTTTGGGAAGGACAGATAATCTTATATAGTATGGCATATGTTTGGAGTAGTTGTGCAGTGATGGTCCCTGATCTGACCTGATAGTTTTGTTTAGTCCTATGAAAAACTTGATATAGAATTTGGCCTGTTCCTTAGTATATAATTGTACATTTGGGTTTTGTCCTGTGATCAGTGGAGAGCTATTCTTCATATTTGAGCCATGATGAGAAGTTTCTGTGAATAAGCTTGACTCTGCTCAGTTGTCTCATGTTATTATAAATTATCTGATAGTTTTTCCTGAGCCTATTCATATTCTTTGTTGTGCAGTAGGGCAATGTTGAGTTATAAAGGTTTATTCCGTTTACTTTGGTCATACACTGCTTAATAAGGAGCTGTCCGAAAATGTCCTGAGTTTTACTTGTGTTTCATGATGCAAAATGATGTTGATCATATAGTGTTACATTTTTTATATATATATAACCTATGTCACCTTTGATTCCATTTCTGTTGCCCAGAATGAAATGATTAGGTAGCTATTAATCTATTGTTATTCTGCATTTGAAATCAGTTTAAGCTCTCTCACAAGTAATGCCAATTTCTTTTCATTGCTTCATGATACCTAGTGGGTTTGATATATGGAGTCCACTGGTCCAGTGTTTCTTTTGTGAATTGGGACATGGTGGAACTTCACCTGAAATGCTTTCCTCTCAAAATCATATTTTACAGTTGTCACTAATTCCTTCGTTTTTGTTCCTTTTGCATTGAGCTTCATTGGGGAGGAGGAATTGGAGTAAAGAGGCTTATTGGAAGTTGCTCAAAGGCTGAGGAAGAAACCAGAGAGAAAATGTCACTGGCTTTTCATTTGAAAGTCTGTTTTTATTCTTGGGACTCAACAGGATGGAGCAATATATATGGAGCATGACTTGCTCAGGGGGGTTCTCTCATCAATCCAATAAAAGGAATGAGAAGGTAGAGTCACATAAAGCTTAACAGGACATACCAAGTTCATCATCGATCCAACCAAAAGGACAAGGAGCAATTGAGTCCTAATTGTGTAATTTCTCCTTTTTACCCTTGTACATGTTTAAAGAATGGCATATTGAATTTTGGCTGAACACCTAACACCCACTCTTATAAGTTATTGTTTGCTTTTGATTCTTTGATCTTTGTATCTTTCTTATGTTATTTTAGAATTGCCGTGTGAGGTTTCTTGTCTCCTCAGGCATATAGGAGCAAACCTAATGATCATGTGAGGCAATAAGCTTCCTTGGTATCCATTAGGTATTAAATTTGCATTTTAACACATTTGAGTTTCAAAGGCCCTTATCAAATTCTTCTTCAAAGAAAAAAAGAGAGAAAAAGGGGAGGAAACGGTTCAAAAACAACATAATAGAAAATCAAGAAGAAAAATGAAAATCTTTTTTTTTAATGTCATAAAAATAAATAAAACAGAAAAAGGATTAAAAAAATAATAATAATACAAATAAAACAAAGATAAGCAAAAAAAATAAAAGTAAACAAAAATAAAATAAGACGAAAAAACAAAAAACGATAATAAAAAACAAACAAAAAGTGAAATGAAAATGATAGAAAAACAAAAAAAAAAAATGACAAGTGAGAGGAAAAATTGAAAATGCAAGAAAAATTAAATTAAATTTTCCTTTAGCAAATTAAAACACATCAACCAATTTCAAAACTTGTTTTATTTGTTAAAGGAAAAAGTAGTTTATTTTCTTTGTCTTTTCGTAAAAAAATAATACCTAAACCAAAAAAAATAAAAAAAAATATAATTAGAAAAATTAAAAAATAAAGAACACAAAAAAAAAACAAAAAAAAAAAGGAGAAAAGACAAAAACAAAACATAAAACAAAGAAATAGAAAAACAACAACAAAAACAAAAAAGGAAGACAAAAAAAAACAGGACAACAAAAAATGATGAACAAGAATAAACAAAAACAAAAACTATCAAAAATAAAATAAAATAAAAACAAAGAATAAGAACAAAAAGAAAAAGAAAAAGAATAAAACAAAAACATTAACCAAAAAAAAAAAAAGAGAAGAGAAACAAAGATAAACAAAAATACATAAAAACATAAAAACAAGAGCAAAGAATAAAGAATAAAAACCAAAAATAAAAACTAAAAAGAAAAAAAAACAAAATCAATTAAAAAACAAAACAAAAACAAAAACAAAATAAAAAGACCAAAAACAAAACAATATAAAACACACCCAACAAAACCAAACAAAATAAAACAAAACAAAACAAAAAATACCAACAAATATAATCCATAATCGAATTACGTGGACTTTGATCCCTTTCGAAGGGTACGTAGGCCCTAGGCTTTCATCCTAGGTCAAGTCCACCCTTGTAAATAAATATTTTCTCTTAATTTTATTTCTTTAATTTCTTTTAATTTTATTTTATTCCCTTTTCTTTATTTATTCTTTGAATTTCTCTTTGTTTTGCTTCTTTCTTCTCTTCAATTTTATTTTCCTTAAATTTTTCCTTATATTCTTTACATGTGATTGGTTAGGGAGAATTAAAATATAATAGAGGCCATATTAATTTTGCACAATTAACTTAGGGTAACTGTTCTTAAAAACGGGTGTAGTGGGGTGCTTAACACCTTCCCCACTCACAATCGACTCCCGGATCCATTATCTGGTTCATAGACCATTTTTCTCATAAAAGGCTTTTCCAAAGTTTTGCCTTTTCAAAAACAAAATTTTGGTGGCGACTTTTGAACCCTATCAATTTGTACTCTATTTATTTCAACTTATTTTTACTTTTAATTTGAATTTCTTAATTTTGGCGCCACGCAGTCGCATTTTCGGGTGTGACAATGGTCCACAACATTGACCATTCAATAATCATGAAGGAGGTACAGGTAAAATCTGCATTCATTGTGGTAAAATAGCGCATACTATTGAGACTTATTATAAGAAACATAGGTTTCCTTTGGGCTTCAAGTTTAGGAATCAAAATTCCTCTACCAATAGTGTAGCATGACACCCACTGCATCCCAAGGTGTTTTGCTTGCGCCGCATTAATTCACACAGGAGCAGTACAATAAACTCCTAGCTTTGGTGTAACCATCGTCTGGTCCTACACATCAGCTTAATCATGTTTCTTCCTTCGCAAACATTACCATTCCCACCATCAATGTAGGAAGGTCTGTATGTGTTTCAATTAATATACCTCTTACTTCTTAGATAATAGACAGTGGTGTAACAGACCACATATGTTGTTCTTTATCTCAGTTCACAACTTATAAACGTATTCCCTTAGAATATTTTTCTAAGGGTTAGTTAGAGATTGATTATTTTTTGTTATATTTAGTTTTATATAGTTTTGTATAGCTTTATTTTTCTTTGATGTATATATATGTGTGTGTGAATAATAAGAAGTAAGTTCATTTTTTACCACAGGATTTGTCTTATTCTTTGTTCTATCAAGAGCATGGAATGAAAGGGGCATAATGAATCAGCCTGGTCTTCACTGTTTACTAAGGTTTCAATTTTGCATTTCTTTTTAATGCAAAAGTACATAAACCAATACAACGGCATTGAGCTCTGTACACAAGGCACGAGCATAATATTTGGAACTTTGCTTTTTGACAATAATGTCATAGCAGAGTAGTGCCGCATAGTTCTCTTTGCCTTTTTCTCATTTAGCTTCACAGAGGAGATGGTGAATGGTGAAAGACAAAATAAAATAAAGCTCTGTGGTCTACTATAGCAGGGTAGAGCCATGGAGCTTCAATTTCTTTTGCAATATTTATGGCATAAGAAAATTACACTTGGTTGCTTCGAAACTTGCTTTTGGCCATGGTTGAGGGAGGGTTGCCACTCATATCAAAAGCAGCATTTGTGTTATTTTGAGAAAAAGCTACGTGACATGCTAGGAGCCGACAGATGAAGCAAACGATTAGGATTGGAGCAAAATGATCGTCATGTTGGTGCTTTGCTGGAGAGAATCTAAGGGCCTACATATTTCAATGGGTTTTTTGAGCTAAATCTATGTGGAGAAAAAAAAATACGCCAAATCCATGTCAAAGAAAAAAAATTACATGCAGATGCTATAAATTTAGGCAAAGTCATATTCATGGGGTTCGATTTATGATTAATCTTTTTTTTAAATAATATATATATATATATATATATGCTGCCATAGGTCTGACTTCAGTTCTACTATATTTAACACCTACTCAATTAGGCATTGCAAGCTTATCTCACGGGATTTAATCCCGTGAGCCAACCCCCCTCTCTAATTTGTTTCCCCTCCCCCCTTCTTCCTCTCCCTCCCCCTCTCCTTCTCACATCCCACGCGATTTATCAGAAGCTCTCCTTCCCCTCCATTAAGCTACTCATCACCAACAATGGGATTCAAATCCCGTGAGCAAAATCTTTGATTTTTTAATTTTTTTTAAAGTTGAGACTTCTATAAATTGATTCAAAGTTTTCATATTTGAAGATTCTCCATGTTTCATTTCATCTCTTAGAAGAAGTTTTACAAAGTTGGTATCATCTGGTTATGCAAACAAAAAGATAAGTGTGGTTGTATTTAAGTTTTGTAATAATAATTATAAATATTTTGTTTATTTATTTTTATTGTTAAAGTTAAATCTTTTAAGGGTTAGTATGGGTAATATGTTTTGTGAGTTTATTTAAAAAGATAAATAAATAATATGTATAATTAATTATATTTTTAAGAGGCAAGTAAATTTAATTTGAAACATAT
Organism: Erythrophleum fordii; assembly: GCA_032878935.1. Classification (NCBI taxonomy): domain Eukaryota; kingdom Viridiplantae; phylum Streptophyta; class Magnoliopsida; order Fabales; family Fabaceae; genus Erythrophleum; species Erythrophleum fordii. Next base: position 28,004,703 of record JAVQMF010000058.1, on the reverse strand, counting down.
ATCTTTTTATGAAGAGAAGTAATAATTAAAAAATGTAAAAATAATGACTAAAAAAAATTCATTAAACAAAAAATAATGTGAATTTAACATGTGTGAAAAGTATTTAATAAAAATAAAAAATAACAATTAAATACAAGTAAATAAGTAAGAAAAGAAATTTTTATCGTTAAAAAAAGTTATAACTATACTTATTTGGATATAAAAAATTTTATTGTTGAACTAAGCAAAATGATTGCATGCATTTGTTATTTGAAGAAGAAGAGAAAGAATTTGGGGACAAATATTTTATAAATTAAACTAACTATAAATGATAAATAAATATATAAATTATTGAAAATATTATTATTTAGTCAGCTATTTAGTATGACTAAAAGATCTTACTGACAAAATGAACTACAGGAAAAATAATGAATAATATGAATGAGATAGTTTGTATATATACAAATGGATGAATGTTTGATGGCCCAGAAGGTGTAACATTTGTCTGCCCCAGAGTGAAAGTAATGAGAGCTAATCCAAATATCTCTTTAGAGAGACTAAAGCAGGTAATTAGACAAAAATTATAGCTTGCATTGAACCAATATATGTCTGATCTTAAATATAGGTACCCAGCCTCTTTAAATCCAACGCAATACCGGCCGTGTAACTTGGAAGATGATGGTGATGTTCAGGAGATATGGCAAATCAATGCATGATATTCATCCCAATTGACTGGTGTCAAGTTATATGCTTGTATATCAACTAATGAAGTAGATCTGAACCTTGAAGCATAACCTGTGGATGAACAAGTTCCTCAGACACTCCTATGCACAAGCAATATTCATAAGGCAGTTGAACAGGTTCCCCAGTTAGTTCCTATTCTGGAGACATCCCTCTCATTGACTACATGTCCTAACCAAACTCATCCCATCAAATGGTTAACAATACTAAACCTCAATCTCTGCTAATGATGATAGAAGGCATATTGGATGACTTTGAGGATGAGGAGGAATATGGTGCTGCTATGAATACTGATTGTGATGATGGTGATGATGATGATAACAACAATGGTGGTGATGATGATAACAACAATGACTTAAATGAGGAAAGTAATATTGGTAGTGATAGGATGGGAGTATCGACAATAAGTATGATGAGCCAGCAGATGTCTTTTTTTCACGGATCAATATAGAAGTAGCAAGTGGTCCTGAGTTCTCAGGTAGAAGGGAACTTACAAGATTGAGTGACAACATAGAGTTGAATGTTGGTATGCAGGATGCAAATGTAAAGACATTATGATGTGTAGTGTGTAGTGAAACTATACTCTGTCCGAGTACACCATATCTTCCATGTGTACTATTCATGTAAAAAGAATGAAAAATATTGATGCATTCACTATGGGGATAGTTGTAGATGAAGGGTAAGAGCTTGCAAAAAGGCAAACAGAACACATTGGGAGATTACCAATACAAAGACCCACATACATGTCTTTCTACGTCGTTATCTCAAGATCATCCAAAGTTAGATTTAGATGTTATCTCATCCTGTATCATGGCAATGATCACTGACAAGCTTGAGATTAAAGTTTCCTTAATCATGGAAATAATGCAGAGTATGTTTGGCTATAATGTGTCTTATATGAAAGCCTGGAAAGCAAAACATCACGTCCTTACAATTGCTTTTGGGAATTGGAAAAGCTCATATGCTTTACTCCCAAGGTGGTTAGCCGCTGTTCAACATTTCATACCTGGCTCAGTCGCACATTTTTGCAACAAGTAATGCTCACAAAGTAGTTCCAATGAGCAACTTAAGGAAATGTTTCACCATGTTTTTTGGAAGCAATGTGGTGTGTATACAGTCATGAATTTCGACCTATTAGAGATGAGGTACATTAGCCTACCATAGAGAGTTCAAAGTTGATTCCTAATCCGTCAATGATCTGAAAGAAAGGCGACCTCATTCATCTCGCATTTGAAATGAGATGAATTGGTAGCAGCCGAGACCGCCTAACAAGTGTGGGTTATATCGGCAAGTTAGACATAATCATTCTACCTGTCCTAACAAGTAACCAACTATCTCGAAGCATGACAACTATTGATTGTTTCTTTATTATATTTAGTCTATTTATCTTGGTTTTTTTAGGCAAATCCTATTTGTTATTAAAAAAATTTTCAAAACGTCTATGACATGTATGTTAATAAGAAAATTGTTAAAAATAAGAGTCTGATTTGTTTTCCTAAATTTACAAATTATAATTGAAATAGCTTCACTGTACTCATGTTTTAAACTTTTTTTTATCAATAATAACTAATCGTATCTTTGTCTAAATAATATATTTTTCTAAATGAACATAAATTTTTAATAAAATAAATGAAATCACTTATTTAATTTTAAGCATAATTATATTTAATTTTAATTGATTAAATTACTTATTTTAATTAATTATAGCAATTAAATAAGTAATTTTAATATAGTCATGCTTAAAATTAAATAAGTAACTTCAAATTAATTATTTAATTTTAAAATTAAATATAATTATCAAAATTTTTAACTAAAATATGATAAACATATAATTTTTTAATTATAATATAATAAATATATGATTCAATTAGAAATCGTATATTTAACTTATAAAAATTACATTTTAATTGAAATTACCTATTTTAAAATTATTTATTTAATTAAAATTACTTATTAAATAAGTAATTTAAGCATATTTATACTAAATTTACTTATTTAATTATTAAATTTAATTAAAATAAGCAATTTTAATTACTTAAAATTAAATAATCATTTTATAAATATGTAAAATATATTTTAAAATATGACAAATATATAATTTTTTGATTATAACATATGTACAGTTCAAAAGACTCATATTCTTAATTTATGCGAATTATTTGTTTATCATATTATTACTAGAAAGTACATTATAAACCAAACCAATGGAAATAATTATTTAATTTTAAGTAATTATAATTACTTATTTTAATTAACTATAGTAAATAAATAATTACTTTTAGTATAGATATGCTTAAAATTACTTAAAATTAAATAAGTAATTTTAATTAAATAAATAATTTTAATTAAATAAGTAATTTTTGTAAGTTAAATATATGATTCCTAATTGAATCATATATTTATTATATTATTGATCAAAGAAGAGTTAAAAATATACGTTAAACATTTAGAGTTCATTATATTTAAGTGTTTGCAAACTAAAATATACGTTAAATACTTAGAGTTTATTACAGTTACCTGAAACTTATACATATAAGTAAAAAAACTTTGATACAACGCATCGATGCTCTTTTTTCAACATATAAAAAATAATTTCATCAACTATACATATATAAGAAATAATGGCTCACGTTGTGGTCGCCCTTGGTCCACCGGGTTTTCATGTTCTTCCTCTGATTGATTGTTAACGGCATTAGTTAGAGGAGTATTTAAATCGAATGTAGGGGAAGAAACTGCTTGAATTAGTTGTTGTGGAGTAACAAACACTTGTTGTGATGATCCCCCTGTTTCAAAAAGACGACCGCCATACTCAGCACTAAACATAGTTGGATCATCAAATAGTGACATGAATGACCCAAACTATGCTAGATCAAGAGACCCAAACTGGGACAATGGTGATGGCGGAACATAATAGGACGGACCAATGCCTTCAGGGTTAGCCAGCATAGAAAAAGGTTGATTAGCAGTGCCAATTTTTTGTTGTTGCGTTGCACCGCCTTCTGGAATAACCATTGTTGTTGTACTTAGGTCGACGTGATGTGGCTCATCCTCTGTAACAATGGGTATCTTGGTTAACATATAATCGTTACGTCTCTTGCCTAACCTACCCTTCGAAATCTGTGGTTGTGGCAAATCAGGGGCCGGTGGAGGGGGGTGGGAAGCTATTATGAAACGTTGTTCCCTGAGAGAAAATAAAATTTTCTTTTGGTCTTCACTCACATTCTCTTGAAACTCGCAATACTCCATCGATAGGGGCTCACAAATGCTTAGCCTATAAAGATCTTCAGCTATATCGGCCTGGCAAAAAATAAGCACGTTATTAAATGATGAGATATTATAAAATAGGCAACAAAATGAATAATAACAATAGCCACCAATAATTTTACTTTACCGCAAAACCAGCCGCATTGCTTGCAGGATGAATCCATCATCGTGTTCATGTCAATACTATCTCATGTAATCTGACGTGTGACCCATAAGTGTAATAGTAGGGGTGCCTTAGCAACGCGATTTTGCCACGAATTCCAAAATTCAACAAATTTCAAGTCCTCTTTTGGCTAATTTGTTGAGGTTTTCCTGTGCAACTGTAATGTGTGTAAAGCCCTTAAATTAACTAGAGATATAGAGATTGGCTGCTATAGACCAAACTGGCGTAACATCCGATCTAGGTGATGCCACTCAATGATATGGAAGTAAATAAGTGGCATCAATGCTAGCCAAATGTCTCGAGCTTCGAGGCAATATTGTGGAATGAGATCACGAACTCCATTTGTTTCATATGGTTGCCACATGATCTATTTACAACATATTAAAGTGTCACAAAAATAACATATTCGTAAAAAGGTAATTTAGGATAATTCCAACCATGTAAATCAATCATACCTCATCATTTTGCATCACATTTAATAATATTCGATATTGTTGTAACGCCATGTCTTATGGACAAGGAGGTTTACCGACATTTTTCTATCTGTGATCCCAACACATTTGTAACAAAATAAGTTACCAAAAATATATTAGGGTAAGTGCTTAGACATATAAATACTTTTTAAATTTCTTAACTATTTTACCTGAAACCCAATGGTGGAAGTGCTAGATAAATATCTAGCTTGGGATCTGGTTATGGTGGTCTCTCTGGAGTTAACATTGGGAATCTATCTCATGCCCAAAGATGGAAGAGGGTCATACATCTACCTATGTCTTGTTCAGTAGGATTAGTTGCATTATAAAGCTTTCTATACAAGTGAGCTAGTAATATAGATCCCTAGTTATATTGGTTGGCTTCTTTAAAATCTCACAGTAGTGGTAAATACATTAAATACACTTTTATGGCTCAATCTATTTGGCATCAAAAGACCCCCGATCAGTCTCAATATATATGCACGTGCAAATTGTCGCATTATGTTCTCGTCTACATTATCGGGTAGCTGATTAAAGTTTTCCACCAACCAAGTAACGACCAACCTCTGTTCATACATTTGATCATCAAGTGGTCTAATCCCAAGCAACCACTCACATGTATCCTTCCATAGATAATTTGTTCGAGTAATAACGGGATTTCCAGTATAAGGTAATCCTAACTGGATAGCAACATCCTGTAGAGTTATCGCACACTCTCCTTGAGTGGTATGAAAGTATGAGTTTTAGAATGTCATCTTTCTATCATTGCCGACATAAGTGCAGGATTATATTCAAATTGCCCTAGTCGAGCTACCCCATAGAAACCGACTTGTTGTAGATAGTTAATAATAGCTGGTGGAAGTGCAGGCAGTTGATCACTATGCATGACTCGTCGTGAATGAGGCAATCTATCATTTTCTCCCCAAATAGCTTGTGAAACATGCCTTGTCTGAAGATACAAAAGTGAATCATCTTCTGATCCTGGCTGAATAACTTATGACGGGCGAGTCATTTTTTGGTTAGTCTTGCAAAATCAATATAATAAATTAAAAATACTTTTACAATGTATCATTATAAAATTACTTGTTACAGACAAAAATATTTGTTTCAAACACATTATTTATAATTAATTACTAATTGACGTAACTCTTAACATTATATTTTATTATACATATTAATTATTTAAATATATAAATAGATTAAAATTAGTACTCACATAAAGAAAACAAATAAATATGATAATATAAAAAATAAATAAATTACTTGCAATTTCATTTAAAAATTTTAAATATAAATATAATAAAACAATAAAATTGCAAGTTTATAAAATTATTTTCACTAACTTTTATATATATATATATATAATCACTTCAAAATATATTTTTGTAGATGAGTGCTTAACCAAAAAAAAAAAAAAAGAAATAAGCTCAATAATGGAAGAAATGAAGGAGAATAAAATTAGCTACTAGAGATTTGTGAGAAATTGAAAGGAAGGATACTTGTTAAGGAGAGGGAAGAAGAAAAATTTATTGTTTGAAAGAGGAAGATAGAAGGATGAACAAATTTGTTAATGGAAGAGGAGGAGAGCTTTTGATTGTGTGGGGTGGGAGAGGGAGAGAAAGAAGGGGGAGGGGGAATGAATTAGAGTGGAGAAGGGGACTTAGGGGGAGCGTGGGATGGAAGAAGGAGAGGGAGAGGAGGAAGGGGGGGGGGGGGGGGGAATGAATTGGAGAATGGAGGGGGGTTTGGCGAGCTCATGGGATTTAATCCTATGAGCTAGCCTGCATGTATGCAGGTTTAGGCGTTGTAGGCTAGGCCTGCAACGTCTTAATATATTATAATTGAAGGCGAACCCAATAAATTTGACTTTAGTTATATTATTTTTTTTAAAAAAAGCTGCCATGACTTATATATATATATATATTTAATGTTTGAAATCGGAACCAATTTAAAAGAAAAAGTTAATTGTAAATCGGATTCCATAAATTTGACTTTCCCAGAATCTATAGCATCTACGTGTAATTTTTGTCTTTGATCCGGATTTGACGTTTTTTTTTTCTCTACACGAATTTAGCTCAAAAAATCAATTTCAATGCTAGTTATTTATAAACATTCCTTCAAAAAAAATATGATTTTGATAATTCCTATTATTATTTTAACTAATTTTGCCCGCACTCTGCTGCCCCTGCTCTTTACTAGTCACCGCCATATTCCAGAAAATTCCGAAATATAACCTTTGATAATTCAAAGAAATATAACCTTATCAGAATTTACCTTCCGCCTTCTCTACCTTCAAACAACCTAATAAGCAGCGTCACAGTCCTCAGCAGCAGAGGTCGGCGAAAAGAATGGCGACGATCAGCCTCCGCAAGGGTAACACTCGACTCCCGCCGGAGGTGAACCGCGTTCTCTACGTTCGGAACCTGCCCTTCAACATCACCAGCGAGGAGATGTACGATATCTTCGGCAAGTACGGGGCGATTCGGCAGATTCGCATAGGCACTAACAAGGACACACGTGGCACCGCCTTCGTCGTCTACGAGGACATCTACGACGCTAAAACGGCTGTTGATCATCTCTCGGGCTTCAACGTCGCCAATCGTTACCTGATTGTGCTTTATTACCAGCAGGCGAAGATGGGCAAGAAGTTTGATCAGAAGAAGAAGGAGGAAGAGATCGCTAGGATGCAGGAGAAGTATGGGGTCTCCACCAAAGATAAGTAGGCTAATATAATGAATCTCATATAAGAATTTCTAGGGTTTCTTTGTGTATCGGTAGTTTGGGGATTTGTGAATTTTTGGCTGGTGGGAGTCCTAATTGTCCTATTGGAAGGTATATTAAGCTTGTTATGATATGCCGTTTGTGTTGATTAATATATGATGCTTTGACTTGTTCTCTATGGAGTGTTTCGATGGTACCTGTGCAGCAACATTTATACATGATTACATGCTTGAGTTGCTCTAAACTCTTAAAAGGTTAAGCATAAGTTTAAGTAGTATGATTTTTGAAGTATGTATATTTCCAAAACCTAAGAACCAGGAACATAAAACCAATAGCATATCCATGTCGTGGTTCATGTCCTTGCTAATATCAGGGACCATTTACTTGATAAGGTTAGAACCCCAAGATCTTCTTTATTTGGATAGTCAGTAAATGTTTAATCTTTATTTCCTATCCTAAGGTAAGCGTCAAATTTGAGGTAGCCACACTGCAGCCTAGATAAATTGTTCGAACTGGAGCATTATTACTTCATTCCAAATGCAATTTTTCCCCCCTACTCTGCTGATTACTCCTTTATGGGCTAAGGATATATACTCTTGTGCCCAGCCTGTCCGTTGGATACTTGGATTGGACTGAGATGAGACTTAACAGCTCGCTATTAAGGTCTATGAGTTAAATATGTTTTAACTGGCGTGCCACTCAATTTTTTTTAAAAATTTTTTTGGGGTTTTTGGCAACTGAAAGTGGAAATCCCGAACTCTGGATGGGTTTTATGAATACAACTGCAATTATATAAACAATTTTTCCTTGAAATTCTTCTTAATGTATTGTTCAGTGCAGCTGCTAGAACTTCTGAATGAGACATATGCCAGATGTCTACAATATCTTCAATTATCAGATGCCTTTTTTCTTCTGCATGATCTATTATGTAGGTTTTGCTAGTTGCAAAAGAATTTTTTGATTGTTTGGAGAAGATTGTCGATTTGGTTGAGTTTCCCCAACCAAATTCAAACATATAAAAGGCCATGATTTAGTTTGTGTTTTGCATCACAAACAATAGAAGGCTAGCTGGAATAAACTGAACTTTCTGTTTGTTGGAGGAAAGGATGACTTTAATAATACATAAGAAACTTACAAGGGAAAGTATAAAGAATAAAAGAACAAGTGTTAGTTTTCTTATTCATGGGTGTAATAAGACCTTGAATTTAAACATGGGGTTAAAATGGCTTCCAATTTCTCTAGGGAGGTTAGCTTCTTTTTTTCCCTTGCGTGTTTACTCTGCAGACACAACTACCAATATAAAAACCTTAGAAATAGAAAGAGTGCATGTTAGTTTAGTCTTTCAATTACCATTATTTTTCTTTACAAACAGAGATTGGAACTTGGAAGTTTATTTATGAATGTTGTTCTATGTTTATTACTACTATTTTTTTAAGGGGAAAGGGAAGAACACATGTTAGATATCAAAACATTTATTGTCCAATTTTATTATGGACTACTCTAATTTCAAAGAAGTTTTTTCCCCCCTCTTAGTAGCTCCTTCTAAGGTATAATAAAGTTGCAAAGGGTTGGTTGTTGTATTCTAATCTTGGGGTAGGATAAGTATCACATGTAAACTTTGTTGATGGTTTTACACATTTTCAATCCTACCTGGTCTTGTTTAGCTGCATTTTTTTGTTTTTGTTTTTTTTTTCAGTTGACTGTTGCGTGAATAGCTGGATAGAGTTTTTGGCTAATTTAGTTGTTTAAATAAACTAGGCGTCTTCTATGCAGGAGTGAATAAATTTAAAATGAAATCCATCACAGTGGAATAATAAAAAAATAAAAAATAAAAAAAGAGAAGATGGCATGTAGAGAGAAAAAACATGGAGCCTAAGACAGGAAAGCAACACTGTAGATGGCTTATTTACGGTGCGGCTTGAACAGAGTTTATAATATAAAAGATTTCTGAGACAGATTTGTGTAATTCGTCAAATGGGACAAGCAATGTTCATTATCATATCTTCTAGACAATAAAAGTGTTGGTTTCACATGAAGTTTGGTGATTTTGTCATGCTTCTCGGGAAGAAGCTAATAAATTTCCCTTCCCCAACCCCCCAACATCCTCCCCCCCACAAAACAATCACAACATACACAAAAAAGAAAAAAAGTATTTATCTTATTTTGCCTTGTCCAATGTTCTTGTTTTGGTAATAGTTTTGGAAGAATTTGGAGATTGGGCTTACAGGGGGACATTATAGTATGTTGTGTCTGACCTTCTGGAAAATTAAGGTTGTGAATGGTTGATGGTTACTATGCAATGTCTAGGGTTTTGAGAAGGGGAGACACAATTACAACATAAATATTCGGTATCTGCTTGGGAATTATTGTTGGAGGTTGAGTGATGGTAAACATTGGGAATCTAGAATTAGCAGTTTCAGCGAAATCTTTCCTTGTTTGCTTTTTATTTGGACTGTTGCTTGATTCATGCGGCTATTTCCTTTGTCATAGAATTGTTGACAAGTGAAATAAAGAATCTTCATTGTATTACATTTTTGCTGGTTGTGCATTGTGGTCTAGATTCGTAGTAGAATTATGTTGTCTCCTTTGTGGGGCACACCTGATTATTGAGCAGTTGGGTCTTGGTTTTGTTTCTATCTGCAAGCTTCAAATTGTCTATGTTGTAGAGGGGTTGCAAATTGAAGATTAAGGAATCCTTTGGTTCGGTGTTATTTCAAATTTCATAATATTTTGGACCATAGTATATGTTACCAAAGAACAAGATACAAAGGTATTTACAATGCTTACGTTTGGTGTGGCAATAGAAGTTGTCATGAAGAGGACGCAAATATCTTTTATAAAAGTTAACACAAAAGAGGTGCGATATGAAATCGCTATGATTTTTGGTTGCTGTAATTTACTATCCATAATGATGTCATTTCGTCACACTTATGGTATTTTAGATGACACACGTTAGCGTAGATACTAATATGCTAAATACGGGCATTTTGGATGTCACATGGAAGTTAAGATACCAGAGTCAAGATTACAGTGTACCAAGGACGTGAGAGGAATACAGGAATTGGAGGTTTGTCTTGAAAGTTTTAAAATTGAGTTTGAATGAGCAGAAGCTGAAGGCCAAGCGCCAAAATATATGTACATAAATAAGCACAAGTGATTATAGATAATGGTTATATCAAAGTGAAAACAAAAGATGGGATGTGGCTGGTTTGACAATGACTTCGACTCCCGATATGATAACAGGTAGTAAATTATGTTTGAATTACTAAACATAAATTTGGAGTAAAATTTCCATGTATCTGATTAATATAAAGGATTATGCCCTTAAAATTGCTCGGGAAGAGAATTTAATTTTGGGTAAAGTTCAGATCGTAACAGTGAAGAAAAATGTGGAATTGATCCATTATTGTACGCGAGTAATGTCAGAACACTCTGCATAGACTATGCACATGGCTGGTTAATATGGACATGCATGGTTATCTTTTAGTAATGCAACTCGCTGGAGAATTTCATATTATTCTTTTTGTCCTGCTAAACGCTTGCAACCATATTAGCGATTGTGACAAGGTTGTGCCAGGATAAATTGTGTAAGTAGCATTACTCATCATACAATAACTGGAAACGAACTATTTAATAAGTGCAGTTTCTGAGGATTTAGATCCCTTGTGGTATGTTGGAAGTTAGATGCTCCCAAGAGCGGGGTCCACAATAATAATGTGCGTTTTACAATAAAACAAAGTTTCTCCCATTACGCGAGAAAGAAAGTTCTTTTTTTTTTTTTTTGCTTAAAATTATTTTTCAATAACCAGAGGTTCATGGGCTACAGCGTCTATTGCCCTGCGTGCTTTTAAGGCGCTAGTAGTATACTTGGATTGGATTCTTACATTCTTGGTAACAGAACGCTCTGCAATGTAGAGTTTCTTAAAACATTGGGCTCCCTCTCTGATGAGTACGTTTTTGATGTATGATTCTAACTTCCCAACTCATAATTGCAAACTCGTTTTTGAAGCATAGAGACCTGTTCATCAATTCTTGGTGACTTGTTAAACACTAACTTGCACAACTCATTTGTAAAGCATATCTTTGTATTTGATTACAAAAGTCTCAAATAATCTAGTAGTTGATTAAAAATCAATTAAAATGATATATATATATATATATATATAATAGCCACACATAACAAATACTTATATATATAGATAGAGTATACATTACCTTACTATCAGTCTGCTTCATTTTAAGCTTCTTATCATTCTCAGTTTTTCTTTTCTTATAATAATGCTCGTAAAATTAGAAAAATATATGAAATAGTAGGGAAGATGTCATTATACAAACTCATTTAACTAGTTACGAAGAACAATGTTAGATTAAAAATAAACTAAAATAAATTACAGTCATATCAGTTGTACAAATGTTTTTGTCAGAAAGGAGGTTTAGTATAATTTCTTCTTTTTTCTATTTTAAAGGGAAAAAAAAGGAAGTAATTTTATATTTTGTCATTTTTCCTAAAATAGAAAAGGGATGGCAACACGAGAAAGAATAGAAGGTGAGTAAATGAGAAGGTTAAGGAGTGAATGGGGGGAATTGGATATTCTAATTTTTTTTTAATAAATTTCTTATAAATTTTGAAGAAAGAAGATAGAAAAGCCAGAGTGGGTGAAAAGTAGAGTTCAAATCTTCTCCTGCTTAGGATGAATAGGATACTATTTTGTTAGATAGAGATAGATAGAAAAGATGGAGTATATGAAAAAAGAAGAGATAAATTTTATACACACTTTCATTCCTTTTTATTACATTTTTATTTCCCTGTTTCTTTTCAACCAAAGAGTTCAAATCTTCTCCTGCTTAGTATGAATAGGATACTATTTTGTTATATGGAGATAGATAGAAAAGATGGAGTACATGTAAAAAGAAGAGATAAATTTTATACATACTTTTATTCCTTTTCTTTATATTTTTATCTCCCTGTTTCTTTTCAACAGAAGAGTTCAAATCTTTTCCTGCTTAATATGAATAGGATATTATTTTGTTAGAGAGAGATAGATAGAAAAGATGGAGTATATGAAAAAGGAAAAAATAAATTTTATACACACTTTCATTCCTTTTTTTTTTTAATATTTTTATTTCCCTGTTTCTTTTCAACAGAATTGTGCTTTAACCAAAAGAGGATCTAAATTATGAAAAGGAGAAAGTTAATTTTATACATGCTTTATACATACTCTTACTTTATATAACTATTTCTCCAAAATTCACAAAACAAAAAAATTAAAGGATCCTTGCACGATTTTTGGGTTAGGGCGAGGGTTGAACATATGGCCGATCACAGAAAACTAATTGAATTGACTTTTTCTATTTTTGGTGAAGTTCAAGTGGCTGCTTATCAGATCATGTGATGATGTACATGATCCGCTACTAGAAGAAGGTAAGAAGGTAAAGTTCGTTTTCATTGAATGAATCAAATAGCTAATTTTTAGTATGAATTGTATTATTTGTTATGGATGATTTTGATGTATTTTCTGTTGATGCGTTGCAAATAATCAACTTTAACCAAATGAAACTAATTTTGTTTTTTACTAAATTGTGATTATGTAGGCTTAACTGTAATATGTCTCCAATTTAGTATTAAATTGTGATTATAACATTAATTATGATAATTTTATTTCTTTCACATTTAAATTTTGTCAAATTAAGAAGAATCAAGGTTTCGAGCTTTTACAATCTACAAGTTTGATTAGCATAAATTTGATTCTCCAAATAAAGCTTCGCCCAACTTTGAAGTTTGATGACAGCTCAATTCCACCCGGATATAAATGTGCTCTTAAGTAATTAGGGAGAAAAATTGTATTTACATTGATTTTTTTTTTAATATTGATGTATATGGAATGTTATCGATGCCTTGGTTACTAATGTTTGAGGAACAACAACCACAACAAACAATAATAATTTATAAAATAATTTTTTATGAAATAAAATAATATATAAGTCATATTTTAATAATGATTTGAGATGTCAATTAATTTCAAATACTTGATGATATATTATCGTTATATTTATTTTTAACTATAATATATATATATATATATATATATCTAAGAGTGAGTTGGTGACCCAAGATTTTGAATCATTTAAACTGTAACAAGATTTTGGTCTTAAAAAATTACACATTTTCTTAAATTTCGTTCTTCAAATATGAATTCTCAATACCTCAGTCCTCCGAGCTAGTTTTCATTTTTCAATAAAAATCCTACATTTAGGTGGTTAATAGAAAGTTAACACGATGGATTACTGAAAATATACTGTCAGATAAATGATTAATTGTTAACACTTGATCTTGGAAAACAAAAACAATAATAAGGCAATCGGTAACAATGTATGTCATTATTTCTAGCCTTTTCCCTCTTTTTCCTTTCCCTTTCATTCTCTCTGCTCTGCATAATTTATTCTTTCTCTCTCGTTCATCAATACTTTTTTAATTAATTTTTAGGTTCAGTTGTTCTTAACTCAGCACTTAGCGATCAAGTCACCATCTTATTAAGACGTATTTATTTTGGGTTGTCTGACATTATTCACTTAGTTCACAAACAGACTTTTGTTCGAGATTGAAATTAACGGAAGGACTGACTTTAAAATATGTATCTTTAAAAGATGAAAATATTGATTCACTCCATTATTTATGAAAACTCAACAAATTAATTTTTAATAAGTAAAACTACTTGTGGGAAAATATTTTTTTTTTTCTTAATGTTAACTTGTACTATAAATTAAATAAAACTAGAAATTTTAATTAAGTCATTCTCAGTTGGGGTTGTGGATATAGGAGAAGGTTTGAACTTTGAAGGAAAAGGCCATGGTTGTTGGCATGTGGTGATTTGAGGCTCATGAGAGATTGGGGGTTGTTGGTATGATTCATATTTTTAATTTTGGTTAGTGGCAATTAATCAAGTCCACTGAATGAGCTTTAGTTTATAGTTATTAGTGTTGTGTTCATGACTGAAATCTCAATTGAAATCTCAATCTAAGTTATTTTTGAAAAAAATAAAAAGAGTAATAGAACTAATTCATTATGAACCAATCTATACATTTAACATTTGTTGAGAATTTAAACCTTGATAAACTTCTACTTAACGTAAGATTCGAAAGTCAAGGTATGAGTAGGTGAATTTAAAGAGGAAGATGTTATTTGTTTGGATCAAGAAAAAATACAAAAAGTTTCTTTGAATTTTGTTTTAAAAGGTCATTGAATTTTTAACGTTAAAAGTTAGATCTAGCTTTCATATCTCAAGGAATAAGTGTTTCTACTTTTTTTTTCAAAAGACGTTATTACATCAAATTTTCACAATTGACATAGCAAGTTTACATTTATACCTAATGTTAATGTGCTTAGTTCTAGCATTATAAGGGAATTTAAAGTGGTATATGAGGTAATTTTGTTAAGATTTAAATAGATAAAATGACTTATTTTTTGGAATGTAGAAGTTTAAGATTCTAATTTTTTGTTTTCAAAGTTCATGAGCTATTTGCAACTATCTTAAAGTTCACGTGAAGGTTTTTCTTCTTCTTATCTCTTTTTTTTTCATCATTTTCTATATATTAATCTTATATATTCATTTTGGTGAGATTAATTGTCCCTAAAGGCCTAAACCCAGTAGTAAAGATCCCCTAGCTAAAGTGTTTTGTTACAAAGAGTTCGTCCTTAATTGTTGGATTATTTTAAAATTTATAATAAATTGGTGAGAATACACAATGTTCCTAATTTTTGAAATTCTAGGCTTTAGCTCTAATTATTGTATTTGCAAAATTGATGTCTCATATATTGAATTAATTTTTTTACAACAATATTTTATTTTATTGTCACGGAAAGTTTGAATTTTAAAAAATTCGAATTCTTAACTATTGGATTATTTCAAAATTCGTAATAAATTGGTGAGAATAAATAATATTGATAATTTCTACAAGTCTAGGCTTAAGCTCTAATATTTATATACTTTCAATATTGTATTTGTAAAATTGATGTTTCATATTGAATTAA
This sequence comes from Erythrophleum fordii, assembly GCA_032878935.1. Classification (NCBI taxonomy): domain Eukaryota; kingdom Viridiplantae; phylum Streptophyta; class Magnoliopsida; order Fabales; family Fabaceae; genus Erythrophleum; species Erythrophleum fordii. The sequence goes on along the minus strand of JAVQMF010000058.1, from coordinate 27,989,333 downwards.
TTATCTTTTAGAACAATATTTTATTTTATTCTTGTTTGAATTATTTTAAAATATCATTTTAGAATTATTTAAGACAAAAAATTAAACAAATTTCATAATACTAGGTTCTGATATTTTAAAATCTCTTATATAAAATTTATTCTTCAGGATATTTATTATATATATAAATTTTTAATACAATAGTTTCTTTTTATTTTTATCGATGAACACAACAATAACTGGGAGTTCAAAATTGTCGACTATTATACATGCACCTCACTTTCTGATATGAGATATATCCAACAGAAAACACTACATCACCCATATTATTTATTAAAGAATTTCAATTAATCACATTGATCACTTGGAGATGGACCATTCGGATCCTCCATTGTCGTACAATCTTCAGCTGTCAAGATGTTTAAAGTTCTGCTGACAACTCCGACGTCAATATCTTCTCCAGGCCGTCGCATCCTTTGATACTGAGATGTTTGAAATGAGAAAATATATGGGGTGGTTAGGTGCAGGTGCTGCCACTTTATTGTCACTCTGGAGAACGCGTAAGGCTTTCCCCTAATGGCAAAAATGCATAGAATCTTTTTGAATTTTAAGTTATATTTAAATAATATTTTTATTTTCAAAATAGAAATAACTATTTACTGTTGGTAAATTCAGTATTTTAGTGACGGAAGGGTAATATATTAGAGAGGTATTTACAAATAATTAAATGAGATTCTTTACATAAAAAATAAAATTGAGTTTATTTAATCAAACATATTATATTTTCATTTGTCCATTAATAAATTCACTAATGATAAAGATTATTTGTACAAAATTAAAAGTTTAAAAAGTCTATCAAATTTTAAAGATAAGAGATTATTTGTACTTAACTCAAGATTTAGAAGAGTCTTATGAGTATTGATCATAAATAATTAACCAGTTGTACTTCGGAAATTAACCTGTTGTACTTCAGAGCAAAAGAAACAACTACAGGACACACAATTTTCAGCTCGTTTGGTATGTCATAGAGAAACAAATTAATTTTTTTTAATTATATGTAACGTTTGTTATATTCTTATAATCATTATTCATTAATAATTATCTTTTTTATTATTTTTAAAATAGCAACATGAAAATCAATCTTCATCTTTAAAATTATTTTTTATTATATTATATTTTTATTTTATGGATCAAACCATCTTTTAAGAAATTGCAATTGATAATACGACAGGAATCAATTCTGAAAAGTTAAATTTGAATGACATTATATGACATCACATAAGCATTTTGGGCATTGGTGACACTCATTTATTATCAACTTTATTTGCACATCTTTTCGCACAGCGGGAGTGCGAGGTTCCAATATTATTCCTCATTCACACCGACGTGGTTCTCTTCTAGTTAGCAAACTAAGGTCATAACAGAAAAGTTGGCGAATTCTCTCGGGAATATTGTCGTAGAAATTCGAAGTGTCACATAAATGAGCTGAAATATAGTAGGATCAAGCGTCTACTGCAGTGCCAAAAATTTGAGTAGATGATATGGGTGCAATTTTATTTTTTGATAGTTTCTCGTAGCTCTATTTGATATGAAGAGTAGTGACAGATAAGGATGTCGAGTTTGAAAATCTGAGGAGAGGGATGAAGTGCTTGCGCAAAAGGTTTGATTACATGCTGAGAGGATGATTCAAGAGCACATGGCTTCTACTGTAGAGGGTAAGAGTAAACCTGATTTCTTAGACGTTATCATGGCCCACCAAGAAGGTAACTCCGAGAGAGAGAAGCTTACGCACACCATTGTTAAGGCTCTTCTTTTGGTACGTCCCAGTGCCTCTTTCTCCGTTGGTCAACACGTCGACTGTTTATGGAAAATTTTTTTCGTACATTCTTTATATAGTTAGGTTTCATCAGTGTTTTCATGGGCTCTATTACTCTAAGGCTCACTTCAATAAACTTTTATTCAGATAAAAATATATTTTTTTCTTCATTTTCAAAACTTACGGTTAATTTTAATTTTATTCTCAATATTTATTTTGTGATAATTTTGTCTTACATGTTTGTAAATTCTTAATGCCTTTGTAAATGCTACATTTAAATGTTAACAAAATCAGCTAACATGTTGTAAACATGGCCTTACAAATGCACCTACACTTATTAATCCCATTAGAAATGTTAAGAACTTGTGGCTGATTTTGATTAAGTTGGCTAGGCTAGGGATAGAAAAAAAAATGATGAGATTTAAGAGTTAGAGTAATAACATTAGGTAATATAATATACATGTAGGCAATATAATATTCATATCAGCATCCTCTATTGACCATTTGCAAGCCACATCTACAGATCAGCTAATTTTATTAAGTATTAGATGACAATTTAACATTTAGAAAAAATATTGAAAATATTTATAAATATATAGGATGAAATTAAAGCTAATCCCAAATTTTTGGCATGAAAAACGTACTTTTTTATTTGGGTTATTTTACTTGATATATACTTAAGAATTTCTCCTTTTAATTCATATATAAAAAGCCTGACAGTATTATTTGTTAATTATATCTAATTTTTTCTTTATGGATACAAGATTTCAGAGATTGTGGAAATTAGTTATACATCAAATTGCATAATCATAATATAATCAGCATCCATTATTTTTATTTTACAAATTCTGACCTTTTCTTTTTTGGGTTAAGAATGATATATTTCATTTAAAAGTTCAAGCTCTTAAGTGAAGATATTTCAAAAATTTAAATAGGATAATCCTTTATAGCACTTTTTAATTCGAATTATTAGTATGTTTTCCATAATATAGTGTTATATACGTTGTTGCTTTTATCAAATTAGATGCAAGCCAGTTATAACTTTTTCTGGTAATATTAACGCACAATTGCGATTAATTTTGCGGATTTAAACCATTTTATATATGCTAAAAATAAACTTTCATAATCATCACTTATAATGTTTCTATAAGCTAATTTCATAAATTTAAATACGAAACTCATGAACGCCAATGAAAGCTTTATATTAGGCGCTAGTTGAATTTACAAAATCTTTGATAAAATGTTTTTCATATAAGCATGTATCGCCAATAAAGGTTGGATTTAATTGTTAGAGTAGATTTATATACAATTTTTTATATCGTTATTATCAAGTTTTTCAATAGAAATATGACATGTTTAAAAAATTATTAAAAACCTAATCAATGATGTTTAATCATAAAAATCATACATTTGTTATGTGATTATTAAAGGATCTAATATCAAAAATATAAAAATTGTAACTAAATATATTCCTTAATTGGTAAGATCAAAAGGGTCATTAGTTTGATTCTTGCTTGTTTGACTAGCATAAATTATTTACAATCTGCATGTTTGCAAATAAAAATATCAAGTTTGACTAGCATAAATTTATCCACAATTTATAGTTTCTTATATTTTTATTATTAATTTCTTTAATAAAAATATGACATGTTTAAAAAATCTATTGAAGCACTGATTAATGATACTTAATTATAAAAATCATATATTTATTATGTAATTATTAAAGAAATGGATAGCAAAAATATAAAAGCTGTACCTAAATTTTTTCCTTAATTGGGTAAGATCAAAAGAGTCCTTAGTTTGATTCTTGCTTGTTTGACTAGCATAAATTTATTTACAATCTAAATGTTTGATTAGCATAAATTTGACTGAGGCTTGAAGTCGTGATATTTATGCTCAAAGCAAAGCCCAAATATGACTGCTCAATTCTACCCGAATGCGAAATGTGCTCCTGAGTAATTAGGGAGCCGAATTGTATTTACATTGGTTTTCTATTATTGTGTGTGCAACTTTAAACTTGGAATGTGGTCAATGGCTTAATTATTAGATGTTTTAGGCACCACAAGAACCACCAAAACAACAATAATAATCATAAAATTACTTTCTTTATGAAATTAAATATAAATATATTCTTATGGCTCTTTTAACATCTAATTTCTTCATAAAAGTAAGAAATTCACCAAATATAAAAGCAAGTCTTTTGAAATAAATAATTTAAGGTCAATTAAAATTAGGATAAAATTTTAAATAATAAAAAATGAGGATTTGAGGCTTAAGATGCTTAAAAATCAAAATAGAAGAGCTAATAAAATTTGTCAAAATAAGTTGGGGCAATTTTATAATTTTTGAAAAATTTGAAAAACTTACAAGAGAGATTTTTAAATAAAAAATTTGAGTTTTTTAGGATTTTTAGAAGCCCTAAAAATTATAGAAATCCCAGGAAGAATTAAAACCTTTCCGGTGAGCGATTTTAGCCGTCGATTGACCGAAATTTTGACCAAATGGTTTGGAATGGTTTTAAATCTAATTTGGGTGAAACTAAAGCTATTTCATGAATTAAAGGACTTAAATTTTATGATAAAAATTATAGATTTCGAAAAGGAGTTAAAATGAAGCTAAGTGGAGAAACCATGGTTTATGGACTAAAATGAAAAGTGAAAAAGTTACAAAAATGAATCCCTTGGCTTCTTAAAACGTTCCAATCTGTTCAACCACTCTAACCCACTCTCTTGCATGTTAAAACAGAACTAAACTCTGGCCTAGAGGGTGCACAAGAAGAGGAGCAAAAGGAAGAAGAAGGAGCCTTGAAAAGGTAAGAAAATGCACACTTTTTCACTCCTTTTTCTTCACTAAACTTCTTCCACTCCTTCTCCTCTCTTCTTCTATAGTTTTGATGGTTTGTTGGGATATGTTTGGTGGCTGAATTAGCAAGGGAAAGAGAGAAGTTGGAAGAGGTCTTGGAAGCATAGCAAAGCACCTTGAGAAAGTAAGCAAATAAGGTATGGACCTTGGCTTGAATTGCTTCTTCTTTGATGTTCTTCTTTGAGGCAATTTTGGTAAGACCTAGCCCCTCCTTAAGGAGTTGAATTCTAACCTTAGCAAGAGAGAAACAAGTGTTTTAGAGCATGGGAATTAAAATTATGCTAAGGAAATCAAAAGGAAAGCGTGGAAAATTCAAGAATGAGAACCTAGGGATTCTTAAACAAATGGAAAAATCTCACTTTTCCTAGAGACATTCTAGCTCTTGTAAGAATTGGTATGAGTTCCTTAGACCTCTAGGAAGTTACATAAGTGCCATCCCCTTCAAGAAAGTGAAGCAAACTCCATGGATGCTTTAAGAATGCATAGTCTCAACCAAGCTTTGAGCACCTAAAGAGTGTTTTAAATTATTCTAAACCTAGAATGGGACGAGATATGACAGAAGAACATTAGTGGAAGTCTTAGAAAAAATTTAGAAAACATATCTTGTAAGATAGAGGTGTAAGTTCCATAATGTGATAATAGGAAGCAACTTATAGTTAGATTTCTTAAAATGAATGTGTGATGACCCCAAGGAGCCTAAATGGAGTCAAGAGACCTAGAATGAAAGGAAAATGGGAGCCAAGATTATGAATTTTAAGAATTACTTTATTATGCCTTATATGGAAGCATAATGGAACCATATGAGAAAGTAACATGGTATAGCACTTGAGAGAAGTCAAGACTTATTTACCATGACCTAAATATGCCTCAGTTGGTGTGTCTAGGCCAAGGAAACCAAGGGTCACCCAATGGCAAGTCTTGGCCAAGAAGGAGGAGGATGATTTCAATGGAAAGTGTATGACATTGGCTTCAAAGCAGCTCTCTAACTTTTCTCTTTTGCATTCTTAGTTGTTTTCTTGTCTTTGGATGTGTGTATGTATATTTATGCCATGAGAAATGTGTATAGCTATTTTCTACATGCCATCGTACCATTATGTGCATGAAATGTGTTTTATGAATGTGTTATGAGTTGAATGAGTTTGGTGAAGCCAAAAGTCCTTTAGCAAAGGTGAAGATGAGACCAAAATCCCAAAGATTGGGTGAGACAAAGTCAAAAGTCTAAAAAGAATGAGACTTAATCAAAAGTCCCTTAAAAATAGATGAGACAAGCTTAAAAGTCCTAAGGAAAGGGGGTAAGGCTAAACCAATACTGTTAAAAGCTAATATATGAGATGTATGAGCTTCTTGCACATGAAAATAAATTTATGTATGGTTATTTGTAGCTTAATATTCATATATGCATTCTTGGACTTGAAAATATGACTATTATGTATGATTAGAGTTATTGAAATTTTTAGAATCTCACTCTTGCCCCTTTAATGTCTAACTATGTCTAGGTGGACTAAGTGAGCCAAGGAATGAAAGCTACCACTCATGAAGACAAGGATTTTGACAAGGAAATTGCTAAATAGTCATTTTGTTGACATATTAGAGTTAAATGATGTAACCTTATGTTGTATATGATATGTAGACACTTGAACACATGTAAATGCATGAATATAACATGTGTGTATTGGTTTTGGAACCATAGGAATGAGTATGCATGTTCTTGACATCTTTATGCTTAATATAGGTTATGAAATCTTGCAGATATGAACAAGTGAGGAAGTGATTTTGTGATGTATAGGTAATTAGAGCTCTTGAACAAGTTTTGCATGCTGTTTTTGACCATTCTCACATGCTCAAGAGGTCATGGCCAAGGTAGAAGAGCATTTGGTATAAATTTGACCTTATTTAGTGCCTAAAAAGTCTATTTTGGCACCCTATATCACAAACTGACCAAATAAATAAATTTTTTCATAAAATTTAACCTGAATATAGGTCTCATTTTAGAGCCTAAGACCATATTATTTGGAGCTCTATGAAATTAATTATGAATTTTAAAAATTAAAAATATTTTTAGATTTGGTATGTGCACTATTTTTATGTCAGTTTCTTCTCCTATGTCATCCGAGGGCTAAATGATATCCAATACTAATGAAATTTTACAAGTATAAACTAGGAATGATAGGATTTATGTATCATTTAAGAGCACCTCATTTGGATTTATATTGAGGGAGATATGAATTTTTGAAATTGGTGGTTAGTACCAATAATGCAGTTAGGATCCCAATACCGTTCCATCAATTTTCATAAATTAGATGCCATTTCCTTGATCTAGAACTATTTTTAGTTGAAATTAGATATCTATATCTTTTAGAATGGTATGGTTTTATTAGTTTTGATTTTTCTAGAATTAGTTATGAATTTTTAAAGTTTATATCAAAAACTTGTGAAGCAAACCTGGACAGTTGAACCTTTAGTGCTATTTTATTATTAACCATAGTCCAATTGATGTTTTCATAGCTTAGAATGATTTTTAACCTATATAGTTGACATTCAGGATTTTCCATAAAGCCATCATTTGCTTGATTTTGATTTTTTTAGAATTAATTATAATTTTTCAAATTTGATGTTAGAAAGTTGGAACATGGAACCTGAGGCAAAATTCTGGTTTTTGTATGATATAGTTCCAAACCTAAAATGAATGAGACCAAATGTGATGTTTATGACTTGAATGAAAATGATATGGATAGAAAATAATGTTGAAGAGTTCACATGGTCCTTAAAGCCATAAATCATGAATATGGGCTTCCAATTATGCAACTTTTCATAAAGGAAAACACTAACTTCCTTGCAAATGTTGCCTAATATGCTATGAATGGATTGGGATAAACCATGGGACCATTGTGTATGTGCTAAGAGGTCAAGGTATGACAATATCAAGACATCATCCATATTATAAGGCAAAAGGCATAAAAGTTCCATATTTATCAAAATTTCACTTTTAGTGGCAGAATTAACCGATATCATAGGCCAAACTAATTCAATATTACTCATATGGACCTTTTGGCCTTACCAACAATTTATTCCATCTGTAATACACTTAATCAACCAGAAATAACACAATTTGAAGCACCAAATTCGAGATCAAGGTGTACAAACCGAAATAGCATCTCACATGGCAGTTTTCAAGATTTTTCATATTCTAATATGAACTTTGAAAAATCATAATTAATTTTAGAAAAATTAAAATTATGCAAACTCTATCATTTTGGAAAGCTACAAATCTAATGACTAAAAATAACTCCAATCAAAAAAATTAGGTTTGCCCCATGAAAACTGATGGAACCATGCATTAGGTCAGTATAACGTCCTACAACTGAACCCCAATTTTAGAAAATTATATCTCCCTCTATACAGGTCCAAATGAGGTGCTCTTGGTGCTTATAGAAATTCTAGGATGTCTAGTTTATAATTGTAAAATTTCATAAATATTGGACCTCATTTTGGCCTAGAAGTTATACAAGACTACAAACTGATCATATGAATAGTAGCCTTACCAATTCTACATAATTTATCCAAATTTAAAAATTCATAATAAATTCTCTAAAACTCCAAATTGAGTGATCTTTAACTTTATGAAAAGATTTAGATGAGACCTATATTCATGTCAAATTTCATGCACAAAATCATCCATTTGTTCAGTTTGTGGTTTAGCTCAAGATTTGGTTATTTTTAAAACTATAAAAGGGTCAAATTGGTACCAAATGGTCTCCTACTTATTCCACAACCATATGAGCACATTTAAAAACATAAACAAAGCCTAGGAGAGCCTCCCAAATGGTCCACATCATATATCTCAAAACTACCATCCTAATTGCTTTTACATACATGGACATCAAAGTTCTATGGTGTCAAAAACTCTCATATTCATTCATTTAACTTCAAAATTGATACATACACTATAGTTACATATATTAAAACATGTTCAAGTGGTTACATCTCATATACTTCATGTGGTTACAAAATTTGACATCAAAATGCCTAATTTTCTATTTCATTGTCAAAGTCTTGCTTTTCAAGATGCATAGCCTCCACTTCTTGGTCTACTTGACTCACCTAGATATGGTTAGACATATATGGGAAAAGAGTAAGATTCAAAGAATCTCAATAGTTATTTATCCTTTCAAACATATATAAATGATACATTTATATATCAAAGAATGCATGCATGTCATATAAGCTATTAATGAATATACATAAATCATTTTCCTTGTTATATGAACTCATACAGGTCAAACATAGGCTCTCAAGGATATTGGTCTAGCTTCACCTAATTTCTTTGAGACTTTTGGATTTGTTTCATCCACTTTCAAAGGATTCTTAACTTAGTCTTGCTCTTTTTGAGATGTTTGGCTTTGTTTCACCTATTTATAGGGATTTTTGGTTCATTCTCACTGATAAATCCTAATTTTATATATTTTATCTCACATTTATCTATGATTTTGATGATGATTTTGAGCTAATTCAAGTATTTTATGCATAATTTGAATTATTAGACATTTTTTAGAAAAAGTATAAATATTAAAAATTTTGGGGCAACCTTTTAGGGTTTCCAATTTTTAGTTGAGAATTAATATTCCTTATTCTTTGATTTACTTCCCAAATTTTGAAATTTTATTTTGGGGATTTTAATTTAGAAATTGCAAATGTTATTTTGAGAAATTTTGAATTTAAATAAAATTCTCCTCCAAGTGGTAAATTCTTATTAATTCCCATTATATTTTATTTTTATTTTTATTCTCCTTACATGGCACCACATGGCCTCTTCTTAGGCATTCTTGGACTTTATTTTATTTTTGGGCCTAAGTTATGTTACGTGCTACATAAATATATTTTAGACATAACCTACACTAATGGGTGCACTTTAACTTTTTAGGCCATAAAAGTACAATTAATGAAATTCTGTAGTGAAGATTAGATCTTGGGCTCCAAGAGCCATCTAATGGCTAAGACTTTGGAAGACATTCTTGAAGATCATAAAGGGTATAATGGGCAAACCACTCCATGGAAAAATCAAAGGAATTATTATTTTTCTTTTTAGCTTTTATCCTATTGGTCAATTTGAAATTTGATGGCTAGGATTTCTCTAAAACTCTTTATTTGCTTTTATAGCCATTGGATCAAACTTCTTTTCTCCTCTCTCCCCTAGCAACCCCTCCTTCTTTCTCTCTTTTTCTCTCTTGACACCAGAAGCTTTCCTTCCCTCCCCTCTCCATCTCTTTCACGGCTACACACACACACACACTTCATACTCTATTAAAACTTAGGTTTCTAGGTTTCTTTTCCATCATTCACACCTTCCTATCCTATCTCTACCATCATTTACTCACCTTCACACCACCTTTCCACTCATATTCCACCATGGCTATAACTTGCTTAAAGTTTAAAGGAAGGATGGAACTCATGGTAGCTTAAGCAAGGATGGAGGCAATTAAGGAAAGGCAAGGAGATGAAGTTTGAGATCATAGAATGAAGATTGAAGACTTAGGAGAGCAATTTTTTTTTATTTTCCTATTTCAATTCAAGAGACTTAGAGTTCTTAGTTTTAAGAATTTCTATGTAATTTTTCATATATTCAATCTAGTTCTAGGTTGGAATTATCATTTGCCTTAGATTATATTGGATAATGGGTTGAAATTTTGATATTTTGAATGATGAATTTGGATTGTAATATTGCTAGAATTTTGATTTTGAAATGACATTTGAGTTCAATTTAATTTGGGTTGATGTTATTTGCCTAAATTTAATTGGTACTTAGTTTTGCATTGTCAAATTGGGTTGTCAATTAACGTCATTGTTCAATTGGGTTGATTTAGTCTTAATTCCATATTTAAGGGGGTTTAACTTGTGTTTAGATTAATTGGATGATTGCCATTAACAAGTATTTGTAAGTCAACATATACTAGAATTCTTTAGATCAGTTGAATTACACTTACTTGTATCTAGGGTTCCCTAAGTCTTTACTTTTCAATCAAATCTATTAGTCTACTTTAATTCATCTCCCTTAAGTCTAATTAATTAAAATTGAGTTAGGAAAGCCAAGTCTTCTTACCTTAGTTAGCCCCTAACATAATTGAATTAAAAATAAAAGAATTTCCCAATTTAAGAATTAGTAATTAACTTAGTTAATTTCACTTAGTTTAATTCATTTAATTTTTAATTTAATTTCCTTGCAACGAAACCCCCCTCAATTTACATTTGCATTCATCATATTAGAATTGCATTTATCATATTACATTTGATATAGTTAGTTTGTGGCATTTACATAAGCATGTAGTGTTTATTGTACATTCTAGCTAATTTAGTTGCATTTAGAGTTTAGTATCTTACATTTTAGTTTAGGTCTATTCTTTTGCATCTTTAATCACTTTTAAAAAAAAATTGAACCTAAGAAAGCCCACAACTTGCTGCTTGTAAGTAATGACCTAGGTTGACCCTAACTACAAAATTAACTTGGAGCTAAAAAATTGATAGCTGAAATGACTAAGGCTAGTCAATTTTTGGCATAACCATATCCATTTAAACCACTTTGCATTCATAAACACATTTTAAGAAGCACAATGGTACCATAACATGTATTCAATGGCTAGAAACATATCTCATAGTTCAAACATGCACACAAGCATCCAATAACAAGCAAACATCCAAGCAACGCATGTGAGAAAGGTTAGAGAGCTACATTGAAGTAAGAAAACAAACTTTCCCTTTTGGTTACTCTTTCCCCTTTTTGACCAAGCACATGCAATTATGTGGAGCTTGATTCTCTTCGCTTAGATACATCAAATGAGGTATAATTCAACCATTAGAATAAGCTCTAGCCTTATACCAACTCTATGCATGCCTACTTTGTTCTAAGACACCATCATGGTTTCACACAAGACACAATGAAGCAACCCTTAGGATTTATGATCTAGGCTCCAATTTCTCTTTTAATCTAAGTCTTTTGACTCTATTTAAACTTCTTAGAGTCATCACAAATTCAATTCAAGAAGTCTAGGTTTAAGTTGCTTCTTTATGTCTTAAAATGAAGCCTATACCTCCATCTCACAAACCATGATTCCTAAATTCATACCAATACTTCCTTTAATGTTTATTACTTATATCTAGTCCCTTCTTATCTTTAGAATTAATTAAAACTCTCCCTAGGTGTTACTTTTCTCCCTTGGCTAAAATATGGAGCAAGTTAGGCAACCATAGAGTTTTATTTGTTTTCTTAGGGAATTAGTCACTTGTGCAACTTCCTAAATGTCTTAAGAGCTCATTCCTACCCTTACATAAGCTATATAACTCTTAAAAAGTTTCAGAATTTAACATGCATCTTAAAATCCCCAAGTGGCATAACTTGGTTTCTAAAGTTTCTCCTTGAAACCTAGTTGCATATTCTTAATCTTCCTATTCCAAAACCCTTGTTTCTACCTTATTTTAGCTTGAATTTCCTATTACGTGGGCCTAGTGCTGGACGAAAATCACCATGAAGGAATAAGCAAGAAGAAGCAAAAAAAGCAATGGTTTCTTACCTTGTTTTCAAGCTTGTTCAAGTGATTTTCAATTGCTTCTAATCTCTCCTTCCAATTCTCCCTCTTACTTACTATACTAGCCATATAATAACCTTAATTAAATCAAGAAAACCATGGGAGAAGAGAGAAGAAAGAGGGGAATAAGATTAGTATAAGAAAAAGCATGAAAATTCTTAAAATTATACCTTTTCAAGGCTTTTTCTTCCTCCCTTAGCCTCCCCTCTTGTGCACCTTAGAGAGTAGCTCTTGGATCTATTTTGGAGTGAAGATAAGTCGGTCAAGAGATGTAATACCTTAAGTTCATACACCTCATACATGACATTTAAAGTCTTACATCCTCATTTATATGGGATTTGTATACTTTGGTACCCGAAAAGTAAGCACATAGACTTCAACTTTGATCATTTTAGCCCACACGAGACATTCAAACTTACCTCAATTCCATTTTAACCATAACATACTCAAACATATCAAAATTAATATATTTGGAGGCTCAAATTAAGGATCAAGCACCATTTGCAAGACACATACACTTTTATCTAGGATTACTTATATAAATGGAAGGCCATAAACATCATCTTTGGATTTTAGGCCATGTGGACTTACCAACATCATTTTATATCCATAACATATCCATAAAAGTTAACAACATCACATTTCATCTCATACATATCGGATTTGGAACCATGCTTCACCAAAGACCAAAATTTCTCTGGGGTTATAAGGGCAGATTTTTGACATCAACTTTGAAAAATCATAATTAATTCTAAAAAAATAAAAATCAAGCAAATGATAGCTTTCTAGAAATTTATAAATGTCAACCATAGGTTAAAAATCATTCTACACCATAAAAATATCAATTGGACCATAAATGATAATAGAATATCACCAGAGGTCTAGCTACCTAGGTTTACTATCACAGATTTCTGATATAAATTTTAAAAATTTATAACTAATTTTAGAAAAATCAAAATCTAGTAAACCATATCATTCTAAAAATTTGTGGATGTCTACTTTCAAGTAAAAATAGTTTTAGATCAAGAAAATGGCATCTAACGTATTAACATAGATGGAACAATACCAGAGGTCTATCTGCATTACTGGTATTGACCACTAATTTTAAAAATTCATATCTCCCTCAATATAAATGCAAATGAGGTGATCTCAAGTGCTATATGCTAGTAAAATTTCATAAGCATTGGATATCACTGGGCTCTCAGATGACACAAGAGAAGAAACTGACCATATGAATAGTACACATACCAAATCTGAAAATTTTTTCAACTTTGAAAATTCATAATTTATTTTCCAGAGCTCCAAATAATGTGATTCTTAGCTCAACAAAAAGCTCTAGATGAGACCTATATTCATGCCAAATTTCATAAGAAAATTCACCCATTTGGTCAGTTTAGGGTATAAGGTGCAAAAGTGGCACTTTTAAATGTCATTAAAAAGGTCAAAATAATGTCATATACTCTCCTACTCCAACCACAACCACTTGGTCATGTGTGTGTGACACCTTAAACTACTACCACTATCTAGCCTCTCCATAGGCTCGATTCCATATGATTTCCAAAGATTCAACACCACTCTGTGGCATTTGCATGCTATGAACCGGGGTTTCATATACTCATCTTTCACCCTGTGGGTCCTGTGTACCCATCTCAAGCATCCTCAACTCAAACTCCACACATACGACTCATACATAGTATAAAACAACCCATAAGCCATGGGTATAGAACCAAAAACCAGTAATATTGCATTTTCTCACTTGGGCCCAAAAGTCATATTTTGGCTCTAACTTTGGAAAATCATAAGAAATTGTAGAAAAATGGGAATGCAGCAAACTTTAGCTTTCTGGAAAGCTCTAAGTGTCAAATTTACACTAAAAATCATTCCCAACCACAAACACATCGTTTGGACCATGTTTGACATCGAAAATGGGAGGAAGGTCCAGCTGTCACTGTTTCTGGTGCAGCTTTCTGTCATGACTTTCGAAAATACATAACTAAATCCACAAATATCCAATCTGGGCACATTATACCAATTCGGAAAGATACGGATGTCTACTAGAGGAGAAAAATAATTCCAGATCAGTTCAGTAGCTCTTACATCCCGAAAATTGATGGAACAGTGACAGGGGTCAGGAAAGCTCACTGATGCTGATACAGAACTTCAGTCGGTTCAATCTCTCTCTACAGACCTCCGATTTGGGTGATTCCAGTTCCTACAAGTCACTTTGGTTTTCTAGTTTATGTGTATAAAATTTCACCACATTTGGAATCCATTTGGTCTAAAAGTGCCACAGATTTCATTTTTCCGGTTTAGATGAACAGTACATGACCAATCCATTAAATTCTCCCAAATTCAACAATTCCCCAAATATTCTATAATCCTCCGAATATTACACACTTTAGCTTCTCAAGAAGCTTTCTACAAACTCTAGAGGCATGCCAAATTTCATGGCAAACGGAGCTCACAAAAATACCAGTTTTGGCACCCCATAGGTCCAAAACGGGTCCAAATAGCCTCTCTCACATTCTCACTCCACATGGACAAGTTCAAATGCATAAAACTAGTATATCTAACATATCCATATGCTCCAAATCATCATACATTCAAATCTCACTATGCTATGGCCAAATTTACACAATATCATTCTTGCATCAAAGGGGTAAAAACCCACATTTCCATTACTTTAGCTAATAACAGAGTTCATACATCATCCTTGCATATTTCTACATGTGTTACAAACTTTACATCTCAAAAATAGTGGGCACATCTTCATTTGGCACCACTTTACATCATATATACATCAAAATGTCAAAAGAAAGTAATATCTCTAACTACGCATGCTCCTAGGCTCCTTGGTGGGTGCTCGGTTCTCCTTGAGCTCCACCTAGCATATTAGTTGGGAGGGGAAAGGGGTGAGATTCGGGGGAATCTCAGTAGCTCAAGCACTCAATCCAGCAAGCAATCAAGGCATATAACAAGTCAAAGCATGTGAATAAGCATTTAGCTATTCTCAATCATCCAACACATAATGTACATGCTATGAAATTCCCAACAATGCCAAAAATGGGCTCTAGGGACTTTTGGTCTAGCCTCACCCGAGTTTAAGGGACTTTTGGATGGCCTCACCCGAGTTTAAGGACTTTTGACTTGGCCTCACTCGTTTGAGATTTTTGGCCTTGTCTCACCTATCTCAAGGGACTTTCGGCTTCACCTCACCCATCTCATGGGACTTTCGGCACTACCTCACCCGAGCAATACTCACATTTCAACACACAAGCATATTGGCATTCAATGCATCAAAGCAATAACATATGGCATATTCCATACAACAAGCATATACATAATCATACAATGACTATCATACCCAAGAATGCACAAGAAAGAGTGAAAAAGAGAGCTACCTTTGGAGCCAAAGCCAACACAGGCTTTTCCTTTCAGTTTCTCCTTTCCCTCCTTAGGTCCACAATCACACCTTGATGTAAATGTTTCAGTTGAGCCTAGACACACCAAAAGCATGCAATTACTCTCTTGTAATTTACTTTAGAGCAACCCTCTATCACACACAACCTAGGGTTCTCTCTCTAGAATACCATTACCCCTTTCTCTCTCTCAAGCTCCCATGGTAGTGGAAAACCTCATTTTCAAAGAAAACTCAAGGATTCAAAAGAGTTTTCCACTTTCCCTCTTTTGACCCATACCCAAAATCTGTCCATTTACACAAATAAAACCGCAGGAAAAGAGGGCAAAGGGAGGGGATCAGAGTTCTAAGAAGAAATGGGAGAAGTTACCTTACCTTTCCCTTGATCTTCCTCCTTCTCTTGATCTCTTACACTCTCCACGCCTCTTTTCTCTCTTTGGGTCGAAGCTTAGGGTAGATATGAGAGAAGAAATGAGTTTGGGTGTTTAATGAAGTCTAAATCTCGCTATTTACTCTCTTCCGGACCGACTCTCGCTACGGCGAAAACTAACCTTCGCTATAGCGAGCTCGTGTAATCTGGCTTCGCTATGGCGAGGTGTAGCCTTCGCTACGGTGAGCTCGTGCCAGTTCCCTTCGCTATGGCGAGATTTACCACTCGCTATGGCGAAATCGCGTCAGTTCCAGACTTCACTCTCGCTATGGCGCCGCTACAGCGGGCAACTCCCTGGTTTTTGTATGGGCTACTGCCAGCACTCACTATAGCTAGAATCGCCTTCGCTATTGCGAACTAGCTCTCTCGCTGTGGCGAGACCGTTTCTCGCTATTGCGAGAGGACTTAGCAGAAATTCTGGATTCCGAAAATTTTCAGATTTCACTTCCTTTCTTTTCCCTTTTCTTTTCTTTTTCCCGGTTGTTACAGTGTGAATGGTAAAAATCAGCTTAGAAAGGCTGTCTAAGTGGTCCAAATCCTCATACATTTCAAAACCACTTCCTAACTTAAGCTTACATACAAGTATCCTAAGGCATTTAGATTTCAAGCTTTTTCATACATGCACATATGGTTCCAAAACCCATTTATTCATCATAAATACATAAATTTACATATGTTCAATCAATTTCATCATTCATATATCATGTGATTACAACTTTTGACATCAAAATGCTTATTTTCTTTCTCTTTTATCAAAGTGTCATGCTTCAAGGTCTTTAGCCTCCACTCTTTGATCCACTTAACTCATCTAAACATAATTAGACATGTGGAGGGTAAGAGTGAGATTCAAAAAATCTCAATAGCTCTTGACCTTTTCAAATATACATAATAGATACATTTACAACTCAAAGAATGCATGTATGACTTTTAAGCTACTAATGAACATATACATAGCATTTTCCATTTTCAAGAAACTCATACATAACATACATAGGTTCTTAAGGGCCTTAGTTTAGCCTCACCCATTTTTCTTGAGACTTTTAGATTTGCCTTACCTATTTTCAAGGGACTTTTGACTAAACCTTACTCTTCTTAAGACTTTTAACTTTGTCTCATCAAATCCTAAGGACTTTTATCTCATCCTTACCCTTACTAAGGGACTTTTGGTATCACCATACCCATTCAAGCCAAAACATATTCCTAAAACACATTTTAAGAACATCATGGTATCATGACCTGTAGGAAATAACTAGAAACATTTCTCATGGCATAAATATACATACTGAAATACCATATATTTCTAGCTTGCTTTCTATCATTTCTAAGTCTCGCATTATGAATTGCACAAAGGGAATGGAAAAATGACATTAAAATAATATCTTATTTTGCGTTGTATCACATATGAAAATTTCATTCACTGTCACGCGAATCATATGAGCTCATATATCACATTTTCATATTTAATTACATAAATATAACTCATTTTCATTACCAAAGTTGGCCCATAACTCGTGGAATTCAAAGGGGAGCATCAAACTCACACTATTATTTTTCTGCCACAACTTCAAAAAATTCATAACTAAATTCACAAAAATTGAAACTCAAAAAACTTTACCATTCTAGAAAGCTCTGGATGTCTACCCTATGGTAAAAATAATGTCAGCTCATGAATCATTAAGGGGAGAACATTTGACATTCGAAAAGCCACTAAGGTCGCTATTATCTAGGCTACTGGTTCAGATTACTGATATGAAGTTTCAAAATTCATAACTAATTCTAGAAAAATTGAAATCATACATTCTTAGCTATTTTAGAAAGCTACATATGTTTACTTTATGTAAAAAATATGTCCAGGCCATGAAACATAACACAGAAAGCGTTTGACACATGAAAAAGGGCAAGGTTTGGACAGCTACTGGTACTGATAAAAGTGTCTGCTATAAATTCGAAAATGTCTAATTAATTCCAAAAAACTCCAATCCATGCACATGATACCAATTTGGAAAGATATGAATGTTAAATTTATGTTAAAAATAGAATTAGATCAGAGAAAGTACGTTCAGCTACTAAAATTTAATGGAATAATGACTCAGGTTATGCTACACTACTATTACTGTTCCAGAAATTCAAAAATTTATATCTCTTAGCTCAGACCTTTAAATGAGGGGCTTCCAGTTGCTACAAGTCACTGTGAATGTTAAGTTTCTTTCTACTAAATTTCATAGCCATTGGACCACTTTTGCCCCTCAAATGACACAATTTCACAACTAACCAAATGAACAGTACTGGTGCAAATTCAAAATTCTGATACCAACTTTGAAAAATCATAGAAAATTCCCAGACCTCCAAATGACCTGATCTTTGGCTTCCCAAAAAGCTCTAGGCAAGAGCTAATTTCATAAAAAATTTCAATTCAAGAAGAGGTCATTCGGTCAAACTTTGTCATAACTCAATATTATGGTACTTTTGGTTCCAACAAGAGGCAAATTTGGTCCAAACGAGCTTTACATTGTTTTACACATATTTGAGCAACTTAGAAAGCATAAATGAGCCTCTCATAAGGTTTGAATCCTTGTACAACTCAAATTTATCATGCCACTCCCCTAAACATACAAGCACAAATGGGCTTCAAAGGGGTCAACTTGTACAATGCCATTCATTTAACTCTATTTTTGATACATATATTATCTTTACATAGTTTTACACTTGTTCAAAGTGTCATGGCTCAAAAATAACATATACATATATCCTTTGACATTTTAGACATCCTCGTACATTAAAAATGGGAAGATTTGCTCAAAGGTATAAGTATGCAACTACTCAATTGATGAAGCACTCAATTTCCACATTTTTATGTCACAAACACATGTCAAGAATTAGAATGAGCTCTAGGGACTTTTGCTTTGGCCTCACCCCATTTCTAGGACTTTTAGATTACCTCACTCTTGGTTTTAGGGACTTTTGACTTAGCCTCACCCATCTAAGGGACTCTTGACTTTGTCTCACCCATGCCATGAGACTTTTGACATCTCCTCACCCATATTAAGGGGCTTTTGGCGCTACCTCACCCTTATGAGCCATTTCCACAATTCAAAGACACTCAAAAAAGCATATTGGTACCAAAATAGCAATATAACATTAAGTGACATGTCTCAAATATATAAACATATACACAAGCACACAATGACACATATGCAATAAGAAAATGCAACAAGAAAAGGTGGAGAGCTACCTTAGTGCAAATTCAAGATTTACTTTATTTATTCTTTCTCTTTTTCGGTTCCACAAGCACAAGGAGGTGGGGTTGGATTTCTTTGGCCTATTCATAATAAACAACACTTAATTATACTCTTGGAATAAGTTATGACATCCAACTCACTCTTAAAACTACACTTTGTTCTATTTGTCACAATATGGTTCCATTAAGGACCTAATGAAGCAACTACCCTGATAAACCTTCTTAGTTCCATTCTCTTGCCATATTTAGACCTCTTGACCTCATTTAAGGTTCTTGAAGTCATCACACACTTTCACAAACCTAGGTCCATATTACTTCATAAGGTTACATTATGGAAGCCATTACCTCATCTCCCAACCTAAGGCTTCTAAATTTTTTCCAAGGGTTTCTCCTATCTTCTTTTATCATATAAAGTCCCAAATCAAGCTTGGAACCATTTCAAATATCCCTTAACTATCTCTAATGGTCTTGACTAATTTATGCTTCCATTAAAGACTTATGGAGTTTGGGATTTTTCTTTAATGGATGGGGCACTTGGGAGGCTCCCTAGATGGGAAAGTCTTGAATCAACCTAGATTTTAAACTATGTTCAAGCACCCTACACTTTTCTAGCTTAAGTTTTACTAGTTTTCCATGCAATTTCTTAGTATTCCCTAACTCCCCATGGTCTAAAACTCTCAATTCTCTCTCATTTCAGAACAAAATCTCTTCTCCTCTCATGGCTTTGGTTTAACCGAACACACACACTAAGGGAACAAGAAGGAGAGGTCATGGAAAGTCAAGAATTCACCTTAAATCAAGCCTTCTTCAAGAGGTCTTCCTCTTCCCTCTTCCTCCTCCTTGAATTTTGAATTTCTCTTCTCTAGTCTAACCCCAAATCAGCAGCAAAAATTGCATTAAAACTATGGAAAAAGTAGCAAAATCCTACACTTTCTCATATTGCTTTAGCCTTTTCCTTTCTCCTTCTTGGTTCTCTTGTGCGTTCTTCTCCTTAGCTTTCTTCTCTGGTTTGTACACTGCAGCAAGTCGGTTAAGAAGGGCCAAGCATAGGACGCCACATATAAAGAGGAATTAAGGGAGAATTGTTCCAAAAAATGACGATTTCATCCCTTATGCGTGGCATTTTCGTTTTAGGCTCGTTTTAGCTTTTTTTTTAGAACTTTCTTTTCTATCATAAAATTTAAATTCCCAATTTAATAAAAATGCCTTTAGAATCACTCAAATCGGAGCTAAAACCTTCTCGAACAATCGGTTAAAGTTTGAGTCAACCGTTGTCGGAAAAAAGTACACCGGAGGGGTTTTACCAGTTCTGAGGCTTCCCATAGTTTTTGAGGCCTCTGAGAACCCTGAGCAACCCAAAATTTCCATTTACAAAGCCCTCATAGGTGTTTTTCCAAAATTGCACTTATTTACGAAGACACAACTAACATTTCGACAAATTTTTCAAATCACTCCGGCCCTAGTTTCTAAGCAACTCAAGGTTCAAATCCTCATTTTCTATTATTTAAAATTTTATTTCAAACCGGCCCATTTTGGTGTTTTTACAACGTACCGAGTGTTACACATACACACATTCAAAGATAAAAAAACACCTAAAAATGCATAATAGAGAGGTTAAAGAGCTACCTTTGGAACAAAACACAAGCCTTTATTTTCATTATTCTTCCTTTCTCAAGGTCACACACTTGCAAGTGGGTGGAGTTTGATTTTGTAACATCCATCTTTCGTAAAAATAATAAAAACAAGCCAGATATAAAAAAGAATCCTTTAAAATGAATCAATTAAAGTTAAATAAAATTATGATAAAATTTTAAATATTATAAAATGAGGATCCAAGGCTTAGGATGCCTAGAAATCGAAGCCAGAGTGGCTAAAGAAAATTTGACGAAATACAGTGGCATTTTCGTGATTTTAGGCAACTTTTAAAAAACTCAAAAGGAAAAATTTTTAAATGAAAAAAATGAGTTTCCCAAGATTTTCAGAGGTCTTAAAAATTATAGGAATCCCTAGAATAGTTAAAATCCCTTCAGTTTATGTTTTAGAACACCAGTAGACCTAAACTTTGACCCTTTTGTTCATGAAGGTTTTGGACCTGATTTGAGTGATTCCAAAGGCCATTTATAAGTTAGAGAAAACAAATTTTATGATGAAAAAAATGATTTTTGAAAAAGAGTTGAAATGAGTCTAAAACAAAAGGCCAAGAATAAAGGGCAAAATTGACATTTTGAAAAGCTTCTTATGGAACCCTTCCTATGTATAAGTGGTGTCCCACTCTTCTTCTCATTTTAGTTGAGCTAGTTTTTAGCCAAAAATAAAGGAAAACTCAGCAAGAAAGGGCACACATGAGGAGGGGAAATAGGAGAAGAAAAAGGATAGGAAAAATGTAACATCCAAGATTTCAAAAAATTTTCTAAGTCTGCTGGCTATAGCCAGGACCCCTGTTAGTTATAACGAGTGTACCAGTTCAATATAGTGAGGAGCTAGTTAGGTATAGTGAATGTACTAGTTTTCCATAGTGAGGATACAATTCGCTATAGCGAGATTGTAACAACAAAAAAAAAAAAAAAAGAAGTTAAAAATTTTTGAAAGCCTAAAAATTTCTAAGTCTGTTAGCTATAGCCTAGCTATAGTGAATGTACCTGTTTGCTATAGCGAGAAATGGTCTAATTATAGCGAATGTACCTGTTACCTATAGTGAGAATGCTTCTAGCTATAGCGAGTGCGGGCATCCCATACAAAAATCAGGGAGTTCCTCGCAATAGCGTGCGCCGTAGCGAAAATAGGTGTCTAGGACTGATACATGCTCACCGTAGCGAGGGTTATTCTTCGCTATAGCGAGGGTTAGTCTAGAAAAGTGTGAAAAAAGAGAATTTGACTTCTTAAAGCGTCCAAATTCATCCTTTCTCTTTTTACTAACCTAAGCTTCGACCAAAAGAGAGAAAAGAGCTGTGGAGAGAGAGAGAAACCAAGAGAAGGAAGGAAGAACAAGGAAAAGGTAAGCAAGCTTGAGATTTCTCTATCTTTTCTTCTTAGAATCTTGTTCTTCTCTCTTTGTCCTCTCTTTCTATGATTTTGGTTATTGACTTAGTTAGGTTTTAGGCTTGAGTCAGAAGAGGGAAAGTGGAAAACCACTCTTGAAGAAGGCTAGAACTCATGTACCTTTATTTCTTCTTCTTTGCTTTCCTTGAGTATGTTGGTTCTACTAAGTTGAAAGCTTGAGAGAGAAGAAGAGTTAGTGAAATTCTAGAGAGAGAAAACTCTTAGTTTCTTATATACTTTGTAAGGTTTGCTATGAAGAACTCCCTAGCTTTATGAATACTTATTGAGTTATGACAGAGTAATTCCATACTCTTTGTTGTGTCTAGGCTCAAAGGAAGCAGCTCCATCTAGTTGTGAGTGTGAAATCAAGAAGGGAAAAGAGAAAGTAAAAGGGAAGGCTTGTGTTGGCTTATAAGGTAGCTCTCCACTCCTTCTTGTTGCATTCTTGGATGTATATAGTCATTGTATGCTTATGTATATACTTGTTGTGTGAGACATGCCATATGTTATTGCCTTGATGTATTGGTACCAATATACTTATGTGTTAGCTTGTGAAAATTGCTCGGGTGAGGTAGTGCTAAAAGTCCCTTGTGCCAGGTGAGGTAGAGCCGAAAGTCCCTGAGGATGGGTGAGACAAGGCCAAAAGTCTCATAACTAAGTGAGGCCAAGTCAAAAGTCCCTAAACCAAAAGTGAGGTCATCCAAAAGTCCCTAAAATTGGGTAAGGCTAGACCAAAAGTCCCTAGAGCTTATTCTTGGCATTGATGTGATATTCATGGCATGTAAATCATGTATTGTATGATTATGAATGGTTAGATGCTTATTTGCATGCTTTGACTTTTTTATATGCCTTAATTGCGTCCTTGAATGAGTGCATGAGCTATTGAGATTCCATGAATCTCACCCCCTTCCCTCTCCCATCTTAATATGTTAGGTGGAACTTAAAGAGATTCAAGTGCATACTAAGGGGCCTAGTTAAGCATGTTTAGACGGTTGTATAACTTTTTAGTTCTTTTGATGTAAAGAGGTACCAAAATGAATATGTACCTATTATTTTTGAGATGTAAATGTTGGAGCAAGTGTAAATGTATGTATAAATGATGTATAAACTATGTAGAGAATCAAAGTAATGAAAATGTGAGATTTGTCCCTTTTGTGGATTGTATGCAATAGTACATTTTGGCCCGTAGCATAGTGAGTTTGGAATGTATGATAATTTGGACCACTTGGACATTTCATATATACTATGTTTATACTTTAAAACTTGTCTAAGAGGTGCGAGAACATGTGAGAGGCCATTTGGATCCACTTTAAACTGTTTTGGGTGCCAAAACTGCTAAATTTTTGAGCTCTGCCAAGATATGACTAAATGAGCTCTTCTTGATATGAAATTTGACATGCCTCTAGAGCTTTTTGAGAGTTTCCTAGAGAGCTAAAGTGGGTAATATTTGGGGTCTAGGGAATATTTGGTGAATTATTGAAGTTTGGGAATTTTGATGGTTTGTTCAATGCACTGTTACCATAGGTCTGAAAATGAATCTGTGTCATTCATGGACCAAATGGTAGCCAATTGTCATGATATTTTATAAGCATAAATTAGACATCCACAATGACCTATAACAACTAGAAGCACCTCAATCGGAGGTCTGTAGAGGGAGAACTAAGCTTCTGAAGTTCTGTGTCAGCATCAGGGAAGCCATCCGACCTTTATTACTATTCCATTGGTTTTTGAGGTATAAGAGCTGCTGAACTAATCTAGACTTATTTTTTCCTGTATTTAACATCTTTAGCTTTCAAAATTGGTATAGCTTTACCAGATTGGACTTTTATGGAATTAGTTATGAATTTTTAAAGTTTATGACAGCAAGTTGCACCAGTACCAGGGACAGCCGGACCTCTGTCTCTTTTTTGATGTCAAACATGGTCCAAATGCTAAGATTGTAGATGGAAATTATTTTTATGTAAATTTAACACTTAGAACTTTCTAGAAAGCTATAGTTTGCTTGATTTTCATTTTTTTAGAATTAGTTATGATTTTCCAAAGTTAGAGCCAAAAATCTGACTTTTGGGCCCATTTGAGAAATTGCACTTTCTTGGTTTTTGGCTTCATATCCGTGGTTTATGGGTCGTTTTATACTATGTATGAGTTGTATAAATGGAGTTTGAGTAGAGAATGTGAATGATGGGTTCATGGGACCTACGGGACAAAATATGAGTGTTTGAATTCTGATTTATAACATGAAAATGCCACGGCTTTTGTCATTTTCTTTGAAAATCATATGGAATTAAGTCTAAGCAGAGACTGGTTGGAGTTAATATATTATGGTGTTACAGAGTTCATGCATCCCATATAAAATGCAAGGAGTTTCTTGCAATAGCACCCACCATAGCGAGAACAAGGGCCTAGAACTGATAAGTACTCACCATAGCGAGGGGTATTTCCCACTATAGTGAGACTTATTTCAGAAAAAGCATGAAAAAGTGAAAAATTTCTTTTTAACGGACCTTAAAGCCTCTTAATCCTTCTAACTGACATATTGCTTTGTCCCAAAACAGAGAAGAGGGCTGGAGAGAGAGAGGGAGACAAAGAGGAGCCAAGAAAGAAGGGAGAACATGAAGGGAAAAGTGAGAAAATTGTAAGAATTCATGGTTTCTTCTTATAGAAAATCAGTTCCTCTCTCTTTGCTCTCTTTTTTCCATAGTTTTGGGTACTCATATAGTTTTATTTTGGGCTTAATTTAGAAAGGAAAGTGTAAGGTGTAACACCTTAATCTACTACCGCTACCTAGCCTCCCACTGGGCTCGGTTCCATATGATTTCCAAAGAATCAACACCAATCCGTGGCATTTGCATGCTATGAACCGGGGTTTCATACACTCATCTTTTGCCCCGTGGGTCTTGTGAACCCATCATTCATATCCTCAACTCAAAATCCATATATACAACTCATACATAGCATAAAACAAACCATAAGCCATGGGTATAGAGCCAAAAATCAGAAAAATTACATTTTCTCACTTGTGCCCAAAAGTCATATTTTGGCTCTAACTTTGGAAAATCATAACTAATTATAGGAAAATGGAAATCTAGTAAACTTTAGCTCTCTAGAAAGATCTAAGTGTTTTCTTTACACTAAAAATAATTCCCAATCGAAATCTCAGCATTTGGACCACGTTTGACATCGAAAATGGGAAGGAGGTCCGGCTGTCATTGTTTCTGGTCCAGTTTACTGTCATGACTTTCAAAAATTCATAACTAAATCCAAAAAAATCCAATCTAGGCACACTATACCAATTTGGAAAGCTACGGACGTCTACTAGAGGAGAAAAATAAGTCCAGATCAGTTCAGTAACTCCTACTCCTAAAAAACTGATGGAACAGTAACGGGGGTCAGATAAGCTTCCTAATGCTGATACAGAACTTCAGACGGTTCGTTCTCTCTCTACAGACCTTCGATTTAGGTGATTCCATTTCTTATAAGTCACTGTGGTTGTCTAGTTCATGTGTATAAAATTTCACCACATTTGGAATCCATTTGGTCTATGAATGCCACAGATTTCATTTCTGGTTTGTATGAACAGTGCATGACCAATCCATTGAATTTTTCCAAATTCAACAATTCACCAAATATTCTATGGACCTCAAAATATTACCTACTTTAGCTTCTCAAGAAGCGCTCTACAAACTCTAGAGGCATGCCAAATTTCATGGCAAGAGGAGCTCATCCGGTCATACTTTGACAGAGCTCTCAAAAACACCGGTTTTGGCACCCCAAAGGTCCAAAACGGGTCCAAATAGCCTCTCACACACTCTAGCCACTCATGGACAAGTTTAAAAGCATAAAACTAGGATATATAACAAGTCCATGTGGTCCAAATCATCATACATTCAAATCTCGCTATGCTATGGCCAAATATACACTACTTCATGCATTCAGCAAAAGGGGCAAAACCCTCATTTCCATTAATTTGGCTATAAATATAGTTCATACAATATCCTTTCATATTTATACACATGTTTCAACCTTTACATCTCAAAAATAGTGGGCGCATATTCATTTGGCACCACTTTATATCAAAATACATCAAAATATCCAAAAGAAAGTAATATCTAACTAAGCATGCTTCTAGGCTCCTTGTTGTGTGCTCGGTTCTCCTTGAGCTCCACCTAGCATATTAAGTTGGGAAGGGAAAGGGATGAGATTCAGGGAATCTCAGTAGCTCGTGCACTCAATCATGTAAGCAATCAAGGCATATAATAAGTCAAAGCATGTGAATAAGCATTTAGCCATTCTCAAACATCCAACACACATTATACATGCTATGGAAATCACAACAATGCCAAAAATGGGCTCCAGGGACTTTTGGTCTAACCTCAACCAAGTTTAGGGACTTTTGGATGGCCTTACCTGAGTTTAGGGACTGTTGACTTGGCCTCACTCGTTTGAGACTTTTGACCTTGTCTCACCTATCTCAAGGGACTTTTGGCTTCACCTCACCCATCTCAAGGGACTTTCGGCACTACCGCACCCGAGAAAATCTCACAATTCATCACACAAGCATATTGGCATTCAATGTATCAAAGCAATAGCATATGGCATATTCCACACAAAAGCATATACATAAGCATACAATGACTATCATATCCAAGAATGCAACAAGAAGGAGTGGGAAAAAAGAGAGCTACCTTTGGAGCCAAAGCCAACACTAGCTTTTCCTTTCAAGTCCTTTTCTCCCTTCTTAATTTCACACTCACACTCTGATGGAGGTGCTTCACTTGAGCCTAGACACACAAAAGCATGCAATTATTCTCTTAGAATGTAATCATCAGATCAAACTCTCCTACACACCAGAACCTAGAGTCCTCTCTCTCTCTCTAGAATGCCATCAATCCTTTCTCTCTCTCAAGCTCCCATGGTAGTGGAAAACAACATTTTCAAAGCAAACACAAAGATTCAAAGGTGTTTTCCACTTTCCCTCTTCTGACCCATACCCAAAATGCAACTATTTTCACAAACAAAACTGCAGAAAGAGAGGGCAAAGAGAGGGGATCAGAAATCTAAGGAGAAATGGGCATAATTTGCTTACCTTTCCCTTGCTCTTCCTCCTTCTCTTGATCTCTCTCACTCTCCACGCCTCTTTTCTCTCCTTGGGTCAAAGTCTAGGGCAGATATGAGAGAAGAAATGAGTTTGGGCGTTTAATGAACTCTAATTCTCGCTATTTACTCTCTTCCGGACTGACTCTCGCTACGGCGAAAACTAACCTTCGCTATAGTGAGCTCGTGTAATCTGGCTTCGCTATGGCGAGGTGTAACTTTCGCTACGGCGAGCTCGTGTCAGTTCCCTTTGCTATGGCGAGATATACCATTCGCTATGGCGAACTCGCGTCAGTTCCAAACCTCACTCTCGCAATGGTGCACGCTACGGCGAGCTGCTCCTTGGTTTTTGTATGGACTACTGCCAGCACTCGCTATAGCTAGAATCCCGTTCGCTATGGTGAGGAGGTACTCTCGCGACAGCGAGACCATTTCTCGCTATTGCGAGAAGACTTAGCAAAAATTCTGACTTCTGAAAATTTTTAGCTTTCTACTTTCTTTCTTTTCCTTTCCTTTTCTTTTTCCTGGTTGTTACATAAGGATTTAAGGAGAAGATTTAAGCAAAGGAAGAACCTTTTGGAAAGAGCTTGATTTAAGGTAACTTTTTTTCATTTTGTTGCATCTTTTTCCTTTGCTTCTTCTTGAGTGTTTCGTCCAAGAACAAAAAGATAAGAGGGGAAGTTTTTGACTTAGAGCAAGTATAAAACCATTGATTTAGGCCATGGAAAGTTGAAATATGCCAAGAAATTACAAGAGAAACTAATGAATTTCAAATTAGGGATATGTAGAGCTCTTGAATGTAATGTGAAAACTAATTTAATTTATAAATCCCCTAACATATGTGAGTGTTTGTTTAAGTTCCTAAGACCCCTAGGAAGCTTCCTAAGTGTCCTTTCCATCAAGGGAACATTGGAAACTCCATGGACTCCAAATGCTTTTCATGGTCTAACCTAAAGCACTTGAGAGGGGTATTGAGTGTTTTAATTGGTTCTAAGCTTGGTTTGGGATCATGTGTGATGGAAGAAGATAAGAGGAACCCTTGGGAAAACTTTAAAAGCTATAGATTGAAAGTTGGGTCAATAGGTTCCATAATATGACCTATAGAAGCAACATAGACCTAAGCAAAATAAGATGAGGCTAGAGTAAAGGTCCTTAAAGCTTATTCTTGGCATTGATATGATTTTCATAGCATGTAAATTATGTGTTGAATGATTTTTAATGGTTGATGCCTACTTACATGTTTTAACATGTTTATATGTCTTAATTACTTCCTTAAATGAGTATATAAGTTATTAAGATTCTATGAATCTCACCCCCTTCCCTTTCCCATCTCATATGGTCTAGGTAGAGCTCAAGAGCGAAAGATTAGAAGCCATGAAGCATAAATAGCCATCTCTTGACACTTTTGAATAATTATGTATAGTTTTGATATATAGGAAAGTCAAAGTACTTATGTACATATTATTTTTGAGTTGTAACAATTGGAGCAATTGTAAAAGCATGTATGGATGATTTAAAAACCATATTTGGTACCAAATCAATGTAAATGTAAGATTTGGACCTTTGATGCCTTGTAAATGCTAATGTATTCTTGCATGTGGAATAGCCAAATTAAGATACATGATGGTTTGGACCACTTGGACAATTCATATATGATATATTAGTGTTTTCAAACTTGCCCAATATGTGCTAAAATATGTATGAGGCTATTTGAATCCACTTTGAACCATATAAGGTGTCAAATTTGCCAAATTCAAGAGCTATATCAAGATTTAATCAAATGACCTTTTCTTGGCCTGAAACTTGGCATAGTTATAGGTATTGTCTAGAACTTTTTGAGAAACTAAAGTACATATTATTTGGAGTTCTAGAGAATTTTTGGTGAATTTTCAAAATTAGCAAAATTTCTAAATTTGATAGTGGCACTATTTATAAGGTCATAAATTTTGCCTCTATCACTCATAGGCCAAATGGTGTCCAATGGTTATGAAAGTTTATAGAAAGAAACTAGACATTCACAGTGACCTATATCAATTAGAAACACCTGAATTAGAGGTCTGTGGAGGGAGAAATGATTTTCTAAAATTCTGAGTCAATATCAGGGATGCCAGCTGACCTTGGCTATTATTCGATCAGGTTTTGAGGTCTAAAGGCTTTTGAAATGGTCTAGCCTTATTGTTTCTCTCTAGTTAACATATGTATCTTTCCAAATTGGTATAGTTTGCCCAAATTAAATTTTTGTGGAATTAGTTATAAATTTTTGAAGTTCATATCAATAAGCTGTATTAGAAACACTGGACAGTCTGATATTTTGAGCTTTTCTATTGTCAAATATTATCCAAATGATGTTATTATGGTTGGAATTATTTTCATATAAATTTAACATCCAAAGCTTTCCAGAAAGCTATTACTTGCTTGATTCCCATTTTTCTAGAATTAATTATGATTTTTTAAAGTTGTGGTCAAAAACTTGAATTCTACATTCGTGAGAAAAATGTAATTTTTTTGGTTTTTGGCTTCATATCCATGGTTCATGAACTGTTTTATGTTATGTATGAGTTGTATGGATGAAGTTTGAGTAGGGAGTATAATTGATGGGTTCACGTGACTCATGAGGCGAACTATGAACGTCTAAAGCCCCAGTGTAATGCAATAAAATACTGTAATTTTATCTCTTTTCTTTGTAATTTCATATAATCAAGCTCAAGTGAAGGATAATTGAGTCTAATGTATTTTGGTGTTACAAAAAAGGTAAGAAATCCTTGAAATTTTAAGCTCCTTCCTTTAGCAAACTTGTTCTCCTTTTCCTAATTCTTTCCATAGTTTTGATGTGTGATTTGGATTTATTTTGAGCCATGTTTAGAAGGGAAAAGTTTGAAATTCCAAGGAGGAGCCAAAGCAAAGGAGAAGACTCCTGGAAAAAGCTTGAATCAAGGTAGGTATCATAGCTTTCCATGCTTTCTTCTTCTTGCTCCTTAAGAGGTGATATTTGGCCACCTAGAAAACAACCAAGAGGGAGCAAAATATGACTTAAACCAAGCATGAAACCTAGGTTTTTAAGGGTGAGAAGCAAGAATATGCAAAGAAATTCTAAAAAGAAGCAATAGAAAATAGGTTTCCAAAGCCTAAGGTTTTTATTGCACCATGGTATGTATAAAACTTTCTAGTGGTATTTCTAATTGTCTAAGAGTGTATATGGGTTCTTGAGACACCTAAAAAGCCTCACATGTGCCATTTCTTTCACAAAAACAAAACTAGCTCCATGGGTCTAAAAGGTATGCATAGTCTCCGCCAAACATGGATCTTACACCTAAGGAGAGTTTTAAATTTTTCTAAGGTTAGAAAGGGATTAAATATGATGGAAGAACATCAAGGGAAGCTTTGAAAAAAATTTAGAAAGCATAGATAATGAAATGGGTGTATAAGTTCCAATTTAAGACTTAAAGAAGTAATTTGTATTTAAGCTCTTGAGAATGAATTTGTGATGACTCCAAGAGGGTTAAATGGAGTCAAGAGACCTAAGAGAAAATGGAGTCAAGATTTTGAATTCTAGCACTTGCTTTATTAGGTTTTACATGAAATCATTATGTAGCCATAGGACAAAATGAGCTTCCATAGAGAGTGTATGATGCTAGAGCTTGTTTCTATGATATAATTATGTCCTATTTGATGTGTTTAGGCTTAAGGAACCAAGCTCCATCTAGTTGCAAGTATGTGGATGAAAAGGGGGAGGAATAACCAAGGAAAAAGTGTTGAGTTCTTACTTCAAGGTAACTCTCTAACCTTTCTCACATGCATAGCTTGATTGTTTCCTTGTTATTGAGTGCTTGTGTGTATGTTTGAGCCATGAGAAATGTTTCTAATTTACATGTTGTGATACCATTATGTGTCTTGAAATGGGTTTATGATTGCATTATGGCTTGCATAAGTTTAGTGATGCCAAAAGTCCCCTAATAAGGATAAAAATGAGCCAAAAGTCCTTAAAAATGAGTGAAACTAAGCCAAAAGCTTTAAGAAGAGTAAGGCTAAGTCAAAAGTCACTTGAAAGTAGGTTAGACAAATCCAAAAGTCCCAAAAAAGATGGGTGAGGCTAAACCAATGCCCTTAAGAGCTTATATTTGTGATGTATAAGTTGATGTGCCAAGGAAAATAATTTATGTATGCTCACTAGTTGCTTGAATGTCATGAATTCGTTCTTTAACTTACATATGCATCCATTATGTATGTTTGAAAGAGTTAAAAGTTATTGAGATTCTTTGAATCTTACTTTGCCCCCACATATGCCTAACCATGTCTAAGTAAACCAAATGGACAAAGAAGTGGAGGCCAACAACCTTGAAGATCAAGACTTTGACAAATGATTATAAAAAATAAGCATTTTGATGGTACATTGATGTCAAACTATGTAACCATAAGATGTATACATAATGTAAACCCTTAAACATATTCTAATGTATGTATAAATAGTGTATGTATCAATATGGAAGCTAGATGAATGAGTATATATGTTCTTGCCACCAAAGAACCTTTATGATGTATGATGTTTATGTGTATATATGCAAGTGGCAAGGTGAGATTGAGTTCCATGATAATTTGGATCATTTGGCATACTTTTATATATGGTATTTATGCTTTTAGACTTGCTCAAGTGGTTGTAAAAATCCACGAGCTTTTGGTGTCTTAAAATCCTATTTAAAACTTTAAATTTGACCATTTTGTGTGCTGAACCAAAGTTTGACCAAATGAGTGAGTTTTTTTATGAAATTTGGCCAGAAAGTAGGTGTCACCTAGAGCTTTTCACAAAATTATAGAGCACTCAATTTGGAGTTCTATAGAATTTGTTATAATTTTTTAAAATTGGCTAAAGTATGCAAAAATAGTATAGTTACTGTTCATTTGGTCAGTTTGCTTCTCTATATCTCACATGGGCCAAATGAAGTCTAATACTTATGAAATTTTACAAAAATAAACTAGATATCCTAAGATTTCCATAACCACTAAAATCACCTCATTTGGAGCTCTGTAGAGGGAGAAATGAATTTTTGAAATTGCATGATAGTACCAGTAATGTAGCTTGACTTTAGTTACTATTCCATCAATTTTTGTGCATTTAAGGCCATGGCGTTGGTCTGGAATTATTTTTAATCAATAATAGACATCTACAAATTTCTAGAATGGTATGGTTTGCTTAATTTCAATTTTTTAAGGATTAGTTATAAATTTTCAAAATTTGTATTAGAAAACTAGAATTTTAACCCGAGAGCAAACTATTTATTTTGTGAGATGTAGCTTAAAACCTAAAGTTCTTGAGATATTTGGTGATGGTTATGACTTGTATAGATGTGTTATGAATAGAAGATAATATTTATGAGTTCATATGGTCTATAGGGCATAAATTAAAGAAATGAGATCTTGCGTAACGTAAATAAGTACTATTAAATTTATTGCCTTTTTCATGTGAAGTGTATGATTTCTTACAATTATGCTCCAATTCATATGAAATGCATTGAGATGGATAATGAGACCATGGTATAATAGCTAAGAGATTAAGGTATTATAGATTC
Source organism: Erythrophleum fordii (assembly GCA_032878935.1). Taxonomy (NCBI): domain Eukaryota; kingdom Viridiplantae; phylum Streptophyta; class Magnoliopsida; order Fabales; family Fabaceae; genus Erythrophleum; species Erythrophleum fordii. Next base: position 27,956,316 of record JAVQMF010000058.1, on the reverse strand, counting down.
CTTTGGCCTAGACATATAAAAAAGGTCCTATTACGTTCTTGAAATGAGTTCTAGTACTACACACACTCTAGGGAAGCATACTTTGCTCCATGGCTACAAAATGGTTCCATAAGAGACTTATTGAAGCAACTATGGGAATTCATGATCTTGGCTCCATTTTCTCTCTCAATTTATGACTCTTGACTTCATCTAGACTTCTTGGAGCTATCACACTTTCATTTTGAGGAGCCTAGTTATATGTTGCTTCTTTATGTCACATTATAAAACCTACACTTTTATCTCACAATCCATAGCTTCTAAATTTTTTCCAAAGCTTCCTTTGGTGTTCTTCCATCATATTTAGTCCCAATCTAAGCTTTGAAAAATTTAAAACACTCCCTAAGTCCTTTAAACTCTCTTGCCAAGACATGCATATAGTTTAGAGCCCATGGAGTTTGTTTTGTTTCCTTGAAGGAAGAGACACCTAGGAGGCTTTCTAGAGGTCTTTAAAGTTCAATCAAACTCTTACATAAGTTAGAACATGTTTGGAAAAAAATTAAATTTTGCCATATGTCAAAGAATCCCTAACTTTGCTATCTTAATTCTAATGGTTTTCCTTTGGGTTTCATTACATTTACTAGCTTCCCATAGTCTAAAACCTAGGTTCCTTACTTGCTTTTAGTCATAATTTATTTCCTCTTCCAAGCCCTCTACTAGGTAGAACCAACACCTAAGGAAAGCAACAAGAAGAAAACAAGAAAAGTGTGATATTTACCTTGTTTCCTTAGCTTTTTCGAAGGCTTTCTCCTTTGCTAAAGTCTTCTCGTTCAAAGTCTAACCTTCTCCCTCTGAATCAGACCCAAAATAGCCCCACCTCACATAAGAAAACCATGGAAAGGAAGGGGAGAAGGAGGAGAACAAAGTTATTAAAGGAAAAATTATGAAAAACCTTCACTTTCCTTACCTTTCCTTAAAGTTTTTCTTCCTTTTCTTCCTCCCTCTTATACATCTCTCCTTCCTGGTCTCTTTCTCTCTTTTAGCCAGAAAATAGGTCAGTCACATGAGGAGAAAAGTAGGATGCCTCATATAAAAGGAAAAGCTTCTTATGATTCTTTTTAAAAATCCCATCTATGTCCTTTTTCTTGGCTTTTCTATTTTAGACTCATTTTAACTCCTTTTTGACAACCGTCTTTTCCATCATAAAATTTTAATTTTCTAACTTATAAATTGCCTTTGGAGTTACTCAATTTGAATTAAAAACCTTCATGAATAAGAAGGTCAAAGTTTAGGTCAATTGATGTTGTAAAACATCAATCAGAGGGGTTTAAATTATTTTAAGGGTTCTTATGGTTTTTAGAGCCTCTAAGAATCCCAGGAAACTCATTTTTTTCTATTTAAAAATCCCTTCTATAGGTTTTCTAAAAAGTGCTTGAAATTATAAAAATGCCATTATGGTTTCAACAACTTTATTTAATCACTCTAGCTCTGGTTTTTGGGTAACTCAAACCTCAAATCTTTATTTTTTATTATTTAAAATTTTATCCTAATTTTATTTGGCCTTAAATCATTTATTTCAGGTGACTTGCTTTTATACCTAGTGTGTTTTGCATGTTTCAGAGAAACTGGACATTACATTTCTTACATTTATAGAGGAGCCAAATATTACAAGAGAGAGGGTAGATGTGGAATGTTTTTAAGGAGCCAAAATTCATTTTTCACAACTTTTTAATTTTGTAATTTCATCCTTCTTCTTGGTTTTATCCAATTAGGCTAATTTCAACTTCTTTTTTAGAATCATTTTTTCCATTATGAAATTTAAGTCATCTAATTCATAAAATACCTTTAGTTTCATCCAAATTAGATTTAAAACCTTCTCGAATGAATTGATCAAAGTTTTGATTAACCAATGACAAAAAACATAAACCGAAGGGATTTTGACTATTTTAGGGGTTCCTATGATTTTTAGGGCTTTTGAGAACTCCGAGACACTCATTTTTTTTTCATTTAAAGATCTCTCCTTTGAGTTTTCTAAAAGTTGTCCAAAATTATGAAAATACCATTGATTTTTTATGGCTTTCCTTTTGGCCATTTTGGCTCCAGTTCCAAGCTAACCTTAGCTTTGTATTCTAATTTTGAATTATCTAAATTATTTTTCTAACCTTATTTGGCCCTAAATCTTTTTATTTAAGGGGCCTTCTTTAGTAATTCCCTTTGTTTAGGCATTTTAGAATAAATGGGTGTTACATCTTGAAAGGTAGTTTCGAATCAAAATGGATTAATATTAACCTATGAATGAATGCCTTAAGGCCAATATTATTCCTTGAAATAACTTGTGCTTCAATCATATAATTTTCCAACTGAGTAATAATTAGCCTAATCCCATTACATAAGCCATTTGACTTGTCAACATTTTTCAATTAGAGTACTAACTTTTACTTTAAGATATGACTAAGCATGCTTGAAATTCTAATCCCATTTAAAAATTTTGTAGTATAAATATGATCTATTGAATTAGCATTCCTATCTACCTTGTAGACACTATTAAAACTAAGGTATGTCTTTTCCTCACCTAATATCAAGGATAATATGTACTCATTCACAACATCAACATTGTGTAAAGTTGGCATTAGAATCGCCTTTTCTTAAAAATAAATATGGTTATCAATATTGTCTAAGAAATTAAGATATGTACTTTGAATAATTATAGATATTGGATTATTATCAAATCTTATAATAAGATCAGTTAGAATATCAATAATGATTTTACCATTGTTATTATTGTTTGACAATCCTTCTCCAATAATCAAAATCCAATGAAACAATTCATTCACCTCATTGTTACTATTGTATACACCATAAGACTACCTCATTGTTATTACTGTATACACCATAAGATTGCAATCTCATGTTTTTTGTCAATGTCATCACCTTCCAAGAATCCTAAATTTATTAAGAATATATAGTTGAAGAAACAATATTTTACATTGTGGTTACTTTTAATTAATATTCTATTTATTTGAAAAATTTTATTTGATCTCTTTTTAATTTGCTTTACATGCTAATATGTTGTGGTTACTTTTACTATATGAATTATTGATTATATTGGTTATAATGTTTTTTTTTTTTCTAAGATCTGGGTAACTTATGCACAATAATTTGTCTATTTTAAGTCATGCTTAAATTATAACTTAAAATTTTGTTTGTATCTTTAAAATTAACTTTTTAGTTGCTGGAGTTAATTGTGTTTTATGCATGATACTTGTTTGAATTAACTCTACTTAAGAAATGTAAATATAAATATAAATATAAGTTATAATTATAATGTGTAAGATAATGAAAAGATATTTCAATTTCTATAATTTTTCTTTTAAATTTTTAAACCATAAACACTATTAATTTTGTTTAAAAAATATTTAAATTTAATTGAAAAAATCTACATATCTATAAAAGGAGTTTCCCCAAGTGCATTGAATGTAGCAGATTTGGAGCATCACATTCTTTACACTACCATAAAAATAGGATATGTTGGTACACATTCATTGGTAGCTCTTCAAAAACCACAAACGAAACATTTTTGTTAACGGTTATTAAAAAAACCACCAACACTGGATATAGTTAGCGATTCTTAGTTGGCGGTTTTGTATTAACCGCTAACTAAAACCTAATGAATGTTGGTGGTTGTTTTATAACGGCCAACTAAAGTTAGAAGTTTACGCACAATTGTAATCTTCCACCACCCTAGCTCATTATCTTTGGCACCATTCCTCAGTAGTTCTGTCCTCATTTTTGGCAACTTTCCTTATTTTCCTATGGCTTCCACCCCGACACATCAGTTTCACACCCTACCAGTTCATTCGGCCTCCTCTGCAACTTGTTCCTCTTTGCTCGTTGTTTTCTTGGAAATATAGAGATTTTCTCAACTTTCCTTCTACCTTGTATGTAAATTTCTTTTTTTTTTTGTTGGATCTTTAATTTTAAATGATTTTCTAGTTGTTGGTCATACTACAAATACATCATTCACTAACATTTTCTAGAATGTATACAGAACATATCAAGTAGCAAGTTCTTAGTTGATTATTTGGCTTTTGTGTATGTTGTAGAGTTTAAATAAAACATGCATCAAGTATTTACCTTTTGTGTGTGTTGTCGAGTGGAAATAAAACATCAACTCCCTTATCATTATTAAAGCCCATTTTATGTAAAAATTAGAAAGCATGAGTTTCTTAACACTTCCTATCATTGCCCTGTTATTATGAACTACTGGAATATTGTAGTTTTAGTTTAAAGAGAGGGCTTAGCTTAGGAAACTTCTATTTTTAAGCCGTTATGCTACAGGTTTTTCTTTAAGATATAGATTGATTTTACCTATTATTCTAACTTGTGTGTTTGAAAATCATTACATGTGAGTGGCTTCTCTAGGTGGTCATGATAATGCTCCAAATGATGTGACAAAGGAGATAAATCAGACTAAATGAGGTTTGACCATCCTAAAAGAAGTGACCCATGCAAGAAGTATTGGGACAAAATTTGAAGTTCAATGGAATGTTAAGGGTCAACTAATTAAGAAAAACGGTAAAAAATTGATCAGCTACATTAGAATTGTGGTTCATATGAATGTGCCCATCACTGTAAGTAATTGGTGATAAGTTGGCCAAGCCACGAAGAGTGTGATTTGGGATGAAATAGTAGTAACATACTCTGCCACTTTGTTTATGTTGTTTCTTATATATACATACTCTGACAAGTTGATTTTATTGGTTTGCAGATTTCTTTTGATATTGATCAGAGTCAGATGAGATTTGTACTTAGGACAGCCAGTAAGTCATTACTTTTATTCTGATACATATTCAGTAGTAAATTCTTGAGAGATGCCGATGGGAACATCCTTAAGTGTCCCCTTAAATTATTTCAAACTATGATAATTGAGGAGGCTTGGGATACTTTTACTAGTCGACGTCAAGAGGAGTCTTTTTAGGTAATCATATTTTACAATATATAGTTGTTCATTATAGTGTGCAATAGTATATATTAATTTGATTATTATATCTTTTCATAGAAATTAAGCCAGGAGAACCAAGAAAGAGCAAAGAATAACCTATACTTGTACAGGAAAGGGTGATTGAGATACTCAAGCTTTGAGCAACAGATGATACGTGAATATATATGTCATTTACTTATGAATATATAATGTAATGGAATACTTACACACTAGTGTTTAGTCCTAATACACAGATTAAGTAGGAAGGATTAAAAGTTAGCATAGTATCACATCATATTCTTTAGAAGGCAATTTGAGTCAATAGAAGCGGGCAAAATTGACAATGAACACGTCCTTGAAGTTTGGATTAAATGTGTAAGTATTAACTAATTATTTAAATTTTCAATCATTTTATTTCATTTTTTTATTTTCAATAATATTTGCTTTTTAATTTATATGTCATAGGACGCCTTATCATAGACCTTCGCACAAGGTAATGTGCTCCCAGGGGGCAAGAATTTGATGAAGATGCAGATGATGGGAATGCTGGTAGTGGAAGTTAGCCTCATCTATAAAGACAATTGCACACTGCCCTCTCAGCATCTCCCTGAGATAATTACTTTCTTTTACTAAGTTAACAATTAAGTACTTTCACTACTTATCAATAATTTCTTATGTTATGATTTGTTTAGGGTGAAACAAACTGTCTATTATTGTTAGACACCTCTACTCATTTTGTGGTCACAGAGGGTCGTATGTTTAACATTGTAGGAGACACACTTCACAATGCAATACTTCTGGCTGACCACGTGAAAGCAACGGTTAATATCCCAATGGAAGAGAACGCTGAATTGCTTGTTTTTAGCAAGGACGCAAAAGCGGTAGGACAAGCAATGGGGAGCTTCATTGGTTGGCCCACTAATCTCACTACAGTAACTCCATTAAGACAGGTTTGTTAGTTGACACTTACTTTTAGTTCACATTCTTTATAAATCTTTCTTGATTCCAAATTAAACTAACTCACTTTATTACATAGTCAAAAGGGAAACACTTGAAAATATTGGGACTTAGCAAGGAATCAATCGAAGCCAAAGCCTAACCCTCAAGTTTCAAATAATTACATATTGGCTCTTAAAGCGTTAGTGGAATAAATGTTAAGGGATGATGACATGAAAGTTGTAGATTTTGATAAAGAGATTTACAGTAGAGAAACATAGAATCTGCTTAAACTAGAACTAATAAATGATGTCCTTTAGCATGAGATGATATGGGCCACTGTTATTAACTTATATGCTAAGTACTTCTTCCATTGTACATAAACTATTTTTTACTATGTTTATTTCAGTGTATCATTGATCCGTTTGTTTCTTCATCTCAAGTACTTATACCATACGCCATTGGTCCCTGGCAACCTTACAAGGAGATTCATGTTCATTAATCCTTATGACATAGCCACTTTTACTTCACAAATTCTGCATAGCCAGCTTACAAGTCAATCACAACAAGTAATGGATCTATTCATTGCAAGAGCTGATAATTAGGTGTTATTCTTGGCTCCTTACATGTAAAGGTGAGTTACTTATTGCTGATCTTTTCAATAATGTGTAATTTGAATAATAAATGTTTAATTACAATTAGCTAACATTGGTTAATTGTGTTAGGGCACACTGGATGTTGGTCATCATCAATCCATAAGCTCCGAAGATATATTTCATGGATTCGGTGAATGATAACCCAATGAATCATGTGCAGATGCAGGAGTTATTCAATCAGTAAGCATATGCATTTATTTTCTACGTATTTCTATATATTTGTGTATTTTAATTTCAAAATAGATTCTTATGTTAAATTTTTTTCCACTTGCTTCATCAAGCCATGGTGATGTTCCGCCCAAATTGCAATCTTAAGGTGCTGAAGTAAAAACACCTGCCATGTTATACAAATGGAACAGAGTAAATGTATTTATCAATATTCAGGCAATTATTGAGCACACCATTTCCTAAAGTTTTATATTGAATTTTTATAGTGTCCAAATCAATTAAACAGCATAGATTGTGGATACTATGTAATGAGATTTATGAAGAATATCATCACACATGGATAGTCTACAATCTAGGACATAGTATGTAATTCAGTTCCTTTAAGTGATTGGATAGTTTTCCTTGGCCTCTATGTTTCCTTGTATACAAAAATTTAACCATAGGATGGTGTTGGTTGCTAGTAATTTGTTGTTACTAGTTATATTTAGTGATATTAGTATGTAATTTATTGTTATTAGTTGTAAAGAGAGGGCCTAAGACCTGGTGAATATCTATTTTTAAGCTGTTACTGCTGATTTTTCTTTTATATAAATTTGTTTTAAAATAATATTTTTAAAATTTGACCAAATTCCAGTTATCTAACTTCAAATTGTTCTTATTATATTTCATTTTGTAGTATTTCTCATATTCATATTGCAACGAATATTTTGATTCTCAGATAGATGAACCCAAGGAAGAGTGGTCTCAATATGTGTTCTAACAATGTCTGTTGGTTCAGCATTAGCTTGTGTTAATGTCTAACTTTGTTTTAATTTAATTATTGATTGTAATTGTTCTTTGATTGATTAATACAAAGAAATAAAAGTTTTTTTAATTAAATGACTATAATTGTTCTTTATAATTTTTCTTCTTAAAAGAATAAGAGTTTTTTGATTATTTTGAGTTGTGGAATATTGATAACTAGAATTAAATAAAGAATAGGGATGAATCAAATGCCAAAAGTTACTCTAGGTACATAAATTGTTTGTGAAAAAGAAGAAAAAGTTAGCGGTTCAAAGTAAAAATGCCAATAAATAGGAATTTGTTGGCCGTTTTTAATTAATTGCCAACAAAGGTCTCATATTTTGTTGTATTTAGGTTATAACCACCAACAAAAATAGCGCCTTTTGTTGGCGGTATGTAATTAACCACCAACAAAGGATTCCTTTTTGTTGACAATTTTTAATTAACCACCAACAAAGGCTTCCTCTTTTGTTGGCGGTTACTAACCGCCAACAAAAGCTGATAAGCTTTGTTGGCGATTGCATTATTGGTGGTTACTATTTGCCAATAAATATGAAAAAAATTGCCAATAAAGCCTTCTCTTAGCGTAGTGTTATCCACTTGTTAGAATCTTCTATGTGTCATAAATTTTCCATTTTCACTACTTGTTTTAAAATGTAGAATAATGTATATATATACATGTGCATCCAACAATGATAGATCTCTCTTGTGTCCACTAATTTTTCTTTACTCATTGTTTTTGATAAAGTAATTCAAAAATTCAAAAAATAAAAGGCTTGAATGCTAAGAAATGTATATGAGAAGCAAATGTGATGTGTGTAAAGAAATATGCATTTAATGTTTGCAGAATTCTTCAAGTTAAGTAGGAGCAAGGAAAAAGGAGAGTTAACAATTTTAAGTAATGTCTATTATGACATAATTATTATTCAAAAGTATCTATCCCTTTTTATAACCTTTTAAAATTAGGGGCATAAAATTATTTCCCATATACAAAATCATCTTTCTTCTTTTTCGTTTCTTTTTCTATTTCAAACTTTTCTATGTATTAAATAGGCTTCTCTAATTTTTTTTTTTACAAAGAAACATAAGGGAAAAATATGATTCAAAGAAAGTGTTTAGGTCTAAAAGTCAATTTTCAAACTTAGTTTTATACTCATCCTACTTCTTTCCCTTCAAGTAGGTTTTCAAACTTAGTTTTATACTCATCCTACTTCTTTCCCTTCAAGTAGGCTTCTAGTACACTTTACTCCTACACTTATTCCACCATCTTTGCTCATTTCCCTCTTCAATTTAATTTGAAATTGAATTAAGCTTTAAAACACACATTTTGTTTTTCTATATTATTATATATGTCATTTAAGACCTTTGTACTTTTGAACCTCCTAAACTCAAATAAAAAGATAAAAATTGTATTTTCCTTAAAGAAATGTAAATATAAATTATAATTTAAGAAAAAGAAGTCAAATATATGTGGAAGATAATGAAAAGTTATTTTATATTTTTATAAATTTTATTTTTAATTTTAAATATAAAAAATATTTAATTTTAATTAAAAAATATCTTTATATCTATAAAAAGAGTTCAACCAATTACAGTAAATGCTGCTCTAAAGCATCACCTTCTCTATCCACTTGTCAATAGCTTACATATGTCATGACTTTTCCCTTTTCGGTTATTGTTTTAAAATGTAGAATGGAAAAAAGAAATAATATAAAATATATGTACTCAATGGTGATAGAACTCATTGTTTTAGACAAATTAATTCAAAAATTAAAAAAAAAACCAATAGCTTGAATGGAAGGAAATGTAAAAGAGAAGGCAATGTGGTGTATAAGAAGAAATATGCATTAAATGTCCATAGAATTCTTTAGAAAATTATAAGGAAGGGGAAAATGAAAGTTAAAAATTTTATATTTATTATGACCTTATAATTATTACTTAATAGTATTTATTTCTTTGTATTATTCTTTTAAAGTAGAGGCACAAAAGTCATTTCTCATATCTAAGATCACATTTTTACATTCTATTCCCATTCTTATTCCCAATTTTCTATGTATTGAATGGGCCTCTCTCTCTCTCTCTCTATATATATTTACAAAGTAACATAGAGGAGAAATATAAAGCAAAGAAAATGTTTAGCTTCTAAAGTCAACTTTCAAACTTAGTCTTATACTCATCCCACAATCTCAACGAATTACTATCTTCAAGTAGGCTACGATTACACCTTACTCTTACACCGATCATACCATCTCTACTTATTTCGCTTTTCATTCTTACACCCATCCCACCATTTTAACTTATTTCCTTCTTCAATTTAATTTGCAATTGAATTTAGCTTTTCAACTCTCATTTTGTTTTTCTATATTATTGTGTATGTAATTTAAGAACTTTGTCCTTTTTAATTTGCGAAACTCAAATAAAAGGATAAAAGTTGTATTTTGCATAAAGAAATGTTAATATAAATTATAATATAAGAAAAAAACTAAAATATACATGGAAGATAATGAAAAGTTGTTCCAATTTTTATAAATTTTCCTTCTTAATTTTTTAAACATAAAAATATATAAATTTAATTAAAAGATATATTTTTATCTATAATAGGAGTTCGACCAATTGAAATAAATGCTACTTATTTGGCATATCCACTAATCAATAGCTTCCATATGTCATGACTTTTCCATTTTCGCTAATTGTTTTAAAATGAAAAAAAAAATCAAATAAAAATATATGCATTTTGTAACATCTAAGATTTCTGAAAATTTTCTAAGTCTGTTAGCTATAACTAGGACCTCTGTTAACTATAGCGAATGTACCTATTCATTACAGCGAGTTTTCAACTACCTATAGCGAATGTACTAGTTCGCCATAGCGAAAATGCAGCCTGCTATAACGAGTTCATGAGTCCCATGCAAAATCCAGGAGATTTCTCATAATAGCACACCGTAGCTGGAACAGGGGACGTAGGAGTGATAAGTGCTCGCCATAGTGAGGGGCATTTCCCGCTATAGTGACATTTGTTTCAAAAAAAGCATAGAAAAGTAGAATTTTACTTTTAGGTTCTAGACTTTTCTCTCTCCCTCTAACCAACATATGCTTCATCCAAAAACAAAGAAGAGGGCTAGAGAGAGAGAGAAAGACCAAGAGAAGCTAAGAAAGAATGGAGAACATCAAGGAAAAATGTGAGAAAATGGTAAGAATTCATGGTTTTTTCATTTAGAAACTTAGTTCCTCTCTCTTTGCTCTCTCTTTCCATAGTTTTGGGTGCTTATATGGTTATGTTTTGGGTTTAATTCAGAGGGAGAAGTGTAAGGATTTAAGGAGAAGATTTAAGCAAAAGAAGAACCTTTTGGAAAGAGCTTGATTTAAGGCCAAAGAACTCAAGCTCCATCTCGTTATGGTTATGAGATCGAGAAGGGAAAAAATAAATCAAAAGCGAAGATTTGTGTAGGCTTACAAGGTAGCTCTTCACTCTTGCTTGTTGCATTCTTAGATGTATGATAGTTATTGTATGCTTGTGTGTGCACTTGTATTGTGAGACATGCCATTTGATATTACCTTGATGCAGTAGTACCAATATACTTATGTTATGTGTTGTGAAAATTGCTCTTAAAGGGTGAAGTGGTGCCAAAAATCCCTTATGATGGGTGAAGTGGAGTCAAAAGTTTCTAAGAATGGGTGAGACAAGGTTAAAAGTCTCATAGATGGGTAAGCCAAGTCAAAACTCTCTAGATTAAGGGTGAGGCCAATCCAAAAGTCTCCAAAATAGGGTAAGGCTAGACCAAAAGTTCCTAGAGCTTATTCTTGGCATTGATATGATTTTCATGGCATGTAAATCATGTATTGTATGATTTTTAATAGTTGGATGCCTACTTGCATGCTTTGACATATTTATATGCCTTGATTGCTTCCTGGAATGAGTGTATGAGCTATTGAAATTTCATGAAAATCACCCCCTTTCCTCTCCCATCTTAACATGTTAGGTGGAGCTCAAGGAGACCAAAGTACAAGTCAAGGAACCTAGTTGAGCATACCTAGTTAATTATATTGCTTGTTTTGGTTCTTTTAATGTAAAGAAATGTCAAAATATATATATATATATATATATATATATTATTTCTGACATGTAAACATATGAACAAGTGTAAAAGTATACATATGTGATGTATGAACCATTTGTAGAACCAAAGCAATGAGAATGCAAGTTTTGGGTACTTGGTAGCCCATTCCTAAATGTGTATTCTTGTATGTAGTATAGTGAGTTTCAAGTGCATGATAGTTTGAACCACTTGGGCAATTCATATATGATATATTAGTGGTTTTAAACTTGTCCAAGAGATGCCAAACACTACAAAGGGCCATTAGGACTTAAGAATTGCATTATGAGAAGCAAAATGACTATATTGGTGGGCTGTATCACTTTTTGTCCAAATGAGCTCTCCTTGATTTGAAATTTGGCTTAAATCTAGAGCTTGTTAAGAGCTTTTTAAAAAACTAAAGTGCAAAATATTTAGAGGTCTATAAAATTTTTGACAAATTTTTGAAATTGAAGAATTTTTTAGTTTTGGTCAGTATATTGTGCAATTAGTTCAAAAATAAATATGTGTCATTCATAGGCCAAACGATGTCTAATTGCCATGAAATTTTATAGAAAGAAATTAGACATTCACAGTGACCTACAACATCTAGAAGCACCTCAATTAGAGGTCTGTAGAGGGTGAAATAATTTTCTGAAGCTCTATGTCAGCATTAGAGCTCTATGTCAGCATTAGGGATGCTAGCTGACCTTGGCTACTATTCCATCAGTTTTTGAGGCCTAAGGCTACTGAACTAGTATATGCTTCTTTTTTTTCTATTTAACATCTGTAGCTTTCCAAATTGATATAGAATGCATGGATTGAAATTTTGTGGAATTAATTATGAATTCCCAAAATTTATATTAGTAAGCTATATCAGATTTCTAGACAACTCAATCTCCTTGCCTTTTCTATTGTCAAAGATGGCCTAGGTGAGATTTTAGTGGTTGAGAATTATTTATTAGTGTAAATTTGACATCCAAAGCTTTCTAGAAAGTTATGGTTTGCTTGATTCTCATTTTTTTTAAAATTAATTATAATTTTTCAAAGTTGGATCCAAAAATCTAATTTTTGGGCCCGCGGGAAAATTTGCATTTTTCTGATTTTTGGTTTCATATATGTGGTTTATGGATTGTTTTATGCTATCTATAAGTTGTATGAATGAAGTTTGAGTAGAGAATATGATTGATGGACTCACGAGACCCATAGGGTGAAGGATGACCATTTAAACCTCGACATAATGTATTAAAATACTACAGTTTTACTCTTTTTCTTTAGAATTTTATGGAATCAAGCCTAAGTAGAGATTAGTTAATGTTAACACATTATGGTGTTACACATTTAATGGTGACAAAGCTTTCTTGTGTCCACTTATTTTTCTTTTACTCATTGTTTTAGATAAATTAATTCAAAAATCCAAGAAAAAGAAAAACCTATAGCCTACATGCATGGAAATGTAGAGGAGAAGTAAATGTGATGTATGAAAAGAAATAAGTATTTAATGTTCGTAGAATTCTTCACAATAAGTAAGGGGAAAGGAAAAGCAAACTTAAAAATTTAAAATAATATCTATTATGTCCTTATAACTATTACTCAACAATAGTTTTTTTAAAAGTAAGGATAAAAAAGTTACTTTCCATCCACAAAATCACTTTTTTTTTTTCTATTTCTTTTTTTTATTCCTAATCTTTTGCATACTAAAAAAGTTTATTAGTGTTTTTTTAAAAGAAACATAAAGGAGAAATATGATGCCAAAAAAAAAATGCTTAGCTCCTAAAGTCAATTTTAAAGCTTAATGTTACACTCATACCACCATCTCTACATTTTCGTCTTCAAGTAGGCTACTCTTACACCTTCCTCTTACACCTATCTCATTGTTGCTACTCATTTTGCTTTTCAATTAGGTCACTATTATACCACCATCTCTACTCATTTCCCTTGGCTATTAGGTTACTATTATACCTTACTCTAACACCCATCCCATTACCTCTACCCATTTCCTTCTTCAATTTAATTTGCAATTGAATGAAAAAACACTCATTTTGTTCTCTAGTATTATTATGCATGTCATTTGAGACTTTTGTTCTTTCTAATTTTCCAAACTCAAATGAAAAAATAAAAATTCTATTTTATTTAAAGAAATGCAAATAGAAATTATAATATAAGAAAAAGAAGTTAAAATATATGAAAACGATAAAGAAAAGTTATTTCATTTTTTATAATTTTTCTTTTTAATTTTTAAACTTAAAAATACTTAAATTTAATTAACAAAATATTTTAATATTTGTTAAAGGAGTTTAACTAATTGCAATAATATGCTTTTGATATAAAGGATTGCCCTGCCTATCCACTAGGCTAATCCTTCGATAAGTGGAGGGAAAGGGAAGAATTGAAAATTTTGAGTAATATCTATTATGTCTTTATAATCATTATACAATACCATCTATCTTTTTTTTTATAATGTTTTTAAAATAGGGAAACAAAAGTTATTTTTCACCAATAAAATCACCTTTTTTATTTTTAATTTTTTGTGTACCAAACAGGCCTCTCTATAATTTTTCAAAAGAAACAGCGAAGAAATATGATGAAAAACATTGTTTAACTCTTAAAGTCAATTTTCAAGCTTAGTCTTACACTCATCTCACCATCTTTACTCATTTCTATCTTCAAGTAGGTTACTATTGCACCTTACTCCAACACCTATTCCACCACCTCTACTCTATTTCCTCTTTAATTAGGTTACTATTACACCTTACTCCTACACCCATTCCACCATCTTTACTCATTTCTCTCACCAATTAGGTTACCATTACACCTATTTGACCATCTTTACTCATTTCTTTCTTCAATTTAATTTGCAATTAAATCAAGCTTTACAATTCTCATTTTGTTATTCTATATTATTATATGTGTCTTTTGAGAACTTTGTTGTTTTTAATCTCCCCAGCTCAAATAAAAACATAAAAAATGTGTTTTTATTAAAGAAATGTAAATATAAATTATAATTTAAGAAGAAGAAGTTAAAATATATGAGGATGATAATGAAAAATTATTTCATTTTTTATAATTATTTTTAACTTTTAAGTTTTAAAAATTTAAATTTAATCTAAAAAAATCATTATATCTATAAAAGGAGTTTGACCAATTGTTGCAATAAATGCTACTAATCTAAAGCATCAATTTCCTTACCCACATGCCTAATTCTTTATGGTAAGTGGGGCAAAAAGGAAAAGAAGAGTTAATTTTTTAATATTATCTATTATGTCTTTATAATTATTACTTAACAATATTTATTCCCTTTTATAATATTTTTAAAGTAAGGCCACACAAATTATTTTTCACCTACAAAATTACCTTTTTAATTTTCATTTTAATTTCTATTCCTAACTTTTATATTTCAAATGAGCCTCTCTGTATTATATTACCCAAAAAAAAATAGAAAAAAAACATAGCAGAAAAAAAATGATTTGGCTCCCAAAGTGAATTTTCAAGCTTAGTTTTACACTCGTCCCACCATCTTTACTCTTTTCCGTTTTCAAGTAAGCTACCATTACACCTTACTCTTACATTCATCCCACTAGCTTTACTCATTTTCCTCTTCAATTAGGTAAGTATTACACCTTACTCCTACCATCCCACCATCTTTACTCATTTCCCTTATCAATTAGGTTACTATTACACCTTACTTTTGCACCTATCCTACTATCTCTACTCATTTCCTTCTTCATTTTAATTTACACTTGAATTAAACTTTACAGCTCTCAATTTGATTTTCTATACTATTATATATGTCATTTGAGACCTTTGTTGTTTTTAATCTCCGAAGCTCAAATAAAAAGATAAAAATTGCATTTTTCTTAAAGAAATGTAAATATAAATTATAATTTAAGAAAAAGAAGTTAAAATATAAGATAATGATAATATAAGTTATTTGATTTTATTTTATAATTTTTGTTTTTAATTTTTTAAACTTAAAAATATTTAAATTTAGCTAAAAAATCTTTATATCTATTAAAAGAGTTTGACCAATTATAGTAAATGTCACTAATTTGGAGCATTTCCTTCCCTACCCACTACCTAATTCTTCAACGTAAGTTGGGCAAAAAGACAAAAGGGAGTTAAAAATTTTGACTAATATTTATTATGCTCTTATAATTATTACACAATACTATCTTATCCTTTTTTATAACTTTTTAAAAGTAGAGGAACAAAAGTTATTTCCCACCAACAAAATCACATTTTTCCTTTCTATTTCCTAACTTTTTTGTGTATCAAATGCACCTCTCTATAATTTTTTAAAAGAAACATATAGGAGAAATATGATGTCAAAACAAAATATTTAGCTCATAAAGTCAATTTTCAAGCTTAGTCATACATTCATACCATCATCTCTACACATTTTCGTTTTCAACTAGGCTACTCTTGCACCTTCCTTCTACACCCATCCCACCATCACTACTTATTTCCCTCTTCAATTAAGTTACTATTGCATCCAACATCCATCCCACCATCTCTACTCATTTCCTCTATTAATTTAATTTACAATTTAATTCAACTTTATAATTCTCATTTTGTTTTTCTATACTAATATATATATTATTTGAGACCTTTATTCTTTTTAATCTCCAAAACTTAAATAAAAAGATAAAAATTTTATTTTTTTCAAGAAATGTAAATATAAATTATAATTTAAGAAAAAAAGTTAAAATATATGTCAACAATAATGAAAAGTTATTTCATTTTTTATAATGTCTTTTTAATTTTTTAAACCTAAAAACATTAAGATTTAATTAAAGAAATCTTTATATCTATAAAAGAAATGCAACCAATTGCAATAAAATGCTAGTAATTTAGAGCAATACCTTCCTTACCCACCGAACTAATTATTCATGGTAAGCAGGGCAAAAGGGAAAAGGAGAATTAAAATTTTTGAGTAATGTCTATTATACTCTTATAATCATTACTCAACCATATCTATTTCTTTTTATAGCTTGTTTAAAGTAAGAGATAAAAAAGTTATTTTCCACTTATAAAATGACCTTTTTTCCTTTCTATTTCCTTTACTATTCCTAACTTTTTGTGTGCAAACAAGCTTCTCTGTACTCTTTTACAAAGAAACATTGAGAAGAGATATGATGCCCAAAAAAAAAAATGTTTAGCTCTTAAAGTTAATTTTCAAGCTTAATGTTACACTCATTTCTCCATCGCTACTCAGTTTCATCTTCAAGTAAGCTATTATTACACCTTACTTTTACACCCATCCCACCATCTCTACTTATTTCCCTCACCAATTAGGTTACTATTATATTTTAATCCTACATCCATCCTATCATCTCTACTAATTTCCTTCTTCAATTTAATTTGCAATTGAATTAAATTTTACAACTTTTATTTTGTTTTCCAGTATCATTATCTATGTTATTTGAGACCTTTGTTCATTTTAATTAAAAAAGATCTTTATATCTATAAAAGGAGTTCAATCGATCACAATAAATGCTATTGGTCTAGAGTATTACCTTTCTTATCCTCGCCTTATTCTTCACAATAAGTAGGGTAGATGGGAAAAAGAGAGTTAAAAATTTTGAGTAATATCTATTATATCCTTATAATCATTACTCAATGGTGTCTATCCATTTTTATAATCTTTTTAAAGTAAAGATACAAAAGTTATTTCCCACCCATAAAATCACTTTTTCATTTTCATTTCCTTTTATTTTCCTAACTTTTTATACATTAAATAGCCTTCTTTATTTTTTTTTTTAACAAAGAAACTAACGGAGAAATATGATGCCAAAAAAAAAAAGTTTAGCATTTGAAGTCAATTTTCAAGCTTAGTTTAGCGTCTGAAGTCAATTTTCAAGCTTAGTCTGATACTCATCCCACCATCTCTACTCGTTTTTTGTCTTCAAGTAGGCTATTATTATACCTTATTTCTATACCCATCCCACTATCTCTACTCATTTCCCTCTTTAATTAGGTTACTATTACACTTTATTCCTACACCCATCCCACCATCTCTACTCATTTCCTTCTTCAATTTAATTTGTGATTGAATTAAGCTTTACAACTCTCATTTTGTTCTTCAGTATTATTATATATGTCATTTGAGATCTTTGTTCTTTTTAATTTCCCAAAACAAATAAAAAAATTAAAATTGTATTTTGCTTAAAGAAATAAATTATAATTTAAGAAAAAGAAGTTATAATATATGAGGAAGATAATGGAAAGTTATTTTATTTTTTATAATTTTTCTTTTTAATTTTTTAAACTTAAAAATATTAAATTTAGTTAAAAAATATTTTTTTATTTATAAAAGGAGTTTGACCAATTGCAATAAATGCTACTAATCTAAAGCATTACCTTCCCTACTCACCTACTCACCTACTCACCTGCCTAATTCTTAATGAAAAGTAGGGCAAAAGGCAAAAGAAGAGTTAGAAATTTTGAGTGATGTCTATTATTTCGTTATGATCATGTTTCAATTGTATCTACCTCTTTTTATAACTTTTTTTTAAACAAAGGCGCAAAAGTTATTTTTCATTTATAAAATCACTTTTTTTTTCTTTTCATTTCTTTTTCTATTATTGATTTTTTATATACCAAACAAGCCTCTTTGTATTTGTTTATAGAGGTACATAAAGGAGAAATATGACGCAAAGATAATGTTTAGCTCCTAAAGTCAATTTTCAAGCTTAGTCTTATAGTCATCTCACCATCTTTGCTCATTTCCTTTTTTAAGTAGCTACTATACGCCTAATTCTTACACCCATCCCACCATCTCTACTCATTTTCCTCTTCAATTAGGTTACTACTACACCTCACTTTACACCCTTCCCACCATCTCTACTTTTTTTGTTCTTCAATTTAATTTGCTATTGAATTAAGCTTTACAACTCTAATTTTGTTCTTCTATATTATTATATATGTCATTTGTAACACCATATATTTCTAGCTTCCTTCTTATCATTTCTAAGTCTCACAGATGAATTGCACAAAAGGGAATAAAAAAATGGTATTAAAATAATGCCTTATTTCAGGTTGCGTCGCGTATGCAAGTTCCATTCGGTGTCACGAGGACCATTTGAGCTCATACATGACATTCTCATATTTAATTAGATACATATAACTCATTTACATCACCAAAGTTGGCCCACAACTCTTAGAATTCAAAAGGGAACATCAAATTTACTCTATTATTTTCGGTCAGAATTTCAATTTTTTTTTGTCACAACTTCAAAAATTCATAACTAAATCCACAAAAATCGAAACCCAACAAACTTTACCATTACAGAAAGGTCTGGATGTCTACCCCATGCTAAAAATAAGTTCAGCTCATGAATCATTAAGGGAAGAATATTTGACATCTGAAAAGCTACTGGGGTTGCTACTGTCTAGGCTATTGGTTCAGATTACTAATATGAAGTTTCAAAATTCATAACTAAATCTAGAATCTTGGCCATTCTGAAAAGTTACGCATGTCTACTTTATGAAAAAAAATATGTCCAGGCTATGAAACATAATCATAAAGTGTAACACCATATATTTCTAGCTTGTTTCTTATCATTTCTAAGTCTCACATGATGAATTGCACAAAAGGGAATGGAAAAATGGCATTAAAATAATGCCTTATTTCACATTATGTCGCGTATGAAAATTCCATTCGATGTCACGAGGACCATATGAGCTCATACATCACATTCTTATATTTAATTACATACATACAACTCATTTGCATCACCAAATTTGGTCCACAACTCGTGGAATTCAAAAGGGAACATCAAATTCACTCTATTATTTTCGGCCAGAATTTTAATTTTTTTTGTCACAACTTCGAAAATTCATAACTAAATCCACAAAAATCGAAACCCAACAAACTTTACTATTACAGAAAGCTCTGGATGTCTACCCCATACTAAAAATAAGTTCAACTCATTAATCATTAAGGGGAGAACATTTGACATCTGAAAAACCACTGGGGTCGCTGCTGTCTGGGCTACTAGTTTAGATTACTGATATGAAGTTTCAAAATTTATAACTAAATCTAGAAAAATTGAAATCATGCATTCTTGTCCATTTTGGAAAGCTACGCATGTCTACTTTATGAAAAAAATATGTCCAGGCTATGATATATAACACAAAAAATGTTTGACACCTGAAAAAAGGGCAAAGGTTCAGACAGCTACTGGTACTAATGCAAGTGTCTGCTATAAACTTCGAAAATGTCCAATTAATTCCACAAAAATCCAATCCATGCAAATGATACCAATTTGGAAAGATATGGATGTTAAATTTATGGTAAAAATAGGCTTAGACCAGAGAAAGCATGTTTAGCTACTGAAATTCAATGGAACAATGACTCAGGTCGTGCTGCACTACTGTTGTTGTTCCAGAAATTCAAAAATTTATATCTCTTAGCTCAGACCTCCAAATGAGGTGCTTCTAGTTGCTACAAGTCACTATGAATTCCTACCACGTTTAGCCATTGGACCACTTTTGCCCCTCAGATGACACAATTTCACAACTGACCAAATAAACAGTACTGGTGCAAATCTAAAATTCTGATGCCAATTTTGAAAAATCATAGAAAATTCCACAAACCTCCAAATGACCTGATCTTTAGTTTGATAAAAAGCTCTAGGCAAAATCTAATTGCATGCAAAATTTCATGTCAAGAAGAGGTCATTTGGTCAGACTTTGCCATAGCTCAAGATTATGGCAATTTGGTTCCAATAAATGGGCAATTTTGGTTCAAATGAGCCATTCATTATTCCACACACATTTGAGCAACTTAAAAAGCATAAATATAGCACAAATAAGTCCCTTATAAGACCTGAATCCTCATACAACTCAAATTCACCATGTCACTTCCATATACATACATGCATAAGTGGGCTCCCAAGTGGTCGAAATACACAATTCTATTCATTAAACTCTATTCTTGATACATACACTAACTTTACATAGTTTTACACTTATTCAAAGTGTCATGGCTCAAAAATAACATATACATATATTCTTTGACATTTTAGTACATCAAAACTAGCAAAATGTGCCAAGAGATGGAGATTTAAGCTTCTTGGCCTCCATCCTTTAAATCTTGGACTCCACCTAAATCATATGAGATGAGAGAAAGGAGGAGGTGAGATTCATTGAACCTTAATAGCTCATACACCTCTTCAAGCACATTTTCAAGCCATACAATATGTCAAAGGCACAAGTATGCAATCAATCAATTCATGAAGCATTTCACTTTCACATTTTTGTATCACAAACTCATGTCAAGCATAAGAATGAGCTCTAGGGACTTTTGGTTTGACCTCATCCCATTTCTAAGACTTTTGGATTGCCTCACTCTTGGTTCTTAGGACTTTTGACTTAGCCTCACCCATCCAAGGGACTTTTGGCCTTATCTCACCCATGCCATGAGACTTTTGGCATCTCTTCACCTACATTAAGGGACTTTTGGCATTACCTCACCCTTGTGAGCCATTTTTACAATTCAAAGACATTCAAGAAAGCATATTTGTACCAAAATAGCAACATAGCATCAAGTGGCATGTCCCAAACATACAAATATACACACAAGCACACAATGACATATATGCAACAAGAAAATGAAACAAGAAAAAGTGGAGAGCTACCTTGGTGCAAATTCAAGCCTTACTTTACTTGTTCCTTCTCCTTTTCGGTTCCACAAACACAAGGAGGTGGGGTTGGATTTCTTTGGCCTATTCACAATAAACAACATTTAATTATACTCTTGGAATAACTTCTAACATCCAACTTACTCTTAAGACTACACTTTGTTCTATTTGTCACAATATGGTTCCATTAATGACCTAATGAAGCAACTACCACAAGTAAAATTCTTGGTTCTATTCTCTTGCCATATTTAGACCTCTTGATCTCATTTAAGCTCCTTGAAGCCATACTCACTTTCACAAACCTAGGTCTATGTTGCTTTATAAGGTTACATTATGGAAGCCATTGCCTCATCTCCCAACCTAAGGCTTTTAAATTTTTTCCAAGGGTTTCTCCTATCTTTTTTATCATATAAAATCCCAAATCAAGTTTGAAACTATTTAAAACATCCCCTAGCTATCTCTAAGGGTCTTGACCGATTTATACTTCCATTAAAGACCCATGGAATTTGGGATTTTTCCTTAATGAATGGGGCACTTGGGAGGCTCCTTAGGAGTCTTAGAAACTCGAACAAACACTCACATATAATGGGGAAGTCTTGAATTAACTCAGATTTTAAACTATGTTCAAGCACCCTACACTTTTTCAACTTGAGATTCAATAGCTTTTACTTGCTTCCAATGATAGATTCTTAATCCTTGCACTCCAAAACCTCTAATCCCACCTTGATTTGGACAGAAAACAGCCCCTAAGAATTGGGCTCATGGTGGCCAAATCGTGCAAGAGGAAGGGGGAGGAAGAAGCTATCAAAGAATGGAAGTTTTACCTTATTTTCTTGCTATTTCTTGGTTGCTTTTCACTTTCCTTGGTTGCCTCACTCCAAACACGAATTTTTTTTCTCTATTCTGCCCCCAAAACAGTACCAAATATATCAATAAAACCATAAGAGGAAAAAAGGGAAGGAGGAAAACAACTTTGCTTAAGGAAGAACTAAGAAAATCCATGAATTCCATACCTTTTTCTTAGCCTTTTCTTCCTCCAAAATTCCCTCTCTTTGTTCGCCTAAGACAGCAGCTCCTTTTCTGAGATTTGGGCAGAAGAAAGTTGGTTTAGAGAGGGTGACCACAAAAATTTTTATGTGTGTCCGCAAGTGCACGGGTCAGATCAAGTAGTTCAGTGATAAGTAAAGTATCATTCCCACGAGGAATGACTTGAATGCAATTAGGCAGTGCACAACCTACTTTTATCCACGTTAAACAACCAATTTTGAAATTCTTGACTTTAGAACTAATTTTAAAATAAAGCAAATTGAAAGAAAACTTAGTTGGCAAAGAAAAGTTTGGTAAAATCCAAGGTTTTAAAATTACCTAGAGTCACTAATCCCTTGATGCTTACTAAACTTAATTTCTTGTTTAATTACAATTAATTTTCACCTTGTGGGTTAAGGGATTCAAAAGCTATAACCGTCCGTCGATGTAATTATAACCCTACTCTCCCCTAAAATCTAAGTGTCCTTAGATTTAGGTTCGAGTGCATTAAGTACTATAACCCTCTACAAACCAATTAAGGCAATTAGGTATATTTCTATCCAAATTACAAATTAGATAATTCTAAACTTAATTTATCCAACTCTTAGGTCCAATCAAAATCCCTTTTTCAAGGTCAATTCCAATTACTCAATTCAATTCTAAGAGGTGGCCAATCTCAAAGAAAGCAATAAGCAAGAGAAGGATACACAAGGCTCTAATCATCACAATCAACAATAAAATAAAGATTCAGTTCGCATCAAGTTCATAGTACTCTAGGTAAATAAGAATTTAGCTACACATAGCTAAATCTACAGTAAATCCAGTCAAATACATGGAGAAGATGAAGAGTAATAATGAAAGCAAACAAAGGATTGGACAAGATGCAGAAAGTGGAGTTTCCCCTTTGATTCTTCCTCTTCCTTTTCCCCTCCAAGCTTGAATAGCCTCCAAAGTTCACCCAAAATTGCCTCCCTGGACGTCCAGACTCTTCTTTGCCACAGAATGAATAAACCTTAGCTCCTCCTCCTTCTTTTTTATCTTGAAAAATTAAAACTATGCGTTTCAGGTCCGACCTCGCTATGGCAAGGAATGACTCTCGCTATAGCGAGGTCTCATAAGTTTTCAGGTTTCCGCCGTGCTCGCTACCTCCACGCTATAGCGAGTTTCTTTCTGAAATTTCTATGCAACACGACTTTGCTATTGTGAAGCGTCCCCTTCGCTACGGCGAAAGTGCCATCTCGCTATAGCGAACTGCGGTCTCGCTGTAGCGAGATGACTTGTTCAATCTGCTTTTGCCATTTTCAGTTTCCCTCTCTTATGTTCAACTCTTTCTACATTTTGCTACTTTTCCCTGAAATTGAAATCAAACGTAAAGTGAGGCTTAAACTGATAAAAATATTATAATTACCATACTTTCTTCATTTTATTTGATTGAGTACACTTTTAACCATATTAATCAAGAGAAAAGTATTTTACCTCCCTAATTTAGTGTCAAATATAGTCCTTTTGAATCCTAAATTAGGAGGTTATTAGAGGGAGAGGCAGAACGTGGAGTTAAAAGGGGTATTTAGAAGCTTCTTTGTGCAATTTATTTCTTTTTTTGCCCTTCCATAATGACATTTCTAGTTTAGCTTCTTTTTAACTCCTTTTTTAGAACCGTCTTTTCTATCATAACATTTAGATTCCCAATTTAATATAATGCCTTTGGAATCACTCAAATTAGAGCTAAAACATTCCCGAACGAACTGGTCAAAGTTTGGGTCAACCGACATCGAAAAGAGTATATCGAAGGGGCTTTATCGGTCCCGAGGCTTCCCATAGTTTTTGGGGCCTCTGAGAACTCTGGGCAACTCGAAATTTTCATTTAAAAAGCCCTCCTAGGTGTTTTTCCAAAATTATATTTATTTACGAAAATGCCACTGGCCTTTCAGTAAATTTTTTGAATTACTTCGGCCTCAGTTTTTAGGCAACTCAAGACTCAAACCCTCATTTTCTATTATTTAACATTTTATCCAAATTTTATTTAGTCTTGAATCACTCATCTCAGGAGATTTACTTTTCAAATCGGCCCATTTATGTGTTTTTACAACATACCGAGCGTTACATCATTTGAGACCTCTGTTCTTTTTAATCTCCCAAACTCAAATAAAAGACAAAAATTGTATTTTTCTTTAAGAAAAATAAATTTAAATTATAATTGAAGAAAAAAGCTAAAATATATGTGGAAGATAATGAAAATTTATTCCATTTTTTATAATTTTTTGTTAATTTTTTAAAATTAAAAATATTTAAATTTAATTAAAAAGATATCTTTATAACTATAAAAGGAGTCCAACCAATTATAATAAATGATACTGATTTGAAACATCACCTTACTTATTCACCTATCAGTAGCTTTCATATGTGATGGCTTTTACATTTTCGCCAATTGTTTAAAAATGTAGAATATTAAAAAATATATAAAAATATATGCATTTAATGGTGACCGAGCTCTCTTGTGTCTACTCTTTTTTTTTTTTTTAACTCATTTTTTAGATAAATTAATTCAAAAATCCAAGAAAAAAGAAAAACCAATAGCTTGGATGCAAGGAAACGTAGAGGAGAAGTCAATGTGATGTATGAAATATATATATATATATATATATATATATATATATATATATATATGCATCTAATGTCCGCAGAATTCTTCACGCTTTTGTAATTTTTTTAGAAAGAAACATAGAGGAGAAATATGATGCAAAGTAAATGTTTAACTACTTAAGTCAGTTTTTAATCTTGAATGGAATTTTGTACTATGGAGGGCAATTAGATACTTAGCTTTCGCTTCCCCCTATTCCACTCTTCCATTTTTGTCTTTACCGTGAGTAATTCTTGAATTTTGCCTGATTGGACTCACTTTCCATTTTTTTTTTAACACTGGTGATTCTTTTGTTTTAAATTATTCCTAGTGTCATTATTTTTTGTTGTGATGAGATCTGCCGTTGATGCTGACTTTGGTATTAATAACTTTGAGAATTTAAAATAGGTGGGGCTCACTATATTATGTTAAGACATTATTCACTTGAGGATGGCTTCGTAATTTTCCTGAGATATTATGAAGACTGGCTATTAGTAAATGCATGTAGATACCATCGCTATGTCTGCATATGGATGGGAATCAATTCATGATGGCTTTAAGTCTTTAAAACTGTATTGTAATCACTATAATTGTCCGCAATAGTATGTTTTTCTTATCATCTAAGTTTTATTTTTCTTTTTTCTTTTTTTTAAATTAACTTGCTTGTGAACGTAGCAAATTATTAAACAGAAGGACTAAGGATAGGAATGAGCAATGTTTGTACACCATTAGAAAATATTTATAAAATAAGAAGACAATGCTTAGTAAATTGAAATGATTAATTTTTTTTGGTATATACATAGAAAAATCACAAGATGTTATTGATATATATTTTGCCTTCAACATATGCACATAAATAATATGACTTTAGAGTAACTGAGAAGTCCACACTTAACTTTTAATGACTTTTTATGCCCATTTATGTATATAGTCACACTTTTTATGGTAAATGCACAAGCTTTAACTCACCTCTTGCAGTTCCGTGGTTTAAAGCATCACCAAGGGAAAGAATGATTTGCCTAATTCTTTTCATTTTAACTGAAATCCTTATCTGATATTGGGGAAAAAAATTCATTACAAAAACACACTTGGGTATAGTGTACGGAAATATGACTTCCCTCTTCGGATGCAAAATTTACAATATTCAAGTCTCTTCATTGCTATTGATTCCACTGTATACAGCTTCAACAGATATACACTTTTACACAATAATCAAGATGATTTCTTTCAAAACATTTCTTCTTCAAAGTGATGAAGGGAAGAGGTAAATTATTGCTAAAAGCATCTCTAGTTGCACATGAAAACAAAATTACAAAAGAAGAGCCCACTCCAAAATAGCTTCCATGGGACTTGGCAAGAACTTGTGTTAAGAACTAATGACCTTGGTTCGTAGGAAACCTCGTTTAATAATAATAATAATAATAATAATAATGATGATGATGATGATGATGATGATGATGATGATGATCTGTTTTCAGACTCATCAAATGCACATCTAAGCTAGAAATCATCAATTAAATCAGACAAAAATTGCAGTGTAGAGCAATATGAATCAATGACAAGGCATAAGTTTTTTAGCTAGAAAAAAAAGATATCTTAGGTTTATGTCTTTGAAATTCAATTTTGTAATGAAACTCAAGATGTCGATTGATCAAACAAAAAGGTAAATTAATTAAAGGTGAGGATTTGTTGTTGGATCTTGGACAAGCTAACTAATGCATGGTGGAGGATGAATATCAAATGGCTGCTATGGGTAGAGAGGATCAAGCTATGGCATTCCCATATCTTAACAATGGCCGATAGAGGAGACAAAAAAAAGAGGATAAAATGGCTAAGGGAAAAATTGAATTCTCTCTTTGCTCCTTTAAGAGTGGCTTCTTTACACCTGCTTAGTCACAAAATTCTAATGAGACTACCAAGATCAAAATGCATGAAATGAAGTGCTCCTTAGGGATTTTAGGCTAAGACTGGAGGCAACACTACTTTATGTTGTGGGAGGAACTGCGAATGGCTCTATTCTTTAAGCACTTAAATAGAACTGCAAAGCAGCATAAGGCCATGATGAGCATGTCAAATGGAGATGAACATGGACCATATGCACAAATGAAAGGAAGGTCATGCTAAGGTCATGCCCCCAACTACTCCTTTAACATTCTTAGGTGTTGTGGTTTATGATTTCACAAGTATACGGGTCACTCAAGTAGTAAAACTAATGAGATCAATATTGTTCTCGCCAAAAAAGAAATCAGTTACCAACTATAGGAAATTGTCCTATTATCTAATTAATTAAAATTGATAAATGTAAATTTGAAGCAAAAGATACTTTAAATAAATACTGACTATGAATAACAAGGTTTTGGAATGTAGAATCCTCTCTTTATGTCCTAAACATCACTCAAAATAGACTCTTATGACTAACTTCAATTGGAATAATGGCAATTTCACTAATATGAATGAAATTCTCTCTCGAGATAAATCAATGTGCTCATAGTAAGCCTGTGTCTACTTTCATGATCATACACCTAATACAAACCCATACATACAAGGAATCAATGAAATTAGTTGTAAGTTGCTCAAATGCAATTCATATCTTTATAAAATTGTCATCAAAGTTTAATGCTTTAGTGATCTATACTATAATTGACCTTTTGATCATCTCACAATACATTAAATAAATGATAGCTAGCCATTCATAAAAAAGAGAAAAAGAGTAATAGATTAAACCAATTAAAATAGTTGCAAAACATTCCAAATTCGACTTAGTAAAAAGATTCATCTAAATTCTAGATTAAAAAAAATTGAATTTAACAGTGAAACAATATCTAAATGCTAAAGAGAAAGGTAAGAATGAAACTAATAGTGAACTTAAGTAATTCTTTAGTGCAAATTTTAGATTTGCAGCAAATCCTAGCATTTTCCCTCTAAATCTCTTCTCCCCCCTCTATATTCCTCTATCTCTAGGTTTTCTCCTTGGCATCTTCTATAAAAATTCCAAGCTACCTCACAAGAGGTCTTCATTTTAGTCAAATTTAGGTAGCCCATGTCAAAATAACCAATTTACATGGCTGACTTGTGCTTAACACTAGTTATTCACTTATTGCATAGCTTTTCACATGACCATGTAAATTTACATAGCTTGCTTTTATGTAGCACTAATTTGGTCAAGACTCTCTTATTTTACATGCCTATGCTCACCAACGTAGCTAGTCTTGTTCCTTATTGAATACACTTAATTTCTTGTTAATTTTCTCATGCTTTTCACTTTCACTTGCACCTAATTAACTATATAAAAAGAACATAAAAATTATGTAATCTAGATTTAATTACTAAAATTTATCTTAAGGAAACTATGCATATTTTTCATTCATCATTAGGCTTAGCCCACTTTTACACCCATTCCACCTACACGACCATCCCATCAGTTTAATTTGCAATTTCCCTCCCTTTCTATTCCCTCCACCTTCATCCCCCATGGCTTTACATTCAAATTCTTTCCTCATGCCAATTGCATTAAATGCATGAACAATGCACTTGGTGAAGTTCCTTTTATATATTATATAGATTCTTGTAGTGTATCTCCCTCTATATCTCTTTTCTTATTAATGAAATGTTAACTTATTTGCCACCTAAGATCTTTCATAATTGACAAGGGTAGCTCTCATTTATTTCCAATGTCAATATTTCTAATTCTAGGCATTTTGGGGGAGTTCAAAGTGACATATGAGGTAATTTTGTTAAGAGAAAAAATAGATAAAAGGACATATGCTTTGGAATGTGAAAGTTTAGGACGTAATTTCCAATTTTTAAAGTTCAAGGGACTGTTTACCAGTGATCAAATGTTCAAGAGGGCTTTTTACATTTCTCCTTATATTACTTATACTTTAGTTTGCTGAGATTAATTGTCTCAAAACCCATTGATGAAGATCCCCTTGCCAAAGGATTTTATTAAAGAGTTTGAGTTTTTTTAAAATTTGAGGTCTTAATAGATGAATTATTTCAAATTTGTAATAAATTGGTGAGAATAAATATTGTTGCTAATTTCTGTAATTTCTAAACTTTAGCTCTACTATTTGTATACTTTCCATATTTTATTTGTATAATTGTTTCATATTAAATTAATTATTTTTAAAAAAAAACATTATAATTTATCCTTGTTGTATTATGTTTAAAATATCGTTTTAGAATCATTCAAAACAAAAAATGAATAATTCTCATAGTACAAGGTTCTGAGATATACAATTTTTAATATATATATATATATATATATATATATATATATATATATGAGCTTAATAAATATTGCCATTAAGCAATTATTTTTTGAAATTTAAGATTTAACTCAATCATATATATAATTAAAATTAAATTACATGACTTAAAAAAAAATTATATGACAATATATGATTTACAGTAATATTGATCACTGAATATTGCAAAAGTATCAAAAATGAAATCCTTATTCATTGTTCAGACCAAACATTAGTCGCATGTTAGTTAAACTATACACGTGTATACATACATACATACATACATACATACATACATATGTGTGTGTGTGTATATATATGAGACTCCCTTCTCTTATTGCTTCATTCTTTGCAATTAATTAAGCTTTAATCATGGCTTTTCAAGAGCTCTCCCTCCTTCAGGAAAACATTGCTGCTTTTGCCTTTATCATCCTCTTCATCTTCCTCTTCAATTCACTCCTCAATCATCACTACCAGAGGAAACTCCCCCCTGGGCCAAGAGGGTGGCCTATTGTGGGTGCACTCCCACTTATGGGAGCCATGCCTCATGTCGCCCTCTCAAAAATGGCTAAGAAATATGGATCCATCATGTACCTGAAGATGGGCACCAGCAAAGTGGTTGTGGCCTCCAGCCCGGATGCGGCTCAAGCCTTCCTCAAAACCCTAGACCAGAACTTTGCGAACCGGCCGCCCAACGCTGGCGCGACCCACCTGGCCTATAACTCGCAGGACATGGTGTTCGCAGACTATGGACCAAAGTGGAGGCTGCTGAGGAAGCTCAGCAACCTTCACATGCTCGGTGGAAAGGCTCTTGAGGACTGGGCTCAGGTAGTCGTTTATTTGGACGTTTATTTTGGATATGGCATAATTTTTGTATAGGTTTTAAATATTTGTTATTAATTTTTTTAATAAAAACATGAAAAGCGTTATTTTCTTTTTTTACTTAAAATTATTCATTATAGTGTTCGTAAGAAAAAGTATCACGTAATTTGGTGTTATTGAGGAGTGTAACAACAAATATTTTAATTAAGTCATGTCCTTCAGATATTGGATTAATTAATAATGAACAATGGGTTAGAAATGATATCCGTTCAATACTTGATATTCAATTAAACTTCTGATAAATATTTTCTTATTAACTTAAACTTTCAAGTTAAAGTCTTTCCAAAAAAAATATCAGATTTTCTCTCAGCAAATAATATGGCAAATTTGTCTTCCGTGTTGACTTTCAGGCCACAAGGTTTTCTCATGAAGCATTGAAGCGGTAGACTGAGGATAAAGCCTAAATTTTTGCTAATAATTTAAGAATATAAAGTACCTCATATCCATATGAGTAAATATATCTGATCATGTAAAAATTATATCATACAACACCAACTTTATTTATTGTTTGATTTTTTTTTTGTTAGATTAAAGTTTTTTAAAACACTTTAAAATTATACTAACACTTTAAAATTATATTTTAAAAAATAAATACGAAAATGAAGTGTTTGGGACATTTGCTATCCAACACCCATTGCCATCATCTTAGTTTTCTAATATTTTAATCAATATTTATAATGTCCACATGAAAATGAATAAATTTTTAAAATTAAATTATGAGGAGTTTGTGAATAGCTCAAGCTCTGAAGCTGGAACTCATCCTCACAATTGATTCATCTTCAAAATATTATTTATTATGAATTTCAAGACAATTCTAATATCTAAAAAATGGCCGGGTGCTTGTGAATTGCCATCCCTACAGGTGCGAGCTGAAGAGCTGGGCCACATGGTCCATGCAATGCATCAATCTAGCGAGGTGGGGGAGCCAGTAGTGTTGCCGGAGATGCTGACCTACGCCATGGCCAACATGATAGGCCAAGTGATTCTGAGCCGTCGGGTGTTCGAGACGAAGGGTTCGGAGTCCAATGAGTTCAAGGACATGGTGGTTGAGCTCATGACCACTGCTGGCTACCTCAACGTCGGAGATTTCATACCTTTTCTAGGTTGGTTGGATCTTCAGGGCATTGAGAGAGGGATGAAGCGCTTGCACAAGAGGTTTGATTCCATGCTGACGAGGATGATTCAAGAGCACGTGGCTTCCAGTGATAGGCGTAAGAGTAAACCTGATTTCCTAGATGTTATCATGGCCTACCAAGAAAACAACTTTGATGGAGACAAGCTTACGCTCACCAATGTCAAGGCTCTTCTTTTGGTACGTCTCACAACCTCTTTCTCTATTTCTCAACGTGTCGATGCTGGTTATGGAAAATTTTTTTCGTACAATCTTCGTGTAGTTAGGTTCCATCAGTATTTTAATGGACTCTAATGCTCTAATATTTAGGTAAAAATATCTATTTTGTCCTAAAAATCTAAGATCAGCTTCAATTTTATCTCAAATATTTATTTTATGCTAATTTTATTTCATATGTTTACAAAAATTTTAATTCTTCCTAAATGTCACATCCAATTACTTAAGGGAAATAACTAACCTGATGTACACATGGCTCTATAGATGCACCTATTAATCCAATTAGAAATGTTAAGAAAAAGGCACATGTATGTGGGAAGCAAGTATTGATTAGGTTAATTAGATCAGGGAGTAAAAAAAAAAAATGATGACATTTAAGAGTGACGATGATAACATTAGGTAGTACAATATACATGTAGGAAGTATAATATTTACATCTGCATCCTCTAATGCCTATTTTCAAGCCATGTGTATGACAAGTTAGCTAATTTTATTTAAAAAATTGGATGTCATTAATATTTAAAAAGATATTAATGATAATATGTGTAAACATATAGGATTGAATTGATATAAAATATACATTTGAGATGGGCGAAATTGAAACTAATCTTTTGCGATGAAAAAGTTACTTATATACTTAAAAAATTTTCCGGATTTAGTTCATATATAAAAAAAAAAAAAAATCTCACAATATTATTTGTTAATTAGATCTAATTTTTCTTCTTGGATAAAAAGTTAAGAGATTGTGGAAATTAGTTATACATCAAATTGCACGATGATAATATATTTCATTCCTAATTTATTTTCATATTTTTCAATTACTTGTACTTTTTCCTGTTCTTTTTTTTAAAATTTAATAAGACATTTTAATTTTTCTAATAATATAATCAGCATCCATTATTTTTATTTTACAAGTTCTAACCTTTTTTTTAAGAATTATATTCTTCATTCAAAAGTTTAGGAGTTTATTAATATAATCTCTTATAAAACTTTTTATTTCGAATTATTGGTATATTTTCTTTAATATAGTATTATGTTATTGGTTTCATCAAATTAGATGCAAGTTATAACCTTTTTTTTTATAATCACTTATAATGTTTGTATAAGCTAATTTCATAAATTTGAGTTTTATTTTTAATATAATCAGCCTCTGTAATTTTATTTTACAAATTCTAACTTTTTTTTTAGAATTATATACTTCATTTGAAACTCCAAGCTGTTAAATGAACATATTTCAAAAATTTTATTAGTATAATCTCTTATAACATTTTTTAATTCGAATGATTAGTGTTTTCCTTGAATTAGTATTATGTTGTTGATTTTATCAAATTAGATGCAAGTTATAACACTTGTTTTTTTTTATTGGAAGTTATAACTTTTGTGGGTATTATTAATACACAATTGTAGATAATTCAGCACATACCACCATATGTGTATATATATGTATATGCTAAAAATAATGTTTCATAATTACTTAAATTGTAATGTTTGTATAGGCTAATTTCATAAATTTAAATACAAATTCATGAACGCCAAGCTTAATATAAGCTAGGTGCAAATTGATTTTACAATAATTTTGGATAAAATGTTTTTCACATTAGCATTTATGGCCAATAAAGGTTGGATTAATTAGTGGAATAGACTTAGATACAATTTCTTATATTTTTACTATAAATTCTCCAATAGAAATATGACTTGTGTAAAATATTTTAAAAACCCAGTCATGTAATTGAATTGTAAATTATACATCTTTTATGTGGTTATCAGAGAATTTGATAGTAAATTTATAAAATTTGTGTCTAATTTTTTTATTGAATGGGCCAAATCCAAAGAGTCCTCGGTTTGATTCTTGCTCGTGATCATTAGCAAGCATCTAGGAATTGTGTGCCCGGCCTTAAAGTTCAAATTACTTAATTTTGTAAGCCCTAAATTTTTTCAAAAGCTATATAATTTACAAGCATATATATATATATATTGAAAATTTTAACAAAACACTATTTGATTTGTACTTACAAAAATAAGACTTAATTTTTATCCAATTAGGGCCTTTGTGTTTATATTTGGTGAGTTTAGATCTCAAAATTCTCGCAAAGTGCGTGCTCTCTTGACTCAAGATTTTGTTTCAACCACATTCCTGTTTGTTATTGCAGAACCTATTCACAGCAGGCACAGACACATCCTCAAGCGTCATAGAGTGGGCACTAGCAGAGATGTTGAAGAACCATAGCATCATGAAGAGGGCACAAGAAGAGATGGATCAAGTCATAGGCCACGAACGCCGCCTCCAAGAGTCCGACCTCCCAAACCTCCCTTACCTCCAAGCAATCTGCAAGGAGGCCTACCGGCTGCACCCATCGACTCCGCTGAACCTGCCCCGAGTCTCATTGGAACCGTGCCAGGTCAACGGCTACTTCATCCCGAAGAACACGAGGCTGAGCGTGAACATATGGGCGATAGGGCGGGACCCAAACGTGTGGGAGGATCCGTTAGAGTTCAACCCAGACAGATTTTTGAGTGGGAAGAATGCGAAAATTGATCCTCGTGGGAATAACTTTGAGCTCATTCCTTTCGGTGCTGGGAGGAGGATATGTGCGGGGATGAGGTTGGGGATTGTGATGGTTCAGTTAATTTTGGGGACTTTGGTGCATTCGTTTGATTGGAAGCTTCCAGAGGGAGTTTCGGAGCTGAACATGGAGGAGACCTTTGGACTTGCCTTGCAGAAGAAAGTGCCTCTCACAGCTATGGTTAGCCCTAGGTTGTCCTCTGGTGCTTACATTGCTTCAAGTTAAATATTGGCATGAAGTTCTTAGCAATAGTAGGAAATGGATCCGCGCAGTACTGCATAGGGTCTTATAAGAGAGAGATAGAGAAGCAGTATTGCAGGGATGTGGGAGGATATCAATAGCATATGATAAAGCACATATATATTATGGTTAAGGATATTATTTTTAGTTTAATTTGTAAATTTCTATTTAGACCATCATAAGGCTACATTACCTTGGGGAAGGGAGAGTAACTAATATTAAAATAATGGTGTTTTATGCATCTTTTTTGCATGAATTTCTCCAAATGTCACTGGATATATTATATACGTAGGTATATATTGAAGAAATTCTTATATGCATCTCTTACCGACAAAATTGATAGTTTTGAAATGAAGCTAATCTGAGTCTCAACTATGTTTAAGCCCTAGGTTGCGGTCCAGTGCTTACATTCCTTGAACGTAATTACCAAGGAGTCTCGTCCATACCATATATGGTCAACGGTAATTGAGTATTATGCAAAATTAATTTTTTTCTCTGGGTGATCTAAGGGTAGCTCATTTTAAGAGATAGGTGCATGTATATATTATGCACAAATTGTTTTTGTCCTAGATTGTTACTAGATATATTATACTACATGTGCGGGTAGTAACAATAAAATTTTATGACTTCTTAGTATTGGCCGTATTTGATAGTTGGAATGAGTTTAATGGTTACAAATCTTGCACATCAAATTGATCTTGATTATCAAATATGTCTTGTAAAAAAAGAAATTCTCTTATAAAATTTTCTATTGTAATTATTGTTTAGGGTGGTGCTTAAATAGCCAAAAGCAATTAATTGAGAAGAAAACTTTGGTATACTTTTACATTTTTGTTATTAAGTTCTTCAATCAAAATATAACAAGTATATGATTTTTATATCTCAACATCATATGATTGGATCTTTTAAAACAACTTTTCATCCTCTTTTAAAACAACTTTTTATGCTTGTTAATTTTTTATTAAAAAATATGATAATAAACATATAAATCAGTCTAGTCCATTAGTTAAAAGTATCATATGTTATCTCGCTATTTAAATTTAGGAGGAAATACACAGCTATCATTATTTTGGCCTCCAATATGTAAGATCCTCCTCAATATGCAGAAAATTGTAGTTGACTTTTTTATATATTAATTTCATTGCAATATACTACTTACCATCTAAATTAGACATCAAATCTAATTGAGTCGAACATATAGCTGCAGATGCCTTTCTTCGTATAAGATCATGTGACAAATCTCTTTTATTCCTTCTTATTTAATTAGGTGTCCATCATCGTGGCTTGTGAGTATGAGACTAAAGAGAATAAAAATAAAAATAGGTAATAAATCGGTTTAAAAAAAAAATCAATGTTATGGTAAAAGTTTTATACTGCGCACATGTTCAACTCAATTAAATTTGTTTCATTTATATAAAACGACGTTAACTGCAATGGTGCTAATAAATTCATAAATAATTATAATTTCATAATTTAGTGAACAGGAGGGGGAAGGAGACATTATACTAATAGAAAAATTATGGTGAATATTTGCAATTTTTTTAGTGGGTTGCAAATGGCACCAACTCTGGATGATACTGATCATGACCATCAAATAAATCTTAAAAATTATACTTTTATTTGGAATTTTTTAAAATTAAAATATTTGACAGTGAGATACATATTGATGAGGGGATCTACACTTTTTTTGGGCTCTCCATATATTTGTATTAATATTGTTACTTACATTTTGTATGCAATATTACAATAAAAATGACAAGATTTAGAAGGAAAAGAGAAGGAAGAGTGGCACTCGTGGCGTTGGAAATTAAGAGGTGACCGTACTTGTGAAGTGGTGTTAAACTTTACTCTCTACAGCCATATTAGCCAAAACCATCGAGGTCATCTCAACCTGAGCAGCAACCTTCCAACCACAACTACAACCACAAGCTTACCATTCAACACATCCTATCAACAACCTATTGAAGGGCAAGCTAATCATTCTCCAGATGCACAACCATAAAGGAATTCTTTTAATAGTGCAAGTTTGTTTTCATGTATATTATATAATCGATGATCAAATTATTATACAATGTAATAATGTCTAGTTGTTTTCTTATTTTTACATGCTTAATAACTTCTTGCAGAACATCTAAGAATGGTGGGAAAATAAAGGTTACCATTAATTCCTGATGATATTCTGAGAGTTGTAGGAGATGTGGACCCAAGGAGATCTCAAATTACTATGAAATGGTGATTGGGTCCTGCTCTTTTTAAAAGAGGGCAAAAAAAATATTTAGTTCAAATTATAGAGATTAAACGCTATTGAAGGTGAATGTAATAAGCTATATATATGTGTGTGTGTGTGTGTGTGTGTGTGTGTGTGTGCATATCATTTTTTATTTTATTCATTTATATAACAAATATAGCCAGTAATGTTTGTTTTAGGAAAAATAAGAAATTGATGGTAGATAACTCGAGTGTTGAAATTAAGAATTCTTCTTATCCACAATGCAAAGACCTTATAGATGTTGAAATAGTTGATTGCTTGAACATTACAATAAACTCGCCACTGATGAGGAGAGGTGGACAATCAACAAGGTGACGTTATACACCTGATGACTGGAAGCATCGAGTAGAATACTTTGCTT
This sequence comes from Erythrophleum fordii, assembly GCA_032878935.1. Taxonomy (NCBI): domain Eukaryota; kingdom Viridiplantae; phylum Streptophyta; class Magnoliopsida; order Fabales; family Fabaceae; genus Erythrophleum; species Erythrophleum fordii. The sequence goes on along the minus strand of JAVQMF010000058.1, from coordinate 27,919,542 downwards.
CTGCTAAATTCAAGGTACCATGCTATTAATATTTTGATAATGTCTTTGAATATCGATTGCTTAAATAACTATTAACTTAACTGCTTGTTATAAATGAGAGAAATAAAGCAAATAGTGAAATACATATTACCCGTCTACATTATTTACATCTTATATATATATATATATATATTTTCATGGTCACAAGTGACTTTGTTGTTAAAATATATCGCAGAGAGATCATAGTTCAGCATCATAAATATTGAGCCTTTCAAAGAATTATTTACACTAGTTATACTTTTGTTGAAAAACATGCATGATAACAAAGATATAAGGAATTCTACCTAAAACCTAATGCCATAGGAATTTATTACAGGTAGTTATTTTTTTAAGTATAGATTTCAATTTAGAGATTTTGTCTTCTTAAAGTATAGGTGTTTTCTTCTTCTTCTTTTTTAAATTTGTTTATAATAAACTTGTGATAAGAAAGCTAGTTTTTTTTTTTATCAAAATTAGAGATAAAAGTTTCCATATCAAATTTCATCTCAGTTGAACCTAAACAACGTCGTACATCTGTTTTTAAAATCAGAGATGAAAATTTTCATCTTTAATTTTGTGTCAGATGAATACAAAATAACGTTGTTTGTTTTCGTCCATTTGGAGACAAAGTTTTCCGTCTCAAATTCCATCTCAGTTCAGTGAGCATGACACTATTTGAATTTTTTGAATCAAAGATAGAAAAGTTCATCTCTCATTTTGTGTCAAATAAATACAAAATAATCCCTTATGTTTTTGTCCATATAGAGAGGAAAATTTCCATATCAAATTCTGTCCCAGTTTAGTGAGCACAACTTCACTGATTTTTTGAATTAGAGGCAGAAACTTCTGCCTCTAATTTTGTCAGAGATGGAGCAAAATTCGTCTCCAAGTCCATCTCTGATTCATTCTTATTTTCACAAAATGATGTTGTTTTAATTCCCGGTGACCTTGTTCCCAATTTCTTTCCCCCTTTCTCTCTTAACCATTTTCTCCTTTCTCTTTGTCACAAGCCTTGGTGCTTCCCATTCCTTAGCAGTGGGTGGTTGTCGGTTGTTCCATCGAGTTCAACTATTCGTTGCCATTTCTCAGTCATTGGTGGTTGCCATGTCTCAGCCATGCACATCTTATTCATTCTTTTTTGCAAAATTATATATGGATAACTTCCTTCCCAATTTTGTTTTGTGGCAAGCCTCAATATGTTATTGTGTTGTCTTATATTACTTTATTTCTAGGCCTAATCTGATTTCTTTAAGACTCTCCATCAATTTCTTAATTTGATGCCTTTTATCACTTTAGTTTATGGGCTGTTTATGGCTCAAATTCGAAGTTTTATGTTTAAAACAGATATGCTGTACTTTGTGGGCTACTATGGAACATTTGGACCGGTTATATTAATGCTTCAACAAGTACAAAGGCTCTTGGAAACTTGAAAATGGTGGTGTATTGTTTTGGATATGATTTGGATACTCAAATTGAGAGCTAGAGACTTGAATGACTACTTCTATTTGTGGTCTTGGTATAATTTTTTATGGATAATTTTTTTGTGCTTGGGATACCCTGTGACAAGTTAGTCTTGGAAGCTTGAAAAGAGTCATGTTTGATTTTGTAATATATAAGAGAATCATACTATTAAATCATTGCTTCCTCATGTAACAAAAAAAAGAAAGATGTCAACTGGTGAAACGCAAGTGAAGATGGAAGATAAATACGTATAGCTTGAGATTGACATCGAAGGAAGAAAACATTAAATACTACAACAAAATATACTTTTATCGGCAATTAATCATTTGCCAGTGTATTTGGGGTTGGTAAAAGGCTTAGCGGCAATTGTAACAATGGCTAGTAAAGACCCAATCAAATGCCGTTAAAAGTAAAAGGCTTTTAGCAACAATTATGTAGCGGCAAATGTTATGGTTAGGAAAAAGTATTTTATAATTGGCTAATATTAACCTTTAATGAGCTTCTTTTATTGCCGGTAAAAATAAAAAATTACAGTGGCAATCCTTTATTAGCAATTGTTATTACCACTAAAACTGATTCCATAATCAATTAATACCAACTTTTAATAGCCCTTTTTATTGCCGATAAAAATGAACTTATTGTGGCAATTATAAGTAATATCAACATTTAAACACATTTTTTCATTCTCAGTAAAAGAGGTTTATGGAGGCAATTATATATTAACAATTGTTATAATCATTAAAATTAATTTTACAATTGATTATTTGTATTTTCCCTAAAAAATAATTTAATAATTCTAACAAAAAAATATTATAACTCATTCTATTAAAAAAATTTCATTAATTTTACAATTAAAAGAACAACTACTAGTCATTAATTTCATAGATATTAATAACAAAATACTAAAAAACATACTATAAATCTACTAACTAAATAGTATCATCAAATAGAGTTACAATACAAGATAATAGATATGATCATTTTCAACTCTTGAGCTTGACTACAAAGAATTATTTTGCAGCGAATTAGAAATTATAGTATATGACCTAAAATGATGACAAAAATGTTATTTAAATAAATATTATCAACAAAAACCAAAAACAAAGTGCAAAATCAATCAATAAAAATTCATTTCAAATAACAAACAAAATAAACTACAATTGCATTAACATATTCAAGTGCAAATACAATACCGTGGTTGGTTGTAGTATTTTTATCAATGCAAGGGAATTGAAATGGCATATGTGGTCTTTGTATTACTCTTTCATGGCCACTATTGGCATCAGGGACTTAATAACTATTAAAATGTAAAATAACATAATTGTCTCATGAGTACAAATTTTAAGAATTGAAAATGTCTAAAAACATCACCTATCCAGATGAGTTTCCATTTAAGTTTTGAGGCATAGATAATTCCGCAGGAAAAAATTTACACATAAGTTATCTCATGAAAGTTAATTCATCTTTCATCACATTCATTTTTTTAGCATGTTTCTCCTTTATATCACTCATCTGTTGTTCTAACCTTTGAATTGTCTCATTAGACACACCATATATGGTAAAATCTTTTTGAGAAGATCTATTACCTTATAATAGAAAAGGAGTAGGACCAAGTCCTAAATCTCGGACATGACCACTTGTGTCACTTCCCAACACTTGGAAGTACACATCTCCTTCCCAATCAACACTTCCAATAGTTTATTCATTAGATATTTCAAAAGTGCTTAACTTTTCTTTCACCATATCTTGAGCACAATTAATGATGTCCAAATAATGATTAACATTAACATAAACAAGTAACTACATAAACAACACTTCAACAAGCTATTGAATCTAGAGAAGCTAAATAAAAAGAACATACTAATGAAACTCAAGAAGAAAAAACAAATGCTTAAATACCACTTCAGCAAACCTAAATCTAACCAAAAAATAGTTTTTGGCAAGAAATCATACAATTGTTTTTGTAGACTCCTTATCCAATGGTCTTTCATCTTTACGCTTATGAGTTTCTATAAATATTTTAGCCTGTGTAGGCTCTATCCCATCTTCAGCCTAACGTGATTAAATTTAGAGTAGAAAAATTCTTAATCCAAATGTCATTTATAAATATTATATATAGTAATTAATTATATGTGAATACTTTTTCATCCATTAAACATGTAATGTTTTTATATCCTCTTGTATGAGGCATCTTTTGCTTTGCCTTATTGATACAACATTTAGATAATTTATTTATAGAAACTAAAGAAAAACATTATAAGCCTTCTATAAAATATAAAAACAATGTAACTACTAAATTCATATATGTGTTTAATTTTATTAAGGTGTTCAACATGGATACCTTTGCTTTATCAGAAACCCAATAAAAAACAAAGGCCAATCCATTGGTCCCTTGGTATACGATTAGGCCTATTTTTTAATAAGGCATCTTTGGTCTTATAATTTACCAAATATGTATTCTTCAAATCACATTTATAATCTTTCCATTTCTTCCCTAGTGATTTTTTGACAAATCCTTCATCACGTGTTAGAATTGAAAACTTCTTCTGCAAAAACATAAGCAATAATTACAAACTCGAATCATGTATGACAAAAATAATATGACTATATTAACACTTGTCATACCTTTACAAACTTCACCAATTTTTTCTTCTCATCTTTGGGAAATATTCTCTAATCATTTATGTTTAAAGGTATTAGTTTTAGATTTCTAGCTACAATTCCTATAAAGCTTGCAAGCTTTCGACCCTTTTTTCCTATTGCTTGGTTACAACGATTGAATTGCATAGTAACTATCTTCCTTGGAGGCAAATTCCATATATCTTATAATAGCATAGGCCCATGAACCTTCCTTTCTACCAATAAGTCTAATATGAAAGTATTTAAATGTCATGATTCAGTATATGACAAATTTAAATTTTTAAAGCAATTGTTTATTTCAACAATGTTACTTGATTCATCATTTTGCTCGTCATCAGTACCGATAATACTATTCCTTTTGTCATGAGTTTCAAGTGTTTGGGCTTGAAAGTTATTCTAGCCATGCATTAATTGCTCTATATAAGGTCGCACTTCTTCATCTTGGTATTGTTAGATGACAAATCTAAGACTATTTTTTCTAGTCATGATAATTTTTTACAATTTTCACCCTACAAAATTGTAAAACAAAAGTGTCATAAAATTAAATAAGGAAATTAACATGTTTTCACTATTAATGAAAGAAACTGCCATTATAAGAAATATAAAATGTGACAAAAGAATGAAATATCTTTTAGATATTACCTATTTTATTCAAAATCACTATTATACTTATTGTCATTTCCTCCATCTTCTAGAGGAAGGTTATAAGTTTGGCTTAAATCAATGACTATCCCATCAACACCACTTCTTACCCATTCATTATTATCATGTTCTGAATCACAAATATTTTCTAAGCACCTCAAGTCAGTGGGTTCATATTGCATTGATGACTTTTCTGCTCCCATATCAAAAATTTTGCAAGGTTTAATTAGCATGGAGACAAACCATGTATGATCTTTAGGATCTTGCACAAATATCACTTGTTGTGCTTGGTTTGCAAACACAAAAGGTTCATGACTTTCTTGATCACGAATGTGTATTACATGCGTGAAGTTCACAAGTGTGAAACCTAATTCATCTTTCTTAACTCCTTTACCTTAGGTTACATCAACCAATCATGTTTAAATAAGATAACTTTAAATTCTTCAAAATAATTTAACTCTATAATATCATTCAATCTACCATAATAAGTAATATTTGCTGACTTGGGAACATTATCACTTGTACTTGCATAGTTCTTTGTCTTTGAAACAACCATAACACCACCATTTTGTGTCTCTATGAACTCTTCATATTGTTTTGTTCAAAATCAATACCCATTATTGACATCAAAAGCTTTGAAACTTCTTGCAATGTAACTTAAACCTTGCGCAAGAGCTTTCAAATCATTTTGGATGTCAAATGTGGGGTCCAACTCCTTAACCTAACCAATTAATAATATAAGTACTAAGTTATTAAGCTAAAGTAGATAATGACTAGATCATATTACTTACTTTCTCCTTTAACCATCCATAAAAGGTATCAAAATGCAAGCGATCAATAAGCTAATGTTGTGTAAGGTGATGCTTACGATGTGATCTCTTAATCTCAGCAATATGTTCAATACATATATATAACTCACATAAATCAATATAGTCATCACATATAGTTATATACAATCAATAATATAGAGACAAAGCCCTTCACTATTTATAATTTTCAAGCACATCAGATTCACAATTGAATGACACATATCGATAGGCTTGCAACTATGTTTTCTCATCTATCATAAATGCTTCTATGTTGCCATATGGTTGCCCAATAGTAGGTAAAAGACATCCTTCTTTATCAATATCATGCAGAAGCTTATTTTCATGTTTTCTTGACCAATAAGACCTTAAATATCCACCTTCCATATATCTTGAACAAAATGTTAAACATTCATTTACAAGATACGCTTTTGCTATTGAACCTTTTGGGCATGCACGATTATGAACAAATGATTTTAAAGTAGATAAATACTTGCAATATAGGTTAATGTTAGCAATATAATGCTTTTGTAACTAAGTACAACTTATGATATATAATAAACTTACTTTGATTATTATCACTTCTCAATTGGGTACACCCAACGATAATGTATAGGGCTAGCAATTTTAGCCTCAGTTGCCAAGTGTATTACAAATGTATCATGATTGTAAAAAATGATAGAATGAAGAGTTTCTCCATATGACATAATGTTAGTGCTATTCTTTCCTTAAGTAACTCCAATTCTTCCACTGTAAGCACTTTATTGCAAAGCACTCGCAAGAATGTATATAGTTCAATCAAAACAGTACTCACCTTTGGGTCTATTATCCTTCACAATGCAAGAGGAAGAAGTTCTTGCATTATAACATGGCAATCATGAGTTTTTAATTCACATATTTTTCGTTTATGAATGCAACATGAGATATTATATGTATAAACATGTGAAAACTTAGCATTTTCTAGTACTATGTAAAATAACTTCTTTTCCTCTAAGGACATTGTGAAATAAGTAGGAGGGAGATATGTCCTCCTATTAGCTTGTTGTTGAGGCTATAAGTTTGGTCTTATGTTCATGTCCATCAAGTCTAACTGAGTTTCTAAGTTGTCTTTTGCCTTTTTACCAAGACTTAACAATGTATAAATCAAGTTATCACACACATTTTTTTTCTGTGCATCACATCAAAATTATGGTACACCAAGTTATACTCCTAATAAAGCAAATTTAAAAAAAAATACTCCTTTTTTCCATATATTTTTTATTAACCCACTAACCTCCTCACTCAACTTACCAAGAATGAACTTTATGTCTCTAACTTGATTTAGAACCAATGAACTAGATATTGGACAAGAGGCAGGACTAAATTCCTTCTTCCCATCAAATGACTTTGCATCATTTTGATATTTATGCTCTGGCTTTAAGAAATGTTGATGGCCCATGTAGTAAAATTTTTTTACCATATTTGAGCCTTTTAGATATAGTGCTTATGTTGCAAGAAGGGCATGCAAATTGATTATAAGTGTACCATCCAGATAAAGTACCATATGTTGGAAAATCATTTATAGTCCACATAAGAGCTGCTTGTATCTTAAATGTCTCCTTAGTATAGGCATCACAAGTTTCCAACTCCACATCCCATAATTCCTTCAACTCTTCTATTAAAGGTTCTAGAAGAATATCGATGTTATTTCCAGGCCTTTTTAGTCTAAGAATGAGTAAGGATAGAATGAAAAATTCTTGCTTCATGCACAACCATAACGGACGATTATATGGCGTTAAAATCATTAGCCATGTACTATACACACTTTGCATTGTTCCATATGGATTAAAGCCATCCCTGGCTAATCCTAAGCGAACATTATAAGAATCTTTAGCAAATTCTGGATAGTAAGTGTCAAAACTTCTCCAAGCCTTAGAATTTGTAGGATGCCATAAAACTCCATCTTTATTGCGTTCACCTCATCAGTTTAAAAGTTTTTGATGACATGAATAATTTTTGCAGCATTGGTTTCAAAGGAAAATACCTTAAAACCTTGGGGCTGGAAATTTTTTTTCCTTTCTCCTATCTGTACTTGAATTTGTAATTTGTAAACCTTTCTTATTGGTTTTCCTTCTAGAAGCCCCACAAATTGAGCATTCATCAACATTAAGCCTTTCTTTTCTAAAAAGCATGCAATTATTAGGACAAGCATGGATTTTTTCATACTTTAAACCTAATCCCTGAACTATCTTCTTGGTTTCATAATAAGAATGAGGCAACTTTTTCCCCTTAGGTAATGCATCCTTCAATAGTCCAAGCAAAGCATTAAAAGACTTATTTGTCCACTTGAACAACCTTTTTATATGATAAAGTTGCAATAAAACTGAAAGCTTACTAAATTTCTTGCATCTGAGGTATGGTTGTTCATTTGCATATTTCATTAGTTATTCAAACTTCTCTACCTCCGGATGATGTTGATTTTGTGATGGTGGAGGATTAATTTCTTCTAAGTCTAGCTCCATCTCATCCCTTTCACTAGTATTATTATCCATGAATTTGGTAGAGCTTCCAAAAGCTTCACATATCATTCCTACCATATTATCACCATCCTTAACAACTTCCATGCAAATAGTTTCTTTCATACAATTTGATTTATTAATTGACTCCCCATAACATAACCAAGTATCATATGACAGTATAATACCATTAACCATAAGGTGATCATATGCTGTATCCTGATTTACTTTATAGTGTAGCACATTGATGACTTTGAGAGTTATCCATTAGAGTTTTAGTAGGATTTATTCATTATTTGTAAGTAATTTTTCTAAATCAAAAGTGAAAGAGAGAAATGAAGTTAATTGTGAATAATTATAATTGAGTAGATGTTGTATTAATAGAAAATATTTCTTGTTTCAGAATTATATTCGATGAGGATTTAGAAGTTGTTCCTAAGCTCCAGGCAAAGAAGCGATCGCTTTATCTGAAGATGCGGCCGCTAAATTCGGCGTCAAAACTCTGCGTTTTGATTAATGAGGATACAAAACATGAATTGCAGCTAGGTTTTCATTCATTCTGCGGCAGATGAGGGTTCTGAACGTCCAGGAGGCATTTTTGGGTGGTTTTTAGTGGTTCTTTAAGCTTGGAGGAGTGAAGGAAAAGGAAGAACCCAAAGGGGAGCTGAATTTTCTACATATCTCTCATTCTTTTGTTTGCTTTCTCTGTTTTTCTTCATCTTCTCCATATATTTGATTGGGATTCACTATTAGATTTAGCTATGTGTAGCTAAACTTCTCTTTACCTAGAGCACTATGAACTTGATGTGAATTAAATCTTTGTTTTTCTTGTTGATTGTAATGATTGGAGCTTTGTGTATCCTTCTCTTGCTTAAAGCTTACTTAGGATTGGCCACCTCTTGGATTTGATTTAGGTAATTGGAATTAACCTTGATAAAGGAGTTCTAATTAGACCTAAGAGTTAGATAGATTAAGTTTAGATTTATCTAATTTGTAATTGGGATAGAAATATACCTAATTGCCTTAATTGGTTTGTAGAGGGTTATGGTATTTAATACACTCTAACCTAATTCTAAAAACGCTTAGATTTTAGGGAAGAGTAGGGCTATAATTACATCGACGGATGGTTATAGCTTATGAATCTCTTAACCCACAAGGTGATAATTAATTACAATTAAACAAGAAATTAAGTTCTAGTAAGCATTAAGGGAATAGTGACTCTAGGTAACTTTAAAATCTTGGATTTGTGTCTAAATTTCCCTTGCCAACTAAGTGTTCTTTAAATTGTTTTGTTTTAAAATTAGTTTTAAGTTCATGAATTGCTTAATTGGTAGCTTAATGTGGATGAAAGTGGGTTGTGCATTACCTAATTGCATTTAAGTCATTCTTCGTGGGAACGATACTCATACTTATCACTGAACTACTTGATCCGACCCGTGCACTTGCGGAACACATATAAAATTTTTCGTGGTCAAGTTTTCTGGCGCCGTTGCCGAGGAATGGCTTATATGTTTAGTTAGAAGTGTGTAATCTTTAGTAGTCCTCGATTAAGCATTAGTTAGTTAATTAGTTAGAATTTCTATTCATTTTGTCATTTGCTTTGACTTTTTGTTTGAAATAATCCAGTTGGTTGAATTCTCCTTTATAGGTACCATGGTACATGCTGAGGTAATCCCATACAAAGAAGAAGCGCACAACAAAGAAAATTAGTGATCTTGTGGTGAACTTGAACCTTAAAGAAACTCCTTCTAAAGTTTAAAATTCAGTAAGTGAAGAAATGGCTCAGGAAGGGAATCAAAATCAGTCTATAAAAGACTTTGTGGGCCGTACTATAAAGGGCACTCAATCTAGCATAGTAGTGCTAAACTTTCAAGCTGCTAACTTTGAGTTAAAGCCTATGATGATCTCCATGTTGTAGCTCAATGGACAATTCACTGGTGAGAGGTCTGATGAAGATCCCAACCGTCATATTCTATCATTTTTGGGAGTGTGCGATTCATTCAAGTAGAATGGGGTACCAAGGGATGTTTTGAGACTTAGATTATTCCCACTTTCTCTACAAGGAAAGGCTAAGGAATGGTTATTGACTCTACCGGAGAGTTCAATTGATACTTGGGATAAGCTAGAGGCAAGGTTCAGAGCTCACTTCATTCCAAACAATAGAATAGCAGATGCCCGTCGTGAGCTTATCAACTTTAAGCAAGCTTCAGATGAGCACTTATATGCTGCATGGTAAAGGTACAAGCATTTGCTTCACCAATGGCCAAGCTATGGGATGGATAATTGTGCCATTGTTCAGAATTTCTGCACACATCTAACTCCACAAACTGATATAATGTTGGATGCTATTTTAAATGGGCACTAGGATGAAATGCCTGTAGATGATATTATTCAAGCATTGGACACATTATCCGAACGCTATGTGCAAAGAGGAGGTGACAGAAGGGTAAGTGCTAATATTGCCAATACGCAAGAAGACTCCTCTATTCCAATTACAACTATTATCTCCGCTCTGAACAAGAGATTTGATATGCTAGAATCTCAAGTGCAGTGAAGTCAGCATATGAATGTCTGTTCTACTCAAGTGGCCCCAATTACTTGTGAAAATTGTGGGGATCTACACTCAGTGGATTATTGTCCTTTGGCATCTTCAGAATCAGTTCACTATGTGGGAAACTTTCCAAAGAATCAGAATCCCTACTCTAATAATTACAATCCTGGGTGGCAGAATCATCCAAACTTCTCTTGGAAGCATGGCCCATTACTGAATCAACCAACATCTTCTTCAGGCATTAAGCCTACTCAACTACCAGGTTTTGCTCAACCTGTAAGGCAAAATGCACCTATTCAAGAACCTAAGATGAATTTGGAAGATGCCTTGGCTAAATTCATTAGCATCCAACGTAAGTAAAATGAAGAGCAAGCTCAAGTGAATGCTAGAGTTGACACCTCCTTAAGAAATTTAGAGTTGCAAATGGGTCAATTAGCCTCAGCAATGAATTCATTAAAACAAGGGGGTTGCCAAGTAATACGGTGCCTAATCCTAGAAGAGAAGGCAAGGAAGAGTGTAAGGCTATAACTCTTCGAAGTGGAAAAGTGTTGCCAGATATTCAAGCACCAAGGGTGGTTAGCCACACACCTACATCAAATGCTATTAAAGAGGATGATAAAGGTGAAATTGCTATAGAGGAGAAGAGTGAAGATAAAAGAATAGGAGAAGAACATGTGGATGCATCAGTTGAAAAGAAGAGAAAAGTGAGTAGTGAAGAAGTGAAAAAACATGTGGATGTTGATAAGGGTGAGAAACAAGGAGAAAAACTACAAACATTACCAAGGACAATACCTCCATTACCATTTCCTCAAAGATTTCCAAAAAAGGTGGAAGATAAGCAGTATCAAAAATTCTTGGAAGCATTCAAGCAACTTTATATAAATATTCCTTTTTCAGAAGCTTTGGAGTACATGCCTAAGTATGTCAAGTTTTTAAAAGAGATGCTGAGCAAGAAGAGAAGATTTGGTGAATTTGAAACTATAGCACTTACTGAAGAGTGCAGCAAAATAATCAACCCACGGATTCTAATGAAGTGCAAAGATCTGAGTAGCTTCTCTGTGCCTTGTAAAATAGGTACTCACTTTCAAGGTAAAGCTTTGTGTGATCTTGGAGCCAGTGTAAATCTTATGCCATTATCGATCTTTGAGAAATTGCAACTCGGTGAGGCAAGACCTACTACAATAACTTTGCAATTAGCGGATCGGAGCTTAGCATATCCAAGGGGTATAATTGAAGATGTTTTAGTGAAGGTTGGTGAGTTCATATATCTAGCTAATTTCATTGTTGTAGACTGTGAAGAAGATAAAGATAATCTATTGATTGTTGGCCGTCCATTCTTAGCTATAGCTAGAACTCTTAGTAATGTAGAGAAAGGGCAAATAGTGATGAGATTGAGGGATAAGCAGGTGGTGTTTAACATGGACAAAGTACTAAAATATCCTAGAGATGTTGAAGATTGCCTCAGAGTTTCAGTGATTGATGATTTAGCTTAAGAACAATTTAATACAATGATAGTTCAAGATCATATTGAAGTATTATTAATGGGAGTGGAGCATGAGAAGACTGAAGCTAGTTATGAGGTAGCCCAAGTGCTTAATTTTTCAACCACTTGGGTTAAAAAGCATTAGCAAGTGGAATCTTTAGATTTGGCTTCCCGTTCAGTACCATCTTTTAAGCCTTCAATTGTGCAACCCCCGATTTTGGAGTTAAAACCTCTCCCTAAGCATCTGAAATATGCATATTTAGGAGATTCAGAGACACTTCCTATCATCATTTCTACATCGTTGGACTCTTATCAAGAATAGAGACTAATTGAAGTGCTAAAGAGTCATAAAAAGGCTTTAGGTTGGACACTTGCAGATATCAAAGGGATAGGCCCTTCCATTGTGATGCATAAAATTTTATTAGAGGAAGATCATAAACCATCTATAGAGAATCAGAGGAGGCTTAACCCGATGATAAAGGAAGTTGTCAAGAAAGAAATTATCAAGTGGCTTGATGCCGGAATCATTTATCCAATTTCAGATAGTGCGTGGGTCAGTCCAATACAGTGCGTCCCTAAGAAAGGGGGAATGACAGTTGTGGCGAATGAAAAAGCAGAACTGATTTCTACAAGAACTGTCACTAGATGGCAAGTATGCATGGACTATCGGAAATTAAACACAGCCACTCAAAAAGATCATTTTCCTCCCCCCCTTCATTGACCAAATGCTTGATAGGCTAACGGGGAAGGAATATTTTTGTTTTCTGGATGGTTATTCAGGGTACGACCAAATTTCTATAGCACCTGAAGACCAAGAGAAAATAACTTTTACCTGTCCCTATGGCACTTTTGCTTTCAGGAGAATGCCATTTGGGTTGTGTAACGCACCAGCAACCTTTCAAAGATGCATGACATCAATCTTTTCTGATTTCATTAAAAATATCATGAAGATCTTTATGGATGATTTCTCTGTCTTTAGTGATTCATTTGAAGTTTGTTTGAAGAATCTCTCTAAGGTGCTTAGAAGGTGTGAGGAGGCTGATTTAGTTCTGAACTGGGAAAAATGCCATTTCATGGTGAAAGAAGGAATAGTATTAGGACACAAGGTATCTAAGGAGGGTTTGGAAGTAGATCGGGCCAAAACATCACTGATTGAGAAGTTGCCACCTCCTACCGGTGTCAAAGGAGTATGAAGTTTTCTTGGGCATGTGGGGTTCTATAGAATATTCATTAAAGATTTTTCAAAAATTTCAAAGTCCTTGTGCAAGCTATTAGAAAAGGATACTAAGTTCCTTTTTTATGATGATTGTTTGAAAAGTTTTGAAGAGTTGAAACAGAAGCTAATAACTGCGCCTGTAATAGTTGCTCTGGATTGGTCATTGCCTTTTGAGATCATGTGATGCAAGTGACTATGCAGTAAGAGTTGTTCTTGGATAAAGGCATGATCGAGTTTTTCATCCTATCTACTATGCCAACAGGACATTAGTGGATGTTCAGGTAAATTATTCCACCACTGAAAAAGAAATGCTAGCCATTGTTTTTGCTTTTGAGAAGTTTAAAGCTTATCTGTTGGAAGTTAGAGTTGTAGTACACTCTGATCATGCTGTTATTAAATATTTGTTGAAAAAGAAAGAGTCCAAACCTAGACTGATTAAGTGGGTTTTATTACTTCAAGAGTTTGACTTGCATATAGTGGATAGGAAAGGAAGTAAAAACCTAGTGGCTGATTATCTTTTGAGGTTGGATCATGAGCATGTTAGTAACAATAGGCTTGTGAATGATATTTTTCCTGATGAATGCATTATGGCTGCTAATTTGCTAAATGTACCTTGGTATGCTGATATAGCAAATTATATTGTCTGTGAAGTTTTACCTCCTGAATTAAACATTATCAAAAGAAGAAATTCTTAAATGAGGTCAAGCTTTACATTTGGGATGAGTCTTATTTGTTCAAAAGATGTGTAGATGGAGTTCTTAGGAAGTGTGTTCCTGAGATTGAACAACATGATATTTTGCTTGCATGCCATGCATCACCATTTGAGGGACATTTTAGTGGTCAGAAAACTGCTTTTAAAGTATTGCAATCTGGTTTTTATTGGCCTACATTGTTTAAGGATTCTCACTTTTTTGTTTCTCACTGTGATGCTTGTCAAAGATCCGGTAATATTTCTAAAAGACATGAACTTCCTCAAACTGGTATCTTTGAAGTTGAGTTGTTTGATTTATAGGAAATTGATTTTATGGACCCCTTTATTTCTTCTAGGGGCCAACAATATATCTTAGTGGCAGTTGAGTATGTGAGTAAGTGGGTTAAGGCGGTAGCTTGCCAACATAATGATGCTCAAACAGTGGTGCGATTTATAAAAAAAAAATATTTTTTCTCATTTTGGCACCCTAGAGCTATTATTAGTGATGGTGGAACTAATTTTAATAATCGCTTGTTTAAATCTTTGCTAGAAAAATATGGAGTTCACCGCAAAATGGCTTTAGCTTACCATCCTCAGACCAATGGCCTCTGTGAAGTATCTAATAGGGAGATCAAAAGAATTTTGGAAAAAACAGTGAGTGTTAATAGGAAAGATTGGTCTAATAAGTTAGATGAAGCTTTATAGGCATATAGGACAGCTTACAAAACACCAATTGGTATGTCTCCATATCAATTAGTTTTTGGTAAATCTTGTCATTTACCTTTGGAACTTGAGTATAAAGCTTTTTAGGCCATAAAGAAGTTGAATTTGGATTATAAAGATGCTAGTGAGAAGAGGTTATTGGACCTTAATGAACTTCATGAATTCCGATTGCAAGCTTATGAGAGTTCTAGGTTATATAAGGAAAAGACAAAGATTTTGCATGATAGGAAGATTTTAAAAAGGGATTTGATACCTGGTGATTTAGTGTTATTGTATAACTCTCGTTTGAGGTTGTTTCCAGAAAAGCTTAAATCAAGGTAGTCTGGTCCTTTTAAGGTTGTGTCTACCACTACCTTTGGTGCCATTGAAATTCAAGATGAGAAAAGTGGAGAAACTTTTAAGGTAAATAGCCAACACTTGAAGCATTACCTTGGTGGACCGGTAGACAGGATGAAGGCAAATGTGCAACTCCAAGATTTTTCATAGAAGTGTTAAGATAGTTTGGCTGAAAGACTTTAAACTTAGCACTCTTGGGAGGCAACCCAAGTGTCTTTTGCTTTGTTCATTTCTTAGTTCATTAGCTAGTTTATGTAGGTTTAATTGCTTGTTTTTCTTTTGTAGATGGAGAAAATCTTCTTCCTAAAGAATCTTTCAGTTGATAAGCATGAGGATGGATTGATTCAATGGGCAACAATCTCATAAAAAGAGGGAGTATTTCTTAACCTATTTAATTTTTTTTAATCATGATGTGAAAGTTTACAGTTTGCTAGTGATGAATTATTTTTGTCATATGTTATGAGGGAAAATGTTGATTTATTTAAGGGGAGTTGAATTGAGTAAGGTTTGGTTATGACTTGTTCAAATTTTGTGAAACTTGAAAGAAAAATTCGGATCATTGCTGATATCTGGTTCTGTCATGGTTAGCGATAGCATCTCTGTTTTTAGCGATCGCTAATCTCTGTAGTCAATTTCCCCTATATTTTCCCGAAGTGCTTAATGCGGTAGCATTGTCTTGGGAAAGCGACAGCATATTTTAAGTTTAGTGGGTTAGCTATCGCAAACTCAATTTTAGCGGTCGCTAAAAATGCTGCAGCCTCCTTCCATACATTTTCCTGAATAGCATGATGCGATAGCTTGTTCTGAGCATGTGGCCGCATCTTTTCTTGTGATATCTCTGGTAAAAAAAAAATAAAACAAAAAATAATAAAAATTAAAAAAATATAAATATAAATATAAATATAAAAAAATAATAAAAAATAATATTAATATTAAATAATTTTTTTTTTTAGGTTTTCTCTTTCCCCTTTTCACCATTTTCGTCGTCTTCCCTTTCACCATCCCAGTTGCAATTTCATTGCCTTGTCTGTTGCAACTCTGTCGCCTTGCCAGTCCAATCTTAGTCGCAGTCTCCTCGTCGCTTTCCAGTCACCATTTCCATCACTCCCCCATCACCTTCCACCCGTTGCATTTCCTCGCCTTCCCAGTCCCTTCTTCCAGTTGTTCAGTCTTCGCCTTCATCCTCGCATTTCCGTCGTATTCCATCGATCATTCCAATCTTGCCATTTCCGTCGTCTCCCCCATTGCCTTACCAGTTCTACCTTAGTCACAGTCTCCTCCTTGCTTCCCAGTCACGTTTCCCGTCCTCCATTCCTGCCCGTAGCATCTCAGTCACCATTCCATCACATTCCTCGCCATTTCCAGCGTCTGCATTCCAGTTGTTAGTCGCTTTCTCCGTTGATTTTTCCTCATTTCCAGCATCTCCATTCCAGTCGCAGGCAAGATTCCATTGTGGTGAGTTTATTCCTTTCTCTTCCAACGGTAAGTTCCTGATGCCCTGTTCTTAGTTGTAGTTCAGTTTAGTTTTTGGGTTTTTTGGAATGCATTGTTAGATGTAGCTGGCTTAGGTGCTCAGAATAACATTGTAGTCCTACTGTTTAATGGTGAATTGTTGCTATGTTATAGCTTAATTCTGTCTACATGAAAATAATGCAACATATTTGTTTTTCTGGTTTGTTCATTGGCTAGTTTGTTTGGGCCTTGTTTGATGTCATATCTTTCAATTGGTTGCACCATTTACTGCATGCTTATCATGGAGGTTTGCTTGCTGGTGTTGAAATTTAATTGGTAAAGATTGCATCTTCTCTTTGGTTCTTGTGTTTGGTTTAGTTAGTCTGAAAATTCTGATTAGGATTGTGTTGTTGCCAGGTTGTTGCTTTATATGTGATACCTCTGTTTTGCATTTCACTTTCTGAATTTTTGGGTGTTTCTTCTGCCTCTTATTCTCTGTCCTGTGTATGCAGTCATTTGGTTTGCTCTATTGGTAGCACCCTGCATTCTCTATTTTTCTTATTTTGCAACTATGCCAAGTACAGTTTGTTGCTTTGACTTCTTTTGCTGCTTTAATGTGTTGAAAGGTTTCTACGGTTTGTAATTTAAGTGTGTTTTGTTCATAACCTTAAGTGGAATTAAAGGGTGATCTAGAATTCAATTTAACACTATTGAGCATGCTGGGGGCTATTATTGTTGAGTGGAAGGTCATTTATTTGTGCCAATTTTGTGTTGATGGCTTCTCTTATGTCTTTTCCTACTTCATTTTAACTCAATAGGCACACATACTTCATGCTCTTCACTTTTCGCATATTCTTGCTGAACATTGCTGCAGCAGTTTGGTCTTGTTTAGTTAAATTTATCATTGATGTCAGTCTTCCATCTATCATGCTTGCTGTAATTGATGTTTGAGTCACTCTGTTTAGGTTGCTCTATTCTTCATATATTAATGAGCATGATAAGTTTGAACTATCATTTACTGGCTATGTGTGCTGCATTTCTAGTTTCCATCTATTTTGCAATGTAGTCTTGAATAGTAAGTGTTTTTGTATGAGTTGCTGAAAAGTTTCAAATCTTTTCTACATGTTCTAAAATCTGATTTTTCACTTGCAGCCATGCGTCCAAAAAGATTAGTCACTAAGAAAGATGGGAAAGTGGCTATTTCAGAAACACGACAAATGCCATCTAGAGATTCAACATCTCAGAGCAAACCTACTGCATCCAAGACTTTTTCAAAAACTAAGTATGTTGATCCTGAGGTTCCAAGGAAGAAGCAAGCTAAGAAATCTGTCACTACTTCCAAACGACAAAGGATTGTCCATTCTGAGAGTGACGAAGAAGTAGATATCTCCACAGCATCATATGATCCCACAGCAGCTTGGGGTGCACTCAAGGCAATCAGAAGGTTTGGAAGTGGATGCACAACTGCCAAATGCTAGTGTGGGCATGACTGATAGTGCACAGGAGTACTTCTCAGCTAGGGAGGAGTGATTCTCCTTATGTTGACTATTTTGTGCAAGAGGATTTGATTTTGTCTCTTGTCTTGTTTTTGTTGTTTCTTTCGTTAATTAGTAGTTAGATACTTGTACTTCTGTTTTCTTTTTTTATTTTCTGTAACTTAATGGATGACTGTTTAGGACTTCTTATTATCCTGATGGACGCATGACAGATCTGTGCTTACCTATCTCTTTTGACCTTTATGTCTACAGATGACAGGTTCTAATGCATCTTTGCCTCTCTCCTTCTCTCTTTTCTTTCTTCTCCATACTTTCAGGGAAGTCTCAGTATCTCATCTCTTCTACCTCCTTTGCTTATTGTCATGTTTATTCACATTGAGGACAATGTGTGATTTAAGTGTGGGGGAGAAGTAGAGGTGTTTACTAAAGTTGATTTTTGTGTCTATATATATTAAAGAATGAAGATTGATGAGAAAACAATAGAATGGCTACAGTGTTTTTGAGGATTTAATTGAGTCTTATTTGATTATGGCAATTCTTGTGACGAGTAGTTAAAACTTGAGTGATTTAATTGTAGGAGCTTGGTTAAGTTCTAATATAATTTGATTGTGGTCTTGCTCATGAATTTGTATAATGGGATTGGGGTTGCTGATTAGAAGAGATATATTCCTTTGTGTAAAAAAAAAATTATATATATAATAATGATAGAGATTCTTCTCCTCTAGTGGAAGCTACCTAGTAACCGAGGGCTTTCATCACTAATGTTAGCTCTCGCGTAAAACAGTAGTGGAACCTATGAGCATGCAAAGCACTCTGACTGTGTCACTTTAGTCTGAGTAACCAGGTGGCTTCATTTCAAATGTTGTCATTCGCGTGAAAAGGATTTAAGAGACAAGGAAGGGAAGAAAATCTCTATACAACAAAAAATAAAAATATAAAAAATATATAGTAAAAAAAAATGGTTCTTGTAGAAAGAAATAAAAGAAGTGGATGATCTCTTCTATATTAGAATTTCAAGTCTCATTTTATGAGTGCATAGGTTGGCCTTGCAAATTGTATTAGAAATGTGTAAATTGTGAAGTTAAGTCATGCTTGTTTAGCTTCTTAGTTACACAAGGTTGCTGGATTCAAGTATGAGGGAATTTTAAGCTAGAATTAAATGTTCTAAGATACTGTGTTGTTTTATTGTTTGTTTTGAAAGTATAGATAAGTGAATTTTGCTTGAGGACAGGCAATTGTCTAAGTGTGGGGGAGTGATGACTCCTAATATTTTGTATTACTTATAGTTAATTGGATTTAATTTGGGAGTCATCCATTAGAGTTTTAGTGGGATTTATTCATTATTTGCAAGTAATTTTTCCAAATCAAAAGTGAAAGAGAGAAATGAAGTTAATTATGAATAATTATGATTGAGTAGATGTTGCATTAATAGAAAATATTTCTTGTTTCAGAATTATATTCAATGAGGATTTAGAAGTTGTTCCTAAGCTCCAGGCAAAGAAGCGATCACTTTATCTAAAGATGCGGCCACTAAATTCGGCGTCAAAACTCTGCGTTTTGATTAATGAGGATACAAAACATGAATTGCAGCTAGGTTTTCATTCATTCTACGGCAGAGGAGGGTTCTGAACGTCTAGGAGGCATTTTTGGGTGGTCTTTGGTGGTTCTTTAGGCTTGGAGGAGTGAAGGAAGAGGAAGAACCCAAAGGGGAGCTGAATTTTCTACATATCTCTCATTCCTTTATTTGCTTTCTCTGCTTTTCTTCATCTTCTCCATGTATTTGATTGGGATTCACTGTTAGATTTAGCTATGTGTAGCTAAACTTCTCTTTACCTAGAGCACTATAAACTTGATGTGAATTAGATCTTTGTTTTTCTTGTTGATTGTAATGATTGGAGCTTTGTGTATCCTTCTCTTGCTTAAAGCTTACTTAGGGATTAGCCACCTCTTGGATTTGATTTGGGTAATTGGAATTAACCTTGAAAAAGGAGTTCTAATTGGACCTAAGAGTTGGATAGATTAAGTTTAGATTTATCTAATTTGTAATTGGGATAGAAATATACTTAATTACCTCAATTGGTTTGTAAAAGGTTATGGTATTTAATGCACTCTAACCTAATTCTAAGGACACTTAGATTTTAAGGAAGAGTAGGGCTATAATTATATTGACGGACGATAATAGCTTATGAATCTCTTAACTCACAAGGTGATAATTAATTGCAACTGAACAAAAAATTAAGTTCTAGTAAGCATCAAGGAAATAGTAACTCTAAGTAACTTCAAAATCTTAGATTTGTGTCTAAATTTCCCTTGCCAACCAAGTGTTCTTTAAATTGTTTTGTTTTAAAATTAGTTTTAAGTTCATGAATTGCTTAATTGGTAGCTTAACGTGGATGAAAGTGGGTTGTGCATTGCCTAATTGCATTTAAGTCATTCTTCGTGGGAACGATACTCATACTTATCACTGAACTACTTTATCATTATTTTGCTTCCTTTAAAATAAATAAATATATATATATATATATCAAAATTTAAAAAAAAATAGATGGTTGGGATTGCAATATAATAATAATGATAAATCTAAATCTATTCAACTTAGCAGCATACTGTGTTGCTAGCATATTACTTAAATTGACCAGTGGAGAATTTATATTCTAACATTAAAGGTTACTTTGTAATAAAAATTTATATCTTTAGATTTTTGGAATTGATTATTAGTATGAAGATTTCTCATTCAATCTGTCCATAACCTACAAATGATGTGTTACTATGCTACCTACTAGTCTTTGAATTTAACTTAAAGTTTTAAAATATTAAAGTTAGAAAACATGCATTATTTATGTATACAAATCAAGTAAAAAAAAAAAACCTTTTAACCATATTATACATATTGACAGTCTCTTCAATATCCATTATGCAAACTCAATCCAAGTATCATTAAAGGCATCGAAGAAAGAAATGAGAGTTGAAAACATCTATAGAGTTGATAATTTAATTCCATAAATTCTAAGCTGATAGTCTCTGCTACCTACAATTATATAGGAGTATGAATTCATGGGAAACTTAGTAAACAATTGGCAATGTTCCATGTTTTCTTTGTTTATTTAATTTGTGGCTATCCTTAGGGAATTCTTTGATTATTGTTGTTATTATTATTAAATAATAATATAATTATGAATATCAGTTTTCCAAACTTTTGTCTATCATAGCCACTAATTGTTAGTGTTGGTAATCAGGTTATAGTTATCATTAGTTTGTCATTCTAGAGTTTAACTCTTATCTATTTGTTCATAAATATGTCTTCTTCTCTTCTTTTGTTAACAATACTAATGAGTTTGTTTGTTATTACCCTTTTTTTTCTTTTTCGTGTCTTATTACTAACAGATTACTTATTCCTATCCTTTAGCAACATTGATCTGATCTAAATAGAGTTGAGATGACTGAAGCATACTACTAGGATGAGTTCCCTTCCAGGGTAGAAATTTAGCATATTTTAAGTTCATTTATCTAATAATCCCTCATAAAATCTTATTCTTTGCATCATTTGTGGGTAGTATGTATAAGAAGGTTCTTGTGACTTGCTAAGAATGGAATGGTTTGTCACTGGAAGATTTAATGTAACATCTAAGATTTCTGAAAATTTTTTAACTCTGTTGGCTATAGCCAGGACCTCTGTTGGCTATAGCGAGTGTGCCTGTTTGCTACAGTGAGGAGCCAGTTAGCTATAACGAATGTACCAGTTTGCCATAGCGAAGATGAAGTCTGCTATAGAGAGTTTGTGCATCCCGTACAAAATATAAAGGGTTTCTTACAATAGCGCACGCTATAGTGAAAACAAGGGACCTGGGACTGATAAGTGCTCGCCGTAGCAAGGGGCATTTTCCACTATAGCAAGAATTGATCTAGAAAAAGCATGAAAAAGAGGATTTTAACTTCTTAAAGACCCCATAAGCTTCTTTTTTCTTCTAACCGACGTTTCTTTTGCTTAAGACCAAGGAAGAGCTCATCTAAGAAGGGCACAAAGGAGGAGGAAGGGAGAAGGAAGGAAACCAAGGAAAAGGTGAGAGAAACTTGAGATTTTCATAGCTTTCCTTCTTGGAATTTTGTTCTTCTCTCTTTGCTCTCTCTTTTTATGGTTTTGGTTATTGAATTAGCTCTGTTTTGAGCTTGATTCAGAGGAGGGAGAGTAAAAATTCAAAGGGGACGCTAAGGCAAAAGGAAACACTCTTAAAGAAGGCTTGAATTCAATGTAAATATCTATGTACCTTTGCTTCTTTTTCTTTGCTTCTTGTGTATGTTGGTTCTACCAACTTGAAAGCTTGAGAGAGAGAGGAAGTTCTGACCTAAAACAAGTATGAAACCCATGAATTAGAATGTGGGAAGCTAGAAAATGCAAAGTAAGTAAAACAAAAGCCAGTGAACTTCACGATAGGAACCATAGGGGTTTTTGAACATTTTATACAATCTAATTTTGTCTAAAAATCCACTAACCTTTGTGAGTATTTGTTTGAGTTCTCAAGACCCCTAAGAAGCTTTTTAACTGCCTTTCTCTTCAAGGAAAATTTAGAAGCTTCATTAGACCTTTTATGGAAGCATAGATAAGTATGCTTCTAAAATATGTGGTTGATACTTTGGTTTACTCCAAGAGAGTAATTACATGTTATGTGTTATGTCTAGGCCAAAGAGAGCTCCATCTGGTTGCAATTTTGAGACCGAAAAGGGGAAAGAGAAATTAAAAGAGAAGAATTGTGTTGGCTTGTAGGTAGTTTTTCACTCTTTCTTGTTGCATTTTTAGATGTATGATAGTTATTGTATGCTTGTGTGTGCACTTGTATTGTGAGACATGCCATTTGATATTGCCTTATTGTATTAGTACCAATATGATTATATTTTAGGTTGTGAAAATTGCTTTTAAAGGGTGAGGTGGTGCCAAAAGTCCCTTGTGATTGGTGAGTTAAAGTAAAAAGCCCTTAAGAATTAGTGAGACAAGGCCAAAAATCTCATGGATGAGTAAGGCCAAGTCAAAAGTCCCTAGACCATGGGTAAAACTTATCTAAAAGTTTCCAAAATAAGGTGAGGCTAGACCAAAAGTTCCTAGGGCTTATTCTTAGCATTAATATGATTTTCATGGCATGTAAATCATGTGTTGAATGATTTTTAATAGTTGGATGCCTACTTGTATCTTTGACATGTTTATATGCTTTGATTGCTTCCTTAAATGAGTGCATGAGCTATTTAGATTCCATGAATCTCAACCAATTTTCTCTCCCATCTTAACATGTTACGTGGAACTCAAGGAGACCAAAGTGGAAGTTAAGGAGCTTGAAAAGCTATTTCTTGCCACTTTATATAGTTTTGTATAGCCTTTGATGTAAAGAGACATCAATATTTATATGTACATGTTGTTTTTTAGATGTAAATATTTGGGCAAGTATAAAAGTATGTATAAATGATGTGTAAACCATATATGGAACCAAAGCAATGGAAATATAAGATTTGGTAACTTGGTGGCTTGTATGTAGTAGTGCATTCTTGCCTGTAGTATGGTGAATTTAAGACATGTAATGGGTTAGACCACTTTCTTATATATTATGTTTATACTTTAAAACTTGCCCAAAAGGTGGTAGAGCATTTAAGAAGCCATTTAAACCACTTTTGACCCGTTTAGGTTGTTAAATTTGCTAGATTCGTAAGTTACATCAAGATATGACTAAATGAGCTCCTTTTGATCCGAAATTTGTCATGCATATAGGTCCTACCTAGAGCTTTTTGGAATGCAAAAGTAAATATTATTTGGAGCTCTAGAGAATTTTTGATAAATTTTTAAAGTTGGCAAATTTTGATAAAAATGACATTGTTACTATGCAAATGGTTAGTAGGTTCATCTCTGTCACATGTAAGCCACATGATGTCCAATGGCTATGAAATTTTATAGGAAGAAACTAGATATTCATAGTGACCTATACCAACTAGAAGCATCTCAATTGGAGGTCTGTAGAGAAAGAAATGACTTTCTAAAATTCTGAGTTAGTATTAGGGATGCCAACCAACCTTGGCTATTGTTTCATCAGTTTTCGACACCTAAAGGCTTCTCAAATGGTCTAGCCTTATTTTTTTCCTCTATTTAATATTTGTAGCTTTCCAAATTGGTATAGTTTTCCTAGATTGAGTTTTTTTGGAATTAGTTATGAATTTTTTAAATTTATATCAGAAATGATAGGCAGTCTGACCTTTCAAGATTTTCTATTGTCAAACGTAATCCAAACGATATGATTATGACTTGGAATTATTTTTAGTATAAATTTAACATTTAGAGCTTTCTAGAAATATATGGTTTGCTTGATTCAGATTTTTCTAAAATTAATTTTGATTTTCCAAAATTAGAGCCAAAAATCTGACTTTTGGATCTGTGAGAAAATTTGATTTTTTTGGTTTTTGGCCTTATATCCATGGTTCATGGATTGTTTTATGATATGTATGAGTTGTATGAATGGAGTTTAAGTAAAGAAAGTGATTAATGGATTCAAGGGACCCACAGGGCAAAGTATAAGCATTTAAACCCTGGCATAACGTAATCAAATGCCACAATTTTAGCCATTTTCTTTGGAATTTCATGAAATCAAGCTTAAGTGATGGATAATCGAGGTTAATACATTATGGTGTTACATCCAAAGATGCATATGTGGTTAAGACCAAGGGGTATACATATATCTGAGATTATTTACATCACCAAAAGTAGCAAGCAAGGTCATCTAAAGCATCTTGGCAATATACAAAGGCGAAGCGTGTACAAAGGAACATCTGGAAAATAATACTCTTTCTAGATGGGGTTTTGTGCTAAAATTATCAATTCCATAAATTTGTATTAAAAAGATAGAGCTGCACACTTAAACGAAGAAGCCAATCAATCACTTCTTGGAAAGAGAAACTCCTATCCTCTTGTTGACTAATAACTTTTCTTCTTTTTTTTCCTCTTTTAATTAGTAGATATATTAAATGCTCTTCGCTTATAAATGGTTCTGTCTGCATGTCATTTCCTATATCTTTCCACATATCTTCAAATTTGATTGGGATTAATGAAGGATAATAAGACAAAATAACACCTTGAACAACCTACATATAAATAAAGCTACCAAGACACTTTTTTTCTTATTTAGCTTTGCTTCATTTGACTATGCCATTCACTTCTCAAGACACATGCATGTCCACACTCCACACATACATATAAAAGCATAATGAAGATATCAATGCCTTCATTCATCACTTTGTTCTTGTTCCATACATATATATCTATTTATATATATATGTATAATTATCTAGTTGAAAATACAAAGCATATCCCTTCTTTC
Source organism: Erythrophleum fordii (assembly GCA_032878935.1). NCBI lineage: Eukaryota > Viridiplantae > Streptophyta > Magnoliopsida > Fabales > Fabaceae > Erythrophleum > Erythrophleum fordii. The sequence goes on along the minus strand of JAVQMF010000058.1, from coordinate 27,894,183 downwards.
TTTAAAAAAAAAAAAAGAATAAAAAGAAAACTAAATACATGTTTTGTTCAATCAAATCTAGCACTTTTTCATTATCTTCACTCTTTCTTGCTTTGCATTGCATCAAACATTTAACATGCTATTCATTCCTATTTCACTAATAACTTCTATCAATTTATGTTTTCCGATTGCTAACTATTAAAATCAACCTAAAATTTCTTTTGAGGATGGGGTTTTCATGAAGATATTTTTACTTTTTTTTTCTTTTTTTTTTTATTTTTCTTCTATAGATATTTGTAGGGGTGTGCACCGCCCGAGACAGGCCTGGATTTGTTTCAACCTAAGTCCCAGCGCGCTTTCAACTTCGGGACAAAAAATTTGTTTCTGGCCTAAACTTAGCCCCATTATTATCGGGCCAAGGATGGGTCAATCAAGTTAACAGGTCAATTTTCTTTTTTTTTAATTTTTTAAGAAAAAATTTAAAAATTTTATATTTTTATATTTGCTTAATCATTTTAGGCATATAATACTTTTTTATTATTTTTTTAAAATTTATGCAATGGATATAAAAAAGCATAGGTTCAAGAGAAAAAATAGAAAGATGCATTTTTTAATTTATGCAAATATAATAGTTAAAATTTTAAAAAATATGTATTTTCTAATTTATTTTTCTTACATGAATGTGATAATTATACTTAAAATAGCCCAAATATAGATCTTGACCCTTCTAATTATCTATAATTTATAAAATATTTAAAATTTTTTGGCTAAAATTATAAAAAGACCCTTAAAAAGAATCCTTTTTAATTTAGTTCTTGCTTTTTTATATATAAATATATATATATGTATATACCTCTAGCCGGGCCAAGCCCGATAAAGCCAAAAGATTGTCCCAAAACTCATCCCAACCCAATCTTATTTCAATTTTTTTTTTAATTTTCCTAAGCCGATAGTGCTCAGGCCAACCTTGCACACCCCTAAATATTTATGGTAGTAAAAAAAGATAAGCTCTTCTTCTCTACTATGCTTTCTCACTATCACCCTCTCCTCTGGTTACAAAAATCCAACAACATAGCACAAGAATTATGTATTACAGAAATCTAAAGAGTAATCAAAGAAATAAATTTCCACACATAAAAACACAAGTAATAGCTTCTATTCTATCATATGCATAGAATATTCAAAGGAAAAACCCAATCATGTTGCTCAAACCTGTGATGGCTAGCATAAGAGGAGTCAAGGAAGGCACTAGAGTAGGGACACTGGTCTTCGTGGCAAAAACAAAGAAGACAAAATTTAGAAAACTAAACACAATAGGGTTTTGTGCAAAGAAATTAAATAATTCTATTGTTTCATCATATAGCAATGCAGTCACAAAAATGACCACTCCTCTATAGTAATTAAAGCCTGAAAATATAGAAAGTAGTTTATGATCACAGTTGGTGCTATATGTTGTGTCTAATGATATCACCTCACCAAAATATGCATAATCAATCAACATGCGTTTATTAGTCTAAAAAATATTTGTTATTCGCTCTTCCATATCTATCTAATAAGCATGATAAAAAGATGGATTTGCCATGTACTATTCTTGGAAATATTGTAACAAACATCCAACTTCTCCATAAACCATACTTCTCTACCTTTTAGACTTTAAGTAATTTTTAACATCTAATCGAGTGTAAACGAGGTTAGCTGTTCCTCCAGTGTGTATACTTATCTACTCAAATAAAGATTTTTGTTAAAGCTTGGCATCCTTCACCAAATCTATCTCATATGCTTGAACCTTAATTAACTTATGCTATGAAGATAACATATAAACTATTTCTGGAAGTTAAAACATGTGATTATGCTTCTCAACAAAGATATCGATTTTATATTTTTCATCCTTTAGTGCAACTCCTATTTTTGCTTTACAATTTGTTCTTGTTTCAAGCGGTAGATTATTTAAAGTCCCTTTTGTCCTTTTTCTACTACCCTTCTTTGCAACAGATACATCTATATGAAGTTATAGAATCATCTTTTCTATTCTTGTTGAATGTATGTTTTCTCGCTCCAAAATCAGTTTTCCCAGCATAAGCAATCCAAAACTTCCACATATCCTTCGGGCTATCAAATTCTTTACCTAGTTTAAGGGTCAAATCAATCTCCATATAATGGTCCCTGAAAAAAAAAAAAAAAGGACAAAGTCAGTTGAGTTTAACGACTTTGATAACTCATGGCATCTTTTCAGCTTTAATAACTTAGTCATTAAAACTATTATTATTATTATTATTATTATTATTATTATTATTATTATTATTATTATTATTATTATTTTCTTTGTGATTTACTTAACTTTTACTATTACAGACATGTATTATACAATATTAACATTTTGACAATAAATAACAAGTATGCTAATTCAATTTTCTTCAATAAAATAAATAGCAATTTAAAATTAATTAATTTGTTATAACATTATTTAAGATAAGCTCTATTAAGACCAATTAACCAAACCTAAAGTTTAGCAAGAGAAAATTCTAAAAAAAATTAATAAAATCAAATTGAAAGGAGCTACGAATAGAATGTTAAATATATGATAACCTTGATTCAATTAGTTTTCAATGTGTTAAAAAGAACTACAAACAAAAAATTTAATCAAATAGAAAAGACCAATCGACATTTTAGTGTAACTTCCTTCAGAACTTTGATAACCTTTTTTTGAAATGTTGAATATATGGTGAATGTATATGCAGAAACAGAAAAGAACTACAAATAGAATGTGGTTAAAAGTTTAACTACCTAGCCATTGAATGGCTAGTTTACAATTAATGATAAAATGCAAACATGTTCTATTCTCTACGGGCATAGAAGCAGTTACTTTATTATTAGATTAGATTCTTTGCTAAAAATTGAACGCAATTAATAATCATCAAGATAATAGCCAGTTTAAAAGAAACAATTTAATAACTCATCAAGATAATAGAACCAGTTTAATAACTCATCAAGATAATAGCCAGTTTACAATTAATGATACAATGTAAACATTTCCATGGGGTCATCTTAGGAGCTGTATCTTCTAACCAAAAGAGAAAAAATAAAAAATAAAAATGAATGAAGATGGAACTCCTAAAAATGCTGAAACTTTAAAGTTATTACAAGCGTTGCTCATTAAGTGCCTAACTATGAAGCTTCACACTTGTGTTATTTTGTTGCTAAATGAAGATGGAGAAGAAGCCCATGCCAATGTCCCTTTCCCACTCAACAAAACAGGGCAATTGGCATAGGCAACAACAAATTCATGCCGCTTTAATGGATGGGTATACATGGTTGTAGATGAACAGCCTAGTTCTTCTATAATATGATAGTATTTCAGCTTCCATGAAGCACACCATTTCATTTATATGAAGCTATGCATTTTGTATACAAAGGACACCGTGCTTGTCACTCTGCCAAGTAGAGAATCATATCCGAAAAAGAGATGGAGCATAACATCTAAAAAATGAAGGAGGAATTTTCTCAAAGTGGCAAAATAGGACAAATAAAAGTGGGGGTATTTCAAGTATTAAAGTTTAAAATGAAGGAATAAAATAAGTGTTAGAATTTCTCTATTTTTATAACAAATTATTATGAGAATTAAAAAAATATATAATTATTCTTAATTCTCATAATAATTTATTGTGAAAATTAAACAATTGCAATGCAATTTTTTTAATTCTCTCAATAAATTATCATGAAAATTAAAAAAAAAATTCCTTTTAAATTTCACTATAATTTTTGAAATTTTCATGGTAAATTATTATGAAAATAAAAAATTTTCAAATTTCTTCATTCGTACAATAAAATACCATAAGGATTAAAAAGATTACATGATTTTTTTTATTCTCATGGTAATTAACTTGAGAATCAAACATTGATAAGCAAAATCTGTTACTATTCTCACAACAAATTATAGTAAAGAATATTAAAAAAATTGTAATTTTTTTCTTTTCTCATAATATTTTATCGTGAGAATAGTTAAAAAATTTTCAAGGTTTAGTTCTCTATAATTCTCACAATATTTTTTTCACACAAATTAAAAAATATTTGTTAAATTTTTTTTCTTGAGTGAAAAATTCCCCTAAAATTGTTGGCATCTCATTCCCACTATACCATAGTACTTTTGTCAAGGTATTTCTCTCAAAATTCTCTTAAAAAATTCTCACAAAAAAATTGCAGGAATTATGAAAAACTTGTAAATTATGACAAAGTCAATGAGAAATTTTTAAAAATTTTTTTGCAAGAAAAAACCTAATTTCTTGTAGTGATGGCTGCCTAGCTATTTTATTTTGTAATATCGTTTTATTACAAATTAAATATGATATTAAAAAATAAAACATTGCAATCTATTTTAAAACTATAATGGAATAATGAGGGATGACAAAGGATTATTGGGGGATTCACAATGGCATATTAAGGGATTGGCAAGAGAATGGTGAGGAAGAATTCCACCACGCATGTGTTTCCTTCTTTATTCAATGACGGAATTTTAAGTTTACTAAAGGCATAATGAGGGAATGCCAATAATTTGGTGAGGGGAAGTCCTTTGCTAATCCCTCAACAATTGGTGAGGGAAAAGTACACTATTAAAAAGGATTTTAACAAGGATTTTCATAAGGAAAAATTCCTTGATATTTTGTGAGTGAGGGAATTTAACGACAAATTGGCGAGGGAAATTTCCCTTGATGTTTAACAATGTTGAAATGGCAAGGGAATTTCTCTTCATCGTTCTATCGCTATTCCCTTGTTGCAGTTGTTAGCAAGGGATCTATCTTTTGCGATTTCTCCAATTTTTTGTAATGAACCTCAAAACTTATCGAGAGAAAAACTAATGGAGAACCAACCAAACCAATCGAAATTCAATAACATCAATAAAAACTAAGTTTGGCACTGAATTGGTCAAAAAATGATTTTGGATTTTTTTGGATCTAAATTAGAATTTTAACATTCTATAATAGAAATTTATAATGTTTACTATATCATTCAACCTAACCTATTTCACATAGATTTTTTGTTATATAATTTTTAAGAATGGAAAAGGATTGTAAATATATAAACAAATGAAAAGTTTTTAAGTACATACACCCAACATATTAAAAATAGTTAGATGAAATCAATCACGACATGGTATGTGTAAATACATTTGACACACTTTTTAATTTGACTCATTTATGACATTGTTGCATATCCATTTACAATTAATTTGATTTATCTATCTTTTATAGACCGGATTTACTTAAGAATTTTTCTAACTTTTTTCATTCCTAAGGGAGAAACAATAACATGGAACTTGTTACAATATTTCACGGAAAAGAAAACACCAACCAAACATCTAGCAAATTTTCTCATTCCTCCAAGGTTGTAGTTTATTTTAATTCCTTCACGCCAACCCCCCAATTTGTTTGTTCTCACCTTGACAAACTCCTTCCTTATATCTCCCCTTCTTCTAAATACCAAGAGAGATGATACGATGCATGAGTTTCAATGATCGTTCTTTCACACCCACCAGCTTCTCCAACGAAAGAGAAGTACACAAGGATTAAACATGCTAGATGATGATGACCCTTTTTTGCCATACCTTCCCCCAACAGAGGTTTCTCCCCACCAATACCATATAGATCAAACAAATGAATCACGTCTCTTCTTGCAGGTCATAGCTTCTGGGTTTCCTTTTCGCATCATTGCCACAAACTCTTCATAGTCTATCCTTCCATCCTGCGCACACATAGCAAATTACTTTCCTTGTCACACTAAAATCCATATTGGAATAACAACTTCAAATCTGCAGTATTATATGATTTAAAAGTGTATCATTCAATTCCACGAATTTGTTTAGTTATTACTTAATGACCCTGTGTTATTCTGTCATAAATTCAATAGTAAATTATAGTTTACTCCTTTTGTTTTGGCCCCAAATCAATTTTTTCTCCTTCAGTTTTAAGTGCATATTATTCAATATTTTTGTGATTTATTCAATTACCAATAAACCACCATGTGGTATTTTATATCTAAATTTTAACGCAATATAATCACGGAAACATTAAAACAATAAACAATTTTGTTGTTAATTGTCAGTTTTACTTATGTCTTGAACATTTTCAGAATGTTTTGAGGTTAATTATTGCTAGAATTAGGTAGAAAATTTTAATTTTGAAATGTCAATTTAATCATAATAATAACCTTAAAGAATGACAAATTTGTTCAAATAAAAAGATATAATTTCAACAATGAAATTGTTCGTCATTTTAACTTTTACATGATTAATTCTGTTAAAATTAAAACTTAAAATAATATAATGCAATTAAGTGGTAACAAAACAAATCATATGAGAAGTGAAAAAGGAACTTGAATCACATGGACCAAATTAACTTCAAACCAAATCACAAGAGGTTATAAACCATAACTTACCCTAATTTGAATTGAAAATAATCATGATCAATGTTAAAGTGGTGAATTTCATTGTTGAAAGTATGTTTCATCACTTATACCTAGAACAGTTTCACAATCTTATAGGGCTATATCTAGGATTTTAGATGACATTTTGAAGTTAAAATTGTTAGCTGAATCCCAACAATAGTCTCATAAAATCGGGAGATGTAAGTAAAATAGACTTTTAACAAAGGCATTGCTCACGGTATAAACTATTATTCACTATAACCTGGATGAAATTTTTCACAAAATGGTAAAGTGATAACCAAACAAACATTAACGAGGATTGAACAACACTCTTTAAAAACACCAAAAGGCAAATTAATTTGGATCAAATCATAGTTACGCAGTGAGATTATATGTGTGTGAGTGTGTGTCTGTGTCTGTGTGTGTATGGGTATTCATTGGAGGACTTACATGATCTGAATCAATTTCTGAAATGATTTCTTTGATGTCTCTGCCGTCATGCATGTTGAATTCACGGAGCGCTTGATCTAGTTCTTCAGTGGTAATGAACCTGATTTACGGCATAATAATTAACAATGAGATTGGAACCTTAGTTTTTGGAAGCCAAGTAAAGTTTCTAATTCAATTTAATTATTTAGTTTTGTAATTTCACCCGCTGTTATCTTTATCAAAGTATTGGAAGGCAGTATAAAGATGTTCTTCTCTGTTCATTCGGTTCAACTGCATTGTTGCTGTGATGAACTCATCATAATCTATGAGCCCATTGCCATCTGCATCAGCCTGTGTATAATTTGTAGAAGAAAGAGATATTCTATGTTTAAAAAAAAAAAAAAAAGAGAAGCTGCATTTCTTAAAATGGTGCTTTTTTAAGAAAAAAATCTAATGGAAAAGAAAAAAAAGAAAACAACTTACAGCTTCCAGTAATTGCTTAACTTCTTGTTCAGACAACTTTGTTCCTTGTTTTGCAAGACCTTGCTTGAGCTCTTCTATTGTTATGGTTCCACTGCCATCTGTGTCCATATTCTTGAACATTTCCTTCAATCCCATGATTTCTTCCTCTGAGAGGCAGCCGGCGATGACCTAATCATATGCAGTTTTTTAACCTTTAAGTTGCTTTATTGATACATTTTCATGCATGCAGTATATGCCAGACGCTGATTAACAAAATTAATTATATAGTTGGTAATAAAAAGATAATTTTAATCATAAATAGGCAAATAAACATATTAAACATATTTTTCATTGGATTTCACCTCAAACATAATTACATATCTACTTATGACTGATTTACTTTATCTTTTTTTAGTTGACCAGAGGAGATGATATACCTGATCTACCAAAAGGTCGACCAAACAAACATAAAGACACATAGAGGTGAGCCAAATTGAATAATGTATTTGATTTATCTGTTATTTATAAATTGATCAGTCAGTTTAAAAATTTTTTATAAATCAAATTTACTGAAGAATTTCACATTGGTGAGAATCCTATTAAGGTATTTCAAATAAGAGCTTTGAGCACCAGACAGAATATAAGAATAACTGATAGTATCCAGAGAAAAACGTCTTAATTTGGGGGAAAAAATAGAGCTGAATATTAACATATACCCTTAGAGCTGCTTTCTTGAACTGGTTCATTGCTCTGAACTGTTTCAGCCTGTTGAGCACAGCATTGTCAAGAGGCGTATCAGGTGCTTCTCCATCCTCCTTGATCCATGGATGATCTGTTTAACAAAAGGACCAAAGCAAAACTAGTTCTGTGAAACCCTAAATCTTCTGTTTGCTTTTTTATTATTATTTCAAAATCTGAATGAAATTGAGAGCAAGCAGTTAATATATTGAGAAAAATATATACTCACTTAGAACTTGGTAGGCTGTGATCCTTGCCTTGGGATCTGAATTCAACATTTTCTTCACAAGATCCTTAGCTGATGCTGATATGGACGGCCATGGATCGGTTGAAAAATCTACATGGCCTCGTAAGATGGCATTGAAGATGCCATGCTCAGATTCTGTCAAAACCCAATTTAGAGGGATTTGTTATCGTGCTATATATCTCCTATACATATACACAAACTTTGTAATTTGTTCTTGGTCTTTTTTTTTCGTCTGCTTTTGAGGGAAAAAAAAAATTAGAAGATAAATATGTTGTTCCATTTCTAAGAAATCCAATCCAAGACTTTTCTTGTCCACATAGTTGATTTTGTTAATTAAGCCAACTTTGGTCGGTTTGATTATTTTTAAGGTTAAATTACTGATCTCTAGAGTTCTATTCAATTTATAATTTGATTTATTTAATTTAAAAGTTTGCAATTAAATTTTTAATTTGTTCACCATTATTAAATTTTTATCAGTGCTGCTAATTTCTGCTAACATATACTTGTGCATTTTTATTTTTGGGTAACAAAATTGCGAGAAACATTGCTCTCGCAATTCTGGGTGATGAAGTATTATGGTTAGTCACCCTCCTCACAATGGTGATTCCTAAGATTCAAACCTTTGACCTCCTCCTAGGGTTGTAGGCTGTATACTTAAAATTTTGATATTCTAAATATATATGATTAGTGTCAATAATTGGGCATTATTACAAAGTGATGCCACATCTTACAAGCATGAGAGAAATTTGATGTCAAGTGACTTAGGTGAACTATATTAATGTGAACTATGCATATTTAAACTACTAAAATAACACAAAAGTTTAAGGGGAATACTAAAATTAAAAAAAATTGAAGTGTAGATATTTAATTAAAAAAATTTAAATTATAAAAATTAAATTAAAAATTAACTAAAATTCAAGAGTCTTTGGCACACTACCTTATGGTACTTAAGTTTTAAAGTAATCATTGATGTATCTTGATGGCTTCTTTTTTTTTTGGCCGAACATGTATCTTAATGGCTAGAAACAGAGAATATGAGAATGTGAATATAAACCTGCCCAAAATGGAGGAACACCGCATAGAAGAATGTACAGCATGACACCAATACTCCATATGTCAACCTCCGGCCCATATTTCCTCTTCAATACCTCAGGAGCGATATAATATGCACTACCAACCACATCTTTAAATGTCTCTCCTGGGAAAAGAATTGAAAAAAGAAAAGCTATTAAAAATGGTTCGTGTAAAATTTAACCATGACAATATCTTCCTAACATTTCCCTCTTGCATGTGGATAATTTTGCCCATCACACAACTTGGATTTTGTCATACTTATCACTAAAATTCTTGGATCAAGTTAATTATGACTCCGATTCATCAAACAGGATTAAATTTTAGCCTTTTGCCAAAACAAATGCTTGGGGAGAAATTCGTGTATCACTAGGTGCATGTACACATAATAGTCAAGATCAATTCTATAAATGTATACTTAATACTTCCTAAATATACAAAGTAAATATTAATCATTAAGTATATATGTATCTAATGCATCTCAGAATTTTTCATAGTTAAATTAAGTCAATTATAAATAGACATATAAATATTATTAATAAAATTCATTTCTAGCTAATTTATATCTATTGGCAATTAACTTGATTTATTTATTTTTAATAGATTAATTTTACTTAGGGCTTAATTGGGCGCTTCAAGGAGAGTGAAATAGAGTAAAGTGGAGAGGCAACCCACTCTATTGTTTGGATGGTAACTCAGTCCCCATTATTTGAAAGGTATAATATTATTAATCGAGTAAATTTGAAGGATGAAATTCTAGTGTTAACCTTATTTAAATGGAAAGGAAAGATAGAATGAAAGTAGTGAGAGAGTTAAAAGAAAAAATTTTTGAAAATATAAATAGAAGCCAACCCATACCAAAACTCCCAATTTGGACAGTTTGGATCCTACATTTTCTGCTTAATTGCACTAGGTAAATTCAAAGAAAAATAAAGAAATGAAGGAAAAAAAATCACCCACTTTTTTCTTCTTTCTATCTCTCTTACTACATCCTTTATTAGTTAACAATTTAGAGAGGTTGAAAAAATGGAACGTTGAATCTACCCAAGACATTCAAACAATGCATAGAATATTTAACCCACCCGCCCCACTACCAAGTCTTAACAATTAATCGATATGGACAGAGGTTAAAAATTAGGACAAATTTTAAATATTTATTTTCAGATTTTTCTAATAAAAATATGATAAGTAAATCCATTTTTTACAACTTAATTGGTCCTTCAAAAAATTTAGTCCGCATATTTTCTTTTTTACTGTAGAAACTATAGAAACAAACTTTACCTATTCCTTTTATTATTTTCTTGAATGAATCAAGATGGTTTTTTTTTTTCATTTTTTGTTAGAAGTTCCATGATCATGAAACTAGCAAAAGAACACAGACAATTTAAAAGTAGTAGACTGAGAAAAACCTTCTTTGTAAAAAACGGATAAACCGAAATCCGTGGCCTTGAGGGGCGAATCCTCCTTCTTATTCAACAGCAGAAAATTCTCAGGCTTAAGATCTCTGTGAATAACCCCCATGGAATGGCAAGTATGAACGATCTGAACTATGGTCCTCAACAATGACGCAGCCGCTCGCTCCGTGTAGTGACCCTTCGCTATCATCCGATCGAACAGCTCACCTCCAGCACACAGCTCCATCACCAGATGAACCGAATGCCTATCTTCGTACGCACCCTTCAGCTCCACCACGTTAGGCTGACCTGCCAAATGGTGCATGATCTGCACCTCCCTCCTCACGTCCTCGATATCTTCTTCATTTGCGAGCTTCCTCTTGGCGATTGTCTTGCATGCATACTGTTGCCCTGTGGCCTTGTGCGTGCACAAATAGGTGACTCCGAATTGCCCTCTTCCTAACTCCTTCCCTATGCTGTACGTGGCCTTCACGTCCTCCATTGGCCGTTGGAGAACGGGGCCCTTTGGGCCGGGCTTTGCGGCCTTGGACGGAGGAGGGGAGGGGAGGGGGGATGCTTTGGCAGGTGGCTGGTGGTTGCTGCCGCCACCACCTCCTCCTCCGGAGTTATTGGTGCTGCCTCCTTGTGAGTTGTTGACGGATCCTCCCTTGGCGACCTCGACGCCATCAGTTTCCGCCGGGGCATCGGTGTCGTTGCTCTGAGAGCAACAGTTGCCCATGGTGGGAGGGAGAGATGTGAGGAGGGTGAAAGAGGAGGAGAAATATAGGGCGGAAGGGAATGGCCCAAGGATTGGCAATATTGAGTTTGGGGGGTTGGTGAAAACAGTGTTTTTGGACAATTGTACAACCAAAAAAAAATGTAATGAAAAAAAAATTTATAAAATTGAATAAAAAGAAATCCAAGTGTGTGAAAAATGATAGTATACAGCTTGGAGAGTATATGGAATTAGGAAAGAAGTATACTATTAATAGTGAGAGATTTTAGGAGGGTTAGAGGGTGCCAATGAAAGAGTCATTGTCGTGTCGTTTACGTGGGAAGAGTAGGGTTTATTGAGACAAAGGTGAAGAGGATTTTTCGGAGAAGAAAATAATTAAAACAGACTTTGTTATGATAAGGTTATCATGCATAAATAAGGTAAGAGATTCAACTTGTTACTTGTAATATAACTGCTGATTATCTTCTTGCAGGAAAAATAAGCACTCCTAAACTCTTTACAAGCATGCATACCTATTCAGCGACAAAAATTGATTTATTCCACAAACAGCAGCATTTATTAAGTATCACAAGAATTTCCCTTTTCACATAACCAGATTAAAAATAATTATAGCTAGCTGAGTTGCACGCAATTTTTCCTCAGCAGGATCACACTACAAATGACGTAGTAAACCAGATTTGAATTTTGATTCACCTTTTTTGGAAGCCTTTTAAAATCAGGGTAGTATATCATATTAAAAATGCATCGACTCAAATTGAATACATATTTTATTCAATTGCTTTACTCAGTCAATTGTGCACATAATTTATCGAATCTCAGCCCTATTGCTATCATCGTGATATTGATGAATCTTCTTCAAATTTTCTTTTCTTTCTTTTTCGTTTTTTTTTTGTTTAGTTCTTTTTTTTCGGATTATTCAAACTATCAAAAATTTATTGTTAGGAAATTTCACGCAGAACAAAATTATATTAAAAATAACAATTCCCTGACATTAACATCAAATTTTCAAGTCTTGTGGAACACGCGTACACACAGAGTTGGGTCAATAGCCAGCACCATCTGAAACACGGATTATAGTTATATTTTCATCGGCTCCTTGCACAATCAACTAGTACATCTTTATATATCTAAAAATTTCTTGACTTCAAATGCATCAGCAGTGCCAACCAGCAAGGAAATGAGAATAGACATTGTAGACGATATGAAAAATATAGCCTCGCGTATTCCAATTCTATGATTGGACAGTTCACTACTTGCCTCACAAATTTTTGTTTGAAATCCCAAAAATGACCTACAATAATGACCATCTTTCCCAACAAAATCTTACTATCATGTATAAAAACATGGAATATCATGTACACAGAAAGCTAGGGAGTAGGGAGGAAGGGGGAAAGGGGGAGGGAGGAAGTAATGAATGACAAAAATTCAAGGCAGAAAAAAGTATTAGTAAGTAGGGACCGATGGATCAACCTTTACAGCATATGCATGGATTCCCCCTGATATATTGTACACTCTCTTAAATCCCTAAAACACAAACATTAAAAACAGTCAGAAAGAGAAGTGGAAGCCAATAATTTAGTGTGATATGTGAGTCTCAGTCCAGTAGTGCCTTTCAAAAGATTGAACAGAAAAAATAAATATATCAAAAGTTCAAATTACCAACAACAATAATGAAAAGCAAGAGAAAATTGATAACATTATACAGAAAACACTATATGATAGGAAGTTTGATTCGGAGATTATTGGTGTATACACTGAACAGTAGATACAGAAACTCATCCTGGAACTCCCTTTCTTCAACCAAGAACCATTTTTTAATAGTTGTATACAACATTCTCAACCTTAAGCAACAGAATTACAGAAAAATTTCGCATGCTCCAAATCATAGAATAAAGCAACAATTATGCGTGTGACTTAGGACTCTAGAGTTAGAATAAGTAAACATTAAAAGAAACAAAAAAAGGCACCCTTTAAAGCCAAACTATAAGAAAAATCACCCTACCTGTGACTGCAACCACTTGGCAACCTGCAAGGACCGCATGCCATGATGACACTGCATTTCCAAGGTTTAGTGAATACATCAAAAGATAGCATTGTGCAATGAAACACAGTCTTGTGAGAGACTGCCAATTATTGGATTGCAGGATACCAAGCATTCCTTTTAATCGCAATACTCAACAAAACCTTGAAGTTGATCAAACTTGATATAATTGAATATAAAATATAATTAAACAAGACATCATCTACTGGCAGTTGACTTAGAAAATGGTCAATACCAGGCATCATCGACTGGCAGTTGACTAAGAAAATGGTCAATACCCGTGCTTGCAATAAACAAATGGGAAGAAAAACCTTTAGAAATTCATAGTCTAACTAAAACTGATGAAAATGATAAGGGAATTAAAGCTGGCATGTGACATAGCAATCAAGGACAAATATAGCAAAAGACTCCAAGCTCATCCTAAAACTAATATCAGATGAGCCATATGCCATATTAATTCTCATTTCTCAAGGACATTATACAGATTCCAGGACTAAACTGCTTGCTACACATACATTTTTTACAAAAGTTCAGAGAAGATAAGTAAACTGTAGGGGTTTTTTTATGCAGATGTCTGGGTCTATGCTTGCATGCCCTTGTGTCAGCACTCATATTGGTAATAAAAAGTAGAAATTGAGATGGAATGAGAATGTGGAACAACAAAGGGTAGGATATTTTCCTATGGGAACTGATACTTGTACACTTCTAATACTTCACTTTTGCAGCATTTATTTAAAATAAGAAATTAATTAATTGAAGTAGCATTGTAAAATATAAATAACATGCGAGATAAGGTAGGTCTAAGAATAGTGTGCAAATAGCACTTCAATAGGATTTTACATCATGTGAAGGAAAAGAAAACTGAGTGTAATACATCAAAATAATCCTCCACTCTCTTAGAGAACTAAATTTAAAAAAAAAAAAATACAATAAAGGAAGAGCCTCGTTAGCTGAGCTAAGTTTCCTCTTAGACAGTTACTATCCCCGTTTGTGAAACATTCAATTGCCAAAGAATTCCTTTTTTAGGGGGAAAATTGTTTGGTATTCTAGCGCATTCCTCTTTGCCTCATTTGAATTCATGTTGATGATGCTACCAGGTAAACCGGAGATCTGATTATGAACTTAAGACAACACATAGAAGATGATTCAGTGCCTATGTTGTATAGGCAGGGGTACCGGTACAGGTGGTGGTAATATTTCCAAAATATAGGGTACAAGTATGGCAATATATACTAAATAAATAAATAATATCTTATGAGATATGACAATTCTTACAAGAAGGAAAATAGATAATGAACCTTTCATGATAAAAAATCAATCAAAATAGTTATATGAGTTTCTTAACTGAATCTTAAAGTTCATATAATTTTGATAAAGCCAACACAATAATATATAATATCAAAGTATAAATTAGTTTTTCTTATAATTGTTGAGATAATAATATTTAATTTCAGATCTTTAAGATTAAGAGTTAAAACTTCATAGGCACACTTACAATTTATCCAATATGTAATGAAAGAGAACTTCTTTTAAAGGAGATATTATATGATACTTATTTGGGAGTAGCCAAAAAGGTATGGATACTGCTTGAATTTAGAAGTACCCATGCTTCGTAGTTCAGTGTAAGAAACTAGATTTTTATTGTATCCAGTACATACTTCACTGTGAAAACATGATGAAAGCAAAACAGATTCAAAAAAGAAAGAGCAGTGAAGTTAATCTTTGAAAGAGAAAATAAAGCCAATGAGGTGGGAATTATTTGACACTGGAGATAAAAAAGAGTCAAAAAAACATCATACTGGACAAGACTATACTGCTGATGTGCAAAAGGAAGAAAAGCTACATCTTCATAAATCACTTAACAGGAAGAGACCATCATTTCTTGCCAAACGCCCAAATGTTAGAACATCATTGGGTTGCTATTATGGAAAGGAAGGAAGGAACATATGAAACAAAATTACTTACAATCTCCATGTTCTAAAAAGGAATTCAACTTTAAATTGGAAATTCAATTTAAAGAATAATTTTAAAAAATAGTACTACAAGGCTGGTTTCCCAGCGTCCTCTTGGGAAACACATCTTCAGGTAGATAAGTTGTACTCACCAAAACATATGTATCCTTGCGAGGATCAAATGTAGTTGTGATCTCAGGTCCCCAAGTTCCAAATTGTCTGAGGGGAAGAAACTTAAAACCTGGCAAAGATGCTTTCGTCCTGTGTAAAAGGAATGTATCAAGTAGTGGTAGAAAAACAGAAATAAGCTACTATAGTAAAGAGAACAACCCGATAGGAGGACATTGAGAAAACTAAAGTAAGAATGAGAAAAATAGACACAGCAAAGTGGAAGAGCTTCCACATGAATATCTCATACAGTCAAATTAGGAGTAGATGCACCACTTTGTTTTCCATGAGATGCTAAAATAGCATTAATGTCAAAATGCTCTCAATACTTTCAGTTGAAGAACACATACCCCTTTTATTTTCTTTTTTTTTAATGAAACTTACTGCCTTATCACTTTATTATCATCACTCAATTTGATTGTTTACAAATATTAACCAAATGCAATCATGAAAGCATATATTTTAATGATTCCCAAAACCAGTTAGAGTTGAACGAAATAAGAGCATACACTTCATCAGGCTCTCGAACATCAATCAATTGTGCCTCCTGCATGAAGTTGGGATCTTGGATTTTTGCATGAAGTTCATCAGGTTGAATGTCTTGAAGAATAGATTCTTCCCTAGAGGAAAATTAGCCAATATACAAGGCATAAATACATTATGCTCACTGAGACTAAACATCCAGAGCTTATTCTCCAGTTGTATATCCAATATAGAAATATATGCTTGAAGTTGAACATACCTTTCAGATAAAACCTGAAGCAGGTGCCATCCAAATTTTGTTTTACACCTCACAACTTTGTTTAAAGGTGCATTAAACGCAGCCTCCTCAAATTCAGGAACCTATCATAATTTCAACATCATACATCTGTTCAATCACAATGATAAAAGAAATGCAAAATTGACTTTTATGATGAAAAGAATTTGTAGTTTTTTGTTTGAATGCTAGATGAACACTGCAAATTCTTTTCTTTAGAGAATCAAATGGCAAGAAATGATAAACAGTTATAAGAAAAATGAAACAAATAATTCATTTTTGTAAGCATAAAATTTAGTATCAAGAGTCTTACAAGAAAAAAGGGTTCAGAAGCAGTAAAGCAGTAGGTAAATAATGATGCTAAAGCATACAATAGATATTTTACATCAATCAAAATATCAGAGGTAAGACATCCTCACTTTTATAGATTAGATGAAAAAGGTGTATGTAACCACATTGTACCCTCTAATCCATCAAAGGTCCATCAGAAAACCTCATCATCATATCATTGGCAGTACAACATTTTTCAGAAGTAAATAAATACAACCTTTCAAAGAATATTGCCAAAGCAGTACAGAACTGAACTTTTCAAAGTCCCAAAGTATTTATCTTCTCTCTCTCCTCCCAAAATCATGATAAAGTCAGCAAAATTCAGCCATAGTCAGTGTGTAAGCATACTGTTCAGTATTTACCAAAAATAATGTGCTTCACCTTCACAAGCACCAGTTTATGAAACAAAACTAAAATTCTATGCTCAACTTCTCAGTGATAGAGTTATCTACTTCTTCATTAAATTTGATAAAACAATCTTCAGCAGATAGATCACATATGAGAACGTCAGTTCTAAATTTTATTATTTGCTATGCTCAGCATCTGAGTGATGAGGTTACCAGATGTTATGCAATACTTATGAAAAGCTCATCTTAGATATTTTAGAGGATCATAGGTTGTAGCATTGACAGGGCATAAGAGTTCATTCTCTCATGTTTACCATTAATGCTCCCTCTGCATGAAAACTGAGTGAGAGAACAAAAATCAAATTCTCTAAGCATTTTTTTAAACGGTTAAAGATATATTCTTGGTTCTAGTAAAATGAGATAATTAGCAAAGATTTCAGACGATGTAACTCAAGGATGTGATGTACACCAACCTGTAACCGCTCATAAAGTAACAGACAAATAATAAATAGCTATGCAAAGACATTGCATTAATACTTAAAAAAAGATTTAAAACAAAGTTCTATGTGAGCAATTTACCATTTCCCCCTTTCTCACCCACCCAAGCATTCCTCCTTCTTCTTTGGATGGGCAAATTGAGTATTCCACAGCAAGATCACTCAAGTCTTCACCTGAACATGTATGGATATAGCAGCAAAGAACTAGAAAGTTAAACAGCAGAAAAATATTTTCCAAATTGTAACTTTCAATTTTATAACCTATAAAATATACTGATAGAGCCAAAAAGTTCACTATTTTGTCCTTTTTTTTTTTTTTCTAAACAACCATCTATCAGATTTTCACGCACTCTTTCTGAAATGTTCAATAATTTAATTGAATTCTGATTTCCATAGACGTAACAGCATACATTCTAACCTGATGAGATTCTCTGCTGAAGATCCAATAGGAGCTTCTGGTCATCTTCTTTAATAAGCAAATGTTGCACCAAGATCTCCCTAGCACTTTCAGCACTACTGCTGGTGCTACATGAGGCTGACAGAGTGTAGATTTGGAAATTCTTCATTAGAAAGTATGAATATTGTGTAATAATCTGTCCCAAAGTGTTTTAAATATATGTATACAGAACACAGTTTTACTGGCAGCCAATTACAACCGTCGCCAATGGCAAACATAGTTTACCCCACTCCTTGAAAATATAAAAGAGAAACTGTAAACACTTCAGAGTCACGCTCACTATGCCCTCTTGCAGCATATGATTCCCAATTATCAGTTCAAAAATTGCATCATCCAAATGATGATAACAATTTCTCAGAAAACAAACAGCTTCAACTTTGATGTTGTTCAACGAAAACTAAGATGACCCTATAATTTTACGTTAATAGTCAGATTGCGGATTTCCAACTTGCAGAAAATGGAGAAGAAACAAATGAAACCAAGATGCAAAATCCACCAATACTCGGAAATGAAATCATGAAGTAATTCTATGGTTTTAGAAGGATTAATACCTGTTACCTGGGAGGGCGGAAACCCTATTATAGGAAGCACTTGCTTGAAATTGAACGAAGTGAAAGGATGCGAAGAAGGGTGAAAAGTATCGGGAAAAAACCTCCGAGATGGAGGACAAGTGAAGAAGGCGTGAAGATTGGAAGGAGAAGAGATGGTAAAAGTGGGAATCAAAGATAGCCTCAGAGCACTGAGAGCTGGAGACGCCATCGTTGGAAAATGCGAAGCTCTTAACATGCCTTCAGTGAGTGAATCAATATGGCGAACGGAAGCACGGCACATAGGACACTCGATCCAATTTCCCTGACCTCAAGCCAAATCAAATAGGTGAGTTCCACGCAATTTCTCTAAATTTTACTTAAATTATATACATTTTTTATATTTTTAAAATATATATAAATTTTTTGGATAAATTTTGTTAAAGTTACATATATTATTTTTCATTTTAAAAATATATATAAACTTTTTTTAATATACAAAAATCTCTCTTAAAAAAAATTATATAATTTTAGTAAAATATAAAAGAAACTTATATATTTTTTAAAAATAAAAAGAACACTTATATAATTTTAACAAAATATATGTATAATTACTCAATTAAATAATAAAAGAAAGTAGATAATAAGATTATCTTTTAAAAATGTTCAATTTAACATAGTAAATTAGGAAGTTTTCAACCTTGGAAGGTATTTAATGATATTGGTTAATGCTTGCTAAAATAGTTTAGGAAAAATTGCTTAAAAGATTAGTATATAAGTTTATGTGCATATGCACAAATTTTATTTTATTTTATTTTTCTATAACAGTCAAATGATGTATGATGTTTGAATAAGCTTGGCAAAAGAATTTATTAATAAAAAAATGTTCTTTACAATTGGACTCTGAAAAAATTAATCAAAGTTAATATCTGAATATAAGAGAATGTGTTTGGTCACGTTTCACATGTTTATTTTTATTACTAAATTGAAATTATAGTAGAAAATTTGACAAAATTTTTACTATGTTTGTTTTTTATTTATATTGTAATTATTTCTTTTTACAACATATTCGAAACTCTAAATAACTATCTGGTTAGATCTGATTCACTAGTCCTAATAACTTAATGCATGACATAGTCAAGGCTTATTGATTGGAAAAATTATATTTGAATACTTTAAGCTAAAAATATTTATATTGAGAAATTTTAAATTTATTTTAAATAATTTAAAGATTAAAAATTTAAATTATATAAAAAATTATAGCTTAGAACATAAGTTAAAATTTTTTATCTTTAAATTTTTTAAAATAATTTCAAATTTTAATGTCCTTCAACATAAATATTTTTAATTTAGGAATCTCAACTATAATTTTTTTTTTTAATTTAGGAGAAAACTTACTACAAACTTACAATTTTTTAAGCATATATTGTCATGCTCTTTTGTATAAAAAAATATGTATATTTTTGTTAGGAAATAATCATCATATAATTAGAAGGTATTTGGTATGCATAAGAGCCTTAGCCCATGGCACCTCCCTAGTTCGATCATTATTGCACTTACATGATTAAGATGTCAACACTGTTAGCATAAGAAATCATAAAACTACCAACCACGGCAAATGACTAGGGATTGTAATTGATAATAAGCCTAAAAGGATCAAGTGCTAGATGAACTCTAATTTAATAATTGAATCCTTATTATTAGCGAAAAACTCATGTCTCATGTAACAAAATATCGACAAAATAAAAAGGTATGAATCCAACCAAATAACAATCTTTAATAATAGTCAAGTGTCACAATCTCCATTCTTAGTCACTAAGCAAGCACAAATGAATATAGGTTGTAAAAGATCATGTAACAGATATTATAAATTGTGAACAAGAGCTACCATGTATAACACACAAAAGTCTCTCAAGAAAATTGATTTATAACTTCTTTTATTTTCATCTTTTTATCAACTTTATTTACATCTTTTACTTACATATTTTATTTATTATTTTCAATCTAATTTTATTCAAATTGTATTTTATTTCTTTCAAAAAAATTTTGTTGTCAATTTTAAACTTGTATAATTTATATAATTCAATTTGATATTCATATTTTAAATCCTAGTACACCATTAGTTATTTCATCATAAGTTTAACAATATTTAAAAATTAGAAAAGCATTTCTTTTAAGAGAATTGTGTTTCATCTCCTTAGCAGATTTAAAAATAAGAACTAATTGATTTTCTAAATACAATTTCATGACAAAGTCATCTTAGCTTGCCAATCCCAATAAGAAAAATCTACCAACACTAATTTTCACACGAAATATAAGCATCATGAATACCATAACATTTTATATCTTTAGAATCTCATACCATCGTACATAAGATACCATACTATTTAAATTCACAACATGTCAAAACACTTGTTAACTCTTTCAAAAAGCTAACAATGGTCTGGAATCGGAAGCATCTATGGCCTATGGGAAATGATGTCAACAGAGATGAGACATTCTAACTATTTTCATCGAAGACAGAATAATCTTTGATGGCAAGAGCGAGACCCTGGCAACACCAAGAGGTTACTTCGGCGATAAAGCTGAGAGAAATATTTTTTATACGCGTATCACAAAATTGAGAGAATTTTTTCTAAAAACAATCAGATTGAAAGTATTAATGAGAAAAATGATATATAAATAAATAAATATGTATATATATTATTTAATTACTTCAATTTTGTCCTATTTCATATCTAATTTCTTTATTAAAAATATTAAAATAAAAATTTGGGGAAAACTACATATACTTCCTTAAACGATAACTTAATTACAATCTTGATATTTTTGGACTTTAACAAATTATCCCTCAAACTATCACAAATTATATTAAAATGAACATCGCAAAAGCATTTGATTTATCACGTGAAAGAGAGCACAATTCTAACACAGATTTCTTCTAAAATTATGAGATTTTTATGTGTTACTTTTTATTGATATATAATTGTTAGATAAAGGGTTTTAATATTTTTATTATGACAATCATTTAAATTAAAAAGAATTTTGAAAAATCCAATTGGCCAAACATTTTTTTTACTATAACCCAAGATGTTGAAGGAACCTCCCTTAGTTTCTAAGAAGGTTGTTCATAGGTTTAATTTTAAATCAAAACCAAACCGAATCAATATTGTCGATTTAGTACTTCATTAGACCTTATTGATTTTAATTTTTAATTGGTTTGATTCAATTTAATTTTATTTGATTCTTTTTTACCTAAAAGTAATTTAATTTTTTTTTGAAGATTTTTTTTTTATAATATGTAAAATTTAACATTCTAATCAATAATAATATTGAAATAATTTATTATCATATATTTTTTAAAAAAAAAATTATTTCTCATAATTATGTTCAATTATTCTACAATTGTAATTGAATATCATGTGTAAAGATAATAAAATAATGATATTTTCAACATAACTTATTTAATAAGTTTATTTAAATATAAGTAAGGAAAAAAAATATTACTATTTTTTTATTGATAAAAAGTTTATAGATGATTTGGATTTAGTTAATAAAAGAAAAAAAATTATTAGTTTGGTTTAGTTCGATTTTAACCAAACCAAATTTAATAGAATCGAGAATCGAACTAAACCGATCAATTTTATAATGTTTAAAACTAATTTTAACATTTTTTAAAATTAATTTAATTCAATTTTTAATGATTTAATTTGATCTGATCCGATTCAACTAGTTTGGACCAATTTTGAAAAGTCTGCATAATCCTTTTATCCATGGTGCAAAACCCACTTGGTCAACGGGAAAAAAAAAATCCAAAAGCCTCTTTGATCTGAACACAAGTTATATCACAAAATTAATAAATCAATCTCTTAAAAAAACAAATAAATCAGTCTTCAATCTGATCCAAATAACCTCCCAAACCAGCCTAATAATAATTTGAAAAAAAAAAAAAAGGATCATACCAATGAAACGGATTAAAAGCCAAAGTGTTACCTAGTTTTGAAAAACATAAGGCACTAAATTCTGAATCGTTTCTACCGACCGTTTAATAGCGTGTTTATAGTGTGTTTGGCGGAGCGTTAAGCCTAGGCAAAACCACGTTTGCAAACCTCTTTTACGCAAAAGTAATAATTTGTCGCTTCTCTACAAATCACGTTTTCTCTCTTCTCACAGTGAAACCAAACACACACTTAACTGCGCGTTGAAGAACCAAAAGCCTCTTTGATCGGAACACAAGTTATATCACAAAATTAATAAATCAATCTCTCAAAAAAAACAAATAAATCAGTCTTCAATCTGATCCAAATAACCTCCTAAACCAGCCTAATAATAATTTGAAAAAAAAAAAAAAAAGGATCATACCAATGAAACAAATTAAAAGCCAAAGCGTTACCTAGTTTTGAAAAACATAAGGCACTAAATTCTGAATCGTTTCTATCAACCATTTAATAGCGTGTTTATAGTGTGTTTGGCAACCAAACACACGCTAAGTCACTTTGCTCTCTTCTCACAGTGAAATCAAACACACCCTTAGCTGCGCGTTAAGGAACTAAAAAAATTACGTTTAAAACTCATTTCGTAGAAATAATAATTTGTCACTTCAGTCCAACCAAACACACGCTAAGACTTGCCGCAATAAAACATGTGGCTGCTATTTATAATGAGAGATTTTATTGACCTTACTCGATGCGAGACAAAACAAAACACCTTCTTTCGGTTCTTCATCTCTGATGTCCCGCGCCCTCATTTCCACCCTCCTGTCACAAGTCTTCAATCTCCAACCCTCTAAACACCTCAATCTCTTCGCCGACACTCTCGAAAGTGCCATCGCCGTCTCCAGCCCCACCATCCTATCCTTCTCCCTCAATCTCGTTGAGAAGCTTTTTCTTCTTCTCCCTCAAAACACCATTTTATCTTTCCTTCTCTTTCTCATTTGCACTCTCAACAAACGGCAAGTCCATGCTGCCTTAAGCCTCCTCCAAATCTTCCGTCTAAAGCCTTCGTTGGCCCGACCGGAAATTGCCAAGATTCTTTATGAGAAGCTGTTTTCTCTACACTTTCTCCTTGTTTTCTTATGCTTCGATTAACAGAGAACAAAAATACTGTCATCTACACCAGCAAATATGTGAATTCCTTGAACACGTCAATTGGGAATGCCATGATTCAAACGTTTATTTCAGACAGCCGATACATTATGTGTAGCTTCTTTATCACTTTCTTCATCTAAAGGAACACATGCTTTGTCAGTCCAGGTGAACTGCTGGGTGGAGGAAAAAAGAAAAGATATGATCTGTTTTTCATATTATCCATTTAACTAAAAAAAGCATATAAAATTACCTTTCAATTCATCACTTAATGACACGTGATAGTTCATGTGTGTATGACAGTATGCTCACTTTCAAAATAAGAGAAGCTTCGGTTGGGCCAAGATTAACTACCAAGTTGCCACGCGCTTTTAACTAGGATCTTTCCATTTGGTTCTGTTAGAGAATATAAAGCACTTGTAAGAAGTTGTAAGAATTAGCTAGAAGCTCAGTTACAGAGCACGGGATCTTGCATGTGTATATATGTATGTAGCTACAGTAAGAAATAGTGAACAAGTTGCTTCTTTTGAATCCTCTACTCTCGTCCCTCTTCTTCTGTTTCTAATACCATACTTAACATGGTATCAGAGCCATAAAGTCATCAATGGCAACCAATTCGGGTCAGTCCTCTGAATCACTTTCTACTCTTTTGAAATTGCTGTGCCTACTGCTCATCGACAAGATGTCATTACCTTCTCTCATTCAATCTCTGTAAAATTGGATGAAACAAATTTTTTATCCTGGAAACAACAAGTTCATGCTGCCATCGAAGGATATGAATTGCAATAGTTCATTGAGATTGAACCTAAGATACCAGCCAAATATTCCTCTAAAGATGATTGAACTGCTAGAAAAATATCTTCTGAATTCTTACAATGGAGGCGACAAGATCAGTTACTCATGTCTTGGATACTGTCTTTGCTATCTACCTCCATGCTGGCATGAGTTGTAGGTTGTACCACATCATCATCAGAGGTATGAAAACAAATCCTCGTCTTCTTCTCCTCATAGACACGAGCCAAAATTAAACAGTTCAAAACACAACCTGGAGACACTAAGAAAGAAACTCTATCCATGAATGAATATCTGCTTAAAATCAAAGAATTAGTTCAAAACACCATGTCTCCATGTGAAGTGAGAAAATGCCAAACTTTATGGGAAAAAGCCAAATTCCAAAAACCACAAGGGGAAAAACCATCTACTCACAGGAGACTTAAATGGATAGGTGTTTTGTCTTGTCTATTTGTAGAGGGATATGCATAATCAATTATATCTATCCTTATTTATTGTTTAGTATAGACAAAATTATATATATATATATATATATAATTATATATATATATATATTTCGATATAATTTAAAAATTGTGTAAAATATTTATTATTTAATAAAGTAATACATTCTTATAAAAGTGTAATTATATATTTAAAATTTGTCTTGACTTTTGATTTTTTTTAAGGCAATTCCATTAGAGTAATTAGTTATATGTATTATTTTTTTAATATCAATTTAACCTTAGTATTATAAAAAGTAATTAATTAATTAACATAACTTTTTAAAAAATATATCTTATTTATTGATGACAAAAGTTATAAGGGTATTATTGTTCTTATATATCTATAAATTTTCTTTTATTTACTCTTTTTCTCTCTGTTCAATATGTATATATATATATATATATATATTCTTCCTACTTTTCTTCCCGTTCCCTTTCTCTCCACTTTCTCTTGAGTGTTGGATATAGCAAAGAAAGATCATACCACATAATTTGCAAGAAAGAGAGTATAATCTGTTGTCACGTTTCTCAAGAAAAGCATGTTTGCCCCTTTTCTTCCTATTTATATCTCTTGTACTCTGCTTGTGGATACAGACAAGAAAAAGGTCTTGGGAGGTTATTCGGAGAAAATCCAAGCATTTCTCTCTCCGTTAATTTGATGTACTAAAAGGAAAACAGAAGGCAAGAAAGAGGTGCTCTAAGCATTAATGAAGAGGAAAGTAAACGTCTGAGGAAGAACAGAGCAACCAGGGTTACTCAAAACATTTAATGAATTGGTCAATATTGTATTTTAAAATTTAATAATCAAAATTATAAATTATGGTTGAAAAAATTCATCCAAACCAACCAGTTCAGCGAAAACGGATAAATTGATCACGATTTGATTCTATTTAACCCTTATAATTGGGTTAAAAAAAACCAATCAAAGAATTAAAAATCAATAAAAATTGTTCAAATCGACTCAAAATTAGCTTTCTTCCTTTGCCTTGGCGGAACCTTTGAACAATATCATCCAGTTCAACCTTCTCCATTATTCCCTACATTGTCATTGTCATGATCTTCTTTTGCTTCTTCTCCAATCTACCACCATGAAGAGTGGAAACCAGAGGTTGAGAAGGAAGAACATAAATATTAAATAAAGAGAAATGAAGGCCAATGAAGAAAAGTCAAGGAGCTAATTAAGTGCCCAGTTTGAATAGATGGACGAGACATCCAACAATAAGAGGCAGAGAAATTGAAATGGATGTGCTGGCCAATGTGCTCATTCTTGCGGTGTATAGATACTCTAAATTTTTAACCTTTAAATTGTTTTATAAAATTAGAGAAAGATAAACATAACGTACAAGATCAAATATTAGAAGGGGAAAAAAGTAAAGGTGTATAGAATCTATATCTTATGTATATCATAATCTAACTTTATTAAAAAAATTATAATAAAAGATTCTAAAAAATCCATATTTCTCCGTCGGAATAGAAGTAATAAAGGCCATGCTAAAGCTTCTTTCAATGGCCAATGTGCCCTATTTTAATGGATCAAAAAACGAAAACTTTAATTTTTCTTCGTTGAAAAAAAATTAGCTTTAATGTAATATGTTATATAATATTTAAAATCAAAATAATATATTTACTTATTGTCTCATTTCAACCGTCATTCAGGTGAGCTAATTTCTTTACCAATTAGTCCAATTTTAAAAGTATTGCCGTCAAGTATAATTTAGAAGGGTGTATATATATAGTTTCACCTAAATTTTTATTTTAATAGAGTTTTTCCTGTGAAAAAAAATACAGACAGGAACAAAATTGAAGAGAAGAGAAAAAAAAAGATTTATTAGAAAGAATAAAAAAAGACTAGCATATAGATGTTATATATATATTCAATTTTTTTCTATAATACTTAAATTATTTTAAAATTCATTTTATCATCGTAGAGTTTTTAGACAAAGATGAAAAAGTTTATGGACATCAATTAATGATATTTTTATAAATACAAACATCAATAACATAGCATCAACATTTTAAAACATTTTATGTTAATTATCACATGATCTCATTGATCCTTACTTTTATACCCAAAAGTTCAGCAATTACCTTTGTGAAATGTGCAAGTGACGATACACCTTGATAGGGTTTTTCAGTTAAGAAACTTGCCCATTTCCTTTAATGAGAAATAAACATAACGTCATTATGCATAATTACTTTATACTTTTATCACCATGCATAGCTACATGTATAATATGCAGTAATTTAAAAAAATATAGATATTATAACATTTACCACAGCCGGACATTTTTTAAAATAGTTTAAATTATTCACACATCAATTTTTAATTAGGAGATTAAAAAAAAATCTAAGTATGCTCATTCTACCAAACATATGTAAAACAAATGAATCATAAAGTATATTCATCCTACCAAACATATGTAAAACAAATGAATCATAAGAGATATAAATATCGAGAAACTTCTCTAATAAAATTTATCGCAAACAAATTAATTTATTTATTTTTAATAGTCTACTTACAGTTTATTTGAGAGAGATAAAAGAAAGAAACAACTATACTAAATAACAGCACATTATCTCAAGAAGGCTCTCCGTGTGCTGAGAGCCTGAGACCAAGAAATTGGCTATAACTGCCCCATTTCCTTTTCTTATTTTGGGAACAAGATCCTAGATCCTCTCTTGTAGTCTAAAGAATCCTACAGGAGAGAGGAAGAAAGAATATGTATAAAGCCCACTTAGGTAGGTCTCACTCAACTCTCTCTTTTCCCTCTTTTCTCTCCTAAATTAACTCTCAATTTACTTAGTAAATTAAAAGAATCCTGATCCTGTTTTCCGGTTTACAAAAAATTGAACTAGGACTTTCTCTAACCACGATCTACCTAACATAAAAAATGCAGATAGAAATTTACTGAAACGAAAATTACAAGAATAAATATTTTCCCCTTTCTACCTCAAATGGCCATCACAGAAAAGTAGAGCTGAATCATTTGATTGTTGTACCATTTTAGGCTCTAGGTGGAAGCCGATATGGAAGAAGGGGAGGAACCATTGGAAGGGGTCCAAGCATAGACCAGCAGACCCAGAACCAGAATGACGGCCCCTGCAACAAAGCCTGTTGGAAGAGAGGAGCCAACACCAAGGTATGGCAATGGCAGAGTGAAGACGTAGATAGATATTGGAACTGCCACACACAACCAAATTGCATCAGTTGGTTTTGACTCAGTTTCAAGATAGAATGGCATTTATAATTGAATGCATCATATGGACAGGAAAAAAAATGGTGAAGAAAACCTATGGTTTTAATATTCCACTCAAAAACCAGTTCAACTAAAAAATGGAAGTTACTAAATTAACACTCATGAATAGTGTTCTCACAGGGAAAAAAGCTGTATGTGCAATTTTTAAATATTTGCAATCAAGGGTTGATAAGTTAGTATTAAGTTGTAAAAAATGTCTGTGTATTGCATTTTTATTAGAAAACTTAATATCAAACACTTAAAATACTTTACCTAATTTTTGTCTTTTATAATAATCTTTAACATGCCCTTTCACATGATATAGGTAGGCAACAAAGATCAAACTTTTGACTATTTAGTCATAGAAGATCTAATACTATGTCAAAGACCACTTTAACTTGAAAACTTAGACTATTTAGTGAACTTCATGAATAATTTCGTTATGATTTCTAATTATTTCTATTATTGTCTCATATGAGAAGGGCAAATTAGCAGGTAGAGATCACAAAGGATATTCTCACCAAAGAAAATGGAAACAGAGTGGGTGGGGATGAGAAACTTGATTAGATCATGATAAATTCTTCCAATATTTCTTTCATTCTTCACTTTCCCTACCAACCATTCTATACCCACTTTTAAAGTATTCATCCTTTTTTCCTTACTTTACATGACCTTGGATAAAGGACAAAGAATAGTGAACAGTCAGTCTTAACAACTTATAAACCCATATTCCATTAGACCCTTGTATCTTCTTATAAAGTTACAATGAAAGCTTTGATAAAGAAAATGGTGGTCTATCGATTAAAGAGCTAGCCAAATACTTCAGCTACCAGGGGCAAATGTTAACAACCAGTTTGTCAGTTCATATTGACTATTCTAACATTTCAGAGAGCCGTATACCAGAAAATTTGCTACTACTGCGATAATGACAGGATCAAGTACTGTAATAAAAAAACTAACTAAATGATCTAATGAAAATTAAATTAACTAAATAATAGATCTTACACAAAGAGTCCTGATACAGAAAGATCAGGAATTTTAATTTGAGTAGAAATTACTCGAATTAGAAGGGCATTATCTTTCAAATTCTCTAGTTTTCATGACTCCTAGAAGACCTAAAGAAAACCGGCTCACATAGATTACCCAGATATCCTTACTCTAAACAGAATCATTAAGACAATCCAAGCAACAGATCAAAAGATTTAAGTTTGCAAAATATATTATCAGTACCAAGTGTCGTAGATTAATCATTCTAGATTATTTAGGTCAGACCGTCTCATTGAGTTACTAGGCCAGTTGGAGTAGGACATTTTATTAGTCAGTTCTAAACAATTTCATAAGACAGTGAGTTGAAATTGACTGAATCGGACTAGGTTGCCTTATCATCCTAAAACCGGAATGGCAAAAGACAGATTATCAGAAATGAAAACCAACCTACCATCAAATCTTACCGACCTTTTTTATACTTTCAAGCAGTTGAATAAAGAAAAAGTATAAAATGCTTCTCTTTAGTAGTATATTTTAGGTCGCCATTACAAGTAGAAGAATAGGATCTTTTATTTGGTCACACAGTTTCAATGAAAAAGAAGAATTCATCCATGTAGTGTAAGGAACAGAATCTTGATATAAATATGCAAAGTATTGACTATCCAAATATAGTAAATATTTATTACTAATTACTTTTTTATCTTAAGAACATCCAGTAAAGGATCTGGCAGTTACAAATTATTTATTATTCTTAGTATCTTGCTAAAGAGTAACAGTTTTTTTGACAATAATAATGTTTCTAGAATAAATCATGCACAAATCATGATTCAATTTGCGGGTAGCAATATTATCTTCGGTCACTTAGTCTGTCTCATTGATCATAAGAATGACCAAACATAATTGCATAAAACCCTAATAACTATATTTCCTTGTGCAAATTTTCAGGTTAGGGTTGTTCTTCTATTTCCTCATGAGACTGTTAATAATTGCTTTTCACTTTCACAGAAGAATCCACCAACTCTTGCTCCACCTTCTTGAAACCCTAAATAATACTCGTTGCCAACAAAAATATCCAAAGGAAAATCACATTGACATTACTCTCCTAGAACTAGTCCTAAAAAAAAGTGAATTCCCTACTAACTGCAATATGCAGCAGCCTATATCCTCACTTCCAGCCACCCTTCTCCATCAAATTAATCATCAATGCTCCAAGCCCTAATATCAAAACAAAATATTCACCAAACACCAATTATAGATCTCAAAACAAAACTTCAGAGCCACCAATCTAAGCAGGTCTTATTATTAAATCCCTCATCAATATAGAATATACATCACTGAAATAAACCACATACCTGAAAATGTGGAAGCAAGACAAGATACAACAGCAGAAGAGATCTTGAGGAGATGGAGCAATGAGATATTGAAACCCATGTTAACAATAATAAATAGAAAGGGCAGCAATGGGGCACCATCACATCCTGAAACCAGATAATCTCAGTGTAGTGTGCAAAACTCATGAATCCGCAATTTTTCCATCATAAGAATCACATAAATGAGAAAAGAAAAACAGAATTCCAAACCATCCCATCCAAAAGCTAATATAAAATTTCTTTTTAGAAGTTTTACTAATGAAAGTGGCAATTTCATAAGCTATTACTACCAATGAGCATTTAAGTTTTGAAAACCATGAAACCTTAATGTAGTCTTGCCTATCCTAAAACGCACATAAAAATTCACATGTTCAATAACAGATGCTAGAATTATTAACGAAACTCACAATGTTTTCCGTCAGTAAGATTCTAACTCTCTCACTGGTTGGAGTTTGGTCATGAAACTAAACAGTATTTAGTTCTTACATGTTGATTTTCTGTGAAGTTTCACATGTAAAGTAATCCTGCCTGTGTCACTTGAGGGCACATAATGATAAAATCAAAAGGTTGTAAATTATATGCATTTGATACCAAGCGAGACAACCAACATTTCACAAGTGCAAAGACAAATTTGGCTAACACCTTCAAAAAGGAACGATAATATAAAAAGGAAACAAACAGCTTACCTCTTGATAATGTACCAACATTCAGAAAGCAGGCTGCACCATCTCTAAGGTAGTTTGGTAGTTGACTGAAGGGGACACCCCATAATTTTGACAAGAAGGGTAGGAGAAGGCATATAAACAGTGCCTACACTAAAAATATGTTGATGCACTTAGGGATCCAATAGTGTATATATTGAAATTCAAAAGATAAATACCAAATTAATGCATGACATAATGCAGGATACCTACTTGGAAAGCAGATCCGAAGGAATTGACAACAAATAGGTCCACAGAACCTCCCTGTTACAGATAATATTAAATATTATTTAATATATTACCATCTCTTTAGAAAATAGAAAATATTAGATAATTGGCAAGTTTACATATAGAACTAGTATATTAACATGTGAAAGTGTGGTTAGCCAGCTTTTCAGTCTCAAAATAAAAGAATCTACTGTTTAACTAGACAACTGAAATGAACCTAAGAACAGAAGGAAACTTCTTCAAAGCTTCAATATGCATTCAATCATTTCTGATCACTAACATGAAAATTTTACATCTAGTTAGTAATCCTTCTCTGTATCTAAGTTTGAGGGAGACACGTTTGTTAGTGCACCAAAAGTGATATTGCTTCCTTCGAGCAGTCAAATGCCATATGCTATGGTCCTTCGAAATCATAATTTGCAAAAATATAAGGATTAAAATAATTCTCTACTATACACACCTTCAGTTTCTGGGTTGCATCTAGAAAGATAACTTCCTACAAATAATGAAAACACCACTTGTCACCATAGAGAAATAAAGTTTGAAACTAAATGCAAAAACCAACAGCCATCAAGAAAGACATCAACCTTCAGGACAGTATCTGCTGCTTGGAATAGAAATGAAATTATCATCAAAACACTCCAGAATATACCAGCTTCCTTCAATGAATTTCCAGCACCGGATCCACTACAATAAATAAAGGCAAAAAATCAGAAGGTCATAGACAGAATAAAAATGAAATTTACATTGTTCATACCATCAACAGCTGGTTTACAGTTTACAGTTTACAAAATAGCAACATATAAGCTGTTACCATTGATGTAATCTTAAACTAGGAAAGAAACAATTTCATAAGTCTTACATTACACCTTAGTGTAAAATTATACCAGTCTAAGACTCTATGCAATTGCATTTCAGACTTAATTTTGATAATGATCAAAGAATAACGTAAATTACTGTCACTAAGAGGATTTAACATATAACATATTACAATAAAAATTTGGCTTTGTTGTTCAGCATGAAATCCGACAGTAAAATTTGAAAGGTGTGGGGAGTTTTGGCTTGAAATTTCTTCAAACTTGCAACTTAAAGAAAGCAGCCTTACATCATCAAATCAATCTGACCAAAAAATCCATAAAACAATAAATAAGAAATGTTCAAGACACTTATCCAGAGTTAGTTTTTCGACTCATTGTCGACATGATTGCACATGTTGTTCTTTTCTCTTAAAAAAAATAATAATTCAACAGTGCCTTATCTTTTTTACACTCAAAAACTGAGCCAACATAAAAATAACATGCACTGACCTTGCTACAGTAATAATTACACCAATGGCTACAAGAAAGCATCCAAGTAGTTGGTTGACTTTATATCTTCTCCCAAGAAAAATAATTGACAGGAGAATTTGCCACACAAGAAAAGTCTGCAAGGGAAGTATAAGAAAAACAATTATACAACTTCACTTCAACTTCTACATTAAATTTAAGCCTGTCGTGTAAAGATGAGATAACGGATGCAAAGATTGAGGTTTTGGTCAAAATGAAAGTATTAAACTATTTTGGTTTATATGAAAATGATTCTAACTTTCTATGTCAAAGTTTTAACTTTCCGCCAACTAAGACAGATCCTGGATTGGATCAGTATGCTTCCTTTCTGTACCATTTTTTACAGGGGGAATCCTTTAAAACCTAGAACAACCTGACCAGTCATCAAGCAGGATACATGTCCCCAACTAATGCTTCTTTAATTGTTTGGTACCTAAAGAGCTCATCTTTTTTCTTATCATTTCAGGAAGTGTAAATATCGTCAAAAGCATAACTAAATTCACATTTCAACTTTGTAATCCCTTTGAAATGGATCAAATGAACTTACAGCCTGAACATATTTTATTAATACATAATATCTTGAGCAACTAATTCCAATTCTTTGTTTTCAAATAATTCTATCTTGTAAGATATCTAGTTTTTATTTTAGATAATTGTCTCATTAATCAGATTGATTTTAAATAACTTTGATTTTGATGCAGATAATAAAATACATATGTGCCAAATTTTTGGTATCACTATTAAGGACAATTTTGATTAGTTTCCATTTATATACAAAATCTTGTAAATAAATCTGGAATATATATATATATATATATATATATGTTTCATTCAGATACAGAAACCATCTAGTTTAATAACTTGTCAAAAACAAAACACAGAAGGTTAACTTTCAATGATATGTGCC
Organism: Erythrophleum fordii; assembly: GCA_032878935.1. Lineage (NCBI taxonomy): Eukaryota > Viridiplantae > Streptophyta > Magnoliopsida > Fabales > Fabaceae > Erythrophleum > Erythrophleum fordii. The sequence continues at coordinate 27,860,519 of JAVQMF010000058.1, read as the reverse complement.
AGAATTGGCGATATTCTACCACAATGATGCTATTGCAGCAATAAAATGGATTAATAGTAAACGCCAAAAAGGTGATCAGCTACCAATGCTTCTTACCTGAGACAAAATTGGAATTGAAGCTCCAGAGAGAATTGCTGACCCAACAGAGAGGATAACAAATAATTATATGAAATTCAGACATTAATTTTTTTCTAAAGAAAAGCCAAAAGCTGTACAGTCCAATGATCTAAGTACCTAAGTATCTATAAGAAAGGAAAGACATAGCTGTCAATGATGCATCCCAAACGCATCCTAAAGTAGTGTTGAAGGAAAACACAAAAGTAAAATGCGGATAAAACAAGTCATTAAATGAAGCACAATTTGCTATATTCACAATTATGCTTAATTGATTCAGGAAAGTTGAAATTGGCACAAAAGAAACCCATAGAAACACTCAAAAAATTGCTGATAGGAGTGGTATGTTTTAATGTTTTAAGCTGTACATTATCTACCATTGCGAATTCTTAAGCTGTTACAAGATCATTATATTAATTAACTAGTATGTTCTAACATCTGAAGTTTCTGTCTGAGTTTATTTACTCCCTAAGGTTAAAGATGTGCTATAAATAGTTCTAAGTTGGCAAAACAAGTTTGAAGCACTCATGCAGACAAGATAGATTAATCACAACCAGAAAACAAAATTTATGAAGAAATTTCTATGTGTGGAGATGATAACAGAAGCTAGCATTTTACATCAAAATGCCCAAAATCGAAGCAGAGTTTCAAAAAAATAAACTTGCAAAAATTTCGGATAAGAATTACCTCCTGCTGCCATTCCTGTGGCAGCAGCTAGAGCCTCCAAGAGACCAACAGCAACAAATGGAGCTTTTGGCATAGATAACATTTCATTAGTAACAATGCCCGCATGATACCGGATATACAAAATAGAGAAGTATACAATTACGTATCTGAAACGAAGAAAATCTTATTAGATTTGGTTATATTAACTCTTGGAGACATACTACATTTTATGCCATTCTCCACGTTAAAAAATGAAAGTAACTTCTTCCCCAAAGTAAAAGGATTGTTTTGTAGAAGGCATTGCAGAAAATGCATCAAAAAGTAGTAAAATTATCATGAAGTTAACTTTCTGGTTTTCTTTTCAAACTCAGGGACTCCCCATCCATTCCTAACGTTCAACCACCGCGCATGGCATTGGAAACTCACAAACGAATTTACTAACAACTTTCCCCCGTCCCATTTTGAGAAGAAATAGTATCTATTGTTTCCAAGGACATGAACAAACTTTATCAATTCATCGAATCTCCTCCCCCCCACCCCCCAAAAAAAAAAAAATATGATGACATTATTGGTTGAAGTGTTTCCCTTTGTGGTAAATAGTGAGAAGTTACTGCTCAATTTACTGAACTAAAAGGAGAAACAAGAAAAACAAAGTAGGTAACAGCGCTAGGTGTAGCTGAACCATTAAATGTAGTTAATGCTTGGACTCATAAGAAGAAGTAGGGCCCAGAGATAAAGCAATGCCTGGACGGATTCCAATCCTTTGCAATGATTTTAAGTGAAATTATTGATATTAAATACGAAGTACTCGTTTATATATGCAAGACAAAATTTATATTAAACACCGGTACTTTATGTTCAAAATTAGCAACTTCACTTGAAGTTACTGCAAAGATATCTTGCCTGGACCAAGGTCCTAAAAAATATCATTACCAAAACAATTTGGATCCTCTTGGGAGATCTACGTGCAATGCTCAATTGAAAAGTGCTAACGGCCCAGATTTATTTTTTCATTTTTTTCTAAAAGATACTTAAAATAAAATTAGTCTTTTAATTGTAAATATAAAAAAAATAATGATTAAAATTTAATAAAAAAGTAAAAGAGCACTTCACCAAAACCCAACGTTTTTTTTTCCACAATTCAATGAATAAAAAAGAGTAAATGTACAATTACGCTTTAATTCTTGATTTATTTTTTCATATAAATTTGTTATAAACTGATTAATGTATACGTAATTACAAACTTTAAAACAATAACTTGTGTAGAAAAAGTAATCAAAGAACTAAAGAGTTATCAAATTGTATTTTTTCTCGAAAAAACGAAAGTACAGGGAAGAGTGGTGGAAGGCAACAAGTACCCGAAAGTAGCAAGCTGAGCAAGGAAGAAAGGGTAGTGTTTGAGAGGCACCAAAGCAAGCTTATACAGCACCCTGTTTCCGACGCCCATCACCACCGTAATTACAGCAGCGACCGCCACCTCCGCCGTCCTATTCACCCTCCTCCGATCACTCACCACCGCCCCAACCTCACTACCGTCCCTCCCGCCCTCCGCCGCGAAATCCCCAACCGCGTACGAGCAGGGCCCCACCTTCTCACACTCCCCGAGGTCATCAGATCTCTCCCACGCGCCACCGGGTCCCACCGCCTCCACCACCCACATTCTCCAACGCCTCCTCGGAGATCGCAACACGATTCCCGAACGCTGGACTGCATAATTGAAGTGGACCCCACAACTCTCGGCCACCCTCTTCGGCTGCCGGAGCTGAACCTGACCGCTTGACGAGGCGGCACCGCCGGCGACGGCAGCTATCCGCCCGGAAAATGACGTCATAATTTCAATTTACCCGAACACAATATAAATTCTCGAAATCGAGTCGCGGAGAGGGAGAGAGAATGCGACCGTGGGTGTAGAAATGGCTGAATGTACAATTGCAACTTGGGAGGAGAAAAGCGAGTAAGCAAATTGAGGCTCACGTGGAGGATTTAAACCGTGAGACTGAAAGCCACTGAGCAAGAAAGCGAATTTGAAATGCGAAATGACACGACTCTGACACGGCCACTTCTATTTGTGAAGGTCTGCGATGGTTAATATCATTAAGATATGGATGACAACAACAAACCAAATTGACCTTTGCATCTCGATTTTTACTGGAAATAGCATGTTGAAATTTGCTTGAAATTATTAATTTGTTTTTAAATTGGAATTTGGATTATTAAATATTAGGAATGACAATGACAATTAATGTAATTATAAAATTCATTACAAGAATTAATATAAAAATAAAATCCGAACAAGCAGATCTATGAAACCGTCAGCTAGCAAATGGTTCAATTTCTTTCTGAATAAATTATACTCAGTTACTGTTAAAATTATATATCTTTTATTTTTTTAAAATATACAAATTTTTTGAAAACAAACTGTTACTTTAAAATTTTATTTAATTTCAAATTTTTCTAATCAAAATATTTTATTTAAATTTTTAATTTTAAAAAATATATATTTAAGTTAATAAAAGATATTTTAACTCAAAATTTTAAAATTAGTTTAAAGTATAACATAATTTTTTATTTAAAAATTATGTAATTTCAATAACATTTAAAAGAAATTATATAATTTATTTTTTTGGATTAATTATTTAATTTTTAACCAGTCAAATTCCATTCATAGCTGATGATTTTTTTATATAAAAAAGAGAATAATTTTTTTAAATATTATTTTCTTATACTGTTATTATATGTGCGAAATAACCCTTCATCTACGTCAAAAACACAGATTTGGCCCCCACGCTATGCCGACTCTACTTTCGGTGAAATTGTTCAAACTCTGGTTATGCCGAAATCAATCCGTGGGTAATATTTTTTTCATAAATAAAATACATTAACATTATTAATGAAGATGTTATTAAGGCGAGATCTTTTTCTCAATTTATATTTTCATTTAACAATTTTTTTAAAACGAATTAATAATTTATATTTTAATTTTAAAAATAATTTAATAATTAAATATATAAAAAATATATATTCATATCGCAATAAATCCACCGGGCCGAGCACACTGATTTAGTGTAGGCCTGTGGGTTAAACCCAGGCAGTGGGACCACATTAACCAATAGGCCGAAAGGATTTCCCACCGCCCAATCTTGTGGGTGGGACTCTGCTTGCAAAAGCGCTAAAGTACTATCAATTTGGCAAATGTGAACGTGAAAATATATCCTACGCAGGACACTATTGGTACCTGATTGGTAACGATGGAGTAAGCAATCGTTATCATCATTTTTAGTTCGACCAAAAAAATAACTTTTATGGCCAAGTCGCAAGAAATTTATTTTCTTGTAAATCTTTTAGTTTCTAGGTGGATGACTTGTTTTTAACCAAATTAAAAAAAAATTGAATTAATTAAGAAATTAAATTCTCTTCGGTATTAACTCTAAAATTTGAATTCGAGTAATCAAAATAAGTGGACATCTCCTTAACCACCTAGGCCAATCCCTTGAGGTTGGATAGAATCATCAAATTAATTATAAATAAATGTATAAGTATATATGTTAGACACATTTTTATGTAAAACCTACTTTTAATAGGACTAATTATCTATTCATAAGTATTTTGACAATTTTTGTAATGCATAAATTGATACATTTTAAGAAAATGAATCAACATCAAAATTTTCAATAAAATCTGAATGATAAAAGGTCCATTATAATTAATTAATTATAGAATAAATTATAATAACAGAGTTTAATTAAATGATACTTCAAAAGTTACATCTAACTTCTTTAATATTTTAACCCACATTGCAAAAATTTCCCTTCTAATTTATTTTCTTTTGAACAATTTAACATTTTACACAATATGAGACTCTAATTTATTCTTGATATAATATTAAAGACAGTTAAATTAATGTTAATCTCCAATATGATATTGTCATTGTATTCTTAACAATAAAAATAGTTATGTAATTTTATTTTTAGAAGAAATATATATTATGTAAAAATTTAATTGTATTAACAAAAAATAAATTAAAAAGGAGCAAATATAATTTTTGAAAAATAAATCAAATGTTAATTTAACCAAATTTCAAAAAAAAATAATATAATTTACTCATAATTATATAACGATGAAATGAAGTTTAGAAATGTAAAATAGTTCAAGTACCCCAACTAATTTAATTGATAATAGAATTAACGTAAGGAGCTGAATGAATATAATATTATTTTTCACACACAATCCTCCTCTCTCAATCCATTTAACTTCTTTTCTTCTCAACATACTCTTCTTTTGCTTAAAAAGTCATTTTTTGTTGGATTATTTTATGAAGAGGTCAATCTTTCATTGTTATATTCTTTTAAAATTTTTGCAAAATAATTTTTCATTTTTCTAGATCAAAAAATGCAAATCAATAATGAATATTATTGTAGACAGTGTAATAGGGGCAAAAAAAATGTTTTTTTAAAAAAATTAGAGATTAAAAAATAATATAAGATATCTAAAAATTATAACTGAAATGATAAAAATTTTAATTATATAATTAAAATTTTCAAAGTATAATTTTTTTATAATTAACATTTTTATCTTTTTAATTATAATTTTAAATATATTACATTATTTTTTAGTGCATAAAAAACGTGTTTTTCATGAGTTTGACTCTCCATATGAGAATCTTTTTGGCTTTTCAATTTATGGAAGGCGATGATTGTATCCACTAGCAGTCATCATCAAGAGTTTAAAAGGAGAAGGCGATTCCAAGTTGAAGTGGTCCTCCTTACTTTTTTTATTTCTCTGACGAAATGGATGAACTTCAATCACTCTTAAAAGTAGTATAAATATTTAAAAAGTGAAAATGGTCGAAATCAAATCCAAATCCTCTTTTGATTTTTTCAAAGAGGACTATAGTTTAACCTGAGTTGTTTGAAACTTTAGCAGTTTTTTATAATTTTAGATATTAATAATTTTTTTACACTTGCTTGTCGTACTAAGAACAAATTTGAATCTTTTATATTTAATGAGGTAATGCATTGTACATTTATAAAGAAAATAGATAATAAATTAAAAAATGAGTTTTATACATATTTTAATTTTTTTATGTCATCCTCTTTTTTAATTACAAATACATTACTTTCAGATGATCTCGGAAATTATCAAGTTTGATATTCCAGAATTGAGTTTGCAGGGGAGAAGCAACCATTTGTAACGTCTCGTGTTGGAAGCTAGAATCAATCAATTCTGGGAAATTTTGCACCTTGGAATCAATCCTATAGATGAGCCACAACATTGTTCGAACATTCATTTAGTCACTTCACTTTGACAATTTTTTTTTTTTTAAAAAATAAGATGAATAAAATTACTAATCAAATCTAGCATTTAAAAGTATAAAAAAGGGTATAGGTTTTCCAACTTATTCCCTTTTTTAATTTTAATTACTTTGGGAGGTTCGAAAATTCATTAGGGAAAGAATGAAGCAACATGAAAATTAAACAAATTTTTAAATGTATAAAAAAATTAAAATATTCAACAAAAAAATTAAAATATTCAACACACTACGGTACCACTTAAGATCATAATTTTTGTTTATTGAACATATAATATTCAGTTATTCACTTTATGGGAAGATTCTAGTTAATTGGTGGAGGGACTTGTTAAAAGAACCTTTTTATTTTTATATGCTTTTGTTCTCAATCCTTTTTATATTTATTTTTTGAAAAAAACTATAGTTGAGCGTACAAAGTTAAAATATTCACATTGAAGAATCTTAAATTTTAAAATTATTTTAAGAAATAAAAATTGAAACTGTATAAAAAATTATAATTTAAGACTTTGAGTTGAAATTTTTTATTTTTGAATTTTTATAATAAATTTAAAATTTTTAAATATATATATATATATATATATATATCTTTAACTTAAAATTTTTTATTATAATTTTTAATTTAAGATTCTCAACAATGTTGAAGGTGGTCCACCCCACATGGTGCTTATGCACTTGAAAGTTGTCGTTTCTTCTCTCTTTCCCTTCTTTTTCTTCCAATCCCAACAGAAATGAAAAACAGAAAGTAATCAACAACACATTTCTTTCAAAGGTCTAGCTTCTTGGTCCCTTTATATCTATTCTTCTTTAAATTATACCCACAAACTTCTGAATATTCTAATGATGAACCCTTAATGACTTTTTTTTTTTAAATTATAAAAGCCAGTGGAATGTGCTTATATACACAATAACCTTTTCCTTTCCCCTTTTTCTTTTCTTGATATTTTGGTAAACTGACAATCATTACGGCTTCTTATTAAATCATTAACCCTAAAAGAAAAGCCCTTAGCAACCATTCAAGTTATTTGGTGGTTGAGAAAATTATATTTCTAATTCCAGTGAAAAGGAATCTTCAATGATGAATTATAAGTTTATAACGATTTTATAATTTATTTAATTATATATATTTTTGGTGCCTAATTAAAGTTCATAATAGTAATTTGTACTAATTTAGTTTTAAACGGAGTGTTTTATTATTTATATATTTCATCCTAAAAACTTATCACTCAGTATCTATTATTTCCTCTGTTTTAGAATACTTATCAATGTAACAAGTCAAAGTACATTTTTCTTCTTTGTTTTCGCTTGAATCTATCATGTTAAATAGAAACATAAAAAAATATTATTTCCTTTGCAAAATAATGCAACCAATTTTTTAAGGGAAAAATTTATCTTATTCCTTTAAATTAAGGCATAATTATAAAATGAATATGTAATAAATGGGAAAATGAATACATGCGTGTAAATTTACCAAAATTCATTTTGAAGGCCTTGATCAAATATCAGTTCTGCACAAAGGTAGAATGCAAGAGGAGAGAGGGAGGAAAAATTGACAAGTTGCAATAGCATGATGATTCAGAATGATCGTAGGAGTATTACAAATAATATTAATATATTATTAATTAAAATTAACGCATTACATTAATATATTAATATTGTAAGACGATGCTACGTGCTTAAATGAAATAGGACCATTGACCTTAAAATCGGGATGCAAGTGAGACTCTTTCTTAAGGGCATTTAAGTCAATCTAACTTATTATAAATTGACCCAATACATTCAATTTATTAAGGATATGGCTCAGCCCCTTTAGACAGTGCCCCAAACACAATTGATAATTAATATTACAAACAAATGTATATAACATATCCGGCATAACTTAGCCTAATTAATTGATTAGTGCTAATCCCTAGATAGGATTATTGTAAAATAATCCAACAACAAAATACCTCATTAAACTTGGGGCTAAAATAAAAATATTAAATTCTTGTTAAATTTAATTGCAGGAGATTGCTTCATCACTTCAATAATCTTTGTGGACTGACATAAAATTGGGATGAAAATGCATTTGTATATAATATCATGTCGTCTTTTGCGGTTAATTTTAATTGGACCAAAATTCATGCATATCAATTTTGTAATTAAATGTTAGTACAAAGAGATTAAATGTAATTTTTCTTTTTTCCTTTTAATATTATTGGATTAACATGCAAAATATTAATGCAATCTATATGTTTACGGTCATAAAGGACGATGCAAAATTGGTTGGAACATTAACATTATTAATGAAGATGTTATTATCGCGAGATTTTTTTTTCTCGATTTATATTTTCATTTATATTTTTTTAAATGAATTAATAATTTACATGATATTAATTAGAGTTTATTTGGTTGAATAAATGTTAGTTAAATAAAAAGAATGAGAATGTAAAAAATGAATAAGTAGAATAAAAAAAAATATTTGTGCTTATATTTTTTAAAAAATAATAAATATATAGAATGAATAATAATTTTAAAAAAATACTAAACATTATAAAAAAAAATATAGCATAAATTGTTGTTGTAATCCAATCAAATAAACTATGCTTCATTTAGTTGAAAGATATAATAATGAAGGGAATATAAAATATAAGTAGGTGGGGGTAAGTGAGATAAAAAATAATTATTTTACTCTTATTTTTTAAAAAATAATCTAATAGATAGAATAATAAGTATAAAAGTATAATAAATATTATACAAATTATGTAAAAAAAAATACTCTGCGAAGCATCTAACCAAACGGATGTATGATTTATGTTATTAATTCAACTCTTGTTTTCAAATATGAATTAGTAAAGATGAATATACTGAGTAGTGGGTAAAAAATTCACCTAGAATAATAAGTATTAGTAATTACCTATAAAAAAATTGACTGCCAACACTATCAAATTTCTGTTTATTAAGTGAATTAACCCAATTACAAATTTAATTTTGACTATGTAAAATTCATAAGCAATAAAAATAAAAGAAGGGAATTTACATTATAAATCTTTTTCCCTCTTTTTTAAGGAAGATTTTGGGCACAAGTTACACTATAAATCTTTAAACCAAGGAACAGAACAGATATTCTTTGAATGGAGTATAAAACATCCACATGGTAACCGAGATTGAGAGTTAATATTTTTATTTGTTAAAATGTTTTGTTACATTTTAACTTTTTAAAAGAAATATATTAATGTTCTAAGGCCTTAGTTAAGGATAAAATGTATATGATTATTTTCTCCTTAAAAGAATGCAACCGTACATTTCTATCGTTACAATCAAACTTCTATAGCTTACAAAATTAAGATATTTGCATAATATCATATTTTGAATAGAATGCAACGTAACTATAACCATCTTCCTGGACGATTTTATCTCATTTGATTGAATGATATAAAAAAGGATAGAAATATAAAATAAGTAAAGATATATAGGGTAAGAAATGATTTTTATACCTTACTTTTAAAGAAAATGAATTAATGATTAAAATATTAATTTGATGAATTAAATAATAATTATAAAAATATAATAAATATTATATGAATTATATAAAAAATATATATTTACATCACACTAATTCAAAAAAGGTGAATACATTGATTTAGGACCTATTTAGTAAGTTGGATAGGATAAGACTTGATAAAATTTTAAAGTTATATTACATTGCTATCAAAGTAGATCAAAATTTAATTCAAATTAGCTAATGAACACTCCTATATAATAGGTTAGAATCAGAAAATGTTAGTAAAACTTTATATATCAAAATTAAATCAAGTATAATCTCACTTTTTTTAAAATTTGATTAGGTTATACACATTTTAATATATAAGCTTATATAATATATTATTTATACTAAATAAGTGATAATATATTATAATAAGTTATAGCAAGGTTGTTAAATTCGTAACTTTAAATAAATTTATAAAAAAAAATAAACTTATAATGTAAATTCATATCGTAAACTCTTAAAAATTTATATTTGTTAATAATCACATATAAAATATAATATATAAACAGATATTTATTTAAATACACTTTAATTATACTAATTTTTTTAAAAAATTATTTATATTTTATAATTCATATTTTTTTTAATATAAAAATTTTAATAAAGTTTATACATAAATTTTACTTTTGAGTTTATTTTTAATAGATTATATTGAATTTAAGAATTTTTATTTTCTTTAAACTCAATTTGATTTAATTATATCAAAATTCGTCAAATTTGATTTAAAATATATTAAGTTAATTGAATTTATCTAAATTAAAAGTAAATTAAAATAACTTTATATTGAGTCTAGATTTACAAACGAGTTAATACAAATTTTTTAATAAAAATTCAAAGTCGTTAAAATTAAAGAATTACCTTGAAAATTTAACAACAATGGGTTATACTGTTCTAAATGCTAGCCCTATGGTTTACACCCAGGTACTGGGACCACATTAACCAACAGGCCGAAAAGATTTCCCACGCGCAATCTTGTGGGTGGGGCACTGCATGCCAAAACGCTAGTTTTAGGTACTACCTTGGCAAATGTGAATGTGAAAATATATCCTATGCATGCCACTATTGGTAGCTGATTGGTGAAAATGGAGTGAGCAATCCTTATCACCATTTTTTGTTCAACCAAAAAATAATAATAAGAATACTGTCAATTTTTATGGCCAAGTCGCAAGAATTTTATTTCATTTTGTAAATCTCTTATTAGTTTCTAGGTGGATGACTTGTTTTTTAACCAAATTAAAAAAATTAAATTAATTCAAAAATTAAATTCTCTTAGGTGTTAACTCTAAAATTTGAATTCAAGTAATCAAGATAAGTGAACACCTCCTTAGCCACCAAGGCAAATCCCTTGAAGTTGGATAAAAATATCAAATTAATTATAAATAAATATATAAGTATATATGTTAGACACATTTTTATGTAACACCTACTTTTAATGGGACTAATTATCTATTCATAAGTAATTTGGGCACTTTTGTAATGCATAAATTGATACATTTTAAGAAAATGAATCAACTTAAAAAATTCAATAAAATATGAATCACAAAAGGTCCATCATAATTAATTAATTAATTATAGAATAAATTATAATAACAAGGTTTTGTTTAATTATGCTTGACATTCTTTTTGTTTCAAAAGTTACATCTAACTCTTTTAATATTTAGATATATATTGCAAAAAAAATTTCTCCAATTTATTTTTTGTTAAACAATTTAAATTTTTACATAATATGAGATTATAATTTATTCTGAATATAATATTAAAGACAGCTAAATTGATATTAACCTCCAGTATGATATTGCAGTTGTATTCTTAATATAACAATAAAAATAGTTGTGTAATTTTATTTTTAACAGAAATATATATTATATAAAAAATTAATTTCATTGATCAAAAATAAATTTGAAAAGAGTGAGATGCAATTTTTAAAAGAAAAAACTATCAAAGTTATTTAACCAAATTTCGGAAAAACTAATATAATTTACTCTTAATTATATAACGATGAAATGAAGTTTAGAAGTGTATAACAATACATCAACTAATTTAATTAATAATAGGATTAAGGTAAGGAGCTGAATGAATATAATATTATTTTTCGCACACAATCCTCCTCTATCAATTCATTTAAACCGTTTTTTCTTTTAATATTCTTGTTTTGCTAAGAAAGTCATTTTCTGTTGAATCATTTTATAAAGAGGTCAATCAATTTTTTTTATTGTTATATTCTTTTAAAATTTTGTAATTTTTTATTTTTTATACACAGATGTAGATCAAAAAATGCGGATCAGTTATGAAATGTTGTTGTAGACAGTGCAAAAAGGACCAAAATATGTATTTTAAAAAAAAAATTTAGGAGTTAAAAAAGTGATATAGAGTATCCAAAAATTATAATTTAAAAGATAAAAATTTAAATTATACATTTAAAATTTCTGAAATATGATTTTTCTTTTACAATTAAAAATGTTATCTTTTTAACTATAATTCTTAAAAATTTTACATTATTTTTTAGTATATAAGAGAACGTGTTTTCCTTTCTGCACTGTTCACAGTAACAAATATGACTGTAGACGACGGCGGATCGATGTGATCTGGTAATGAAAACCATTCAAACCAAAATCTGTTTAAATTTTTTCTTTGCTTTTTTAAGTTAAAATATTATTTTTTCAAAAATTCACAATTAAAAATTTTATTTTATTTTACATTTTGTATCTTATAAATATTTTTAAAATAAAAAATTAAATATAAACTATCCAAATCTTCCTCAGCAAAAGTAACTGCAGTGGATTCAAATCCGAGTTCAATCTGGATGGACCGAATTTTTCATTGCAGAGTTCACTACAATGGATTCAAATCCGAATCTCCAGAGGAGAATCTTTTTGGGCTTTTCAAATTAAAGAAGGCAATGATTATATCCACTAGCAGTCATCTTCAACAGTGTAGAAGGAGAAGTTGATTCCAAGTTGAAGTTGTCCTCCTCATTTTTTTAATTTCTCTGACGAAATGGATGAACTTCAATCACTCCTAAAAGTTGTATAAATATTTAAAATGTGAAAATGGCTCCCACTGTATGTAATCAAAATTAGACTACTTTGATTCTAGACGAAATCAAATCCAAATCCTCTTTTGTTTTTTGTTTTTTTAAAAGAGGAGTATAGTTTAACCTGACTTGTTTGAAACTTTGGCAGTTTTCCATAATTTTAGATATTAATAAATTCTTTAAACTCGCTTGCCGTAACAAGAACAAATTTGAGTCTTGTATATTTAATAAATAAATACAATGCATATTTATAAAGAAAATAGAGAGTAGATAGAAAGAGAAAAAAATCATTTTTATATGTATTTTTATTTTTTTTATATCATTTTCTTTTTTAATTACACAATATATTACTGTAAAAGATCTTGAACATTATCAGGTTTGATATTCCAGAATTGAATTTGCGGGGGAGAAGCAACAACTTGTAACGTCTCATGTTGGAAGCTAGAATCAATCAATTTTGGAAATTTTTAACTTGGAATCAATTCTATGGATGAGCCACAACATTATTCAAACATTCATTTAGTCACTTCACATAAACAAAAATCTTTAAAAATTAAGATGAATAAAATTACTAACAAACCCAGTATTTAAAAATACAAAATTGTATAGGTTTTCGAACTTATTCCCTTAAAAAAAAAATCACTTTGGGAGGTTCGAAAATTCATTAGGGATAGAACAGAGCGACGTGAACATTAAATAAATTTTTAAATGTATAAAAAAAAATTAAAATATTCAACATACCACGGTACCACTTAAAATTTTGTCAACCATCTCATAATTTTTTTTGTTGTGAACATATAATATTCATTTATTCACTTTATAGGAAGACTCTAGTTAATTGGTAGAGTGGCTTGTTAAAAGAACCCTTTTATTTTTTTATGTTTTTGTTCCCTAACCTTTATATATATATATATATATATATATATATATATTGAAAAAAATTATAATTGAGCACTTAAAGTTAAATATATTTACATTAAAGAATTTTAAATTTTAAATTTTAAAATAATTTTGAAAAATAAAAAATTTAAATTGTATAAAAAATTATAATTCAAGATTTTGAGTTAAAATTTTTTATTTTTAAAATTCAAGAATCTTTAAATATAAATATTTGTAATTTAAAATATTTTATCATCATTTTTTTTTTAACTTAATTTTAGGTTCTAACAATGTTGCCGTAGAAGTTGGTCCACCCCACGTGGTGCTTAGCGCTTGAAAGTTGTTGTTTCTTGTCTTTTTCTTCCAATCCGAAAAAGTTGATCTTCTTCTTTTTCGTCTCCTTATAAATCAGGAAAAAGGATTGCGGACCCAACACTGGACTTGAAGATTTTGGTAATCAATGAAACACACAAAGTAATCAACAACGCATTTTCTTTCAAAGGTCTAGCTACTTGGTTCCTTTATTCTTTAAATTGTTACCCCCAAGCTTCTATTCTAACGATGAACCCTTGATGACTTATCTTTTATCATAAAAGCTGGTGGAATGTGCTCATATACACAATCACCTTTTCCTTTCTCTTTTTTCTCTTTCTAGTATTTTTGTAAACTGAAAATCATTATGGCTTCTTAATAAATCATTCATTTAGAGTTGTTTATGGGCATAGTCGAGTCAGATATTTAGTAAATTTGATATCTAATCAAATTAAGATATCAAACTTATTTTCATGTTTGTAGTTCAACTCAACCCCAAATAAAGTCAATTTTATATCAGGTTAAGTCAAATTAGTGTCACTTGAATTTTTTTTGTATAAAGTGATATTTGTAATATAAATATATCTTTTTGTAGATTCATAAGCATATATTTTAAAATAATAAACTTTTAGAACCATCATACTTTTATCATTAATAAAAAAAATAATTTAGCATTATTAAGTAAAATACAAGTTATATTAGTATAATTAGTTTTAGGTAAATATGTGTATTTTTATTATTCAACAAAAGAAATATTAGGCAATATGCACATTAATAATGAAAACAAATAAGAAGTAGAGAGAATTTTGATAAGTAATAAAAGTTGCAACATATAAGAAGAATCAAATGAAATAAGAATTAAAAAAAATATAAAATGGTAATATGTTGATAACTAAAAAAAAGATAATTATTAAGATGGGTTGGACATAATATATCTTTGCCCTTGCCTCACTCCAACTCGATATAATTTTAATTTTTGTCCAGTCCAATTCAATTAGGTTAAGTTAGATTAGGTCCTTAAAGTTTAATGGGCAAATAAATACCCCTACATTTAATCAAAAATGGTATGGTAATCGAGAAAAGTTCTATTTTTATTTTTAGTGAAAAGGAATCTTCAATGATGAATTATAAATGTTTCAGAATTTATTTAATTAAATATATTTTTTTGGTGCCTAATTAAAATTTGTAGTAGTAATTTTGTACCAATTTAGTTTTTATTGGAGTTTTTTTTTTATGTATTTTATCCTAAAAACTAATCACTCAGCATCAATCATTTCATCTACTTTAGAATACTTTCCAATGTACCAAATCAAGATAATTTTTCTTTTGTTTTTCTTTTTTCAACTTGAATCTATCATGTTAAATAGAAACATCAAAATTATTTAACCTTTCCAAAATAATGCAATAAATTTTTTAACGGAAAAATTTATCTTATTCCTTTAAATTAAGGCATAATTATAAAATGAATATGTAATAAATGATAGATCAGAATTAAGTGGGAAAATGAATACATACGTGTAAATTTACCAAAATTCATTTTGAAAGGCCTTGATCAAATATCAGTTCTGCACAAACGTAGAATGCAAGAGAGCGTGCAAGAGGAGGGAGGGAGGAAAAATTGACAACTTGCAATAGTATGGTGGTTCAGAATGAACGTAGGAGTATCACAAATAATATTAATATATTATTAATTAAAATTAACCCGTTATATTAATATATTAATATTGTAAAACTATGCTACGTGATTAAATGAAATAACATTGACCTTGAAATTGAGATGCAAGTGAGACTCTTTCTTAAGGGGATTTAAGTCAATCTAACTTATTATATATTGACCCAATACATTCAATTTATTAAGGATATGGCTTAGTCCATTTAAACAGTGCCTCAACCACAATTGATAATTAATATTACAAACAAATATATATAACATATCCTACATAACTTAGCCTAATTAATTGATTAGTGCTAATCCATAGATAGGGATTATTGTAAAATAATCCAACAACAAAACACCTCATTAAATTTGTGGCTAAAATAAAAAGAATAAATTCTTGTTAAATTTAATTGCAAGAGATTGCTTCATCACTTCAATAATCTTTATAGACTGACATAAAATTGGAATGAAAATGCATATTTATATAATATCATGCCACATTTTGCAATTAATTTTAATTGGACTTTAGTATTTTGATTTTAGTCCAAAATTCAAGGAAGTATTTTTATTATGTTTTGATGTTCATATCAATTTTGTAATTAAATGTTAGCACAAATAGATTAGATGTAATTTCTCTTTTTTTAAATTGATTACTGGATTAATATGAAAAATATTAATGCTATCTATATGTTTAGGGTCATAAAGGACGATCCAAAATTTGGTTACAAAATTGCAAATAAAATTCAAGAAAAAATTAAATGCAACCAATTAATGAGTACCAATACATTGCATTAACTATTGTTATTAAAATCATATTGAAATTAGTCCAAATGGTCAAAAATCAATAGAGATAAATTGAAGATAGTAGAAAAAAGAAAGAGTTGAAATAAAGGTAAATTTAAAGAAGAAAATAATATTAAAGAAACAAAAGACATATATTTAATCATTTTTAGTTTTGATAAAAAATATTTAATTAGTACCAGTTTTATAATAGCTCAAAAATTTAGCAACAGAAAATAAAAGAGAATTTATATATATATATATATATATATATATAAAACAAATTGTGGGTTATAATAATAATAAATAAATAAAACAACATAAAACTATTTAATTTACTTCAAAGTCTTAACTATTTAGAATGTTATATCTTTTTATTAATCTCCCTAATTTCACACACTCCCCAACGTCCTACCCACTCCAAAGTGGAACCGTATTTCCTGATCATTACAGTATATGTCCAAAGGAAAAATATTATTCCCCTTTCAGTTTATGCAAACAGCTGGACCACTCATTCCTTTTGCTTCGAGAATCTTCCTCTTCCTTTGTTGACATCGTTTTCAGCTGCTGTGCACAAAGAAAAGGCAACCCGAGATTATATAAGCAAGACAAGCTAAATTTCCTCTTATTTGGTCCCTTCCACGTCATGTTTTCCATCTTAATTACCGCAAGTGTTATTTTTGGTTTGTGATTTCAGTTTTTCTACGCCTACGGTCAGTAAACTTTTCCCTCATCTCCAGCTTATCGATTTGGTCTTGGTCACTCTTTTATGTTCTGAAATTGAGCTCTTTGTGTCTCAATTGTGCTTTATGCTTGTGCTATTTCTTCGTTCCATTTTTGGAAAATAGTTTCGGCCACAACTTCTTTAACTTAGGTTCTGTTGTGTTCTTCCAAGGATGCTTTGAAGCTAGCTCTGCATGGGGTGATAGTTAAAAGAAGATGATAGGAATATCTTTGCAACATTTACGCAGCGAATAGATTATAAAGCATTATACATTTTAAATATTCTTTTGGTTTTACTTTTTATGTTTTTGTTTGAAATCTGCATATTTGTGGGGCAACCTAGTAGTGATTCTTTGTATTATTATTATTATTATTATTATTATATGTTCCAAACTATGATATCTTATATATTGGCTTGTGTTAGTAAATAGATATGAATTGGTATTAACTGAACTTGTTATATAAGAAAATTTGACTAATAATAATTTATCTCATTTTGTTTTTATGAGTCTGCTTAAATATTTTATGATTAAGAAACGTTATCTTATTATTTATGGAATTTTATAGCAAATTAGTTATTTGGAAGGTTTCAAAATATGAATTCTATTTAGTTTATGGCATCATATGTATAAGAAGAGGTCGTACAAAATATTAGTTGTTAATAGCAATTCTGTTAGTATTTGGTGCACCTTGAATATGGCCACATAGTTTTTGTGATGGAGTGCCTAATGGGTATTGTGTTAGACCTTCTTTGAAAGTTTAAAGACTGTAAGAATGGTGGTAAATAGAGAGAGTAATAGTAATTCTATTTATGATTTCTAACTATAGTGTTCTGAGATTAAATTTATGGTTATTTACCTTTATGGGCTATGTGCCCACATTAATATACATTTTAGAACTTTGAGTTATGTATGGATTTTCCTATTATAATGGTGTTACTCCCTAATGCGTAAATATTTTTCTTTTTCTTTTACAAATTAAGTATTATTTATCTATTATTATTTTCTTTCATGCTTCTTTAAATTATATTTTGATTTACAATTGGTTATTATGTAGTTTTCTATCTAACTAAAACTTAAGCTTATTTAAATTGATTGTTTATGTATTTTATAATTTTTCTCCTCTTGTTATTATTTGTTAAATGCCATTATTCTTTAGTTTTTATATTTTTGTATTATAAATAAATATTGACATATCATATTTCAGTAAAGTATGTTTATTCACATGTATCATTGTTATTTTCTTGCCACCTCATGCCCAAACTAAAACCTATTTTTATTTAAAAAAAGTTTGTACCTGCTTATCTTTTTAACTATTATACTGTATTTTCTACTCACTTTATTAATTATTTTACAGATATTGAAATTGTGTCCAAATACTCATTTAGCCTAGCTTAAGGGCATTGTTAATAGAAAGCTAACAATTGACTAGTTGAGTATTGATGGTTAGTTGTTTTTTGTGTATGTATGTGTTTATACTTTAATGTTAGCTCCATAGTCCGCGTAGGATCCTTGTCCTTTTGACCATGTTTTGTTATTGATTAGAAAAATGAGTGCAAAGTTCTCCATTGTTTATAACTAACATTTGTTGTTTGTAGATAATTTATAATTGAATTTTCTACAACAAGCTAAATATGACTTGATATGATTAGAAGAAAAGATGTGAACTTTGAATTCATATTAAATTAACATATTTTTATGGAGTTGTATTTTGCATTAGGGGATCACTTATGAAATCATTATGTATTGAAATTAAATGAGGATTCTTCTTATGTTGTTAAGTTTATGAATACAGGTTTTTCTTGTATTCCATGATAGTCATGTCTCATTCAAGGGTATAACAAGTTTTATTAGAATTCTATTATAGTCAAATTAATGAATTATGAATTAACAGTTCTATTAGTTCACTAATTAATCTAATTTTTAAAATATTAACATAAATAAAATTAAAAATATGGATAACTTGGACAATAAATCATGTGGCTACTGTTTATAGTCTCTCTCTCTATAATATAGTTTTGTAATTTTATTTATTATTTGAAAATAATCTATTTAACTTTGAAATATTTTTTTAATATTGTCTTGTAAAATTTTTTTATTAAATCTATCAACTTTTGTGCTGAGGTGAATGGCAGATGGATATTAATATGCATAATTGAAGTATCTGGAGGCACTGTATCAATTTAAACCCCAAAAAAATAAAATAAAATAAGAACAAGTTTTTCATCGGCGCATGGCTCTGGATGATATCACTCTGTTTCCCGCTCCACCTTACCCTCTTGCAGACCAAAAACTAAGGAAGGAAATTTGCGCTGGTGGGTTGCCAAAATTTCAGTGATATTCCATTGTTATTCCATCAGCTTTATCATTATTATTAAGAAGCTCTGTTTTGTAGATTGATGCTGCTCTGTTTTCTGGAAAGACGTCCTTTTGCAGTAAAGGCATCCCGTTACAACTTTTTCTCACACTTTCCTTAGATGTTCCAATCATATTTTTCCCATGCTCATCTTCACAAGTCCATCTTTTTCTTCAAGTCCTCCCATTTTCTCTCATAAGTTTTGTTCAGTTCCTTTGCCATTAAATAAACATCATTACTGGGAGGATTATAAGCCATAGCATTTGAAAGGTCAGCCCTGACATCAGCAACAAATTCCTCAATGCCATAGTACATGTATTTCTCCAGCTTAGTTTTGATCGTGCCTCTATATATCCAACAGTTCTGATCTGATTGTAAAATAATCTGGAATGTTCAATGCTGCAGGATCCATGGGCTAACCAAAAACCCAGCTATATGGCTGAGACATTAGACTCTTCAAAATGGTAGCACACTGCAGTGACACTTTCCGACCCAACTTCTGCTTCTTCTCCTTTTGGAAGATGACACAGAGGACTTTTCCTTTAGATTACAGCACCCACTTTCATCAACGTGGGACAATTTCTGTTGGAACTCACATTTTGTCACAGGATCAACTTCAATACTTTTGGTGGAGAATTTAATCTTCAGTCTCCTGATACGTACTATAGCTTCTGTGGCAATCATGGTGACGGACTAAATCAAATTGTGTCATGTGTGAGCTTAGTGTCTAGGTATCCGAGTTCTCAAAACACCATAAGACTTCAACCCGTTCGAGGCAACGAAATCAAGCCTGCAATGCAGTTCTCAGCCACCACCGCCGCTGATCTAGTTGTCCTCTTACTTTGGAGACGATAACGACTCACGGAATGAGAGGAATGAGAACAAGTGCGTTTTGAATTTTAATCTCCTCTTTCTATTTTTGTTTTATTTTTAATTTTATTAGTCGGGTACTAATTCATCATTTAGTATAAGAAAAAAATGCATAAGGTTGCCATATTTGCATTTAAAGTAATGATTATAATTGTCTTAACGAATTTCATTTAAAAGAATTTATTATGAGACAACTTGTAAATTTAAAAAATTATTTTAAAATGATAAATAAAGTTGAAAGATGAAATCATTATTTTAACCCTATATATATAATATATATAAGCATTTCATATTAAAAAATTTCTGGCACAAAACAAAGTTGTACTAAAACCAACTAAATTATTATCTTAAATGATATTTTAAACAAACAAAAATTCAATCCACTAAGTCAAACAAGAAAACTCAAACAATTAATTTATTGGCATCTTAAAAATCTTTATACCCTGTTTAGTTAGTGATTGGATTAAAATTATCATGGGTTAATTATTTTTCATTATGTAGAACCCCCATAAATCTCTATGCTGTCATTCTCTTTCATTAATTACTTAAAAATACTGGAAATTAAGTTGTCATAATCAAGTCAGCAAAGAAAATAATAAATTCCAAAAATCAAATTAACAATTCCAGGAATAAGAAAAAACAGCACGTATCAAAATTCAAAAGCATGACAATTAATGGAAAATTTTTAATCAGGAGATTTTTTTTAATTTTAAAAAGGACAAAATTCTGCTTCTGAAACAAACTTTTTGACACAAAAAATTGGGTCACATTTGGATGGGCCAGCCCAATCAAAGGAGCCCAGAAGAAAGATGAAGCCTAAGAAGTAAGAAATATGGAGACCTCGTAATGGGCAAGCCTTGATAGCATGAGCGGTCCCTCAGAGTTAAAACAATTAGCTAAATCGTTAAAGGATGCCATTGTCTTTTCGGCAAGTATTCTTCTATGCATAGTTTTAAGAGTGAATTACATTATTCTTTTAAGAAATGCTTAAATTAGGATCCGTTTGATATATTGTATAAAATAAAGATTAATATAATAAGGCTAGATAATTTTTTTTAGAAATAATTATTTTCAATCTGTAGATGACCTTTTTTTTCCCCTCTCAATTTCCAAAATATTCTTTTTTTAGCTAAATAAAAATATCAGGAGGGTGTGATATAAACTATTAGTTTTACATATTCATAAAACTAAAATGTTAGACTTAATTAATTATTGATTTACTATTAACTTTTTCACTCAACATGCATAGTTAATTTATATATATAAACTAGTAAATTAAGAAACTTTTAATTGAAAAATATTAAATTGCAATTGTTATATAATAAACAAGCAAATTTAATATATTTTTTTGGAACTAGTTGTCGTCTTCCGAACAAGTTGAGTACCAAAAAGGAATCCAAGTAAACCAAGGACATTAGGTCACGTTTGGATTATAAAAAATCAAGGGGAAGGAAAGGAAAAAAAAATTTAGACACTGTTTCATTTAAATTTAAATATGTTTTCTTTTTCTTTCTTGTCATTAATTTTCTGCACTCCAAACAGTAACTAAGAGGAAAACAAATAGATTTAAATATAATTAAAAGAAATTGTTTAAACTAAAGTTTTTCATTCATTCCCTTCCTCTATTCTTTTCAATCCGATCATACTCTTAAGAAGAAGACCTATAAAACCATTGAACATGGTAATAATATGTTTTAGAGACATCAAAAAGATCTATCATACGCAAATTATGGGCGCTCTAAAAAGAGGGAGGATCACAACTTTGATATTTTGCACAAAACAAAAACTTTATTTTAGTTTTAATAAAAATTATGTCATTATCTTTTATGTAGAATTAAAATAATCCTTTAACTATTAACTTGAAAAAATGATGATTAAAATTAAAAAAAATTATTGTATTTAGGAGATGTGCACTGCATACACATTCCTCTTATATGCAAAGAATTTAATTCCCTTATGAGGATTAAAAAATCTGTAAAAGTGAAACAAAATTATACTCTCTAGTACTAAAATAATTAAAATAAATCTATAAATATCAATTTGATAGCAATGACAAGGAAAAAAAAAGGGCATTTGTCTTTTGCACAATGTTTTCAATATTGGCAAGTCCGAATTTGGACAAATAAGCCAAAAATACCCATTACTGCAAGAAGTTAAGAATATCACGCTTTAAACTTTTTTCTTCACTATATCAGGAATTGAGTCAATAATCAAGTATGAGTTGATATTTTGTTTTTAAAAATTGAATAGAAATAATTAAATAACTAGGATAATTTAATATTCAATGAAGAAATATTAATATATATATATATATATATTTTAGGTTAGGAATATATGTTATTCCATACCAAAGTATATCAGTAAAATTAAGCAACCTAATATTATTAATTTTTTTTAAAATTTAGGTTGCTTCTAAAAAGGCCACTTAAATTACTTTTGATTACTACATATATAGGTTGATGTTTCAAATTGATTGGTTTATTTATTTTTTTCTTTTTTCTTTTGTTCTATTCGACATCGATAGTTACGTAAATAAAATGTGGTATACATCAATAGCTACACAAAAAGAAAATTCCACATTTCCCGAGACACACTAATAATTAAGTTATTTATATATTTTCATTTTGAAAACTCTTACAATAATTAAAATGCCTAGGCATATTCAGGAGAAATTCAAATATGGTATATATCAGCGATCTGCTCTGCCTTGCAAGAATAGTACAGTTGCATCCGCAAAATACAGTTATTGACAATAGTCCTTAATTCTTTACTCACATAATTCTTTTGCAAGCCCAAACTTTTGGCGAGAAATAGTTAAATAAAGAAACAATAGTGTCTGCTGGAAGAGTAACAAAAAGAGAGGACCTCAATTATATTTGAACCTCGGATTGTGGCAATCCCGAATGTCCCTTCTTGCGTTAAAGGGCATCTCCAATTCGCCCCATGACGCAACAAGACTTGGTAATTTGAGGAGTGTTAGCTTTTTCAAGTTTGTAAGCACAATCTTCTCCCCATTATTGCTGACGCTGCCTTCACTTTTATGACTAAACACTTCTTTTAACTCGGCAGCCTCTGATATACACAAAACCTCTAGCAGTGGAAGCTTTCTAGCTATTGTTGCAGGAAAGAGTCTTTTCAGCTTATTGCACCTCTCCACCACTAATTCTCTTAGCTTTGGGAAGCATACTGATACTTGGGTATTGGATACATTCTGTTGTTCTCCCTTCTCTTCTGCAATAATTTCTTCCAATTCCTCACAATCACTGATGCTTAGGAAAGCTAACTCTGGTAGGCTTTCATGGATGACATCCATAGGGAACAAAGATTTCAACTTTCCACATCGTCTCACTGCTAAACTACGAAGATATTGGAGGCTCAACATTTTTCTGGGAATAGGACCCATCCATAGCTTATGTTCATGCTCCAAACCAACTACATTTGCTCCTATGAGTTGTTGATGGTCATACCCACCAAGACATGTTGATCCATCAATTTGGAACATGTCTATCACTCCACAACTATCGAGCTCCTTGGAAAATAAAAATGCTAGTTGTAGAGTTGGAGCAGCATTAATACTCAGTGAGCTGCCATTCACCACAGCAATCCGTACTCCCTATATGCAAAGAGAGAAATGAGAAGAGAGAGAGAGGGGGGGAGAGAGAGAGAGGAAATATTTAATTGAAATACAAAGATCAGAATAATCAATACCTTTGTTCTCCAGTAACAAGCTGCTTCTGAAATTGGAGCAAATTTAGGACAATCATATATTCGGACCTTGTCAATCTCCTTTGTGAGAAAATTAAACCCTCGGCAGATGTCAAGAAGGTTTGGCAATTCTTCAAGTATTATCTCTCTCAAGTTTGGAACTATAATTTCCTTTCCATTGTTAGGGATGTCTTCATTTGTACGTCTAAAAATCTCCTTTAGTTTCGAAGCCCTAGATATGCGTAGAGTCCTTAATTGTGGAAGACTTCTAGTCATCCTAATAGAAAATATAACTTTTAGCTCAGTGCATCCCTTGACCTCTAATCTCTCAAGTTTTGGAAAACATTCTTGAACCCTTGATAGATTCTGATGCTCTTCATTCTCTGCAAATATCTCCTCCAACGCCTCACAATTATGTATGGCAAGATCAATCAAATGTGGAAAGCTGCTATGAATGACTATAGGGAAGGCACATTTCAATTTTTCACATTGATGCAATTCCATAGATCGAAGATATCTGAGGCTTAGAATTTGTGTGAGGTTAAGGCTTGTCCATATGATACTCATCCTTGAAAGATCTCGGAATGTTACATGTTCTAATTTTGAGGTTGTTAGCTCTTGTTGGTCACTTCTGGCGTCATCTCTTTGAAAATGGAATATGTTTGCTACTCCACTAGTTCTAATGTCAAGATTTTTTTGTTTTAAAACTGAACTACTCAATTTACATCCAGCTGTTTCAATTTCATATAGTCCCTATATAAGAGAGAAAATAAAAGAAACAAAAAAAAGTTTATGAAGCATATCTTTTTGAAGCATAGACGCAGAATTCTTCTTATTATTATTATTGTTGTTGTTGCTCCATAATATTTTTACTTGATAGTCACCTACAATTGTTAATGCTTTATGTCTAATTTGCTGACTTGTCCTTTCTATGTCTTGTAAATTTACTATATTGTCTCTAAAAATATCTTGCATCCTAGAAAGTTGTATGCAAAGACTTGTAGGCTCTAAAAATGTTGATTTTGTTCGTATGTATTGAAAATTTTAGAGATGAACAAATAGAGGACAGAATGTGCTGCACGTAGCTGTGTCTTCCTTCCTTGTTTGCATCTAATGAAATTCATTTTGCTGCCATAACCAACAATTATTATTGCACTAGTGTGTTATAAATGCATTGACAAAATAGAATTTTATTTCCTAATTTCCAATTCGTCAATGCCATGCAACTATGTTGATTCATGCTACACAAATAATCATGCACAAGGCATTAATGAAAGATACATAATAAAATTAAATGAATGCATAAGAGAGTAGATCCATACCGTATTTGTCAATTTGGGACAATTGAACCATGATATTCTCTTCAAGGATGGCCAACTTGGATAATAATTTCCTGAGGAGATTTTGACAAGACTTGTGAGATTCCCGAGGGAGAGTTCTTGTAATTGAGGAGACACAATTGGGACCTTATTCTGATTAGTTGAAAGATCCTCAGCAGCATGTTCACCAAATACATACTTCATCTGAGAAGCACTTTGAATACTTATCGACTGCACTTGCTTAAGGCCTTGAGCACAATAGATTGGGAATATGTATTCCAATTTGTCACAATTCCTTACCGTCAAATACTTCAATTTGGGGAACATGAAATCAGAACTTGCTGAAACTTGAAATATTTCCTCCCCTCTATTAGTATCAGTCTGTCCTTCATTCATCACTAAATGCCTCAATTCAGAACATCTTATTATTACTATGCGTACCAGTTGCAATAAAGTTCGGGCAACCGACATTGGGAAGAGTGATGTCAACATTGGACAACTGTAGATATAAAGCTCCTTAAGATTGCACAGATTGCACTCCCCAGGAAATATGCTGTTCAACTGGTCGCAATATCCTATTTTCACGTGTTTTAAATTTTGAAAGATGTCAGGTGGAAGAGGACCGTGACACACTTGTTTCAAATTATCTATGCGATGCAGAGTCAACTCGACCAATCTGGGAAAGCAATAAGCTTGGGCCGAATCAGTTGTGTAGATCAAGAATTCTATCTCTGAACAATGTTGAAGACCTAGCTTAGTCAACTGGTTCATGCTTTCGACAGCTGTGACCAATTCCGGGAAGATACTTTTGAATCTTGGAAGGCTATCCAAACAAAGTTCTTCTGCTCTTTGTATAAGATCCTTGATAACCGT
This sequence comes from Erythrophleum fordii, assembly GCA_032878935.1. Taxonomy (NCBI): domain Eukaryota; kingdom Viridiplantae; phylum Streptophyta; class Magnoliopsida; order Fabales; family Fabaceae; genus Erythrophleum; species Erythrophleum fordii. The sequence goes on along the minus strand of JAVQMF010000058.1, from coordinate 27,834,398 downwards.
ACTTAAGGTGGAGTAATTTAACTCTCCGATGTGTAGAGCTCTCGTACTTGGATGTTGAAATACAGTAAGGATGTTAGTATGCCCAATTGGTAATACATACCTCCGCAATTTCGGGAAAGAAACTTTCTCTTGAAAGCATGTATAATATTCTTCTGTAATATTTTTCTGAAAGAATCCTTTACCTGTATTCACATATAATTCTTCAAGTTGTGAACACCTACTGATTACTTCCTCACAATTTTCAATATCGTCGCAATATCTCAAATCTAGCATCCTCAATTTATTCAATTCTTCTATTCCTTTTGGCAATAACTCGAAAGCACTCCACTTCAAATCAAGAATCTCAAGTTGTTTTAAGCATAACACAAATGAGATGTCACCTAATTCACATCCTTGCAAACGCAGAGTTCGAAGATTAGTCAACCACTGAGTTGATTGCGGCAATGATACATTAATCGTAGTCCTATAAGGGTTTAGACCAATTAAAGCCATAACCCTAAGTCCTTCCATGCCTTCAAATGATGCATGAGACAAATCCAAGTGGCTTTTTGAATTCAGCAATAGAATCTTAAGCTTTGGAGCTTCTAATTGTCGAGGAAATTGATCGTCTTCTCCATTATACCATGAAGATATTGCGAAACAATTTTTTACAGCTCCACCCAATGCTAAAGAATTTAGCCCTTTTGCATGATCAACCATGATAGCATGATCATTTTTGGATGCTGTCCATAAAGCAAAATCACGAACCACATCATGCATTTTGATGAAGTCTTCTCCTCTCTCACAATGCATCAGCAAATAACATTCAAGGAGCTTAATTAAAGTTGCATTCACACGACTCCTTAAATCCTCAAATGAATCAACTTCCTCAAATAGGCCCAATCCTACTCCGTATCTGAGCAAGTCTTCTCTTTCGATCTCATGATCCTCTGGAAAAATACTGCAGATCAAGAAGAGTCCTTTCGCTTCTTCGCTTTCCAAATCATCATAGCTATATTGAAGACAAGTAAAAGCATCTATAACACCTTTTTCCACTCCAACAGGTTTCGAATGCGTTACTTTATATAATGCGTCCTTCCAACTATCAAGAGGTTTTCTTTTCAAAGTTGTTCCCACAGCTTGAATTGCAATGGGTAGTCCTTTACACTCTGCAGCAACCTTTTGTGCCACGGTATTAAACTCAGAAGAATCCTCAACTATGCATGCGTATTTTTTAAACAAATCCCAAGCGTCCTCTTTTGATAAGAGATCCAATGGAACGTTCCTCTGAGCTTCCATCAAATTACATAGATCTTGGCGACGTGTAGTTAAAAGGACCTTGCGGCCTTTGAGGTTGCCATCTAGGGGGATCCCAAGATTTTCAAGATCCAACATTCCCCAAACATCATCCAATATAACAAGAATCCTTTCCTCGCTTTGCAATCTCAATGATATTCGTCCTGCCCTCCCAAGTTCGCTTTCTTCAGTTAATGGACTAATTTTCAATTGATCAGCAATTTCACCTTGAATCCTTCTAACATTTGGAGTTTGGGATACAGTAGTAAATACAACTTTATCAAAGAGATTCAACTCCATAGCTCTTTCGCGCACTACATTTGCAAGGGTTGTTTTGCCACACCCTCCCATTCCATGCAAGCATATCATGTAGCAGCCATCATCTTTTATCGCCTCCAAAAGTTGTTCATAAGCCGACTCTGTAGATTTAAACCACATAAAGTTTGGCAAAGTTCTGTAGCTTGGAAGTGAGAGAAGACGAGAAAATGGCTCAAACTTGCTGTTCTTGTTGAGCTCTGTCATTCTTTCTATCTTCTTCGCCAACTGCTTGCACAAACGATATCTTCTCCAGGTAGGACACAAGTTCCAGAAGCAACTGTTGGCATTCACTTCTTTTTCCAGGTTCTCCACTTCTTCTAGCAGGCTTTGTACTTCTCGCAACCACTTCTTCACAGCATCGTCAATCCTCTCAGTGTTCTTCTCTGCTTCTTTTATACGTTGAGACACACCATCTTTTGTCGATGTTAGCTTCTTCCTTTCTTTCTCAAGATTTTTGGTGAGTTTGCCGACACAAAACAAGTAATATCCTTGGCGTATTGCTGGAGGCACCAAAAATTCTGAGACTTTAGCTGCAATGGCGATTACCACCTCTGCCATTTCAACAAACGATGGGACCTGATACAACACAATCGGTTTTATTGAGTTACCAATTAATTAGTTTATCTTAATTTTTTCGATTAATTAAGTCTACTTTTGTGAAACCCGACGTGCATAAATTCAACATGCATGAAATTGTTATCTACATGGCAAAGTTGACTTTTCAAAGGGAAAATTGAGCTACCACGTAGAGGATTTTCTTTCTCTTTCTATAAAGTTCCGAAATGCCCCTTCTCTCCCTCATATTAGCTGGTCTTTTAAGTAAATTGCTTCTTCAAATTGCTGCAGCACTCAACCATACCTATAGCCATTCCTTCGGTCAGAAAAAGGAGCAAAACGCTGGAACAAAACTTCATCATCTTTCCTCTGTTTTCTCGCCATTTCTGCTGGATTCATCTTCTTCTCTTTTCTGGTTCAAGTTGCTGTTGGTGGTTGAGGAAAGTTAACGCCAGAAACACATCCTTTCCAAGTCTGGGGTGCTGCCGTAAGTTGCATTTTCTGGTTCCAGTTCATAGAGTTCCTCCTCCCCTGTTTTGCTTGTTCTGCAATGTGTTTTTGTGTGTGTGTGGGTGTCAACTGATGGAAGGGTGGGCAGGAAGAAAAGAAAAGAGTGCAAGGGGATGAGTTGGTTGGACCAAGTTTGATTTTCCTTCAAGCTTCCAGTATTTCCACTTCCCTCTTGCCATATTCCTGATTTTGTTTCCCCGCTTGAATGAAGCCATGCCTTTAAAATGATCTGCCACCATAGATAGATGTATATATATATATATATGTAAACCTATATCTGGATATATATGTGTGCTGGATGTATATGGAAGGCTTAGAATGGAGGGGTGAATTGTGGATTATCTATCTTTGTCACGGAAATTTTGAGGGAGTTCTTCAGGGAGTAGTTCGCCGCGGCGAATTAGGTAATTGGCCGCGGCGGACTTGTCACAGAGAGGTATTGGCCGCGGCCAATATCGAGTGGTGAGCGAGAAAGCTCCAGGAGGCTTCTTCGCCGCGGTGCCATGAATGTTGGCCGCGGCGAATGTCCAACTTGCCGCGGCGAAATTAGTGATATAAAAGGGGGTTAAACAGAGAAGAATTGACCGCGGCTAAGAGGAAATTGGCCGCGGCTAACATGGCGAAAACACCTATAATACCTAGGAAACCTTAGTTTTTCATATGTTAATCCAAGGGAATGAAGAATAGACATTAATGTTAGGTAGGCTAAGTTATTAGACAATTTTGCTGGTTATTCACACTCTAAAATCTGTTGAACGGATATTGAAGGATATTCAGGAGATTGAGTTAGAGCTGAGGGCTGGGCAGGGAATATTGATATCATCTTAAGAGGTGAGTAAGTAATGCGGACCGTGAGTAACTCCTATTTCTTATTTTCTTACTAAGTTTCCTTGCAGTGTTCTGACATTTGAAAATCTATTTATGGAGATACGTTTTTAAATGCTTTACTATATGATCGACTTAAATATGGAATTTTGCAAATTGATGCTTGTTGAGTTATTTGGAAACTTTGATATTGAACTGATATGAGATGTACTCTGTTTGAAATGTGATTTGAGAAATGTACTAGGAGGTTATCTGTTCAGAACTCTGTAGCTAACAGCAGTAGTTGTTAGCCTTGGTGCACCATGATCTGGACCTCAGCTAGCAGGGGTTTTGCTAGCCCCGTGTGGGTAGCTACCACACGTGGAGTTATTTATTTCGCAAGCAAAGTGCTTTGCGTCTGTGGTTATTTTCTCCGCGAGCTGTGTGCTCTGCGTCTGTTGTAATTCAGTTCTGCTTAGATACTTCTGATGCAATTTTAAGAAAACGATCTGCTTGAGGCTTGTTTTGAGCATGATGAATATATATATATATACACATAGATATTTTACGGGCCTTGCCCTTAAGATTTTTAAGGGTCGGCGTTATTTATTCACTGAGTTTTCAAACTCACTCCTTCTTAAATTATTTTTCAGAGAGCGTTGAAGACCCTAGCTTACCCTGAGTGGCCGACTAGCTGTAGATCTCCTGTAAATTCTTTTGGCAAAACCCACAATTGTTCATGTGGGTGTATTTTGTGTTATGAATTTGTTTGTTCTAAACAATGTAATGTAGCTCCACTGAATCATAGTTAGGATATCCCCACTCCCTAGATGTCTATGTTTTGATATATTTTTGATGTATTGTTGAATTGACTGGTTGTAGAAATATTGGGAGGTCCAAATTATAGAGGGGACTCTGCCGAAATTTCTACAAAGTCAGTGATGACACTCTTGGTAATGGTATGGGGGATTTGTCATCTTTTGTGCCAGTATATAAAATCTGTGGGTTGTGACAACTTTGATATTTTAAACTTATTAATAAACAAGTTCAATGAGAATCTCAAAATGAACATAGCAACAAATAACATCAATCTATTAAAATATATAACCCTCATTGATGTGTATGCAATTATTATCTATAAGAATTGCTAGAAGGAAAAAAATTATACTTTTGCAGGGCATATATAAAATTAATACAAGGCAGCGCTGTAAATTAGTAAATTAATGATTTAGTTCTTAAAATATTACTTTTTTTAATTTAATTTTTTAAAAATAAAATGTATCAATTTAGAACCTGAAAGATCATTTATCTTTTAATTTAGTCTTCTAAAAATAAAATCTCTTAATTTAATTTCAAATATTATCTTCAATCAAAATTAAAAAAATTTATCTATGATGAACGAAATTAAGAAGAATATTATTATTTAAGAATGTTAAATAGTACCCGACAATCTTCTCAAGTAGACTTCTGACGTATCAGATTTCAGCGTTGCCTTTGCCGAAAATCACTTGCTTCACTTTCTTTGCAATATGGCTGTCCCTGTCATTTATTCGTTTCTTCAAACGCAGGCAATAAAATTCTTTTAAGAGAGACTACCCAACATACGATTTTATTTTTGTTTAAACAAAGTTAATTAATGATTAATATCATTACAATGATCTATATAAGGTAATAGAATGATGAAATTTTTTTCTATAATGAAATTATTTTCATAAAAAATTTTATCAACACTAATATTAATATCAACTTTCTAATGATAAAAAAAAAGAAATTATATAATATAACAAAAATTAATTAACGAGTTATATCATTTTAAGGCACATTTTTTCAAATAACTTTGGGAAGTAAATTATCTATGATATAATCATTGATAGCAAATAAGTCATAATCAGGAAATTATTTTGAGAAACTTAACGAACTAAAAGACAATAATCAATGATACTTTTGAAATAATATACTAATCTAATGAATTAACGAACAATAATCAATCATTTTTAACTTGCATGTTTTAAAAGTAAAGTACAATTTACTTTACTGTGATTTCGGCCATTGTTAATTTGCTACTCTGTGATCTAAACATTAGATTTTAATTGCGGTAAATTTAAAATTTCTCCAAATTTCTTCCAATTCTAATTCAAAAGCACTTTGAACTAAAAATTTGTTTTGGGGGGGGGGGGGGTAAGAATTAGTTGGGAAGAGGTGAATTAGAGATTTTAATTAAGGAAATTGTGATATTAGATAGGATTAAACATAAATCTTAGTGCGGGATACGAATTTTGAAGTGTGGGACTCAGTTCAAAATAGACGCGCTACGGATTTTAAGATGTAACAGTTAGAAGATTCGAATGTTATTTAGACAATAATGTGGAAAAGATTTCAATAATGTCTTAATTAAACAAAAAGTTTATTGTCATTAATTCAGTCTTTAAAAGATTTCAATAAGATCAATTTAGTCTTAAATTTGAACTAAAATAATACTTTAAAATATTAAAACTAAATTAATATCAATAAAGTTTCAAGAACTAAATTGATAACGACAATATCTTTCAAAAGCCAAAATAATAGTTCATTCAATTTATCTATATTCTAAATAATATAGAGATTATGATTATTTTTTTTATTCTATCAAGCACATATTTTTTTAAGTCTTTAATTTTAAGTATATAAAGAAATCAAAATGTGACGTGCCAAACGTAACTTAAAGAAAGCCAACCTTAAAGCTTTTTTCATAATTATAATTAAATGAACCATTAGAAACTCATAGTAATCAAGAAAATAATTACAAAATATAAGAATCGAGCATGTGATTAAAGAAAAGAAAGAAATAATTAAAAATATATTAAATCAAACCTGCCACTATTTGATTCTAATCCATTGGTTCTTAAAGTTGTAGATTCTCTTTTTTGCCTCAAGATTTAGTTACACCTGCATTTAATTAGATCTTATTACTTTATAAAGAAATTTAAAAAGTAGGAAAAGAGAATAGAAATGAGATAAAATTTTTTGACTTCTTGTTAATTTGTTGCATCTTTAAGCGGTATACCTTTTTGAAAAAAAAATTATATTCATTCACTAAATATAATGAAAAATTATTATGATTTAAGGTTTAATAAAATTAAAGTAATATTTTAAATTCCAAATAATGATGATCCAAGGCTCAAATGATCCTAAAAACAAAGTTATAACGGTGAAACGAAATTGAGTAATATGTAATGTTATTTTTGTAAATTCAAGCAATTTTTGAAAAATTTATAGGAGAGTTTTTTAAATAAAAAATTTGAACTTTTCGAGATTCTCAGAAACTCTGAAAATCATGAGAAGCATTGGGACAATTAAAACCCTCCGATGTATGTTTTTTAACATCGGTTAATTTAAATTTTGATTGTTTCATTTAGAAAAGTTTTAAATTTAAATTGAATGATTCCAAAGTTATTTTATAAGTTTGGAGACTTAAATTTTATGATAAAAAAGACAATTTTCAAAAAAGAGCTAAAATGAATATAAAACAAAAATGCCACAAATGCAGGACGTAAACATTATTTTTGTGAGCAAATTCTTCTTGGATCTTCCTTATTTTAGGAGTCCCACTTATGGCCTTTTATAATCGACTTATGGTTCTATCTAAAATAGAGGGAGAAGCCAAGAGAAAGCATGCACAAGGAAAGCTCAAGAAAGAGGAGAAAGAAGTAAGGAAAAGGTATGGAAAACTAAGGATTTTCTTGGAATTCCTTCACATAACTTGTTCTCTTCTCCTTGCTCTATCTTTTTATGGTTTTGATGGATGGATTGGGTCTATTTTTACCTCAGTTCAGAGAAGGAAGTGTAAGAACTCAAGGTGAAAGTTAAAGCAAAGAAAGGAGCTCTTATTCCAAGCTTATCTCCTACCTTTATTGCTTTCTTCTTTCTTGCTTCTTGAATGAGTGTCTCGATCAAGAACAGAACAACCATGGGGGAGGAAGTACAAGTGAGAAACCATTGAATTAGAGTGCAGGAACCTAGGAAATGCAAAGAAAATGGAAGAATAACTATTGAATTTCAAGATAGGAAAGTGAGGGATTCTTGAACATCTTGTAAATTTTGTTTTGATTTAAGAATTTCCTAGCCTATGTGAGTATTTTTTCAGTTTCTAAGACCCTTAGGAAGCCTCCCAAATGCTTCCTTCGAGAAAAAATTGCAAACTCCATAGGTCCTAAATCAAGCTTAAGTTTTGACCAAGCATGGATAGCAAGGTTAGAGAGTGTTTTAATTTGTTCTAAACTTGGTTTGGGACTACATGTAATGAAAGAAGATGAGAGGAAGTAATGGGAAAAATTTATGAGTCATAGATTAAGAGTTGAGACAATAGATTCCATAATATAGCTTTAAGAAGCAATTTGTACCTAGACTCTTAGAAATGCATGTGTGATGGCTTTAAGGATTCCAAATGGAGTTAAGAGGCCTAGATATAAGAAGAAAATGGAGCTAAGAGCTTGAATTATGATAGTTGTTTCATTAGGCCTGTTATAGAACTAATTTGCAACCAATAGACAAAGTGTGTTTCCTTAGTCTACATATAATACTTTAGCTTGTTTCAAGAATGTAATTGAACCCCAGTTATTGTGTCTAGGCCCAAGGAACCAAACTCTATCTAATTACAAGTGTGTGACACTAAAGGAAGAAGAAGAATCAAGTAAAGACTTATATTTTGCACTAAGGTAACTCTTCATCCCTTTCTTATGTGCAATATGGTTGTATGAAAGTCATTTTATACCTGTATGTGTGTTTGAATCTTGAAAAATGTCATATGCTATTATTTGACTTCTATAGTACCATTATGTTTCTTGATTGGCAATTGATTGTGAAATTATGCTCTATGGGTAAGGGTGTGCCAAAAATCCCTTGTGATAGGTGAAATGAAGCCAAAAGTCTTTAGGAATGGTTGAGACAAAGCGAAAAGTCTCATGGATAAGTGAGGCTAAGTCAAAAGTTTCTAGACCAAAGGTAAGGCTAATCTAAAAGTCCTAAAAATAAGGCAAAGCTAGACTAAGAGTCCCTTGAGCATTCTCTTTAGCTTTGATATGTTGTTATGGCATAGAGATTGTGAATGTAATGCTCTTGAAAGTGCTTGGACATGCTTTTATCTTGTGACACTGATTTGCTTGCTTGCAAGGATGTTTAAGCTATTGAGATTCCTTCAATTTCATCCCCTTCCCTCTCCTATTTTAACATATCTAGGTGATGCTCAAGAAAGCCAAAGTAGAAGCCAAAGAGCTTGATTAGCCACACCTTGCCATTAGTGTAACTTATGATGTATTTGAATGTCAACAATTGTATGTACATATTATTTTTTAGATGTAAACCTTAGAGCAAATGTAAAAGTATATATATGTGGTGTATGAACCAAAATTGGAACCAAATCAATAAGAATGTATGTTTTGAGTACTTGGAGGATCACCCTTGACTGTATGTGATGGCTTATGGCATGGTGAGTTTTTGATTCATGTAGTATAGACCACTTGGGAAGCTTGTATATGTTGTATTTGTGCTCCCAAATGTGCTCATGTGGAAGTAGAAAAATTAAGAAGCCAAATGGACCAATTTTGACCCATGTATGATGCCAAACTCACCATATTCAGGAGTTATGTCAAAATCTAACTAAATAAACTCTTCTTGGTCTGAAATTTGACATACATATAGGTATTGTCTAGAACTTTTTGGAAAGTTAAAGTGCATATTATATGGAGTTCTAAAGAATTTTTGGTGAATTTTTAAAGTTAGCAAAAAATTTTAAATTTGACAATGGCACTGTGCAAATGGTCAATCCTTTTACCTCGGTCATTCGTGGTTAAATGGTGTCCAATAACTATGAAATTTTATAGACATAAACTAAACATAATAAGCTTTTTGTAACACTTGAGAGCACCTCATTTGGATTTATATTGAGAGAGAAATGAATTTTTGAAATTTCATATCAGTATCAGGGATGCAGTCAGACTTTTACCACTGTTTCATTGGTTTTCAGGGGCTACACACTCTTATTTTGGTCTGAAGTTATTTTTACTCCCTAATTAATATCAATATCTTTCTAAAATAAATGGTTTGCTGTGTTTTGATTTTTCTAACATTAATTATGAATTTTTAAAGTTTGTATCAAAAAATTGTCACTTGAACCTGAGAGCAAAAATGTAATTTTCTTGTTTTTGGTTCCAAATCTGTGGTGCATGAAATGTCTTGCAATGTTTGTGACTTGTATGGATAGAGTATGAATAGGAAATGATATGGACAAGTTCACAAGGCTCATAAGACGAAATATAAATTTTTAAGTCTGACATAACATAAAAAAATCTATTATTTTAATTGATTTTTTTTTAAAATCTTGCTATGTCAAAGAAATGTAATTAAAAATGAAATAAGAAAATGTTAGATGAATATGGTGTCACAAGAACAGGTTCAAACAACTCTTATAATAATAATTGATAGGGATGAGACAGCATGTTGGTTGTAACATGAGATTGGCCATAGAGGGATAGCCAGCTAATGAGTGCAACTTCTTCCAAGAGCCTTTTTCACGCTTGGCATATTTGTGAATTAATTATTAAAGTATGTGAATGTCGAAAGGTATCTTATTTATAGAGTTCTCAAAGTTAATCTTGACTTTAAAAAGTTAAATTTGCCAATTATTATTATTATCGTTATTATTATACAAAAACAAAGTGCAACATATAAATATAATATTTTTTACACAAAATTTATTTTGTTTATAATATTAAGACAAAAAGTGGTGTCTCCTACCTCTTTGGTTGTGTTTCAATCAAATAAATTAAGACAAAAAATGATTTTTAGAAGTATTTAAATTATTTCACTAAAAATTTTTTGTTTGGATTAGAAAGAATAAGATTTTTAAATTTGTTCTGTTTAGAAAAATTTAAAAGTTCAAATTTCAAAATTTTCTGCACTCACATTTTTTAAAGGTTAGCTTTTTTGAACAATTTTTCACACACACAAAAGGCTCATGCACAGGTATCCCCACCAGAAGCAAAGGTTTTCATTTTTTATCTCAACTAAGAAAAAATAAATCACATTTTCTTTAGCAAAAAAAAATATATATATTTATCACATTTTCTATAAGCAATGAAGTAATATTGAGGTTTGAAATTTCAAAAGGAAAATATTTGTGTTTATGAAAAGAGACTCTGCTTCATACCTTACTGTCTCTCTGTTTTAGTGGTCGCCGATTTTTCACCTTGCATATGGAGAAACGCCACCATGCATTTGGAAACAGACCTCTTCTCTGAAAAAGATTCACCTCCTTGCATTTACCATAATACATATATAAGAATATTCTTAATAACAAACCCTTTTTATTTATATTTAAATAAAAAGAAAATTTTAAAATATCAAAACTAAATTAATGTAAAAAATTCGTTTATTCAATTTAAAATGCACATGTTCTATATGTCCTAAATAATATAGATATAAATTTTTTTTTTGGTGTATCAAGCGTAAATTTTTATAAATGTTTTTAAGTAGATACAAAATCAAAGTTTCATGTACCAAATGTCAACTTAAAGAGAATCCAATCTAAAAGCTTTTAAAATAATAATTAAATAAAACATTATAAATTCAGAGTAATCAAGAAACAATTAGAAAATATAACGTATGGATTGATCGTGTGATTGAAGAAAAGAAAGAAAATGCTTTGTAAGTTATAGTTTTGGCACAAAAATGTTAAATCAAACCTCACACTATTTGATCCTAGTTTTCAAAGATGCACATTCTCTTTTTTGTCTCAAGTACACCTGCATTTTATTAAATCTTATTAGTTTACAAAGAAAATTAAAAAGACAAAAAAGAGATGGAAATGAGATGTTAAAAAAATGAGGTCTTCCTGTTAATATATTGCATCTTAAAAAATTATTGTATCTTTAAAAAATATGTTAATTCAGCCAAGGCATACCAAGAGCTAAGAAAATTATTGTTAACAATGCTCTATAATTAGTCCTGCCATAAAAAATATGTTATTATCATGTATGAAATCACCTTGGTCTAAATATGTATTTAAACATTATTTGTTCATAACCAATGAAAAAGATTTGCAAAAATTTTTTGGAATTACTCTCATTAATTTCATACATGTGTCGATAATTTATAAGTCATATATAAGTAAAATACTTCTCGATATTTCAAATTTGAGAATTAAAAATAAATTTATCAATATTAAATATAAGGTAAAAAAATGTAAAAACACAAAATATTTGTGGTGAAATATAATTTACTCACAATTTGTTGAACAATTATGAGTTCTCTCATTACCGAGTTGCTGTCCCACTTCTCCTAAGAGTTATCCAAGAGGTTTTCGTGGGACAATTATAACAATTCTTTTAATTTTTAAACTCTATTTAGGTTTCTTACCTTTTTTCATATAATTAATTTAATCTAACCTATTTTAAGTTCTCTTTCTACATTAACTATGGCTTGACCTATAATCTCACTTATCTAAATTGTCTTAGTTTAAATCCTACACAGTTTAACTCAACCCTAACAATGTCTTTTAGTTAATGGTTACCTTAACTCACCATTTTTCCTAATTTTAGTTATTCCCTATACTCATTGGAGTTCCTAGTTTCAGTATTAACTTGTCCTTGTTTAACATAATTAATCCACCATGTCAGTTTATACCCACGTAATTTCTGTAACACTAGGCTCCACTTATACTTCCTCGATTAGTACCACTACCACTTCACCTTACATAATCGAGCTTACATGATCGAGCGGTAAGCTTGATTTATGGTAAGTCAAACTTTTAAGCCATTCGTTGTACATGCCATAATCATGTAATTACTTTATTACTTCACTCACCTTTATTCTTAATACTAACACTAACATAGATCATTGCTGCGCATGGAAGGAGCAATATTGCAGAAGTTGAAACAGAGAAGGACAAAGGAAGAAGAAGCAATGTGTGATGCGGCAACAAGATGAAAGAAAAACGAATAGGAGGGGACGAAGGCACAGTACCAGAGCATGGAAAGAAGAAGCGACATAAACTTCAGGTATAAGATGAATGAGTTAAAAATCTTCAGGTATGAGATGAATAATCAGCTGAACAGAAACTTCAAAAATATCTGAGACAAAATTAATCGTGCGGACAAAGGGAGTGGGATTTTTTATCAAGAGTTTAGGGATTTGACACGTGTTCCATGAAGGAAAATCTGAGGGTCCAGTTGTTAATTATATGAGAATGCAAGTCGTAGGAGCAAAAATTACAAATTGTCCTATAAATTAGCAAGGATGGCTTAGCAAATGTATTTCTTTATTTCTTTATTATTTATTTAATTTATAATTATTTGTTTATTTTATTATTTTTTGGCAGTCATGACCTATTTCTTTGTTTTTAACAGATGAGATGATAATAACTAGGTAGATATGAAGAGTAGTTAACTTAGCTCTTTAGTGTATAAGAACCAATTCGGATCCCCTCGGTCAATTGTTAAAGTGAACAATTTTAGATTGTTTTGATTTTATATTTTATTAATTTATTTTGACAATTTTTTTTAAAGAGAGCAAAATATAAGATTAAAATATCTTCTCACTATAAATTTTAAAAAATAATAATTATAATTATAATTATAAAAAAATAAAAGTTAAAAATTTTAACTTCTCAATTTTAAATTTCTCAATGTTATTAGAACTAGACCAAATCAGTCAGTTCAACTGAAAAACCAATGAACCGACACTCTATCCAATTTGAAAGTCCCTTAAAATCAATTTATTTCAGAATTGATCACAATTGATTGAAACGCTCTTAGCACCTAAAAACCAATTATTAAAACGATGTTAGTGTTTTGCCTTTGGTTATTCTTAAGTAATCAACAGGGATTAAAGCTGCAATTGATTCTGTCTTCTTATCATTTTAAAAGAAAATTGAAAAAGGGAACTTAAAAAGAATATGTCCTATATAGGTGATGTACTTTAAAATGTGTATGTTTTATATGTCCTATATAATATAGATATAATATTTTTTGGGTATATCAAAACAATTTTTTATAAATGTTTTTAAGTATATAAAAAATCAAAGTTTCACATGCCAAATGTCAACTTAAAGAGAATCTAACCCAAAACCTTTTAAAATTATAATCAAATAAAACATTACAAACTCATAGTAATCAAGAAATAATAAGAAAATATAACGTTTGAATTGTGCATGTGATTGAAGAAAAGGGAAGAAATGATTTGTCAGTTACAATTTTGGCAAAAAATTGTTAAATCAAACCTCACACTGTCGGATCCCAGTTCAGTGATTCTTGAGATTGTAGATTCTCTATTTTGTCTCAAGGTCAAGTTACACATGCATTTGATTAGGTATTATTAAAAAAGATTAAAAAGAAAAAAATATATATGAAAATGAGATATATGAAAAACTTTGGACTTCTTCCTCTTAAGTTGTTGCATCTTTAAGCATATATTCCTTTTTTCAAAAAAATTATATCCATTCGCATAAACATAATGAAAAAATATTACAATTAACATGCATAGGCCAATATCAACAGAGAACTATAAATCAGGCTTAAAAAGCATACAAAGAAGGAATATAAATATCACAAGTACAAAATTTTAAGATAAACAAAGATTCAAAGATAATTCAAGAAAATAGAGACAATACACTCCTTAAACATTATAGTCTAACCACTAAAAAAAATGCAAACATGCACAACAAAACAAAAACTAACCAGAAGATGCTTAAGAGACATAAAAGGGTAGGCAACAAAGTACCCAATCCACTGTGTAGATTTAGTTTCCTAGAGAATTGATTGTATGTAAACATGGATCCTTTAGTTATGTGGGTTCTATAATAAGTTAAGAACCGAATTGAACATTTTTGGATTATCCTAAAGAAATTTTTGGAGGATAGCAATACAGATGCCAAAGCCGAAATTCATTTTCTCATAATCAAATAAGTAGTCAAGCTTGATAATCCTACTTTTTTGATTCACTTAATTCGGAATTTCCTTGACAAATGATCAACTAAAGTATGTTGCTGCAACAAATATTCGAAATTGTTTACAAAATTTAGTTTTTTTTTACCAAACAATTTAGAGCAACAAAAGCAGAGTCGAATTTCTATCCCAAACCAGTAAAGCAGATGGCAAGTAGTAACGAAAGAACAACAAAAATGTTGAGAGATTTTCTCAAAAAGGCATAGAGCAAAGAAAGCGTTTGTGTTTATAAAGAAAGATTTTGCTTCATATCTTACTGTCTCTCTACTTCAGTTGTTGATTCTTCGAGTTGCAGATGCAGAAATGCCACCGTTAGAAACAGATCTCTTCCCTAAACGTTGGCTTTCTTTGAGAAGGAATCAATTATCAAGTTGCAGATGAGAAAGGAGAATATAGAAATGAAATGCCATTTTTCAAGTTGCAGATGTAGAAATAAAAAGCCACCTTTGGAAACACTCTCTTCTCTAAAAGCTGCCTTTCTTTGACGAGGAATATGCCTCTTTGAACAAATTCACGTCCTTGCATTTATCAAAATAACATACCATTTTTTTAAAAATAAAGAAGAAAAAAAAATTAAAATGACCTAGTTACCCTTTTATGTATATGTGGGTCCGCAAATGAGAGAGAGAGAGAGAGAGAGTGGGGTAAAGAAGGAAACTGAGAGAAGACAAGTTGTGCTAAGCGTCATCTCTAATAATTTCTACGTGTAATTGGGACACCTACACGGAGCCAGCCCCACGGAGGTAGAATTCCAAGTTAATTAACTTAATATGAAAATTTGAAAAGCCAAAAAATTAAAAAATAGAGTGAGCATGCCATTTCTTGTTCTTAGAATTTTCGTTCTGTTTTCCTCAAGCCTATTATTCTATCAAACATAAAATTATTTGAGTTTTAATATGTTCAAATTTGTTCACAAAGACACGAATTATAGCCCATGAAACTTTACGTTTCTTTTGAAGATGCAGCAGATCAAAGATCAAGAAGGAAATTCTTGATAAGCTAATCTAAGTCATCAATCAAAGTCAATGAATGAAGGCAAAATTGGAATAGCTAGGTGGTGGGTTACGTGTTGAGCAATATTCAAACCCATAGCCCCACCAAGGTGGAATTTTCGGTGACTATGAAGACTTGTTGGTTTCGTGCTGATTGGGATTCAAGCATTAGACCTTTTTTCTATTTTTCATTTTCACTTTTTTTTTGTTTTTGAATGCTCAGAGCCAAACAAGTAATGCTTGACTAGTTTGGAAAATAAGTAGACACGGAAGTTCAAGGAAGTCATGGAAATTCTTCATGGAAATGATAAGAGCAAAGGAAAGGCAACTAGTCCCCCCCCCCCCCTTTTTTTCTCTCTCAGCTTCCTTCGTTACCTCATATTTTTCGAGGAAATTCTTAATAATCTTTTATTATTGATGAAACCTGTTAATTTAGGTAAATCTTTGTCTGGTGTGGGTCTTGGTCTTATAGGGGTTACAGCTGCATTTGATTGTAGTTTTGTTTTTCAAAAAAAATAAATAATCAGAAAGGGGAAAGGAGAATATAGAAACGAAGTGGAGAGAGGAAAAAGGGTGGAAAAAATAAAAAAATGCAAGAAGGAAATTATGGATAAGCTAATACAAATCATCAATCAAAGTCAATCAATGAAGACAAAATTGGAATAGATGGGTGGTGGTTGCATATTGAGCAATATTCAAACTCATAGCCCCACCAAGGTGGAATTTTCATGCTCTATGAAGACTCGTTGGTTTCGTGCTTATTGGGATTCAAGCGTTAGTCCTTTTTCTTTTCATTTTTACTTTTTTGTTTGTTTGTTTATTTGTTTATTTGTTTATGAATACTTATAGCCAAACAAGTAATGGTTAACTAGTTTGGAAAATAAGTAGACACATGAGTTCAAGGGAGTCACGGAAATTCTTCACCGATATGACAGAGAAAAGTAAAGCCGAGTTGGCTTTTTTGTTTTTTTTCTCAGCTCCCTTCTTTACCCCACATTTTCAAGGAAATTCTTAATAATCTTCTATTATTGATGAAACCAGTCAATTTTAGTAAAGTCTTTGTCTTGTGGGTCTTGATCTTATGCGGTTTATAGCTACATTTGATTAGCTCTTTATATTTTAAAAAAAACAAAAAATTAAAAAAAAAAAAAAGGAAGGGGAAAGGAGGATATAGAAACGAAGTTGAGAGAGGAAGAACGGCGAAGGAAAAAAGTGATAAAAAATATTTTCAACTCCTTCACTTTTGTTGCACCTTTAAGAGAAATCTAAATTTTAAAATTTAATATTGTCTTTTTATCAAAATTTCTCAATTTAAATAATTTTAAAAGGGATACCAAATATATATATATATATATATATAATTAAATTCATATCTGATTATAAAAAATATTAAAGTCAAAATTTTACTTTATCCTGTCTTCTTTTCCATTCTCTCTGTCTATAATCGAAGTAATAAACTGTATTATACAAAAATATCTCTTTATTGCTAATAGATGATGTAATAACACTCTGGTAGGCAAGAAGAGCGGTCACCTTAGCTCCTTAATGTATGAGGGTAGGAATAAAAGAAACTATAATAATTGATATTGGTGGGAAAACATGTTGGATGTAGCATGAGAAATAGTTAGCTAGCCATTGTAACTTTTTTCAATAGTTTTTTTAACATTTGGGATATATGTGAATTAATCATTAATATTTTTAAAATTAAACTAATTATTAAATCAATTGAGATATTAATTTATAGTTTAATATTCTAATTATGGTTGAATTGTAATTGAACTAGTGATAATTAAATATATTTTTTTAAAAAAAATTGTATATTTAAATTTTTATATAACAAATAAATATAATAAATTTTAAATATTTAATTATTAATTTCATGTTCCTTAAAATGTTTGAAAAATTATTGTTGAATTAAAAAATAAAAGTTATCTATGATTGAAATTGAAAAATATTTAATTTTAAACTTTTGAAGCCCCCAATTTATATTAAAATTTCAATTATTATTTAAAAACAAAAAAGTAAAGGATTAGAAATCATACATTAAAAAAATAATTTATCAAATGAAAAAAAAATAACCAAATTAAAAATATAGTGATAAATAGTGTGTGTATATATTAGTTTAGATATTTTTATATATTACATATATGATATATAATTATTTATTACATTATTTCATTGAAATGTTTATTTATATTACACAATGTATAATATATTTTAATAAAGGTTATGGCCTATGTGGCCAAAACACCTGCCACTTAATAGAGGGTTTCGTATTTGAGTCTTGGTTATTATTTTTGTAAAATAATTTAATTTTTAAATCGGTTTAAATCGTAACTTGATCGATTTTTCCATTTTCACTAGTTTATGACTAGTACTAAGCCTTTTCGATTTTGTAGGCTAATTTGACCAAATGAAGAATCAATTAAACTGACTAATTTGGTCTAATTTTAATACCATTGTTAATAATTGAAACATGTAAATATTGAAAGGTACTTTTTTTTACATATCGTAGATGTCAAGTCTCTCAAAATTAGTCCTAGTTTTAGCAAGTTAAATTGATTTATTATAATTGTTATTATTATTACTATTTAAAAAAAATGCATCATATAAATGCAGTATTTCTTTTGAAACAAAATTCAATGTTTAATTTATTTGTAATATTAAGACCCCCTCCCCCAAAATTTTTGGTTACATTTAAACTGAGTAAACTAAGAGGAAAAAATTTTTTTAAAAGGCATTTAAATTATTTCACTAAAAATTTTTCTATTTGGATTAGAAAGAATAAGATTTTTAAATTTCCTTTTGTTTAAAAAAATTTCAAAAGTTTCATACATTTTTTATAGGTTAGTTGTTTGTACGATTTTTAACGTAAGCAAAAGATACGCACACACATACTTATGAATATATGTATTTACGCTTAAGATCCATTTAGTACATTGTATTAGGCTTAATAGTATAATTAGTTAATATAAGATATTATGAACTTATCACTTATTTAATGTCAATAATATATTATATAAACTTATATATCAAACTCTTCTTATACATCAGAATGACATATGATCTAATCAAATTTAGGGGGTCAATTTAGGCTTGACTAAGTTTTGATATTTAAAATCTTATCAATACTTTTTCATTCCAACCCTCACCTCTATAGATGTTTATAAGTCGAGTCATGTTGAATTTTGACCAAGTCCAATAAGGATAACTATAGACTAGGCTAGGCTGAATATTAGCCTAGCCTATTGCAGCTCGATTTAGTATAGTATTGGGTTAAGCTAGGTTATTTTCTTCAACTGATTGGATTTTTTTTTTATTTTAGGTAAACATCATAAAATGACTCTACAAAAATGAAATTTTCATGCAAGTCCCCATAAAATTATATTTTGCCCATAAAAAAAATATAATTTTCATATAAATATTTATAAAATTATATTTTTTAAAAAAATAATGTTTATATAAATCACTAATATTTTTTTTAAACAAATGTGTGATCCCTTTAGTCTTTTACATATCTCATTTTATAGACATATATCTTTGATTCCTATTGATATTTTTTGTTACTAAGTTTTTTTTACCTAAAAAAAATTAAAAACTCTGTCCTCTTTTATATTAAAGAGGATGAAAGAAAAAAAAGTAAGTAAAATTTTAATTTTACATTTAATATATATTTTCTTCTTATCATATTTTCTCAATCTAGATATATTTTAAAAGGATGTCAAATATATATATATATATATGTGTGTGTGTATTATATAAAATATTGAATTTATATCCAATTATAAAATTATTAAAATCCAAATTTTAGTTTATTTGTCTTCACTTTATTGTCTCAGTTCGTAAGCAAAGTAGTAAATTAGATCATACTAAAAGTATTGCTTTATCGTTAAGAGACAATGTAATGATGTTAAGGTAGGCAAAAATAGTGATTAGCTTATTCTCTTATTGTACAAGGGCAAGGATTGGACAATGGTAAGAGATAAAGAAACTTCAATAATTGATATTGATGGGACAACATGTTGGATGTAACATGGGAAATAGCCAACTAGCTGGTGTAACTTTTTTCAATAGCTTTTTTAACATTTAATATATTTGTTAATTAATTATTAAAGTATATGAATATTGGAAATTACAATAATGAATCAAGTCAAGTATTTACTTAACCTAGTACAATCTAATTTAATATAGTATTAGATTAGGTTAAATTAATTTTTTGGAATGGTGGAGTTTTTTTTTAAATATTTGGTGAAAATTATAAAGTGACATTTAAAATAATAAATTTTTATATAAATTCTTATAAAATTATATTTTACCCATATTTATATAAATCTCTATAAAATAAAGTCTTTAAGAAAAAACAATTCATATGACCAAGTTAAGTCAAATTAAACTAGTCAACATGGCAATAAAAAAAATTATTAAAAAATATAATGTATGAATTGAAAATGTGATTAAAGGAAAAAAAAATGCTTTGCAAGTTATAACTTTGGCTGAAAAATGTTAAATTAAACTTTAACACTATTTGATTCTAGTCCAATGATTCTTGAGGTTGTTGATTCTCCCTTTTTTCTTGATATTAGGTCACATTTACAATTGACTAGGTCTTATTAGTTTACATAAAAAAATTAAAAAGGGACAAAAGAGAAGATGGAAATAAAATTTAAGAAAAATTTTCAACTTCTTAATTTTTTTAAAAAATGATAACAAAGAAGATATGGATCAAGGAGCCATTAACATGCTTAGATCTTAAGCTATGTTTGGAAATCAATTTGTAATGTAATATGTAATCTAATATGTTTTACAATGTCAATTATACTTTTATAATTATTATATAATAATGTCTATGTCTTTTTATAATTTTTTTAAATAAAAATACACAAGGTATTTTCCATCCACTTAAAATAGAGACATATATACTTTTGAGGAATTTTTTTTTTTTTTTACAAGTCATTCAACTAGTTTCCCATCAAATGTACTTAAGGGATCTCTTTGAATTTGAAAATGATTAGCTATCAAAGTCGAATGAGAAACTGATTTAATTTTTAGGTAATAATGATCTAAATCATACTTTTGAATTAAAAATTATTGTTTGTATTTGAATTATGCTTCCTTAAAAAATAATATTATTACAACAAAAACAGTGATTAAAAGTTAATATTATTATGGCTATAAAGTATACTGAAAATACTAGAAGTCCATGATCCTAGCTTTTAATACTTTAATTTTCACTAGTATATATTTTTAATATATATATATATACACACACATACATGATTTAATTCAACTATTGATTGAGTGATATTATGTTACTAAATTTAATTTGTGAGATTAAAAAAAATTTTATATATAAAAATAATGATTGCTTTTTAAAAGAATTTTTTTTAATTTTTATATATAGTGCAACATAATATTTTAAGCCTAAACAGAAAGTTAATATTATTATAACTATAAAGTATATTCATTGTTACACCCCTAAACAGAAATGTGATTGGCACAACTTATGGAAAAATTCCTGTATTCATAAGCCTAACGATACCAAAAAATTTCTTTACCATTAAAATATATCCTTTTTTTAAAATACAGTAATCCTAAATTAATACATAATTCAAAGCTTCATTTCATTCATAAAGAATCTAAAGTTCCACAATCTTCTACAATTTGTATCCAATATCAACATATAACTTGTTATAGAAAATCTAGCAAAGTCTCTTCTAAATTTTGAGCATCCCTTATTTTCCACAACCAGTCAATTCAACAAAATCGACCAAAAACATATTAAAGAAAGCTCCACTCTCACTAGTATCAACAAAATATGACCACAAGAAAGGGGGATCTTGTTTATACATCTGTAGAGCCATAACTAGATTTCAAATTACATGATAGAAATATACAATACAAAATAACCAAGTCCAACAGAACAATGCTAGGTTCACCATTAAAGACCCCCTTGACTACTTTAACGAAGGTGGAGTGGTCGTGGCTTTACTATTTGCAATAGTAAATAACAAAGTGAACCATTGTATTCAATGAGTTGAAAATAAAGCATAATTATAAAAGGGAACAAATAGGCATGGAATTCCTTTAAGGAAAATAAATTTTCTCTCTTTTTTATTATTAAATAAAGTGAATAAGTCAATTCATAAGTCTTTAAATATAAAATATAAAGACATATGGAAGTATATATATATATATATATATATATAGTCTAAGAAGATTAGTTTGATTATATATAGATATATTTAGTGTAATATGAAATCAAGCACAAACCAATTTAATCAAGTTCACAAGATTAATAATAATAATAACAACAACAACAACAACAACAACAACAACAACAACAATAATAATAATAATAATAATAAAAGTGCTAAAAATTAATTTAAAAACAAGACTACAAACGTAAATTTTAAATGTTAAAAAAAGAATAAATAATTTTATGGAAACCACAGGAAGGCTCGCATAAAACTCTAAATCTAATATGTATAATATAATAGCATTGACACTTAACCCATAAAAGAGTGAGTAACCACATATCTAAACATGCGTGCATAACCATAACCTTTATAAAGCATTCCACTCTATATCATCTTAGTACTCAGCACATAATCCATACGAAAATGTTAGGGTGAGGCTAACAAGACTACTATTAGCTACTAGCGTTTTGTGCAATCCTACCTTAAAATATAATAGTATATATATATAATAGAATATGCTTCATACATCAATTTTCTTTTCTCTTCTTCTTCTTCTTTTTTCTACCTTTTTTTAATAACAATTATTTTAGTAATATATATCTATGACATCAATAATTACAAATTACATAGACATGAATCACTTTTCTAGTCTCCGAATTTCATATTCTTAGCATCATATCATCTCATGATTATTGAAAATATGAATACATAACGCATATCATAATCTAGGAGACTTGAATATAATCTTGACTTACACTAAAAGAGAGCTACCACTTAGGATGCTTGTCCCTAAGGATATGCATAGTTCAAACAAGAAAAGAGGGGTTTAAAATGGTTGAAATTTAAAAGCCATATTATGCTTCATAATCTACTTACCATGCTTGTAAAAAAATTTAACATTACCTCCTTGTTATACGCTATCACTCTTCCATTGAAGTACCTAAAACAACTCCTAAAATGGTCATAAAAATTCCCTTAAGTCTAATTTGGGGTTTTCTTTTTTACCCTATTTCAAACCAAGAATCACCACAAAAGAGAAGGACATATAGCAAAATTTTTTTAAGACAAATTGGAGGACAAAGGGCAAACCTTAAGGCAAGGGAAATTAAAGGGAAGAGCCACTAACTAGCCAAAATAGAGCTAGAGTTTCAGACCTAGACAGCCATAATTTTGCACAATTTTTTGTTATTAAGGTGTAGCAACAGCAAAATGAGGTGATGAAAGTAACAACAAGACATTTAAAAAAAACTAACCTAAATGATGGAATGTTGCTGTAGAAATGAAACCACAACAGAGCAGGGGCTGCTTCACCTAAAGAGGAAAAAGAAAACACCACAATTGAAGCTTCGGACCACTCCCACAACATTGCACAACATGTTGTAGTCTAAAGTGGCATCTTGAAAAAGACTTATAGTGAAGTTACAAAATAACCTAGCGTTGCATCAAACTTTCTAAGGCCATTTCAGTCATTGTTAAGAGAAAAATCTAGAGTGAAGGAAAAAAATAACCTAAAGAGGCCTTAGCCGGATTTGAGACCAGCACCCTTTAATGTATCTCCTAAAGTCTCAGCCACCCTTTAGTGTATCACCTGATGTCTTAGCCACTTATGTTGAAGTGCTACTTATTGTTGATTCTTTCTTATAAATATTTAAACACTTCCTAAAATACTTTTAAATCATAATTAATCTCATATCATCATTATCATTTTATTTTATTTGCTAAGGTTATTAAAATCTCCCCCTTAAGAAATTTAGTCCCCTAATTTAAAGTCACGCACTAACCTAACTTTCAAATAGGTGGGGCTATTTGGCACACATATTAGCTTTTGCTTCTCATGTCGCCTTCTCTTGTGAATAATTTTGTCAAATAATTTTCAAGATCACCACTTCCTTAGAGCAAAGCTAAGAGACTTGCCTATCTACAAGTGCCATCAATTCTTCCTCCTAAGTTAACCCTTTATCCAATAAAACTTCATATGGCTTAATCACATGTGAAAGGTCAAGTAAGTATTTCCTCAATATAGGTTCATGGAACACTAAATGCACATTCACCAATTTAGGTGGCAATCCCAAGCAATACACTACTATTCCAACCCTATCCAAAATCTAATAAGGGCCAATGTACTTCGGGATTAACTTGCACTTCTTGCCTAATCTCATTACTTTTTTCATCGGCGACACTCACAAAAATACATGATCACTTCTTACAAACTCCAAATCTTGATGTCTACAATCCACATAGGACTTTTGTTTGCTTTAAGCCGTTAATAATCTTTCCTTAATTATTTACATCTTGTTAAGTGCATCTTGTACTAGATCTAGGCTTACTAACTTGGCTTCACCAACTTCAAACCATCCAATCAGGGGTCTACACCTCCTACCATATAACACGTTAAACGATGCCATTTGTATGCTAGCCTGATAACTATTATTATAAGCAAATTCCACCAAGGGTAAGTAGTTCTTCCAAGTGCCACCAAAGTCAAGAATGCATGCTCTCAACATATCTTCTAAGATTTGAATAGCCCTCTCTAACTAACCATCCATCTAAAGATGAAAAGTTATACTAAGATTCGCTTAAGTGCTTAAGGCTTCTTGAAAAGCCTTCTAAAAATAAGAAGTAAATTGTGGGCCACTTTCAAAAATTATAGATATCAGTAAATACCCTATGTAACTTTATAATCCCATCTAGGTAAAGTTGCATGTATTTAGCCACACCATATATAGTTTTGATAGGGAAGAAATGTGTTGATTTTGTTAACATATTCATAATTATCTAAATAGAATCATATCCTTTTTGGGTGCAAGGTAGCCCCGTTACAATGTTCATTATGATTCCTTTCTATTCCACTCCAGTATCTCTAATTGTTGATGTAACCCTATAGGTTGTTTATGCTCCCCTTGAACTTGCTAGCATACCAAACAATGGGAGACAAATTTGGCTACGTCCTTCTTCATATCATCCCACCAATAAGAATGCTTCAAATCTTGATACATCTTTGTTGCTCCTGGATGCATGGTGTACGCAGAATGATAAACCTATTTTAAAATCTCCTTCTTTAACTCTTCCACTTTAGGCACACAAAGCTGATTATTGCATCTTAACACACAGTCAGTGCCCATGGTAAATTCACTAGCCTTGCTACTTTTCACTTATGCTATTAACTTATTCAATTTAAGATCCATACTCTGAGACACTTTCACCCTTTCAATGAAAGAAGAATTAGCTTGCACATAAGCCAAGAATGCCCCTAACCCCCTAATTTCAAAGCTCACTCTGCTACTTTTCAACTCATGAATTTCCTCTACTAGCAGTCTTTTAAACTCTATAATATGAGCCAAACTACCTATAAACTTCTTATTCAAAGCATTAGCTACTATATTAGCTTTCCCAGGATGATAGAAAATAGTGCAATCATAATCTTTAAGCAATACATCTATCTCCATTGCTTAAGGTTGAGATCTCTTTGCTGAAAGATATATTTGAGACTTTTATGGTCCATATAGATCTCACAAGCCTTACCATAGAGACAATGGCACCAAATTTTAAGGGCAAATAGTGCTATTGCCATCTCCAAATTATGTATAGGGTAGTTTTGCTCATGCTTCTTTAATTGCCTAGAAGCATAGGCAATTATCCACTTATATTGCATAGGAACACACTCTAATTCAATCCTTAAAGCGTCAAAGTATACTATATAACCTTGGGAGCCCAAAGGCAAGGCCAAGAGTGAGGTTTGGGTTAAACACTTCTTCAACTTCTTAAAACTTCCTTCACATGCATTTAACCATTGAAGTTTAACATTCTTCTAAGTTAATTGGTTAATGGAGTAGCTATCTTTGAGAAGTCCTTCATGAAGCAACTATAATACCTTGCTAATCCTAAAAAGCTACAAATATCTATAACAATGGTTAGCTTAGGCCACTTCCAAACAGCCTCTACCTTACTAGGATCCATTTGAATGCTATCCTTCGAAATGACATGTCCTAAAAAGGCTAGTTGATTCAAACAAAATTCATACTCAAAAAACTTAGCACATAATTGTTGCTCTCTCAACTTCTGTAATACCAATTATAAGTGTTGTCGATGCTTTGCTTGACTTCCTAAATGTACCAAGATATCATCAATGAATACAGTTACAAACTTATCCAAGAATGGTTTAAACACTCAATTTATCAAATCCATAAATATTGCAAGCATGTTAGTTAACTCAAAAGATATCATCAAAAACTCATAGTGACCGTACCAAGTTTTAAATGTTGTCTTAGGTATATCATCCTTCTTCATTTTCAATTGATGGTATCCTGAGCATAAATCAATCTTACAAAACACTGGGCACCTTGCAGCTGATTAAAGAGATCATCAATGCAAGACAATGGGTACTTATTCCTCACCGTCACCTTATTAAGTTGTTTGTAATCGATGCATAATCGCAAAAATCCATCTTTCTTCTCCACAAATAATAATGGAGCACCCAAGGAGAAGTACTCAGGTGAATAAAATCTTTATCCAACACATTTTGCCATTGACTTTTCAACTCTCTTAACTCAACTGGAGCCATCTGATAAGGGAAAATGGAAATAGGCTAAGTGCTAGGAATTACATCAATGTTGAATTCATTTTCCCTATTTTGTGGTAACACAAGTAATTCCTTAAGAAAAACATCAACAAACTCACTAACCATAGAGACCTGTTCCAAACTTGTCACCTATACATTGATGTCCTTAATCAATGCCAAGTACCCTTGAGATCATTTCCACAACAATCTCTAAGCCCCTAAAGCTGATATCAAATTGCCCAGCACTATGCTATGATCACCTTGAATTAGAAAAGATGATTCTCTAAGGATGTCAAACCTTACCACCTTAAAATGACAATCTAAAGTGGCATGACATGAAGCCAATGACCAAAATGGCAAAGATTTTTGTTAGATTCCTTTAATACTTCTCCTTTTTCTTCTTGTGTCTGATAAATATCATTTATATATATATATATATATATATATATATTTCCCTTAATTTAGACTTTTTAAGGATGAATTATTACTTAAGAAATTTAATTAAATGAAATTTGATTTTATTGGTCATTATTGTACTTTAGGAATTAATTTGCAAAAAATTTAAATTTTTAATGCATGAATTTCTTTTAAATAATTTTATAAATATTCCTACTTAATTTTTTTTTCATTCTTGTTGTGCAGAATTTGGGCAAATTAAATTTAAATATTGGAGAAAAATATGGAAGAATAATTAGAGAAGAAAAATGCTACGGACCCACTTCATCATTCATGCATTCATTCCACTCATGCACAGGCTCACACACACATAGACTCATCAAAAACAAATTCACCAGGCTCTCCACACTTTAGTTGCATGAAGTATGCATCAATACCCATGTGGCTCTCTCATTAGCACACACCCAAGGCACGGGCTCATGAGACAGAGACAAGAATCATTCACACCTTCAGGCACTCACATGGCCATCTCACACTCTTACCACAATCACATCTACTCACTCACTCCACGAGCATCAGCCCACTGTCCCTTCCATGTTGCTTCATGCACATCAAATCCATATGCACTCCCTCATCCCTTCATATACACAATCATCAAGCATGAAACTACAAGGATGAATCACGTGGACTCAGGACGCCACAAATACACACACAATAGCTCCATATAGAACCAGGACATATAAAATCTTGGGGCATGAGGGAATGAGCTCAGACAGAGAAGAAATACACATACAGCTCCCTTCCACGTAACAAACACACAACATCTTGCACAGAATCATGCACTCACGGGCTGCCACCAGATCACGTCCAAATCACAAGCCTTCTCTCCATTCATTCAGGCCGTAAATGTCACACCAATCCACACACCTGCATCTACACGTAACTCTCACATGATGCATGGTTCTCCACTCATCCACGTATCAGATCCTTTTGATTCATTCTCTCATAGTGGCTCGGGATTTTGGGTGGTATCCAGCTCATGAACACAGGAGAGAGGAGCACAGGTTAAACGTGATTTGGTGAGTGGAAGGATGATGGCTGAGGTGGAGCCACGGGATTAAAAGAGGAAGCAACAAATGAAGCTCACGTAGGAATGAAAAGAAGCGAAAAAAAAAAAAAAAAAAAGCTCGGGTAGAACACGTGATTTAAGGGAGCATGAGAAATCACGTGATGAAGAGAAGGGGGCCTACAAAAAGAGAAAAAGGTTAGAAGGAGGCTCAGGCAGAATTCATCTCATTCATTCTCCACTCTCCATTTGAGATGTAGCTATCTCCTCCATTTTTTCTCAATTATTTTGCACTCCATGGACCACTAATTTCATCTTGTGGCGAGCTAGGAGGAAGACTGTCACACCCAAAAATACGACCGCGTGGTGCTTTTATAAAAAACTTTTCTTGAAAAGAGAAATTTGATTCAATTTCCAGAGAAAATGAAAACTGAAATTGAAATTAAGATAAGTAGTAGAGTCGCCACCAAAATTTTAATTTTTGAAAAGGTAAAACTTTGAAAAAGCCTTTTTATTTGGAAAATAAGAAAAATGGTCTACGAATCAGAAAATAGGTTCGGGAGTCGATTGTGAGTGGGGAAGGTGTTAGGCACCCTACAACACCCGTTGCTAAGAACGGTTATCCAAAGTTAGTTGTGCAAAATCAATATGGCCTTTAATATATTTTAATTCTCCTAACAAATCATATACAAGATAAGAAATAGAAATGAAGGAAATAAAATTAAAAGAAAAAGAAAGAAGGAGATTAAACAAATAAAATTAGGAAAGCAAAATAAAAGAAATTAAGAAAGTAAAAATTGAAAAGAAAATTTATTTACAAGGGCGGACTTGACCTAAGATGAGAGCCTAGGGCCTACGTACCCTTTAGAGGGATCAAAGTCTACGTAGTTCGACCGAAAACTATCTTTTGGATTTTGTTTTTGTATTTTGTTGTTTTGTGGCTTTTGTTTGGCTTTTAATTTTTTAATTTTTTGATTTTTTTCTTTATAAAAGAAAAAGAGTACAAATCATTTAGACTTTTGCTAACAAAACGAATTTGAAGTTGGTTGATATGTTTTAATTTGTTAAAGAAAAATATAATTTAATTTTTCTCGCATCTTTGATTTTCTTGTTCTCTCTCTTCTTTGTTTTTTTTCATTCATTTTTGTTTCATTGTTTTTTTTTATTATCTTCTTTGTTTTATTATGTTTTTCCTTTTTTTTTAATTTTTGTTATTGTTTTATTCTTGTTTTTTTTTCTTTCTTTTTATTTATATTTTTTTTGTTTTATTATTTTTTGTTTTCTACTTTTCATTTCTCTCTTTTTTTTTAATTTTTTTTTAATGTCATTTTCACTCCCTTTTTTTAGTGAAAAGACAAAGATAATAAAAACCATTTTTCCTTAAACAAATAAAACGGATTTTAAGATTAGTTGATGTATTTTGATTTGTTAAAGGTCAATTTAGTTTTACTTTCTTTGCATTTTCAATTTGTTCCTTTTTTCATCTTTTTTTTCTTTTATTTTTATTTTAATTAATTTTTTCTTTTGTGTTTTTGTTTTGGTTTTTAATTGATTTACTTATCTTTTTTTTTATTTGATTTGTAAAAAAAATATTTGATTTTCAAAGATTATACGTTTTTATTAATTCATAAACTCTCTTTTTATTATTAAAAATAAAATACAATTTGCTTAAAAAAATTCATTTTATTTTGTTCTAAAATTCTTCCTTTTCTTTTATTAATTATGGAAACTCAAAATTAATATAAAAACATTTGACGACCCAACCAAGTAACGGAGGGGACTTATTGTCACACACAGCACTTGGTCACTCCTACACGCCTGAGGAGATACTAGATCTCACGCGACAACTCTAAATAAAGAAAAAGAAATAAATAAAATAAAATATATTTTACAATCACACGGTAAATAGTGATTGTGTGTGACTTTGTACATCCAACACAATATTTTAAGTGCATTTTACATCTCATATGTAGTGCCTAAAAAAATAAGGTTTTTCTCCTGACCAAGTTAAGTCCCTTGGCAGAGCTTCCCTTGCACATCAATTCACCAACTCACGAACCACCAGGTCGCAAGCCTCACACAAAGAAAGCAAAATATGCATAAGTGTCTACAAAAGCGTACTTACTCATGAAGCAACATGGCATCCGTAAATAAACACATAAGGTCAGCAAACCCACTTGGCATTTTAGCAGTTAAAAGAAACAAATATACAAAGGTAGAACACAGTAGGACTTTCATGATAACATTCCAACAAGTGAAGGCCAACGCAGGGGTTGACAGAATCCATACTTAGGACCAAATCAGCAGTCTCAACCCAATCCAATCAGCGTGGGAAGCCAATTATTTGCAGACAACAATCACAGTTTGAACATGGCAGAATGACAATATAGAGAGCTGTCTCAGAAATCTTCCTCTTTTACGCAGAAAAGCATAATTCAAATTCAATCCCAGTCAGTGAATATCAATTCAATCAACAAGCAAAGCAAAAAGAAAAAGAACTGATTTCAGATAATGACTAAAATTTGAACATGGCAAAACAACGAAATAACGAGATGTTTCGAAATTTTCTTCCTCAAGTTATAATTCAAATCCAGTCCCAGTCAGCGAGAATGCACAATCTCAATGTCTCATTCATTCACAAAATAACAATATCGCAGAGGTTGAAATCACAGTCGGGATTCCATCAGACATATAACACAGCAATTACAGAGGCCAGATATCTAATTCACTCTCCCTTCATCGAACACATGCTGGGCACTCTTTAAAACAAATGCAAGATGCGATAATTTATACTAGTTCATCAGCTCTATCCCAGTGCATAAACCAGTACACCAATATCATATTCAGGCTATTGTAAATTGGCACCAGATGTAGAATCTTACCTGTAGGAATGGTGACCAACACAAGGGTTCCTCTTTACTGCCTTCCTACTGCACTTAAGTTGCCCCTTTCCTCACTGCTCTCCCTTCGAACCCAGAACCCAGAATCCTCCACTGACCAGCTAGGACTCTGACCTCTCAGTTTTTTTTTTCTGGTCTCTCTCGCCGTATTCCTTGATTTTTTGAATCCCCTGTTTCTCGATTTTTCGGTTTCCTTCCCTCTGATTCTCGATTTTCTTTCGGTCTCTGTCTCTCGCTCTGTTCTCCAAATTCCCCCCTCTCTGATTTCGAAACTTCTCCCTTCTGTTCCTTTTTTTTGTTCTCTCCGTCTCCCTCGCTTTTTATCGATTCGCATCTCTCTCACTTTGCTCCCCAGCAACCTTCGCCTCTCCAAACCCCCTTTTCTTTCCCCGAAAATCCTCCTTCACTCTCGTTCCCCCTATCTGTTCCTGTCTCTATTTTTTCCCTCCTTTTTTCGAAAAACCCATCCTCCAGACCCAAAAATCCTCCCCTTTTCTGATGCTCCCTCTTCCTTTTATCGATTCGTCCCTGTCTCCCCTTCCCCGTTTCTTGTTTCTGTCTCTCGGCCTCTGATGTCGAAATCCCCAAATCACGCCTCCCTCTTCTCTCGATCTCTGGTGGTGAAAGGGACCTGAGGGGAAGTCGCAGCCTCGAGCCCTTCGTCCGATGCCCTCACCTGCTGCCTTCCCTTTTTTGCGTTTCTCCCTGCCTCTCAGTTCTCCCATAGTCTTCGGGTCAACTAAAACAAAATTTGTTTATCCCTGCGTTTTGACCTCAACTAAAACAAAATTTGTTTATCTCTCACATTTTGATTTTGATTGGGCTGATGGGCTTGAATTAAGCTGACTTGGGCTGAAACCCCTTTTTTTTTTTTTTTGCATTGTTTGACCTGGTGGGTTTAAAGAAAATGGGTTGAGTTACTTTGGTCTATATTTTTTAATTGCTTAAATTAGAGATTTTTTTTTTTAATTTCTTTTGTCTCCCTTTTTCAAAATTTTCCTCTCTCTTTTTCTTATCTTTAATTTTTAATCTCCTTTTTTTTTATTTAGGCTTTTTCTTTTGATTTTTTTTTATTATTTTCTGAAGCTTTTAATTTTAATTTTTTTTTGTTTTGTTTTTCTTTCATTTTTTCTTAATTTTCTATTTTCTTTCTTTTGTTCTCTCTTTTTGGTTTGTATTTTTGCTAATTTGATTTTGTTAATTTTATTATTTTTATAATTGGTCCGAACAAAATACGATGTTCACAAAGACTTTAGATTAAAACTTGAATAGATTAAAATTTGAATCCATAAAGATTAGTAAGGGATTGGGCTAAGATTTCTGCACTTTATTTTCTCTCTTTCTAGTACTTTTCTTTCTCTTATACTGTCTTGGTTAAGATTATAATTGATTGTAAATTGCATTGTTTATAATCAGTGACTAATTAGATATTAATTAGGAGAGTATTTGATAATTAATGGATTAATTTAAGTGTTAGATTTTTCATTTTCCTCTAATTTTTCATGTATGCAATAAAGGTGTTTGATGAAATACATATTAAAAAATTGTACGCTTAAATGATTGAATTGAGATTTTTTTTGGAGTTTAATTAGTTAATTAAATATTTTAAAGTAAAAATTCATAGGCTAATTGATCAATTAATCACTCAATTTAAGTGTTTGTTAAACCCAATGACAAGAATTAATGATTCAATATGAAGTTAAGGTCTTAATCCAACATCAAATTGTTAATGTTTTGAATTATGTGTGGTAACTCAAGATAAATTACTATAAATATAAATAGAAACTCTTAGACTAGAACCAATGATAATTGAATTAGGATAAGAATAATGAATATCAAGGGATAAATCTAAAACTAGCCACATGTCTATTCTTTACTTATTAATTCATACAATTTAGTTAGTAGTTAGGAACTTTAACTTAATTAAATTTTAGTCAATTTAATTAAAACAAACCTCCATTAAATTTGGTAGCTTTTAGAGTTCTTTTACACTTAGAAAACTCAATTAAATATTAAAATATATTTTCAAATAAAACGATCTAAGTTGTACTCTATATTACAAATACTTTTTAACCTAACTTATTTGAGGTTGCTCAACGCAATTACCAGTGTCATGTAATTTAGCGACTATGATTTGCACCAAGAACCATCTTTATCAAAAACAAAAGATGCAGTACTACTAATAACATCAACAAAATGAAGCTTAATTTTGTACCTACATTATGAATTATAATTGAAATTTTGTAGCTAAAATGTTGAAACATGCCAAAACACATAATGAGATAGAAAGAAAAGGAGAGATTTTGTCATGCCTTCTAAAAACTAAAAATACTTGCAATGATAAAAAAAAAAATAACTTTAACTTAGTGTTATAAACAAAATACAAAGTTACAAAAAATGAATGAAAGAGAGAAGTATCAAAGAGAGATTTTAAATTCAAAATTTGGAACCAGATGTAACAATTAAAGTATAATTATAATTAAGAAAATTATGCAACTGAAATGAAATATAACAAAAATAAAGTCAATCAAATATTACTGTAATTAATTTATATTAATTGAAATACTAAAAAATATGATGAATTTTGAATTTTAATTTTTTTGGTTGGAAAAATAAGAACAATTTATTTCTAATCGAAATGGAGCTAATATTCATTAATAAAATTTAAATTGTTGATTGAATTAATTATGACACAATTTAATTGGAATGAACCCATATTCTTTAAGAATAATGCTTTCTTAATAATGTAGAGTGTTTAATTTGTAATAATGAATTTTTAATCAAATATAATTATAATTAAGAAAATCTCAAATAAAGAGATCAATTATTATAAATAAATGAATTAATGAAATTAATATTTATTAAATCATTGAAATTAAAATTTAAAGAATAAATAAAATTATAATTTAATAGTAAAAATAAGTTTAAAAAAATTTTAAATGTCACTTGTCAATGATTCAAAACATCCTTTGTTTACATTTTGGGCTGTCATATGTCAATTAAAAGATCTTTGTAGATTTCAATAATCTAATCCAAACAAGGAAGAAAAACATGGCATTTTTACTTTAACAAATCTACTCTCTAATTTTAGCTTTTTTGTGGTGTATTAAAACATTTTATTTTTGGAGGATAAAATTAAAAAGGAACAACCTTTTAAAGACCAAATCATTAATTTATTAAAAAAAATATGGTAACATTCTTCTAAAAGAAAGAAATATGAGACACTATTAAAAGGAAACATCTAGTAAAGGCTTAATTGAGAAACAATTTTAGAAACTAATCCAAAAGGTACTGAAAAATTATAATTAACATAAGTAAATAATTATACTCCACATAGTACTTAAAAAACAAAAAGGAAAAAGCATGCGTAATTGATCCGAACTCGCTCAAACGCTGATACTTCGCATTTTCTTTTTCTAAAACAATGACAGGACAAAATTAAAACTTAAAATCCGAACTCATGGCATTATATTTTACAGTAGATCTACAACAGCTTCAGTGTTATAGGGAAGAAAATCCAAATTACAAGGCAAGATATCAAATGAATTTAAGACAGTGAATCATTGAACATAGATTCATAGAATACCAAAATTAATTGCATTCCACGAGTCCAACTCTATTATAACAAATTAAGTCAATATTACGTCAACTCATTAGTCCTCAGTCTTGTTAAGCATCTCCAGCGTCATCATCGTTGTTATTAAAAGAAGATCGTCAAAGTAAGCATCATCAGCGGTTTCAATATTTTTACTCTTCCTCAGCATTATTTTCTTTACTTTCTTCTTCATCAGAATCATCCTCATAGTTATCCTCGTCATAGAAATCACTATCATCATCATCTACTTCTTCTTCTGTCTCGTCATCTGTTATAGATGACGTTATAATGGCAAGTAATAAAAAAATGATAGGTACTGAGCCAGCACAATTACTATAATATTGGATGGCCAGGAAGAGAAAATGCACACTGAACAGCTCCCATAATGCAAACTCAAAAAGATCATCGTTCTTCTTCATAATGCTTTTCTTAAATTTAAGTTGTAGAGTGCATTTCTTGTTGTCAATTATGTAAGAAATTTTAGACTACTCACTTTAAAGAGATTATCTAATAGATAATTTTATGCGTTTATCTACCAGAATAATGTCAACCCTCTATGATATTTTCCATCACAAGTTATCCCTAAAGAAACTATAAGAACAGCACCTCTTTTGGGCCAAAACATACTAGCGTAAAATAAAATTGACTACCATGAATTTATCACCATTGTTAACCCTAGTGCAACAAGTTCAGAATCATACACTTTAACCCCCTCAATTTTGGCAGACCAATGAAGTATTAACTTCTGTTAAAAATGACAATCAGTCAGAAGGTGGAAAAAACATGTCCAGTATTCGTGGGAGAGTTCTCCAGGAATTTTATTCTGTTGGGTGTTATTGCATGCCTCCAGAGTGAAGCCAATTATATTGTCAAACACCACTTGAATTAGCTCTCAATTAAAGTAACAGGTCCTCACTTGAAAGCCCTACTTACCTCAATGTAACAGAGAGAATGAGAGAGGCAACTATCTAACTCCTGACCATTTGGTTAGGGAGGCTCTAATACTAGTTCAAAGACCACTTTAAAGAAGGTTAACCCAAATTCCTTGATTTCTTTCCCATCCAAAAATTAAACTCCAAAACAACTGGAAGGTTATTATATTTCTTTCCCTTCCCCTCCATTTTCTCTCTCACAGATATACCCTCAGTGTGTATGTTCCTCATACTCCTCCCAGCAAAAGCTTGTAATCACTGTTCTTAAAGGAAAGCCAGCTGGTAGGGATGGAAGGAATGGTTATGGTGTATAAGTCTATATATCATCATATTAGCAAATCTTAACTGGTAGACAAAGATATTATTATAAATTCTTAACACAAGTCGTATGAGTATAAGCACAATAAACAAACCTCTGTTATGGCTTTGGCGTGCACGCCAGAAGTTGTTGAGAGTGGCGATTGTGGTTGAGGAAAGTTTGGGGCAATGCTTCACTTCATAGGAGTCCAAAGCCTGCAATTGCAACTGAAACTGATACTGAAAGCCTCCACAAATGTCCATGAGGTTGGGAAGTTTCTTAAGTGTCAAATCTCTCAGTTTGGGAAGCACGAACTCAATTACCTCTCCATCATGAGTTTCACCAGAGGCCCTCTTAGTTACAGAGAAAAGACATTTCAACATGCTGCATTTCTGAACTCTCAGATCGGTCAAACTTGGAAAGCACACTGTTTGGGGATGAGTGTTCGATGATGGTTTTCCGAAGGACTGGTCTTCAAAATCTGGGTCTGAAATGATTTCCTCCAACTTATCACAATCCCCAATATCTAGAAGACTCAGCTGTGGTAGGCTTCTAATGACAGTGACGGAAAAGATAGACTTCAACTTTCTGCACCCACTCACTTGAAGGAAGTAAATATTTTGGAAACTGATCCACATAAATATGAGCTCTGGTAAATGCTTCAAATACAACCATTCTACACTTGAGGTCACGATCTTCTCTTTTTCTTCATCAATAGGTAATTGTTTTATAGCATTTGAAGAAGCTTGGAGATTTAAATCTTCATTACAGAGTTGGCCATCATTTGTCATGGGTGATTCCAGTTCCTACCCCAGGAAAAAAAATGATCATAACAAAAATATTATTAAACAAAAAATCATCAATTACACTGAAGGACGGGTTCTTTACTCTTTTAAGAATAAGCAGCCGAGGTTTGAACCTAAGCCCTCTAACTAACTACCCACATCTCTCACCACTAGAACACACTTAGTGACCTATGTAAATGCAATTTTAAAACTTGAACATAATTTAAGAAGAATATGCAACTATTCTGAAACAAACGTATAAAATAATAAGGTATTTCTTCAATATAAGATTGAGATTTTCTCATTATCAGTTGCTTTTGAGAGAGTAAAGTGCATATGAATCAAAAGTTTATGTCAAAATCAATTACTGCATTTTATAAAACGTGGATAATTCTATTTGCATAGGATGCTCCCTCTTTGCTAAAATAAAATAGATAGAATAATGCTATCTACACTATCATTTTATTCACAATACTATATAGGTGACTCTGTCTAATCTCAAGTAACTTCAGTTATAAATAGGGACCATGAAGCCTCTCTACATGTCTGACCCCGTTTGTCCTTTTTTAAAACCAAAAATGGGGATACACACTAACATCACAATATAATGTAGATATGCTGGTCTATATACAACTAGCATAACATAGTTGTTAAAAGCACAGCTATACTCTCTTGGGTCCACAAAGCATGCTACTTTGGTGGGCTTATTCCTATTTACCAGGAAAGAATCAAAATGGTTGAGAAAATAGTGTCCAATACCTCTGTTCTTTGGTCACAAGTAATCACTTGAGTAGCTCCTATAATTGGATCCAATTTAGGGCATTCATGTATGAGCACCTTGTGGAGATCCATTGTGTGTATTGTAAAGCCTTGACTGAAATTAACAAGACAAGATAGTTTTTTAAGTTTTATCACTCTCAAGTTTGGAAGCACAATTTCTTTTGAAATGTTGGTGCCATCTCCACTTTTCTGCCTAAAAACCTCTTCAAGTTCAACAGCCTCTGATATACACAGAGAATTTAGTTGTGGAAGCATTATGGCTATGGTCGCAGAGAAAATGTGTTTCAACTTGTTGCACCTCATGATCCTTAATTCTCTCAGTTTTGGAAAGCACACCTCAGTTTGAGGTTCTTCACCTTCTGCAATGATGCTATTCAGTTCCTCGCAGTCAGATATAACCAAGTGCCTCAACTCTGATAGGTTTTTAACAATAACTGGAGAAAATAGAGATTCCAATTTTTTACAACTATTCACTTCAATCACTTGTAAACTTGGAGGATGTTGAAGGCTCAGAATTTCTGTTGGGTCAGACAGGTTTCCTGACTGAAGTTTCTCTAAAGCTGAGACCATCGCCTCTTCTTGGTCCTTGTCAAGTCCAGCTCTCTGAAGGTGAAAAATGTTTGCTGCCCTGGAATTTTTAATGTCATCAATTAATTGAGAAAGAGCAGAAACCATGACCCCTTCTTGGTCCTTATCAAGGCCATATCCTTGAATATCATCTGTGTTTGCTACTTTGCAGTTTTTAATGTCTTCAAGTAACTGAGAAAGAAGTGCAACTTCAATACTCATTTGGCTGTCATTCGTCCCATCCTATGTAAAAGACAATGGAACGGATTTCAAAAATAGAATGGGAAAAATAAGTAAGACATTGCATTGAAATATGAAGGTTAAGCAGAAACTGAAGAAAAAATACAACCAATGTTTTACTCCCCCCCCCCCCCCCTCTCTTTTTTTCCCCGAACATTTATGATCTGACTATTTGAGTTCCATACCTGATTGTAAAGTACATCAATTTGACAAATTTGATTACCATATGAACCCATAAGGTTGCAGAACTCGATAATTTAGCAAATAGTAAAATATGTTACTTAATATGCAGTTGATATAATTGAAGGAACTTAATTAAAGTTACACAATCAGATGCAGATGTTGTGATATATTCTCACTGCCACTCTCCATATCAAATAATGAGGCATTCCACTGTAAATTAAATAACAAAAGGAGTGTGACACAAGTTTAACTGAAGATTAAAAATATGGTTATAAGCATGCAATTCCATCAAATGTAAAACTAAAACAATGATATTCTTGAAAAAGAACACAGAGATTAAAGAGTGAAACAGTACCATATACAGATGCGCCTGTCTCAGTGCCAAACCATAGAAATTTGGACAACCTACACAGTATTCTTCCCTCAGAGATGGAAATTTCATTTGATAATTTTTTGGACAAATGCCAAGAAGATTTGTGAGGGCCTCAAGTTCGAGTACTTCTAAAAGAGGAAACTCAATATGGATCTCATTTTGAAGAGATAAATGATCTTCATAATCACATTGGCCAAATATATATTTCAGCTCTGAAACCTGAACAACACTTATATACTGCAATTTCTCAAGGCTTTGAACACAAGAGATTGGTAATATACATTCTAATTTGTGACAAGAACTAACAGATAGAAGCTTCAATTCAGGGAACATCAAAGGAGAATTATCTGGTATTGGAGATATTTCCTCTCCCATATTATTACTACTCTCTGCATTTGTTATTATATGCATTAATTCGCTACATTTTTCTATAGTTAGTTCTTCTAGCTGCTTCAAAGTTTGGGCAGTAGACATCTGGAAGAGTGATGTCAACTTTGGACAATTATATATGCTCATGATCTTAAGATTGCAGAGGTTCCATTTCCCAGAAAATAAGCTATGCAACTGGAGGCAGCGCCATAAATGAAGTTCCTCTAATTTCTCAAGCAAGCAAGACAGATGTGGACCATGACACATTTCTTTTAAATTATGCATAAGCTCCAGCTGTAACTTCACCAATCTGGGGAACACAGTATCTGCTCTAAATAAAACATCATCTGAAGTTGTATCAATGAGACATTCTATCTCTGAGCAAGAATGAAGCAAGAGCTTAGTCAACTCTATCATGCCTCCTACAGCTTGAACTGTGCATGGGACAATATTTTTGCAATCTCCTCCATGAAGTTTATAGAAAGAAACATCGCCTGCCCTTTGTAGAAGATACTTAATACATGCACCTGAAGCAATGGGATTTAACTCCCCTATTTTAAGAACTCTAGTGCTTAATTCTTCAAGATCCAAACATATATCACTTCTAAACTGCCCAATCTGTAATACAAACCTTTGTAATTCAGTGAAAGTAATATCATCCTTAAAGCACTCACAAGCATCTATAATTGCAGAGTCATGGCTATCTCCCAAAACATACAACTCTTGTAGTTGTGAACATCTTCTTAATACCTTATAACAAGACACTTCAATTCCACACCATGACAAATCCAACAACTTTAATTTATCTAATTTTTCAATTCCATTTGGCAATTCCTTGAAGCAGCTTCCTCGTAAATCAAGAATCTCAAGTCTTCTTAGGCTTACAACCGAAGAGATGTCACCTAACTCCCATCTTACCAGGCGTAGAGTTCGAAGATTAGTTAAAAACTGGGTTGACTGCAGTAATGATGCGGAACGTCCCATATAATAATGTTGAGCAATCATGGCCACAACCTTGAGTGCTTTCATACTTTTAAAAGATGAAGATGATGGTTGTGCAGAACTTGTACTATCCAGTAATAGAATCTCAAGTTTTGGAAGATTCAATTGATTGGGAAATGGATCTATGTCTTTGTACCATGAAGATAGTGCATAACATTTTTTTATAGATTCATCCTCTTCCAATGCACCAAGATTTATTGCCAGATTTACCACAACAGTGCAATCCTCTTTGGATGCTATCCACAAAGCTACATCACGCATCATATCATGCATCTTCACATGGTTATTTCTTTTTTCAGAACGCATCAGCAAACAAGAATCTATGAGATAATTTATAGTTGCATTCACTTCATTCCTTGCCACTTCAAAAGAGCTCACTTCCCCACATAGGCCCAACCCTATTCCGTACCTAAGCAAATCTTCAATAAAGATTTCATGATTTGCAGAAAATATACTACACATCAAAAACAATGATTTGGCTTCCCTACTTCTCAAATAATCATAGCTTAACCGAAGGCAACTGAAAACATCCCTCACCCCTTCTTCCACATCGATTGGTTTCGAGTCCTTCAATCTTTTCAACGCTACCTTCCACTCATCAACAGATTTTCCTTTTAAGGAGGTTCCCACAGCTTCAATTGCAATAGGTAGTCCTTTACATTCTCTAGCGACTTCCCATGCCACACCATGTAAGAAAAGGAAGTAGTCATTATCAATACCTGCAAACTTTTGGAACAAAGTCCAAGTTTCCCCTTCTGATAAGAGATTCAACAGAACTTTCCTTTGGCAATCCATAATAGCACATACTTGTTGACGACGTGTTGTTAGAAGCACCTTGCAGCACTTGAGATTACTGGCAAAAGTAATCCCTATATCTTCAAGGTTGAGCTTTGTCCAAACATCATCCAAGATTATAAGAATTTGTTCTCCACTTTGTAATCTTAATGATATTCGTCTTGCTCTTCCAGCTTCAGTTTTTTCCTCTAGTCTTAAACCCAACAAATCAGCAATTTCGCCTTGAATCCTCATGACATTTGGAGTTTGGGACACGGTAGTAAATACAACTTGATCAAAATACTTCAACTCCTTAGCTATTTTCCCCACTTCTTTCACCAAAGTTGTTTTACCAGATCCTCCCATCCCATACAGACCTATCATACAGGTGCTATCATCTTGTATGGCATCCAAAAGTTGATTGTAAGCCAACTTTGTAGATACAAAGAATGTAAAATTTCCTGAAGAGAAGTATTCAATGTTTGGAAGTGAAGCAAGGTGAGAAAATGGCTCAAACTTGCAATTAATGTTGAGTTCTGTCATTTTGATTGTCTTCTTTGCAATTTGCTTGCATAGATGATATTTTCTCCAGTTAGGACACCATCTTTGGAAACAACTATTTCTTGTTTTCACTTCTTGCTCCAGATTCTCCACCTCTTCTAATAGACATTTGACTTCACTCAACCACTTTTCCACAGCATTTTCAATCTTTTCAGTGTTTTTCTTTGCTTCTTCAACACGTTTCTGCACACCATCTCTTGTTGATGCAAGTTCTTTCTTTACATTCTCAAGACTTCTGATAAACTTATTGACACACAGCAAGTATTGTACTTGACGTATTACTGGATCTACCAAGCATTCTCCAATTTTAATTGCAATGCAGATAATTGTCTCATCAGCCATTGACATAAACCTGACAACACAAATTGTACTAATAACTAATATATTCAAAATACCAAAGAGAAAAATGAATTTCTCCAAAAGTGGAACACAATCGACCTTCAACTATACGTGTTTACATGGATCTTAACCCCCAAATGACGAAATTTGAGAAGTTCCAACATATGAAATGGTCCTAAGTTTAAGATCTTGCTTTAGTTGAGATCAATAAGTTCTCTATCCATGAATTTGTTCTTCCAGAATGGCTAAAACGAAGGGGTAAAAATAATGTAAGAAAAGCTGTATCCTACGCTGTTTGATATGCAAGATGAAGATTAATTCCAAATATCAAAGCAACAAATGTTACGATGGAATAAACCAAGAGAGCTAAAATACTACAATAGTGGAGTAGAAAAAGCTCAGAGCTTGGTCACAGACCTAAACCTAGCATTATGTGTCGTCAAATCTGAATTGCAGCAAAATAAATATGCAATAAGATAATTATGGTTTTTTTAGGTGAGCAATTCATACCTAATTATCTTCCACCCCCCACTTCGTCAGTTTTCAAATTGCCTCTAGCTCCTTTTGAGAAAGAACACTAGAAATTGTGCAATTTGTAATAACCCAAAGAAGAGAAGAAAAATAACCAGGGTTCTGCGCTCACAATAACTAACAAGCACACGGGTTAAGGATATAATAATAATAATAATAATAATAATAATAATAATAATAATAATAATAGTAACTCAGGAAAATAGCAAAGCAGAAGAGTGGCAATCAATTGACTCCTTTTTCTTTATGCCTCTTCTGTTGTCCTCCTACGGCTTTAAATTGCACAAAGCGTCCTCCTTGAAGCATCTTTCACATGAGAACACTGTTGGGTCAGCACTGGCCACTGAGAAACTGTGCATAGTAGAGTGTGCCAAACTTGGCAAGCACGCTTCTCTTTATAAAAGTGAAAAAGAAAAGGTGATAGTAAGTGTGACATTCAACGAAAACAGGAGTAGAAAAGAAAAAGCATCAAAGTTAAGGAGAACCGGAAAAGCTCAGCCTTTTTTTTTTTTTTTCAACGTAGCAAGAAAAATACGTGTAAGAGCAACGGAATTTGGCAACGGCGGAAAGCGTTCAATCAAGTTGGAAAAACGAATAGCTTCTTGTGATTTTTTTTTTTTGGTGACAAAATGTTAAATAAAATTATTTTTTAAAATAGTAATTATAAGATAAAAATAAATAGTATTTAATATAATTATTTGATAAACCATTTTATCAAAATAATCTTATTAATCCATTTTTTAAATACTTGTTAGACTTTTATCTGTTAAAAAGTACTTTTAATTTAAATTGAAGTATTTCAAATATTAAAAAAAATATGTGGTGAATGTATTTATCAAATAAAAAATTATTTTAAAAAATTGAAAGAGAGCTTTTGTTAAAGAAATCCATTTTTTGGGCTTTAGAAAATGAAAACAATTTAAATACGACTTTTATTTCTTGTTATCTAATTTTTAATAAAAATATAATAATTATATAACTTTTACAAATATATATATATAATTTTTATCATTAGGAAATTAAATTTTTAAAATAATTCTTCATACATTATAATTTTAATAACAAAATTTAATAACAAACATTTTTAAAAAAAAATCTAGTTAAATCTAATTTTGAAAAAAAAAAAAAAACGAAGCCCGCAATTGCTAAAATTAGCAAAATAGGGAAGCTAGTTTTATCAATTTAGTGGACAAAAAAAAACCCTCATGAACTTGTGTGTTTCCAACTCCTATCCTCCCTTAATTTGCGCCTTCTCCTAACTCAATAATTTTAACTTTTGTCGTCACACTCATGCGTGTCACTTCCTTTAAGCTTTGTAATTAGTTTCAACGAAAAATAGATTCCCAATGTGGCTAAAGAGAAAAAAAAAAAACTTACTACTTTTTAATATTAAAAACTTTTTTATTTAACTTTTAATGTTATAAGTTATTTAATTAATGTTATAAGTTATTTAATTTCATACTTCGTTAACCTATCTCTCTTTTTAACTATATAGCATATAGTTATCTCAATCAAGGGTGAGTTTCAATTATAAAGTGTTTCTCTCCTGTCAAAATTTTCTAAGCTGTAAATAAATTCTACGAAATGTCTCCTTTTTTAAGGTTTCCAAAACACTTTTTTATTATTAGGTTAAAATAATAAGTTGATCTTTTATTTTTATTTATTATTTTAAAATTATTCTCTAAATTTAAAATATTTTAAAATTATTTTTTAAGTTTTTATATTATCTAATAAAGACTTTTTTAAAAAATTTGTTAATTCCACAAACATCTATTAAAATGTTATGATAAAATGGATGTGACATAAATAATGACATATATTATTAAAATATTAGAGCTTTGTTTGATATGCAAATTTGTTAACAGTAGAAATAAAAATTAAATAGAATATAATGAAAAAATTATGTTTAGAAAAAATGAAAAATAAATAAATATATTTGCATTGGTTTGTTTAGGCAGATGAAAGAATGAAAAGTAATAAAAATGAAAAGACAAAATGCCCCTTACTACGATACAAAAGATTATATAAATATAATAACTATATGTTAATTATAATTTTATAAATATATAAAAATATATTTAATTGATAGCTTGATTGCTAATTGATTAGATAATGTATATAATTCATTAATTTTAATTTTAAAGATATTTTATTATTTTTTAAATATAATTATTATTAATTATTTTTATTATTCTTTATAGAAGTAATATTATTTATTTTTTAGTTTATATAATAAATAATTAAAAATTAATAAAATATAAATAAATATAATAGATACATACATATATATGATATTAATACATATATATAACTTTTATATATAATATAATCTGTATCTATTTTCATTTTCTGTGACTCTCTCATAACCAAATACATTTGGGCTTTGGATTCCGTTTCACCTTTAGTTTCTTTTGGTATACTAAACATGAGCTAAGTGTCAATGATTCAACATTGAACCCCAAAAAAAATAGAGTAAAAATAAAAATTACTTCTTCAATCATCAAAATAATAAGGAGAGATTTGATGCTAATGCATGTTAGTGCCCTTTTTGTCCGTTTCTTGAATGAGAAGAAATAAAAAAAGAAGATTTGGGTAAAGGATAACAAGGGACAAAAACTTTATAGAAAGGTAATAAATTAGTTAAATTCGGAACCACAGGATGCGAATTCAACTTGAATTCAGAGCCAAAGATTCCGAATTCGAGAGCTAGCTAGGCTAGGCGCATGCTGACCGGTGCTGTTTTGACTAATCAACCAGAAAAAAGGTAAAAAAATAGTGGCCACATGGCGTGATATAAAAGGACAATGAAGATTACAGAAGCATCTGATTGGTTACGAAAAATTACTGATAAATCATCAAATAAAAAAAATTACTCTTTTTATATATGTTGTTTCCATGGACGCCGCTTATATTTCCCTTCATTTATGAAGCTCCACTCCTTCAACTCCTCTCATTCTTCTCTCAGTAAAATTTCTCTATCTCCCCTTTTATCTGTTGTCGGTGAAATTTCAAGATTTGAGTTGGAAGACTACAAAGGAGCAAATATTAAGCTACATTTGTTGCATTTTATATCAGGTATGTGAAATATTTTATTACGTCTGATATTT
The DNA here is from genome assembly GCA_032878935.1 of Erythrophleum fordii. Classification (NCBI taxonomy): domain Eukaryota; kingdom Viridiplantae; phylum Streptophyta; class Magnoliopsida; order Fabales; family Fabaceae; genus Erythrophleum; species Erythrophleum fordii. The sequence goes on along the minus strand of JAVQMF010000058.1, from coordinate 27,789,415 downwards.
TAATATTTACTATAATTATAATATATATAATTTGAAATATTCAGACAAAAATAATACTGGTAGAATTATTTGATATCATATATATATATATATGGTTTTTTTATATTTTTCGTATGGTTGATATAGAATTTAGTTTATATTTGAGAAATACACTTGAGAAGAAAAAGAAGGGAATGTCTTGTTATTAATGGAATTGTGTAGGTAATAATGATTTTGTTGTATTAGTTTAGATATATTATGAGGTAGAAACAAATAAAGAAGAACAAAAAAAATGGAATCAAAATTTGTAGTTGAAATAAAATAGAAATAAAATAAAGGAACATTTTAATATTTAAATAGTATAACAAAAATAGAGATAAATATAATTTGGTGTTAAATTGGGTAAATAATCTAGAAGGAAAAAATAATTAATGAAGGTAAATATGATTAAAGTAAAAGAAAAGAAAAAGTTGGTTGGAGAAAAAAATGTATAATATGCGAAAAAAATTAATAAACATAAGAAAAATAAATTGCAAAGGGCATAAAGAAAAAGCAAACAATTGATAGTTATAAAAATAAAGAAATATATATATATATATATATATATATTTACAATATATGTATGTTTGTAATGAAGGAAAAAAATAATTAATAAAGGTAAATATGATTAAAGTAAAAGAAAAGAAAAGGTTGATTGGAGAAAAAAATGTATAATATGTGAAAAAAAATTAATAAAAATAAGCAAAATAAATTACACAGGGTATAAAGGAAAAGCAAATAATTGATAGTTATAAAAATAAAGAAACATATATATATATATATATATATTTACAATATATGTATGTTTGTAATGAAGGAAAAAATAATTAATGAAGGTAAATATGATTAAAGTAAAAGAAAAGAAAAGGTTGATTGGAGAAAAAAATGTATAATATGTGAAAAAAATTAATAAAAATAGCAAAATAAATTGCACGGGCATAAAGGAAAAGCAAATAATTGATAGTTATGAAAATTAAAAAAAATATGTATATATATATATATATACAATATATGTATGTTTGTAATGAAGAAAAAAATTAATTAAAACATCCTTCAAAAATATATTAGAAAAAAGTTAAAAAAATGTTGCAAATATTATTTAAAATTAAGGGTAATGGAAGAAAAAGCTTAAAAGATGAGAGAAATAAGAAATAGAATTTATGAATTTGGAAAAAAAATAAAAGAATGTTTGAGGCATATTAGAGATAACAAAAGGTCATTAGTTTAAAGTCACTGAAATAACAAAAAAGTGGAATAATGAAGAAAAAGGAATGGCTAAAATAAGAGAAGGATAAAAGAAATATAATTATTAAAATAATTAAGGTGATAAGTGAGGATGAAAAAACAAGTAAGAGGGATATATTAGAAATTGCTAAAATAAGGAAATAATGGAAAAAATGAGAAAAAAGAAAGGAGGGAAAAAGTGTAAAAAATAGTTAAAATAAGGAAAATGAGGAGAAAATGTTTTTAAAAAGTTGAAATAAAGGAATACTTTTGAAATTTGAAAAATTAGGAAAAATATAAAATAAAAAATTATGAAGTTAATTTAATTGTTGGTAATTATAAAGAATGGAGAAAACTTTGGCCTTCTTTATTTGCAATGGAAAAAATAAATTTATAATGAAAAAAGTAAATAGAAATGTAGAAAAAAGGATGAAGTATGTAATAATTAAAATATTCTTCAAAAATATGTTAGGAAAAAGTTTAAAAAAATGTTATTGATATTATTTAAAATAAGGGCAATGAAAAAAATTTCTTTGTTTGAGAAATATTGGAGATAACAAAAGAGTTTGGTACTAAAAAAATAAGTTTAAAAGTTTTTGTATTTATAATAAATAAAGTCAACATGATATAATTAGTGAAAAAATGTAGTTAAAGGTGGGTGGAAGAAATAGAGAAAAAAATATTTAGATAATTGAAAAATAATTGAAATAAATTTTATTCACTTAAAGTAAGAAGGTAATTATTATAAATGTAAGAAATGATTAAAATAATTATCTAGAACATGTCTGTGATTAGGATATTTGGAGGAAAAAAATTGCTATGAGGAATGAAATTGTTTGCATTTATGCAAACGGCAAAATTTATGAAAATACTCAGGGTATGACATTTCAATGTGCAATGTTAAGATATATAACAGTGAACACTGATAGTACTTTTGAAGAATTAAAACAAGCAATTGGTCAAAAGTTGCGACTTCCTAATATCCATGTTATATTTGATTTGATATATAGACTTCCAACAACAATAAATCCAACATGGTACCAAGCAACTATACTTGAAGATGACCATGATATGCAAAGGATGTGGCAATCACACTCACGTTTCCCATCACAGTTGAATGCGGTTAAGGTATATGCGAATGTCTTAAATACTAACCAACAATTAAGTATTGAATATCAGACAAACCCACTAATGATGTGTTGCCTTCACATGGTTCGTTGTATTAACTGCCTAGATTTACTCAACAATATGAAATGACGCCAATAGAGGATAGTTCACAACCGAGTTCCTCTCATCAAATGATTGGCTATAATGATCCTCATTCTCCCTCTGGATCAGAAGAAAATGTATTAGAAGACTTTGAAAATAAAGATAAGTATGACGCGGAACTTGATCTTCATTATGACAATGATGAAGAAGATGATGACAATGAAACTGGTAATGACGATGATGATGCATATGATAGTGAGCATAAAGATGATGATGATGATGCCTTTGATGTTGAACCAGTGTCCTAGTTTGTTAACCCTGCTGTTGTATTCTTCCAACAAGTAAATTTGGCTTTAGCACAAGGTGATAAGTTCGAGGAGGGGGGAAATGAGGTATAAATGAACAATTAGGAATTATATGTAGGAGCACAGTATCCAAATCAGAAAGCATTACGTCTTGCAATGAAATTGTATTCTGTGAGGACACACCATACTTTTAAGAATTATTTGACGAGCAAAAGGTATGAAGAATGTCGATGTGTGCATTATGGCAAAAGTTGTAAATGAAAGGTATGAGCATGTAAAAAAGGTAGTGGAAGGGGATCATTTTAGCAAATAACAAGATATAGGGGTCCATATACATATTTATCTGCCACAATATCGCAGAATCATCCAAAATTAGACTCTAACGTTATCTCATTATGCATCGTTGCAATAGTGATAGCAACACCTGATGTTCCAATAAACCAAATAATTGAGTGAATGAAAAGTTTGCTCAGATACACTATATCTTATAGAAAGACATGGAGAGCAAAGTATAAAGCTGTAACTGTTGCTTTTGGTAACTGGAAGAGCTCGTACATGACATTGCTTGGGTGGATGGCTGCAATACGATAGTTTATGCCCGGCTCATATGTTGAGTTTGTGACAAAACAATCTCCCTATGGTACCTCTAGTAGTGAGCCAGTTTTTGTGTTTAAATACGTATTCTAGGCATTCAAGCCTTGTATACATACATTTGAGTATCTGAAGCCGATGATCCAAGTCAATGGAACATTTCTATATGGCAAATATAAGAGGATATTGTTAATGGTAATGTCACAAGATGGTGACCGACATATTATTCCCCTCGCCTTTGTTATTAGGGAAGGAAAGACACAATCAATGTGGACACGGTTCTTAAATAATCTATGTAGGCGAGTGGTACTTGGACGACGAAGTATTTGCTTAATATCAGATAAACATCTGTCCATTCTGTCAGCTGTTGCTACTCCACAAACTGGTTGGCAGTCACCATATGGTTATCATGTTTTTTGTCTTCATCACGTGGCAAGCAACTTCCATACTCACTGTAAGTCATCAGATTTAAAGCAAAAGTTAAAGAACATTGGTATGTCTCTCCCTTTTACATGAATTTTTCATTTTTCTAGTTGATTTGGAACTAATAGCAAAGTTATTAACCATATCACACAAGTTATCCATATGAGCACCACTATGTTGATGAAAAACTAGATGAGATAGTGGCTATAAATGAAGAGGCAGGCAGGTGGATTGCGGCTATTCCTAAATAACAGTGGACCCGTGCATATGATGTTAAGGGTCGGCGATACGACCACATGATTACGAATTTAGTAGAGTGCATGAATGGTGTTTTGAAAGGGGTCAGGTCCTTACTCATTTCAGGAATAACAAAGACAATATATTATCAGGTTAACCAATATTTTGTGCAGCATGCCGAGTAGATAAATACTCAGCTTACTGTAGGTCAAGTTTACTCACAAATCTTGATAAAGAGAATAGCAGTAAATGTTTAGCGATCCCATTCATGTGTTGTGCAGATGTTCAATCGAGAAGCTGCATTGTTCGAGGTTGAAGAGCCATATGATCAAATGAACCGCCAATACAATCATTGCTATAGGGTGAATTTGACTAAACGAACCTATGATTGTGGTGAATTCTAAGTGGAGAAGTACCTATGCTAACATGCTTTAGCAGCATGTGGATCGTAGGCTCTTAAGCCATTTCAGTTTATAGATCCTGTATTTCGACTAGATACAATGCAAAATGCATACAATAACATATTTCACCCTAACAAAAAAATTGGCCACAACTGAATGGTCTAAAGTTAATCCCCAATCAGTTAATGTTTCGTGAGCAAGGTCGACCTCATTCAATTCGTTATAGAAATAAAATGGATTTTAAGACCTTGACACAATCAAGTAGGTGTAGCTTGTGTAGACAAATCGGTCATAATCATTCCTCCTACTCACATCGTCATTCTGCCCCTTATTAGTGTATAAAAATATTATAATTATTTATAAATATGTTATATTACTCATTTTCTATATGTATAAGTTAAAAAGAACATTGTATGACATATTAGTACGCATTGCCTTTTATGTGATATGTTATTCTGCTTTAATTATTTACGTTTATGTTAGATACATATAAGTTTATTATATTCTTTTGTCCTATAGTTGCCATGGCTGGAGATGGCTAGCCTATTCATCCAGGCTTAGAGGACGTTTCACTTCTATACCTACAAGAGCGACACATATCACAGACTATTTGGGATGGCGAGGTAGAATAAAATATTAACTGTTATATTCTATTCCATTTAATTATTTTGATATATAATTTATTCCTATTTGTAGGATGATCAAATACTTTGCCCTTGCCAAATTCTACATGACGATCGTTTAGGTGATCCGCCCTTAGCAATTATCAAGTATTTGAGGCAGTCTAGTTTTTATAGTGTTACACGAATTAGGCAATTTGAGTATGATACATCACTCGTGAGTGCATTAGTAGAAAGGTGGCAGCCTAAGATGCATACATTTCATACCACTCAAGGAGAGTGTACGATTATCCTCGAGGATGTAACAGTGCAGTTGGGCCTGCCGATTGAGAGGGACCCTATCCTAGGTGGGACAAGTTTCAATTAGTCGGAGGTGTGCCAGTGGCTTTTAAGAATCACACCACCAACTAATCAGATCGATGGACAACGACTTTTTATCACTTAGTTGGTACAGAACTTTACACATCTACTAGATAATGCAGATGATGACACAGTCTGCCAATTCACTCGTCCTTACATTCTTCGAATGATTGGGGGATGGTTAATGCCAGATAGATCTAATTATAGAGTTTACTTAATGTATCTACTCTTATTGGATGACTTTGAGCAGACTGGCTGTTACAGTTGGGGCTCTGCAATGTTAACTTATCTCTATCGGGAGCTATGTAATGCAACCTATAAGGGTGATTGTGGCATTGCTGGATGCTTAATGTTGCTACATTTATGGGCATGAGATTGATTTCCTATACTTGCACCTGAGATACTACCTTTCCCTGACCTTCGCATTGAGGAATACCCTGTACTCTCACTTCTTGGTTTCAGATTTGAACTATCCTATTTGTTTATTGAGGAAAACTTTAGTAATTACTTATTATTTGACTAAAATATTTATTCATTATAACAGATGAAAAAATATTGGACGCCTTCCGCATCCGAGTGTCAGAGCTCTTCGATTATATAGAGCTTTACTAGATGTTATGAGAGATGATAAGGTGTGTGCTAGATTTTAGGTCTTTGGTTTGCATATTTTTTTTTTTCTATTACCTATTTGTTATTTACTTACTACTTTATCTAATATTTTTCTTAGATTATATGGCATCCATACCAGCCACAGGCAGTGCAAGAATTGATTCCAAAATACTGTTTGACTTCTCCAGATATTTGGATCACATCTATGCCACTCATATGTTTCTAGATCATAGAGTGGCACTATCCAGATCGCATCCTATGATAATTTGATCATCATTAACTAATTCCTCAAGAGCCAGTCAAGTTAGATTCTCTCCATAATTTATAACTTTATGGTAGAACTCAGACTAACTGGGTGTCTGAGCATAGTACTTTCATCTAGCAATAGTATGGATGGCAAGATACTATAGCTCAGTCTCCTATAACTAAAGAGCCATTTAATTGGACATCTGAATACATGCGATGGTATTGGCAACGTACACGTCAATGATCCAGAGGTTGAGCGCTGCTACTAGATATGCAGTACAATGTTTTCTTACTCATTAACTTTATTATTATTGTTTTCTTATCTTTTTACATGTTAATATTTAACTTACCACTTTTGTTTAGGCTGATTTAGCAGAGGGACTTTATAGGCTGCACTTACAGGACTCTTTGCCTGTCAATTTTCGTGATATTATTGGTCAAGACTCTAGCAATATACTACATGCTCTTGATGAGCAGCGATTGTCACTATTTTCTCAACCAGCTAACCAGGTGCCAGATCTTCCTAGGCCTCATATTCCTGCTGGTCGACCGGGAAAAAGACGTCAAGGTTAACTATCAACCCAACAGCTCACTACTGGAGAAAATAGTAAGCAATAACAGGGTCTAGTTCAGCAAGATATTCCCAGTATGTCTTCATACATTCCAACCTCTATTCAACAACATATTAACATACCTAGTCCTTCTTATTCAGTGCCACCTAACCAATTTGATGACGTTGGTGGAATAGAGCCGTCTTCATGTATGCAGCCATCATCTTTGCCTTCCTTTGACACCCCTCAGCAGTTATCTCCCTCTTTTGGATTATTTGGGCAGATTCTTTTTTATACATCTACGTTTAATGCTATGTATACTAGTTATTTCTTTGAGTCAGGAGAATCATCGCAATCAGGATTTATGATATTGCATGAACTGATTCCTCTAGCTCAGTCTCCATCCATAGATTTAAACATAAATCTCACAGTACAGGAGCACTAAGAACTAGAACAACCAAGGCAACAACAACCACGACGTGAAAGAAGAAGATCCCGTTGTGGCACCAGAAGTCATTTGCTATAAATGTATTTAGAATATTTATAATAATATAATTTAATCCCAATGTACTATTAATTTTCTTTAAAAAAAATTTTCTATGTCAACAATTATTGAATAATTTTAAAAGTTGAAGAGGAAATTGATAAAATTTTATGTAAATTTCATTGAAAATTTATTGTTATTTTAATCAAACCATTTTAAAAAAACAAATATTCAATATTAAAGAAATTTATTAGACAAATATTTCCTAACAAATAATACATATATATTATGCTATTCTATTACCTTCGAATAAATTAGAGTAAAATTATTAATTATATTAACAAATAATATTTCATCTTACTCAAATAAAATAAACTTAAATATATTTGACTTAATTTTTTTCCAAATTATATTAATAAACAATTTGGCTTAATTTTTTTTCTTATTCAAATAAAATTGATTTAACAAAATTTATCAATATTCTTCATAATCACATTCACTTTAATTAAAAATATTACATTAAATTTGAATGGAAGTAAAGCAAATTTCTTTTTAACTTAAACAAGTTGTACCATAACCCAATTTAACTTTAAATATTTTTTACTCCTTAATTATTTTTTTTCTTATTTTTGTTTATTTAAAGCTTCTGATATTACTTCTTTGATTTTTACTTACATTGAAATAATTTATTTTTACATACATCACACCCTTCATTTTATATAATTATTGTTATATTTATTAATATTTTAATGGATTAGATTATTTAAATAAATATGTATCTTTTTAATTTATTTATTTTTAACTAACTTTCTTTTATCATCAAAATAAAAGAAATTAATTTAAGAGCAATTAAGTTTGTTTCCCTTCGATTTACAAAAAAAATAATTTTATGAAATTCAAAAACATTATTCCAAATTCTATCAAATTTTGTAAAACAATTAAATTTAAAATCAAATTTCAATTGATCCATTTCAAATTTGTATGCTATGCTACTGAATTTTCCCATTTCATTATTTCTCAGTCTTGACTTTTTGTCCTATTGCATTTATGCAATTCTCATATTTATTTATTACCTTTCTGTCAACTCACTTAAAAAGTTTATCTTAATCAAATAAAATAAATTTAAAAATATAGATAAATATTCTTAATTACTAATTTTAACTTAGTTAAAAATATTACATTAAATTTGAATTGAAGCAAACCAAATTTACTTTTGACTTCAAAATATTGTATAATTGCCTAATATAACTTTAAATGTTTATTACTATTTAATTAATATTTTTTCCTATTTCTTTCATATTTAAGGTTTATGATATTACTTTTTATTTTTTTCTTGAATTAAAAAATTTTATTTATACAAACATCATTCCTTTAATTTTATATAATTATTGTTATATTTATTAATTTTTTAATAGTTCATATTATTTACATAAACAAGTATCTTTTTTATTTATTTATTTTCATTAAATTTTTTTAACCAAATAACATAAACTAATTAAACAAAATTTTAACTTATTCTCATTTGATTTAAAAATAAAAATAATTTCATCAAATTTGAATCATATAATTCCAAAATTTGTAAAATTCTTTAAAAAAAATTAATCCTAATAAAATTCAAAAATCATGCCTCCGAATTTGAGTTCATTTATTGCCAAATTCGAATACACAGTGTTTGAATTTCAATATTTATTATTTCTTAGTATTTAATCATTCTCTTATTGTTTTTCTGACATTCCCACATTAATTTATTACTTTTTTGTCAACGTCCCCAACACATTACATTAAATTTGAATTGAGGCAAACCAAATTTCCTTTTCACATAACAAAATTGCGTCATCACCTCATTTAACTTCAAATGTTTATTATTTTTTAGTCAATATTTTATTTTTAATTATTTTTTAATATTTAAAGCTTTCGATATTACTTCTTAGATTTTTAATTAAATCAAAATAATTTATTTATACATACATCGCTTTTTTCAATTTTATATAATAATTATTATATTTATTAATATTTTAATAACTCAAATTACTTAAATAAATAAGTATTTTTTTAATTAATTTATTTTTAATCAAATTTTTTTAATTAACAAGATGAAAAAATTAATTTAAAAGAAATTCAAATTGTTCCCATTTGCTTAAAAAAATAATTTCATAAAATTCGGTTGTCATCATCCCCAATTCTATGATATTCTTAAAAAATATTTGATTCCCTTTAAGTTCGGATATTGTGCATCTAAATTTCAAAAGTTTATTACCTTCCTATAAATAATTTCTCTTCTGCTGCTTTTACGTCATTCTGATATTAATTTATTACTTTTCTGTCTTTGCACCCTTTTTGTCGGTCATGTGGGGTAGGGCTATTCATGGGTAGAACCGGGCCAATGTCTTATTCGATTAAGACATTGGACTTGTTTTTACGCCCTTAGTTCGATCTAGCTCGACCCAAACAAACTCGATTTTATGTTGGGGTAGGGCAGGTTAGAACTACCCAAAATTTTTTTTTTATAAATTGATACTTGTAATATAAAAATATTTTTTTGCAGACACATAGACATATACTTTAAAACAATAGGCTTTTAGAACTTTCATGTTTTTATCAATAATAAAAAAATAACTTGGTATTATCAAGTAAAATATAAGCTATACTAACATAATTAAATTTAGGTAAATACGTGTATTTTTATTATTTAACAAAAGAAATATTAGTAAACATGCATATCAATAATGAAAATAATTAAGAAATAAGAAGGGTTTAGGTAGATAATGAAAGCTGTAGCATATAAAGAGAATCAGATGAAATAAAAATAAAAAATATATAAATAAAATGATAAAATATTAATAACTAAAAAAAATAACCATTAAGGCAAGTTGAGCAGAATATATTTTCGCCCGTGGCTCGTCCCATCTCAATATAATTTTGTTTAAAATTCTGCCTATTTATATTTTTGACCTGACCTAATTAGATTGGGTTGGGATAGGCTCCTAAGATTGACCGGGCCAATGAACATTCATATTATATTGTATGGGTAACAATGGTGACATAGGTCTCCAAGGGCTTAAAAAAGAGTGGGGAATCAAAGTGATATGATACTTATTGATGAAAGACAACAAACATACCTTACTAGACAAAGCGTATCCTTCAATTTCTCATTTATTTATTTGTTTTGGTCTTATGCAAACTCCCCGTCATCTAATACTTTAGATAATACATATCATTATCTATATGGTATCTATTTCATCACAATACTTGACATAGATATTTACAAAGTTAACATATCTCATAAAAAATAGATTTTAAGATGAAAATTTAAGAAATTATTTTAAAATGATAAATAAAATTAAGGGATTATATTACTATTCTATTGTTATTATTATCTGTTGAAAAATAAGAAATCACTTTGAACACTTGATTGCTCCCCTCTTGACTCCTGACTATATTTTTAAAGTTCGTTAAATAAATATTTTGACATGTCACAAAGAAATTATTAGAATATGAGATATTTATATATGATAAATGTGTATGTGTGTGTGTATATATATATATATATATGTGATAAATATGGTGATATGCAAATAGATTATCAGAAGTATTGTACAAGTGTAGTTGGAGAAAGACCAAAAAGCTTTTAATATCAGAAATCTCCAAATTATATATTAGAAGTTGCTTGATTCCATACTTCCTAGTCTATTTTCTTTTCAAAACAGTGTGCTGTACATTTATCTCAGAGTTCCCAATTAATAGCGATACATGATAAAGTGAGACTTAAGTCATACCAAAAAAAGAAAAGGATAAATTTGTTATTGATAACAATTTTAAGTAAAGATTTTTTGTTCGAAAAAAGATAACTTTTGCTTCTACTTCTGTTATGAAAAAGAAGCTTTAATTTCTATCTTCATTTTCGGAGGAAAAAAATAAATTCTGTTATTATTCAAAAGGAGTTTGGAATATGAACCAGAAACCCAAAAACTAAAATAAGTAATTTTTCTAAAACTAACCAATTTATTTCTCGCCGAAAGGATGGCGAAGACGTAGTTATGCTCCCATTATAAAGTTAAAACAGGAAATTTTAATTCATTTTTTCAAAAAGAAACTTTTACAAAATGATATTTTTCAAGGAAAAGCAAATTTTTACTAGAACTAACGGGCACTTAATATGCTTGAGCTTATTTATTTAAAATAAATTAAGTTAAAATTTCAGCTGAAATTTTATTTATTTTGTATATATGTATACATATTAATTTTTTGGGGGGATATATGATTTATTGTAATTATTTTATTTGCAAATTCAAAGATTAAAATAATACTTTAGTTTATTAATTTTATTTATTATTTTAATCTAGATTTTTAAATTTGTTTGATGTCAAATTAGTCTTTTAATTTTAAATTTGTAGTATTTGTATTTTATACCATTAAAACTTAATTGATAGGATGGATTGTAAATCGAGTCATGTAAGTTGAATGTTCCAAGATTTCAAAAGTAATAAAGTGAGGGGAGTTTGAATAAATTGAAAACTCATTTGAATTTTCAACTCATCCGTCCTTTAATTTTTATTTGCTTCAAATTCATAAGTTTAAAATAGATTGACTTCTTGGTGGCTTTTGATTAGATATAATCATGAATCCAAAAGTTCCTTAGTCCGATAGATTTAGTTCCCAAAAAAATAGATATAAATTTGAAAAATAAAGCCTAATTAAAAATAAAACTATTTCAAAAAATTTATTTTTTAAAATGGACTAAATTCAGACTTTTTTTAAAACTTGACACAATCTAAAGGACTGATTCAATTTTTTTTAATCTAAAATGTTCTTAATATTGCCAACTCTTTCTGCCAAAGCAACAACTACCATAGTAGTAGAAAACACTCCCATTAATGATATTGTCTAAAAAAATATATATTTATATTATTATTATTATTTTAAATAGATATACAAATGTTATTTTTTATCTCATTTTTTTATTCTCTCAATTTTCATTCTTACGTATCAAATACCCCCAAAAAAAAACATTGCACCCAATAGCCTCTCTTCTCTCGCCACATGGATTTTGTTGGGATTTCTATTTATTGATCTTTGATGTTTTGAGACAATTGATCTTCAAATAAATTGGTTCAAAGAGAGAGAGAGAACAAAATAGTTAGCTTTAAACTTTTTTGCATTGCATCGGCTTTGGCTGTGACGTGGTAACAGATAAAGAGAAAAAAATTTAAAAAAAAATGAAAGGATATGTGTGGATGTGGTTGTTTATAGATGCATCTTTAGTTTTAGCCACTTTTTTGTATTATGGAACTCACTTTTTTAAATTTTTGCCACCTTTTTTTTCTATAATAAGTAATATATATATACATATATATACATGTGTGTGTATATATAATTATAATTGATTTGATTACTATTTAATTATAGTAAAATAATAAACTGTAGATTAATATTTTTACTAATTTAATGACAAATTGGGATTTCACATGAGAAATCATACAAGATAGTATATTAGAATACAGAATAATCAAATATAAAGATAAAAAGGTCACCTTATCTAATACAATGGGGAGAAAAAGAAAGATTGGAGCAGCCATTCAAAGTAACTTGGTATGATATTGAAGATACAAGTTGCAAAATCATCTTAATCCACTGCTATGGGAAATTCATTCTCAGAATGACAGCAAATGAGAAAGACCAAGAAATCTTATCATATGTTTTAGTAATATCAAGTTTTTCAGTGCACCATCCTTGATCTATGAAGAGTGTGCATCGCCTCTGATGCTAAAATAATATTATTTGAAATGTCTTTCTTTTAAGAAAGTAACTTGTGACATAACTGAGCTGATAGGGAAGAAACTGAGTTGACTTTCCAACTCCTGCACAATGCTGATATTGGAATATTACTTTGAGGAAGAAAAACTTGCTGAAAAAAATAAGAGTAGGCGAGTTCCTTAGTTTTAAAGCAATCCTCAATCCAATTATCCAATTCATTTTAAAAACCAGTTAATGCATAATGAATTCTAAGTTTATTAAGCAAACCATGGAAACATTTTGTATATTAATCTTCCTTTATTAGCCAAGTTTGTTGAACTTTTTTGGTCCATGAGCTTTCTTCACAATCATGCAAAAATTTTAACTCCTCACAAATTTGTCTCTCTTGAGTCAAATCATGAGAATCCTGTAATAAGGATTGACAAGACAGAAATCACTCTTCAAGTAATTTAATGTTATGGAGTACATTGGCCACATATGTAACATTCCACTTCTTGAGAGAATCTAGGGTGCGAATAAGCTTCATGCAAAAATAATACGCATATAGGCATGCCTTCCACTGATTCCAATTAGTATGTACAATTAAAAAAAAGAACTAAAAATTTTCAAAACGAAAATGCCTTCAATGATAAGTGGGCCAACTGTCAACACTAAAAAAAAAAATTATATAGCCTGTGTTTGAATCTCCCCAAATCGCATTTTAAAAGGAATAAAAATTGATAAACTTTTACACAAACATGTTTTTGTAACAGAAATCTAAATACACACATAAATTCATCCCTTGGCGGATATTTGTCCAATGTATCATAGGCTATTTGACTTAATATATATATACATATATATATATATATATATATATAAATTATATGTATTCATCATCAATCTAAAATCATAAGCCTCTTGAGTTAGGGAAAATCAATGTCAATGTTGGCATCTATGGAGCATCTAGCTAGAGTCGTACGTAAAAAGTTAAGATTAAAAACAAAAATAAAAAAAAATAATTTTGAAAGTAAAAAATGACTAATATATTTTTATTTTAAAAAATTTATAAAAAATTATCTACTATTACATGATGATTATAAAAATATAACGGCTATTTTTCAAAATTTTTCCTGTCCCACCTCTAACTACACGTCTTAAGATTAAAAAATGCTGGATTGAGGTGATACAATGAATAAAAAATTTTTGAAAATCAGCTAATTAAAATATGTATCTTTTAAAGATAAAGAAATATATTTATCAATATATTTATACCTTAAAGTACATATAATATCAATTAAAATATAAATGACAATTAGACAAGCGTGAATTAATTCAGAGACAAAAGCAGACTATCATATCAAAATGTTAATTTAACCACGAAAATTACAACAAACATTAAAAAACTATTTATTTTCAAAATCATTGACCTTCTTACCAATAAAACCTGCCAAGTAGTAGTGCACGAAGAAAAAAAGAATTTTCCTGAAGACAATGACACGGTCTCTCCCTCTTTCTTCACATTTTCAGTTCACTTTCCACGAAACTAAACCAAACAAGACACGGTATTGATGTTAGATTCAGTAACATATAACCCCAATTTGCTCTTCTTCTCTGGGTCAATCATTCAAATTCAATTCCACCCGCAATGGCCAACATTCTGATCTCCATCGCAGCTAAGATCGCCGAATACCCAGTCCTACCGATCCTTCGTCAGTTCGATTACCTCTTCGACTTCTCCAAAAACGTCAACAATCTCAGCGACCAAGCAGAGGAGCTCAAAACACTGCAGCTTCAGGTGAATCAAGAAGTTCAACGAGCCACAATTAGAGGGGATCTGATCGAACCCCAGGTTAAACGGTGGCTCACGAGTGTGGATGAGATCATCCAAGAAGTTGGGAAGATCGAAAAACAGAGCAAAATTAGCAAGAGTTGCTTCGGTGGGTTTTGCCCTAATTGCATTTATCGCTATCGTATCAGTAGAAAATCGACGAAGAAGGTGAAATCCATCGCTGAACTTAGAAAACAAGGGAATTTCGATAGGGTTTCTCGCCAAGCTCCTATTCCAGGCATAGAATACTCATCCTCCAGAAATTTCATAGCCTTTGGTTCGAGAGTAGAAGCTATGGATAAGATTCTGGAAGCGTTGGAGGAAGATGAGTGCAATGCAGTTGTTCTTCATGGGACCAGAGGGATTGGGAAGACAGAATTGGCGAAAGAAGTGGGAAGAAGAGTTAAGGAGAAGAAATCGTTTGACGAGGTTGTCATGGCTGTTATTGATCCTAAGTCTAACAATCCTGACCATAGGAACATCCAAAATCAGCTTGCAGACATGTTGGGTCTGAAAATTCAGGAAGAGAGTGATTCTGGAAGAGCTCGTCGTCTGTATTTAAGACTGAAGAATGAGAAGCAAATATTGATCATCTTGGATGGTGTGAGGGAAAGACTTGATTTGGAAGCCATAGGAATCCCCTCTGCAGTGGATCACAAGGGATGCAAGATAATGATAACAACTGAAAATGAAAACAGCATGTGGAGAGCTATTGGGGATGATGGAGTGAAGAAGGTAGAGATTAAAGCTCTATCGGAAGAAGAATCATGGACGCTGTTTAGAAGGGAGACAGGTGAGATTGTTGATAATCCTGCTTTCAAAGTTGTTGCAGAGGACATTGTTGGGAAGTGTAAGGGTTTGCCTTTGATGATTGTGAATACTGGAAGGAGGTTGAGACACAAGAAAATAGAGGAATGGAAGGATGCAAGTAGGATAATTGGAGGTCTTGAAGCAAGAGCAGCAAATTTAGATGAGTTTCTGGATGCTTATGTTTGATTTTTTGGGCAGAGGTTATATCTTATTCGTTAAATTTACAGTTAAAATTTGTTTTATAGATTTAGGATTCGTCTGCCAATGAAGTATTTTTTAAAAATTGTTGACGTGTTGTTATAAGAATGACCATTCCAAGAGAGTAAAAGGGTCATTTTGTATACAGAGTGATATTTAGTGAGATTAGAATGAGGATGAAAATGAAATAGAATTTATTATTTTTGGTATAATATAAAAAAAATAAAAATATTAGTTTATTTATATATTTGATTGGATAAAATAATATAAAATAATAAAATAATAATAAAATGATGAAGATGCCCTTACTTAAAATAACATAGACAATCATGGAATAATGATAATCAGGGTCAAAATTGACAAAACATAAATTAGATGGGGAAAAACTCACCATTTGATCCCCTATCATACGCCTAAATCATGTCTCACTCGGATTTGTTGGCTACCAAACATAATGCATGATAGATTCCATCTCCTACGCTCATTTTACCAAATGGTGGTTAATTATTTTTCTTAAATAAAAGTTGTTTTTAATAGTGGGATTGATTAATAAGGTATTTGTTAATATTTTTAAAAATTATTATGAAAATATAAAGTGACAAAAATATACCTTACACTAAGACAAATTTGATAGAGGGTATCTTATTACAGTTACAGAGATTTGCTTTCTCCTGTAACGAAATTCTTGCACGCACTTAAAAGTTAATAGACTGAGCCAATGAGGTAACTAAAACTTTCCGCATATTGCGTCAATTTTTTTTTTTTTTTTTATGTTTCTTGTAAATTTCATTCTTGTTATATACATGGATGCATGTAATTGGCTTAGTGCGTGTTTGGATGAAGTAATTTAAATTTAAAAAAATAAAGAGTCTAACACAAATACTTCGAGTGATAACTAAAAGGTAAGTAATTAAAGAATTTTTAGATATTTCATGTAATTTAATCATGGAATCGTATTATTAAAATAAAAAATCAAATACTTCGCATTTTAGATAAAATTTTAAATTCTTCTTTTTAATTATCACCTATTAGTCAAGCTCAAAACAGACGAAACTAGAAGATGCAACCTCCCAATCCTAAATTTTCAAAGTTGCCGCAGAAAAAATTGTTGGGAAATATATTATCAGAAGTTGGGAGACGGAAGAATGGAAATTAATCTAAATTAAATGATTTTTTTTCTTTTGTTTAGACCTCTAAAATTAACAAGATAATAAATTAAGAAGATCAAGATAATTAATTATAATATATTTTATAAATATGTTTTCATTAAAATGATCTATTTTTCTAATCTGTTTCAAATCTCTCATTTCTTTTTGAAGTTTACACATAGCTCGCTTATATTTTTGAAATAAGCTGCATGTAACTTCCATTTAAAAAATTCTATAAAAAATTATTAAAATTCATTAGTTAACTCTCTATCATTTATTTAAAAATTCCAAAATTCGGCTAAATAAATTATTTTATTTTTTTTAAGTCTACAATAAAATATTTTATTATTTTTAATAAAATTTTATATTTAGCCATTTTAATCGTTGCCTTCAATTGTAATACCCTCAAGTTGTGAAAAAATTGCAATCAATTAACATATTCAACTCTGATGTTAATTGTTTCCTTTCTCTCTCTCTCTCTCTATATTGTACAGTATAATTTACATTTTACAACATAATTTTATATCCTGTATTAAGTTACTTAGAGCTTATTTTATTTTTTATATAAAATAAAATAAATACACAATATAAAATATAAATATAAATTACGTTCTACAATATATTGTGCAAAGATGGGTTAACTCAAGCCGGCCCAAATTTACAATCAAAGCCGAAGGCCTGTCGGATTTTCTATATGAGCTCAAAATTTTGTCCGCCCCACCTTTTGGGCTTCACAATGAAATCCAAACATGGATCCAGGCCCAAGTAGACTTGCAGTGGAACAGAGGATTGTAGGGTAACGCAGGTATTTTCTTCTACAAGCTTGGTCATTCAAAGATCTACAGCAAGATTTTTTTTGGATCAGTGCTGCAACAAAATAATGTTTAAGAGGCTTTCTTTAATGTCTATTTCTTGGTATTTAAAATTTTTGAAAATATTTAAATTTGATCTAAAATCAAATAGAGGGTTAAATCTACATTGAGGTTCATTTCATTCACAAAATTACTAATGATATAATTAAAAAAGAAATAGTAAGAGAAAAGTACTTGTATAATTTATGTTTGATATAATATGAAAAGGAAAAAAAAACCTTTATCATGTCTAGTGGCATAAAAAAAATATAGGAGTGGAAAGAGCTATCAATAAAATAACAAAAATATCTCTCTTAAGGTAAAATAAAAAGTAAAAGAAAATTAATTTTATTTTCTTTCTTTGCAAGTACTTCTTCCTCTGCCGAACTTTTGGATTTCTTTTGACTCGTTCACTGTATTCTCTACTCATCCTGCATGCATCTCTGCTTCCTCCTCTTTTCATTGTATTCTTCTCTCATAAACTTGTCTTTGCAATGCTTTCTACTTAGCTTTTAGATCCAAAAAAAGATTAGAAATTGGAAGGAAATCTAGCATTTGAAGGAGACCCATCCATTGACTTCTTCAATTGGAAGCACAGAGCCACGAACAAGGGAAAACCCTTTCAAAATAAAATAAAATTGAGTTTGTTTTCTTCCTTTGCAGGTTCTTCTTTCTTGCTTGCACAGAGGTTATGGTAGATTCGAAGCTTGGAAGCCCTTGTTAATGCTGTTCTCAGCTAATAAATGGGTATTGCAGCGGCGGGTCATATTCTTTGTTGTGCACCACAAAACAAATTTAGGACTCGTTTGATAAATAAAAAATTAAAATTTTAAAATAGAAAATGATTTTATCATCTTTGCATTTTATGATTGAGTAATAATTAGTAAATAATATTAAATAATAATTGAAAGGATAAAATTAAAATTTCTTTTAAATTTCTTTTTCCATGACTTTTTCTTTTGCCTTTTCTCGTTTATCAAATGGCCATTAATTTTGTTTTCACTGTGGCACAGCAAAAGAGTTCAATGTAAATTACAAGCCAAGGGCAAAATGGACATTGCACCATTTTGGTTCCAAAGCATAGCAATTATGTGCCCTAAAGCGCCCACATCCAAATGCAAACACCTGAATGCACTGCATTTACATGTCTGCAACCAAACAGCTTAAATCAAAGGAATGCAGTGTTTTTTCTTTCATTGCTTGAATTAAAGAGGCCCTAAATTCAAAGTGTAACACCAATGTTAAAGTGAAAAATTATTTAATTAATTTTAAAACTAGTTTAATCTAAAAGGATTAAGCAAAGTAAACTTTAATCCAAACCTTATTCCAAGAACAAGAAGGAATTAGAGTGGCAACACAGAACACAATTCTATACAGTTATATTAGTGACTGTAAGAGATATAGTCAAGCATTTATTTAATATTTGTCTTTTTTTTTGGGTAAAGATATTAAAATTTTTAATTGCATGAAAAATAAATTTTACTTGTAAGAGTAAAAATTTTTAACTTTAATAGAAAATTACACTCCAAAAATTTTTAATTATAAGAAAAAATATTTATTATAATAGACTTTAAATTTTAAAACTATTTTAAAGGCCCAATAGATCAAAAATGTGTCTTTAACTAAAATTTTGAGAGTATAGTTTTTTTAAAGTTAAAACTTTTGTCATTACAGTTAAACTTTTTTTTTATAATTAAAATTTTTATCTTCATTGTCAAAACTTTAATTGCATTATTTTTAATCACTAATATAACTACAAAAGATTGGTGTCTTAACAGCCACGGACCTTAAAGACTTGGACCACGAGATATGGATCTCTTAATTGTCAATTCCAAAGAAGTACAAATACAAAAATATGCAAAACTCATCCGAATAATAAATTTCATTTAAATATTAAATTCTTCATATATTCTATATAAATCTCTTTTTAAAAGTGAAAACGTCAATTCTTACCAAAAAAAAAAATTGATAGATTTCTTTTTCTTGGACCAGAGTGGGTGAGGCCATGACTCCTTTAAAGTTGGTAGTTTCCCAAAAGACAACGGCAACCTTAACATTTTATGTTTCGTTGGGACCCAGGTGGACAAATTGTCCAGACCAGCAACCAAAGCGTATTACCTAATCGACCGCTTACTCGTAGAACGGTGTCCCTCGCTCACCAGTTCCTCAAGTGCAGGGACCGCACGTAGTGTTTCACGGGTTTCCTCCAAATCAGAACGTGGCAACCTCAATTCATATGAATTAAACTCATATACTTGTCGTTTGACTGAAGTGCATCTTAATTTTTAAAAAAAATTACAAAATGATGTAATTGACAGTTAAATAATATAATTACTTACTATCTTCTACATATATTTTAACTTGTTATTATAATTTATACTTATACTTTCTTTTTATATATATTGTGGTTTGTTTTGGTTCAAAATATTATGGTTAAGACAAATAAGCAATTAAGGGATTAAGAGATTGAGGTAATCGCCATTTATCACGATATAGGAACGTCTTGGGAGAGTAGAACATTATCAAGATAGAGTGAGGGTAATATTAGAAAATTATGCTGTCATAATCACGATGAAGTTGTTAGAAACTATAGAAATAATAAAATTAGACAAACAATGTAGTAGATTTTGAAATGTGTGTTAAACACATTGTTCTTATTATGATATTTGCCTTCATTAATTGTTATAGGTTTAGACATATCACTTTTAGAAATAATTTAAAGTACCTTAAAAATTGTATATAGTAATTGTAAAGTTTTTACTTCAAGAACACTTACATAGGATACAAAGAAGTAGAATATAAGAGTTTAAAGAGATTTTGGACGTGTTTAATTTCTTGTTTTTAAAATAGTTTTTTATTTTTAAAAATTAAAAAAATTTGTTTGATAATGTATTTTTAATGAAATATTTTATAAAATAAAAAATAAAATTATGTTTTTGAAAATAGAAAAATCAGAATATTTTTTAGATATTTTATAATTTTTATTCTGCATAATAAAAAAATAAAAAATAACGATTTTTTATAATATTAATTCAAACAGATTTTTTAATTTTTTTGTTTTCAAAATTTATTTTAAAAAATATCTATTTTAAAAATATTAAAATTAAAATAGAATCAATGAGATCCAAAATTTTTATTTAGTATTTTGAGTTATTTCTTTTGTTGTTTGGAAAACACCCTTTTATATGAAAAGTATAAAAAAATCATATAGAGTTATGCTTTTTTATTATAAACTAATTCAAATTTTGAATTTCAATTTTTTATCATTTTGTTTGTGTTTATATTATTTTTAAACATTCAAACAATCACTTGATTATTATTCAATGAAACTCCATGAATTTTAATCCTAATAATCACACCAAGTATTATAATTTTTTGAAAATTTTGATATCTTGTTTTTGACAAATGAATTGGTGCCTTCAACCAATTACTAATCATTTCAATTTATCATGCTTTGTGTTTTTTTTTTTTCTCACTTAACAAGGATTCTCATGCTTTAGTAAATTTTTGGTACCATAAGCTTTGTCTAAAGACTCCAAAGAGGGATGTTTTCATAAGAAAACTTCATGTATTACTATGACCCAATGAAAGAACAAAAGAACTAAAATTATAACTAGGAAATAAATTTTTAGTTATCGTCATCAGCCAGAGTGGTGGACACAATGTGTCACCCAACCTTAGAAGGACACATATAATATTTAATTAGATTGAATATCAAACAAAGCTGTCAATCGAAAGGAAGATTCGAATCTTGCACATAAGGATGTGAAGACTTAATTTGATCTTTTCAATTAGTTTAGTTAATTTGCATTGATTAAATTATACCATATTAATAGTTTAAAAACAAAGAAATTGGAATTAACAGAATTATTGTTTATTAATGGAAAATACATAATTGATTAAGTATTTGCAATTTTTACTTTCTTTAACTGAGAAAAAAAAATGATAAAAAGTGAAAGAATACATCATATAGCTCAAAATGTATTCACGTAATGATAGGGAGATGCCTCCTACATTATCTCAAAAGAAAAATTATAATTAATGATTCAAGTTAAAAATATTTATATAAAAATATTTTAAAATTTGAAATTATTCTAAAATATTTAATAATAAAAATTTAAATTACAAATAAAAATTATAATTTAAGACTTAAAGTTAAAATTTGTAATTCTTAAAAATTTTAAAATCTTTTAATATAAATATTTTTGACTTAAAACTTGTATTATAATTTTGTTCATCTCAATCCTCTTCAGGAAACATCCATAGCCAATTGGTTTTTAATACTACGTTGTTGGTAGACGTGTCATGTTTTACTGGACATTTACTAGGAAGGACTTGACTAACAGAGGATCCCAAGCTTCCCTCCTTGCGGTTTCTCTGTTGTGAACTCTAATCTAATCTCTCCCTCTCTTCACACAGACCATAAAGTAAGTGAAAAGCAAAGCAGCGCCTCAGTTTTCATATTATTACGACTTAGTGCTCTTCCTACCTAATCCTATCAGAAAGTGCGAGAAAATCACCGAGAAAGCGAGGGAAAATAGAGAAGTCGGAAGCGGTTTTCTGACCGACTCTTAAGTTCATTTTTTCCAAAAAAAAAAAAGTGGCAGAATCAGGGAAAGTGACTGGGAAATTGAAGTGACCTTGATTCGTGTGTCCAATCGAATCCGGAGCTTTGAGAGTTTGTCATTCTTGGGGTCAGATCTTAGCGCTTTGCCATTGCTATTGCTGCTGTCATCGGAGCTCACTGGCCGATCTTTGATGCGTTGACTAGAATGATTTGGTGGATTGAAATGTTAAGCATTTTGGGTAATGATTTTGCTTGGATTTGAACTCAAACTCAATGCCGTTGCTTCAGTGATTCTCTGTGGAAATGTCGGCTTCTTTAGCGCCTTTCGAGCGCCCTCGGCCTGGGGCTTCGAACACTGTAAGTTTTAGTTTTGCTGTGTTTGGCACTGAAGAAATGTATCAACTTGATAGACAGCTTTTGAATCTAATCTTTTATATTTCTGGTGTTTTAGTATATGACTAGAATGGGAGAAGGGTTAACTAGACATCCTTTGAAGGAAAGTCCAGTTTCAGGAAATTGCGATTTGCGAATTGGGTTGATTTATTGCTTGAACTGGGACGCATTTGATTTATTATGGGTCTGTGCTAATTAACTAGAATGCAGTCAAAGAAGTAAAGAAAGTTAAGCGAGGCCTTTCCTGGTTTATTTTCCATGTTGAGTGTTAAATTTAATGTGAAACTGTGTTCAAAGTGTTTTAGTATTTTAATAGACGAAATTATATTAAGAAGGAAGAAATATACAAATTGGAAGGGGGGATAGCATATCCTCCCAAGGAAAAAGACCAAAACCCTACGAGGATATCCAAAGAAAACAAAATAAAAACTTAAATATTGCTTGCAGCAAAGCTGCCCAATCCCTCTGTATGTTAATGGAGATACATCCTTGAAAAGGCCTTGAGTTGAATGCCAAAGAGAAGCCCAGCTCATTAGGCTTTTAAGACAAGAAGACAAACCTCAAAATATGAGGAATCCGCACCCACTACCATCTTTACCAAATCATAGCAAAATCTGCATATTACCACAATGTTCTACCCTCCTTTTTCTGTCCAAAACATTGAACTGTATAAGGAGAAGTCACTTAGTCTTGTCAAGGGAGTGTAGTCAAAAGCTAGTTTTACTGATTTTTTTGGATGAAGAAGGCACTTAGTTTAGTAAAAAAAATGTCCCATATGCATACTATTTCAGGTTTCTGCAAAACTTTGTTGTTTTGAAACTTTGGAGTTTGGACCATGTTTTATGAATGCTATGAATTTATCATACATCTTACAGTGTTGATAATGAAAGCAATTCATCTGAACTGTGGATAATTTAACTGATAGCTGCTGGCATGCTGGATAATGTGATTAGTGCCATATGATAAAAGAGAGGTGTTTCTTCGAAGATGTGAGTCTCCTTATAGATATTGGGGAGAAGTAAATGCTTTGGCACAAAAAGGAATATGATGATTGAGTCAGTTGAAATTACAAGAATTAGAAGAAGGCCATGGGTGGTATAAGGGAAAGGATTGGAAACAAGAGATGCAGCTTGACTGTAGAGTTGAATGGTGAAATAGAATCATGTGAAGTGGATCTATTGCAGTTTCTCAACAAAATATCAACCAGGGCCCTAGTCTTGTCAATTGGGTTTTGTTAAGGTCTTTTAATGATGTTTTAGTCTGCATGACATATTCTGGTTAATGGTTGTCTCAGGCAAAATTCGTTTGTTTTCTATTTGTATAGCAATTATTCAGGGTTAAATTTGTTGACAATGTTTTGATAATATGATTTATGTTATTGTATTTGCAAATTCATGGGCATGTGTTGAGCACTTTTGTTTTCTTTCTTTCTTTCTTTTTTCTTCTGCATCTAGTTGGAGACAGTTACATGCTTTAGATTTTGGAGCTTGATTGTGTTATTTTTCTTTATTTAGCATTTTTAAGTTTCGGTGTTATTGCTTGACATGGGTCATGCCCCATCTCTATGTTTTTAGCTGAACTTAGTTTAGCAAACTAATTGTACATCTGTAGATACATACTATATCAATTTAACCATCCACCCATATGCAGTGTTGACTCCATTTCCTTAATTTTCTTTGAAATTGTTTGGATTTCCTGTATGCTTTGGGGGGCTCTTCTCTAGATACTCTCAGTTCATAAAATACATCTCTTGCTGTTCATAATGAAGCTTTTTGTATGAAACTGTTGAAGTTTGATTATTTCTAACTTTCTAAGCATGTGATATAGAGAAGTGAAATTGTTTAGGGACTGTGACTTTGTTATTTAGATCTGTCAGATGTTAGAAAGAAAATAAATATGCACACACGCGCGTGCGCACACACACACACGCATAGATATAGATAGACAGGAGAATGCTAACCTTTTCATCTTTATAAGGAGGATAACATCCTTCACATTTTTAGTTGGACAAATAATGTTCTGATACTTTTTAAAAGCTAATAATGTTTGTAGGCAATTTAGTCATTTAATAAACAACAACAACAACAACAACAAGGCCTTTTCTTATTGAGTAGGGTCGATTACATGGATCAATCGACACCATAAAGTTCTATCGTAAATCATATTCTTAGACAATCCATTTAAATCTAAATCTTTTTTAATAGTTTGTCTTATAATTTTTTTTGGTCTCCCTCTACCTCTAATTATTGGACTACTTTCTTAATTGGGCTTCTATAGGTCTCCTCTACACATGCCCAAATCATCTAAGTTACGATTCTATAATTTTTTCCACAATATGTGCGACCTCCACTTTCTCTTTAATGCATTTATTTTTAATTCTATCTTATCTAGTGTGTCCATTCATCTAACGCAACATTCTCATTTTTGCAACATTGAGCTTTTTCTCTTGTTGACTTTTTATTGCCTAATACTCAGAGAGAGAGAGAGAGAGAGAGAGAGAGAGAGACTATTACAGCAGAGAAGGAAGAAGGGATATGAGAGAAGGAATTCTGTCATCACGAGGAAAGATAAAGAAGGCCCATTTATTCCAATTTGAACTTTGTTTCTTTTTAAATGGCTAAATCCACAAACTTTATTAGCTTTTAGATAGTATAAGACATTTTTGTCTGACCAAAAACTTTAGAGGATGCTAGCCTCCACAAAAAGGTGAGGAAGTTTACATAATCATCTTGCAAAAGTAAGACTACTAGTCTACTAGACTAATCTTATCATTCCCCAGAGGTCCTTTTGTCCTCTGTTTTGATTTTTATAAGATTTTATGTTGATAGAATTGCGCTCAGACTTTTATGTTTGGTTTCATTTCTTTGTTTTGATGTAATTCATCATTGTGACTAGAAGATCCTCCTTTTCACGTGGTGTTTAATTGTGTTTAATTATAGTATTTATATCTCTACATATACGGAATTGATTATTATTTTCTTGACATCAAGAAGTTGCAGGTGGTAAACACCTGAGAAACTCTGGAAAATTCAGCACAGCAGCAACAATTTTAAGAAATTTAAAAAATAAGTAGTTAGGCCTTCATTTTACTTGCTGTATTCCTTTTTTAAGTAATAGCATGTGATCTGCCATTGAACATGGCCTGCTAGTCTTTTGATAAGAAACAATTTTATTAAATATAAGGAGAGGGTTAACAGGCTGGAAGATATGGGTACAGACCAAATAGATTGACAAGACAAGTGGGAAGAGAAAACATATAGACAAACAGCCTATCAGAGAAAACCCTTTACTACACCCATTTGCTGAACTGCTTCACTTAAATGAGGAAAATAGAATGAAAAAAACTCTGCCTCATGACAGAGAAATTGGAAGGATCTTTTGTGAAAAAAGTTATTGCATTAAGCTCCAACCAGATGGACAATGTTACTGTAAATAAGCCTGCCTCCATAGGGTCTTGCTCTTTTTATTCCTTCTAAAACGTCTATATTGGAACAAGATGAATTGTTCCAAAGTAGCTGCATACCCAAGATCTTCCAAAGGTCTCTGTCTATCTAGATCTAGATATACCAAACAGCAGGACAGTGCAAAAGCAGATCACTTCATATCTTAGAATTGTGCTTGCGTGATATTCCAATTTTAGCTATAATTTGTTTCATCAAATTTTTATGCCCTTAGAGCCAAGCATCTTGAAGATGTTAAACAGAATAGGACCGTAATGGACAGTGTTAAGATAGTTGGTACCAAATTTGACTGTAGTTCACTGATTCGTTCTTAGAGTTGAGCATCCTCACTACAGGCTGTTAATATATCTATAGAAACTATGTTGTTGAATATTGATCATATTGTTTTCCTGCCCACGTCAGTGTAATTTTTTGGATGCTGGATGTTATTGATGTCTTTTTCCTAGTTTGGCACTTTTTACTTAAAAATGAAGCTGAAAGATGTTTTGTATGTATTTATGCTGCAACTGTTTGATTTTAGATTGTTTCAATCAGAAATTAGCAAATGGTGGTCTGTCTTGGTTGCTAACCTATGGTACTATTTGCAGGTTTTCAAAAGTGGCCCACTTTTCATATCTTCTAAAGGTTTGTGGCTATATCTATTTTCCTTGTTTGTTTCCTTCTTTCTCTTGAAAAGAGGAAGCAAGCTAATTTTGATTTTAGTCGCTCTTTTGTTCTCAATGGTGTTTGTTGGACTGTATATCTAAGTAAATTAAATGATATAGAAATATTTATGCTATCCTGTTTTGGACTTTTGTAGGAATAGGCTGGAAGTCTTGGAAGAAGCGGTGGTTTATACTCACGCGCACATCATTGGTCTTCTTTAAAAATGATCCTGTTAGTATCTCACAAATCTAACCTATCTTTTGGTAATCTTTACACAGAATTTTTTTCTTTCCTTGTGTTCAATTCTTTTTCTGCTGCTCTGTATGAATCCACACTGGACTAAGCATACGTACAAGTATATACCATTATTTTGCAAATGGTAAAAAATTGTGATTGATTAAACTTTCCCCGCCTATCAATATCAGAATAGTGATATACTTCATGCTGATTTCTCTATAATAAATGGCATTTCATTTACTCACATTTGTTGTTAGAGGGTAGGAGGTGACTAAAGATTATAAACTTAGAGAGTTGATTTTGATTTGTCATGTAGAGTGCCCTTCCACAGAGAGGTGGTGAAGTAAATCTGACGTTGGGGGGTATTGACTTAAACAATTCAGGGAGGTAAGTGTTGTAATTGAAATATCTTTTATGTAACATTCTGATGATCTGTCTTATAATTGTGAGTTTTATCTTCCAGTGTTGTTGTTAGAGAAGACAAGAAGCTACTCACAGTATTGTTTCCCGATGGACGTGATGGGAGAGCATTCACTCTTAAGGTTCTCTATTTACTATTAAGTTTTCTAAATAATGAGATGGAAATTCAGTTGGAACTACTTATAATGGCCATTTGAAATTGTCTTGTTATATAAATCCTCCATTGTTTTCTCAAATATTAGGCTGAGACATCAGAAGACTTGTATGAGTGGAAGACAGCTCTTGAACAAGCCTTAGCACAAGCACCGAGTGCTGCTCTTGTCATGGGTCACAATGGGATTTTTCGGAGTGACACGAGTGATTCTACTGAAGGGGCCTTTCATCAATGTTTGTCCTTAACCATCCCTACATTTCAGCTTATGGTTTCAATTTTAAAAACATAAGTTTCAATTTTAAAAAACATAGTTCAATTATATGGGAACATTTCGTGTAGGTTTTCATATGCTTCTGATATTTATTGTAAATTTTTATCATTATTTTGTTTGTTAGTTTGTCCAGCTTCCTGTCATCCTTATGTTCATTTAATTTTGTGTTGTGCATCCAGGGAGGGATAAGCGTCCAGTTAAGTCTTTGGTTGTTGGAAGACCAATTCTTCTAGCATTAGAGGACATTGATGGAGGTCCATCCTTCCTTGAAAAGGCTCTTCGATTTCTAGAGAATTATGGTTAGTTATTTGTCTTCAACATAGACTTTCACTGCCATAAGCTTGTAGCATAGTTGCATTTCATTTCACTTTTAAAAGTCCCTTGTTTCTATTATTAGGGAGTTGTGTATTATGTTTTATTCCATTGGTTAGTAGTTTGTTTAAAACCAATTGGCTAGGAGGCGATTAGGGATTATTGAATATGTGTGGTATAAATGTTTATGTTAATAAAGGGAGTTTTCAGAGTGAGAGAGACAGAGAAGAAGAAAGACAAAGGTTTTGGATTTCTTGGGAGATGGGCACTAACATGACTAATTGGACTAACTCCTTTCTATGAATTTACATACATACTAAATAGGGTTAACATGGGCCTAACCCACTTTCATAACACTCTCCCTCAAGTTGGAGCATAGGTCATGCCCAGCTCTAGTTTGGTACATATGAAATTAATCCTAACCCAAGTTAAATAGCCTTTGTGGACAATTTTGCTAGTTGTTCTCCCGTTCTTACTTAAGAGGTAGAAATAGAAATAAGGTGCTGCTGAATTTCCTCTAACAAAAGCATAAGCTACTTCAATGTGTTTTGTCATCTCATGGAACACGGGTTTTATGTGAGATGTATGTGACAGCCGGATTATCACACCATGGCAGTATGCAGCTTTGGCACTTCACCATTGTACCCGTTGCTGCTTCTTACCTTACTCTTCATTGAAACTAAGTTCCCTCCCACAATGCACTGTATAATCTCACTCTTCAACCCAATCTCCACGATCATTTATTGAATTGACCAAGCTAAACCTAGGCAACTGTTTTGAACCATACACTGATTTCTTTAACCCCCATACCTTCCCATGCTCTTATTCAGCAGCAAATCCAATTAGTTTCTCCAAATACACTTCTAGCAAATCTCCAATAAATGCATTCTTTGCATCTAATTGATACTCTTATGATTGCCAACGGTTAGAAGCATTGAACAACACACAGCTCTAGTGCTGAAGTCTTAAAATACACAGCTCTCTAAAGCTCATCTCCACTCCTTATAATTCCCTAGGTCATACCTAGAGCTTTGATTGCCATCAACAACTCCATAACAAAGCCCACTGATTTTATTTACTTGGACATCATGTTATTCTGGTAATTGTTCTATTTTGCCTGTTTATTTACTTTGGTTATGTGTTCTACTAAATTTTTCATCATTTAAAATATTTTCTGAAATGGATCCCATGCAGCAATATGGCACCTAACATGCCATCCACCATGGTGTTTTTGGTGCTTTTTGCTATTCGCTGCTGTTTGCCATACTATCTAATTGTACAATGAGAGAATAAGTTGTATGCGTGGGTAATGTTTCCCCTGTTCTTCAGTGAAGGGTTGCTGCTTAATTTACCATATTTAATTTACAGGAACTAAAGTTGAAGGAATTTTGCGGCAGTCTGCAGATGTCGAGGAAGTTGATCGGAGAGTTCAAGAATATGAGCAAGGTACTAATAATTTTCTTTAATGCTCTTGTTCTCTCTATAAATGACAACAAATATGTTTTCTAAAGAGTCCAGATAACTACTACTGTCCCCTGGGGTTTTAAACCATACGCAAGCAAAGAGGAAAAAGTATGGCAACAAAGGAAAACTAAAATTCATGAAGTCCAAGTTATCCGGTGACCTAGTTTTATTTGGAGAGAGGCATAAGGGCTGTCTAACCAATTGTACATCACACCAGCTCCCCACTGCACTTATTCAAGGATTTTTTTCCTTCTTGTGAACTTTTTTGTTCTTTGTTTCCTATTTATGTAGGATGAAGTCACTTTCTAAGCCATTACTCTGTGCCTGCTTATCCTCTAACCCAAGTAACTGTTTTAAGTCCAGCACCTTCTATGACATTCACATTTAACTGAAATCTAGAACCCTAAACTATTAAGAAAGCCAACTATAGCCTGTACAAGGAATGATTCAGTGTAATGTAGAAAAATTGGTTTACCACTAATTCATACTGTTTGCATTTGTAAAGCCGCTTTACAACGACCATTTGAGTTTTTCCATAGTTACACCATTCTACTGATGAAAGACCATCAAAGATGATATTGTGGCTCAGATGCTTGCTTAAATTTATGTTTACATATACATATTTATTTATCCATTTATTGTTTATGGACCTTATGGGTGCCTTATTTCTCACTGATATTTCCAGGAAAGACTGAATTTGGCTCTGATGAGGATGCCCATGTTGTTGGTGACTGTGTTAAGGTATGTATATTGGGTATTGATGACATGTTGAATATTAATATAAGAAATATAAACAAACTATATGTTGAACATACTATGGGATGGGGAAGAAAACCCTCCATTTGATATTCAAAGTAATTGTAAAGCTACACATCCCTAAACTGTGTAAAGCACAAATTAGCAGGCTAAAATTTGTGTATAGGAGATTTGAAACTGTATTAATTTTTTCCCCTCCTTTTTTACAAAGAAAAGAAGAAATTTTATTCGATGGAAAGGAGCACAAAGGGTTGGGGTAAGATACCCTACATAAGCACATCAGGAAAAGGGCATGAAACAGAAACCCAAAAACCAAGATCAGACAATTGCATCAATACATAAAAGCTCTCCCATCTCTTTCCTTGTCTTCTAAGGAAACTCCCTGAAAGGAACGATGTTCAAGACACCACAGAGAAGCCACAAAAACATTTTTTAACTGAGCAGAATGCTCCATTTACAACAACAACAACAACAACAACAACAACAACAACAACAACAAAGCCTTTTCCGACTAAGTGGGGTCGGCTACATGGATCAATCAACGCAATAAATCTCTATCATAAATCATATTTTTAGACAAACCATTTAAATCTAAATCTCTCTTAATAATTTCTCTTATAGTTTTCTTGGTCTTCCTCTACCTCTACTTATTGGACTATTCTCCATCACATCTACTCTCCTAACGGGGGCTTCTATAGGTCTCCTTCCCACATGACCAAACCACCTAAGTCTCGATTCTACAATCTTTTCTACAATAGGTGCGACTTTCACCTTCTCTCTAATGCATTCATTTCTAATCCTATCTCGTCTAGTGTGTCCACTCATCCACCGCAACATTCGCATCTCTGCAACATTAAACTTATTTTCTTGTTGACTTTTTATTGTCCAACACTCAGTTCCATACAACATTGCAGGTCTTATAACTGTGCGATAGAATTTACCCTTAAGTTTGAGTGGTACTCTTCTATCACAAGTAACACCCGAAGCACTCTTCCATTTCATCCACTCCGCTTGAATCCTATGTTTTACATCTTCTTCTATTTCCCCGGTATGTTGTATGATGAATCCAAGATACTTAAATCGTGTGACTTGTGGTAAGATATGTTCTCCAATTTTTACTTCTACGCTAGAAGTGGTGTGCCTCTTACTAAACTTACACTCCATATACTCCGTTTTACTTCTACTTAAACGAAAGTCATGAGCTTCCAAAGTTTGTCTCCACCTCTCCAACTTCTCATTCATTTCTTCTCTCGATTCTCCAACTAGGACAATATCATCTGCAAAAAGCATACACTGTGGCACCGGCTTTTGGATATGTTCAGTAAGCACATCCAAAACTAAGGTAAAAAGATAAGGGCTCAAAGTTAACCCTTGATGTAGACCAATAGTTATTGGAAAATCTTCTGTAAGTCCACCTTTTGTTACTACGCTAGTTGTAACCTTATCATACATGTCTTGGATTGCTCGAATATAAGCTATACGAACTCCTTTTTTCTCCAAAGCCTTCCATAGAACTCCTCTTGGCACTCTAGCATATGCTTTTTCTAAATCAATAAACACCAAGTGTAAATCTCTTTGATTCTCCCTATATCTCTCCATTAATATTCGCAACAAGTATATTGCTTCCATAGTTGACCTTCTTGGCATAAAGCCAAATTGATTCTCCGTAACTTGACTCTCTTTCCTTAACCTTCGCTCAATTACTCTTTCCCATAATTTCATAGTGTGGTTCATGAGTTTAATTCTTCTATAATTTGCACAATTTTGAATGTCCCCTTTACTCTTATAAATAGGGATTAAAGTACTTTTCTTCCACTCATCTGGCATCCTCTTAGATCTCATAATTCCATTAAATAACTTTGTGAGCCAACTTATACCTTTCATTCCCAAACTCTTCCATACTTCAATGGGTATATTATCTGGTCCAACTGCTCTGCCATTCTCCATTCGCTTTAATGCTTCTTTTACCTCTACCTCACAAATTCTACGGTAAAAAATATAATTTCGATCCTCTTCTTCCGTGTCTAGCCTATCCGATTGCAATAAAATCTCGTGCCCTTCATTAAAAAGCCTATGAAAATAACCCTTCCATCATTCTCTGATATCTCGTTCCGTAACTAACACTTTCCCGTCTTCATCCTTAATGCATTTCACTTGATCCACATCTCTTGTCTTTCTTTCCCTACTTTTAGCTAACTTGTAAATATTTTTTTCTCCAACTTTAGTACCTAAAGATTGGTATAACCCATCAAATGCCCTCGCTTTCGCTTCGCTCACTGCCTTCTTAGTGTCTTTCTTAGCTACCTTATATTTTTCCCAATTTTCATTACTCTTACATAATGACCATACTTTATAACACTCTCTTTTAACTTTAACCTTATCTTGTACATTTGCATCCCACCACCAAGATTCTTTATCCCTAGGTCTAAAACTTTTTGATTCACCTAATATTTCCTTTGCCACCTTCCTAATCTCTTTAGCCATTTCATTCCACATATCGTTAGCACTTCCTTGTATTTCCCAAGGTCCCTTCTTCTATAATCCTTCTCTGCAAATTCTTTTTTTTGTCCCCCTTTAGTTGCCACCACTTAGTCCTTACCACTCTACCTTCACATTTACTTTTTACTCTCCTCTTAACTCTTACATCCATAACCAAAACTCTATGTTGAGTAGTTAAACTCTCTCCCGGTATAACTTTGCAATCCATGCAAAATTTTCTATCCGATTTCTTTATAAGAAAGAAATCAATTTGAGAATATACCCTACTACTTTTATACGTGATAAGATGTTCTTCACGCTTTCTAAAACAAGTGTTAGCTAATATAAGATCGAACACTAATGAAAAGTCTAAAATAGTTTTACCCTCTGCATTTACTTCTCCTATACCATGTCCTCCATGAACACCCTCGTAGCCTGAAGATACCCTTCCCACATGACCATTTAGATTCCCTCCTAAAATAATCTTTTCTCCTAATGGTATTTCCTGAACTAAACATTCTAAATCTTCCCAGAATTTTACCTTATGAGATTCTTCTAACCCTACTTGTGGTGCATAAGCACTAATAATATTAAAGATTTCCTTTTCTACTACAAACTTTAATGCAATGATTCTATCTCCTAACCTTTTGACATCTACTACAGTATTCTTCCAAAACTTATCTACAATTATACCTACCCCATTTCTAGATTTATATTTACCAATATACCAAAGTTTAAAACCTGAAGTATCTAATTCTTTCGTTTTTTCTCCTATCCATTTAGTTTCTTGTAAACACATAAAATTAATCTTTCTCCTAATCATAGTATCTACCATTTCCATAGATTTACCCGTAAGTGTACCTATATTTCAAGTTCCAAAACGAATCCTACTCTCATGAACTAACTTCTTTAGCCACATTCGTTCACGAAAATGTGGTAGCCCTTGCTTATTTTTCACTACATCCAGGCGACGATGCAGCGGCTCTTGCTCACTTCTCACTGTACTCGAGCTATACAGTGCGTTACTTACGGGTAACGACCTAGCCTTACGTCTAATATATTGATTGTCCATGTCATAAAGATTCGACAAAGTTTTACGTTGGCTGTCGACTGCCTAACACAGCCCTCCTCTTTTTCCAGGCTTAGGACCGGCTATGACCAATAAAATTCGTCATAGGCAGCTGCCATAAAGCTTTATCATCCTCACTCAAGCCGAAATCTCTAGAACTTACTAAAAGAAACTGCTCCAAGGTCTGAAAAGTAAGTGTACAATTAAGATTCACCTATGACAAACAAATTGTACTTCAAATGCGCTGATTTCTGGACCATGCAAAATAAATGTGTGGCTGTTTCTTTTACTCATCTTGACACCCAGTTCATGCAGAGAGATACAAATTTGATTCACATCTCCCAACCCTCAATAAATCTGGTTCAACAAATTATGTTGGGGCCCACCTTTTCTGAAACTGTAGATAGAGAAGACCATATGTCTTTGGCTGCTGTGCATGAACAATGTAGAATATCAAATTCACCCCCTTTTTTTTGGAATAATATTATGCAAAACAAATCTAGATTGATTACTTTTTGCTGGCACAAATTGGGGGAGAATTGACAGAAGGATACCTTGCTTTTTGGAGTGTTTGGTGAACCTTGGGTGCATCCTCAAAATTTGGAGCGTTTCTAATGATTAATTTTAGAGGCTTTGGCAGGAGTACAGGGAAAAGTTTTATGGTAGTGTGTTATGTATGCTATCTTTTGATGTCTTTTGTTGGAGTGGAATACTTGAACTTTTTAAGGGAAAATCCATTTGGGACAGAATTATTTCATCACCTCTGATGTTCAGTGATTGATCTCTGACCTTTTTTTTTTTACATTTTTTATTTCTTTTAACCTGCCAAAGAATGATCTCTGACCTTACTCCTTTTCAACTCAGTGATTATGAGCTCTAAAGAGCCTAAAATCTGTCTAAATTACTGAAATTTGTTCGGATGATTGGGCACTAACTTGTCAATCAATTTTCTGTGTTTATTATCAAGAACTTGAGGCAGTAAATCAATTATTCACTCTTTCATCTTCTTTAAGGATTTATTAATCTCTAATCAGGAGGTAGCTATTATTTTTGGCCCATCCAGTAAAATATGAAATCCTGTATTTTTGAAAAGTGTCTGTTTGTTGGATTATACATTCTGTTTAATTCAAGCTGTTTATTTACAGCATGTTCTAAGGGAGCTGCCTTCATCTCCGGTTCCAGCTTCATGCTGCACTGCTTTGTTGGAGGCCTATAGTAAGTTTGGTGCTGAGTTCAATCTTCTTTAAAACCATGATTTTATTAATATATTTTTTCTGTTATATGGTTGTTAATTTTTTAAAATACTGCTGAATGCTATGTTATTCTTTGCTTATGAAACTGCTGTAGCATCGTAGAATGTTTGTTATTTTTTCATTGATATTTTTACTGTGAACTGGCCATATACCCGATGATCACCTTATTTAGTTGCCATTTGACAGTTTGGCATCTATACTAATGAACCACAATGAATCCTGTAGGTCCTCCAAAGCTTTTTTCCTTTTTTAACTTCAGAAGTATTTTGTAACAGTAGATAGTTAGACACAGTAGACACATGTCTACATTGTATCATGCTATTTTATTATTGGTTAAAGCCGTGCTATTTTACTTTATTATGGTTGGTTTGATTGTCACAAACTGTGGCAAAGATAATAAATTTGGGCATTATATATTTTTGTAACTGGAAAGGGAATTTAGTTTGGTTTTGTATGGACAAATTGTGACCTAAGCAATTTGCTTCTTGAGCATCAATGTTTGTATTATGTTTTCCTTCATTTATTGAAGTTAACTGCACAACAGGCTGCCATATTTGATATCTATAGCACACTTACATCTATAGATCCTGAGTTTTACTTTGGAATCTAAGTGATATAAGGTACCTTCTTCCTGTTGAACTTGCAGTTTATGCTCTGTTAACTTTTAGTCAAATGCAAATTTTCCTTTGTATGAAAAATTTGTGCTGCAGGTCACTTGTCTGGTAGCATATTGATTGATCTGCTTAAAAATTATATGCAAACTGCTGGTATTGGGCATTCAATATGTCTAGTACTCTTACTTTTTTCTCCCTGTACTTTCAACTGTAATCAAGTATTGTTTTCATCAGTTTGGTTCTTTCAATGTGAATCTGAGCCAGAAGTTTATGTTGTTTTTTACTGCTTTATTTGACAAGAAATTGATCAGAAGGAAGCTAGGATCAACGCAATGCGCTCTGCTATACTGGAGACCTTTCCAGAGCCGAATCGACGTTTGTTACAGAGGTCATCTTCCTATTTCATCCCTGCTTTCCCCCTTCCTCTGGTAGATCCATTGATAATATATTACCATAGTTTTCTCCAGTTGCATAATCTCATAGTATTTTCCTGATTTTTAATTTTATGAGGGGTTATGATACAAGGTTTTTAAGATAGAGATCTTACATAGGATCAGCTAAGAGGCCAAAAAGATTGAATTGTAGAATCAGATTGAGGATTGTTAAACCCTACCACTTATGACAAAAAATAATTAAAAAATATATAAAATTCACAAATAAGCATAATATTATCAAAATTTGATCATACATTAACAACACAAGTCATCAGTCTCAAGTCACAATTCACAAGATAGAAGCATAATAATAATTTACTATTACAATGAAATTTGGAATCTTAGTACAATCCAAATATCCAATGAAATGGAGGAGCTGGCATGGGGGAAGCCAGCACATCAGCCTCTGCTTAAAAAAAAAAAATAGGAAAAAAAAATCCAGGATTGAAGAGGATTGTGCAATCCGCTGATCTCACGATCTAGATCATGATCCTGGTCCTATTTTGGACAAAAACAATCTCTGGTATGTTTTCTCACAGTAGGACAATCAAGATCTCAATCTTGACAATCGTGGTAATGATTTTGAGAGCTGCAGAAGATTTTTTTTTTTTTTCAAAAGAGGGAAGTGTAGGATAATTAAAAGAAGGACTTGCAGGGAACAAATACCAGAAATTTTGCTTGACAGCAGCCTGTTCTTGGTTGATGTCTGGGTGTGTTCTTTAAGAGATCAGGCTTGAATGTCTTGATATTTTGCAGAGGTTATGTGGTGGTTAATAAAAGTGTGTCAATTATACATCAGAAAGGAGAAAAAAGATGAATAGAGACAAGTTTTAATATTTTGTAGAGGTTTATGCTGCTAGATACATTTTGGAACAGCCTTTTTTGGAGTTGTTGGTGAGTGCTGGGTTTGCACTGAGAATTTGGAGCTTTTGCTTCTGACTGAGGCTTTGGAAGCACCACATTAGATAGGAAGGGAAAGCTTAATGGAGATGCACTGTATATGCTGCTGTTTGGGTTCTAGCTGGAGCTTAATGCAAGAATATTTGAGAATAGCTATGTTCTTGGCTTTCTATTATATGATGCAAAGCTCGTGGTTCATCAAGCTGTAATCCTTTTGAGATGTGGAGAGGGATTTGATGGTATTATTCTTTTGTAATTAGAAAGTGTCTAGATTATTACTTCTTTCACAGCATTACAACAAATGGAAATTTATCAATCTCTGTATCTTCTCAGTGTTACTTTGTTTAGATTATTATATTTGAATAGCACAGATTGCCTTGGTTCATTAGAAAGGGAATATGGCCATCTTCAGAGGATCAAATGGGAAGTTTAAAATACTCTTGCAAATAACCAATGGGAAGTTTGAAAAAACTACTCGACCAATACATTCACTCTAAAACATGCATTCAGCTCCCAATTTCTCTAAAAATGACTGTTTCCTATGATGTGATATCCAAAATGGGTGATAGGGAATCATCCCTGCCTGAAAATAGATATTTAAAGAAAAAATAAATTCATTGCTGTGCAAACTATTTGGTATTGGCCTGCATTTACTATTTGTGAAAATATTGTGAATAATACCTTCCACTTTTGATCTGCTTGAGTATGAATCTGCATTTGTAGTTTCTGAAGTGAGAAGCATCAGATAATGATACAATGTAATGCCTTAATTAATTCCCTATAATTTTTAATGAGTTGAAATATGATGATTCATAGAATTTTGGAAGTTATTTATCTAGATTGTATCCTTTTGGATCTTTAGATGTTGACTCTATCAATAATTTACATCAATTTGCACAGTATCCTTACTTAACTAGAAGGAATTTTTTTACTGGCTTATGTGAAGAATGTGCCTTTGTTTGTTGTTTTCCCTTTTTTCAAAAGTGCTGATGCTGTTCATGTTCACATTTTGTGAATTGATATGCTGCTTTGGTACATATTCAATTTTGAATATAAGTTGTTTTAAATTATAATCATAACAAACAAAGTAGAAATATATATATATATAGTTATTTTCATGGTAAATATATATATATATATATATATATATATATATTTATATATATTGGGTGGCAAGTTGGAAACACAACTTAAATGTGGTTGTCTCAACCTTTGCAGAATTCTGAAGATGATGCATACAATTGCTTCTCATTCAAATGAAAATCGGATGACTCCATCAGCTGTTGCTGCTTGCATGGCACCCTTGCTTTTACGGCCTCTGCTAGCTGGGGAATGTGAATTGGAGGATGAGTTTGATATTAATGGTGATAGTTCTGCTCAGCTTCTTGCTGCTGCTAATGCTGCTAATAATGCTCAAGCAATTATTACCAATTTGTTGGAGGAGTATGAGAACATATTTGATGTAAGATACTTTTGATCAACCTTTGGTGGTACTGATTTGTTTCTGTTTAATTAACGGTGAATACAATTTTAGTTTTACTACTGCATTTATTTATGCTCTGTCTAGGGTATCATAACTAGTAATTTCTCTAGGCACTAAAGTCATCCTTTATTTGAGCTTCCTTGTCTTTTATCAAAGATGTGCAGTTGCCATAATTTTGCTGCGTCTCCTTGACTGATTGAGTTACACATTGCTATAAATTTCATGTGTGTTGCATAACACGGTAAAATAATTTGGCCTCTTACAGTGTCATTCCCATGCAAACTAATACAGTATACTCTAGCGAATTTGTCCAACTTTTGACCAAGTAGTCATTCAAAAAGTCTTAGATATTTAATGTCAAAATTCCTGTTGCCTGCAGCCAAGAGCCCAAGACAAGCCTTGTACCTGAATACTTGTAGCAAATCTATTTGTATAATCTAGTTGTGTAAAATTAAGCACACCCCTCAGATTGATACCTAATTTGAATTGATTGAAAATTTCCGTTATGTTTTTCCTTTGGTTTAACTTATGGATAAAACTTTGGATTTGCTTTTGCTGCTAAGTTCAGTTTTATTTGTGCCTCATTGGAAATTTGGCAAACTGAGATAATTTGACCTTTGAATTTTCAATTTTAAAGTTTTAGTGCTAATTTATTGGCAATATAGAAAACTTCATGTGTACTGACATGAATATATAGAGCTTTAAATCAAAACAAAGATATATATGGTAGAAAAAGTTAATAACCAAGTTGCTGAGTTTTTATCTGTTTTTCCAGGAAGAAAATATACGGAGAAGCTCCATTTCAGCAGATTCGCGGATTGAGAACAGTGGGACTGAGGATTCCACTGATGACGATAATACAGATGTGAAAGGCAACGGCTACCATGATGCAGAGAATGAAGTCGATCAAGAGACAGATGATGATGCTGATCGGATACTCAGTGGAAAATTGAGTGAAAGTAGTGGTTATGCCGGCAGTGATCTTTATGAATATAAGGTTTTCTCATCTAGCCCCCAATTTCCTCACTTATTATTATTTTTTATATGAGAAATTTTATTGGAAAGCAAAGGGAATTACAACTTTTTGGAGAGTAAGATTTCATCAATTGAGAAATAACAAGAAAACCTGAAAATAAAATAAAACGAACAAAAGGCACAAATTGCTCATAATTTCGGTATAGTTGACCAATTGCATATCAGCAGTGGGGACTTCCATAAAATACCCATGTGTTGAACACCAAAGGGAAGCCATATAAACAATTCTATCCAATAACATATGTAGGGCGACGAGATTCCCTTGAAGATGGAGCATTCCTCTAACTGTACAAACCAAAGAATCTCATAAACTGCATATAGCCATTATAATTCTCCTTGTTACTGTAGCCTTTGAAATAGACTAGGACATAATGCTCTTATGAGAACAACCCAACTTTCACCAATAATTCCACATAGGTTATTCCAAATGTAAGTTACTGCTGGATAATGTAGAAAAAAGTGGGATAATTTCTGATTCAAATCTACGCATTCCAACCATTTCAGGACAAAGCTGTATAGGCTTTGTGAACCTTCAACATTCCATTTGTAGTAATCCTGTTGAGTATTGCAACAACAAATGGTTGGCCTTAGAAAGAGTTTTAGTGTACTGAATTGGCTTATCAAGAAGAAACCTTTCCCTATTAGGAGAATATGTAAGGAACTGAAAATATGATTTGCAAGAAAAATGGCTAGAAGGATCAAGATCCCAGACTCTTGTATGATGTTTGACTACATGGAAAATAAACAGAAAAGGCAAGTATTAATAGGATTAAACTATATGTAGAAAGAATCTGCTGCTTTTGTCTATATTGTTACATCTTTTTTACTCAAGCTACACATTCAAATTGTCCCTCTAAGTCACTCTTCTTCTCTGACAAGATACAACAAGCTGGAAAGGAAAAAGTAATATGGAACTTTCATTTTTCACCTTACATATAAACTAGATGTCTTGTGTGTGCTATCATAATCTCTTGCTTTAGTTGCTATTATTCTTTTTCGCCCCCATTTTCAGCCATTTGGAGGTGATGATTCTGACATTGGTTCCCCTAAAAGTAACCATGCTAAAGCTGAAAATGCAAATTTAAATGCTGATCCTAATACCCAACTGTCTGAGGATCAAAACAAGCAGAAAAAGGGCAATGAGAGATCAGTTGATATGAAGGATGTTTCAAATGTGTCACCTGCTGCCGAACCTTATCGTTCTATGGGTGAGATTTTATCTTCCATGGATCCTGGTAACCATTTACCTGTTCCTGGGGTGGAGCCAGGTTCTGGAAAGCAAACCGGTAAAGCTAATGGCACTAATTTCAGTTCTAAGCGGTCAACATTCTGGGGAAGGAGCAATGTGAGTTGTTATTTTCTGGTATTACTTCTGCTCAATGGTTTTCATCATTTCAATAGGCATATGATGTAGGAAGATTTTAGAGGCATAAAGATGAAGGAGAGAAAGACAGTATAACAAAAATAACTTGCACAAAATAATCAATCTCCAATCATAAGCTCATAACTATAAGTTTGATTCATAGTAATATCTGTATGTAGCCATACCTAATTCTACTTGGATAAGAAATCCTAACTTGACCCCCAAGCATTTCTAATTCACACTGAAAACTTTAATTAACCTATTGTATAATTAATGAACCCTGTACTCTTAGATTACAAAATACACCTGATTCCCAAATTTCCTTTAAATGATGAAGGAAATGTGTACATATTCCTACATGGGACAGAGAAAATTGTACAATAATGAAGGAAAAACATCCTCCTATACAAGACACAGATAGAAGAAGACAACCACACGTATATATAAAGCCCTCCCATCCTTCTGTACATCTGTCATGGGGAAACCCTGAAGAACTTTTTAAGCTTTACACCATATGACCATAGAGAAGCCAAGAGGATAATTTTCTTAAACAACCAATGTAGACGCAGAAATTTCTCCATAAGCATTGATTGCATTAAGCTCCAATATAAGACACCAATTGGCAGTGTGCACAGTACATTATTTTAAGGCCTTCCATATTCCTTTTAAACCCTCTATAAGTAATTAACAAAATTTGCTCCTTGCTCTGAAAGCATAGAGCTCCCCCTCCCACCCTCCTCTCTCTCTAAAAAAAAAAAAGCCTACTGTATCTAGCTGCTTTGAAATGTAAAATTAAGAGAGTACCAGTTCCAGAGCTGGTACCACATATAACACCCTAATCCCATCTATTAGGGTCATTGCTAATATGATCACTTTTTATTTTTTTATTTTTTTGGTGCATCACATTATTCTATTTCTATATCTCTTATTGGAATTATGAATCATCTATATCAGATGCTTTGGTATTTTGGCAATTTGTCAGAGGATCTATGTAGTAGTATTTATATCTATAACTAAAACCATTGAATTGCTTCATGTTTTTAATTTTTAGAGGTTAACATATAGGACTATGTTCTGTAGTTTGAGAATTCATGGCATATGGTTTTTATGTGAGTGTATACTGATTTACAAATAGCTGGTAATTAGAATGTGCCTACTTGATATGGTAGCAGTAAATATTTATTTTCATGGTAAATCCATAAGAAAATTCTGAGATGGCATCTACAGTTTGTTTAGTCTTTCCATTCCTAAGTTTAAATTCAATGTTAGGCATCCAATATTGTTTCTGGTTTATGCAGGCAAGAAAGACGCCGTCAGTTGAATCAGTTGATTCTCCTGGAGAAGAGGAGTAAGTTATAGAATGCTCAGTGTGGCAGGACTTGTACATGTTTTAGCTAAGGAGAGACTTATACCAATTATGCCTACCAAATTGCAGACTTAATATTCTTATGTTCCTGGTTTCCCAGCTATATTTAAATTTCATGCGTTCATTGATGTTATTATTCTTTGTTCTTCCTAGGTTCCATATTCTTTCCCTGTATTGGTACCTGGATCTTTAGTTTATCCTTTTCTGTTTTTTATTGGAGAAAATATGATAATTCATGCTTTGTCTTGAAGCATTACAAGTAGTAGAAAGAGTGCTTCTTAGTTAAGTCTTTTTGTTTTGCAGTGGGTAAGTCCTGTAAGACACTCAGGGTTTGCTGTATTGGGTCTGCAAGTTGCAGCAATTTTCGAATAAACCTAGTGCTCAAGAAACTTTTTTCTTTTGAAAAAGCTCTTTTCTAATTGCCTTATGGCACCCTCCAAATTGTTTCATAATATTTTTGTTGTTTTCTCTTGTTGGCTATTTCTCAAGCTTTAGCAACCATTTGTACTTGGCTATTTGCATTCTGCAATTTGCTTCATACACCTTTTTTTCTTTTCTAAAAAGTAATTAACATACTTTGTTGTTTGTAGGCTTGCTATTCAGAGGCTAGAAATTGCAAAAAGTGATTTGCAGCAGAGAATTGCAAAGGAGGTAAATTACTTTTGGTTAACTCTTTTTTTTAAAAAAAAATAAATTATAGAATATGGATGTTTAATCTTTAATGGGATTGGCCATGTTTTGATTTTAGGCCAGAGGCAATGCAATTTTACAAGCAAGCTTAGAGAGAAGGAAGCAAGCTTTGCATGAGCGGCGCTTGGCACTAGAACAAGATGTACTCTTTTTAATTGATTTATCTATCCCTGCGCATTTTGACTTTGCTTTCCGTTATAGTTTGGTTTTTAAACTGGTTTTTTCCTTTGCTTTGCTGTTTGCTTTCAGAATAGCCAGTGATTTTTTGGCTTATGTGTTTAAAAATCCTGATGTCACTTAACTAGATATGCTTAAAATAATTTAGGTCCGTATTCTGGAATTTTTAATGCATGTGCTCTGTGGGTGCTGATTTCCTCTCTTATTTATGATGCCACCAATGTTGTTGAAGGCTTGAATGGCATAAGATCAGATTAGGGGGAGTTTGGTTAATCTAAGAACTCCTACCTCATTCAATTTTTTTTTTTTTATAGAAAAAAGGAGAACTAGTACCTCATTGATTATTCTTCTGCAATTGGTTGGCAATTGATGGAAGGATATTTCGCAGCATTGATAGTCCTGATGGTTTAAAATGTCAATCTTGAATGTATTAGACATGGAGGTCATGAACTTATTTTTCTTGCAATTTTGACTTGCTGCTCCTATAAACTATATGCTATTTAGATGCATATGCTGGACAACTAGAGTGGACTGTACACGTCTAATAAACTGGGGAAATGCCCTCCTACTTCCTTCTAATATTATTTGCTTTTGAAACAAAAAATAAAGGATTGAATTGTAGCAGGACTGAACAAAGTAGTAGAGTCATGAGCAATAACTTTCTTGCGTTTAATTTTGGTATAAGGCCTACTATTCTGTTTGAAATGAAGAATATTGATTATTGATATTCACATCTGTTGAAGGATGAAGGAGAAATTTATAGCAGTTGCCCCAAAACCTAAATAACAATCTGCTCAATCTTATTCATATCAGTCATAGAAACTCCTTTAAAATAACGGTGAACAGAACACCAAAGTAAAGCAGAAGCTAATACCCTTTCCCATGGGAAGTTTCTTCCTTCACATCTGATATGGGGCAGAATTATTTTCTTGGCCTCTCTGTGGATTTCAGCTGGTAGTCTTTTTGTGGGAATGCTCATTATGGATTTACAAAGGGACTGGAAAGCTCTTATGAGCTAATGAGTCTGTTATTATTTTTTTTCTTTTTGTTTTGGGAGGACGTCTTGTCCTTGGTTTTGTATCTTGTCTTCAATGAATTCTTTTTTCTATTTAGGAGAAATACCCTTTGCTGTAAGTCATTTATTGTCCCTGAAACATATTTAAAAATCCTAGAATTCCTTTCCAACCAAATACACCAAATCACAGCAAAAACTGGACATTGCCACAAAAC
Source organism: Erythrophleum fordii (assembly GCA_032878935.1). NCBI lineage: Eukaryota > Viridiplantae > Streptophyta > Magnoliopsida > Fabales > Fabaceae > Erythrophleum > Erythrophleum fordii. Next base: position 27,744,794 of record JAVQMF010000058.1, on the reverse strand, counting down.
TTTGCTGTCTTTATTGTGTCTCAAATGTTTATACCAGATCAATAAAATCGAAATTCTCTGGGCAAGCCCAAATGTGGGCAAAAATACCAAACGACCTATTCTAAAGCAAAGTAGCCATACTACAATGTAAGAACAAGGGCCCATTTGTTTTTGAATTAGCCCTACACATAAAACAACTGTTAGAGCAAAGCGCTCTGTTTGACCTGCAGCATGTCAGTAGTATTAATTCTGCCGAGTATTGCTGTCCATGAACAATTTTACCTTTAAAGGAGTTTTAGATTTCCAAATAAAAATTATCAAGAAGAAATGGTGCCCTGTGGGGAGAAGAAGGAAGTCAAAATAGGACTTGCAGGAGTGAGCACCTGATGAATCTAGAGTCCAAACTCTCCTATCTAAATAGGAAGAAAGATGAATTGGCTCAGAAATAGGTAAAAGAACCTCAAGTTCCTGAATTTCCCTATTAGAGGGATTCCTAGCAAGTGGTAGATTCCAAGAAACATTATCTCCCTCAAAAGATCAAAAACACCAAATGGGAGAATTGTACAACAAAGAAAGATGATACAAATTTGGAGAAGCTTGAAAAAAACATACATATCCTCCCTAAAGATCCTCCCTCTTAAGCTTACCACTAGATTGGCTGGTGGATTCTGTTAGTGTATCTTTTTTATATTTGTTTTGTTGTCCTTAATTAAGAGGGAAGAAGGCAGGGAGGATTGGATTTACTGCAGTGGAAGCTAAAAAGAGGGCTGTTTTTGTGATGGTATTTAAGTTAACCTTGTGGAATAGGTACGTGGGTTTCCCTTGGAAGAATATTTGGAAAGTGTGCTTTACTTCATTTGGACTGCCACTTTGGCAAGCATCTGATGGCTGAGAATTTGAGGGAGTGAAACCCCTATGTTGGTTTTTGGTGTCATGGGTGAAAAATTCTGGAAATGTCATATTGGTTCCAGAACCCCCCCTCCTTTTTTTTCCCCCAAAAAAAAGTTCAGAATTAGATTTTTTTCATTTCCTAGTTAGCGTGGCTTCTGTGTACAGTCTTTGGTTAACACCCTACCCCATTTTTTGGTACATGAATTTGTTCTGTTTATTAGAAAAAAAAGAGGTGGGTGTGGGGAGGTGTAACCAAGTCTTTGTTCATTCTGTGTACTGTTTAATTACCCAAATTTTGAACATTTCACTTAAGCTACCTATAGAATTCCATCCCAAGAACAGAAATTATTCATTTCTTTCAAGGCTTTTGCAAATCTCAATCATTGTTCCTCGCTCCAGTTCAAAATTTTCGTTCAGTTCAGGGGAGTACACATTCTTGGAATTTCCACTTTTCAAGGGATCTTACCGTAGAGATGCAAATGAATTAAAAAACCCTCTTGCCTCTTGACACTGTTAAACTTTCCTCATCTGAGGATAGGAGAGTTTGGGATCTAATTGCTTCTGGTGTGTACTTTTCTTGGAAAATACATTTGGAAATCGAAAGCTCTTTCAAACACAAGTGACATATGCAGATTCAGATACCTAACACATCTTTTTCTCCTATCATTTTTATGATGTGCATGAATAGTGTATAAACTCAAGGTTATTTATTTATACATTGCCAAGTGGCTGCTAGCTTGTAGAATGACTCGTTCAGGGTCTTTTGTGTGAATTGGGTATATTAGTGGGATTTTAAGCAATTTCTCCTTAAACAGTTCGAAGCTTTTGGCCAAACTAAGGAGGGCAGAACTTTGTGGAACTGTGTAGCTTGTGCATTGATCTGGAATATTTAGCTTGAGGGGAATGCTTATATTTTCAGGGGCATTTCCTTGTGGTTAGATGCCCTAAGGGCAAGGATTTTGTTTGGGCTTCTTTGTGGTGTTTGGCTCAAGGCTTGTTCAAGGAGTGTCTCCTTAGATATATAGAGGGATTTAGCAGCTTTACTGCATGCTTACTTCTCTCTTTTATCTTGTCTTGTGGTGGTCTTTTGACCTTGTCCTAGGAGGATGCCCTATCCTCCTCACTTGTATCTTTCCTTTTTTCCTTAATATAATTTCTTCTTTTATTTAAAAAAAAAAAAAAAGAAAGAAAATGTACTGTTGTTTTATATGGAGTCAAATATATGTTTCTTCATTCCCTTATATAATATATTTTTTCTAATTTCCTCCCTAGTTGCAATTCTTGTCTTCTTCCACTCCTAGGCTGTCAAATTTCTTAAAGCCTTTCCTTTATTAGGAGTTTTATGGATGTCTACTACCACATGATTATTACTTGCATTTCTCTGTATGTGATATCTAATTAATTTTTTACTTCAAAGGTTTCAAGATTGCAAGAGCAGTTGCAAGCTGAGAGGGATCTTAGAGCTGCATTGGAAGTTGGTTTGAGCATGTCTTCGGGACAGTTTTCCAGTTCGCGAGGCATGGATTCTCAGGTTCTTACAGATTTTAGTGGACTTTGCTATTCATTTTTCTTTTTGAATGGTTTTGCAGTACTCATAATCTTAAAAAATCTACTTATTTAAAGACAAGGGCTGAACTTGAGGAGATTGCACTTGCTGAAGCTGATGTGGCCAGGTTGAAGCAGAAAGTTGCAGAACTCCACCATCAGCTTAATCAGCAGCGACAGCATCACTATGGTTCACTTGCTGATGCATGTGATCGGTATCAACATGTCCCAAATCATCCTCAGCAGTGAGTATGCAGACTTATGTTAATGTTGAAGGATTGCTTGACGTGATGTTAATTACTAGATTTGCATGGCATCTGAACCTAGGTGTACCATCTTCATGTTGCCTAAAAAAGGACATATAATTTAAGTTTATAATTCTGGCGTGGGTACTGTTTGTTACTGTTATTTAGGAACTTTAAATTGTGGTCAGTTCCACATAAACTCGATACCAGACAGGCAGACACCATTACTTGTTATGAAGTTCAAGGGTTAAAGAACCAATTTCAGCACCAACTTCAAAGGGGACTCTATTTTTGTCTGTAATTGATGCTTGAAATGTTGCACTTGGCATCAGAGAAATTATCCCAGAAAAGAAAATGGAATGATTTTGAGTGGCTTCTTTTCTCTTTTTGTTATATTCTTTTATTTTTCTCTTTCTCCTTGCTTTCTTATGAAGGGCATCTTGCATGCATTGCATATGTAATTGTGTTCACCCCTATGTTACTTTATTTTTTAACTGAAGTTATCATTTTGGACCTGAAACTATTTTTATGCTGCAATTATTTTTAAATTCTATGGGAACCTGAATTTTAATTGAAAACTTTATGAATTTATTACATCCTTCAGTAACTATATAAGTTGTTCTGACTTGTGCAGGAGATTTCTTCAGCAAGATTTTGATACAACCCTTGCCTTCTGTAATCATGAAAGGAAACAAAGGGCTGAGGTATGTATTATAATCTGTTAGTATAAAGAAATTCAAAAAGGCAAAGGTGCATGGATACCAAATTGATTAATTCATCTCCAATTTTATGTTCTTCAATCCTCTTTCTTCCCTTTATTCTTATTTTCTAACCGGTTCAGCTCCTTCCTTATCCTTATGCACTCCTTGGTCTTTTCCATAAAAGGATTACCTGAATTCAATCCAATCAAATGAACAATTACAATGTTTGTTTGCAAAGTAAATTTTTCATGGCACTTGAAGATGAATCATGCATCTAGGCTAAGCCAATGGTTTACCTTAATAATGGAATTTTGACATTTCTTGTTTTTCTGACTTCTCTTTTTCCCATGGAAGAATTATTCGCTCACATTATAACACTGCTGAAATGGGAATGTTTCCAACCACTGATACATAAAAAAGGAATACATTTTACTTAGATTCTTTTGAAAAATTAGTAAGCACCAATTAGCTAGTGGTATCCTATAACTTAATTTGGTCATCGTCCCTGACATCAGCTAGGAGCTTGTAGTTTGGATCACTTATCTTGAGCAACGGCATCATTTTATTTTGTCCCACTTTGAGCTCCAGGAACATCAAAATGGGTGAATAAGTCGTGCTGCATGTAGGTGCTTGGGTGAAATGAATAGTAATAAATAGTTGTATCTACATCTAACTGCCTATGTAAGATAACTTTCTTTGACCTAGAAAACCAGGTGTGCCAAACACTATCATGCTATATTTGATGAGACAAAAACTTCTTTTTTTTTTTTTGGTTGCTTCAGAGGCAAGGAGTTTATGTCATCCTGTGAAAGAACCACAACCTAAAAAGATTAAGCTATTAAGTGAGGTCCAAGAAACAGATTTTACGACACAAATACATCCCTTCACATGAAGACCCAATTTAGTTGAAACATAGAAACAATTAAAGACAAAGGGATTTATGTTCTCCCATTGTTCTTCATGCCTATGAAGGAACTACAACCTAAAAGATTAAGCTATAAAGCAATTTCTGAGTGTTGAGAAACCTACGAAAGCAGAACTCCTAATGGATTTGGAGTTTATCTTTATAAGGTTATCATTATCTAGAGTCTTAGAGTTTATTATTATTGAGAGTCTTAGTTATTATTTATCATTATCTTTAGGAGTTTACATGATAATTAATCTCTATCTTCAACTTATTATAAATAGAGGGAAGAGGGGCTACCACAATGAGTTGTGATTTTTCCGTCTGTGTACAAGCCTCCTCATTCACCATATTTCCGCCTCTGCACTCCCCTTTTCTTGTTGCCACAATTTTTATAATCTTTTTCATGATAAAGTTGTCAAATTGTCTTTTTATGGATATGAGCACTCATATTTTGACAAGGTAGGTATAATCCTTCCCTTCATGTAAACAGGAAAGTTTGGTGGGCACGGATTGGAGAAATATCAAAGGACAAGTATTGGCATCAGGTAGTGGTAATAGGCAGCCTTCTCGGAAGCAATTTATAGACTCAACCAGTCCAAGTGATTCAAAAAGTACTGAGGCATCGACAAGCATGTCTGTAGATGACCTCTGTGCTGTTGATTCTGCCTCATTGCCCTCTACCTCAAGAGCGGAAGAGGTAAGAATTAAGATCAAATAAATGTGCCCAAGAAAGTGGGTTTTGTTTTAAATTCTATTGAGTTAGCCTCATATCGTTTTAGATCAATTTGTTGAATACTGACTTTTTTATATGTTGCCATACATAAGTTGCTCCATTATATTAAACTCAAGAATGTTCCATGAGTGAATTATGACCAGTCATGTTTCAGACGCTTTTAACTCCGCAAGTGTTCCACCAATTTGAAACACTTGTATGTTAAGCCTTGTGTTAAGCAAATTTGCTGTTACATCTGTTTGATTGGATGTATGGTAGAAAATTATGAACAAATTGTACTTGCTGCTGAATCTTTTCTGCATCCAAGTTTATCAGGTACTGACTTAGCATCATTGATTCCAGGTGATGGAATATGCAAGACACCCATCTGTAGCTTCTTCAACCCTAGTAGAATTAACTACTCGTCTTGATTTTTTCAAGGAGCGGCGTTCCCAGTTGATGGAACAGCTCCATAACCTTGACTTAAATTATGGGTCAACAGCATCCCAAGACTTCATCTATAAACCGCCTTCACCATCATGGAGTTGACTGGCCAAATCAATGCTTCGTTATATCAAGTGCGAAGAATTTTGGCTGACATGTACATCCTTTCGACTCGTTGCATATATGTGTCCTTTGTAGTTCATGTACTGTTTCACATCCTCCTTTTCTATTTAAAATTTTTCTTTTTCTCTTTTGGCAGTGAGGAGGTCATTGGAGTTTGGATGAGAAAATCTGTCCTTTTGGGTTTTAATACATTTTTTTTTGAAACACCCTTGTTTCTTTAGGGGAGAAGGGAGATTGGTGTAACTATGTGTGTGTCAATAGCTGGGGAGTTTTCTTGTTGAACAAAACAAACGTCTATTATGAGGAAATTGTACTTCGTGTTTTGGCAGATTTCTCTGTACATATATCATTTGATGTCTTCGCTAGAACCATTGAAGAAAACATGAAAACTAAGCACTTTGAGGGGAAATTACAGGCTTATCCATTTTACATAGTTCTATCCAACTTTTTGATTCAGAAGATTGTTATCTAACCCTATTTCCTAACATGAATTGCATCCGTTCGCATATTATGTGGCTAAGATCTCTGTTTCAATGGGTGTGACTCAGAACGTGATGTGATTTTTAAAGTGTCATTAAGTAAAGGCCTACTCAGATCCACATGTGAGGTATAATCAAGACCCACATGTGAGGTATAATCAAGACCACTAAAACATGATGCGATTTTGAAAGTGTCATTAAGTAAAGCCCTGCCGAGATCCATCATGTAAGGTATAATCAAGAACACTGACGTTTTGTTTTCACTGCCCGCATTGGTCCCCTCTTTTTTTGATGAATAGTCGCTTTCCATTTCATTACTAAAATTCAAACCAATTAAATGAAATCTTTCTAGGAATTTTAAGGATTCTGTGGGTTAGGGGGCTTATCCGTATTTGGATACCATCGAATTTGGACGCTGTCCTAGAGGGGGGAAAAAACCAAACCTTATCTTGACTTGAAAGGATGAAGCTAGAGCTTTCCAAAATGGTCATATTATCTTGCTGCAATCACTTCTTGTAGAAATCAGAATGAGATAGACGACAAGTTTTAAAATGAAAAGGTCTAACCTCTGAGTCAATTAACAAAGACTAAGCCACTATTTTTCCCCCCTTTTGAATACAACATCAAATAAGAATTTTTTTTTTTGGTGCTTAAAAGATGTATGCTTTAACTATTCGGTCTTTGAATCTTATAAGTATATGATTTAGTCCCTGTAAGAATAAATAAGTAATGAGTAAAAAATTTTCAAATATTGAATCATATATTTCTAAATTTAAAGAATAAATAATTGAAGCATGTATGTTTAAAAGATTGGAAAGAAAAAAAAAACACATTTTCTCTTTTTCCTATTTAAACTCTTACCCGTCTATTTACCCCAATCATCTAAACTAGCTTCAGCTAGTATAACTGAGCTATTATTGAATATACAAAGCATAAAGATCAAAATCATGAAAGTTTTGATGTATGATTAAAATTTTTAAATTGGGTCCTTTATAGATGAGGTATTTTTAAATTGGGTCCCTTAAGAATTTATCTTTTTAATTTGATTCTAGATATATAAGTATTTCTTAATTTAATCATTCACAAGCAAAAATGATTATCAATAATGTTTTTTTTGTTAGTTTACTATTAACGAAATTATCAATCTATCTACATATTATATAATGGTGATTAAGTAATGATTTATAAAAAAATATTTTTGCATGTAATTGTATTTGTTAATTATATATATATATATATATGTATGTATGTATGTATGTATGTATGTATGTATATTCATGAGAAACCAAATCAAGAAAATGAAGGATCAAATTAAAAAGATAATTTATAAAAAAAATTAAATTAAAAAATATTTTATTTATGAAAGACCAAATTAAAAAGATAAATCTATAAGGGATTAAATTTATAAACTCTCTATATACTAAGGACTAAAATAAAATCTTTCTCTTTGTGGTATGTCTTCCAAGTATATATTTAGGATTTACCTGGTTTATCACTTTTCATAAGATAATTCCTAAATTTTGAAAAGCGAGTTTTAAATAAGGTTGCATAAATACAATTGACCAAACAAGTGGCTGAGGAGGTAGTATCCTAATCGGACAAGGAACCCCAGGTCCTCTTTTTATAGCATCTCACAAAAGTTCAATGCTTCTTGCAAAATCCATAGGTCTCTGCAAACCATGTACCTGCAAGAAAAGCAACTATCAACAGTGTCATATCAATAATCTCTAGGTATGCCTTTTTTATTCGTAAAAAGGTTAAGCTTAGGGTTTTAAGCAAAGTTTGCTTACCAACTTTGTTTTTTTTCAATTGTGAAAGTATCTTTTAGTAGTAAATTTTTCTGACGTAATTTTAATATCATATTCTTGCAATAGCCTGCTATATTAAACAGAATAAATTTTCTTCGGTATTAATTCTAAATTTTAAATTAAATAATTAAAGTAGAGAGTACATCTCTTTAATTACTAAACTAATCCTTTAAAATAATTAATACAAATTTGCTAAAATTATTATTTTTATTTCTCTCATAAATGTATCATGGTGCAGTTAGGGTAAATATATAAGATCTGTGTTGTCCATTGTCTCCTCAAGTCTTGTTTTAAGGTTAAGGCTCACAAAACAAGAGAGTAGCACATGACTAAGTAGCATAACCTTTTTTGGTTCATATTAAGACTTGGTTAGAGCTAGATGAAATTGGAGGATTGTGAGTATTATATTTGTGTAAGTTCTTCTTTGTACATTAACTATACTTAACCATTTTGTACTATTTCATAGTGTACGTTATTACTTAAATATTTTTATCTAACACTTTAATTTAATATATTTATAATAGTATATATTTGATTGTTTATATTTCAATATTATCATTTGTAGTGCTTCAAAAAAATTATACTTTGTTTAAACTCAGTCCTTTCTGCACACACGCATATCTCATGATCAAAACGTCAATTTCAACTGTTATATAATTTTTTTAATAATTTAAGATGATAAAATATTACATTTTAAAATTTATGCATTAAAATTATAATTGAGTTATCATTGAAAGAAATTATACAAGACACTGTTATCTTAGGCTAAAATATATTTTTTATTCTTTAACTTTATTTTAAATTTTAATTTTGTCCCTTAATTTTATTTTGTTTTAATTTATTTCCTTAACTTACTCAAATTTTTTCTCTTTTTAATACTATCGAATTATTTAATAAATTTTTTTTATGTGATTCCTAACCCACCTTACTTTGATAACCTCTCTAACTTGGATTTTATCTATCATATCATTCTTTATTATCACTTAAACATTGGGTTTTGTATATTATGTGAGTTCCCTTTTCTTAAATATTGTTATGTTATGGCACTAGTCTAACTAATGCTCTTTTTTCTTTTTTGAACTTTTATGAGTGTTGTGATTAGGAAGATTAAGATCATCCATGTTTGTAGATAATGTGCCCATATATTGAATTTATAAAGAGTAGTAAATAATAATAGAAAGAGTATTATAATGGGTACATTTTATTATAATTAAGTCCCCAAAAAATTATATAAGACTTTTTAGTTAAGCATTTTAATTTAATAATGATAAAAGAAAAAAAAACATTTGAGTGGTTTTTTCAATTACATAATTAAATTAAAATAAAATTAAATTAAAAGATAAAAGTAGTGTTTAAAATAAAATTAAAAGGCTAAATTAAAATACAATCAAATTAAAAATTAAATTAAAACAAAAAAAAATTACGACTTCAACTAAAATATAATTTTGCCATCTCTTATCATGTAACGTAACAAGGTAGTTTAATTAGGAAAACTGTCTGGTTTTATTAACAGCCTCGTATGATATGTGGGTCCCACTCAGCTCCGTAAGCTGAATTTTGGTGAACCAGTGGTCGGCGTAATTCGCAAGCGAGAAGAAGCCATACAGATATAAAATTAAATAGAAGAAAAATCCTTGTTGGAAAGTTTCTCGAGGAACTTCTCTCTCCACTCCTTCGTCTTCGATCTTCACTTTGATGTGTTCCCCACAGACCATGGTCTACAGTTACCATATCCCGTAACAAGTAAGTTCATTAAACTCTCAGCTTCTGATTCTTAGATATCGCATTTTTTAGTCCTACAGTTGTTGTTTCAACTTTGCGTGAGAGTGGAAAAGGTTGTACATGCTGATTCAATGGGTGTCAATAATGGAGGAAATAAAGGAAGCCCAATTCTGCGATTTCTTTAGTTTTTTTGTATTTTAATTTATAGTAAAGTAGTGCTATAAACTTAAATTTCCAAATGGGTATGTCGAAGTTCGGATATTATATGTCTTTATTTTCAATTTCTGTACTTTCTCAACGTAGAATCCAGCTTAGTGCCTTATCCAACTGTTAATTATTCAAACTTGGTGACTTCAATACTAAACTTTGGATCATGAGGACTTGAGGATATATTCATTCAACCTAATTGTGATTCTGATGCAAAAGGATCTGTTTGGCGGTGTTGCAAAATTTCTGCTTTTCTAAAAATGGCCTTTCTAAACATCACCTTTTTTCTATAAGCGCTTTAACGAAGTTCTTGGCTAAATTTTTCTACAAACGCCTTTGGCAATATTATTAATGTTTAAAATAAATTTTTTCAATTTATTATTTGAGCGAGAGTATTTTTCGTTTAAAAATATTAGTTTCTGCGTTTCATTCTACTTTTTAGGAGAAGCTCTGATTGTTTGCTTCTCTCATGCAGTAGAAAAACAGATTATGCTACCTTTAAAAGTGTTTTTTGTGTTGAACAAACAGACCAAAAAATTAAGAAAAGAAAATTTTTTTGTTCTTTCTCTCAGCATGGCCAAATAGGCACTTAATTGCATAATTCAATTAACATGGGCCAGATTTTGTAATATATAATGGATTTTTCTTGATTTAGTTCCTTTCCTGTGGGCAGGTGAACAGAATATCGATGCTAGGGTGGCTATGCCGTAACTGTTAGTCCACCATGAACTTTGGGTTTCTTAATAATGGCCCTTGGTCTAAAGCTCAGTTAAACACTGATTCACGGGCAGCTTTCAAATCTATGAAAGCTCTAAGCAAACAACCAAGGGAAGGGTTCCATTATGATGTGAAATTGTTTGGATGGTATTTTTCCATCCTCCGATTTTTCCCTTGGACAAGCAATGCTAGAGACAGATTTCAAAGACCAACTACTATCAACAGAGAGGTAAAGAGGCATGCACAAACCCGAGGGAATGTTGGAAAAGGGAGCGGGGTTACCCCTTTACGCTTTAGGCCATATGTTTCTAAGGTTCCATGGCATACTGGGGTGAGAAGATTTCTTTCTCAGCTCTTCCCTAGATATGGTCATTACTGTGGACCAAACTGGTCTAGTGGAAAAGACGGTGGATCTCCTATTTGGGACAGGCGGCCAATTGATTGGTTGGATTTCTGCTGTTATTGCCATGATATAGGGTATGATACTCATGATCAGGCCAAGCTGCTGAAGGCTGACTTAGCATTCCTTGAGTGCTTGGAGAACTCAAATATGAGTACAAAAGGAGATGCCCATGTTGCTCTTCTTTACAAGACAATGTGCATTAATGGTAAGCCTTGCATTAGAATACTATTCTTCCCTTAAAAACTGTTATTTTTAGTGCTTTGCTGCACTAGGATAGTTTCTTTTCAGTTGTATATTGACAGTCTATGAAGCATGGTCTGGAATTTTTCAAGCCATACCCATACCAGGTATGTATTGGGTACTATTGTAGTAGTACCATTTGGGTTTTCCAAAATATGTACTACGTAACTTTTTTTTTCCCCCTGAAATTTTGGTTTCAATGCATATTGAGTACAGTGTGGTATACCTTTACTAAATGCCTGCATCTTCAAGGGCATGATAGATTTGTGTGTATGATTTCCTTTTGGTTCTATGTACATGGGTTGTTTAAGGAAATCACCACATTAGTTGTGCAAAAAGATAGCACTGCTCTTTTACACACTTAAGTTTTATAGGGCTTTTGTTATTGTATTCTATTTTGAGCTAGTAATCTCTGTTTTGAGGATATCTTATCCTCCAACAAGGTGTACTTTCACGTCTTTCTGATAAAATTTCTTCTTTTATCAAAATAAAAATAAAAATTAAACCTTACTAACTCAACAGTAATTTTTATTTTTAAAAGAAAAAGACCTAGCATACACAGAATATCATATATTGATCTACTATTTTTAACTTAAGTTATATGAACTTTGAAAACATGATAAGAAATTAGGATTAACTATTTTGGTTGATAATATCTTGTATAATGTTCATTATTTATTTATTTTGTTAAACTTTCATACATATAAAATATACATTATTCATATAGTATATATTGTCGCATCTGCACCTTATGTTTTTCAAGAGTTATCGTATCTTGAACCTGTACTTGTGCAACATAGCTGACAATTTTGCTTGTGAATGACAGGTCTTAAGAACTTCTTAATACCTTACAGAAGGCATATTGTAAACCTACAGGCTGGGCAACCTTTGGTTCAGTTTGGATGGCTGAGCAATTTGAGATGGAGAGGCTGGAGCTTGCAGAAATCATGAGACGGATAATGAGTGGGGAGAAGTGGTGACTGGTGAGTGATATTGATTCAACATCCCTGAACAGATGTTTGAACTTGAGACTTACTGCTAACTACCACTTCCTTTATCACTAAACTACACATAGTAACATGCCATGGTCTGTTTATATATATATATATATATATATATATATATATATATATATATATATATATATATATATATATATAAATATATATATATAGACACACACACACTGCATCAGGTACATAATTTTATAACATTTGGTTTTGCTTGACATATTTATTAATGTCTTTATGTTATCCTTGAATCAAACCCATTTGACGTTTGGGTAGCTATAATAAACTTGCGTTTATCTTGTAAAGTTTCTTCATTAAGGTTTAAATGAATAGTAAATGACCTTGTTTGACCAGATGAAAGATGTGAGAAGCGTTTGTGAAAAATGATAGTGAAACTAGCTTTTTTGTTTGTTTGTTTTGAGGGGTGGGGGGGGGGGGCGGGGGAGAGTCGTTTAGATCTTGTGATAATCATGTTATCTTTATTACAAATGAATAATGATAAATTTTCAGTTTGGATTCAGTGTTTTGAGAGTAAGGAATTACAATTTGATAAACTTTTGGTGAAATTTTCTGTTGAAATTCTTTTGTATAACTACAGGGCACTCTTTTACAGAGGTTTTTCTGGCCAACGCGAGTATAGGATGCATAATCCAACAAAATCAGTCCCATATAATTATTATTTTTTAATTTACATAGACGACAATCTTTTTAGTATTGTTTTACTCATCATAAATATTTTTTGTTCAAACTCTATAATTAATTTTTAAATATGACAGATATTCCATTTGACCGATATTAGGAGGCTTTTCTGAAATACGACTCCGATATATCCCAAAAAACAAAGTTTTAATAATAATGTCAGTCAAATAATCTATAGTAGATTAATTATTAAAAAAATCATAGGGTTACGAAAATAAACTAACTGATAACATTTTAGTGGAAATCGATAATATCTGCCAAATAGAAGGTCATCTCACTGGTTAAAAAAAAAACAAGTTCAACAACCTTTTAGAAATTATGAAGTTTTTTTTTTTAAGGCCAAAAGCATTATGAACATTTTTCTTTGTGATTAGGTACATATCAAATCAATAAAAAATATATATTGTTTTCTTTATTTCATTTTTGCCAGATAAGACCGATCAATTCAAACAGTGATTTCATGATTTAAAGCAACATGGAATGCCAAACCAACAGATAGAAAATACATGCCTCATAAATCTGCATGAGCAACTACTGTTTCTCTATTCATGACTTAAAATGGAGATCAACTGCAAATATTCCAGTTTAAATTTAAAAGAATTACGGGACAGAAAAAGTATTGCAGGTTTCAGATTGCTGGACCAACATTATCTGCAAACTGAAATCATATAAAGGAGCTATTATATTCATTTACAGGGTGAGAACAAATGCCGCTATGATACGCCGAAGAGATGCTTGCCAGAGATGTCTGGATGGAAAGCATGGAGCTGCAGATCTGGCAACCCCCTTAATTTCCCTTTTTCAGTTTCCTTTCCACAAAAATGACTATCATGACAGAATGACAATCACTTTCTATACATCAACTTATATATGTGATTGCTAGCAGCTATGTAATGTTTCCACAGATGGCCATGTTAGACTGGCACCCGTCTGCCTCTATAGCTGTCGAACAACTGCGAGTTGACCGAATATAAGGAAGCTTAGTTTGAATAATATAGCATATTAAGCAAATAAATGCAGAAGCCTTCAACATGCAAGTAATCATCCGACAATCTATGATCGAAAGTTGCATTAGAATAATTGCAAAAAGAGGACCTCCTCCCTACATATCGGGGGACCATGCTGCCTCGATTGTAGCCTGCATTGGCATACAAAACATAATTTGGGGCCTAGTAGCAATTAAAAACATATTTAGCTTCCTATCACAGGAAACATCTTAGCAATTTAGGTACAGTGACCCTAAAATTTTTTTTGATAAAAGGGGGGAACGGAGGACAAGAAATCATCCTTGAGAAAAGAACAAGAAAAGGAAACTAGAGGAGCTGATACGCTAGTCCAACAAAGCTTTACAATCTCTCTCCAGGACTATCTAAGAAACCTGCCTAAAGAAACCATTAGCCCAAACGTTGGACATGAAGACAAACCTAACCTAAAGGATCTGAGAAGACAAGCATCTGTGACTAAAGATATATTAGATCATCTGTGTATTCTTGCATTATGTCAATCCATCATAATCTGCAGTCAGTAATCACATAAATAGATTGGAATAAATGCTAATGCCCAATCAATGGCTGGGATTAGGGAGCTGAAGTAACCCTATTATGATTAGGCCTGCGTGACTAACAAAGCAGCTAGTCTATTCTTATTGCATAGTTGAAAAGGTTTCCAACCTTAAATAACCAACCAAGAATGGGAATCCTCTGACAGATAAAAAACATTTCAGCACAATCACATACCGAGCGAATAAATGGCTGTTGAAACAACCAACCAAGAATGGGAATCTTCTGCATAAAAACAGCCAGTGTAGGCCAGAATCCACTGCACAGTATAATAAATCATTAGCTTTTATCATTTAAACAAACTAAATACAGCATAAAGTTGCATCAGATTCCACTGAACCTAAAAAGTAAGATGAACCCATAGCCCTCCAGAATCATGCCCAAAATAGGCCATCCTATAACAAGAATGAAGAATCCAATTCCAAATGAAACTGTTCCCTACACAACCAGCAAAATAAAACTTAAAGGTGAGAGGGGGAAGATGTGATAAAGAGATGAAGAAAATAAAAAATGAGAGGGTAAGCGCACTACAAATTCACCTTCAAATTACTCTTCTTCATGAAGAATTGCATGGTGGATGTCAGTCCGATGGTTAAGGACACTCCGGAAATGAAGAGGATCTGAATTGGGTGACATCATGAAATTAAAGGCATTCGCAAATATGTCATTAAGCATAAAGATCAACAACTTAAGCAAGAAACTTATGGTAGCTTGAAACTTACATTTCCAATGGCTAGCAGCCCCTTGTCAAAGAAGAAGATAATCCCAAGGAATGTGAAAAATATACCAAAGCCAGTTAAGCCTAACCCAATCTCTGTTTAATGTGCCAATTGCATACATTAAATGTCATAAGGTATTAAATTAGAAATTTACAAATTGAAGTGAAGTAGATACCAACCATGTAACGTAAAAATTTAATTGATACACAGTTTAGTCATATCTTATCCTTCTATCGCCAAGATGACAGAAGGAACAAAGGCACCATATAATCACAAGAAATGTGAAAAAAAAAAAGGGAAAATCTAGATAAACCTAACCCAATCTCTGCTTAGTGTGCCGATTGCATACATTAAATGAAATAAGATATTAAAATAGAAATTTATCAACCATGGAACGTAGAAACTTATTAATACACAGTTTATTCATATCTTATCCTTCTACAACTAATACACAGTTTATTCATATCTTATCTACTACCGTCAAGATGGCAGAAGAAACCAACAAAGGCGCTACATATATCTCAAAAATTAGTTCATCTAATTATTAACCCAACTAACTGCATGTATATCTCAAAAATGTAGTCTGCCTCCATGAAACTATAGAAAACCAACACGGCGCATCAGATACGATTGTGTCCAACACTATAACCAATTAGATCCTTAAAGTGAAGCTGTTACTTCTAAATAATCAGTTTCAAGAACAAATTTTGGTCTAGTCACTATTTCATTAATCCATTTATTAATTTTGGCTACAGAATTGGATAATTACTTTAAAGTTGTTAGACTGGCTACAAAATGTCCAATTTCTTGCTCAATGTCTGTGTTCAGAAATAATCTTCTCTTCGTATAAGCTATAATCTTATTTCCCTAAGTTTTAATTCAAGCTGGACCTACAAATTGTGGCAGGAACCTTGCCAAAATGTGCGAGGCGAATGGCACACAACAAGGCTGCACCTCCATGGCAATGCATAGAGATGGTGACCAGGTCCACACCACCTTTATTAAATATAGCCATTTTGAAAATAGGTGGCAGCATTAGGTGCGGAAAATGTGAAACTGAAGCTCAATTTCTTTTGAACAATGAAGATGTTTGTATGACACTCTAGAATCAATCTTCCTCAAAGTTTCCAGCTCAAATCCTCTTGTTGCCCATCAAAAGAACCTGGCATATATGCAAGGAGAAAAAAAAAAGGCAGGCAAAAAAAAAAAAATGCAAAGCCCCAATATGAATTAAATCCATAATCCAGATGACACTTCCCCTGGACAACTGAAGATAATTAGTAATTTGCATATGATAGCAAACTCATACAATAAACAGATTATTGCTTTGTATAATGTCATTATTGCCTATAGCAACAACAAAAGTATCAAACTCCACTTACTCTTTCGATCATCCATCTCAAATGAAACCATTTTACCAACGATTCAGATGCTCAGATTCTTGTCTTCACTGAAACACATAATATAGCAATCAATGAACAAAAACTGAATAATCCAGGAAGCAGAAAACATGCATATAAATGACTTACACAAGATTTTACTTCACATGAAGAAATTTTAAAAAGTAAATAAACTATGTAAACTCTCCTCCAGCTTCCGTCTTAGAAAGACAATAGCAGAGTCGTTTGAATTTTAACCTAGGGCATTATTAGTAGATAACGTAATAAATCTAAATAAAAATTTCAAAGATTATCATTTGCCAGGTAATACCCAACAATGAAGCAGTCAACTTGAATATAGCACCCAACTTGAAAGAATACTAGAATAGTGTCAGGTTTTTCCATATTTTAGAGTCCCATTAACAATTAATAACAATATATTCACAAGTTTAAATACATCAATGCGCACCCATAAAACTAAAATAAATTGCAAGAAATGAAAGAATAGAAAACAAAACATAATAATACCAGAATCCTACTACTCGAAGCTGAAAGAAAATACTCGAGTGCTTATTAAGGATTGATAGCCATTCCTCTTTCATTGATTCACCCGTCCCCCAAAAAATCTTATATAAAAAAGGAAACCATTGAAACCAGCAACTAGATCTATCATACTATTTCAAAATACAGCACGGCATTTCCAAACAGAAATAAAAAATTAAATAAACTAGAAAGCTGATATTACCAACGCCGAAAGGGAACGTGGATAAATTTGAGATAACTGTTATGTTACTATTTTACTTCTACAAAAATAGTTTCCAGCTGTTACGATAATTAAATAAATCAATTGCCTGAAAAATACAACCAGAAACACCAAGTAACTAGACGCCATAGATTTACAGTATCATATTCCCAGTGGTTGTTGAGTATTTTAATTTGGCAGAAAAATATCTTTTCAATCTCTTATTCAGCGACCAAAGCCAGCACTTCCGAAATCGCAAATGAGCAGAACGGAAAACTCAGGCTATGAATGCTAAAAATTTCCTCCAAAACTGAATGTCAAATTGAACCGAACAATTCATGATTCACAAACATTGGGAACTGAAAAGTATAAAACCAGTGTGAAGGTCATTTAAAAGATTGGATCTTGAATTTATACGATCCAACAAGAGAATGTGGGGGGCAGAAAGACAACTTACCGGTTGCCGGCGTGTGGTGTCGCCGGAATGCGGTGGAGATCGACGCCGAAAGTGGTGGTGGCTAATATGGAAGTTTGTTAAGGGGTTAGGATTCGCAGAAGGAAATGTTCACAAGGAAAGAACGAGACTGCAGTAAGCCTATGGAGTGATTGTTTCAACCGATTCGGTTTCCGATCATGGCTTAGACCAATCGCAATTTCTTATGTATATTTTTCCTTTTTGATAGACACTTATGTATATTTTTCTAATTTAAATATAATAAATATATAACTTTAATTATATACTTATTCTTAAAAATATATATTTATTAAATTTCGAGTAAGGAATTTATATAAAAAAGTTCATATAAGTTTTTTTTATTTTTTATTTTTCTTGGAGGCTAATACTAATCAAAGTAAATTTTACATATTTTCTTAAATTTGAAATTACAGGAATTTTTTTATTTTTAAATATAAAAAATATTTTTAACAAAATTTATATTATACTTTAATCTTTTTTTTACTTAGTTATATTTTATTAATTCAAATATTTTTTACTAAAATACTTTTTTACATATTCTTTTTGTACAGGGTATTTTAAGATTTGTTAAAATTATACAACTTTTTTTTAATTTTAAAATATATACTTTAGTCTAATTTTTTATTAAAATACATTTGATTAATTTAAATATATATATATATATATATATATATATATATATATATATATATATATATATATATATATTATATCTAATTATGTACAAATAGAAATAAAAAAGGGTAAATTTTGTTTTTCAAATATACAAAAATAAAAATTAAAAAACAGATTTTGTTTTCCTTAAATCTAATAAAAAATATATATATTTAAATTAATAAAAATTATTTCAATAAAAAAATTAAAAGTGAACTAAAAATTAATATAAATTTTTATTTTAGAAAAACTCTATATATATTTTGAAAATATAAAAAAAAATCTATATAATTTTAATAAAATTTAAAGAAAGTGAACATAATTTATTTATTTTTTAAAATATATAATATTATATTTTTAAATTAAAATATTATATATTTTTTAAAAAAATCATATTTTTATTAAAATATCTATTAAAAATACTTTATAAAAATGTAATTAAAATAATAATAATAATCACCAAGACGTAAGCCCCATTCTGTTAGTCCAAGAAAACCACGTCAATGATTGAGTCATCGGCCAATCTCTTGGGCCGGAAATTGTAGGCTACACGAGTGTCTCAGCCCATAAATGTCGAAGCCCAAAGTTTTATCTCTACAGTAATGGCTCGGGCACTTTCCAGGGTCCAATTTAAGAGTGACGTTTACATAACACATGAACCCATTCACATCACCACGGAACAGGCCTACCGCTAAAGCTTAATATAAACCTCTTTAAACCTTTTTTTATTTTTATTTTTACTTTTTTTCAAACCATGTGGGACTATGTTGTCCTCTTCTGTTCTTGTATTTTTGATAGGGGGATAGGGGAGAGTCAACAAAGGGTATATATGGTGCAACGGAAATTGTTGATTCACACAATATGACAGGTTGGTTTCACATGTGCAGATTGGATCTAGTCATTTTGTCTTAAATTGTTAGTCCACACAATATTTTTGGAACAAAAAAGTGAAAAAAGCTTCAATAGTTTAGGTTATATCTCAATTGGAGGCAGCAGAAATTATAAAATCTGTTAACTATCGGATACAATAAGCTCTATGATTTCTTTTGCCCATAACTCTTCTTATACATAGTAACACATTATTTGATAATCATATTTAAAAAGGAGTGAATAGATGTAATAAGTCATAAAAGATAAAGGATTAAAATTATGGCATGTACAAAAATGAAGGAAGTTAAGATAGAGCAAACTAATTGAAGGTGAAATAACTTTTAATAAATGAAGTGGAGTGTTTTTTAAAAAATAAATGAAGTTAGTTTGAAAATAGTAACTAAAAGACAGAAATGGGTCCCTCATATTAAGAATGCTCATATTCCCTCGTGTTCTCTTTAATGAGCGAATCTATTCCCTCCAAAAAGAAAAAAACATAATAATAATAAATTTGTGAGTGACATGAGAGAAAATAAAAATCTTCAACATGAGAGGATCCACATTTATAAGAGAGACACGAATAGTGAAATGAGCTAATACAAAATTTCAACCATTCTTTAGATAAAAAAGTATAATAACCTTTAAAATCAAAGTTGCCTTAAAAACGAAATATTAAAAGAAAGAGTTAACAAGAAATAAACACGACAAAAATTATTTTAATTCAATCTTTAGCCTATATCTAATTTTGTTAAATTTTAAAAAATTTATTTAATCAATCTTTAGATTATAATAGGGATGGTTTTACATTGACTCACCACCAATGTTGTCACGCCCCACCTCCCAAGAGAAGGGGTGACCAACACGGGGAACTTATATGAAATTCTTATTTACAGTTAGATCTGCTATACTATACTAATCTAGAAATTTTTGGGAGGTGCTACATTGAATAACAATACATTAATTGTAATCCCACTTCGTTGGAGATATTTATATATATATATTCTTTTCTCTTATACTCTAGCTTTTTATAGAAATTTCGGCAGAATATCCCTTAAAAATAAGACATCCCAAATTTCTACAAACAGTTAGAATCCAATAAAATCAGTAACAGAGAGCTTCGCTCTCCTTTACCAGTCATCAAAACATCAATGAACCAAAATAGGGAAGGCGGAAACAAACCTACATCCCTTGGATCTACTTCTAAAATACTTTACAATGAGAGTATCAGTTCATTACAACAATTAACAAACCAAAAAGAAAGTTAACGAAGCCCCCCAGTTCCAAAAAAGAGGCTCACCGCCACAACGCCTCACCACCTAAGATGAGGGAGGCAGATCGGATCCGATGACGCTATCTGAAAAATTTAAAGTTAAAAGAGTGAGCCAAAACTCAGTAAGCAGATAATAGATTTCAAAATTTAATCAGGGATCGTAACCAATGAATTAAGTGTGTGTATGGATAGACTATCACATTTTACAACCTAACAAATCCCACAACCCGTCATATGGAAGAGAACCCTGATAACCTCCTAATTTAGGATTAAAAATGACTATATTTGACACTAAATTAGGGAGGCAAAGTTCTTTTCCCTTGATTAATAGGTTAAAAATATATTCAATCAAACAAAACAAAGGAAGTATTTCAATTGTAACATTTTTATCAGTTTGAGCCTCATTTTGTGATTGATTTCAGTTTCAGGAAAAAGTAACAAAGTATAGAAAGAGTTACAAATAAAAGAGGGAAGCTGAGATAGGCAACCACAGATTTTACAAGTCTTCTCGCTATAGTGAGAACAGAGTTCGCTGTAGCGAGATGGTGAATTCGCCATAGCGAAGGAGACACTTCGCAATAGTGAAGTCGCGTTGCATAGAAAGTCCAGGGAGCAACTCGCTATAGCGTGGAAGTAGTGAACACAGCAGAAAACTGAGAACATATGAGATCTCGCTATAGCGAGAGTCACTTCTCACCATAGCGAGATCAGCCCTGAAACGCACAGTTTTACTTTTCAAGCTAAAAAGAGAGGAAAGAGGGTAGGGCTTTGACATTCTGCGGCAGAGGAGATTGCTGGACGTCCAGGAAGGCGATTTTGGGTGGTCTTTGAAGGCTTTTCAAGCTTGGAGGGGTGAAGAAGGAGAAAGAATCAAGGGGAAGCTCCATTTTCTGCATCTCTATCATTCCCTTGTTTGCTTTCTTTGTTTCTTTTCATCTTCTTCATGTATTGGATTGGGATTTACTGTAGATTTAGCTATGTATAGCAAAATTTCTTTTACCTAGAGCACTTTAAACCTGATGTGAATTAGATCGTTGTTTATCTTGTTGATTGTGATAATTTGAGCCTTGTGTATCATTCTCTTGCTTAATGCTTTCTTAGAGATTGACTACCTCTTAAAATTGATTTTGATAATTGGAATTGACCTTGAAAAAGGGGTTCTCATTAGACTTAAGAGTTGGATAAATTAAGTTTAGAATTACCTAATTTGTAATTGGGATAGAAATATACCTAATTGCCTTAATTGGTTTGTAGAGGGTTATTGTTCCTAATGCGCTCTAACCTAAATCTAAGGACACACAGATTTTAGGTGAGAGTAGGGTTATAATTACATCGACGGACGGTTATAGCTTCTAAATCTCTTAACCCACAAGGTGAAAATTAATTGCAATTAAACAAGAAATTGAGTTCTAGTAAGCATAAGGGGAATAGTGACTCTAGGTAATTTCAAAACCTTGGACTCTTCCTAAAATTTCTCTGCCAACCAAGTTTTCTAAAAATTGTTTCATTTTAAAATTTAGTTCTAAATTCAAGATTTGCTTAATTGGTTGCTTAAAGTGGATGAAAATAGGTTGTGCATTGCCTAATTATTTTTTTTAGTCATTTCTCGTGGGAACGATACTTTACTTATCATTGAACTACTTGATCCAACCTATGCACTTGCGGACACACATAAAAATTTCTGTGGTCAAACCTATTTAGACTTGAGTCTCTCAGTGTGATCCCTTAATGGAGGTTTATCTCTAGGTCAGATAAGGTAGCGATTACACCTGGTTGGTAGCTCCTTTTCCCATTTCCCTCGGGTGGCTACGCCTAATAGGCAGCCCTTTTATCCACCTTTCTTATTTGTATGTCATAATTCATCCTTTCTGGGCGTGGCTACACCTCGTTGGCAGCCCTTACCCGTCTCACTCGGGTGGCTCCGCCTAACGGGTAGCTCCTTCTCTACCCAGATCCCTTCACAACATATGACTTGGTCCTATGAAGGACAATAGCATACACTTGTAGATGAGGCACACACACAAACCCATAATTAGAAATTCATATATATATATATATATACATCATTAGACAATTGTTATTATTATTATTATTATTATATATATATATATATATATACTTTTTATTTATATTTGCTTATACAAGGAAGTTGTTGAATTATAGTAGACAAAATTTAGTTCAACTGTCAACAATTAATTTAATCAATGTTAATGCGTAATTCTATAATATATATACATATATCAGCAACTACTTAGAACCAATAAAAAAAATAATAAAAGAAAATGAGGATAAAAAAATAATAACAATATCAGGATTAATGATAATGGGAAATGCTTCGAAATCTATTATTTACTCACAGATGATACCCAATGCTAATACGCTACTTGTTTCTCCTTGAAAGGTTGGTTTCCTTCACTACCAATGCTCATGGAGCTTCTTGGCAACACAGACTCACCAAATCACTACATAGGTTCACAATGATCATTCTTACATTCATATAACTCCATAATAGCTATCAAACAACTTTCTTCTTTCTCTCATTTTTTTTAACCATACTCACACTCTAACCACAACCCTTAACTTAAATCCTTCTATATACATCCTATTCCATCCTTTTTAAATTCATGTGTTATTCTAAAGGAGCAACATATTAAAGATTTACGCATACCCCGTACAGAAAGGAAAACCCCACAAATGAAACCCTCCTTCCTTGCCCTCCATCGGCCAGCCAAGCAAAAAGAGAGGATCTCACCATTTTCCTCATTCCTTGAGCTGGGATGGACTGAAAATGGAGGGAAGTGGCCAGAATCCATGGGATTAAGGGAAGACACTGCACAAAAATAGAGATAAGGCATGAGAGAGATAGAAGACACTCACCTGGACCGACAGCGCTTCTGGCTCTCTTCCTCGCGTCGCTGTGCTCACAGTAGCAGCGAGGAAGCTGGGAGGAGCTTCTACGACGTCGGCGAGGGTCCTTCGGTGAAGGAAAAATGCTGACAGCTCGGAGGAAGGCTGTGAACGCACCAAGAAAGGAAGAATGAACAGTAATGAAAATGGGAGAAAGTGAATGGGAGAGATGAGCTCAGGGGAAAAGAAATAAAGTGTATACTAATATAAAAAAATAAAAATAAATAAAACTCCCTCCTCTGCCTCTTTTTTTTTCGGACGTTACAAATGTAAGATTTCTTAACTCATTTCAAATTAATATAACATTTATTTTTATATGAATTCACTAAAAACTCTTTTCTTTAAAGAGTTATTCACTAAACTCCCTTTCCTTATACTTGAAAATATTTATATAATGATATAATAATAAATTTAAAACTTTTATCAAGAAAGAGATTATAATAAGTTTACTCTTTCTTCAAATTTTTTTAAAGTTAAATAAAACCATAAATTAAACTCAAATAAGATAAAGATAACAAAGAAAAAGTATAATGTAATTTTATCTTTTCTTTCTTTGCTTTAATCTATCTATTCTTCTATTCATTTTTTTTTTATTTATATAGAAGTTTCAAAACATTTCATTGAGAGACAAGGGCTTTACTACCATAGCCATTTCTGAAATAGCTATTGAAGAAATTTTTATCAAGAAATTTGCATAACTATAAGGGTTAGGAAGTCACACTTTTATCTGCACAAATTTAACTCTTCTTTGCTAGCATATGCAACTATAAAGTTTGGAGAAAAAAAGAATGATGCTTCACTTTGCTTTTCTTTAATAAAATGCACAATAAATGTCATAAATAAGTTGGATAAAAAAGCTACCTTTTACGTAATATAATATGATATATTTTTGCATATAAAAAGAACATAATATATAGAACTTTTATGCATATTCAAAAATATTTTTGACTTTGGAAGAAAAATAAATGTATTCTAATGTTTTGATTTTCTTGCATGATTATAGATTTTCTCTCTTAACTTATTTGCCTATTTTTTTTTTTTTTGGCATATAAAAAGAACATAATGTGTAAAATTTTTGTACACATTCACCTAATTTGTCTTTTTGTGATGATATGATAGGAGCTTTTTTTTTTTTCTACACAATGTAATGCACAGAGTTTTTGAGTAAGTTAAAAATATCATAATAAGATATTATATTAAAAGCATTTTATTATTTCCAGCATGCCACATTTTTTTAGTGCTTTATTTCTTTTTATTTTCTTTTGCTACAAAATATGTAAACTAATAAAGTCTAATAAGATTATGCAAAAAAATTTCAAACTTAACAATTCATTTAGATAAAATAGTCCAATCAAAATATTATAAGCACAATTCCCTATTTTAAGTAAATTTATTTATTTTTGAATAATTTTCATTTCCTATTAAAAATAGATTTAATAAATTTTGATACAAGTAAGATAATAAATCATATTTAATTATTTTTAACTTAATATTTTTATAAATTTGACTTAATAATTTTATTGTCATAAAAAAATACCAAAACCTTGAGGCCAACATTATTTTTCTGAGATATTGCTATGATGATTTGGAAGTGTAATTATCATAATGATATTTCAGAAAACTACTCAAATGGGGAAATAATTTTCAAAAATGTTGGATTATATGGAAACATAGTAAACCTCCAATACTTATTTTGCTAGTCCTTTTGCAACATGTGTGTTTTGAAATTAGAAAAAAGGTATTAAAAGTTGTGCATGTTCCTCTTTCTTCTGAAGAAAGACGAACCAGCATCCAATTAGGCCCTGTTTTGTTTGATGACACAGGAACATAATTTTTGTTAACAGTGATTATGAGTAAGGTAGTA
This sequence comes from Erythrophleum fordii, assembly GCA_032878935.1. NCBI lineage: Eukaryota > Viridiplantae > Streptophyta > Magnoliopsida > Fabales > Fabaceae > Erythrophleum > Erythrophleum fordii. Next base: position 27,719,523 of record JAVQMF010000058.1, on the reverse strand, counting down.
TAATTCTTATTTTCGTGCTCGAAGATTTTTTTTTTTTAATTCTCAAACTCATATCTTAGAGTAACAAATAAACTATTCATTCTCTTCTGCAATATTAAATTCTTAAATTCCCCAAACTTATACACATTTACTCCAAAGAATTTCAAACTCAACAATTTTTCTTATATTGAGACTTGTCTACATAAAATTAGTTTTATTCATATGAAATTAAAAATATTGAGAATAAACAATTTTATCTTTTAACTTTATTTTAAATTTCACTCTCATTCTTTAATTTTATTTGTTTCAATTTGATCTCTTACTTTTACTTGAAATTTTAATTTCATCATTTAATTTTATTTAGTTTCAATTTAATCATCTCACTTTACTTCAAGTTTTACTTTTATTCTTTGATCTCATTTTGTTCCCCCTTCATTTTTTTTTTATATTTGCATTTGCCTATTTTAATTTGATAGTATTAGAAGGAAAAAATGAGTAATTTTTGAAAATTAAGGAGCAAATTGAAATAAAATAAAATTAAAAAACGAAAATAAAAATTGACATAAAGCCAATAACCAAGTTAGAATCAAATGAAATCAAAACACAAAATTAAAATCTAAAGTAAAGTTAAGAAATTAAATTACAACTAAATAAAATTATGGAACGAAAGTGATATTTAAAATAAAATTAAATAATCAAACTAAAACTAAATAAAATTGAAAATAAAATTGAAATCTGAAATAAGATTATAAGATTAAAATTGCATTTTTCTCCAATAATTTTAATGAGGGGTGTATAATATTTTGGGCTTGCAAAACAAAGATCGTTGTACATTAAAAGAAAAATGTTATCCTGATTAATATCTAGTAATTCAAATATTGTGTTTGACCCCAGAAAAAAAAAATCATAGCTTAAGAAATAGACAAACGAAAAGAAAAAGTAATTTATATTTTGTTACGGTTTTAGACATGATGGATATTGTGGTTGGCTAATTAATTGATTGTATATTATTTTGTTCAAGAAGATACATCATTTGTTTCTTGTTTAATTGGATAATTATATATATATTAGAACTCTTTCAATGATAAATAAATGTTACTATTCCTATAGGTTAAGTCCATGCTTTATCTTGCTTCAGGAAAAACACATTGTAAGGTATTAAAATTTAAAATTTAATGGTGTAATTCTATAAACAGAAATTTATAAAATTGTACCCAGAAAAAAAAAATTGATGGAGTTAGCTCTTATAAAACATTTTCAGCTGGCCCACCCAGATAAAAGCAACCAAATTGGACTCTTGAGTCCGAACCACCTTCTATCAAAAAATTTCTCTGCTCTCGGAAGTTTGGATATTTTCAAGATTATGAAATTAAAGATATTTATATTAAAAAATTTTAAATTATTTTTAAGAATTTAATGATAAAAAATTTAAATTATATAAGAAACTTATAATTTAAAACTTCGAATTAAAATTTTTTTATTCCTTGGCCTTTTTAAATAATTTTAAAATTTTTTAATATAAATATTTTTAATTTAAGATTCTTAACTATAATTTTTCAAAAAAAATATATGCCCAATAAAATTAGTCAGAAAGAAATGAATATGCCCCATAAAGGCTAAACATAGGAATTAGGATGAGCTTGTGATGTGATTCCCATTGGAGAGGTGGTAGAGATTTTTGCTAAAAATTTGGCTTGTTTATGTTCTTTTTTATTTTTGTTTTTGTTTATTTTTATTTGAGAAAGCAATACTGGGTTGAAGGCTTGTAAATGCTTGAATAATTTGATATGGAGATTGTAAATTAAAGGTAAAGTAAAAAACTTCAATATATATATATGTATATATTGAATAACAAAAATTTCATCTCTTAGAAATCAAACCTTTCATATTATTAACCTAAATCAATGCAAGTACTACAGCCTTTTAATGAAGGGACTTTGATGCATGCTGTACTATTTTTTGTAGGGAATACATTTGAAAAAATTATAAATAAAGATATTTATATTAAAGTATTTTAAAATTTAAAAATGTCTTTAAAAATCAAAAATCAAAAATTTAAACTATATAAAAAACTTACAATTTAATAAAAAATCAAAAATTTAAACTATATAAAAAACTTACAATTTAAAACTTTAAATTAAAATTTTTAATATTTAAATATAATTATTTTTAATTTAAGATCTTTAATTATAATTTTCCTAACGTAATTAGCAATGATTTTGGGGTTGAAGTTATACAGCATACTAAAGACAACTTTCACCGCCAACCCTACCTCAAAGCCCATGAATAATGATCACATGAAGACGTAAAGTCATATCACATATGGAGTATTCTTAAGTGGCTAGGACAAACGAAGAAAGCATTTTTTGACCAGAGAAGCCAAGAAATTCAGCCCTTAAAGATTCCAGTTGATCTGGATAAATCTTACATATATATATATATATATATGTATATCTAAGTATGTATGTATATACAAGATCTAGTATTAAATTTGAGGATTAATTTTATAGACGGCCAAGTTTTAACCTAATTCTTATGATTTAGTTATATATATATATATGTATGTATGTATGTATATTAGAAATGCTAATTCTAAGCGTTAAGCTAAAACTCTTTTTTAATTAATTCTATTAAGGTTTAAAGGGTTTGGCTACGATGACCCTTTTATTTTTTTTTCAAATTTTTAATAAAAAATACCTGATTATATTTTTTGGCCAAACTACTGTATTATGTATGTTTGCATAAAAAAAATTATATCTGAAGGAAGAGAAGAGTTAAAAAGACATTTCATATTAATTTTCTAAGAAAACTAAACTAATGATCATATCTCCTCCCTAAATTATTAAACCTACTTTGTTTTAGTCCTCAAAAATCAATAAGTGAACTAGTTAGTTACCAAATAGAAGATGAAATTGATCTCTCCAAGTGCTTTGATTTGGTTTAGAAAAATTTTAAAAAAATTGAATTAGGTTTTTAAAAGATGAAATGTGATTAAATTTGGTCAATTGGTGAGCCAAGTGGCTTGTACATATTATTTTTTGTCAAAAAATTTAAAAAATAACACTATATGATATTAATGTATCCATTTAAATAATAAGTCATTTTAATACAAACTTCTAAACTAAACCACTAAATAATAAGATATCAAACCATATTTTTATCCTTTAATTTATTATTATATTTTAAATAAAATTATTATTATATATGAAAAAGTTGTTGGTTTAATTTTTAAAATAAATAAAAAATGCAATGCTGAGTTATAAAAACAATATTTAGTATTATATTTTTAACAATGAATGTTTAAAAAATTGAACTTAAATTTTGTTTTAATAAAAAAAATATTATTAAGATATCAAGAAAACTAAACATATGAACTTTGATTTGAACCAAAATAAATATTGCCTTTGCATATATCTTTACTTTATCTTTTTATGTTCAACACAATTTTATTACTTTGCTCTATATTTGATTATTCTTAAATCTTAGCTTGAGGCTTGAGCCACAACTCAACGCGTTTAGTAAAAGGAAAAAAACTGATCAAAACCAATGAACCAGTAAATTCTTAGTAAAAGAAAAAAATGATTAAAAAACCACTAAACTAAGCAAAAAGTAAAAAAAAAATTATCAAAACTAGTGAACCATATCAATTTGTATGGTTTTATATATTTTATTTTTTTATGAAATTATTTTAAATTTTTTAATTTTTGAGATTTCGTTTTAATTTTTTTGATATGAATGAATATTGTATATGTACTTTGCTTGATGTTATTTTTTGTGACTGAATATGTTATTGCAATAACTGTGATTGATTATTGATGAAGCCACCGCAAGATCCATTCTAGTTAATGAAGACAATTGCTATGTATTAACAGTAAATTTTACAAAATATTTTGCATATTTTCTTAGGTTTATTTTAATAGAATTTTGGTAAGTATATGTTCATTTTTAATTAAGTGTTTAAACTTAGTTTAATTTCATTTTTAATAGTTTAGATAGAAGTTTACAGTTCATTTCATATTGTTGAATTTATTTACGGCAAGCAATTAATTTTTTTCATTCTAAAAATATTATTTTAAAGTCAGCAGACAAATCGATTCAAAGCATTCAGGAGAGTCAATTTTCAAAGGAATTCCCGTTACTCTAGAAACAAAGGAATTAGTCCTCTGGCTTCCAATTCAACTGAGTGATTTTCAAAGTTCAATTTCTAAGACCTAAAAATTCCAAGTATTTTCAATCTATATCAAGTTTCAAAATTATTCACTTTCTTGCCTATTTATTTTCTTACATGTTATGTAAGGAAGTTAGATTTCACATGTTGTTCACCTTGACCCTTTCTCTCAAAAGTCTTATGATTTTTAAAAACTTTTTACCCTAACCTTTTATTTATAGATTTTTAAATAAGGTTTTAATAAGATAAAATTCTTATTATTCAATTGATAATATATATTCAATTAACAAAACGTATTTTTCATTTTAAAAATTTAAATCTTAATTATTAGATAATTAAATATCAATTTCTTATGAGATAATAATCAATTATCTTAATAACTAATTATTTAATATTTAATTTAAATATTAAGATATTCAATTATTTTTAAATTTATTGATAAGTCTAATAAGAAGGTAGGTTAGATTTAATTAATCAAGATTAAGTTTAGGTCTACAACGTTGAACACTCAGAAGTAGGTGGGCCCGGCAAAAGGAAATTAAGGTCCATCTAATGTTTTTTTTAAGTTTAATTGAGATTAATTAAATAAACTAATAATGTCTGCGTTTTTTGAAAACTTTGGGGGCAAAACAGCTTGAAGTGACAAGATGAAAAGAAATTATAAGAGTTAATGATTAATGAAAATATAACATCAAAAAAATATTACTAATAAATTAGGATTAAGTTACAATAGAAAACAAAATATTTGTTAAAATGAAAACCGAGTGTTAAAAATTCAATTTCACAAATTTAATTACCACACTAGATAAGTACCTATGATTATTTATAAGTTAAGGGATAAAAATTAATAATTAATATGTAATGAAAAAAATTTAAGATCCATTAGCAAGTCCCAAACAAAGACTAAGTAGTTAAATATTTAAAATTTATTTTATGCAGTAGACATATATATTTATATAAAAAAGAAATATATATATATATATATTTATAAAGAAAGAAAAAATATATATGTTAAATTATTTGCTTGGTCCCTACTTTCATTTAATTTTTAATTTAATATTTGTAGCTTAAAAATAATTTATTTTACTCCTTATTATTAAATTTTGGGCTACGTTTTGTTAAATTTTAATGACGTAGTCATCATATGTTATTTTGATATTATGAATATGTATGTTTTAGATAAAAAATAATAAAAATAGATAATAAAATAAATTAGCTTACATATATAATATATGATGTGATATACATTAAGTTATTTAAATGAATTAATTTAAATCATATATAGTTATAGTGCTAAAATAATATATAGTTGCCCAAGCTAATAAAATTTATAAAAAGATTAGACAAAAATTTAACAATAAGGATTAAATTAAAAATGGTTAAAAAATAAAATTTAATTCCAAAGTTAAAAAAAAAAAAGACTAAATAAAAAATCAAGTAAATTATAAAGATTAAAATAATAATTTGTTATCTCATATATATATATATATATATATATATAATATTTCAAAATAGAAAAGGAAGAAGGTCATGTAAACGGGGTCGTTTTAGTAGTCGCCGCTTGAAAGGAAAACTTCGTTGAACCTCATCCTTTTTGGACCAAACACAACAACCTCTCCTTGTTTCTTTCTCGCACAAACAAAACCCTAGCGAAGACCTTTCCTCTTCTTGATTCTCTCGAAATTTCAATCCGACGCTTTGATCCCAGATTTCGTCGTAGATCCGACTATAGATGTGAGTCTTTTTTTTTCCTTCTCTTTTTCTGCTTGCGAAGCCTAATTTCGTGATTTTCAATGTATTACTTTTTCGGGAAATTTTGAAGCTGGTTGGTTCAGATACGAGTAATCATTGATTGATTAGACGGATCTGGTCTTATTTTCTCTTTCTAGATTCATTCTCTAACGCATTGCATTTTTTCTTTTTTGTGAATCTTTTTCTTTCCTATACCCCATTTTATTTGATTATTCCTCGACTGGGAACGAACGTAAAATTTGAATCTCTGCTTTCTGAAACTTGATTTTTTGTTCTAATCAATCTGAATATCGCTTTCCGGTTGGTTTAGGCACTGGGTCCGACAATTATTTATATGTTTTCCTTACGTATCTTTTTTAAATAATCTAATCATGGGGTATCCGAATTCATGAAAATTGATGTCTGAAATTGTATGTGATGAAAGAAGACTTATTTTTTTTTATTTACTTTTTTAATTTTTTTAAGATTTCGTTGATTGATTTTTTGGCTGATATAAACCAGCTTGTTTTGAACTTTTGATATATCAGCTGGAGTTGAATTGACGAGGCTTTTGACAGTCTTTTGTGGTTCAATTACAGCGATTTAGTCTCTTTGATATGGTCTGATTCGTTTAAGTATAATCAATTTTTTATGCTCAAGTTTTTGCTTTTGGGACAATAATTTTGGGGACAAATTAGTCTAAGTTTGTTTTAACAAAATCTAGTTTAGAATTTCATTTTCAAGGGTATAGGATACCTTAGATGTGATAGAATGAATATAGAGGGTGTGTGTTCATCAATACAATTAGTAGTTTGTGGTGAAAAACACGAATCATTGAAACTCATTCCTTGATATGGATCTCATTTAATTATAATCTGACTTTAATGTTCTCTTTGAGCTGAGCCATTGTCTAATTTTTTTCCATCTGTAGGTTTGATGTAGCTTAAGTTTATTGAAGAATATTTGATGGATGATGATAGTACAGATGGATAAAATGTCTGCTCCTTCATCACGGGAGCGTGCACAGCGCCTTTATGAGAAGGTATTCTGTATTCACTCTTTTGGTTGGGCACCAAGTTGTAAATCTTGCAAATATGATTTCCAAACAAGGACTTGTTTGTGTATACCTCCTCTTCTGCTAAGAAACGATTAATAGGAATTTGGTTACTTTACTGTTACAGATCATGATCTCTTGGTATTATGGTTTCTATCAGACTTATTTTGTTTTTTTGGGATGTGACTCTTTGGAGTATATGTTGTATATTTTCTGAGTATGGAGATCCATATAGAGGAACGGGTTTCAGTGATTAGTATTTTTTTTTTTCTTTTGGCCTTTATAATGGGCAGAAGATGACTCCGGTTTTCTATGTGGAGCTGCCTTTCTTGTATGTGTCTGTGTTAGACATCTAATGCCCCAATTTTTAATCTGAAAATTTGCCTGTTGGCTCTCAACTTTATTGTGTCTTAAAGGCTCCTGCTTCTTTTTGGTAAATTTTGTTGTTTGCTTTTATGTCTTTAGTTTTTTTCTTTAGTTGAATACGTTGAATTATTTAGGAGCTCTAAATTTTTGTATCTACTATGGAGTATGGAGGGCTAGATTTTGTAAATCCTGTAATTTTAAGACTAAAGAGTAAACAGATACGATCAATAGAAACATTGAAGAAAGAATAATTTATACTATGCAAGTACTCTGTATAGAATTGTGTAAGGAAAACTTTCATTGGGTAAAAGCACCCATGTGCAAGACCCTAATACATTGGTAATAATTAAGAAAATAACTATTTGTTGGCACTAATTAATGAATTAAACATCTGATAGAAAAAGGCTACTCCAAAACTTGAGTTTTTCCAGGTAAATGATTAAATTGAAATATCTATTAAAATTTTCAAATCATGTTGTTTAGCCACATGCAAAGTATGTAGTGAAATAGCTAGTCAAAGTAGTTTCTATCTTTTTCTGATTCATACATGAGAAAAATTTTCTGTGAGATGAATTTTAATGGTAACATCTTATTTTATCTGATATTTAGAATCTTGAATTGGAGAGTAAGCGTCGGAGATCAGCTCAGGCAAGGGTTCCATCAGATCCAAATGCTTGGCAACAGATGCGTGAGAATTATGAAGCAATAATTCTTGAGGATCATGCATTTTCTGAGCAGCACAATATTGAGTATGCTTTGTGGCAGTTGCATTATAAACGTATTGAGGAGTTGAGGGCATACTTTAGTGCTGCTCTTTCTTCTGCAGGCTCTAACTCTACTCAGGGAGTGAAAGGCCCTGCACGACCTGATCGGATTACTAAAATAAGGCTGCAGTTTAAGACTTTCCTTTCAGAAGCTACTGGATTTTACCATGATCTTATTATGAAAATCAGAGCGAAGTATGGGCTTCCTCTTGGTTATTTTGAGGATTCAGAGAATCGAATTGTGATGGAGAAAGATGGAAAGAAATCTGCTGACATGAAGAAAGGTTTAGTGTCTTGTCATCGTTGTTTAATATATTTGGGAGATCTTGCTCGCTACAAAGGACTGTATGGTGAAGGTGACTCAATAAACCGTGAGTTTGCAGCAGCATCTAGTTACTACTTACAAGCTGCATCGCTTTGGCCGTCAAGTGGGAATCCCCATCATCAGGTGTTTGCCATTCCCCAATCAATTCTGATTTACTTTGGTTGTTGATATTTTACTTGTTCTGAATTGTCGATCAAGGTTATCATATTCTCACTTGATAAGTCTGTTATTTCCAGCTTGCTTTATTGGCTTCATATTCTGGGGATGAGCTGGTAGCTATTTATCGGTATTTTCGAAGTCTGGCTGTGGATAGTCCATTTTCAACTGCAAGAGAGAATTTGATAGTTGCATTTGAGAAGGTAAGATGACCATGGAGGTATTTATTAAAAAAAGTGAACATAGAATTGATTTTTCAATTGTTATTATTGTTGTTGTTGTTATTATTATTACTCAAATGATCTTAATTTGTTTGAGAAGTGAGTCTCTCATTCATTGTTTTTGGTGGTGTCATATCACCATAGCCTTGTTTATGCCAAATGACTGCCTGCATACTGAATTATTATTATTATGAGCTTCAAATTCGGACATTTTTTTTCTTTAAAACCACTCCTGGAGTTTGATGCTGTAAACTAACTGCATCATAAAAAGGAAATTTGTAAACTTAAGCTTGGGTTCTAAGTTGAGCTAAGCATTATTTACGCACACAAGTGTGATGGATTTTGCGCATGTATGCATGCACATTTGATATTGTCGAGAAGTAAAGAGAAAGGGGGGTTATCTGTAGCCATAACTTGTGGAGGAGGCCTGTTTATGTGGTGTGTGTGATTTTGACTATTTTTTCTGTTCACCCTTTTGACAATAAATTTTATTGTTTCCTAACTAGCTACTTTTTTCATACCTTCATAGAATCGTCAAAGTTATTCTCAGCTTCCAGGTGATTTTAAAGCTCTTGCAGTTAAGGAAGCTTCTGGACGTGTAACTGGCAAGGGAAGAGGAAAAATGGAACCCAAACTAGCAATAAGGGGCACTGGTGTGGAAGGTAGTCCTAGAAAGGAAGGAGCATCCAATATTCAAGAGAATTTCAAGTCCTTCTGCACTCGTTTTGTCCGTCTGAATGGAATCTTATTTACCCGTACAAGGTATATAATACCCTTGTGCACATGTCTCTATGTAGCTCACTCTATTTTGGATTAATTCATGTTTCTGACTTTTACTTTTTTTCTTTATGTTTCATGGTGGTAGCCTTGAGACCTTCACAGAAGTTCTCTCTCTAGTTAGCACGGGCCTTCGTGAGCTTCTGTCATCAGGGCAAGAGGAGCTGAATTTTGGCATGGATACTCTTGAAAATGGACTTGCCATTGTTCGAATTGTTTCTATTCTTGTGTTTACAGTTCATAATGTGAATAGGGAATCTGAAGGTCAAACTTATGCAGAAATTGTACAGCGTGCTGTTCTACTTCAGAATGCATTTACTGCAGCTTTTGAATTAATGGCTTACATGGTAGAGAGATGTGTGCAGCTGTGTGATCCTTTTTCTAGTTATCTTCTACCGGCCATACTGGTTTTTGTGGAGTGGTTGGCATGTTCTCCAGATCTTGCAGCAGGCAATGATGTGGATGAGAATCAGGCATCAGTGAGATCAAAGTTCTGGAATCATTGCATATCATTGTTAAATAAGCTCCTCTCAGTTGGATCTATGGCTATTGATGAAGACGAAGAAGAGAGTTGCTTTAATAACATGAGTAAGTATGAAGAAGGAGAAACTGAAAATCGGCTTGCTTTGTGGGAGGACTTCGAGTTAAGAGGATTCCTTCCACTTCTTCCTGCACAAAGCATCTTGGATTTTTCAAGGAAGCATTCCCTTGGAAGTGATGGTGATAAGGAAAGAAAAGCCCGTGTCAAAAGGATTTTAGCTGCAGGAAAGGCTTTAGCAAATGTTGTTAGGGTTGATCAGAAAATGATATATTTCGACTCAAAGGGAAAGAAATTTATAATTGGTTTTGAGCCTCAAACCTCAGATGATTTTGTTCTTGCCCCACATTCAGTCGTGCCTGATGCTGAAGAGTTAGTGAAAGGAAATCCAGCAGACAAATTGAAGGTGGGAATGGTTCAATCAAATCAACATCAGTATGTGGAAGGAGATGATGATGATGAAGTTATTGTTTTTAAGCCTGTAGTCATTGACAAGCGAGCTGATGTGGTTGTCTCAACATGGGCACCCCATGAGGGCTTGGAACCTGTTCAAATTGCTTCTGGAGGGGATCTAAAATTTCAAGTCAATTCTTCATCTACTCCCCTCAATCTAAACCAACAAACAACTTTCAATGAAAATTTACTCATGCCTGTTTCTGTCAGCAGTGTGGTACCTCAACACCTGCAACCAGTTCAACCACATACTTCAAGGTGGCTAGAGGAGGAAATTTCTCTTGCTAACAGTTTAAAAGGTCTTAGGTTTATGGAGAATGGGCATGCAATGAAACCTAATCTGGCACAAGCTGTAGGCATCTCCAACCATGCTGCACTTACAGTTCCTATCCAACAATCTGTCAGTGCCAGTACTGCTAGTGTGTTTCATGGCCACTCAAAAGCTCTAGAATCTGTGATACCATCAAAAGTTGATGCTATTACTTCTTCTGGAGTTATTACTGATAACTTGTCTGTGAAGACATCAGCGGCCTTGCCAGCTGGTTTGAGAAAAAATCCAGTCAGTCGGCCTGCTAGGCACCTAGGACCTCCTCCTGGTTTTAGCTCTGTTCCTCCTAAACAAGCTGATGAGCCCGCTACTACAGATTCAATTAGTGCGAATCCAATTTTGGATGATTATAGTTGGTTGGATGGATATCAATTGCCGTCATCAACCAAAGGTTTAGCTCCCAATGGTCTTGTTACTTATTCTCAATCAAATTCTCAGCAAGTCAGTAACAACAATGGCTTGAGTGGGACAGTTAGCTTTCCCTTTCCTGGAAAACAAATTCCATCGGTGCCTTCTCAGGTGGAGAAACAGAATGGTTGGCAAGATTATCAGACATATGAGCTCTTAAAAGCACACCATGTTCAGCAGCTGCAGCCACAGCAGCAGCTCACAACTGGAAATCAGCACTTCACTCCACTGCCTGAACAATTTCAAGGACAGTCAATCTGGACTGGTCGTTACTTTGTGTGATGTCAGTATGAGATTATAGATGGTATGCGTCTGTTTTGGGTTTTTTACTGTCTTTATAATTGATTATTCTGTTCGATTATTTCTCCAACATTTTTATGTATTGAGGTCCTTGTAGGTTTATGGCGAATGTGCTGCATACCTTTGATTCAAACTCCGACTCTATTGCCTTGTCATTGAATGTTGGGAGATCTTTTCGCCTTGACTTGTTGCGGGCACTTGCTACTAAGAAAGGTGAGTACCGTTTCTTATTATTTTCTCCAATTTTTATTTTTATTTTTATAAGTGGTCTGTATAATTTAAATAATTTGGAACTTGCATCATCTTGTAAGTGCTGTCCCATCTTCTTTACCGAATTCATCTGGGTGGTTAAGTTTAAGATTAGACTTAAAATGCAATTCATTATATCTTTGTTAGATTTCCCAGTTAAAATATAATGAATGTGATTTTTTCAATTAAAACATGACAAGTGTATAGGTTAATTGAAAAATCATACACTTACCTGAAAAAATTATATACTTGTCATGTTATTATTAAAAAATTATATATTTATCATGTTTTGTCTAGGAAGTTGATAGCAAAGATATAAAAAACTGTTTACAAATTTTTCCTTATGTGCTGTTTTCTGAGCCTGGACACTTTCATCAACTCTTTAAATAATCGCAGGTGATTGTCTTGGAAATCATGGCTACTTCTATTCCATGATTGTTTGTTGATGTGTTTACTGGCAAATTTACTTCTGGTTAGCAAATTTTACTTTTAATTGCAGATTGTGCTGAGCTTTCCAGCCCAGTGGAAGGAAGATATGCAAGCATCTTTACAGTTCAACGTTCTTAAGAAGTAAATTCCTTATCCGGTTGTGGTGGATAGGTGTTAAGTAAAAGAATATATCCAGTCGTCTTGGGGGCTTGTATCGTCTGGGATTGTTGATGTAATGACGATGGAATAGTGTCATAGTGGCGCATCTATAAGAATCGTTGTTACCATCAACTGGCTGCCGATGAAACATGGTGCTAGCCCTTTATTCTGCAGCAAAACTTCAGGCTATAGTTGGGAAGGTTGCTAGGTACGAAGTGGGGTCATAAGTTGGGTCACGGGATATGATAATAATATGATGTAGTGGGGCACACTTGAGTGGGTATGTGTTTGGTGGTTGCGTCTTTGTTAAGGTCCTTAGAGTGTGTATGACAACTGTTATATGGTACACTTTTTCTCTTTTTTCTAAGTCGGGTTTAATTTTAACCCGAACTTCCAAATAAATAACCATTGTTGGATGGTGGATGGTGGATGGTGGATTTATTTCCATCTTGGTCCTTATATATTAAATGACATATGGTAAGACTTATTTAACTGTTCTTTATTTTCTGCTGTGATTTATTGAGTATGCAGGCGTAGATTATACCCATATTGGAAAAATTTTATATACTGAGTCTTCATTTTTGGTAGACCATATTTATTAATGAAGAATATTGGTGTGCAGACATTACAAGTGTGGCTGTTGAGAAGTCACTTGGCGTGTGTATTTATATTCTTTAATTGGTTTATTCCATCATGAATTAGTAAACTAAATCTATATAACAATATTTCAAGTTTATTTTCTGAGGGTTTAATGTACAGTTTCACACTCGGGCTCATCGGCCAGTTATTTTGCAAAATGAATCCTTTTCAATCGTAGGAATGAATGGAGAGGATTTAATCGAAGCTAAATATTTAAAAATAAGTTTTAGGTTTTAAATTGTGAGTTTAGAAATGTAAATTATAATTGGAGGATAAAAAATTATAATTTTAAAATAAAATTATATTTTAAAAGTTTTAATTACCTTTTATAATTAAATTTTTTAAAGTATAATTTTTCTTAAAATATGATTTTTATCTTTAAATTTATAACTTCAAAAAAAAACCACAAACACTTAACTGCGTCCTTTTCAGTCGTCTCGGTGACCGTACAGGATCTGTGTTGAATTATTTGATAATCCTTCCTCGAGGGCTAAAGTGTAGTTGGAATGTTCCGTTGGTGGGTTACACGCATCGTTCTTGTGTGGTCTTGGTTTAAAACTCAAGGTGCTATAAATGAATTTTGAATTCGGGTGACCCAGTAATTTCTGAACTTGTGCTGAGCACGTAAAATTTTTTTATCTTTGTATCGTTGATAGGGAGCAAAATTAGGCATGTTTAGTGGGTTCTGTTATAAATTGCAGGTCTCTTTGGCTTCGCGTTCATGTTCCCATAGATCACGAAGACCAGTGCCTCAAACGTTTTCTTCTATCGAAATCTATCTATTATCATAGTGCAGATTAAATTGAATGTTGTGTATCAGACACCGAAGGGCTAAACACAGCTTAATGCTAATGACAAACCTGTCTTTCATCCTTGGTGTTAAACAGCAACCAACAAATGGAAATCAAGTCAAACTCAAGAAAAGTCACTATATAATTCTGTTAATTTAATTAAATAATAGAAAAATTAACTACATCAAAGGCATTAGTACTTGAAAATGAGACATTTAAACACACATAACTGGGCTTGGGAGAGGATTATTTACAGCCATCTTTATTCCCTTCCTCTTTCTTTTTCCAAATTTTGCATAGCCAACAAACGCAGTGGCATTCACAAATGCTCGAGACAAGATTTCAAAACAAACTGGCATTTTTGGAGACTTTTTAAAGTAGATTTATTTACAAAAGAAATAAATAAACTAGGTTCAAAATAGTAAACATTTCAAAAGTGAATCATTATAAAAATTATATTTAACATGTTTAGATATCTATTTGCAATTAGTTTAATTCACATACTTCTTATAAATTAAGTCTGTCTAAGAATTTTTATGCATTTCGGTTGGTTAAACTCTGACTTCAGCAGTTAAAAAATTAACTATGTAACAAGCTGTGAGTGTTTTGTACATGTTGAATGCAATGAATTAAGTGGCTAACAAAACACTATTTGCAAAGCAAAGACAAAAACATTCTTTGTATCTATCACATTTCTCCTCTGCTAAAACTAATCTCTTATCATATTTAGGATTTGGTATTTCTCATCTGGTAGTCACTCGCATCAAGGGCACAATAAACCTTAATGATCTTTTATCTTTTGCTCAGGTTCTTTTCAACGATTCCCATTCAGGTATGTTAGCAGTAGCCTCATTGACCATCTTTACAAGCCGTACCTGCAAATGATCAAGTACAGTATCTAGTAACTGCCAAAAGCACAGCAATAAGCCACCGACAAAACCATCATATTGTTGAGAGATTATGACATACTTACATATCTATTCGTTTGATCTACCTTAAAATCTTTATCGTCATAATTAACACAATATATTTATTTGAGTAGGCAAAGTTAAGGAGCCCAGACAGAGGGAAGTGGTCAACTCTGGTTACACCTGAGATCTAACAAGATTCTACCTAAGAGCTGTTCATTTTACAACTAATTTATTGAAGTAATATGGAGATTGTATGAAAACTTTCCTGTTGAGCACTGATCCCATCACAAGTTACGACAAGATGAACTAGAATGAGATTGGGTATTGACTAATAGCGTGTTTGGCAAACCGGTGAGGCACCTCCAAACCACGTTTCGACAGAAGCAAAATATTTGAGCTTCTTCTTGAACGTGGTTTCCTAGATATATAATAAATACATTTACTTATTTAATACAGAATCATATAAATTTCAATACCACCTATTTATTTAACACTACTCCCGCAAGTCAATTGTATACAAAAGCTAACTGCCCAAACCGTGATTTGACTGTTTAAGGATTCAAGAAATCCTACTTAGTGTAGATGTATCGAGTAAAGAGTTCACAAATAACTCATTTCCTATAATACTAACAAATAATATAATTTTAATATATAAAGATTTCACTACAAACAGGGTGAAATAATAATAACAAATAATATACTTTTAATAGATAGAAATTGTAGACACTGCATTCCAGAAGCTTTCAAAAACATAAAGAGAATCTTAAATTTAATCGGGTTGTTAAAAGGAAAGAAGCTATGTTCTAGAAACCGGACTAGTCTCTGAACTGGAAAGAGGATATTGGTTCTAGATTCAATGATCCAACTGTTTTTCAACTCTATTCTAACATTTGAACTGTCATGTTTTAATATGTATTTATTAAATAAAATTTTAAAAATATAATGTTATGATCAAGTAAATATGAAAAGAACACAAATATATAGAATGAAAGATATAAAACAATACATACACACTCATTTAATAAAACTAATATGGATCCCAATCAGACACGTCTGAGGCCTTACTATAAGCTTTAGATAAATATTCTATGGTAAATTTTATTGTTTATTTACAAGTTAGCGCTTAGAACCTAGAAGTTATTTTCTAATATAAATAATCAAACATGCACCTACGATTTTTTGTTTTTGGATAGAAAAAGAGAGTTGGAGTGAGAATCTTTTGTTGCTAATCAGATATCAACATGCTAAGCTGACTTATTGCTCATGAGGCTTTCCCACATCCTCAGGTGTGCATTGGGTGATTGCCAACCCAGCAGGCTCCATTGATCAAGAGTCAGGGCAGTTCAAAGATAATTGAATCGGTGGGTTTTCAGCCAAGTTTATCAGTTAACTAGCCAATTCAATTGACTTCTAACCGATTCATATACAGTTTGGATATTGAAGGTGAACCAGTCCACAAAACCAGCTGATTCAGAACTATGGCAACAGGTCAAATTTAGAGTTCGACAAAAATTTAGTGAATGCCAATTGCCAAATCTACCCCTGCCCCTCCCACCTTTTTGTGTGGTATCCAAATGACACGAAAGGTGACACTGGTGGGTATCAAGGGAAATATTATCCAGTGATCACATATATTGGCGGCCAAAAGTTAGATAACAATCTACTTGACACATCGATTTTTGTAATTAAGATCAAACTTCCTGTCACTTGGCCTTCATAATAAGTTTATATCTTTTTCAGAGACATCAAGATTAAGAAAGAGAAATATATTTTAGAATGATCAGAAAAGAGCGACCTCCAAATGCCTCACTTTCTGATCAAGCTGGCTTTGATTAATCATTTTCAAGCAAGCCATCTGAAAAATTGAATAAGAACTTACGACACTTTCAGGAACCCCTGGTGGGGGTAAGGAAAGGTTTTTTGGTGGAGGACCCATAAGATATGATCTCTTGTCAAAACGCCATTCTCCAATCTTCCCATATGTTAGTTCCCCCTGGATGGAGAAATAATAGGGAACACATAACTTTAGCACCAACCAGTAAGTAAGCAAGACTCTGATTTTTCATATGGACTGACATAAGAAAAAAGAATATTAAGAATAATTAGGGTTTACTTTAAAATAATATAGAAAGAGGGAGGAGAGATTGGCTCACTTTTAGATTGTAGTCACATCCATACGTATAATGGATTATAAACTTCTCTCCGACATCTAAGTCCCAAGGTGGCTGAAAAAGTCCAAAAACACATGTTAATAACTGATTTGGTGCTTCATGAAGTAACAAAGTAGTCTTTCTCTCACTATGGAAAGATACAGGAAGAGGAAAATCAATATACAACAGAACTTGTGCGAAGCACACCTGCAGCATAAAGTCTTTTCGGAGAATATGCCGTACATTATTCAATGCAGATGCCACAGCATATGCATACCTTTAAGCAACAAATTAAAGCAACAATCAGAAAATTTAGGGTTATCAGAATTAGCTAGTGGCAAGGATTATTTTCAATATATATTAAGAAAAAAATGCTCTCAAATTTCTCAAGTACTACTCACATTTCAAGCACCCATCCAAAAGCCTTATCAGTCTCTGGATCATCTTTCATTCGCAAGGAAACATTCACCCATGTGGGAGCAATTTCCTCCAGCAAGGACTGATGATCATGATAAAGAAGAATCAGTGCCTTAAGATGAGACGATGTTGCTTGTAGCATAAGTAGGTAAATAGACAATAACTATGATGGTAATAGTAACAGCTACAAGGTAAGTCACAGTATGACTACTAAACTGCTTTCCTGTGTAATTTGCTTGTTAAGTTTCTCTTCTCATAGCGTTAATTTCGGTTTTTCCTTTTCTCCAGCATTTTGATAAATATATAGATGGTAATCAATCAGGCAACTCATGTAAGCTATAGGTTGAATTCACCTTCTTAATGACTACGGGAGAATTGCCGATGGGATCAACATCAGTAATAGGACCCTTCTCCTCAGGATAGAATTTCCTAATTATATTTTTGTGCTCAGCCGGTTTTATATAGAAAAATGGATAACCTGCTGGTTGGGTTCCATGAGCCAAATTAGGCAATGGCTTTACAAAAATGTGGTCAGGCTCTGCCATTAGAATATATCTGCATCAATAATCACAAATCATAATGCTGTTAGGCTTTGTCCTTGGAGAGAGAGTATAAAAATATGGAAAACCAAAATAAACTCACTCTTCCTCAATAGTTGCTTTCTCCAGCCATTGAACAAAAGCCCATGGTCTGTTTAGGACGATATAACCCTGCACCAAAAATAGACATAAACTTTGATGAAATCAATAGTGAGGAATAACAGAAAGTGATCATGAACAGAGGAATATATGATAAATCCGATAAGTATCAGCAGACCAGAACTCATGTCAATAAATTCACCACCAAGAAGGTAAAATCATGGGATTCAACCAAAACTTCTGACTCAGAAAATGCATTGTTAAATTGGTACAAATAATGTCATCCAGCATAGAAAGGAAAGGGAATAGATGGGATGGAATAGGAGTTACCAAGACCTTCCCCCCTTGCTTAAATGTTTAATGAAATGGAAAGAGGATGTGGAAAGGTTATCAGTTTAAAATTCCAATGTAGCCCTCACAAAATCTTTTTACCAATTCAGTTTGGAGGATAAAATACTGAGTGCCATAATTTATTTGAAAGACATTCAAGTTTTTAAAACAAAACTATCATGAAAACAACCTCTATACCCTTTTACTCTCATTGCATACATATCAAGCCAAGAGAGTTTCCTCATCAGTTTTTTGGAAATTCAAACTCTACGAGTGAAGAGATATCTATCAACTAATAATCATTAAGTCGGTGGATTATGAGGATGAGATTTGGTATGTGCTTGGGCATCCTGACCAATATTGACCTATCAGAACTTTCCTTAGCCCTTTTTGGATTCTTCCTCTTCTTTCTTCTTTTTTGTAACAATCCTTCTGGAAGGCTAAATTTGCCAATTATGATTCTCTTATTTCACACATATGCATACGCTGCAAGTCATTTAAAGAATAATTTTATAATACCACCATCATATTGCTGTCCTGTGTCATCCATATGCAAGTTGTGAAATGAGTGAAACCTATTATATATGTCAAGAATTCTTTCCCAGTTCCCAGACACTGTACTTTAAAATTTGATTGGACTAAGTCATAAAGGTTGAAATTTGAAAACATAATTTGATTGGACTAAGTCATAAAGGTTGAAAACAGAATGAATTCAGACAGCAGAGCAGAAATTCCTTACCCGATCCAAGCCCTCAGGAAGTGGATCAACCACAAAAGTAGGAATCTCGTCCATCAACTGGTCTGCCCTTCCCGAATGCAAAATACGGGTGAACTTTCCCATGCCTGATCCAGGCATATCCTTTACCTTCTTATACCAGTAGTACATAATCCGACATTGCCATTGGCTGTAAACGGCATCAGTTGCAGTCAAGGCAACATGAAATTTTGAATTAGAATCTGCTGATCCAATCACCTTTCTAGGCATCCTTATAACAGGATCGAACAATTCCAACCCATCAGCCATCCAACCTCCAGAATTGGAAGCCTTGTTGTGTACAATCATAGATACCAAATTATATGCGGCAAAGAAAAATCCAAGCGCCATAAGCAGCATAAGTCCTGACTTTGCACGTCCCATGTTTTTCCTCACAATCATTTTTAAAATTTTTGTTTATTCGTATACGAATTATGAATTCACAAAGGTCAACTCAACCCAATTCTTCAATCTACAATAGCTTAGAACTAAAATCCCATTCATCCCACTAAAAATCAGATCATAAACATCGTCTAAAGATGCCACTCATACGTTTGTATGTTCATCCAATCGATGCTCGACAAGAAATCTCTGCATTACAGCAAGAAAAAAGAAAGTATAATTAACCAATATCCCCCGAACCCAAAACCTTATTATATAAAACAACCAATAGGATTAAAGTCAAACTCAGCCATAAGCAGAAGGAAAAAATCCAGAAACTGAAACCCAAATAAGAAGAAAACCCCATACCTGATCAGAACTAAGATTCATGTAAACAGATCCGATTTTCTACGCCATTTATAGAAACCCAATGGGCAAGACTCAAAGAGAAACAAAAGAAACAAGAATCCTTGCAGCCAAATGCAGACGAAGGAAAACCAAGAGAGAAATGAAGAAAAAGTAAAAAACTTTGGTGAGGGTTTGGAATTTCGACAGCTGCTGCCAGTGGCACCTACTGGAAAACGCGGAGGTTTGAATTGAATTGAAGAATCGCCGAAAGTCTGTCCGAGTATTTGACTGGAGAATTAAATATGTATGTATATATATAAGTATATTTCTATACATAAAAAGAGAAAATGGAGGTAACAGCGAGTGCAATAGGTGGGCGAGGCCGATGCGATGACCACCAAGAAAGAAAGTTCTTGCTCAAATCACCATCGCAAGGGACGCAAATCCCTATCACAGGCACATCCGATTTTGTCTTTATCCTAATTCACTAACCCTTGTTTGGTTTGAGCGGCCTCTCCCCTCCTCATTTGGTATGTATTTTTGGAGGGGATTTTTGGAGAGAATTTCTCTTATCCTTTCAATTTGAAGAGATTGAAAGGGATAGTTAAAAAAAAGATTAAAATACTCTTGTCTTGAATATTAATTTTATATTTTATAGAATTTTTATAAATATAATTGAAGAGAAATTTTAACGTACTAATTAACACAAATATATTATTATATTGAAAAAAAAATAAATATGCTAATATTCTCAACTCAGATACATTTTAATTTCATAAAATAAAATATATTAAATTATATATTTGTTGAAATAATTATTTAGTTAGTTTTATTTGTTTATAAATTTTTTTTAATAATTATAATTATAGATAATTTTTTATATTTATTTAATTTGGTGGTAAAAATATTAAATTTTTAAAAATAAAAAAATAATTAATTGTATTATCATTACTTTTAAAATATATAAATGGTTAAATGGTCTATATATTATTATTTTTCCTCTCCTTTCTTCCTAAACCAAACAATATATTATTAAAACCCTTTCCTCCCCTCCATTAAAATCTATCCCCTCCCCTCCTCTCCCCTTCATTAAAATCCCTCCCCTCCCCCCATCTTCCTTCCTTTGAACCAAATAAGGCCTAACTCAAGAAATAGGTGGAGCCCTGTCCTATGTTTTTTATTTTTAAAGACATCTAAATACACTCGAGTTTAGGCTAATAATTTAAAAATTTTTGGGATATTTTGATCTGAATGCACTTTATTAAATTACACTAATCTCAATTTGAAGTTTGATTAAATTATACATCATATATTTCTTTATTTTAAAAAATATTATCTATAATATTTGATATATATATATATATATATTACAAAAATCTCTTCTTTAATTTATTTTGTGCCAATGAGATTAATTTTTTTTCTTGGAATATGAAATTATGGTTTTATTTTTAATATATATATATATATATATATATATATATGTAACTTAAATGGATGTTAGTTCTAACAATAATGTGTGACTTATTATTAATATGATAGTTAAGACAACTAAATAATTATTTTTGGAAGGGACATATATTGTGCAAAAAAAATTAGTTTTATTAACAAAAAATAATTAGAGGGTAGAATTTTGTGATATGCATCACATGTCAAGTGAGTCAAATGGATTTTAAAATAAAAAAGCATTAGATGTAATTTAGTCAAAATTTTTTAAAAAATTAGCATAATTTACTCTATTTATTATTTCTAAGGAGGGTTGTCAAATTTTCACCCAAAACTAATTTCTTTTTCTTTTGGGGGTAAAGATCTTAAATATGCATTCTCGTATATTAGTTTTAAAATCAAGCTCAAAGAGATATTATATCTATTTTCAGCAATTAAATTAGTATCTATGGATAAAATCAGATTTGCGTGATTCATTTCTAAACAACGATTTTTTTGCAAGGTAAAAAGTACAGCTTATTGGGTATTTGTTTTTTTCTTAATTATGATTTTTATTTAAAAATGTCTTTTTCTGAAAAGAAAAATATAAGCCTAATAGTGGATACGTATTTTTTTTATTTTTTTAATGGATTACTTTTTACTTAATTGGAAAAAATATTTTCGTACCAAATATAGAAAATAGCACCTAATTGCGCCATACCAAAAAGTGTTTCTCATGAGTCATCCAAACATGATAAAGACATTATAGGAAGTTATTGCTTATTGGTCATTGAACACGCTAATTTAGGATGTGACTGAAAGAAATTGAAAATATATAAGTTGTGATTAATTTATAAAAAAATAATATTCACGTTAATTGTGCCAAGGCATGTCATTGGCAATTTGATTGTTCTTCTAAAGTTTCTCATCTTAAATTTGGAGAGAAAAAAAGGGTAGAAGGTGAGATCCAATCCTTATTGGACAACTTGATTGATAGTAGTAATTTATCCTTGTTATTACATATTCAACAAAAATAAAATAAAATCACTCATTTAATCGACACTCTGACGAAAATTTTGAAAACATTTAATTAAATGACTTTTGTTAAAAAATAATTTAAATATCACTTCACTTATTGTTTGTAGAAAAATTGTCAAAATATTTTTATACTTTTTATATTTTTAAATATAAAAGTAATTAACCTCTTGTTTGGAGGAAAAAATAACATTCCCCATTAGCATATCAAATTATTATATTAAATTCTTTATCTTTTTATCACAATTTGTCTTTGTATAACTACTATTTTATATAAATAAATTAGTAAATTTATTGATTTGTTGATTCTGATTTATATGCTAATGATCCCAAATTTATAAGGAAAAATTATAGTTGTAAACTCCAAATTAAAGATATTTATATTAAAAGATTTTAATTTTTAAAATTATTTTAAAAGATACAAAGATCAAAATTTTAAATTGTGTAGAAAAATTTTAATTTAAAATCATTAAATTTTTTGGTCATTATATCATTTAAAATAATTTTAAATTTAAAATCTTTTAATACAAATATTTTCAACTTGAAATATTCAACTATAATTTTTTTAAATATATAAACCCACAAATCAAAATGTGTCACACCAAATAATAAGAATAGTTACTAATGAAAATAGATACCTTTTTTTTTTTTCATAAGATTGATACTAAGTTGGTGCCATGTCCTCTAACAAAAGGATTGGAATTAAGTACAAAGCAAACACAATACCAATAACCTATAAATATTAAAAACCAAAAGAGAAGACCAATAAGTTTTGGCTCAATGTGACTTGAGTTATTCTTTAGATTGAAGAGTCTGAAATTAAATCTCAATTGCATTCAAACTAAAAAAGAAAAAAGGGGATAAAATAGGTATAAAGCAATTGCCACTAGTCATAATTTGTCTCACCCAAAAAAAAATTGTGATTTCATTCTTCAAAATGAATTGTGCCCTTTATCTTCAATTAATTTATTGTATAGAGTGTTGTTACCCCAAAACAAAAGGGCATGTATCATTTTTAATTAGCTAAGCACATGGATGCACTATGTTAGGAGCTACAACCTCCTACTAGTAAGGACAAAAACTAAAGAAGAAACCAAAAGAAAAAGTTTATATGTAATTTTTTAGGATTTTGCAATGAGGCTTTTTAATTAAATTATGATAAATATATAATTTTTTAATAATAATATAATAAGTATGTAATTTTATAGATAGATATATATATATATATATATATATAATTTTTATAATTTAACAACAATAAAAAAATGTAAAAGTCTGAGCTTAAGTCTTAAATTTTTTTTTTAAAAAAAAAGGATAGATGCTAGGTTAAGGGTTTGTTTGGTTTTATTTCTGTTTTATTATTTTTAAACTATATTTTTACTAACCCTATCAAAGAATTAATAGAAATGGTCCGGCCAAGATGGTAACAGATTAATGTTATGAACTTATTATCTATAATCTGATGATGGAGTGGATTTCACAATTATAAGTTTATCTCACACTGAACTTGGCTGGATTTGAACTATATATGTTCTCATATTTTATAAAACAATTTAAAAAAAATATTATAAAAATCTGTTCGTTTAAATATCATTTTTTCAATAAACAATTATAAAATCACTTGTATAGTGTGAGTGCTTAATATTTATCAAAATATGATTAATGAAATAATTTTTATTAATTTTTAAGAGAAATTAACTGAAACTATTTTAATATATTTGTTTTCTAATTTTTTAAAAATAGTTATATACTTTTTGCTTTTGGAAATAGATACCATTCCAGCCATCTTTCAGAAATAGAAATCAAACGTGCCATTGAATTCTTTCGGCTCAATTTAAGGAATTAGAAGAGGTGGACATTCATGTTAGGCCCACAAATTGACAAAAGAAGCCTTTCATTATTGAGAAAAGAAACATTGGGCAGGAAAATGGAAGGAATATTCACATTTTCTATTGAAGAAATGAAATGATTTTGAAATTCGTTCCTTAAGTACAGACAAAGTAGAAAGAATGAAATGTCTCTTCTCTTTCCTTTCTTCTACTCTTTTTTTTTTTTTTTTAATTTTTGCTTTGTCGGCCATATATTGAAAAGTCAGAACATCTTTCACAAGAAACTAAAGAGCAAATTATCCGTACTTTTATTAAATTTTGTTAAAATTATGTAAATATTTTTTATTTTAAAATATATACATACTTTTCTTGTAACAAAAAAGTTACTTTATATTTTAATCTAACTAAAATTTTTTTGACCAAAATATATTTTATTTAAATTTTTTGTTTTAAAAATATGCATTTAGATTAATGAAAAGTATTTTAGTCAAAAAATTTAAAATTATATTAAAATATAAAGTAATATTTTATTTCCAAAAAATTGTGCATATTTTGAAAAAAATAAAATAAAATGTGTGTAATTTCAACATACAATTCCAAAAAAATTATATTATTTGCGTGAAATTAAAAGTAATGTTTTAAATGCGTGGCCACATAAGAATTTATCAATTTTCCAATGAAAGAAAAAGAAAAAGGAAAAACTCCAACACATTCTTTCCAATTTTTCCTTTAATTTTAAAGATGAATTGTGATAACCTTTTAAGGTTTTTAGACAAGTAATAATTCAGTCATATACTTAATAAGAATGTGTCACTTAACTCAGCAGGTAAAATCTTGTACATTAGCAAAGACTTAAATTTTAATTACACTAATTTCTTAGAGTCAAGTTGAAAGAATACATACATATATATATATATATATATATATATATACCTATAATATTTTTATTTTAGCAAAAGTTAAAAAGAGAGTTTCTCTTAATAATCCAGCCTCAAAAGCTTGGGTCAATTACTTGGGGGTTCATCTATTATAGTGCCAATAAGTATTTCCATTTTTTTCATAATGAATATAAATGAATAACTGAATTTAAAAATAATTTAAATAATGAACTTATTTCAATTGCATTAAGAGAGAGCACAAAAAAAAGTAGAAATTAATGTGCTCAGCCAAGATGCCTTATATTCACAATATCAAAAACTTACAAGGTAAATTACTTTTTTTTTTAAAGAGAAGTTTAAATTTCAAGGCCTTTACCTTTATTATAAAAATATACATAAATTTTTCTTAAAACTAAAAAACAACCAATATGCCCTCAAGGATAATATGAACTTTTTATTAAAAACACAACTTATTAAAAATTATATTTCTTAAATTTTTATTTCAATGTTTTTTATTTTGTATTTAAAATCAAAATTTTAATTTATTCTAACATTTTATTAAATTTATTACAATGCTTATATTTATTAATATATATATTTAATACACATATTTTTATTAAACTTTAATATTTTTAATTGATTTGCTGATTGGTTAATATTGAAAAAATATTTTGTGAATACGTTTTTTGTTTTTAATAATTATTTATTTTTTATCAAATAATTTTATAAATTTTCAATCATAAAAATAATACTATTTTATATTTATCAAATAAAAATTTAATATTTGTTTTTTAATATATGTACTGGATATAAAACTATTGTTGCAATCTTGTGGAAAGTTAAGCTTAACGTCTTTTTCAGTTCGAGGAAGGAAATCTAATTTTTTAAAATAAAAAGAAAATAATGTAATTTGAGATCTCTGAGAAAAGTAGATAATAATTTATGTAAAACTAAAACAAATTATTTCTTTTGTCACATTCAATATTATATATAATTTAAATACTATATTTTGAAAAAATAAATTACAAAATACTATCGATAATTTTGAGTAAATTATACACCCTTTCTGTTTGATTTTAAAAATATGCATAAATTTGTTTAAAAAACTAAAGAGTTACTTTATACTTTACTCTTTACTAGCTGTCTTTCGTGCATTGCACGGATTTACTAGAGTCAATAAATATAAAATGAAATTTATTATAGTGGAAAAGTTAAAAAAAAAAAAAAAAGAGATGATGGTATAGGAAGAGAAACAGAGTTTGAGATAACAGAACTACACCATAGATAATTTATCTAAAATGTAATTTGGACAGATTTTATAATATAAAATATTATCATAAATATATATTATTTTAAATGGAGAGATTTTAGTTAACGAGTTTAAAATTAAATTAAAATATAAGATAATTTTTATTTTAAAGTAAAAAAAATTTGTATAGTTTACCCTAATTTTTGATTCGTAACGAGGTGTTCGGTTTATACAATTCATTTCACAATCTATGGCAGAGAAGAGACAACAAAGAAACATCTTTTCCCAGAGTTATTTAGAATGATCCTATCGAGATACCGTGATATGATCAAACACTCACTATGAATGCTCTTTCAACATCAAATACGTTTCACCAAAATTTTCAGTCATTTATTTCTGTCGCTTTCTTTTTCATGGAAAGCGTTTTGCTTTTGTCACGGTATTCACAGCAGAGGTTGCTATCAATTGGTTTTCTTTCCCTTTGCTTACGTTAATGACATTTAACCATATGGTTAGGATCCCACTTGACCATAAATACATTGATAGAGACAGAGAGGCCAATAATAGTTACAAACTACCAAAGAAAAAAGGAGACTTTAACACAATATAGATATAAACAATAACAATATAATACAATAAAATATTGCGTGTTTAAGTATATTTGAAGAGTCGCGTAGCGTCTAATACAAATGTTAGACATGACTTTATGCTTATATCCGAAGAATCCATTTTTTAAAGTCTATGTTATTCTGTTTTACTCATCTTCTTGCTATTCATTTTGCACACAAAATGTATAAATGACTCGTTTTTTAAAGTATGTTTAGATTGAGAAAAATGAACAATGAAGAAAGAAAAGAGAAAGTTTGATTTATTCTTTTTCAGTCCACAGACGTTGTTTTCGTAGCTTCACGATCCTTTCTGTTTACGTTATATAACCAAACTACATCTGAAAGTGACTGGTGTGGAGTGTTGAGCACAAGAAATGAACCCAGCCTTCTGATTTTGAACTCTCATGAACCTGTCATTCGTTTATTATGTATTGATATTCTTTAAAATTTTAAATTCATTGAATCTATATATATATATATATATATATATATATATATATATATATATATATATATATATATATATATATGTATGTATTATTTAACATTTTAATTTGAATTCATCAAATTTACACAAATTTTTTTAAATTCTTTTTTTTTTCTTTTCTTTCGCCTTTTCCCATTTTTTTTTCTCTTTTCTCATTTGCCCTTCTCTTTTTTCTCAATTAGTCTTAGTTTTAGTTAGATTTTACACATTGCTTTTTTTTCCCCTCTCTTCTACTGCAACTCCCCCCCCCCTTTTTTTTTTTTTTTTTTAAAAATTCAACTTCTTCATGGTTCATGTTATTCCCATCTCTTTCTGTTTTTTTTTTTTTATGTTCAAATTGTGCTTTGGAAATATAGATTTTTGAAATTTCTACAAAGCTTTTTAATTATTATTGGATAGAATAATATTTGCAGTATTTAAATATCATTTTTTTTAAACTGACAATCATAAATTTTTATGCCTTATTAGATAATTTTTTTTCCTTCAAATGTTTTGAGTTGTACATTGGATTGTTACGGTGTTATTGAGGGTTGGTGTGAAGTCCCACATCGGGTAGGAGATCTGGGGCATGAGTGCATATAAGCGGGGGAGTCCCTCCCCCCACCGAGCGCGCTTTTGGGGAGGAAGTCCCCAAGGGACAAAAAGCCCGTTGAACCGTGAAGGAGGCGAAGCCAGAAGCGGGAAGGCTGGGTAACAATACTCGGTGGAGCTGCTGTATGTCACAAATGGTATCAGAGCGACCTGCTCGAGTGTGCAACCCGAGGACGGGTTGGCCCCAAAAGGGGGGTGGATTGTGAAGTCCCACATCGGGTAGGAGATCTGGGGCATGAGTGCATATAAGCGGGGGAGTCCCTCCCCCCACCGAGCGCGCTTTTGGGGAGGAGTCCCAAGGGACAAAAAGCCCGTTGAACCGTGAAGGAGGCGAAGCCAGAAGCGGGAAGGCTGGGTAACAATACTCGGTGGAGCTGCTGTATGTCACAAATTGTGAAGTCCCACATCGGGTAGGAGATCGGGGGGGAGCCCTCCCCCCAAAGCGGCTTTCCCATTGAACCGCGAAGGAGACGAAAGTCAGAAGCGGGAAGGCTGGGTAACAATACTCGGTGGAGCTGCTGTATGTCACAAATGGTATCAGAGCGACCTGCTCGAGTGTGCAACCCGAGGACGGGTTGGCCCCAAAAGGGGGGTGGATTGTGAAGTCCCACATCGGGTAGGAGATCTGGGGCATGAGTGCATATAAGCGGGGGAGTCCCCCCCCCCACCGAGCGCGCTTTTGGGAAGGAGACGAAGTCCCCGGGAAGGCTGGGTACAAAAGCCCTGTTGAACCGATTGAAGTCCCAGGGTAGGCGGGGCATGAGTGCAGATAGCGGGGGAAGGCCGTGGTAACAATACTCGGTGGAGCTGCTGTATGTCACAAATGGTATGGAGCGACCTGCTGAAGTCCACATCGGCCCCAAAAGTAGTGGATTGTGAAGTCCCACATCGGGTAGGAGATCTGGGGCATGAGTGCATATAAGCGGGGGAGTCCCTCCCCCCACTGAGCGCGCTTTTGGGGAGGAAGTCCCCAAGGGACAAAAAGCCCGTTGAGCCGTGAAGGAGGCGAAGCCAGAAGCGGGAAGGCTGGGTAACAATACTCGGTGGAGCTGCTGTATGTCACAGTTGGTGTATTTTTTTAATGTATCATTATTATGTATTACATAAGCATTAAGTATATATAAAACTATACTCATGGCTAGTTAGATAGTTAAGTTATTAATATTAATACGAAAAATAATGCTTACTACACTACTTATTTAAATTTGAACTTGTTTCTAGATTTAAGAGAGATAATTTAGGATATATTTTCATGTGTTAATCTCATTTAATTTAGTGCAAAAATTTAAAAAAAATATATTTAAACAATATACTATTAAAATATATTTTTTTAAAAATAGAATATAAAACCATTTCTTAGAAAAAAAAAATTTCCGCCCCCATTGACCCAAGTTGGTGGTGAAATGTTTGGCAGAGGGAAGTTATCATTGTAGAAATGTAAACGTGTAAAAATGATTAGATTATTATTATTATTATTATTATTATTATTATTATTATTATTAAATAATGGGTTTACTTAAAAGTTTGTGTATCATTTGACTAATTTATCATGCACAAAGACAGAGTTGGTCAATTCAGGCGACGCCAGTGGAGGAGATTACGCCTCAAGTTTCTGAACAATTTTTGTAAACGAAATTAAATAAATAAGCAGAATTATAGCGATGGTGTAAGGTTCTAGAACATTTGGACAAGTTAAGAAGTGCTTGAAATAGGTTGATATCATTAGTTACCTCCTAATAATGATGGAAAAAAAATTTTTTTTTGAAGACATAATACCGGGATGCCCAAAACAAAAGTAAAGTACATCATTGAGACAACATAAAATTAATAGTGATATCAACGAAATACTAGTTACAGATTACTTGCAATCACTACAGTGCAAAAAGCTTCGACCATTTTGTTTTTGATTGAAACTTGTTATAACTCAATATCTTTTTATATGACTCTTTGAATATATGTCTCGGCCAAAAAAAGTCCATTTCTAATATCAATTTTACAGAATATAACATTATTATACAGAATTTATTAAACATACTTAAAAATAAATAAAATCAAATTCAAAGGTAAAACTTGACATGCTTTTTTCGAGTACCCAGAAAGCTTTCGCCCTGTTAGGTTCATCAAAGTAAATGTGAAGGGCAAAATAATGCATTGCAATTTGCTGTTTGGTCCAATGTTTGGAATTGCAAATCATTGTAGATGATGCAAGGGTATGCAATCTTCAATTTAGCAGGAAATTGGAACAATTTTGCCCATTTGAGAACCACCATGGCTGACCCGAACTCGCCGTCCACACCGGCTCCTTCCACCATGTTGTGCCTCCGATGACAGGCAATAGCTACGTCAGCTTGTGTGCCTTTGACTTCTGCTTTATTGTACTCGAACCAGAGCCAAGATCTTCCTCAGACTCTCAACAGCGTGCAAATGTGAGGGGAAGGCATCGAATCAGCGAAGAGTGTTTTGTGAAAAAATACAATCAAAGCTAGAGACAAGACAAACCCGAAAAGATAGAGTATAAACCCCCATAATGAACAGTAACAAAGAATGAATTAGTTGGGTAGTTAGACAAGGTGAAAAAACCGAAAATGGAAGGCAAAAATTGGAAAAAAAAAAAATTAACCATTTTATGGTAAGGGTATTTTGGTCATTTTTCACTCATTCAATTGCAATACTCACACGTTTGTTTTTTCCCCTCTCAATCAAACATATAAATGTAAACACATTTTTTTTACTTTTAATGTCACACCAAACACAATCTACTTAATCGCATTCCTTAACATGTTCCTTTTATAATTATATAGTTCGAGATTCAGTAAATAAACAAGTCTTTTTAATAGTCAGACAAAGTTTGATATGTGTTTTTTTTTTTTGGGTGGGAGGGGGGTGAGTCTACTAAATACCTTAAATCTGCTAAATTTAAACTGTAAGCTAAAAAACAAAAATCAAGTAGACGAACCATTGGCAAGACCAAACTCAACATATGCAAGCATGCACATGCTATTCCATTAATGGTTGGGTTAAATTCAAAGATATGTCGTCAGAGATATCCAGTAAATTTAAACTGTTAAAAAACAAAAATCATAAGGATCAACATTTTCTGCAGATTCTACTGGTTGGGTTAAATTCAAGTGGGAATATCCAGTAAGACCTTTTCTAACTACTCGAGAAAAATACCAAAAAGAAGGAAAAGAAAAGATGACCATAACAAGGTCTAAACTAAATCATAGTTTTGTACGTCAACCCATGTATGAATAACAATGCATCATCTGTATACAGAAGGGTTTAGTGGTAAAACAGGCATTATGAAAAATAAGGCATGGCTGTCCCACGTATTTGAGAGATAAAACCTTTCATAGTATCTTCACATGGGGTCTGATGCCCGTATACCATGACGCTTAAAAAATTCTCTAAATCCATAAGCACTGAGGTCGTAATTAAACTGCACATGCATAGATGAATGAAAATTTTACAAAACTCATCAGTATTCTACAAATATAGATAAATCAAACGAACTCTCATTCTCAGTCATAAACACTTAAAAAGTTGTCTAGCCACACAATTGTAGAAGGAGAAGGATATGACGAGGAGTTAACAACAGGGATAATTTATAAACAAGCTCCAAAACTTACAGGCAAGACCTTCACGTTGTATTTAGTAACATTTGGATCAGCTACCCTTCCCTGGTGAGGTGCCTGTATAGAAAAGCAAAGTCAATAAAGGTTTAGATGGACAGGTAATCATTACAAAGATTAGCCTATTAAAAAAAGATATAGCTTATTTTAAAAAGGTATATGATAGCAGCTGAACATATGTTTTCTGGTTAATTATGCCAGGGAATGGATCTATTAGACTATTACAATCTCTACCCACGAGGCTTTGAGACAGAGCAGTAAGATTGTAGTGAACAAGGTGAGATGTACTATACTTGTTCCGGGTTATGGAACATTTCAATAAATGGATACTCCTTTCTCTGCCGTGTTATACAAAACCCAGGATATTTTGGACACTCAACCTGGAAAATACCAGAAAATAACCATTTCATCAATGTGTAATAAAAAAGCTAGACTACGCAGAAAAGTACCGTGAAGTGAAAATAGGTTCCGTTAGCAAAAACACAAGAAAACAAGAATCATAAGCAGTAAACAATAAAGAGAGGGGAATTGACAAGGATTAATGTCACTGCATGCTTACACTCCTTCAAAGTAAATTTACAACTCATCACAAACTGATTAGTACAACCATGTGCATCTGTCTGTGTTTTCATGTTTCTATCAGTAGAGAAGGGAATACTATGCTTTATAAAGTGATATGTCATTGAATCAACCTTCAACACTAGCAAATGGCCATCAACAACAACTTACACGCATAAATTTCACTTGTGGATAAAACTCAACAGCAGCTTCTTCCAATATTTTGTCAAGATGTTTCGTGTAGTTACCCCTGCATTATAAATAGCTTGTAGTTATTCCAAAATCTTTTTCCTTTTTTCTTTTTTCTTTTTTTTTCCATTTTCTTCTCAATTTTGGACCTAAAGTCAACTGCAAAGTAGGGGATCCAAACAAAAAATCAGGTGCTGACTCCACCTGATAGTGAATGCAACAACGACAGGATAACCTTCATGAAGAAGCTTGATGAACTCACGCTCTGAGGTAAAATGAATAACCCTTGATGGTCCAAGATCCTTTGGATAACCAGTATAATACCTATTATCATCACAAGAAAATTTTCATCAAAATGAAAGAGAAACTTAATACTTTGAAAAAAAAGGCAAGAGAATCAGTTGAGATAAGAAAAATGCATAAGCAATAGCCTGTGTCTACAAAGTAAGGGCATCACAATGTAACAACAAAGCTGTAATTTGAATTAACCAAAAGATTCAAGCAAACCAATATTATGGTTTTTCCCCCTTATATTTTGTTAGGACTTTACAAAGATTAGAAATTACAATTTCTTGATTTATACATACAATGGAACAAATCTGCACTCAAATGGCATAAAATAGTATGATGCAGTGAACATATTCCTAATGGATATTAAACCAACCAAAAAAAATTTGACGTTTGGGACTTACTAGAGACTAAAATATACTAGACAGAAAACATTCCATAGCAGTGAAAATTAATAAAAGGCAGTCAGTCAAGCGACACAACTTTATAACGAAGGGACATTGGCAGTTGCATTGCTGACAGTTTTAACTAAGCATCATATGTAGGAAGTCATACTTGCATGTTGTACGAAGCTGACTGATCATCCGATCAAAAAATGATGAATCAGCCATTGTACAAGGTAAGGTCATGCACCAGATTCAATAATATAGTTCCTGCAACATAAATATCATATTTGAGTAGATACCAAAGTATTAATTTACTATAATCTAAACTTCTAGCTCAGAAGAGTAATTAAGTAAAAAATGCTCTGACAATACAAGACAATATTGCAATACAAAGAACCAGAACCAGTGTCGATCTGTCTCAATCTGTCTTGTTGAACTATCTCAATAATCATCAAGTGAAAGTGTAACTTCAGTCAAATTTGGCTTTTAACGGAAAAATCAAACTTTTGAAAGACAGAAACACAAGTGAAATGCTTCTGCTCAAATCTTTAGGTGAGTAGTGGAAAATTTGTGCTATCAAATATTGCCACGTAACAGTAACTTCACTTATAACAATGCCAAGTGAGACTTCATACTTAGTAAATTGGTTTCATATGAAGCATTCTTTATTCCTAGACCAGCATTTTCCATTTTTCTTAAAGTCACACGTGCATCAAGAGATCTAAGAAACCCAAGGCCAGTTACCCATTCAAAGAAATCCTTTTTTTTTCCTCCTTTTTTCAAGCATTTTGTCAATCAGCTACAAAGCATTATGCCATCAGGACACAAGCATAGTTTAAACAAAGGCATGAAACAGTTTCTTACTATAAAATAAAAGCATAAAACATTCTATCAAACAAGTTTAATACATAGTACCAAAATCTAAACAAATTTAGAAACAGAGAAAATAGATAATGGAGAAAATAAAATATAGAGAGAATTTAAAAAAAAAAAAAAACATTGTACCATATCCAACAATACCGTGGTAATTTTCTATTTCGAGTTACAGAAATGTTAATGTACTATGGATAAATAGAACATTCGATTGTAACATTGAATACAGTCTAATATGGGTGAAGGCAAACTGCAACTCTCCAAAACCCTAACAGATGCAGGAAGAAGACGATCCAGGAAGACAATACAGCCACATCTTCTACTCTTGTTCAGTCTAAACACCCCATTGCATCAGTGTATATTTTTTTCTTTTTCTTTTTCTTTTTTATTTGCTAAAGGGTGCACCAAGGGATGTCAGCCCAGGCAGTGCCTCCCCGCTCCTGCTCAAAGACCTTGTTAAGTTTTCCAACAAGCTCAGATCAAGCTCAAAAAACTAAGAGAGAATTCACGCAATATCAACGGTTTATGGAACAAAATAAGAAGTTAATATTGACAGTAAACAGAGAACTGTAAGGCATACAACTAGAATAATACCATCAATGGTTTATGAACTAAAATAGGAAGCTACAGAGAACCCAGCCAACATAACAACACCCATGGTCAGAAATAAAACATGGGGAGTAGATTTCACACCTAAACAGAAAACACAGCCTATATAACAACACCCATGGTCAGGTATTAAAATGGGGAGTGGATTTTCGAAGATGGAAGAAAGGGCTTCGAAGATTACCTCTCTCGGTCTAGGCCGAGAGCTACAACTCGCCCAGCTGAGACGCACGGCGAGGACGCAGCGTTCGATCGTCTTCTCTGGTGATGCTCCGTCGGACGTCGAGGTCACGGTCTCCGAGAACTTAGAGAAAAGGTTCTCGTGACTCCTCAGAAAAATGGCCCTTTTTTTGGTCCCTCTCTATTGGATTTTTGGTCGGCGTTCCCCGTGAGGTGTGCGCGTGTGAACTGATGAGTGTTGTGGGGGAAGATTGAGGAAGATAGGATACTTGAGGCTTTTTTTTTTTTTTTTAAATAAGGTTATGGACGTTGAGTTAAATAATTTTTTAAAAATTTTTAAATTAATGTAAATACAAATAAATTTAAAAATGATTTAACAAAGAACAAAAGTTAGTAAATATATATATATATATATATTTATTTATAACTATAAATTTTAAGAATACTTAGATAAAATTGACAAGAATAAAATCTCACTTAGAAATATAATCTCATTCCTATTTCTAAAATACTTTTAAAATTGTCACCCAATTTTTTCCAAAAAAAGAAATTTTTAAGTAGGATTTTTTTTTTTTGAGAATCCTCAAATTTTAGAGAAATTTTGTTAGCCCACGCTATGAGAGTTGGGTAGGATTTGTTTTTTGCCAACATCGGTAGAAATTCCAATCCAATTAAGTGAATACATATACACCTTAATTTTAATCCATTTTTATGTTTGGTAGGCAAATTAGCTAATTAGTCACTTAAAAATGACTCTTTTTTTTGTACATGAGGAAAGGTTGTTGACATCATCACCATCCTCATCATCATCTTCTTAGTGACTTAGTTAATATCAAATTGGAATAAAAAATAAATTAGAAATTTTTTTTTAGGGTGGAAGAGAGAGAAAAAGAATGTTTCAAAGGAAAGAATTTGATAATTTTGAAGACAATGTTGAAATTTGCTTTTCTTTTATGGTTTTGATAAAGATAAGGAGTTTCATGGATGGTAATGGATGATGAAGAAAGAACCCACAAGAAGATAAGAGTAAAGATAAAGGCAAAAATGAATATTGAATTGTTTCCTCAAGCTTTTCTTACTTATTAATAATCATGACAATTACACAAAATCTTATCACAATGTTACACGTATACAATTGAACACAGCTAATGGAAAGAATAGAAGAATCAAGAATATTACCTATACAGTCCTAATATAAAAAGATAAATTGGACCTTGTGACTATT
The DNA here is from genome assembly GCA_032878935.1 of Erythrophleum fordii. Classification (NCBI taxonomy): domain Eukaryota; kingdom Viridiplantae; phylum Streptophyta; class Magnoliopsida; order Fabales; family Fabaceae; genus Erythrophleum; species Erythrophleum fordii. The sequence goes on along the minus strand of JAVQMF010000058.1, from coordinate 27,683,723 downwards.
AGGCTTGGACTAATAATCAATTAACTTATCTAATAGGCCCCTTCAAATGAGAGGGTGACACTGTCAGTCTGAGTTTGTCTTTGAGAAGTATAAAACGTGAATAACTCAAAAATTTTGTTAAGCAATCTGCTAATTGATCATCAGAGGGAACATATTGAATACTGAGACTTTTAGATAAAACTTTATCTCTAACAAAATGAGCATCTATCTCGATATGCTTTGTATTAGCATGCATCGTTGGATTAGTTGTAAGAGAAGCAGCGCTCATGTTGTCACACCAAATAACAAAGGGTGAGCGAATGGAAACATGTAACTCAGTAAGTAATGAAGTTATCCAAGTGAGTTCAGTTGCTGTGTTAGCAAGAGAATAGTATTTTGACTCCGTACTTGATCTAGCAACAACATTTTGTTTCTCAAAAGACTAGGAAACCAATGTATCCCTAAAGAAAACAAGAAAACCTCTTGTGGATTTTCTATCATCTAGGCAAGATGCCCAATCAGCATCAGAATAGGCTACTAAGTCCAGAAAACGAGATGCTTCTATATGTAAACCAAAATACATTATGCCTTTTAGGTATCTCAACAACCTCTTAGTAGTCTGCCAATGAGTTATTGTGGGAGAAGCTAAAAATTGACTTAACTTATTGACACAAAAGGCTACATCTGGTCTTGTATTAGACAAGTATTGTAAAGCACCAACTATTCGTCTATATAAAGAAAGACCTTTAAATAATTCTCCATCATTAGCAAATAAAGTTTTGCCTGCAATTATAGGAGTTTTACATGTAGTAGCTGATAACATGTCAAATTTTCTCAACAGGTCTATAATATATTTAGTTTAAGTCACAAAGAAACTAGTATCTTCTCTTAAAATCTCAAGGCCAAGAAAATAATGCAAGTCTCTTAAGTCTTTTAGTGAATAAAGACTATGTAATTTTTCAATAAATTTTGATAAGCTATTAGACTTATTCCCAGTAACCAAAATATCGTCTACATAGATTAGAATTAGAAGAACCTGAGTGGAGTCTTGATAAATAAATAAGGAATTATTACACCTGCTGTTGTGAAATCCCCATAAGAGTAATGTATTCTTCAGCCGTTCAAACCAAGCTCATGGCACTTGTTTTAAACTGTAAAGTGTCTTTGACAATTTGCAAACATAATGTGGATGAATAGGATCTTCAAAGCCCTTTGATTGAGTCATAAATAGTTTCATGAAGGATGCCATTTAAAAAGGCATTGTTAACATCCAACTATCAAACTTGCCACTTAAATGATGTTGCCAAAGTAAGAATGATTCTAATTGTTGAACTCTTAATCATAGGACTAAAGGTATCTCCAAAGTCAATTCTAGGTTCTTGATGATATCCTTTCACTACTAATCTGGCCTTATATTGTTGTATCGTACCATCTAGATTAAGTTTCATTTTAAAAACCTACTTGCAGCCAACCACATTCTAACTGGTTGTAGGTGGCATAAGTTTTCAAGTCTGATTTTGTTGTAGAGCTTGAAATTCAGACTCTATAGCTTTTCTCCAATGAGGGATCGTCAAGGCTTCCTTTACAGATTTTGGTTCATTACAGATTTTGGTTCATTCATTAAAGGTTCATGAACAACACCAATAAATAGAGTTTTAGACTTCACAATGCCACTTTTACTCCTAGTAACCATAGGATGGACGTTACTAACTGGAGCTAAAACTTGTTTTGGTTCACAAGTTCGTACTACATCATTACTCAAAGATTGACTTTGTTCCATAAGTATACAATCTGACCATAATGAAAGTGAATCATCAAAAGAGACTGGGTTATCTGATTCTTGAGAAGAAGGGATGGTTGGATTCTCCTCTGTGTCAATAAAGATTTTAATTTCTTCATCTTGTGGTAGTGACTTAGCTAAAGTGTGGTGTTTGCTGTTTAAGATAGCATCTTCTTTTTCATTCAGGCACTCAAGAACATTTACATTAGACTGTGTTGCAAGCATATACACCTCACTAGAACTTGTATCACCAAACCATGGAGACAGATTACTGGTGTAATCAATAATATGATGATCATCATTCTTAGAGGAGTTAAGAAAACCACCTTTAAAGAGAAATTTAGTATTATTAAAAATAACATGTCGAGAGATAATAATTTTCCCATATGAGGTTAAGTACTTGTAGCCTTTATGTGCTGTACTATAACTAAGAAAAACACATTTCTGACTGTGGAATTGAAGCTTGTGCTTGTTATAAGGCTTCATGCAAGGGAAACATGAGCACCTAAAGGTATGCATGGCATTATAGTCAGGTAATCACTTAAACAGGACTTCAAAAGGGAGAGCATGATGCAGAACTGGTGTTGGTAAAGTACTAATTACATGCACAATAGTAGCAAATGCATCCCACCAGTAGAAAATAGGCATATGTGCTTGTGCTAACAGACTTAGCCCCATTTCAACAACACGTCGATGCTTACGTTCAACTCTACCATTTTGTGTATAGGTATAAGGACAAGGATGGCATAATGAAATTCCAGAATTAGCCAAAAATTTTGCAAAAGGACAATACTTTCCTCCCCAATCACATTGTAACATCTTAATCTTAGCATCTAGTAAGTTTTCAACAAGTTTCTTAAACTGTATGAATGCTTCAAGTGCCTCATTTTTACTTTTAAGAGGATACAACCATGTGAATCTACTATAATCATCCACAAAGCTAATATAATAGCGAAAACCAGAGTAAGTAACAATAGGTGCTGAACCCCAGAGATCTGTGTGAATCAATTCAAATGGCTTACTAGCATGAGAAAGAGAGTTGTTAAAGGGAAGAAGATGAGACTTGCCAAATTGGCAGGCATCACAAAAATTAAGTGTCTTTTTATTATCAAACTTGACATTACAATTTTGTAAAATTCTTTTACTAGAATGCCCCAGTTTCCTATGCCAAGTATTTAAAGTAGAGATAAAAACTGTTGACTGAGAATGAAGCAGGATATAAGGGCTCTTATCCAATTTGTATAGTCCATTAATTTCTGTTCCTTGCAGCAAAATCTTTCTCGTGACCTTGTCCTTGACATAACAACCATGAGAGTAAAACTCAATCAGTACTTTATTTTCCTTGGTTAATTTAGAAACACTAACACGATTTTTCTTGATTTCAGGAATAACCAAAACATTACCCAACACTAGTTTTGTATAATCACAAGGTATAACACCAGTAACTGATTTTTGAATACTCAATTTCTCACCATTACCAACTGTAATTTTTGGATTACCTGAGTTGCCCACGGTAAGTCATTCTCAATACCAGTTCTTCCCATGTTAGTCACATGGTTTGTTGCTGCACTGTCAGCATACCAACTTGAGTCACAAACAGTCTTTGGGGTCATGAGATACACTGACCGATCATCATTTTTCTGATAGTTGTAAGGTCCCATGTCGGCACGATCAAAGCGATAATAGCAATTTGTTTCTATGTGGCCCTGCTTGTTACAAACTTGGCAGGTAGGTTTATTCGACCGTGATGATCGACCTTTGCCCCTACCTCCTCGACGTCCACTACTACGCTAGGGTGAATAATTTTGATTAACAAAATTTGAAGCAGAGTCAGTTTTAAAAGAAATATTTGCAAAAGCATTAGTCATTGTACCAATTGAACTACTATGAAATTGTTAGAGTCGACTCTCATGAGTCAACAGGTAAGTTTGAAGTTCAATCCAAGTTAAATCTTCATGATCTGCAAGATGCACTATTATAGGGGAATAGTCACTGTCAAGTCCCGCCAATGTCAGTTGCACAAGATCTGTTGTAGAAATCAGGCTTCCAGCTAATGTGAGATTATCAGCAATTCCTTTAACTTTATTTAGGTACTCCTGCATCTTCATTGTTCCCTTCTTCGTGCGCTACAACTCACCCTTCAGGAAATTAACTTGAGAACACTTGTAAGCACCAAGGAGATCTTGGATATCGGCCAGAGTTGAGCCATTGTAGTGCAGTGCAATAGCTGTGCTCCAACTTCAGTGGTCATGTTTCCTCTAAGTCATCCAATGATAGTCTGATCGGTGGCTACCCAATCCTCAAATTTGGGATTAATCTTCAATGTGTCTCCATCTACAACATACTCCACGGGGCAAGGTGTAGTTCCCAAGATGTGCCTATCCAATCGATGTCCTCTTAAGATTGGTAGGACAATCGAGTGCCAGAGTAAGAAATTGGTTCTGTCTAATTTCACTGAGTTAGCCTGATTCAGACTATTAAGTGGAAGGACAGATTTGTTATTGGGGGCTACAATCGGAACAGTAGGTGTGGTAAGAGATGCTGGTAGTACTAGGATTGAAGGAGAAGATGAGAAGGAAGCTCCATCTTGAGTACTCATAGCTGCGCTCTGATACCAAGTAAAGATAAAGGCAAAAATGAATATTGAATTGTTTCCTCAAGCTTTCCTTACTTAGCCCGAGAGGTCATCAACATTATTAATAATCATGACAGTTACATAAAATCTTATCACAATGTTACACGTATACAATTGAATATAGCTAATGGAAAGAATAGAAGAATCAGGAACATTGCCTATATAGTTCTAGTATAAAAAGATAAACTAGACCTTGTGACTATTGGGCTTGAGCTAATAATCAATTAACTTCTCTAACAATAATGATTTAAGAAGAGTTCTTTGAAAAACTAAGATTAACAATGTGAATATAATTCTCCTTACCATCATGAGGTTACTATTAATAGCCTTCCCTTTGTGCTTCTGCCAATAAATAAGAGGCTGCTAAAGCTACCACAGTAGATGAATCTTATTCATACATTAATGTTGTCGTGGAGTTAAAAGAGAAAAATTGATGATATGGGAGGTTATGGCATCAAAATGACGATAGATAAGAAACTTTTCAATTGTTAAGTGAGCTCAAACCATGATTGTTTCTCAATCCCAAAGAACAAGATTCCAAAGGAAGCCATGAACTTTCTTAAAAAAGAAGAGGCAAAGTTGTTTAAAAAACATGCAAGGTATAATAAGTTTGCAAGTATTCCTGTGTTAGTGTTGGATCTAAGTCTTTGAGAGTTTAACTTATTTTTGAAGAAGTGGCTAATGTCAAAATGCTCAATTTATAATATGATTCAAACTATGACATATTAAAAAATTTTATTTCATTGGGGTCCTTATTAACTTAAGAATTGAGTATAATTGGGTAGATTATAAGATAAAATAAAGTAAACCACTTTGGGAAGAGAAGGAGTGGTATAATGAGTTGTGGAAAATCTAAAAGTTTTAAATTTTTTTAAAAAGTGGATGGGAGTGTCATAAAGGCTATATTAAATCATTTTGATCTTATAGTGGGGTCAAAATCTAATTTTAACCAAGATATATTAAAATAATCCAAACAACTCATCTTTTTCTCTCCACTTTTTCTTCCCTGATGCATTGAAGCTCAACTATAGGTCTCTCTCCATTTCTCCTATCTTTTCCATTCTTCCTCCTCTCAAACCTCTTCATTCTCTTTGTTCTTTTTCTCCTCCCTTCCTTTTTGTTCACCTGCACTCTAGCTGCCTTGTATGCCATGAAACTAGCCCTTGACTAGTTGTAATGTGTGCCCTGTTCTCCATCATGGTAACAACGTGAAAGTGGCGTTTGGATTGGGTTTTAAGCTTTAAGTGAGTTGTTTCCCTCCCACTTTATTCCTCCATTAATTTCTTGGTAAGAATCATCTCCTTTCCTTATTCTTTTGCTACTAAAGTTCAGATTGTGCTTCAAGGTAATTAAATCTTTGAAAGTGTTCTAACTTTTTCTGTGGCTATGTAGGGAAAAGTTTAAGTTAAAGGTCTTCTTCTTGTTTTTAACTCCTTAAGTTGTAGGAAAGTGTTCTAACTTCTTCTTGTGGCTATGTAGAGAAAAGTTTAAGTTGAAGATCTTCTTCTTGAGATTGTGAATTAAAGTGTTAAATAAAATTAGAAATTTTCGTAGCCTCATATGTTGGCTTTAGGTTTAGGTTTAAGTTAAAGGATGACAAACTGCTTGAATAAATTTTTTAAGATGGAATTTTAATTGTGTAACTTCTTGAATGGTAAGAAAAATTTGAGAACTAAAGGGAATTTAATTAACATTGTAATTTAGAAGGTTAAATGGTATAGCTAAAGACGTAGGAACCATTATATTAATTAAGACCTAAATATTGGGTCTAAGTGGGAATATCTGCTGGTAGAATATAAAGTTATATTTTTAAAAGAGATAATAATAAATAAGAGTAACTTGACCTTAATGTAATTTAATATATATTATTTAGTGACATAAATTGTTTCTATATATTTTAGGACATTCTAAAGACAATCCTCGATTAAGTTCCTAGTTAGTTTAAGATCCAAAGGAATTTCAAATGTCACCTTTTACTTTGAGTAAATAATACTTGCTATGAGGATTTATACTACTTGTTAAATTGTAAGTTAATGGATTTCTAAATTGGATTTTGTTACATTATGTCTGAAAAAGAATTACAAATTATTGTTCTTGAAATATCTTAGTAGTTGATTTGTTAGTTAAAAATACTTAGTAATTAATTATTTTATTATGTAATCCATCTTTTGTTAATATGTGGTAGTGTTAAACCTATAATACATCTAATAACCCTGCAACTAACAATAGTAGTTGTTAGCTCGGGTGCACTTTGATCTGAATCCCAATTAGGAGGCTTATTGCTAACCCCATATGTTGGTCATCACATGTGAATATGTTTGAAATGTTAGGCATAAGATACCCCTCTATATAATTACCTCCTTAAGTGATTGTTTGCACCTGTTTGAATTGGTTTTGTTTGGATGCATCAATTGTATCTTTATGAATGATTTTATAAAGGTTGGTTTATGGGCATTATTGAGTTATTTGTTATAAATGATGAATAATATATTTAATAGATACCATGTTATTATTTTTGTTTTTAGTATAAATTTCAAGTCTGAAGGTAGGTATTTATGCATAGCATGTGTTTCTATCATAGCTACTATTAGCTGCTTATTAAAACTCGAACTCACTAGCCTCAGCAGCACAAGAATGACCATTTTTAGTTGTGAAGCAGTATATGGTTTTTGCTAGGGTCTTCTTTTATGAAATACTATTGGATTTCTATTAGGTATATAATTTCATCTTAGTTATAGCTTCACTGATGCATAGGTAAGGTTTCCCCACCCTCCATTTATTATTGTTTAGTACTTCAGATTAAAAGCAGAGTTCTCTTGATTATTTTGATTGGTTGTTTGTAGAAAATTTGTATAGTCCTATGTCTAGGGAAGACTCTACTAAAATTTCTACAAAAAGTTAAATTAACTAGCATATAATTGATCCTTTTATATTATCATGTTAACCTTTTAACAAAGAAAAACATCCTTAAACTCCTAAAAAAATAATTTGTTTTACTCTACCATTGTTTTTTCTATGTTTATGTTTCTAGTTAAGAGAAAACTTACGGATGCGAGTGCAACTCATGGACTATGCTAGTTATACCCATATAAGGGTGTAACACAAACATTGGAATAGCATTATGCAATTCAATGACCTTAAACACAATGACAAGGTGCAATTGTGGTCTTTCAAAAGATTTAATAATCAACTATGTTTTGTAGGAGCCAAACTTTAATAAGAAGATGCTATGCACTATAAATGTTGAATTCTTTTATTCTTTTTTGTTGTAGGCATTTAGTTACATGTGTTATTAAATCTTAATTTATTTCATAGATGAATTTTTTTAATATATTAATCTTTAGATCTATGAATCGAATGATACATAATTACTTTTTTAATTAAATATTGTTTCTCTTCTTAGTAAAACTTGAAAATTTGTATATTATCAAAATTAATTTCACTAGGATTTTAATTTTGATTGAGACATAAGTTGACAAAAAAAAATACTCGTACCATATAGCCAAAAAGAAAAAAAAAAGTCAATCATTAAATTTTTAGTTTTTCTAGAGACATAATTTTAATTTAGCTTTTTCTTGAATGTTCAAGATATATTTATTTATATTAAACACATATATATATATATAGGTATTTTATTCATTTACATATTTCATTTTTGTTTTTTATGTAATTAAGTTCTTAATTTCAGTTACTCCCCAATCTAATTTGCTATGACATTATATAAAATTTAAAATTCAATTTGAAATTAAGTCTAACAATGATTGACTCACTTAAATTTAAATATAACTACATTTTAATTATTTTTAAAAGAATTGGTTCTTTTTAAATATTTTTATTTTCTTTCGCAAATAAATATTTCTCAATTAATTAATTAAAAAATCTTTCCCCTAAGTGAGAGAAAAACCCTTTCCTTGGGGAGAGCTTTTCTATTGAGCGGTGCATCATTTGTGGCTAATTTAGATCTATGAATCCATTCATATGATCAATTTCAACTTGTAATTATATTTAGAGCTTTGGTACGTTTTATTACTTGGCTATATTTACTAGAGTGATCTTTACAATGGAGATAGAAACTAATACAAGGGGCAATGGAAAAGATAACTATGTGGGTTTGGATTGGAATGGGGTGGAAGAAGGTGAAAGAAGTGAGCTTACTGTTATTAGAAAACTTATGTCAAGTAAAGCTATCGACAAGTCCATGGCTAAATCTTTAATTCTAAGAAGTTGGAATCTAAAAAAAGGGATATCAATCAATGATGTAGGAGAAAATTAGTTCATCTGTAACTTCAAAGGTAAAGAGGATTTTCATAGAGTTTTAAAAGACTGCCTATAGATTATTATGAGTTCATTATTAATTCTAAAGTTGTGGACTCTATTGCTGTCATTACAAGAAATTGATATGAAGCATTGCTTATTTTGGGTTCAATTTCAAAAGCTTCTTAGGAACGGTTTGACGAAGAAAAACCTCATAAGGCTTGGCAATAAGGTGGAAAAGGTTGTTACCTGCAAAAAGCCTCAAATTAAAGGTAGTCTTATAATAAAGTTTTGCAAGAACAAAAGTGGAAGTTGATACTACAAGACCTTTGGTAAGTGGATTTTGAATTCCTAGACCTAGATTACCATAATTGTGGATTGATGTTAAGTATGAAAAACTACAGAACTATTGCTAAAAATTACAATAGATTAGGGTATGACTTAAAAAATCATAGTAAAGAAAAAGCAATGTCTCCTCAAGATCTAACAAGAATAAGGTTTGGAGCTAGACTTAGGGTGGCACCTGGAAGGGATGTTGCTATTGTTTACTTCTTAGAAGAAGCAAAAGGTTAAGGTGTAAAGGATGGCATAAAGGAGGTGGCATGTGAAAACTCTTCATTGAAGTAGAGCATGGACAAGGGTGGAGTGAATAGGTGTAATTCTTAAGGCAACAATGATAATAATGGTTTTGGGGAAAATATGGAAAATAATGATGTAGAGTAGAAGGTTGTTATCAGGGATAGTAATTATCATGATAATACAAACGTGATAAGAAAAAGAAGTTAAAATAGAAAATAATTTACATGAAGGGAAAGAGGAAAAAGAATTTTGGATCTTAAGATGATTCGACTTATATTAAGAATAAGGTAAGCAAAAGTAGGCCTTGGATAGAGAGCCTAAAAGTCAAAGTATGATGTATAAGGGAAATTTTTATTATTTTGTTGATCTACCTTTAATGAAGAGGATTTTACAAGTGGTAGAGAACTAGACATATTGTCCTATCATCCTTATGAAACTAAACTTGATAAAAGCCTAAAGAGGCTCAGCTTGAAGAGAAATGCAAGTGATGAGCTGTAGTGTCCCATTTCAAAAAAAGAAGCTTAATGTGGGAGAAGAAACTCCAATTTGAGAATTGAAAAGAATAGAGGTGGCGTTTAACTTCTCAAGTAGCTTTAACTTAATAAAAAAAGGAGACCTCCAAGGACGAGTTCGAAGAACAGAGAAAGGAGAAGCCCATTTGTTAAAAAAGGTAATAAGAATTTGTTAGGAAATGTTCCAATTAACATTAGTTTTGTTTCTGATTTTAAGAAAAATATGAATCTGGAAAAGAATTTGTTTTTTCCTTGTCTATGAATGATCTCTCTTCATCTATTAATGGCTGCTCTAAAGCTAGGCTTGGTGGCTAGCTTGAAAAAGCCTCCAGGGAGTCATAATTGCAATTTCATGGAACTATCAAGGTTCGAGGTGACATTGACAAGTAAAGCGCTGAAGTTCATTTACAGCAAATATAAAATATGCTACAATTTCTTTTCTAGACTTATGTGTATATAATTAACATTATATGGCTACAATTTTTCTTAAATAGAAAATAGGTCACCCTTTGGCCGAATCTTGGAGAAACTTATCTTTTGTGATTAGTAGTTAATTTTTATCAATCAACATAATTTTTAATTAATGCCTTTATCTTCCCAAAATTATAGACCAAGCAAGAAGAGCAATGATCATTCATCTTTTGATATGGTAGTTCAATGTTGTTTATCATATACACATATTTTACTTTACCAAGTGCGTCATTTATGCTATACAGAGGAAATGCATTAGTAATAGAATGTACACATTAAACTTTCATGCTAAGAGATATCACATACTTTAACTAACTTAAGATGTATATGACAACTTTTGATGGACTATGTTCTATGCTTGATAATATAGGGGGATTAAAACCTACCACAATATGCTAATAGATAAGCAAGTAGCAATATACTAACACATTCTTGCTCATCATGTCAAGAATAGAGTTATCTAATTTGAATTTAAAATATCAGAGGAAACCATAAGTAGATAGTTCAAAATGATTTTGAATGTTATGATGTGTTTACAAAGGGAGTTATTCAAAACATCATAGCTTGTTCTCAAGGATTCAATAGATGAAAGATGGAAATGGTTTAAGCTAAATAAGTAATATGATTACTTTAGTATAAAATTTTATATTTTTATAAGACTAATCTTTTATGGCCTCTTTGGTTAGAACTATTTAGGAGTTTTAAATGGAACACACATCAAGATAAAAGTGCATCTTGAAGACAAATCTAGGTATCATAACAAAAAAAGGAAAATAACCACGAATGCCCTAAGGGCTTGCTCTGCATATGAACAATTTATTTACAAGATGCTATTAGCATGAAGAATGGATTGGAATTATATAATATATATAATATATATATATATAATATATATATATTTTATATATATATATATATATATTATATTTATATTATATATATATATATATATATATATATATATATATATATATATATACCACCTAAATGATTAGAGAGATGATCGCCAACCCATTACCCCATATAAGTGCTTCAATATGAAACACTCATATGCATGTAATGTAATTAAGCATGTCTTGGAATGTTGAAATTATAATAGACAATTCTTAAGAGTATGGCCTTTTACCTAACAAGAACAAATAATCATGTCATTATTTTGTTGCATAAACTTGCAGGGCAAGAAAAATGTCGTAGATCCATTGAAAGTTGATTTAGGTGACATGGAAGCTATTACTCCCACTTTGGACAATGATCTTATATTGATTATAAAGCCAATTGATACTTGGAGTAATTAATGAGACAATTTAGTAAACCAAATGTTCCAAGAATTTAGGGCGCACATAGCTTCTAGAAGGATTTTAGTTATGTGTTCCTATTTGTATTTTGACATTTGTGTATATATGATGTAACATAACTTTTGTCATGACCTAATTTTTTAGGCATGAATGGCGTATAGGTTAAACCAATCTAGTGATTAACTTAGACAAGTAAGCCTCACAAATCTGAACTTAATTATAATACCACAGATTCAAATCAATACATATAACCTACATGTTTTGAAAGTATGCATGTGTATCATATAATTCATTTCGGGGTTGTTAGGAATCTGACAGTACCTCCCCTAAAAGTTGGACATTCCAACTTGCATAGTAGTTTAATCCAGCACCAATACTAACAATATCAAGTTAGATTCAATAGAATACTTTGTTAGGAAATTATAAAATAGTATATGCACATGTTCAAAATAGCCATAACAGGCCCTACAAAAGGTGCGACACCTATTGTCCCCAAAGTTCTCTCACACCTGTATGTCACTACATCATAAAATCTAACACCAACTGCATTAGATTAAGCACATACTCAATGTGTCTGGTAGTATGTAAGCTTCCAAATCACCTCACTTTCATACCTGCTAGTATATAAAAAACAATAAAAGAAAGGAATAAACCTATTGTTGGTTTAGTGAGCATATAAATAATAAAGTGTGTAGAGGGGAAATGAACACATGTTTAAGTTTTTAGAAATCGAGTACTTAATAAATAATTTAAACAATATTATATTTTATAGTTGAAATGAAAGACAATTATTTAATAAATAAGAAATTCTTGGATAAAAAATAAATTTTCTAAATATTAAAAAGGTATCATAGAAAGGAACCAAATCACCAATTGACTTCGCATTATCAAACTACAATATCATATCTCTTATCATTACATTGAATAAATCACATTCCAGTGCTTTCACAATACACATCAAGCATCTCAAATTGTTACACCGAATATATCACATTGCATTGATATCACAAAATCACAACTCATTTTGGGTGCACCTAAGTCGTTATCTCTATTAACAATTACGAGTCCTAACCAAATCTCTATCCATTATTTTATTTTAAAAAATAAAAATAAATAATAACATTAAATAAAATAGTATTGTAGATAACTCAAAGTAAAACAATGAATTAACATAAAACATGGAATAACAAAATAAACATAAAACATTTTACTTGCAATATATGTATATATACATCATTACTTTCACTTTACCAATTCCTTTCTTTGCATTCCACAAGTATATATTTTTGCCATATTTCAATTGTCCATTTTCCTATTAATTTATTTATTATTTCTCTATATAAATATGTATATGCACCTATATTTGTGTCACAACATTTGATTTGAAGTTTTGAAAACACAGATTTTATTTCCCCCAAGATGTTATGCATATAAATCATAAAATGAAGTTTGGGATAAGAAAATATAACATGAAATAAAGCGAAAGTATCATTTTAACTACTCAACTTGCATCTATAATTATTTATGTAGTCTAAAACATAAACCCCTAAATTTTTGCATACTTTACTATCTCAAATGCAAAACTTGAATTTAAAATTTTCAATCCAACCTTTTATAAATTCAAATTAGATTTAGAACTTATTTAATAGAGCTTGAAGGAAGAAGATGAAAGTGTTAATTTGATCCTTTAAAGATTCAAGAATGAAAGCCCAAAATTTATAGGTTCACTCATGGCATAATGAAGAGAGAAAAATTGCATGAACAATCATGCTTTAACAAGGATGGAAGAAGAGGAAAAAATGAAGAGGAGAAGGTGAAGAAAGAAGGTGAAATTTACCTTCATAAAACCTTCATGAAATATAGCCAAACAAAGAAAAGAATGAAAAGAATGATGATGTATAAATAGTAACGGCACACTAGACTTTTAACGATGAAATCCCACTAAAAAAAAGAAGGTAGATGATAGATATGGCAGGAAGATAATGAAACCTACAGTTAAGCAACTCTTGTATTAGAGCACCTGAATGAAATGAGGATGCAGAGCTTCATGGAAATATATGGGAAAGAATGAAGTTTCAAGGATGTAGTGAAATGAGGCATGCAAAATGAGGAAAAGGTGAAGAAAATAAAGAGAGAAAGAATTAGTAGAGGATTATTATATTCTTTGGCTTAAATTGCACTATGGCAAGAGCTAAAATTGTTCTCTTACCTTAGGTAATTTTGATGTACTTCAATTAAATCTTTAACATATTTTAAAAAGTCTTTAGAAAAATTTATAAGATTCATAATTAATCTAAAAATTATTTAATCATTATTTAATAACCCTTAATAATTCAATTTATATTAATAAGTATTATTTTTATTTTTACCCTTAGATTACTAACTATTTGGCACCCAATTGGAAAGTTTTTGTTTTTAAGGTATTACAACTTTGGCATTTAAATGTCAATTTCACATTATCTTTGCATTTGCATTTTACAATTAGCTTGTACATGTCTTTTTTATTAGCTTTTCATAATGGAAGAACAAAGCCAATCTAGTACTCCAAGTGCTACCTAAATTACTAAGCATGTGTGGACATTTGAGGAAGATAGTTTGCTAGTTCAATGCTTATTTGACTTTAAAACAAGTAGCAAATATGTTGCTAATAATAGTTTTAGGAGTGGGTATTTGCAAGCCTTTAAATGTATGTCAAAGTAAAAATTGCCTAGATGCAACCTCAAAGCATATCCACATATGCAATCCTAGTTAAAAGCCTTAAAATCAATTTGGCAAACTGTGCATGATATGATATATGGTGCAAATACAAGTGGATTTAGGTAGGATAGCCAAACCAAGTGTGTAGTTGCAAACAAAGATGTATGGAAAGCCTATGTGAAGGTAAAATTTTATCTAGCTACCTATGTTTATCTTATTTCTATACATTTTGTGTTTCATTAACTCATTTTCTTTTCCTTTTACATAGTCCCATAAGAAGGCTGCATCTTTAAGAAATTTCCATATTTTGATGAACTTTCCATCATCTTTGGGAAAGACCATGCTACTGAGAGGGATGTGCAATCTGCTTTTGATATGGTGAATGATATGGATACTGGCAATATAAGTGCTATAGAGGAAGTTGATCTAGATGAGACAAAGGACCTCAATGCTAATAATATGTTTATATCTTCTTTTAAAATGCCTTTAAATAATGTACCTGAAGGAAGTGCATCCTTATGGAAAAGGAAAAGAAGCACTTAGATGACAAGTATATGGACATGTTGAAGGAGGTTGCCATCAAAATGCAAGGTGGCCTTCAATCTACCACTTAAACATTGGCTACTCAAGTTGGGTAGCCAATAAGTGAGGAAGAGATGAAGAACAAAATATGCCAACTTTGCTGATTTGCAATTGGTTGAAGTCCTAACCAAAGATGAGATTGATGCTGTTTTAAGTAAGCTTTGCAATGATCAATCATTGATGCTTTTGTTCCATACAATACCACATTATCATAAGGCATCTTAGGTTCATCATAACTGTATATAGGCATATTTTGGGTAACATTGAATGCTTTTTGGGGCTTGTGTGTTAATTAGAAATCTCTAACTTTTGTTTAAGTCAAGTATACTGTCCTTTTATATATGATACAAGTATTTTAATGGGATAAAGTTGGTATTTTATTATTGTCTTTCTATGCAAGACACTTGTGGATATGTATAAAAGTATTTTAAATGACAATATGAAGATGTACATATTTGTATGTTGATACTTCAAAGTTTGGTTAAAGTATCTACCTACCTTTAAAGTTTGGATACCTATGAGATTGTAAATATGAAAGTATGCTTCAAACTTTGAATATCTATACAAGACATTTGTAATGGAGTGAAGGTGTTTTGTTGATTACTATAATATTTATAGATAGGAGCTAACGCTTAGAATATAAAAGTGTCATAGGATAAGAACTTTTACCATTAGAACATTAGTTTATTCATTGATTTTATTATTATTATTATTATTATTATTATTATTATTATTATATATGTTTTCCTTAGTTCTCCAATTTCTTTCTTTCTCATAGTTATAATAGACTAATAGATTATCAATCACTATGTCACATTTTATCTAAAATGCACTAAATTACAAACTTACATTGGAAACACAATCTGTATTGCAATTTAGGTGAATTATTTAAGTTGAATTATGGTTCTTGGAGTATTGTTATAAGTGAATCAGTAGTATGACTTTTTTTAGGGTGACAAGACTAAATTTATCAAATATTTTTTAAAAAATATAAAAAGGGAAATTTTTTTTTGGCATAAATTAGTATTATATTACCAATTAAAATAATTTAAAAATTTTTGCTATAGTGTGGCATATATGATGGAGCAACGAAAATTTGAACATTTCCATTATATTTTAAATACACCTTGAAGAAACATAACATGCCTACAGTAAGCCTTCAAAGAATTATACTTCTTTCAAAAAATTAATACTTGTTGAGCAAAATTATATTTATTACTAGAAAAATTTTTTTTTTACATTATTCAACATATACATATACATGTTTATAACTTATTTTGACTATAGCATATGTTCTTCACTTGACAAAAACTTTATATATATATATATATATATATATTATTCATTAAACACTAATCCAATCTTTTTTTTTTAAATAGTTAGACACCCCAAGCAAGTTGATGTAGAACTGATAGAATATACTTGATTGAATCACATCATGCTTGATTGAAAATGCTATGACAACTAGTAAGTGAATTTGACATAAACAATATTTGATAAGTTTCCATTGAATTAGTTTCATGAACTTTTCATCAACAGCACATTAACTTTAAAAGAACTCTTTCACAATTTTTAAAATAAAAAAAAAATAAATTAATAGAATGTTCATGGTAACAAGACATAACAGAGGTTAGGCTAAGAGCAAAGAAAGGCATAAGATGAACTCCACAAATTGGTCAATTACAAAGTGATCATAATCTTGGACTGTGTATTTGATTACAAATAATACTTATTGGACCATTAATTTGGCATAAGATGTATAGAAACTTGTACATAAAAAAGTACTTGTTTATAGGTTTACACATTAAGAATTAATCTGTCAACTTTCCAAACATTGCAACTTGTCATAGTATGGGAATTGTTTGTTCTTCAAGTATGCTATATTCTAATTTACTTATAAAAAGAAAACAAAGTGTACATATTAGGTATATATTACATTACAAATGCAAAAAAGTCAAACAAATTACAAGGTAGTATAGCAAGGGGAAAAAAATTACCTCCTAGATTTAATCAATTACTTTAAACATGCATTTCATTATTCTATTTGAAGGCTATGTTGTTTAAAGCATCTTGAATGTATCTGAGGTCCTTTCTCTTTCTTTTAATCCTATTCATAATATCTCTCTCATCTCTTTCAGAGTGTATCAAGTTTCTAACATTTTCATATGTGTCAAAATGCACATCACCTAAAAGCCTTTTTCCTCTTTCACCTCCAATTGTTAAACAACAAAATTTCTCTTCTGCACAAAATAAAGAGACAAAGAATTTCAAGAAAAGTTTTGTTTTTCTTCTTGAAAATATAATAACAATTTCACATAGAGAAGGTGACCAACTTCATTAATCCATATTCCATAACATTATCCAAAACTACCACTTCTAGTCCCAATCATCAAAGATCTCTTATACTCACACATCCTTTATTCCAATCTATTTTTTAAGTGTATCGTTATAATTATGATCAAAGGGTGAATGAAAATTACACAATACAACTATGAGAAAAATCAATTACAGAAGAAGGAATGGTAGGTGGTTCAGATAGCCATGAGAACATTCATAAGCTTTTCAACACAAACAAGAAAGATGAAGGGAGAAAGTGCTTACCTGAGCCAAACAATTGAACTAAGAGATCATGGAAGATGAGGAAATTGTATCGTAATCAAATCCCCTTGTCTTGAATCAAGGACCTATCACTGAGATTGAACATTGCAAGTGATAGTTGTAAAATGGATGACTGGCTTCTAGGATGATAATGGAGGATGCTTAACATAACTCTTAAGAATAGAGGATCTTGTCTAGGTTAAAATTGTGATAGCTGATGATAAAGAGCAAAGAATTTATTGGTTTTTATGGGTGTGTAAGATATAAGAGTTTTCTTTTTAGTTATTGCACAAAAATAAAATATTTTATTTTTTTTCATTGGAGGGCATTATGGTCTTTTACATCTCATTCATTTTTATTTCTGCATTAAATAATAAAATGTAATTGTATTTTCATTCATTTTCATGTCATATCAAACATAAATATGAGTTATAAGATTGTATTCCATCAAAACTCATTCCCAATCTCATTCTCATTTTTATTCCCATAAAGAATATTCCCCATACCAAAGGGGCCTTAATGATGAAAGGGAAGAGTTCCTTTACTATTGTTTAAAAATTACAATAACATGGATGGAATAAAATGACTTATAATTTTTTTTTCCAATATTACCCATATGAAAGAACTACAAGCCATTGTTTAGGAGTTTTAATGGGAGTGTATTTGTAGTTTTCCATATAAGTGCAAGTCATTCCATTATTTACTCCTCAATTTGGAAGGGCACAAAAATTGGAATTTTGGATGGTAATGATGAGTCTTGGAGGCCATCTATTGCCATTGTATTCCATCTTTAAAAAAAGTCATAAACAATGACCTAATTCACTTTAACAATTCCATTCTATTCTATCTTTTATTATCCATCCAAACACTGCTTATAAAACACATAAAGAAGGGCAACAACCATATTATGTCTAGGTTGCTTTCACTTTCATATTTAAGTTTAGTTCAATTGTGTCAAGTTACTTCTTCCTTACACCATTATGTTTTACATTTATTAAGTCCAACTCAATCCACTCATGTCAAGGGTAATTAAGTCATCTCATTTCTTTAAATGTTGTCTTCCTTTTGCTGAACAAAATACATGTTCTTATCTTGTTTCTTAGACTAGAATTTCAAAAATTATATTTTTACTCTTCATACCTAAGAAACAAATAAAAATGGGACAATTATAAATACCTTGTTTTGTTGTGTCAATTTAAAAACAAGCCATGAAAATAAATTAAATAAATAAACAAATAAATGATCTAAATAATAGAAATAGGATAATATAATAGATGTTTTGTATGATCAACTTAACAAAAATCATAAAAAAAGAAAAATAAAATATATGCCCTATTTACTTAATTTCAAATAAAAAAATGACAATGACAATAACAAATAATCAAGGTATAAAATAATAAATAATAAATACTAAAGTAAGCAAAAATGCATAAAATAAAATGTCTAAAAAATAGTTTTGCATATATATATATATATCTAAAACAAACCAATAATACAAAACCAACAAAACAAAAGAGTAAACTAGACCCAAAGACTGGACTTAAATGAATTGGACTCAATTCATAAGATTAGCCCAATTAATCACTAAAATCTCAACCCAGATCCAAACATAAGTAGCCCTAAAATCCAGTTGGTAAAAGAAGGGGAAGCATCAAATTGTAAAACGCAGAATATCTTCTGCGTTTTGAATCAAATTTCCTCTGCTGACTTGTTTAATTAAATTAGTTTAATTGATATGCTACTAAACTTAATTTATTTAGTAAATGAGTTCATTTTTTTTTTTTTGGGCAGTAGTAAATGAGTTTCGTTTAATTGAAAATTTTTAACAAATAAAATTCGAATAACTCGCAGTCGCAAACACCTCTTACCTTGATTCTGTTTCAAATATTATTATTTTTTCAATCCCATGTTTAGTTCTCAACTCATTGTAAGGGAGGAGACTCTGTCACAATCAGAAATTCTTTAAATGAGGAGGGAGGACACAACAAACGAGGCCCACTGAGTTTGGGTTCTCTTTATCTTTTTAATTTTAATTGTTATTAATTTTCGATATAAATAAATATAAAATATACAAAATTTATCATCTAAATAAATATCACATATTTAAACAAAATTTATTACTCAAATCAATTTTTCAAATTATATATATATATATATATATATATATATTTTAAATTGATAGAAAATAAATTAAAAAAATAAAAAAGATTCAAAGTTGACAGATTTTTCTTTGTTTTTGAAAAAGAAAATAATATAATTAATATAAATAAAAATATTGTACAATATAGACTTGTATATTTTCGCCGTTACCTTCCAAAAACAGGCCTATTATTATATCATTATCTCTCTCTTGTGTAAGAGGTTTCTAGACATAAAGGAATATTAACTCTTCTTGCACGTCGACCAAACATGGCCTTAGGAATTGATGCTTCACGTGGAACAGAAAATGAAAGAGAGAAGGAGGGGGGAAAGTGAATAATGTGGTGGAAAACAAGCGTGGCCCCACAATTATCTGATTAAGAACTGATCAGAAAAGTAAATGGATAATATCATAAATATCTTTTTCTTTTTTTATAAATATAACAATAATAATGAGAGCGGATAACGTGGAACAAAATTTACGTACTTTCTGTTCCGACGCCTTTAACGCATCCCACGCAACAAAACTGCCCTACGAGCCTCAGCTTCTGCAACTCCTCCACGTGTCCCCATCCGTACACATTATAAACCCATGGGTCACTTTCCACGCACACATATTTATGTCCAATGGATTCTCCACACACCTTGGGTCCTCTTTGCAAGAACACATTTCGTTGCAGAAAGAAAGAATCTCTGGTCTGGTCGAGCCACAACGCAGAGTTACAGTTGTAATTTGTATTCTCTCACCTAGATGGACGGTATAGAAATTTTCACATAAGGAGGGAATAATATAAAAAATAAAAGTGAATATAAAATTTAAGTTTTTATTTTTGTTTATTTGAAAAATATCTTATCATCTGCTTATGTAAGAAGATTCCAATTCATTTGATCTCATAACGTTCACTAGCTTGGAAATTTGAACGCCATTATTTTTAAATTTATTTAAAAATCGATATTTTCATGCACTTCATCAAAGAAACTTGTGATTGATTATTGTTTTAGTTGCAAACGTATATTTCTTTTTCGTTTTAATAAATCTTGATATTTGGGCAAAGTTCTTACGCCTACTACTAGGGGTTAGAGGGTAAAAATTGATGGAGGATATATATTCTTTTAAAAAAATTACAACCAAATATTCATATTTTGTCAAATTTATAATAAAAATTTTTTAAAAAAATTAAAATTATTTTTAAAAATTATAATTACTGTCAGGTTTCAAAAAATTTCTTATTAAATTTTAAAAATTTATCATTAGGTATAAAAAAATGATAAATCCCTTAAATTTGATAATAAATCTGTTAAAATATGATATTATTTAATACCTTTAAAAATAATTTCGACTTCTAAGATTTTTCATTATAAAATTTTTAAGATATCGATCTTTACATATAATTTTTTTTTTATTTTTTATATCTAATTTAGTAATCAAATTTTATCCCAAGGAGAACACATTCATTTCCTTTACACAAATGCACAAATTGATAATAATTGTTGTATTTAATTTATATAAAATTTATTATTATTATTAGCTTTTTATTTTTTTTTATGTAGAGATATGAGAATTATTTTTTTTTATCATTCTTTTCTATTTTAATAATCATTTTATCCAACTAAATATAAAAATATAATAATATTTTCATTTGAAATATAATTATTTCACTCCATTCATATTTACATTACATTTTCGTTTTTATATCTAACAAATTTATATAGTAAACAAAATGTTACATTTGAGATCCTAGGATGAGATATCAGTACCTTAAAAAATAAAATTTGTAGAAAATATCCAACGCAGCAGATAGCATATTATATATACAAACATATCCAATTTAAAACACACTGCCTGAGAGATTCACTTAATAATTATGGAAATGTGTTTTTTATCTTAGTTATTTAAATTTAAATTTTAGAATTAACGCTCAACTCAATTTATTTTTCTAAACGTATTAAACTAATATGGGAGATGCCCTTAAAATCATCCTAAGATGGGACCTAGGCCTTATTAACGAGCAAATTTATCCCAGAATACACATAATTAAGTACAACTTATATATATATATATATATATATATATATATATATTAAAACCAATCCATACATAGAAGTTTATTATTTTGGATCCACCCTTATCTAATGTCTGTTGAGAAAAAAAATTTAAGTGTTTATTATGAGGGGACATGAACAGAATGGTTGGTGTGTGAAGTTTAATGTCTGTCGTGGGAGAGAATTGTAATTCTCATGTGTTAAATTGGTGTTATGTTTGGAACTTGGTCAGAGATAATATTATTAAAATTTGACAATTTCAAATTACATTAACTATGTTTTGAAACATTCTACTTTTGTTTTAATTTTATATAAATGAATTTTAATTTAAGAAAAAAATTATTTAATTTTAAATCTTGTCTTAAATAAATAAAATTGAATTCGAAAATTTGAAAATTCAAGGAGGACAGCACTAGGGTTTAAATTTGTTACACCTACATAACTACATGTCGACAAATTGACGAGCCTGATATTTTTCTGAGTCAAAACCTGAGTATTACGGCATACCAATATCCTACCCATAAATTTTCCCAAATTGATCTACATTGAACAAATAATTACGGCCGGCCATATATGATGAAGCCGGTGCTTCGTCATCATATGTTTCTATTATCATATAATATTTGTGAAAACGCATAAATGAAATTAACTTATTCCCTCGATGAACTCATAACACCAGTTTTGCAGTTATAATCATTAAGATAAATATGATGTCAAATATTTTATATTCCTAGAATTTTGTACTTCTTTTATAACAAAATAAAAATAAAAGTTCTATACCTTAATCTTATTTTGTATTATTAATCATTACTTCAATATATATATATATATATATATATTCTAATATCACCCTTGTTTGGCAATGCCACTAACCTAAACCTAGGGCATGGGAGTTATGGTTGAACTAGAACAGTGAAGTGGTTGTGCATGGTGTTTTAGATTGAGTTAGGTAACCAAAGGCCTAACCTTATGAGTGGCTGAGATAAATTACTTGACTCAGGTAAATTTAATTTCTCACTTACTAATTTGTCGATATTTTATTGCAGAAAAATAATATATACATATATATATATATATATATATATATATATAAGATTTATTTATTTTTTTGACTCATTCTCTTTTCTTCTATTTTTCTATTCGTATTAAGTTGGAGGAGACCTGGATTCAATTTTTTCACCGTCATATCTCCCCATATGTAGCTGGCCCTCCCTCGCAGACTCAGATTCATCTCTCTACCCTCGCGCGTGACCATCCATGATTGACTTCTTTTGTTCTTTAATTTCATCCTTGTCTTAGCACCAAATATAATTACAACAATTTCGTTGAAAGTATATCAGTATAACTTCTATTAAGATCTACTAATATCAAAGATATCAATAAAGAATAATTCGTATTTTTAGAGATCACATCCAAAACACGTTGGATATTACCTAATAAATAAGCGATAGCAAATTTTGCACACATAAATTTACTGTAAAACAATAGAATGCAATATATTTTCTACAAAACAATGTATTGCATTTCATTGCTTTATTTTTAATTTGGGTGTAATCGCATTTTCTCTTCTAATCTTTCAAATATAATTGCATCATAATTAATCAATAACATTGTGACAATTTCTCACCAGTCATTTTAAATGACAGTTAAAAAGTTAAATATTAAACTAAGAACATTCAAGTAACGCTTTAACTCATTGGCATGCGTTGTATGAAATTTATCACAATGTACGTGGATAAAATAAAGTGTATAATATATATCGTGTGTGTATGTGTGCGCGTAAAGTTAATATACTGTGTTTTATAAAGTAAATTGGAAAATGCAATTGGACCCAAATATTAGGGTTCAATTAGGTGTTAGGAAGTGGAGCTATTATAGAGTCATAAGATTATAACAGAATTGTTTGAAATTGTAGGAATAATAACATCTGAAACAATGCAATATGCTTTGTAATGTGTATTAAACACATTATTCTTAAAGTGATGTTTACCTTTACTAGTTGCTAATTGCTATAGGATTTAGGTAAATCTCTTTTAAGAATAATTTAAAGCATACCCTAAAAGACAGCATAGAAATCATGAATTTTTTTTTTTCTCAAATGCACTAGTAAAGAATTAAAAGAATGATGAGAAACTAAAGAGATAAAAGAGACAGATTTTCATTATCTATTTCCTGTTTTAAAAACCAACTATTTATACCATTGAACCTCAACAATCATGCCTTTTTCTCAAAAATTGTCCCTTTTAAAATTAAAAGTCCCGATCATGTTAATTTTGACAATTCAAAATGTTTTCTAAACATTCCAAAGATTATTTGACTATTATAGAGTAAACCCACATGATTTTTGGGTTAACATGTCATATTTTTCAAAGTTTTTGATGTTTTGTTTTTGACTAATCTACGTCACTCTTTTGTTACTTTTTGGTTGTTATCGATTGATTGATAAATTTCAATAATTGATTGATAGAAGTCATCCATTCTCTTATTTTCAGAGCAAGACTAGTCGATTGGTCAGTGACTACAACTTGATTAGTTGCTTTATATGTATGAGGTCTTTAGTTTTTCAAACTATTTTCAATATCAAGAATGGATAAAATGTCCAAATCTATAGATATTTACAAAATTTGAGTTTGGGGATGGAGATGAAAAATGAAACTAAACTAGGTGTTTTTCTAATTTTTTTATTTTATTTAAAGGTTTGTGTAGTATGATACTCATTTTGCTTTAGACCCATAATGTGTGTGTATATTAATGTAATATATTACAAAACAGTACAAAAAACACGGAGAAGGCATTTTATGTATTTTGAATTATATTAATGATTGTTTGGGTCATTTTATTTCATTTTATTTTATTGTTGTGATTTTTTTAATGATTAAAAAATCAAATTGGGCCAATGGTTTGACAAAAAACAGATGAATCACCCATGATTCTAGCTATTCGATCGTTAAAATTAGTTTAAAAAAAAATTGGTCCAGAACCAATGAAATAAGTCAAAAATTTTTAGAAGATGAGATCTAGCATTAAACAAGTTCTGCGTTGGTTTTTCATTATTTGTAACATTCTGTGATGAATATTTATAATGATCAATGGATTCCACCCCAATATTAATTATCTATGCCAAAATGAGTCAATTGTAAACGAAGATAAACTATATTGTGTTATATATAACATCTAATAACTACATAACTAATAGATTTCAAGTATACTAACATTATAATTAGATTACAGTCAAGAAATAAAATGTAATTTTCCTATGATATATTAAGGTTAGCAACGTTGAGGAACTAATTAATGAGTTCAAATTGAAGAAAAAGCAATCAAAGTCATTTGACCCCAAATTAGAAACGAAGCTTGTGAAAAGCACATGTTAACTTCATCAACTATCAACTAGTTAATTAATTTGTTGGTTAAGGACCATCAAGTACATATTGTTTTTTTTTTTAATATATTAGAGAGATCAAACACTTGACATTACCTATATTTCTTTCCTACTCTTCTTGTTTGAATGAATCCCAAATAACTTTCATCAAATACATATTGTAATCATACCTAATAAGCCATAAATGGAACAATAATTTTCTCTTTATATACAAATTTTATTAATACAAATATTTTAGTATAGGAAGAGTTCAATCTTTAAAAAGATTGAGATTTTTGTTGTTATACATATTTTAAATGTTTTAACTTAATTCATTGATTAAATTATAAATTAAAAAATATAAAAGTTTAAAATGTCTTTTTTTGGCGGTTAATTTAACTTCAATTGAAATTTGAATTAGTGTGAGCCGATTAGTACTGACCCAAAATTTATTGATGATTTAAGATGTACTTAACCATGATAAAAAAATTTTGACCTTTTAAGAAGTTAAGCTCGTAAATTTGAACACGCAAAATTTATTTGGAACACTGTGTACACATTCATTGGCCCTTCATAGATACACTTAATCTTCACCTCCGCATGATATACCCTCTATGAGTTACCAAATATAATAGAATTTACAATGTCAGCATTCTTATCCAGTACATAGTTATTATAATTATTTTATATATATATATATATATATATATATATATATATATATTTATTTATTTATAATTTTATGGTTATTATAATCACCAAAACTTATATCCAAAATCCAATATATTATAAAACAATTAACAAAACAATCTTCACCCGTGGGTTACCTTTCTTGGACAAATCACGAAAGATTCCTATATATCTTCACTTTTTCTGAAGTACAAACTAACAACAAAGAACATAGAATTTTATATATGAGATCTTTGAATCATATGACTTCCATAATTGGCACTATATATATGTACAGGTTATTTGCAAGGAATTATTTCTATTATGCAAGTCATGAGAAGCTCCCTATCAATAGCAGCAATCGCAATGGGTTGATGTTATGTAATGAAAAGCGAATATGCGATGTTAAATAACTCAAAAATATAGTAAAATTTTAGTTTAGTCAATTATAAAAAAAAATTGTTTACGAATCTCTTAGTACTTAATTTTGATTTTGTAAAAATTTAATTGAAAAAGTGCACCCTTGATTAATTTGGGTGCTACTAAAGATGATGATAACAACAGCAACAATTTAATTGATTTCTTACTATGTTTTGATACCTCAATGTGATCAATAAATTCGAGTGAATTGGTTCCAGTTATGGATGTGTGCGATTTGAGTTGCTAGTGCATGCATTGTAGTGTCCCATTGATGGATTCGTTCTCATCGTTGATGGTGAGCTTTTGCTGTTGACAGTAGTGTCCCGCCATGATAAATTCAAGAACTGCCTTTGTTGAAATTGTCAATCGAATAAGTAAGAAATTTATGAAAAAAATTGTGGGCAAGGGAACGCTCGATGGGTTAGAAATTGTAAAGATGCTAAAAAGATCACCATTTCATATTAATTTATGCCCGTAGTTTTTTTACAAAGAAAATGTTTAGTACTTAAAAAGTTAAAAGTAGAAATTAAAAAAAAGTGATTTTATAGATATAAAATATTTATAATATCTATATTTTTAATGATTGAATAATGATGATAAATAATATTAAATAATAATTATAGGTGTAAAAATAGAATTTTACCATATTTTTTATTTCCTTTTCTTTTTCTGTCAACAAACCAAACATGCGTTTAGGGTTTAGGATTGATGAGGTGGATAATCCAAATGTTAAGGTTTGATTAAAAAATTTAATAACAAAAATATAAGGAATTAAATATATATATATATATATATATTTCAAACGAGTATGTATTGTGTGATTGTGTCAATTTTCGGTAGACCGTCGACATATAGGTGAAGGTGTTTATATTGGTTGTATAACACGCTGATCTTTGTTTTCCAAGAAATGGCAATAGGGTTAACGATTCAACCAAACAAAACCTTTTGTTGTTATATCTACACTAACCTTGTGTGCATATGCAAATTGATTCATTCATCAATTCCCACGTACATTACTGATTGCAAGAAAAAAAATGACAGGAGTTTTTTTTTTTGGCCAATAAAAAAATGACAAAAGTTAAATGGCAATTTTTAGATATTTATTATTTGTTTAGTAAAAATATAAAAAGGATATTTTTTATGGTGCAATTTTTAAATATTTATTACTATGTTTTTTGTTTTTTATAAAACCATGAGAAATAAGTATTTTCTACAGCTCAAGACAACATTAATGATATTTTTAAAGAAAAATTATGTTATATTTTTATTAAAAAATTAATAACAACTGAATCTTTGACCCCAAAAAAACAACAGAAAAAAATCAGCTACTTTCATAGAGGTACATAGAACATGTAATTAACTATAAAATGACAATCCCCCCAGATCAAGAAAATGATTAAAGAAGTTTTGCAATCCATTGACCACAATCTCCAAGAGCGCGTGGGTTAGAATTTTCTGACCAACCAAACGAATCCTCCACCCCACTTCCCCCACCTCCATAAATCATCCGACACCCTCTTCACTTCCTTCGATTCTCTCTCATCTCTCTCTCTCCCCCCCGTCCCCCCCAAAAAAAGAAACAGGTATTTACGTAGCGAACCATGTCCCGCCATCGGCGACAAGCCTCCCAGGTCCTCCCGCCGGAGATCATCGACGCCGGCGAAGAGCTGTCCAAGCCATTTGACTTGACCGGCCAGGTTAGTACAGGTGGGACCCCCACAAGTAGTGCTATTTCCAATCCACAAGAGAGTAAGAAAGAAACCCCTCTGACCCATTCTCCGGCACCGGCGAAGAAGCCGCCTCCGCCGGGGAAATCGACCTGAAAGTACAAGGAAGATTTGTGTGGAATCCATGATTCTGCTCCTGCTGCATTTTAATCATTCCTGTACTCGCTTGCGCTTCTGCTTTTCTTCAAGGGTTTTCTCTCTCTCTGTCTCTTAAGTCTCTCTTTTTCTTTTTTCGGTGCAAATGAAATGAAGTTCCAGTTTCACTCTCTCTCTCTCTCTCTCTCTTTGAATAAATGTAATAAGCTAACTTGAGAGAAGATCAAGACCTTGAATATATGGTGCTTCATGTTTATTCTGGTTTATCTGTATGGGATTTGCAGTCAGATTCTTCACTACTCTTGAAAATATATAACTCCAGCACATCACATGACATGGCATATGGTGTTTTATGTTTAGGCGTGTTACAAAGAGATTGATTAATCGTCTTTGAAATTTATGTATAATAATAAAATCTTATTCATCACAATTTCAAAACAAATCCAACCAACGACTAAGGGCTTGAATTCTCGATATGATCCATACAAAGTTTTCCTATGATTTTCTGCTTCCCCTTTCCACTACTTTTTCTAATAAAATGGGTTTTAATTTGCCCACAGAAATAATACTTCTTCTATCTGCAGGTTCGAGTTCCTAGCAGGTGTTTAATTAAAAAATAAATAAATAAATTTTAGATTTAAATCTTTGTGTTGTTATTTTAGTCTTATTTCAGAATTCTCGATCTCATTCATAGCTATTATAAGAATTATTGTAGAATGATAATACAGAATCTACTGAACAAATTGTCCGTTCCTTTGGTTCTAGATAGATGAATGAGTACATAGCCTAAACTATACCGCATTGCTTTCTAATTTTCATGTGGCTAATTAAGATTGCATCAAAAGGTCCTTGGTTGTTCAAGTTGGATATACAATATTCAGAAGGATTTCTGTGAATTTTAGAATGAGATTTAGATACGATTCTCACGCGTTTATTGTTAAATTTTTTACTAAAAAATATTTAATTATATGATGGTAAATTAAGAAAAATTTACATGTATTAAGAGATCTCTTGAAGTTTTCTCCCCAATTCTAAGATACATATTGTTCCCTAGGTGGTCTTAATTCTCACATTATAGTATGACTAGTACTTTTTTATTTTTTTGGTAATTTAATGCGTAGTGTTATTCCTCTTTGCTTGCAATACCAATAGGGTGTAGGTGTGAAAGAAAGGCACCTTTGCCTAACTACCTATTGAAGGACATGGCCGGGTTATTAATTGTTTATCTTGTTTCTTGGTAGACTCATATTCTTATGATCTACTGCATTACATTTGCAACTTTTATAAGAATGCTACATTATATATAAAACAAAGTAGAAATATTGAATTTGATATGTATTAAAAGTATTTTACTTAAAAAATATAAAGTATATTATATAGTTATTAAAGGCACCTGTGCCTAACTACCTATTCAAGGGCATGGCCTGGTTATTAATTGTTTATCTTGTTTCTTGGTAGACTCATCTTCTTATGATCTTCTGCATTATATTGTCAACTTTCATGAGAATGCTATATTATATATAAAACAAAGTAGAAATATTGAATTTGATATGTATTAAAGTATTTTACTTAAAAAAACAAAGTATATTATATAGTTATTAATTCTGATGAACAAAATGAGCTTTGAATTTCCAAAATAATTGCTCTGCCAACATATATTAGAATTAAAAAAATTAAAAATGTTTTCATGATCATCGACATTTTTCTTCGTCCCCCATTGGTATCCGCCAAATATTCTCATTCTTTTCCGTAGTCCTTGTATCCGGAGAGGAGGGGGGGGGGGGGGGGGGGGGGGGGGGGGGGGGGGGGGGATTATAGTAAATCTTGTCCTTTGCTAACTTTGGTATAGCGAAAAGGAAGTTGGTTCCTCTGCATTAAGAATCCAAATATTGCTTTTAAAATGATTCACAAGACACTTTTTTTTTTTAAATTAATTATGTCCTTCTCCTCACATTTGCCTCATTGCAGAGGCAATGCACTTGGATCCAGAAGATCCAAGTTCAAAAAAAAGATAGAATATAATAGAATGTAAAAGGGAAAAAAAAAATAGATAGAATAGATAAGAAACGTTATTTATATCTTTACTTTAAAAAATAATAAAAAGAGATAAATATTGTTAAGTAATGATAATAATGATATAATAGATATCTCTTAAATTATTATTTTTTTCAAACTTTCCCATTTCCTTTGATACATTGCTTGGCATTAAATATGACAAAAAATAAGCATATGAAATAAATAATCATTAACAAAAATAAAATAAAAAACCTTCTCCTTTTTCTAAGTACTTTTTTTTTTCCCTTACCGATTGCACTAATTCCTTTGTATGATTTGCATAGGATGATTATATTTGGCATATTGATATTAAATTTTAGATACCTAATTATGCAAGTGTTTCTTTTTTATTTTCTTGGGTAAAATTCAACTACATAAGCCATATATGTTATATTAGCATCTTGCATATTTTATGTCTTAATATTATAGTTTAAAAAATTATTGTTTAAAATTTTTATATTTGATATACTATTTAATTAAAAAATATAAAAAAGAATACAATTATATTTTGAAAAATTAAAAAATAAGAAAATTTAAGAATATGAGATGCCCCATTGCCATTAATATTGCCATTAATTTTAGGGATGTGATTAATATCTTGGACATTAATTAACTAAAGAAATGTATAGTCTCTTAATATGAAAGAAACTATAATTGAAAAAGTGCAAAAACTCCTCCAACTTTCGGCCATTAGTAGACATCTTTTTTAATGTTGAAACTCTAGTATCTATCATCTTTTATGATCTAAACCTTTTATTTATTTACTCATAATCCAATTAATGGAGATGCTACCTTATATATATATATATATATATATTTATATATTCATTTGTCATGGGACACACTCTTATTTGTTTAGAAATAATAAAGGATAAAATTTGACGTGACATATATATTGATAGAGTTAATTAACCAAAAAAAAATTAAGGTAAGGGTTTTAATCTTAAAAGTCATATTGAAAAAAGTTTTTTTTTTAATTTCTGAAATTAAAAAATTTGTAAATAGTTTAAAATTAAAGAAGAGTATTTATATTTATTTTCTAAAAAAAAATCATGTACCAAATAACTTCATAAAATGTTTGAAAATCTTTGTATACATTCTTAAACATCATATGTATATAAATATATAGTAACAAAGGTTTAGGGAAATATATATAAGTCAGTAATTATTCATATTCGTGAAATTTTGTAAAATATTTGAAAATGATTTATTAGTTACTATAGTAGTAGGGGTGTTCAAAAATAAATTACCCCAATCAAAATAAAATAAAATAAAAAGTATGTTCAAATCGATATTTTACATGTAAGAACTGATTAAATACATTTGGTTTTTGCTTCTTAGTAATTTGATTTGGTTTTAATCGAACCCATATGTTATTAATCGAATCAAACTGAATTACTGTGCTACTTTATTTTTTATCTTTCCCATAAAACCAACAAATTTGGTCATTATGCATATTTGATATGCAACTTTGATAGATATAATGAAAGATTATACAATAAATAATAAAACAAAATTAGTTGTTTGACTTTTTATACCATGGTTAATTTGATATTGGTTAATATTTTATTAATTAGAAGGATAATGGATGATAAATATTTGAGTTAAGTTACATCCAAACCAAAGTAAGTATAAATCAAACCAAAATCAACCACAACTCTGGCCAAATTCAAATAGATCTTTTATTTTGCAAACTTAACTAGTTCGATACAATTTGATTTTAATACAAAATCAAACCAAATCGAATTTTTAAATACACAGAATAATGAAAATATATGGTAAAAAAGGTGTTCTTTATTGAAAATAAATAATAATAATTAGGTTCCTGAATCCTTCTCAACGAAACCAAAAATCAAAAGTAGGTCATGCCATTGCAAATGAAGAAAAAGAATGTCAAAATTTTGGTCTGCGTTCTCATAATGTTACAATTTGATCCGTTTATTTTATATAGATGGTCAACATCAAATTAAATTCATAATACTATTCAAATACCGAATTTCAATCCGTTTGAGCTTGCAAAAACTCAGACTGAACTCTAGCGAATGATCAGAGCACCGAAATTCAAAGTTCGGTTCATATTTTTCCACTAGCCAACTAATCTCAATCATAATATTGTGAATTTTAAGTACTGTTAGAAAGCTAATGTTGTATTAATTTTCAAATACGACAACATCTTGTTTAAATTTAGTCCATCAATATTGACCAGTGATTTCTTAGTAGGTTTTAGTGTCCGCGTAGGCTTTGAAATTGTATACTGGAGACGTGTTCATTGGATGAGTTTAATATTGTTAAACTCGTGAGTTTAAGCGAACGTGTAAAATAAAAATAGATTTGTTATAGATATTCATAATGTAAATTTGTGAGAATTTATCTTTATTAATAAATGGTTATTAAAATATATAATTATATTATGCATAATAATTAAAATATAATATAAAATAAGAAATTTATTCAAATGTAATTTAAATTATATTAATTTAAAAGAAATTTATCTAAATTTTATAGGATTCAACATAAAAAATTCAATAAAGTTAATACATAAATAGTCAATCCACACAACCAAAATTTGAAACACAATCTTTGACACTCGTTTTTTTTTTTTTTTGGGTCTTAGCATTTAAAAAGGTTGAGAAGGCTTATTTTAAATTGAGCTTCTTGTATGAAGATTTTAAAATTAGTTTTTGAGTTAGATTGACACAATTTTTGAGCTAACACAGGATATCTCCAAAGTCGTCTAACTCAACTCAAGCTTACTAGGTCAATTATGAGTTTATATGAATTAATTTTGATTTTAAGTCTATAAATGATTTGACACTTTTTCTTTTCAAATAAAAATATAGACTTAATAAATTTAATTAATCAACTTGTGAGTTTGACAATGATTAGTTCAAGTAAAAAGAAGTTTGTAACTCAATTTGCAAATTGTTCTACAAATTGGATTGGTTCAAATTAAAAATATATTATTGAACTTGAACTAACCAATATGTATACATGTAGGCTGGGTCGGGTTCATAGACTAAAAGTATTTAAACAACATATATTTAAAAATACTAAATAATTAAAACAATTTGAAATAACAAAAAATTAATTTTAAAACTATTTTTTGAAATTAAAATAATAAATTTTAATATAAATAAACGAGTTTATATATATATATATATATATATATATATAGATATTCTTTTGCTATTCTTAAGTAAAATGCTTTATTTTCAAGACCAACTTTATTAGATTTAACACATGCAAATAATTTCTATCATTGTTTGTGTACAAATTAAAAATTAAATACTATCAAATTTAAACTTGTATAGGTTTGCAGGTTGAGCTGGGTTAAAATTCCTTCATATTACAATCTGATCTGCGCAGGGGGAGATTGAAGGAATTTCAACCTAACTGTGGGGGTTGGTTTGATTTTGATGGGCTTCTGGGTTAACTTGATCCACCGAGCCACCCCTAGTACATGCTAGTCAAAGATATGACAAGTGATGGCTCTGTGTTTACTTAAAATAAGAAGCTAAGAAGTAGTATCTTCATAAGGCATGAAACCCATACTTCAAAGTCGTCTCTGGAGATATTTACATGTAAACCGTCAATGGAAAAGCGAGTGATAATGATCGAGACGTGAGACAAGTACTCGTTGATTCCATGATATTATGTGATATAGTTTACTTAATTAGTTTAATCTATTACAAATTAAAAGAGTAAGTTTATGCAGCAAAATTAATTTTGACAGATATATACATTAATTTTTTTTCCCAGCTAAATCCAATCAAGTTGACTCCGGTCTTCTCCATCACTATCAATATATGTTAAAGATTTGTCCTTAATTTTTTTTAATAATGCATGTTATGTGGGTATGCTAGGTAATAATGCATGAGACTACATGCTAAGCTATAGGCTCTTGATTTATTAGTTTTTGTTGCGTTTTGAACCACTTGTTTTGTCTATTGGCAGAGTGTTGTCAAATTTACATATAACAAGATTAAATCAATGATAAAGCGTTCATGTGCGAAGTGATCTTCAGTAAATAGTTATTTGACACTTGTTCATGAAGTTCCTGTTTTACCCATCTGATAAATAACTTAAAAATTCATTTTTTTTATTTAACCTATTATATATGTTTAGGAGGAAAAAAAAATCTCTCCTCCCCTATGTCTAAATTATGCAATCTTCTTTTTTATTCTGAAAATTTATACTTTTCTCTTCCTAAAAAAATACACAACACTAATTACTTCTTTACAATAAAAAAAGAACTTATAATTACATTCATTTTAACAAAAATATTTGTATATATTTATTGTTTATATAATATAACAAGCATTATATATATATGACCAATATAAAATAATTAATTTTTTTAATTTAAAAAATTGAAAAATTATTTAATAAAAAATATTAAAATCAAAAATATATTCACAAAATAGTTTTCAAATTTAACTAATTTATACATAATACTTTAATTTTAATATATAAGCATTGCTGTAAATTTAATAAAAGTTCTGGAATAAATTATATTTATGATTTAAATAAAAATATTAAAATATTAAAATAAAAATAAAAAACATTTTTTAAGGAGTTATATTTTAATAAAATAAATAATATTGTATTTTAAAATATTATGGTTATATTTTAGTTTGAGAGGATAAATGTATACTTTCAATATAAAGGAAAAGGAAATGGTTATATAACTTGAGCATCTTTCAAATAAGGGAAGAGTAATTTATCAAAAAATAAATGTTAAATGACAACAAATAATATCCTTTAGGGAAAAAAATACTTTACTAAGGATAAAAATTATGAATGTTATAAAAAAATACTACTAAAAATGTTTGTGAAAAGATGTGACTAAGCGCTAAATCATTTTTGTTAAAATGCTTCTAAAAGAATTTGAAAAAAAAAAGTTTTGCAGCACCACCAAACAAAACTACATACTTCTCATTAATTTATTACTTCTATAGGAAGTAATAAATTGCGAAATAGTATGCTTTTGAAGATGTAAGTAACCTTCAGAAATTCTTGTGTACTGTAAATCTATTAATTACTTTTCGGTGGTTTTATGAGTATTATATTTTAGAACAACGTTGAATGTTTTCTTTTTTCTTTTTGTGTCTTTTAGCAACGGCATTCTTAAATTATTTGAGACATTTATTAAAAAAAAAGAAAATTAAATTTATAAAACACATTTTAATATGCAATACCTCTAAAAACGCATGAATAAAATTAACTGAACGTCAAGTGTCATTTGACATCTAAAACTTACATGTAAAGTCAAATTGTTCGGTTGATGTCGTGATCATAATTACTATATTACTTCAACAATATATCAGATTTTCTCAAGGCACCTATAAATTGGCCCAATAGGTGCAAGGGCCCAAGGGAGATGGCCCAATAGTATTAAAAGGTCGCAAAAGAAAATGTATTGCAAGTGACAGTAAAAATTAACTAGCAAAGTGCCGTTAATTAGGGGTTTGATTCTTTGAAAGAAAAATTTATATTAAAATATCTAATTACTAAACAAATCATCGTCTTAGGAAAAGATTTAACTCGAAGAATGTTTTGAAATATCTTCACCTGTAATAAATATTTTTTTATTGTAGATTGTGTGAGTGGATTGGTCTATGATACAACCAGCTGTATGCATTACGTGTGACACAATCATGGTTACTGGATCAAAAATTTCCAACACCTCACAAATTTTGGTGTACAAATTAACTAGTTTATGATTAATTATTGTGGATTAAAAATTTTAACTTCCCATAAATTTAGGTGTACTTTTTTAGTTTGATTTATCAGTAAATTAATTTTTTAACATTGGCCTTAAATATAATTTTAGATTCCAGTAGTAGATTTTTTTATTACTAAATTCATTTTCTTGAGTTGTTAGTTTTGAAAGAAAGCATTTTAGTTTTAAAAAATATATATTTAGATTAATAAAGGATAATTTATTTAAAATTTTAAAATTAAATTAAAGTATTATAAAACTTTTGATTATGATAAAAGAGTATTTATATTTTGAAAATAAAAAAACATTCTTATAACATGAGTAAAACTTAAAAGAAATGAGTGTAATTTCTTTTTCTTTTTTTTATTTGTTAAAGAACAAGGTTAATAGATTAAATTAATTATAAATAGACATATATATATATATATATATTTATAATTTCAATTAAAAATATATTTGACATATTTATTTATAGTTCATTTAATTTATTAATTTTTAAAATTAAATATACATATAAAATTTTCATGAAACCTTCACTTCCAAGTTTGATTGCAAAATTGATAAATTCTAACTTACATTAATTCATACAATTAAATGATAAGAGGAATTAATAAAATTTTATTAAAACATTTTGTAAACATCTCCACTTGAAATATTTATTTTAATAGTTATCTAGGTAAATTTCTATTATCCTTTACTTGAGCCCTTATCTTCGGGCAAAAAGAAACAGAGCATTCTCTTTATTTTTTAACACGAGGCAAAACTGAAATTAAATAAATAAATAAAAGAAACAAGAGCACCCATAATTTTGATCCCTTTTAATAATGAATGACCTATAATTTAATCAAGAGAATACTATAAACCCCGCAATCCAAAATAATAATAATAGTAATTTATATTTTTAAAAATATTTTAAACTATATAATAAAAAAAATACATTATATTAACATGGTGCAAAAATATTTTAACCAAAATATTGTTATATTTATTTGCGAAGTGAACTTCACTAAACAGTTATTTGACACCTTGTTCATGAAGTCCCTGTTTCACCCATCTGTAGATGATAAAGAACTTAAAAATTCACCTTTTTCTTTTTAATTTAACCTATTATATATGTTTAGTAGGAAAAAAAAAAATCTCTCCTTCCCCATGTCTAAATTATACAATCTTTTTTTTTTAAAGATTTATATTTTTCTCTCCTTAAAAAAATACACAACACTTACTTCTTTAGAATAAAAAAAGAAGTTATTTTTACATTCATTTTAACAAAAATATTTTTATATATTTATTGTTTATATAATATAACAAGCATTATATATATATGACTAATATAAAATAATCGATTTTTTAAATTTAACAACTTGCAAAATTATTTAATAAAAAATATTAAAATCAAAATATATTCACAAAATAATTTTTAAATTTAACTAATTTTAGATAATACTTTAATTTTAATATATATTATAATTAACATAAGCATTGCCGTAAATTTAATAAAGTTTTAGAATAAATTATATTTTTGATTTTCAATACAAAATAAAAACTAAAAAAACATTTTTTAAGGAGTTATATTTTAATAAAAGAAATCAATATTGTATTTTAAAGTATTATAGTTATATTTTAGTTTAAGAGGATAAGTGTATACTTTCAATATAAAGGTAAAGGAAAAGGTTATATAATTTTAGCATCTTGCAAATAAGGGAAGAGTAATTTATCAAAAAAATATTAAACTACAATAAATAAGATCTTATAGGGAAAAATACTTTACTAAGGATAAAAATTATGAATTTTATAAAAAATAATATTATTACTAAAAATGTTTGTAAGAAGATTTGACCAAGCGCTAAATCATTTTTGTTAAAATCCTTCTAAAAGAATTTGAAAAAAAAAGTTTTGCAGCACCACCAAACAAAACTACATACTTCTCATTAATTTATTACTTCTATTAGAAGTAATAAATTACGAAATAGTATGCTTTTGAAGATGTAAGTCAACTATACAAATTCTTGTGTACTCTAAATCTATTAATTACTTTTCAGCGGTTTTATGCGCATTATATCTTAGAACAATATTGAATGTTTTCATTTTTTTTTCTTTTTGTGTCTGTTAGAAAAGCCACTATTAAATTATTTGAGACACTCATTAAAAAAGGAAAATTAAATTTATAAAACACATTTTAATATGCAATACCTCTAAAAACACCTGAATAAAATTAAATGAAGGTCAAGTGTCATTTGACATCTAAAACTTACATGTGAAGTCAAATTGTTAGGCTTATGTTGTGATCATAATTAATATATTACTTCAACAATATATCATATTTTCTCAAGGTACCTATAAATTGGCCCAATAGGTTGCTAGGGCCCAAAGGAGATGGCCCAATAACATTAAAAGGTTCCAAGTAAAAAGGTTGCAGAAGAAAATGCACGTGACAGTCAAAATAAACTAGCAACATACCATTAATTTGGGGTTTGATTCTTTTAAAGAAAATTTTATATTAAAATATCTAATTACTAAACCAATCGTCGTCTTAGGAAAAGATTTAACTTGAACAATGTTTTAAAATATTTCGCCTGTAATAAATATTTTTTAGTCTTGATTGTGTGAATAGATTGGTCCATTATACAACTAGATGCATGCATTACGGGTGACACGATCATAATTGCTGAATCAAAATTTTCCAACACCTCGTAAGTTTTGGTGTACAAATTAACTAATTTATTATTAATTATTTTGAATTAAAATTTTTAACTTCATATAAACTTAGGTGTACTTGTTTAATTTGATTCATCAGTAAATTAATTTTTTAAAGTTAGTTTTAAATATAATTTTAGATTTGAGTAATAGATTATTTTATTACTAAATCTATTTTTCTAATTTGTTAGTTTTGAAGCAGAGTATTTTTATTTAAAAAATATATATATTTAGATTAATAAAGAATATTTCATTCAAAAAAAATTAAAATTAAATTAAATGTGTAATGAAACTTTTGACTATAATAAAAGAGAGTTTATATTTTGAAAATGAAAAAAATTCTTATAACTTGAATAAAACTTAAAGGAAGTAAGTGTAATTTACTTTTTTTTTTTGGTTGAAGAACAAGATTAATAGATTAAATTAATTATAAGTAGATATATACATATATTAAAATTTTAATTAAAAATATATTTGACCTATTTATTTATTGTTTATTTAATTTATTAATTTTTAAAATTAAATATACATATAAAATTTTCATGGAACCTCAACTTGCAAGTTTGATTGCAAAATTGATAAATTCTAAGTTACATTAATTCATACAATTAAATGATAAGAGGAATTAATATAATTTTATTAAAATATGTCGTAAACATCTCCACTTAAAATATTTATTTTAATAGTTATTGAGGAAAATTTCTATTATCCTTTACCTGAGCCCTTAATCTTCGTGCAAAAAAGAAACAGAGCATTCTCCTTTTTTTTCTTTTCACACGAGGCAATGCTAAAAATAAATAAATAAATAAATAAAAGATGCAAGAACACTCATAATTTTCATCTCTTTTAATAATGAATGGCTTATAATTCAATCAAGAGAATGCTACAAAGCCCACGATCCATAGTAACAATAATAATAATAATATATTCTTTAAAAATATTTTAAATTCTATAATCTTCTCTTTTATTTTAAAAACATTATACGCATATACTTTAACATTAAAAGACACACTTGCAAAAGTATTGCAACCAAAACATTCTCATATTCATTATATATATATTATAATAAGTATTATATGTATACATATATATATATATATATTATTTTTATAAAAAAAATCAATTTTTAAATGCAGAATAAATTAAATTTATATTTTTAACACATAATAAATAACATTAAAACAAGAATTTAAAAATAATTCTTTAATAAATTATAAAAATCAACATTCTTAGTAATTTAAATATCTTTATATATAATTGGCCAAAAAAAATATCTATACATATAAAAAAAAAATCTACACAAGAGAAAGAAGAAAAAAGGAAAAAAAAAAAAAAAACCCTATGGTAGTTAATTAAGTGGGGTAGTGAAGTTGCCCTAGTGCACCAAACTCACATCCAGTATGGGGTGAGTTGGTGCAAGACTTAAAGCAGGATTGAGATTATCAACATCGTCACTCCAAATATCACCATTCAACTTATTGTCGTTCGTCTTATCGTCGCCGACGAGCCTCTCAAACCAAATGCTTCTAAACTCCGTCTTCACCACCACCACTCTCACCGTGCTCACCGCCGTGACCCTCCCTCCCACCATTCCACCCAGTACTCCGCCTTTCGACCCCGAAACAAGAAGGACCAACGGAAAAGAATACTCCGGCGAGTTCATAGCAGCAGACGATGGGCTTTCCATGATAGTGCCAGAAAGAGACAGTATTGGGAAGGGTCCAGGAATGGGGAAGGTGGGTTGGTGGCGGAGGGTGATGTGGGCAACCCACCCAGAAGCATTTAACACGGTGATGCCGACTTGGTGGCGGCGGCAGAAATGGAGGAGCGACTCCCCCACGTCGGCGCCGGCTGGGATGTCAATGATGGCCGTCTTCTTGAGAGATTGCTCATTGTTCGCTAGGGGTGCCACTGTCTTGGGCTTGTTCTTGGAACCCTTTGGTCTTCCCGGGGGCTTCTTTGGTCGCAGGAGAATCTGGTGGTCGTCCGTGGGTTGGCCGGCGCCGGAGAAGGAATCACCGGCTGTGATTGAGGAATTGTTGGAGGATGACCCGTTTGGACTAGCCATGACGCTGACGACGGCGCTGCCTGAGAGCGTGGCGGAGGACTCTTCGTCGGATGTTGAGAGATATGAAGGAGGTAAGTAGAACGTTATACAGTATTAAATTTGTATTTATAGCATATTGAAAGCTAAGAATTCTAATCCTGTTAAAAGACTTGGATGATATAACATTTTAATTAATTTCTTTGGTCAAACACTTTTATCTATAATCATTTATCGTAAAAATTATATAAAATATCAAAATTATAATATAATATTTAGGAGTATTATATATTTTCAAGAAGAATTATTTTAAAATAATAAATTTTTTTGAAAGAAGATAATGATAATAATAACTTTTTTTTTTTTAATTTATCTTGCATCACTCTTCCGTTTCAGTTAAAATTTCTTCACTTAAAATTGTATACCAACTTGATCTAAGACTTCTAATTATGAAATTATAAATATTAAAAAGGATTGTCAAGATGATCATAAGTTAACACGGTTTGGTCTTTGGTTTGCATTCTTCAAAAGCTTACCATTCCAAACAAAAAAAAAATTATATACAGCTATTTATATATTTATTATATTATTATTTAATTAAAATATAATTAAAATATAATTTTTTAATAATAAGATGATAAGTATATAATTTTTGTGGATAATTATATAATTTTTTAATTAAATTAGACACTTATTATGTTATTAGTAAAAAATCATATACATATTATATTTTAATTTAAATACTTAATAATAAAAATCGTACCCACGTTTAATCTCCAAACAAATTCAAAATGTTTCTATGATGATGTCGCGATGGAATTTTGCCTCATACTCAATGCTTAAGACAATGACATATATAGTGGAAATTTTGAAGAAGGATAGACAGAAAGAGAGAGGAATTCACTTGAGTGATATGTGTGATTTAAATTTTAAACTTTACAAGGTATAAGGGTTTTAAATTCTTTGTCTCTATTTTTGTTTTAAAAAAAGTTAATAATGTCAATTTTTTATAAAGAAGAATCGAGAGAATATAAAAATCTTTAAAACATGGTAGTTTAGAAGTACATGGTCTGGCAGTGGTGAGGGAAAACCCAGCTTCCAATTCAGATCTGGATTGTGTTATGTATCTTCAAAGCAATTCCAGAAAAATAAGTTTGATCGAAAGTTGCTAATAAACAGAAATATGTACCACTAGCTTTTGATGAATTGAGAATAATTCTATGCCCTTTAAAATGCTCAAAATTCATGTTTATTATCTGGAAAAGAAAAACTACAGTTGATAAGACCCCATGACCTCAATTTCCACTTCCTTTCTATTTTTCGTTTTTATTCCTAAAAATAAAATAAATTTTTTATAAAAATCCTTATAAAATTATATTTTATATCCATAAAAAAATTTATATAATTTTTTATAGATTATAAAATAACATTTTTTCATTACAAAAATAAAATTTTTATATACATTTTTGTAAAATTGTATTTTATCTCTTAAATAAATAAAGTTTTATATAAATCCTTATAATTTTTCTAAAATATACATATACGTTATACTATATTAGCCAACATAGCTATTCCAATTCTCAACCTGGCTCATTTTGGTCATATGGCTTAGTTTGGTTTGAGAAAATTATTTTAGCTTAATTCAATCCAACCTGATATAGTCAAACCGAACCAAGCTAGTTGAGTAGCTGGATTTGTTGTCCTCTCCTAGCAAATAAAAAGAAATTAAAAAATATAATTAAGAAATAACCATAAATGAAAATAACGTAAAGAAGGAGAAGGAAAAAAAACACAATCTTAGAAGTCTAAAATAATCGGATCGTACTGGGCAATGCTTTTAATTTATGATGCTTCACAGAGAAGTTTTCAAAAAAAGTTTCGTATTCAAAATACCTCGCGTGATCCATAATATTGATATATAAAGAATTTATAGTTATGTATTATTAGAGACATAAGAAATAGAAACAAACAACTAGTGAAATAATGATAATTACTTACTGCGATTAGAGGTGAGTCTATAAGAGATAAATAACTCACAGCTGTAGATATAGATTAAATGAAGATAAAGAGGAGAATAAAAGGGCACTAAAGGATAAAAAAAAGTATTATAATAATTTTACATTGTTAAAATTTTAAAATATAGATGATAAATGACTTATTATAATGGGGTTAATAGATCAGAAGGCTGATTCTAATCTTTATAGAATAGGAAATACTGTAATTAAAAATAATATTTCAGTGAATAAATAGAATTTTTTAAAAAATTATTAAAAGTTATCTTCAATTACTTGTCACAAATTTGATGAGCCACTAGTCATAATTGATTTACAAACATCTCAACTTTTATAATATATATATAATATGATATGATACCATAAAAATTTCAAATGTTACCAATAATACCATAAAATATTTCAAATCTTATTTTCTCAGGAAACAATAGAAGTCTAAAAAATAAAACCAAAGTTAAAATGTTAATCCTTTTTAAGTATACAAGCTGTCAAATAAACCGGGTTTATCAAGACACAAAATATAAAAATGCAATTTCTGTTTTTCTTATCAATTATTGAATCTTGATCATGTAGTGGCCCTCAAGATCTTGAGGGCCCAATAACATTGTTAGCCCACTTCCTAACATTATGCTCATATTTTTTCACCTAGTCTTTTTTATTTTGGCCTGATAAAACAAAAATAAGAATAAAACTCCAACCCCTACCATCTCTTTTCCAAAATTCCATTTTCCTAATATCAGTAGAATAAAAATAACATATTTTTTTATAGCAGTTTAATTTTTTTTTTATTTTGAATATCATATGAATATTTTGATATTACACAAATCTAAATTTTATCTATTTTTAAAGGGGCTATTAATAGAGAACTTAACTTTTTAGGAAGAAGTCGAATTCTTTATTATTTAATTGTTTCAAAATTCATAATAAATAATATTTTTTGATAATGCACACATCTTGGGATATGATTGGATAGTGAAGAGTTTGATCTTTAAGAGATTAAGTTTCGTTTTTTGAATGAG
This sequence comes from Erythrophleum fordii, assembly GCA_032878935.1. Lineage (NCBI taxonomy): Eukaryota > Viridiplantae > Streptophyta > Magnoliopsida > Fabales > Fabaceae > Erythrophleum > Erythrophleum fordii. Next base: position 27,640,340 of record JAVQMF010000058.1, on the reverse strand, counting down.
AAAAAATAAAAATAAAAATTGCACAAAGGGTAACAGGGGACAAAAATTTTATAAAAAAGTAATAAATCAGTTGAATTTGGAACTGTCGGATTTGAAATCAAGTGAATTCAGAATTGTTGGTTCCGAATTCAAATCTATGGGTCTAAATTTAGTGAGCTAGCCTGCCAGGCTAGGCATATGCTACTATGAATTCGGAGCCTTTGGCTCCGAATTCAGTGTCAACCAACCTGCTAGCTAGCAGGCTAACTAGGCGCACGCTGACTGATGTTATTTGACCGGTCAGCCAAAAGAAAATGGGAAGAAGACCAGTGATGTGGCGTGTTATAAGAGGACAATTAAGATTGTAAAAGAATTTGATTGGCTGCGAAAAATTACTGATAAGATAGAGATAAAAAAAATTACTCTTCTTATATATACACGATTCCATGGACGCAGTTTACATTTTCTCCTATTTTTGAAGGTCAACTCATTTAGCTCCTCTCATTCTTCTCTCAGTAAAAATTCTCTATCCATCTCTTTTTATTTGTTGCAGATGAAATTTCAAGATCTGAGTAAAAGAAGGAAGACTACAAAGGAACAAATATCAAGCTACATTTGTTACAAAAAAATATTAGGTATGTCAAATATTTTATTACATCTGATATTTTAATATTTACTATCACTAAGATATATATAGTTTGAAATGTTTAGACAAAAACAATGCTAGTAGAATTATTTGATATCATATATATATTTTTTATATTTGTTGTATGGTTGATGTAGAATTTAGTTTATATTTGAGACATTTGAGAAGAAGAAGAAAGAAATGTCTTGTTATTAATAAAATTGTTGAGGTAATAATGATTTTGTTGTATTAGTTTAGATATATTATGAGGCAGAGACAAATGAAGGAAGAACAAAAGAAATGGAATCAAAATTTGCGGTTGAAATAAAATAAAGAAAAATATTAATATTTAAATAGTATAATAAAAATAGAGGTGAATATAATTTGTTGTTAAATTGTGTAAATAATTTGGAAGGAAAAAATAATTAATGAAGGTAAATATGATTAAAGTAAAAGAAAAGAAAAAGTTGACTGGAGAAAAAATGTATAATATGCGGAAAAAAAATTAATAAAAATAAGAAAAATAAATTGCACATGGCATAAAAGAAAAGCAAATAATTGATAGTTATAAAAATAAAAAAAAATATGTATTTATATAGATATTTACAATATATGTATGTTTGTAATGAAGAAAAAAAATTATAAAAAGGTAGAAATGTAGGAAAAAATAATGAAGTACATAATAATTAAAATATCCTTTAGAAATATGTTAGAAAAAAGAAAAAAAAAAGTTACAGATATTATTTAAAATAAGGACAATAAAAGAAAAAGTTTAAGAGATGAAAGCAATAAGAAATAGAATTTATGAATTTGGGAAAAAAATAAAAGAATGTGTGAGAAATATTGGAGATAACAAAATGTCATTAGTTTAAAGTCACTAAAATAAAAAAATGTGGAATAATGAAAAAAAAAATGGCTAAAATAAGAAAAGATTTCTTTGAAAGGAGGAAGTGAAAAATAAGAGAAGAATAAAAGAAATACAATTATTGAAATAATTAAGGTAATAAGTAAGGAGGAAAAAACAAGTAAGAGGAATGTGCTAAAAATTGCTAAAATGAGGAAATAATGGAAAAGATGAGAGAGAGGAGGAAAAAAGTGTAAAAAATAGTTAAAATAAGAAAAATGAGGGGAGAATGCTTAAAAAAGTTGAAATAAAGGAAAACATTTGGAATTTGAAAAATGAGGAAAAATACAAAATAATAAAATGATGAAGTTAATTTAATTTTTGGTAATTGTAAAGAATGGAGACAAACTTTGGCCTTCTTTATTTGCAATGGAAAAAGTAAATTTATAATGGAAAAAGTAAATAGAAATGTAGGAAAAAAGGATGAAGTATGTAATAATTAAAATATCCTTCAAAAATATGTTAGAAAAAAATTTAAAAAAATGTTACAGATATTATTTAAAATAAGGGCAATGAAAAAAAAAAGCTTAAGAGATAAAAGCAATAAGAAATAGAATTTATGAATTTGGGGAAAAAATAAAAGAATGTTTGAGAAATATTGGAGATAACAAAAGGTCATGAGTTTAAAGTCACTGAAATAAAAAAAAATGTGGAATAATGAAGAAAAGGGAATGGCTAAAATAAGACAAGATTTCTTTGAAAGGAGGAAGTGAAAAATAAGAGAAGAATAAAAGAAATATAATTATTGAAATAATTAAGGTAATAAGTAAGGAGGAAAAAACAAGTAAGAGGAATGTGCTAGAAATTGCTAAAATGAGGAAATAATGGAAAATATGAGAAAAAAGAGAGGAGGAAAAAGTGTAAAAAATAGTTAAAATAAGAAAAATGAGGGGAAATGCTTAAAAAAAGTTGAAATAAAGGAAAACATTTGGAATTTGAAAAATGAGGAAAAATACAAAATAATAAAATGATGAAGTTAATTTAATTTTTGGTAATTGTAAAAAATGGAGAAAACTTTGGCCTTCTTTATTTGCAATGGAAAAAATAAATTTATAATGAAAAAAGTAAATAGAAAGGTAGGAAAAAAGGATGAAGTATGTAATAATTAAAATATCCTTCATAAATATATTAGGAAAAAGTTAAAAAAAAATGTTACAGATATTATTTAACATAAGGGCAATGAGAGAAATTTTCTTGATTAAGAAATATTGGAGATAATAAAATAGTTAGATGCTAGAAAAATACGTTTAAAATTTTTCGTATTTATAATAAATAAGGTCAAAATGGTATAGTTAGTGAAGAAATGTAGTTAAGGATAGGTGGAACAAATAGAAAAAAAATATTTAAATAATTAAAAAACAATTGAAGTAAATTTTGTTCACTTAAAGTAAGAAGGTAATTATTACAAATGTAAGAAATGATTAAAGTAATTATCTGGAACATGTCTATGATTAGGATATTTGGAGGGAAAAAATAACTAGGAGGAATAAAATTGTTTGCATTTATGCAAATGGCAGAATTCATGAAAGGGTTCAAAATACAACATTTCAATGTGCAATGTCAAGATACATAAAGTAAGCACTGACATCACTTTGGAAGAATTAAAATAAGCAATTAGTCAGAAGTTACGACTTTCCCATACCCATGTTATATCTGATTTGATATATAAATTTTTAATAACAATAAATCTAACATAATACTAAACAATTATACTTGAAGATGACCATGATGTGCAGAGGATGTAGCAATCACACTCACGCTTCCCATCACAAATGAATGCAGTTGAGGTGTATGCGAATATCTCAGATACTAACTAACAATTGAGTATTGAATATTAGGCAAACTCGGCCAATGATGTGTTGCCTTCACATAGTCCATTGTATCAACTGTCTAGATTTACTCAACAATATGAAATGGTGCCAATAGAGGGCAGCTCGCAGCTGAGTTCCTCTCATCAAATGATTGGCTTTAATGAATCTCCTTCTCCCCTTGGATCATAAGAAAATGTAGTGGAAGACTTTGAAAATGAAGATGAGTATGACGTAGAACTTGATCCTGATTATGACAATGATGAAGAAGATGATGACAATAAAATTGGTGATGACGATGATAATGCATATGATAGTGAGCATGAGGGTGATGATGATGATGCCTTTGATGTTGAACTAGTGTCCCAGTTTGTTGACCCTACTGCTGTATTCTTCTAACAAGTTAATTTGGCTTTAGCATAGGGTGATGAGTTCGAGGAGATAGGAAATGAAGTACAAATGAACAATCAAGAGTTATATGCGGGAGCACAGTATCCAAATCAAAAGGCGTTGCGTCTTGCAGTGAAATTGTATTCTGTGAGGGCACATCACACTTTTAAGAAGTATTTGACGAGCAAAAGGTATGAAGAATGTAGGTGTGTACATTATGGCAAAAGTTGTAGATGGAGGGTACGAGCATGTAAAAAAGGTAGTGGAAGGGGATCATTTTGGCAGATAACAAGATATAGGGGTCCATATACATGTTTGTCTGCTACAATATCGCAGGATCATCAGAAATTGGAGTCTGATGTTATTTCATCATGCATCATTGCAATTGTGATAGCAACACATGATGTTCCAATAAACCAAATCATTGAGCAAATGAGAAATTTGTTCGGATACACTATATCTTATAAAAAGGCATGGAGAGCAAAACATAAAGTTACAGCTGTCGCTTTTGGTAACTGGAAGAACTCATATGCGACATTGCCTGTGTGGATGGCTGCGATAAAATATTTCATGCCCGGCTCATATGTTGAGTTTGTAATAAAACAATCTCCTCAGAGTACCTCTAGTAGTGAGCCAGTTTCTATGTTTAAATGTGTATTTTGAGTATTCAACCCTTGTATATATGCATTTGATTATCTGAAATCGATGATTCAAGTCGATGGTACATTTCTGTATGACAAATATAAGAGGACACTGTTGATGGCAATGTCATAAGATGATGATCGACATATTGTTCCTCTCGCCTTTGCTATTGTGGAAGGAGAGACATAATCAGCGTGGACATGGTTCCTAAGTAATCTATGTAGGCGAGTGGTACCTGGACGATGAGGTATTTGTTTGATATCAGATAGACATCTGTCCATTTTGTCAGCTGTTGCTACTCCACAGACTGGTTGGCAGCCACCGTATGGTTATCATATTTTTTGTCTTCATCATGTGGCAAGTAACTTCCATACTCATTATAAGTCATCAAATTTAAAGCAAAAGTTAAAGAACATTGGTATATATCTCCCTTCTACATGAATTTTTTATTTTTTTAGTAGATTTGGAACTAATAACAAAGATATTAACCATGTCACACAAGTTATGCATATGAGCGTTGCTATGTTGATGAGAAACTAGCTAAGATAGCAGTTATACATGAGGAGGTAAGTAGGTGGATTGCAACTATTCCCAAAGAACAGTGGATCCGTGCATATAATATTGAGGGTTGGCGATACGGTTACATGACTACAAATCTAGCAGAGTGCATGAATGATGTTTTGAAAGGAGTCAGGTCCTTACCTATTTTAGGAATAGCAAAAACAACATATTATCTGGTTAACCAATATTTTGTGCAGCGTGCCGAATAGATCAATGCTCAACTTACTATTGGTCAAGTTTACTCGCAAACCTTGATAAAGAGAATAGCAATAAATGTTCAGCGATTCCATTCATGTATTGCGCGAATGTTCAATCAAGAAGTTGTATTGTTTGAGGTTGAAGAGCTGTATGACCAAATGCACCACCATACAGTCATTGCTATAGGGTTAACTTGACAAAATGAACCTACGATTGTGGTGAATTCCAAGTGGAGAAGTACCCATGCCAACATACTTTAGTAGCATGTGGATTGGCAGCTCTTGAGCCATTTCAGTTTGTAAATCCTATATTTCAACTGGATATAATGCAAAATGCATATAGTAACATGTTTCCCCCTATTGGAGGACAAAAAAATTAGTCGCAACAAGACGGTCTGAAATTAATCCCTAATCAGTCAATGCTTTGTGAGCGAGGTCGACCTCATTCAACTCGTTATAAAAATGAAATGAATTTTAAGATATCGACACAATCAAGTAGGTACAGCTTGTGTAGACAAACTGATCATAATCATTCCTCCTGGTCACATCGCCATTCTACCCCTCATTAGTACATAAAAATATTGTAATTATTTACAAATATGTTATACTACTCATTTTTTATATGTTTAACTTAAAAAGAACATTGTATGACATATTAGTACACATTACCTTTTATGTGATATATTATTCTACTTTAATTATTTACGTCTATGTTGGATGCATATTAGTTTATTATGTTCTTTTGTTCTATAGTTACCATGGCTGGAGATGGCCAGCCTATTCATCCAAGCTCAGAGGACGCTTCATTTCTATACCTACAAGAGTAACACATATCGTGGGCTATTTGGGATGGTAAGGTAGAATAAAATATTAATTGTTATATTCTATTTCATTTAATTATTTTAGTTTATAATTTATTCCTATTTGTAGGATGATCGAATACTTCGCCCTCGCCGAGTTCTACATGAGATCATTTAGGTGATCCACCCTTAGCAATTGTTGAGTATTTGAGGTAGTTTGATTTTTATGGTGTTGCACGAATTGGGCAATTTGAGTATGATACCTCACTTATGAGTGTATTAGTATAAAGGTGGCATCTTGAAATGCATACATTTCATACCATTCGAAGAGAGTGTACGATCACCCTCGAGGACGTAACAGTGCAATTGGGCCTGCCAGTTGAGGGGGACCCTATTGTAGTTGGGACAAATTTCAATTGGCCAGAGGTGTGCCAGTGGCTTTTAGGAATCACACTACCAGCTAATTAAATCGATAGACAACAACTTTCTATGGCTTGGTTGCCACAGAACTTTGCACATCTACCAAATGATGCAGATGATGAGACAATCCGCCAGTTCACTCGTGCTTACATTCTTCGTATGATTGTGGGGTGGTTAATAGTAGATAGATCCAGCTATAGAGTTTATTTGATGTATCTACCTTTGTTAGATGACTTTGAGCAGATTGGCCGTTGTAGTTGGAGCTCTGCAGTGTTAGCTTATCTCTATTGGGAGCTGTGTAATGCAACCTATAAGGGTGATTATGGCATTGTTGGATGCTTAACGTTGCTACATTTGTGGGTATGTGATTGATTTTCTATGCTTGCACCCGAGATACCACCTTTACCTGACCCTCACATTGAGGAATACCCTGTACTTTCACCTTTTGGTTTCAAGTTTGAACTATCCTATCCGTTCATTGACGAATACTCTAGTAATTACATATTATTTGACTAAAATATTTATTCATTGTAACAGATGGAAAAATGTTGGATGCCCTCCGCACCCGAGTGTCAGAGCTTTTCGATTATATAGAGCTTTACTAGATGTTATGAGAGATGATAAGGTATGTGCTGGATTTTAAATCTTTAGTGTGCATAAATTTTTTACTGTTACCTATTTGTTATTTACTCACTACTTTATCTAATATTTTTCTCAGATTATATGGCATCCATACCAGCCACAGACAGTGCGAGAATTGATTCCAGAGTACTGTTTGGCTTCTCCAGACATTTGGATCACATCTATACCACTCATATGCTTCTAGATCATAAAGTGGCACCATTCAGATCACGTCCTACGACAATTTGGTCGCCATCAGTCAATTTCTCAAAAGTTAATCAGGTTAGACTCCCTCCATAATTTAAAACTTCGGAGTAGAACTCAAACCAATTGGGTGTTTAAGTATAGCATTTTCATCCAACGATGGTATGGATGGCGAGATAATATAGCTTGGTCTCTTGTTACTGAAGAGCCGTTTGATCGGACGTCTAAGTACATGTGATGGTACTGGCAACGCACACATCGATGGATCCAGAGGTCGAGTGCTGCTATTGGATAAGTGGTACAATATTTTCTTATTCATTAATTTTATCATCATTGTTTTCTAATCTTTTTACATGTCAATATTTAACTTATCATTTTTGTTTCGTTAGGCTGATTTAGTAGAGAGACTTTATAGGCTGCACTTATAGGATCTTTGCCTGCTAATTTTTGTGATATTGTCGGTCGAGACTCTAGCAATATACCACGTGCTCTTGGTGAGCAGCAATTGTCACTATTTTCTCAGTCAACTGACCAGGCGTCAGATCTTTCTAGGCCTCATATTCCTGCTGGTCATCTGGAAAAAAGACGTCAAGGTTACCTATTGACCCAATAGCCCACTACTGGAGAAAATAGTTAGCAACAACTGGGTCCAATTCAGCAAGATATTCCCGGTATGTCTTTATACATTCCAGCCCCAATTCAAAAACATATCAGCATACTTGGTCCTTATTATTCAATGCCACCTAACCAGTTTGATAACGTTGGTGGAGTAGGGCCTTCTTCATGTATGCAGCCATCACCTTCGTCTTCCTTTGACACCCCTCAACAGCTGTCTCCCTCTTTCGGATCATTCAGGCAGATTCTTTTTTATATATATGTATTTAGTGCTATGTATACTGGTTACTCCTTTAAGCTAGGAGGATCATCGCAATCAGAATTTATAACACCACATGAACCGATTCCTTCAGCTTAGTCTCTATCCATAGATTTAAACACGAATCTCACAGTATAGGAGCACCAAGAACTAGAATAATCAAGGCAACAACGACTATGGCGTAAAAGAAGAAAATTTCATTGTGGCATCGGAAGTCATGTGCTATAAATGTATTTACAATATTTACAATAATATAATTTAATCCCAATGTATTATTATTTTTCTTTAAAGTTATTGGTGTTTTTTAAAAAATTTTTCCTATGTCAACAATTATTAAATAATTTTAAAAGTTAAAGAGGAAATTGATAAAATTTTATGTAAATTTCATTGAAAATTTATTATGTTATTTTAATCAAACCATTATTTAAAAAAACAAATATTCAATATAAAAAAATTTATTAGACAAATATTTCCTAACAAATAATACATATATATTATGCTATTCTATTACCTTCAAATAAATTAGAGTAAAATTATTAATTATATTAACAAATAATATTTTATCTTATTCAAATAAAATAAACTTAAATATATTTGGCTTAATTTTTTTCCAAATTATATTAATAACCAATTTGGCTTAATTTTCTATCTTATTCAAATAAAATGGATTTAACAAAATATAGATAAATATTCTTCATAACCACATTCACTTTAATTAAAAATATTATATTAAATTTGAATGGAAGCAAAGCAAATTTCTTTTTAACTTAAACGAATTGTACCATAACCCAATTTAACTTTAAATATTTATTACTCTTTAATTATTTTTTATTTCTTATTTTTGTTCATTTAAAGCTTCCGATATTACTTCTTATATTTTTACTCACATTAAAATAATTTATTTTTACATACATCACACCCTTCATTTTATATAATTATTGTTATATTTATTAATATTTTAATAGCTTAGATTATTTAAGGTTTCCGATATTACTTTTTATTTTTTTACTTAAATTAAAAAAACTTATTTTTACAAACCTCACTCCTTTAATTTTATATAATTATTGTTATATTTATTAATATTTCAATAGTTCATATTATTTAAATAAACAAGTATCTTTTTAATTTATTTATTTTAATTAAATGTTTTTATTAACAAAATAACATAAATTAATTTGACAAAATTTTAAATTATTCTCATCTGATTTAAAAATAAAAATAATTTCATCAAATTCGAATCACATAATTCCAAATTTTGTAAAACTCTTTTAACAAAAATTTATTCTAATGAAATTTGGAAACCATGCATCGGAATTTCAATTCATTTGTTGCCAAAATTTGGATGCACAGTGTCCAAATTTCAATATTTGTTACTTCTTGTTATTTAATCCTTCTCTTATTACTTTTATGAAATTCTCATATTATAATATGGCTTTTCGATCAACGAGCCAACTAAGTTTTCTATTTTTTTTTACAACGCCTACATTGAACTTTCTTAAACAATAAAATTGGGTGATTTTTTTAAAATAAAAATCTAAAGGAGGTTCAATAAGATTTCAAGAAAGGTGTTCAAATTTTAAGATAAGTCAGAATTTAAGAATAAAGAAAATTTGTTTAAAATAAAAAAAAAAATCTAAATGGATGCTGAGGTTTTATTTTGAGTAAATAATATAGATTTCTCATGAATTTTATTTAAAGTATACAATTTTTTCAAATATACACAAGATTCTTCTAAAATTAAAAAAGTTATTATATACTTTAGTTTAATTATAATTTTTTATTAGAATATCCATAATTAACTTAAATACATATTTTTAAAATTAAATAAATAGCATTTTGGTCAAAAATTTAAAATTAAATTAAAGTATATGGTAAATTTTATTTTAAAAAAAATTACATATTTTAAAAATAAAGAAAATATCTGTATAATTTTAACAAAATTAATAAGATAAGTTATTCTTTATTTTTTTCTCCCCTTTTAATGTGAGCATGTAAAAAGCCATCTTGACAAAGTAGGTAGGAATAGGCCATTGTTTGAAGGTTGAAAAATAAGATAAATCTATCATATTGGTCTAAAAAAGTAATGAACATATCAAAAAGTAAGAAGAAAGTAACAAAATATTAGTCAACATTAACAACTCCATAAATTTGTCATGGGCATACCCTAATCCAAATGTCTTTGCTTGTTCTTTAAAAAAGGGGACGTGTAAGTTTGTCATTGTTCCACTTTTACACAAAACATGATATCGTTGTTGAGTTAACATTTGCTGCCGGATAGCTTCTTACAAGATTATTTTACACTATCATCATTGATATTTGATGTGATTTCATGTAAATAATTTTATTTTTCTTAGGGTTATAAGATAGTGATTGAATTATCCTATTGGCACCTCAACTAATTCATAGTTTGATTAGATATTAAAAAATTCATCAAAAATATATTTGTAATTTAATCTTTAAAATTTAACAAAATTAAATTTCGAAACAGTGCATTTTACCCTATGAAGCATTAATATTAACATGGACACAACACATATCAACATCTCACGAGAAAATATATAATATTTTAATACAATTAAAAATGTGTCGTATAAGTGTTAGATATAGATTAAACACAATAAGTTATATTTTTAATTATTGGTATCTCATAATAACCACATATCACATGCTACTCTTCGGAGCTTCAATTAAACTCTTGGATAAATTACTTTTCTTGCCTTAAAATATGTTTAAATTAATGTTACTTGTTAAAAATATATTTTTACACTTTTATTTAAATATTATTTATTGTGTTAAAAATCACTATTTTTATTTATTTTAAAATTTTCATAAATTTATTTTTATTAATCTATATTCATTATTATTTTTGAAGTTAAATATTATTAATCATTATCTTTTAATTAGTTAGTCTTAAAAAATTATTTTATGAACAATAATTATATAATTTGTTAATTTTAGACATGTAACATTTTTATATTGATAATATATATAATACTTGTTTTATTATATAAATAATAGATACAATAATATTTTAATCAATAAATATAAATATAATTTATTTTTTATTGCATGAAAAGTAAATGTAATATGTCTTTTGGCTTTAGAAGAGAATAATATGATTTTTTTAAAATGAAAAAGAACCTTATGATTTAAAATATTTGAAACCTAATTTATCATAAATTCTTCTCTCTCTCTCTCTCTCTCTCACATATGGGTATGTAACGTACGTTTTCTCTCACATTCGCATTGGCATTGGATTCCAAATCTTCCATTTCTCTGTTCTTTCATCAAGTACAATTCCCTCCTTTTCTAAGAATGTGGTACGCATTTTGTTGACAAAAATGGCGCGAATCTGCCCCCACCATCGCACCAGAATTTCAATGTAATCAAATTTTAGCTCTCGAATTTTTTCAACCTTTGATCATGACGTCTGACCTTTACATGATAAAAGGAAGGCACATCACATATATGACACTCATCTAAATACGGATGGATTCATGATAGAGCGAAACTTTAAAGAAAAATTATTAAAATTTTTAATAAAAATATAATATGTGAAATTTTTTTTAGAAGAGTCAATTATACGTTATTGAATTGAATGTAAGTATTCACAATTTATGTTTTTATTTAAGAACTGATAAAAAAAAATTAAAAAGCTTCAATTATTTTTATCCTTAATAATACTCCAAAAGTGCACAGATTTATGTCCAAAATTTCAAAAAATGAGCAGAAAGGAAAAAAAAATTACTTCAGAGATGCCTACTATGGAGATTTTGCTAACAAGGTCTTGCTCTACCAAGGAATATCAATCATTACAAACATTAAAAAAAAAAAAAGGAAATTCAAATCCTTCCCACTGTCCTCAAATGCATCCGACGGAAGTATCAGAAAAACACTTTGGAATTTTTTAAGGTATTTATGACATAAGATGGTGCTAACAATCTCAAACAAATTAGAGATTGACACATGTTAGAACAGAGTATTAGAAGACACATCTTGCCAAAGTTAGTCTATTTTATATAAATAATTGTCAGAGTTTGGACCAGGTCTCGACTTCAATTCATAATCTGACTCATGATCAAATTTACTTGATGCTTAGTGTTACCTAAAAAAGTACCTTTTAGTATAGTCTAAATCTGCTATAGTCATGCTTGAAGCATAATAATGAATCTAGTTGCAACTTTAGCCATACAACATAACACCAAGAACTTCACTTGCAATTCAATTCTGCAGAAAGATTGTAATTGTGACTATAGCAATCACAAGAATCCACAAAATGAACATGTCTTAGAAAAGAAGCACTATGGTAAAACTACTACAGAAGTAGAGAACCATGTACATTGAAGTCAAAGGTGGACACATCTAAACTAGAAGATTATAGTCACCAACAAAGGGGATTGCTTAAAAGAAAGAAAAAAACTTTGAGCAGTAACAAATATCAGAGGATACACCAAATTAAACTCTTCAGTTTCGCCAGCATCAAGAGGTGATTAGAAGAATGCACGACTTCCATAAAACACACGAGATCTATCATTTTTCTTATCAATTTCTAATTTGCTCTTGCTGCTATGATTTTGAATCACATCACCACAATCTTCTCTGTCTGGTTTATTGAGATCCATTGGGAGCTTCATCTTTGCCAGAGACTCAGTGAATTGCTGCATGCTCCTCATGTACATGTCCACTATCTGTTGTTGCATAGCAGATTGCTCAGCCTCAAGATTGATGTTCCCTAATGGAGCTGAGAACACTTGACCAAATTTTGCAGCTTCTATGTTCCTATCCTTATTATTGCTCTCCTTTTCCTTGGTGGCTGAAAATTTTGCCTCTTTCTCATCTCTGGCTTCACTTTCTTTCTTGGAAGTTGGGGTATCAGGACCACAAGAAGAACCAGAGTTCTGATGATTAGTTTCACTGGTGATTATAATATTAGCAGAATTTGATGATTCACCCCCAATATGACCCTTTCTCTCGATTGAAGATTCTGCAGAGTTTCTATCATCACTCAAGCTTGTGGTGGTGGAGCTGAAGAACCCAGAATTCTGAATGCTTCCATTTGGAGAAATGGAGCCTCCATGATTCCCATCAGGAGAATTCACAGTCATTTCATAATCATCAACTTGAGGAGATGCAGAAAGGCGAAGAAATGGCAAGAGTCCTCCTGAATTAGGCCTTGAAGCTGAAGCAGAAGAAGAACCGTGAGATGCCAAATTGAAGTACTCAGATACCATCTGCTGATTCTCCCTCACAACACTAATATCAGGAAACTCAATCCTGGAAAACTCAACTGGGTCTAACATAACCTCTGAGATTTTTCTGTCAAGCAAAACAACTTCTGAAGATATGGATGAACAATTGGTATTGGAAGTAACTGATTCTGATACAGAATTATTAACAGAGGAAGTGATTTGCAAAGATGGGTTTAAATTTAAACACAGAGTTAATTTAACAGTTCCAGCAGGAGAATGAAAAAGATCAGTGGAAGAAAGGCTATACTCTTGAGTGACCTTTCCTTTTCCCACAACTTGTGAAATTGGGACCAAAGTAAAACCCAGAAGCTGATCCTCCAAGTAGTTTCTCGCCCTACTGAACATCCAAATCTCGCATTTCAAAACGGCATCTTTCTGGGCAATCTTCATCCTCAGATTCTCATCGAACGTTGGGTTTTTCCCGCCTCCATTGACGATTCTGGTCGAGAGGGTCTCGTCTGGGTTGTAAGTGAGAGAGAATTTCGCGTACACGTCCTGGTTTTCGTAGATGCATATGTTGTGAATATTCCTAGCATGATGAACGTAGATTTCGAGAATCCCCGAAAATTCAGCTTCATCGTCATCGCCTCCGTGGTTCATCGTGTTCGAATTTGGATTGTACCTGAAGTTCGTGGTCTGATGACGATTCTGACTGAAAGAATCCATTATAACCAGAAGGTGTAGAGAATGAGAAAATCGTTCAGAAACAGAGTCAATTCAGATATATAGGTTATCAACGATCAACCATTGAAGGCAATTTTTCCAATTAGAAGAGAAAGCTTAGAATCAGTGGTAAAATGGAAAAAGAGGGAGAATATAAATATTTCGAGGAGGATGATGATGAAGGTTCTAGAAGACGTTTGGAGGATCAATCCATGGATTCAGGCAAAAGATAGGTAGAAAAGTGAGGGAGTGAGGGAGAAGCTTAGGGTTGAATGAAATGAAACGAAGAGTGTTGATTTGATGCAATAGGAGAGGTGGTTAAGCAATCTGGGGGAGTAGGTGAAAATGGAGAATGGAAGCATGAAAATGAACAGACGAGAGACTATGATGACGACGATGATGTAAGGGTTTGTTTGGATGTCACTTTTTTGAGTTAAAAATCTGCATAGGTTCCCTAGCTTTATGGAAAGTAAATTATCCAGATTTTTTTAAAATTTTGTTAAAATTATATAATTTTTTTTAATTTTAAAAAATATATAATTTTTTTGAAATAAAAAATTATTTATATCTTCTATTAAATCTAGTTACATATTTTTTAATTAAAAATTTTAAATATAGGATATTTTGATAAAAATTTTTAATTAAATTAGAGTGTATATAGTCTTTTATTTTAGAAGATGTCTATATATATATTATGAAAATAATAGAGAAATTTTGCGTAATTTTAACAAAATTGAAAAAAATAATTGCATAATTTATTCTAATATCAAATTTTGGGTTCTAAGGTAATGCATTTTTTATGTCACATTAAGTATTAATTAAGACTAATTTTTTTAAGAGCCTATCTCATCAATTTAAAGTATTTAAAAATTGTAGGATTAAAAATATAAATCCAAATAATTAAAGCACACATTTTTAATTACTAAACTAATTTCTTGAGACTTTAATATTAATTTAATAATTTAATTTTTTTTTGGGATTACTTAACATCTGAATGTCTTATTTTGTGAAAATTTGTATAATTTTATTTTATTGCATTTGAAATGATGAAATTGGAACATAGTCATATTTTCTTGTCTTGAATTAATACCCACAAAAAAAATAAAACATCAAAATTATATTAACATCATTTTTTTAATTTTGTTGAAATTATACATACTTTTTTTATTTTCAAACTATATACAAATTTTTTTGAAACAAAAAATTATTTTATATTTTTGTCTACTTTTAAAATTTTTATTAAAATATCTTCTACTAATTTAAATTATATATATTTTTTTAAACTTAAAAAAACTTTATAAACTAAAAAAGAATTTAAATAGAGGACAACTTTTTGTTTTATTATAATTTTATATATATTACCATCGAGCATATAGCTAAGTTTGTAAGGGACTATTCTAACTTAACCAAAGGCTGAGTTTTAGTCATTAAGAATGTAGCTGTGTTAAAATTCAATTGGGAGAGCTTTGCCACCCTTGTGGTCTACCTGGCTCGAATCTAGATTAGTAATAGGTTGAGAGACTTGGTAATAGGTTTATGTTTTACGGATTGATTAAAAAAATATTTTATATATGTTTTAAAAATAAAAAATCATATAATTCAACAAAATTAAAAAAAATATAATTTACTTTAAAAAAAAGAAGAGAAAAAAGAAGAAGAAAGAGGTATGCTTTTTGTAGCGCTTTGTTGTGTATGGTGGGTGGTGCTTGTTTAGGAGGATTGGGTGGGGCATGGAAAATAGAATAGAAGGCTTTTGTGTGTTTTATTTGCTTTGCTTCACAATGCAGCTTCCACTTGCACTGACTTACTTTCTCCACTCACAGGGTAATGGAGGACCCACCGTTTGGCCCCACCAATTCATTATCCCTACTCTTCTCTTTCTTCTTCTTTCACAAGTCTCCAAACATAACGTACCACTATGTGGGAACCAAACTCGTCTAGTTGAATCAAACTCAGAGAGCTTGCCGAACTTAAATGTTTCAAAAATAGTTTTCACATGTATAAAACTTTATCTAAAGATTTATGATTTTGTCAAACACTATTTATTGAACTTCACGTCTCCATAAATATGGGTTTGAATTTTACTTAAAAGAATTAAAATTTGTGGCGAAATCAATAAAAATTCATTTAAATAAGTGCATATGTAAATTTTTATCACCTGAAATATTTATATTGAAAAAATTTATTGATTTCTCATCTCATTTTTGACAAATGTGTACTTAATTTTTTTGGGGGAAAAATTACAATTAAGAATATGAAATTAAATATATGTATATTGAAATATTTTAAATTTTAAAATTATTATGAAGAATTCTTAATTCAAAAAATTAAATTACATAAAAAATTATAATTAAGAACTCTAAATTAAAAATTTTATTTTTTGAGTCCTTTAAAATAATTTTAAAATATAAAATATTTCAAAATAAATATTTTTAACTTAAAATCCTCAACTATAATTTTCTCTAATTTTTTCATCTTAATGTCCAAGTTTTAACCCAGCATGTGTATTATGGCAAATTAATCATAGTGCATGCTTGCTGGCTAAAAGAGAAACGAGGCAAATGGATAGGTGATTGTGGGGACCAGTCTAAAATGGAGAAAGGGAACAATAGGCCAACAATTTCGTTTAAATAAAATAGAAAATAAAATAAAAAAATAATTTTTGTACCTTTATTTAAAAAAAAAGATAAAAATTGTTAAGTTATAATTATAAAAACATAATAAATAGTATACGTAATTAATAAAAGAAGATTTTCTTTCCATCAAACAAACCAAACATGGTTAATTATACGGATGAATGTAAATTGGAGTTGTGTAAATTTAATTTCGCATCAATTTAATTTGCATCAAAAGTTATTTTAAATTAATGCAAAAGCAAGATTTTTTTTTTTACTTCATTATAACGAGAACGTTGGATAAAATTGCAACTGTGCTAAATATTCTCGTAGATTTACAAACCTACGTCTTAGGGTACAAATCTAATCCTTTAAAAGTGAGACCAAACATGCTCTTAGAGTTAGATATATGTTTTATTTTTTATTTTTTTGGGGTACAATTTCATTTTACAGAATATATATTTAATCGTGTGAACTTTTCTACGCGTAAGGATTTTTTTTTCTATTTTTTTAATATTTTTATTTTTTGCTGCATACCATTACTTGGGTAAGGGAGATGTATAATGACGTAAATGTGTACTTTCTTTTATAATTTAAGATCTGAAGAATCTAGTGGCTGGGGGAAAAAGACGTAAGTACTACTATTTTTTTTTATATTTAATATTGAAGGATTTGTATTGTTTAAAAAATAATAATATTTCGCGCGTAATAACATTTTGAAATTCAAAACCCCTGTTATAAATTATTCGCAAAAATTCAAACATTTATCTATATAGAGATCAACCGTTAGCCTACAATATAAAATAATTATGTGACACTCTTGTATTCTTACGTCATTCTCACAACATACTTAATTTAAATGGCATTACATATCGTATAGATTAGTATATTCCACATAATTATTTATTTATACTCATTTTTTAGACATAAATAATATATATTTAAATATCAAAATGATATATAATTAGTTATATTAATAATAGGATTCATTAAAAATTTTGAAAATTATAAGGCTTAAATTGTCGAAATTAAATTAAAAATGGAGAAAAATTTTTAGGACTAACGCAGTAATATAACCTATGTTTTTTGAATAATTAATTTAAGCATTTAAGGTAGTTAACTTTTTTTTTAAATTAAGACCTGTCATATTTTTTTTTTTTGGGTTAATTTTGATTCTGCCTGAAATTTGAACACCGATCTTATTATTTTCTTAGGCATCTTAATTAGTGAAACTTTGTAGTATTAAGGGAATTCAATAATAAGTTTTAACATGTACTTACTAACAAAAAAGAAAATTATAAATCATTAGATAAAGTTTAACAGTGATGATTAATTTAAATAGTTTGTTAAAAAGAAAAAAAAGTTTTAGATTTAATTTTCTATTCAACATGTACCAAAAAGGAAAATTTACCCGTCAAATAAACCTATATACGTACACTTTTTGCTGCCTATTTAAATTTGTTAATTTAGACCTGTTACTTGAATATCTGGTATTATCCCACAATTCTCTGGGGAATAAATATTTAAATGTAAAACTCAACTAATTTTATTAATAGACAATCAAGTTTCAAGGTTAAAATATTTGAATTTGACTTGAGACTAAAAATTATTTAAATTAGTTTACATCATTTGCATAATGAAAACGTAAGAAGTAAGAAGAATGGCCTTAATAATCGACTTATTAAATTTAAATTTGAATCTCCCTATGAAGACTACTTCTAAATTTTTGACTTTGGCATTTTTTATCATTTAATTCAATGAAAATTTGCTTTTGATTATTTCCCTCCCACTAAAGTGGATTTGCATTCAATCACTCCATATACTAGTCAAACAAAAGCATCATCTTATGCTGTCGTAGATATATATCAGACTCCGTCCCTCCAAACTATTTTTTCTAATATACACAAATTTTTAAATAAAAAAATCTTACATTTTAATTTAATTTTAAATTTTTAATTAATGTATTTTTTATTAACCTAAATATATTTTAAATGAAGGTTATTTTAATTTTAAAAAATTTAAAATTAAAGTAACATGTTGAGTAATTTTTCATTTTAAAAGAAGTCTATATATATTTTAAAAATAAAAAAAAAATTATATAATTTCAGCAAAATTTATATATATGCTTGTAGTAATCCACTGAATTCATCATGCAAGCATGCTTACGGGCTAATTGGGAGATTTTTCATGCCCTTAAACTTAATTCCTCTTAGTAGTTATACTTTTTATATAAAGGAAAAAGAGTAATATATTTATTTGTAATAATTCAGACCAATAAGATCATTTTCCTCACTAGTCATGACTTATGATTTTAATCCTATAATGCTGTCTTTGGCATGTTGATCTGAATGCAAAATATAGCAATCAATTTCAGAGGGCAAAGTAATTAGTCTGGAATAATAATGTCTTTTTTTTGGTACATAGAAATAATAACTTTACAACATTAATACTGCTCCCATGCGTCCATGAATATTAGAGAACACTATGAAAGACCTTTCTTTTCCGGATAATTCCACGAAGAATTTTATCGGTTAAAAAATTGAGTTTTTTTTTTCTTTTTATTAATATGATATTCTTATTTTATTAATTTACTGGTTGAATTATGAATTATAAAATAATAATGAAAATTTTTAAAGTACATATAATTACTAAAAATCTCAACTAGTCGTGAGTGTGGTTCTCATTTTCTTTTATTTTTTCTCTCTCTTTCATAATCGTTAATTCGATCTACAAAACTAATTCTATTTTTTTAGGCAGCTGCCATTAGAGTCCTTCATTTTCTCTCTCTTGTTTATTTATTTATCTTTTTTTTTTTAACAAATGAGTTTTTTAAGCTTTGTGTTTTATGGGAGATATAAGATAAGTCTTTCAAATTTTTTGTAGTCTCACATCCAGTGCTGTTTTTTTTTTTTTTTTTAATTAATTAAAGTTTTTGAAAATTTTCTTTTCTTTGGTCTAAGAACGATGTCATTTTATGATGTGTTGAACTTGTCCAATATTATACGTTAACGTGGTTATTTTGTTGCAATACTTTCATCAATTTAAAATGTTCAAAATCAAATTAAATGGTTTGGATCAAATTAAATAGAATCAAACCAAATGAAATTAAAAAAAAAATAGTTTCAATTCGATGTTTTTTATCAATAATTTATTTGTGAAAACAGTTTGGTCCATAAGCTATTATATTTTGACAAGACTCAGCAAGTCACTATAAACTATTAATTTCTTCAACTAACATTGAAATTATCTATCATTTCCAAGTCACTTTGTTGAAATTCATATGTAAATACCTAACCGCTTACTACATAATTGTTCAAATTAATTAATATTATCACTAAAACAAATAATTTAGGCTAATTGCATTTATTTCATAAACGTTGATTTGGTGGGTCATTTCTGAGATTCTTTTGGTACAAAATCATATTTTAGATGTGTAAAATAAAAGGTTAATAGCTTGGACAAAATTTACATGCAACTTTTTAATTAAATCATGATATGTGTACAATTTTTTTTAAAAAAATAATATCATAGTGTTAAATTATATATATATATATATGTATATATACTCTATTTTTATTAACAAATGCTCAAGAAACTACACCTACAAATTTTGTCTCTATCATTTAACATGAGAAACGCAAGATCTTTTTTGTACAGCCAAACAAAAAGTTACAATTTTCAAAAATCTCAAATAACTTCATCATCTTAACAAAATATGAAAATCTTTAGTTTCCAAGCCTTTCCTATCTTACAAAGACGCATGCATATGATAAATTATTTGATTGTGCATGACACAAATAAACACATATAATTTGTTATTATGATGAGGGTCAAATATAAACTTGTCAATTTAAACTATCAGCTTTGCATTTGCATTTGCCTTTCCCTTTGCCTTTGTGTTATTATTAATCCTTAGATTCAACAAATACACTTTTTTTTTTAATAATAACAAACTCGGAGACTCCCTTTAATTCTCTTATCATATATGACATTAATCTAAATAATAACTTAAAATTTTTTAATAGTTTGCTTCGTACCACGTTGCTTACCAAATGACTTTATTAGCAGAAAAGAAAAGTAAATAACACTCAATCAATATTTCTCATTAAATCTTAAATTTTATTAAGAAATCCTAATATAAATTAAACAAATAACTTAATTTCTACTCACCCTAGAGAAAAAAGTAAAATAAATTCAAATAGGTAATATCTAGAGTACTTGCCCAATGGAAGTAGATTCTCTACTCATCATAGAAATCTACTCTCAATTTGGGTTGGCTTGGATTTTATTTATTTCTTATTTTTTTATCTTAATTATTAACTTTTTTGTTTGAAGTTACCAGTTATAAAATTATTTTCATTCTGCATTTTGTATCCTTTTAGATAAAAAAAAAATAAAAACATAAAATGAAATTTGAACTGAACAGTTTGGATGTTCTAGATGAGTCGAATTTTGAGGATGGTTAATGAAAAAATCAAGTTGCGTGAATTTGGGAGTCCCGTGAGCCAATAATCAACTTTTGAAGTTGAGTGAAGAAATTGCACAAACTCCTTAAATTAGAAATAATTCTATACATTTGAGCCTAAATTAAGTAGTTGACTCAAACTCAATACTTAGATGTAACCATAATAATGCTGTCTAGTTCGCATAGAGATTTAATGTGAAAGTTTTTTTAAGACAAGTTTATGGAACGAGTCGATCATCAGAAATCCAAAAGGAAGTTCAAATAAGGGACTTCCAAGAGGCTTAACTTTCAACTTGAAAGGAATTTTGGGGCTTATGATATGTCTACAAAGAACTTACTTAAAGCCTGATGCTTTAGGCGAATTAGGTGCCTAGGTGGATTCAATTTCGAGCCCAAATTCAACTATTATTGTGACTGTTTAAGCCTTTATAGTAACTTTCCGTTTTTTTTTTTTGGTTTTATTTTTATTTTTTAAAATTAATTAGGGCTTCGTATAAATGCTTTATTGAATAGTTCGTACGGTACTCGTTGATCAATACCAATTTTGAATTTTCTCTCAAGCTTTTCATTTGAAATTTCTCAAGTAAAGAGCTGGATGAGGTGAAGACTAATCCTCATTTTTACCATGAGATCATATGGTGGTGTTCCAAAAATTCTTTCTAGGGTCAAACCCGCGACAGTGTACAAGTCTCTCAACCCAAGGTTGAGTGGTTGCCACTTTGACTATTTACTTGGAGTTATAGTAAGTACCATTCTAAATGGGAAGATAATTCCTTTTCCCTAAGTATTCTGTCCAAATTGCTGGACGAGGCATTGGATCCAGGCTCTAAAATCCCAGGGCTGTATAGAGTTAATTCTGATACGTACGTTTTAGAGCCAAACCAGTGTAGTCGAAGGTATAATATAAACAAGTGATTAAGATTTTCTCCTTTAAAGTAGCATATAAGCGACAAACATTGTTATGTACAGTAATTCACATGTCTTGCAACCATTAGGCTTTGGGTTGGGAGGATATCATAGGCATTACAAATAATTTCCAGATCAAGTGCCAATCTAACTGACCTTGGTAAGCACTTGTTATACCTTGCGCCTTAGCTAAGTAGATACCGAAACTGAGTTCACTTCATGTAGATATACTGAGATTGGCGGAAAAAACCATAGTCCTTCCTCGATCGAGATCTGTCACTTTAGAGCCTGACAATTCCATATAGCAGTATCTTTATGGATGCAATCTTGTAAGCATTAGTTGTGCTATTCTATTTCCGGAACTAATTCTCCACCTTAAGCCTGGTTCCATTACTTTTTGCCTTACAGCTTCTATGTCTTTCCAGATGTTCCAACAAGACTTAATTAGGGTTTGTCAAAGAGATGTGGCATATTTCCAATAACAACCCACCCGTGAGTTTCAAACTTTCTTCAGTTTATTTACAATCTGATGCTGTCTTTGCTTGTCTTTGTTGCTCATGAAGAACTTGGTTACCAGGTATTTCCCAAACTCTTCCCCATGAGTTTACTATATTGCACTACCTCTTCTCCATCTTTATTGACCTTCACTTTCTTGAGTGATGCTACAGCTCTCTGTTGGAACCATCGACCCTTCTTGCATAGACTGCTGCAACACCAGATTGGTTGTCTTCATCTTCTTCTTCTTGGTTTGGATCAGTAGAAACCAAAATATGCTCAACCAAGAAATCTAAAGATAAGGGATATTGTCTGGACGACGTAGCATCATTAATTGACGAGCATAAGATGTGATTCGGGGTGTCATTAATTTGCTTTTCATGAGTAGAATCCGAATTCATAACAGTCTGAATTCTCTGATTTTTACTTCAATAATAGAAGAAGGTTCTTTACACATGAATATACTTCAAAATAGGAGTCTAATTTGCAAACATTACATGCATAAGACTGAAATTCTGTTAAAAAAGAAATATTAATATCCAATGGCAAGAGTTGGAGTACGAAACACACTCAAAATCAAGGTCTTCTCGATCCAAGAAATCAGTTTAGTGATTAAGAAAATGTACACTCTAATTACTGATATTACTTTTACTTGCATTCAAGTTTTAAAGTCAACACTTAAGAGAATTATTTTTCTAAATGCATATACTCTCAAGATCATCCAGAGACGAATTTATTCTCGATTGAGATGCAATTAACTTGAAGATACTCTTATTGTACGAAAGAGAAATAAAGTCTTGTGAAAGGGGCAAGATTCTCTAAAGTGCAGCTTGAGTTTCAGCAGAAGCAAATTAATTTATGCTTCAAACCTAAATCAAAGTTCAGTGAGAGCACATTTATGAAGCAAAAACATTTTAAGAACATAGCAATATTAATATTAGACAAATATTGAACACTCTTTATATAAAAAACTCATTATATTAAACGCGATGCAACTAGGACCACTAAAATATTATCTTCTAGTGCATAAGAGGGGAAAGGAAAGTAGTTAACAATATCAATAGCATTCATCTCATAGGTACAATACTAAGTTGGCAATGAAAGTCACTACATCTAATTTTACAATCTATTGATTAAATCAATAAATAGAGTAAGAAATGTATTTTTTACATATAAATAAGAATATATTACGTTCTAAACATTATTTTATGTTCACAAATAAATAGTGTTCATATTTAAGTTTTAAATATCAGTTATATGAAATACATAAATTTTTATAAACGACTACATGACTCATTAGATTGCCGCTTTCAGAATATGTATTTATTGAAAAAGAAAAAAAGGAACTTAAACGGTTGAAAAATAATACATGTTAGGACTTTTATGCATTAGATAAAATTCCATGGAAAATGTAAAAAGAAAATTGTTAGATAGCAGTGTCCTTATCAATCTATATTTAAACAGCTTATTTTCATAACACTAGGTTACAGAGTCATTTCGTGTCGTTAAATAAGGTTTTTCCTTTTTCTTTTTTCTTTTTTTTAATCAATCATTCATTTGTGAACACAAGCTGTTATGTTGGCAAGACTCACTAAGTCACTATAAGCCATGAATTCTCTCAACCAACATTGAAAATTTCGGTCATTTCCAAGTCACTTTCCTGAAAAAACTATGCAAATACTTAGATGTTTACTACATAATTGTTCAAAAATTATCACTAAAGTCGCATTTATTTCATAGACTTTGGTTGTTGTAGGTCATTTCTGAGATCCAGTTGTTAGAACGTCCTTTTTTAATTCTTACTTTTATTGTTAAACTTCTCAATTAAATTATTATATGTGCTCTGTAATTTTTGTTTATGAAAAAAAATTCATATAGTACTAAGATTAAAAAGCATAAATATATTCATGTTTTATCTTTATCAACAAACACTTAATAATTTTTTAATATAATGTAACATGTCTAAACAAACATAAACGTTATAATCTTAAGAGTTAAATAACTATATCGTCAAAGCAAATATGAAAATATTTAGTCTCCAAATATCTAATATTTTTTTAAAAAAAAAAATTGCATACATATGATATATTATTATACTGTGCATTAGATCAATAAAAATATATAATTTATTACGATGAGGCTAAAACATGAAAATGTCAAATAAAACTATCAGCTTTGACTTTGTATTAGTTTACAGCATCACTCTGGTGACCTACCATCTGTGCCCAAATTTTTTTTTATATTAATATATCTAATATTCATACTTTTAATGCAATCAAATAAATTTGGTAAACATATTTTTTTAATCTTTCAATTAGATAGTGATTAAATTAAGGATGAAATACCAAGAGCTTATGAATATCCATAAAATTGACCGTTTGAATCTGAGTATTGGAATAAAAATGGATCTTGGGTCTGGGTATTTTTAAAGATTTAGGTCTAAGCCCGAGTCTAGGTACATGATACCTAACCTGCCCCGACCCCCAATGTATATTTATATTGATATATATTAATTTTAGAAAACAATAAAAAATAAATACTACCCAAAGTGCATTTGGTGTGTTTTGACTTGTATATATTAATGGCTGATTGAACCATTAAATTTTTGGCTGTGTTTTTATATAAACAAGTTTCAATTTAAGAAAAATTTATTTCTTGAAAAAAAAATCGTACAAAAAGGTCCAGGTTCATGGATTTAAAGATTTAATAAGAAAGGAGATAAAACTTGAGTTTGTGTAAGGTATGGGTCCTATCTTAGAGAAGATATTCATATTTGCCTTTTAAAAATGCATCAATCAACATTTGGTAAGTTTTTCTTTTTTGGGGCCAATATACTAGTGGCAAGTTAAACTTGCTCATATGTGTATTTCTTTATTTCATAATCGTCATTCACCACTTATGTCAATTGTAGAGGAAAAAGAAAAGGAAAAAAAAATTAAAAAAAGAAATTATAAGGGAAGGAGAGAAAAAAAGAATGCAGATCCTCTATTGTATCTTAAAGCACAATAAAAGCAGTGCTCGCTATATAAGGGAGCTGTTCTTTTTCCCTTTTTTTTTTCAATTTTATTATCATCATTATTATTATTATTATTAACAACTTTGTTGCACTACAAGATCTGCACTGGAGAAAAGATGAAGTGAGAGGAAAGGGCATATCACCTGCAACTTGCAAGATAAGGAAGGCAATGAAAGTGAAAGATGAGTTTCCCATAATTTGCTCCCTCTTTGCCTGCCATTTCCACAGTGGAGCAGTTTTTTCATCATTTTATTCTATCCTAACTACAATATTATTAAAGCCACAATGTACCACCATCAACATCCATCCTCTTAATTTGCCCTAGATTTGATTTGATTTGCTTGCCAATCAGGTTTCAAATTTTATTTTTATATAAAAATTTTATCAAATTTTAAATTTGACTTCTTTAAAAATTGACAAATATTAAGTTCACAATCCGTTCAAAATTGCCATCCCATAGAAATAAAAATGAGGTTTATTTAGTTTCCATAGGTCTTAATCATTTGAAGCAAATGTGAGCTTAACTTGTCAATTAGGCTACTGACAAATTATATTTCATTCATATGAAATATTATTCACCCCATGAAATGAAATGATCTGTATAATGGTCGGAGAAAAATTATAAATACAAATCGTTCTCCAACGTTAATTGAAGAGACGTAGAATGCAGCGATTAAAGAACAAGAACGGTATCCTGACTAGACTAGACAAAATTTAATTATTTGGTTTTACATATATTTATTATAAACGAAATTAAAAAACTATATAAAAAAATTTACTACGACCAGATGACATCCTTAAGTATTGATTATAGCTTAAAATCGTTGCTGAAGTGAACATCCATCTTATTGGTCCATATCCAGCTTCAACCACAACGCTCTCGTGACAGAGCCCGCTTTACTAATAAAAAAGATATTTTGGGCAGACTAATCGTGAACATTTGACCCCCCAAAAAAAAATCACAGAATAAGCATACTTTAAAAAAAAAAAAAACTCATTTATGAGATAGTTACATATTTAATCAAAATTTATTTACATGTCATAAACCAAATGTACCTAAGAATCTACGTTCCAGCAAATTTCACATTTCCACGTTTCCTTATTTCAGTTTTTAATTGAAAGAACCAACACATGGGAAAATGAGTAAACTAATTAGAAACTTAACTTGTTCAACTTGAACTATGTACAACTTAGGACTTGCATTGAGAGAATGAGTCAACTAATTACAAACCTAACTTGTTCAGTGCTACAGTCAGGTAGGAATTCCACCCACCTTATACATCAAGGAACGAACCGCCTAGCGATTCTAAAACATCTTTTCCTCCCTTATGATACATTGCTACACATATTGAAAGCCATTTTCACTGTACAAGAAAAAGGAAAGATAAAAAATGAAATGAAGATTGAAATAGAAGGGAAGGGGAGGGGGTGTTTCAAGGTTTGACTTGATTCAAAATAAATAGAATCACTTCCTACCCAAACTCAGCTAATGTTGCTGATGCTTTGCTGCAGCAGCCTTATCTGCAGCTTCTCGTTTCATTGCTCGCTTTGCCCTTCGCCCGGTGGTAGCACCTTTTATAGCCTCCTTGTTCTTCGGCTCACGGGATGAACTTGCTCCAGAGTTTTGCGAGTTTGGTTGATAGACTGGCCTAGCTTGTTGACGGCCGGCCCTAACATAACCGTTGTCTCCCCATCTCCGGTTGCCAATGCGAATACTTGATGAGCTACCATAGTAAACATCATCTAGGTCATCCTCCTCACCCTCGTATTCATAGTAGTCCTCAATGTCATTGTAGGTATCTTCATGTTCAGCATGATCTTCCACATTTAAAGGTCTGAACCACGAAGCCCTAAGAAGTAGGCAAACACTCTCCTCGAGCATGTAGTCATGAAGGCTGTTTCAATATAAAACATCAAGCAGTAAGAACAAGAAATGCTAAAATTGACTAATTCAACAAAGTATCTATAAAAGTACTAATCCAAGAGAAAGGACATTCACATGTTTTAATCCAAGATATAAGCAATTTTAATTGCCAAACTATAATTTTTACATCAATTTTGTATTTAGCACCTTGAAAATATTTTTCTAGTACCAAGAGATGACAATATTTTACTATATATAATTGAAGTGGCTGACGAATCTTGACATACATGAAACAGTGTCATGTTTTAACATCACACCTCTAAGAGTCTAATATTAACTGAGAACAAGTTGATATCTATTTATTTTGGAGTCCAAAATAGTTCAAGAATCTAACATATTAGAGTATTCACTAGGTCAGGAGGTAAGGTAATATTTCAACCCCTACACATTGTTTACTAATAATAGGAAAAGTTAAAACTACAAACACTGAATTGTATAAATCTTAACTCAATCTGATAACCAGCATGATCAATATTCAACAACCAGAAATTAGAAATACAATTATTTTACCAAAAGACAACCAGAAATTTTTAATCCATCAAAAAAATAATTCTTTCTCAGCTACTATACAAGACACCCCCACCCAGGGCTTCAAACCATCATACTCCGAGATTTATACTAAAGGATCCTGAGAAGGCAGAGCCCTTAAATTGGCTACACCCATTCCAACCCACAGACCAACATTTACCAGATTAATCCTAAAACAATTATCCCTAGAAATAGAAATTCATAAATTCATATCCATATATAGAAGAAAACTGCTCTTATTTCAAATTCGAACAGAAATAGCATGAAATAAATAAAAAACAAAATCTTTAAATGAAAAACAGGAAACAAATGATGGTTGTTATTTTACCGGCCATCAAGCGAGCGATGGACATTAAGAAACTCAAATGGATGTTTACACTGCGGGCAAATGACCTTTGGACTATACGTGGCCCATTGAAGAATGCATGTTACACTGCAGAGAAACAAATAAAATTCATATAAGTAGCAAGTACAAAACATCCTTTCACAACATATCAAACAAGTCATCAAGCCTAAATAATGACCTGTTATTACATTAGAATACAATGGAACAATTATTTGAGTTATATATACATATATATATATATATATATATATATCTACTGACCTTTAAGCAAGTAATGAAAAGGGCTATGGTACATCAAGGATGGAAAATTAATTATCCAAAATTTATTAACCACCTACATGAAATCTCACCTTTTTAATCAAAATGGCAAGGAAATTTGTCCTAATTAAAAAGTGATACATAATACAAAGGACTTATCATGCGTCAACAATCCAATAATCCCAAAAGAACAAAACTAAGGTATCAATCATGGCAAATAGTGCTTAAATTTTCACTTCCACTGGCAAGCATAAATATCTATGCCTGTTATAATTTCCAGCAACTTCAACAGTATACAGAACATTATCTTAAGCAAAGGACATAAATCATGGTATATGAAATCAAATCCCAAAATGTGAGGCATGATGCAACTTGGGAATTAGCACAAATTTTTGAAGAAGCATAAAACAAAGAAAAGGGAGAGTAGATGCTTAAGAAAATAATGTAAAACTCTACAACATTTGTCCACGCACACATCACTACAAACAGGGAGCAAATAAATCAGCCATTCTTCAGAATGCGAAGTGGCATCAAAACCATTATATGCACACACCTAAATTCTGTTCCTAAACTCCATAGCTACTAGCTACAGTATTAAAGCCCAGTCCAGATTACTGACCACTTTTCTATAATCCCAAATATGGCGGGAAAAAAAACATACAAAACAGATTATCTTAATGTATAAACAATAATGAATTCTTGTCAATTTACTAGTTGAAATAAATATGACACTATCAACGGCACACATCCTCCATAAACCTTTTCACCAATGTACGCCTGATGCTCTCCATAATTTCAATTTAACTATGCCAAATATTATCACAAAAATTCTGTCAAGTACTTAAGTCCAAGACTGCAAGCAAGTTTGTTGATTGAATGAATGTGTATGTCAAATTGTGTGTACTAATGTTTCCAATGCGAATTAAATATATGCAGAATGAACAAACTTTCAACATTAAACACATTATATAATGTAAACCCAAGTACCAACAACCATAACACCATGGACAACCCAGTCAATTCAACCATGAGGACTCTGGGCTTTAACAAAAAAACAAATGATTACTGGAATAAATAAATCGAGCTACTTCAAAATCCTGCCGTTGACATGATAGCGTGTCTAGCCATTTGTTACATACAAGGTAAACCTAGATTATATATGCAACCATCAGAATGCACCGACCAAGAGAAATCCGTGAGGGACTCTTTGACATGCAGTTTGGCACATTGCCGGAGTGGTGCCACATTGACGCTAAACACACAATTCAAAGAAGTGCACTTTATCTTAAGGACTTGCAGGACTTTCAGGTACCATAATTTTCAAGAATTGGCAAACATAAGTCAAAATTTAGATGTTTCTAAGTCATAACAATGAACATACTAAAGTCCGACATACAGAATAAATTTAGAGAGAAAATTTGCGAGTAAAATAATTTTCAAGAATTTACAAACATAAGTCAGTATTCAAATGTTTCGCCCAGAAATCTAAAAAATGAACATATGACTCATAAGTCACAACATACAGAATAACTTTAGAGTCCAGTTTATCTCTTTTAGTTTCAATAAAGAAAAGCAAAGGCTCCTCTGATTTACAAGCAATACCATTCAAAGGATGCAAAAACAAGCCCATCCTCTTCCTTTAACAAGAAGATTCCAATTACTCAAAGCACGTCAGTTCAGGACACGCAACCCAATAATAAAGCTTCTTCAGATAAAGGCAACCTCATGAGCAGAAAGAAAGGACCCTTACTTTCATAAGTTCTGTTTCATCAGTGTATGGTAATAGTTAATGAATAACACTACACCATAACCTTAACTAGATTTCCTCCTTCCAAAACCTTACCCCATAACCTCCAACATAATCAGCGTATGGCAATACCGTAATAGTTTATGAATAAGAATACACCAAAACCTTAAACTAGATTTCCTCCTTCCAGAACCCTACCCCTCCTTCCCTCCACAACCAAACGCGCCTTTCCGGAAAAGAAACACGAGGGGATGTCTCTAAACGCATAATTAGTAATTCCAATTCCAATCAGAAGAAAAACCATTGAAAACTAACTAAATTACAATCTATGAAGCACATGTCCAGAAATTAATTTGAAACATAGTACTAAGAGATTGTTTAGACAAACCAGTAAGCATGCTCGCAACCTTTAACGAGCGCAGTTTCCTGCAGTACTATCTTATCCAAGCAAATCGCACAGATTCCCCCATGGTTCCCAGATCCCACCCGGAGAATCTCTGCTTCACTTCGTATTTCACTCTGAAGATTAGCAAAATCAGAAATGATCTAATCAACAATATCAGGTGCAGCAACTCTAGCAATTTTTATCGCAAGAGAACATGGGTTAACGCTCAGAACACAAATTGACCCTAAAATTATCTACTACGCGAGAATTCGTCCATGATCTCACAGAAAAATAACCAACGAATAAAGTAATCATAAGAACGACGAGACCCAGCGTCCACGAATCTCTTCCACCGCCGTATTTCGTAACTTTAATACACCAACCGGACTGGGTACCCGAAGAACATCCAAATAAAAAACTATTCAAAAACAAGGTTAAAAAATTACGAAGAAAGAACAAATACCTGATCTTTGAGAGACAAGTCCTGAAAATCGTTGACGGGGAGCTTTTCGCCTTCGATCTTTACGAGTGAAGTCATTATAACAGATCCACAGAGTAGAAAAAAATTCGTAGAGGCTACTGGTCTATCTGCTGCTGAACCATACACAATATGATTATATGAGGAAGGGTGAGGAAGAGAGAGAGAGAGAGAGAGGGTCGAGGGGGGTGGGGGGAGATGCCGAAGAATGATTCTATGATACCAATATGAAGAAGAAACAGTAAAAAGGTACGTAATTTGGTCCAAGACGAAAGGGCCCCTTACGCGGAAGAGGGATCTATTGATATAAGCCCTGACGACAGGATGCGGATGAAAAAAAAAAAGCAGCCTCCATACAAGATATATATATATCTTATATTATATTATATTATATGGCCTAACATTTTTATGCTTTTTCAAACGTTTTCAAGCAAAATTACTTACAAAACGGACAAACCTTCCGAGGTTGTGGTCTCAAACTTTGACAGCAAGAGCCTCCCTGACATCTGGAGCCAATTGCTGTGGCCACGTTTCCTTGGAATTTACACATCTCGGCTCGGCTCCTTTTTTCTCATCCCCATTGTATTTTTTTTTAAATAAATTACACAATTTTCTAATTTAGTTTTGTTAAAATTTTATAATTTTTTTATTTCAAAATTTTTTATTTCTCATCCCCATTGTATTTTTTTTAAATAAATTATTTGTTAAAAAATATAATAAAATATTTTAATTAAAAATATATATATTTAAATTAATGAAAAATACATAAATAACAATATTTAAAATTAAACTAAAATGTAATATAAATTTTCATTTAAAAAAATTTATTTATATTTTGAAAATATAAAAATCCATATAAGTTTAGCAAAAAATTTATATGTAATTATTTATATTTATATTGTTATATTCTTTAATTAAAACATAATAAATATATAATTTTTAAATAATAATATAACAAATATATAATTTTTATAAATAATTGTATAACTCTCTAATTTAGTTATTTACTTATCATTCATTACTAAAAAATCATTCGCTTATAACATTTACTTTTTGTTTTCCTTTTTAGTTTTTTTATCAAAGATGGAAAACTCACTCTCGTGGAGAAATTATTGCATAGATCTACACTAGAAGTAACAGATAAATTAATATGAAAGAATTCGGAGCATGAGAAATTCTTAGTTTTAATTCGCTATTTAATTATTACGCCTTAATTTCTCTTTTAAACTTATAATTGGTTAATTTTTTGATAAACTATGTCTCTGTCAAATATTTCTTAACTCTAGCATCTCAAAAGAAATAAAGCATAGTGTGCTCACAATGGATTAAATGTTACATAATTCCAACATATATGGTTGACATATCTGTTGATAATTTAACTCATTCAGAAATTTTAATTAGTTATTTAGTTTATATTTAGACATAGAATTGCACAATGAAAACTCATTCTTGGAAGAAAATCACCTATATTTAGAAACTAAAATGCATTTTACTTAAATTTCATTGAAATGTTATGCCCACAAAATATCCATTGAAATGACTATAATTTTTATATAGTAATTAAGTTGGGTACATTAAACATTGTATAATCTTAAATTATGGTAAATTATAGTTACTAGATAAGTTTTAAGATTTAATTTTTAAAATGTTGGTAGTTAAATCGAAATGCCCTGAAATTGATATATGATAACAAAATATTAATATAATATTGAAGCATTCTTATTTCGAATGTTCTTTTATTTAAATACTTGTACCTCATCCAACTGTTCAATTCCTAAGATCTTTGATACTTCAGATGCGTCGAAAATTTGGGCTTTGATTTGTTGGGTGGAAGGTAGGCCATGTCCCGTGATCTGAAAAGAACTTACTAACCAACATACACCTAAGGAGAAGATTATGAAGGAGAAAAAACCCATTATAAAAGTAATTTTTAAGATTTCTATTATCACATTTGCCCCATAAAAAATTATTTCGTGAACATTTTTTTACAAATTAATACAATATTATCAGTTCTATTTAAAAATTTCTTTCAACTGATATTTCACACTTCAAAAAATATTTAAAGAACTTTCCCCAAATTTTTATAAAATAAAATAACAAGGTGTGTTTGCAATGCATACATTCCCATTCTACAGCTTCGATAGGTGTTAAAAAAAAAAGGAGTAGTTAATTCCCCAATTGGAATATCAATCATATTTTAGTATAAATAGACTAAATAATATGTCAAGACTCAAATAGTACTGCTAGTGTAAATTTGAATCACATTTAGTATAAATAGACTAAATTTTATGCCGAATACAATGGATCCATATTCAACAAAACTAATTAATATGAATATGCAAATATTTTCGGATTGCCAAACCAAAACAGAACAAGAAGGAATTAAACACGAAAATAACAAAAATGCTTATAATCAATATCAATTCAGTTTATCAATAATTAAGGGATGACAAGAATAACTTACTAAAGGCTCTAATTTATTTATATCTAATGTTTTAATTATTTTCTTAGCACCATTTCTTTTTTAAGGATAGAGAGGAGCTACATGACCTAAAGGCAAGCAAAATAAGAAATCATCCCGACAGGCAATCTAATGATATGCGATTACAAAAACATAGACCCAAAATTCCTTATTCAAATCCCTAGTTCCCAAATAAAAAACAATTATTAACAAAATCAAATTGATAGACCTGTGAAAGATGTAGGAATTATAGTGGGCTGCAATCAATTAATTTTGTTTTTAATAAAAACTGGGCTGGATATCTAAATGATTAGTATGGATAAAAGTGCAGGCCCATAACTTATAGGCCCATAATGGGTGGGTACTAGAGTTCTATTTAAACTTGCCTAGGTCCCTTCTGTATTCACGTCGAATTCTAACTCCACAACTTACTCCATTATAAGTTGTGATAGGGAGTGTGAATCACAGAGGAAGCCCTAGTTTCTTCAAACCTTCAGGCATTCAGAATCAACAGGGTATCCTAAATCTGCAGCAATGTCTTCTACAGGTAATCAATCTAGTATTCTAATTTCATATAATTGTCTTCAATTTATTCTTACATTTGGTATCAGAGCCACAGTTATATGATTTAGAATCTAACTGATAGAAGACATGATCATATGCATAAATAAACGCTATTTTCATCCATATAATCTTTATAAATAAAATTGGATGATATTCAAAGAATTAAAATTTAAAACTTTAGGGTTTTTGCATATATTGATATTTTGAATTAATTGATGCCTAGAATTTGAATTGCTATGCACGATAAAAGGAGAATTTTGCATTTGAGATTATAGATTAGGGTTTCATGATTCAATTTCAATTCTTGCAAAATAGCCCAAATTAATGAATAATTTTTGTATCATTAAGTTTCTCTTAATAATATAAGTATGAACAGTATTTGAATTGCATCAAGAATTGTCTAATTCCATGGAAATTTCGAATTAAAGCATCTAAGTTAGGGTTTGCAAGATTGAATTTTCAATCTCATTGATCACTGCAAATTGATGAATAATTTTCGAATATGGTATTCCTTATGATCATATAAAAGAAACGCACAAATCAATTGCATCAAAAATTGGCTGATTGTAGCGAAATTTCCTTCGAAAATTTCGGTTATGGAGACTTTTCAGAACTCAATTTCTATGCATTGAAATCATGAGAATTGGTAGATTAAAATTGGGGTTTTATCTATGGATTTGTTTAGAATATAACTATGAATCAAAAGCACGACAATTGCAAGAAAAATCATCAAAGAACCACCCAAACTCGAGCTTCATGTAGCTCGACGAAAGAGGAGCTTTTTGCTTCGAAAATCAATGAAAAACTCAATGAGAATTGGGGATTTTAGTTTCAATAGATTTAGAATAAGATTAGAAACAAAAAGCACAAGAAAATCGCATGAAAAGGGGTTTGAAAACGCGAAACCCGGTTTCGAAACCCACGGGTTCGCGTGACCCGTTTCTGCAGCCCGGGTCGACCCGCCAGAGGTTGAAGGAGAAGCCAGAAACGAAGCCCAGTCGCGCTTCTGGAGAGTGAGAGAGAGTGTGGCTTCTACAGATGGAATTTTTCAGTTCCGTTTTTTGCGTTGCAATCTATATTTTAAATGTGATTTTTTGAAATATGTTTTATAATTTTTTGACCAATATAAATATTTTTTATATAAATATTAATATATATAATATATTTTAATACTTATTTAGACGATTTTTTGGAAGGTGATATATTGGAAAATTAATTTATTATATTTTGAACCTTATGATGATATTAACTCTCCACAAATTGTAATATATATTTGTCTACTCTCAAGCCTAAAACATATGCCTTAATATGTTTGTTTTAATAATATATATGATTTTGTTTCAATTATATTTGCATGAGGCCTCTTTAGGAATGCTGAAGAATTTAGTTTATGGATAGTGAGGTATAATATTTCACCTATTTAAATACTGTGCCATAATTTTGGGCAAAATATAAATAATTTCTGTGCAAGGAGTTTTATAATTATTATGGATAATTAACACCAAAGTGGAATTATTCATATTAATGCATAAAATTTCCTTGTAATTTGAGGAAGGCTTCTAATTATTTCGTGCTATAACCTGCCCAAAGGGGGTTGTTGTATGTTATAATTAGGAGTTAATTCGAGATGAAGTTAATGGAGAATATATTGTTTTAAAATATTTATCTGCCTAAAGGGGATAGATATCTGAACCCAATACATTCTCACTGATTAGCTCATCTGAGGTTCTGATCTAGGTTGTGACCTTGATTTGTACGTTCTGCCCAAAGGGGAATGTACTATTATGTTGGCCTCGTTATAATAGCTTGTTTTAATTAAAAGCTATGTTTGAATTGCCCTTATTATTTATTCTGATGCATTCCAATTTTGCAGTTACATTTTTTATGAATAACTGTTCTGCTTCAATTGAGATTTTAACTGGATCAAATTATAACAAGTGGAAGCAAGACCTAGAATTCTCCTTAGGAATTGCTGACCTTGATCTGGGACTGCGTGAGAGTAAGCCTGAAGTGAATGAGAAGAGTACAACTGAACAGAAAGAGTTCTTAGCTAAATGGGAGAGATCTAATAGACTTAGTCTGATTGCCATTAAGAGAACCATCTCTGAGCATCTACTTAGTGGCTTACCAGAAACTACAAGTGCTAAAGAATTTCTTACTGTCTTGGGAGAAAGATACCAAGTATCTAATAACGCTGAGTCTGGATATCTTATGAAAAAGTTGACTGATATGCGGTATGACAATAATGAAGGAGTAAGGGAGTTCATTTTGAAGATGGTTCACATCCAAACCAAGCTGAAAGCCCATAATATTGACCTAAATGAGAATTTCATTGTCTCACATGCCTTGAACTGCTTACCTGTAGAATTTACACAAATCAAAACAGCCTATAATACCTTTGGTGAAAAGTGGACCATTAATGACCTCATTACCAAGTGTGTGGCTGAAGAAGAAAAGAGAAAAGAGTGACCTATCCTGCGAACTAACCCTTTTTACTTCCCATGATAAACCCTATTCTGGCAAGGATAAATGGAAACATAAGAGAAATCAATTCAATATTCCTCATAAGATTCAAAATTCAAAGAAACCAGGCATTGGTCAACAATATGATGTAAGAGGTTCTAAATCAACTCTCATTAACAAAAACATATGGTGTTTTTGGTGTAAAGAAAAGGGACATAAAAAGAATGATTGCACAAAGTTCAAGACTTGGCTAGAGAATAAGCAGAAATTTGGAAGAATTCAAGAATCTGAAGATACCAAATCTGAGAGAAAGCAAGATGAGGGTAGCAAAGAATCTTAAAGTAGTGTTGGAATCAGTGGGAAATGTCATTTTAGTTTTGGCAACCGGATATGAAACTGTTTTGAAATATATATATATATATATATATATAGTACCTTTTTTTTTAAGGGGAATTTGATTTCTATTTCTTGTTTAGATAAATTTTAGTTTTTATTTTAATATTAAACTTCCAAATTATTGGTTATGGACATTTAATGGATGATTTATATATAAATTACCCTTAGTTTTTTATAATATTTCATCATCTTTAAATAATTAGGTCTATAATTAGAGGAAAGTTCACTGAGAGTAAATAGAAAGGTGCGACTAGAAGTTTAAGTCTTTTAAAAATTATTTACACAAATATTAGTGGACTTTTTTATCATATTATTTGTGGTAATAGGTTCTTTATCACTTTCATTGATGATTTCTATTGATTTGGTTATCTTTATTTGATTAAAGAAAAATATGATGCCCTTAAAAATATGTATTTAGTTATACATATCCTTCCTTGTCTGAGCAATATAACTCAACTGACAACTTGCAAAGACTCTCTGTTCTATTACCTTATATTCTCATTACCCAACTTGATGAATCAACAACCACTGAATTGTAAGTTTTAGGTTAGGTTCTTGCCAAACTGAAAGGCTGTCATCGAGAAAACACATACTTCATACGCAATGTACCACCCAGGAACAAAGTCGCAGCTACTTACTCGTCAAATTTCCAACTCCAATGGAAAAACGAATATCATGTGATAACCCAAAACTCATAAAACCTTTGAAGAAGATACAGGGGAGGAAGGGAGAAGAGAAGAGAAAGATAGGAAAAGGAAGAGAGAAGAGAAACTGGGGTAGGTGTCAGCAGGCGAAACCTCGATTCTGTCATAGCAACTAAAGTGTCTTATATGGCAAACAAAACCTGAGAAGCATCGAGTTGGTTTTTTTTGTGACCAAAAAAAAAGAAAAGGAAACTTCTGTCAATCGAAGCCAATCAATCAATATAAACATTGTTGTATTACGTGGTACATAGAACTACGACCTCGTGACCAGTCAAGAAACCAGCAAACAGTAAAGGAAATGTGATAGTATAAGCAAGCAAATCGAAGACAATCAATCAATATAAACATCGTTGTATTATATAGTACTTGTTCGATTGTGTCATTGTGTGAATCTGTGTGCTAGTGAAAAGATTAAAGATCGCAAAGATTCCAAGTTATTGTCCGGCGCACCACCATTACCCAATCCTCCCTGTCTCCTCTACCTTTCCTCACACAGTCCAGAAAGATTCAACGAAAGCGAAAAAGAAAGAGTGAGAAGCTACCGTAAACGATAACGAAACGGAGTGAGAGCAGAGCCCGATGAGTGAGATGGCTGGCCAATAGGCGTTGGGCAACCGGCGTGCGGTTCTGGCAGAGCAGTGCGCCGGTGAGACTGGTGGTGAAGGAGAAAGTGGAGCCCCAAGGGCAAATGATGAAGCCCCACGAAATATCCTTTTTCTTTGATAAACTATTGTTACGTTGGGCCATTTATGAAAATGGGCCAATAGTTTCAGATTCTATGTTTACTCTATGACCCGGCCCATTTAAAATATGGCTCATAATTATTTGTTCAGATTCATAAATGATTCATCAGTTTTATATACTTTTATTATGAACTTTTTTAATTAAAATATAAAAAATATATAATTTTTTTAATCAAAAGATAAAAAGAATAGAGTTTACTTGAAAGACCATATATTTGTTTTAAAAAATTATACACATATTATATTATTGTTAAAAAATTATATATTTATCCTATTTTAATTATAGAATTGATAATAAACAAAACATAAAACTACATATAATATACATTTTTGGTTGATATGTGACTTGGCGATTTGCAATGTGAAAGCAACGAAAATGGTGTTGAACATAACAAGGATATTTCCAATCCTTCTTTGGCCTTGCTAAACCCCAAAACTACATGTCTCATGTTAGGATTTTGTTGCTACTTATATATGTTATTGATGTTGTCAACAATATTTAGATAATTTTTTTAATTATATACTATTAAAATTTTCAATAAAAATATAATATGAGAAGAAACTTTATTTAAATACCTAATTATATTGTAAAAAGCCCACGTATCATATTTTCATTAAAAAAATTTGATAATAAATACTTAAAAATTATACATAAATTTTTTTTCTTGGTAATATTTGGGTCAACTAGAATTTACTTTAACTAGAGATGTTCATGACTAAACTGGCAAGGGAATCTAATTGGCCCAATTTGGGCCTGATACGAACTTCAATATTTTTTTTAATCAAAAAATCCGAACTTAAATTTAAATTTAAGTATCAGGCCCATAAATTTTTAAAACTCAATAATTTCTGGCAAGGCCAACCCAACAACATAAATTAAAGTAAATAATACAAGTTTTTCTTTAATTTTGTTAAAATTATGTAAATCCTATTTTTTTCAAAACATATACATACTTCTCTTAAAATAAAAACTATTTAACACTAGTTCAATTTTAAATTTTTTTAATCAAAATACCCTCTATTTAAAATATTTTTAAATTTTTTTATTAAAATACCTTCTAACTAAAATTTAATTAATTTCACTGCAACAGAAGTTTTACTGGAGCCAGAGTCGTTAGTTGATTAGTGTTTTTTTCCCCCTTCTTTTTTATGATTGGTTGAGGGATATGGGATCCATATGTAAATGCTTGAGGCCCATTGATTGGGCCCAACAAAAAATATGGAAGGATGGGCTCATTATGGGCCAAGTCGCGTAATTAAAACCCAAAATTTTTAAGTAGGCCTGTCAGTTTCAAGTCTCAAATCAAAGTCTACTAGCTCTTAATTCCCCCGAAAAAACAAAAGTCCACTAATTGTTGAATGATTATTGTCTATGCTTGATACAGACCCAATATTAATTGAGCAAATTACATTAAAAAAAAGTTAAAATTAAAATATAACCAAAAATATCTTTAAGGATAATATTAATTTTTTCATTTAAAATATAACTTATTAAACAATATTTTTTTAAAATTTTTTAATGTTATATATTTTGTATTAAAATTATAAATTTAAATATATTTTAAATTTTAAAAATTAACTATTTTTATATCGATCGAATACATACTTAATACTTATTATATTGTATAAATAATAAATATAAAAATATTTTTGACCAAAATAAATATAATTATGACTTTTTTTTGGGTAGAAGAAGTCAATATAACACTTTCTTTTTACTAAAAAAAAAAGTATAAATTTCTAAAATAAAAAGAATCACCATATAACTTAGACATGTAATTTACTCATAATAGTTAGTTTTGCTTTGCCACGATCTCAAAGAGATACTTGTGTCATCTTCTTTGTTATTTTCATCATCATTATCATTGACCTCATTGAATATATGAATATATGGCCCAATCTACCACGTACATAAAGTAACGTTGGTTTCAATTCAGCTATATTCTAAATTTCACAACCTCCAAAAGAGTAAAAGCGAAAAATAAAAATGCAAACATAAATATTATAAATTTCAAAATATATAGCAAATGTTAGTATAAACAGTGAAACATGGCGGATGCATTTATTTTTATAAAATATCAGGAGGAAATAAGAATAATGTGACATCATTGTTTTGAAAATTAATTAATTAATTATATATATATATATATAGAAAAAGTACATTTCATTTAATAAAATAATTAGTTCAATTGCATAAAATAAATTGAGAAAATAAATTAAAATATAATATTATTTATAGACATCATGGACTTTTATTCCCTAAACCTTATGGACATTAACAAAACCAATTTGATCAAAGCCCATATAAATTAGGGATCTGTACCACACAGCCACTTTCGCATGTGGCAAATTATAACTAAATAATGTGGGTGCAATTGAAAATGAAATCATCAATGAATAAACTAACATGAAAAAAAGAAAACTTTTATGATAATTCTAATTAAACCTCACATTTTTATTATACAAAGTATGAGTAGTACTTGAGTATTGGTTTACATGCGCATTAAAAGTTAATTTTATTCTACGAATTAAAGAGATACTCCCAGGATTCTCCCACTAAAGGTATCTACTTCGAGTTATTTTTTATTCAATAAAAAGAGTTCATATGAATTATTGGACCATTAATTTAAACGAGACAATAGTTCTATTTTGATTCTTCAAATATTGTGCAATTATTAATTTAATACTTTTAATGTTTCTGCATAATTTTATTCTTACTTTATTCTTTTAAAAATAAAAAAAATACTACACAACCTTAACAAATTTTATCTCTCCATTATTTTTACTAGTTTTACAATAGTACTTTTTTAAAAGTCACATACCATTAATATCTTCGTAAATTTAAACAAAACTTGACGTTTCAACAGGTTTAAACACGCTTTAAACTTTTTACTTTAATAATCACTGAGTATTAAATAAAAAATTACAAAATACATTAAAAAAAAAAACTCTATATATAATTGACCCTCGTCTTTATACTACTCACAGAAAAGTTAACTTGTCTACCCTTGCCAGTCTGTTTTGTTGTTTCTCTTTGTAAGAAGTGACATGCACGGAGATACCCTAAGCTATGCCTATAAACCTTGGTAATGACAAGTGATATATAAGGGTAGGTTGCTATATATAGCTAGGGTTTTAGGTTATTGTCCTTGTCCTACCACATAAGGGAGGCCTTACCCTTAGACCTATGCAAGATGAAACATTTGCCGTTGGAAATGGCTGATATTATCATTCTGATGTGAAAGCATTTTGAGAAAAATGGAAACCAACACCCACAATCATTAGTGCAGACTCTCAAGCCTTTGATTTGCTTAGGAAATGAAAGAAATATTATTGTTCATTACCCTTCGTATCATGCAGAGAATAAACTTCTCTGTCTTACCCCTTTGGAAGAGAATATGGAAAACTCAATCAACCATATTTTACTATTTACTTTTAAAAAAATACTACTTTATTAAATATCTTTAGGTTTGGGTATGTTTTATCTGTAAATTGTATAGATTATCAAATGTCCTTTTTAATAAAATTCACCACTATCTCAAGAATATATATCTTTTTTAATAATTGTAGGAGAAGAACTTTGTTCTGATCCTTTACAAATAGTATATTAATTTATTTTTTATAAAATTATTTTTAATTTATTTTTTTATAAAGAAAATTATCTTTTCAATTTAACTTTTTACGAGTAAATATTTCTTAATTTAATTATTTACAAATAAAATTATTACTAATAATATCATTTTATCAAAATAAAAAATACTTATATGTAAAGAATCAAACTATGAAATATAAGAGATTAAATTAAAAATATTCCATTTAAGAAGTGCTAAAATAGGGTTAACTGAATATATATATATATATATATATATATATATTATTAATAAGCTTACTGAATTAAAAATATTTAACACCACTTCCAGCCAAGAAAATGAAAATCTTATCTGAATGTAACACAATCCACCCACTGTGATTATTCACCCAAAGTTAGAATGTAAGGATTCTAGACCAACCCATTAGGGCTAGAATCCAAAGCTTACATTAAAACTTTTATTGTTGGAAATATTTTAAAAGAAATAGGAACAAGAATAAGTTTTAATAAAATAAAATCTTGTCATCAAGAATAATATTTGGTATGGCGCAAAAAAAAAAAATGATGATGCCATTCTATTTTTATGTTGAGTTGGAGAAAAAAAATATAAGAACAAAAAAGAACACTTAACAAATGACTATAATATCTTTATTTAAAAAAATTAACAGAGTAATAAATTTTTCTTAGAAAAACATTCATAAAGTCCCATTAATAAAAAAAGATTAATCTATAATCCCACAAAAACGCACAACCTGTCTCCCCAAATGCAAACAGGTTCGTGTTTGATTATCGGGAGTTCTAACTCAGATGCTGCATCCTCCATTGGCATGGGCTTCAAGCATGGGGCATCGATTTCAGGCAAGTGATCGTCAATTTAGGGCACAGTTCTTTGATTTAGGGCAAGAGATCCATATCTCACATACTCTCTATCATGATCGTCGTTGAATGAAAGTTAGACACTGGT
Organism: Erythrophleum fordii; assembly: GCA_032878935.1. Taxonomy (NCBI): domain Eukaryota; kingdom Viridiplantae; phylum Streptophyta; class Magnoliopsida; order Fabales; family Fabaceae; genus Erythrophleum; species Erythrophleum fordii. Next base: position 27,597,356 of record JAVQMF010000058.1, on the reverse strand, counting down.
TAGAAGGGAAAGCCACAACGTTGAAGTTATATAATGAAAGAAGGGTATTTCAATCATTTAAGGCATACTTTCCTAAAATGTCATCCTATTCCACTATTTATTAAATGAAGAGACAGAATAAAATTTACTAATGGAATGGAATGGAATGATAATAAAAATTCAACCAAACATGCATTATATTCTGAGTATAAAAATGCTTCGTATCAATCGGGACATTTCCACAAGTAGGAGAAATAATTAAAACTACAGTAATCTTAAATTCCTTCTTTTTTCATCAAATAAATGGCAGACTAGCTAGGATTTGACAGTGTTTCAGTGATCATTAAATAATATCGACTCTTCTTTACGTAAAAGCCGGATCACCACTGAATTTTTATTTGAGAAAATTATAGCTGGGGCCCATATTTTAAAAATTTTATAATAAAAAATTTTAAAAATTAAAATTATTTTTAAAAATTATAATTATTATCAAATTTTAAAAAATTTGTTGCTAAATTTAAAGAAAAAACTCTTAAAATTTAATAATAATTATATCTTTATAATAATTTAAGACAAGAATTCACTATTGAATTGTTATGGGAAAATTATGACTAAGACTTATATTTTAAAAATTAAAATTATTTTTAAAAAATTATAATTATCATTAACTTTTAAAAAATTTACTACTAGATTTAAGACGAGAATTTAATACTGAATTTAGATAAATAGTCTTTAAGGATAATTTTAATTTTTCATTGCAAATTTTTTGAAAAAAGCCCTTAAATATAGTTTTTTTCATTTTTATCATTACTGATGCGAGACTTTTCCTTTTGCCCGTTGATATAATTAATTGATCTTCAAGCTGTGATTGTGCAGTTTGAATGGTGGGCAAACTCGTCTGCAGCGTGATAATTGAAACCATACCATCTCTCACTGAACATTTTTGTGCTAGTAAGCATTTATTTTCAAAATTTAACAATAAATTTTCATATATTTATACAATATCCCCCACTTTGTAAATCTATTAATTTGTTAATCTAAGGTAACCTGTCAAATTAAAGAATTCCACCCAAATTTTATTTTATTTAACGAGTAATTTTTTTAAATTTTAAATTATATGTACATCTTTCTTAAACTTCAAAATCATATACAATTAAACCTTTAATGCGCTATGTCTCCGTCAATACAATAACAAATTCACAAAAAATTTTAACATATAATCTCAAGTCTAAAATATTTATTGTCAAATTTCAAAAAGTTAAATATACCAGATATACGTATGACAAGAATCATGCACACTTTAACCTCATTTTTTTATTATTAATAATACCCATTCATTTGTAAATAGAATTTAACACACGACAAAATGAAATTACCCAAGAACAACGCAGTTTCTTCATCATCTCACTTTTATAAATTAAATAATTATAATTGACCGTGGTCAAATCATAAAAAGGAAGCTAGGCAGCAGCTAGATTACATTAAAATCAACATCAGTTGTTTCTGCAGTAAAGGAAGAAAGTAAAGAGATGAATGAAATGGAGCTGATCAGCTGACAGAAGCAAAGTCACAAGTTAATATAAATAGGGCAGAAAGGAATCGAATGGGAGATGAATAAAGTCACTGTCAGTGCCAGAAGATAGAGGGCACAAAAAGACAATACTTTGATTCTCATCATATCAATGTATCTTTCACGGTACTAACAGTAAGATGTACAAACGGCAAGAAATATAAGCAAATTTTGCAGGTAACATACTAGATCTACACAAATGGCTCCTGCTTTCAAATCCCCACAAATATTGGGGGAGAAGATAATTAACCGCAGAAAGTATCACAGAAGTAGCTGTGTTTAAATCATAGCCAGGAAGTACTTTTATGAGTAAAATAGAGATTTATAATGAAATTATTAATAATGAATTTTTACTATGAAATTAAGTTTTTAAGTTGATATAGCCTTTATCATAATATTATAATCTCTATAAGTAATCAGAAGTTTAATTCTTGTCGCCCAAGTAGACCCGAACTGAAAATACAACACAAGCAGATCCACAAAATTCTATCATGCATTGATGGAAGAAACTCAAATGGATTGTGCTTTATGTAGACATGTTTAAGAACAAACATATTAGACCTACAATGTGAACAGTGATGTATCACAAGTTCTACAAATTAAAAGCATGGATTGTCAAATGCAAATGGGACCTCCTTCATACATAGCTATTAGCAAGTTACATACGGAAGCTGATGATCCATTCTTAACATGGTTGGAAGCAATAAAGCGTTGAAAGAGTATCCTAGGAAAGCAAGACAAATAGAGAGCGCCAGATAAGCTACCAAAATGTCAAACGTATACTCAGAATCCTGATAGGAACTTATTTAGCATTTAGCAGGGGTACGTTCAATATTAAAGATGGGATATTGATACTTAATCAATGAAAAGGCTCAAGCAGTGATGATTCACTGACCGATAAGAAATGCCTATGTAGAACAGTTCAACATAACATTTTACCAACAACCCCTTCTATTATAAAATGAATGCAAAGTAAGGACACAAATAAAAGCCTAGTCGTACTCTTAAACAGCATTCAGGTATTAATAACCTACTAAAGAATGCCACAAAGTGGGTTGTATCTTGCACGATATTACTTTAAAACAGCACACCAAATGCCACAGGCTAAGAAGGATAGACATTGACATGGACACAAAATGTGGCAAGGACAGCGAGACTCAGACAATTTGATGTGTTGATGTTATTTTAAATGTCATTTTCCGCCCAATATGGGAGTACAACATCTATCAACCAGAGACACTGCCCCTACATTTACCATAAGTCATGGGGCAAGCAAGAAAGAAAACAAAATGGCAAGAATATTGCCATCCACTTGATAAAATCCACCAACATATATAATATATTTCAGACAACTAGAAGGGGACAGCATGTGCAATAAAGGATAATTCAAGCACACATTGAATATAGACAATGCTTCATTTGTTTAGCAACGACAGGAATGACAAACAAGAATCTAGCAATAAAATTAATTTACACACATCTGCAGCTTCTCCTGCAATAATAAAGAATTGAAAAACCCAAGCAGGAATTCTCGACGACAGTTATACTGTTATGCAGAAATGGCATACCAGGAATCAACAATGAAATAATACATGATACGGATTGGTATTTTAAACCGCGATTCTCATTGAAACAAGAAAATAAATAAATAATGAGGGTGAGGAGGAAAGAGAAACAATTGAAGAAAAGCCAAGTATAATCCACATCAATGCAAAAAAATTAAGATGCTTATGCTGCTTAAAGGGAAGCATCAAAGAGACCAAAATTGGAGCAATTAGAGTAAAACAAATAAATAAGCCTTCCATTTTGGCCATTGCCTACGCAAAATGAGCCTAAGGAAGCATTTGGCACCCCGTTATTTTAGGCCATGATATCTTGAATATCAGGCGACATCAGAGGTGCTAGTACTTGGTAAACCAGTGTTCAAGATGAATGCCTTGTGTCTGGTGTCATCCAAGATACCATGAAGTATACCATAACACCATTTTGTGTACCATCTCATTAAGCAAAAATACTACAGACATCTCACCTCAGACCTCTTCAACTTAATTTGTTAACTACTATAAAATACCAATTATATCATTTCTACAACTACTTCCAACTTTCATACTAAACATGAAAAATCTTAAATATCATGCATTTTATACCTCGTTATCCTACAATGATGTTCAAAATACCAAGAAATGTGAAACATCACTGTACCAATTACAACTGAAAATGTCGGATCATATAGATGGGACAGAGGCTTCACAATGACTATGGTGTGAATTCCACACATAAAAGGGAAATCAAAATACAGTGTACTCATGAATATAGGAACTTGGCGATGTTATTGCTAAAACTAGCATAAAAGGACAGCCATATATAATGGTGACCATGTAGCTACTTTTTACGCTAGAGTTTAAAGCAGCAGTATTTATTTCCAACTTGTACTGAGCTAAAACCAATAAAGTTGGAATGGAAACAAGAGGTGCCAATAATGTAATATTAGCTTCCCAAGAGTAAATGTCATGAAAAATAGCATATGATGCTCGTGTAAACAGAAGGAAGCACAGCCAATACTATGTACAGAAATACCAATTTTGTGTATAATATATATTAAAAAAAACTTTCAATGATGATCAATACTTTACACTGTAGAATTCCCCTTTTGACAAATTTAACTCTAAAACAAAAAGAAATAAAGGAAAGAAAAATGCAAAACTAAAGTCATGAGTGGTAGCTGGGAAAAAAGCAAACAGTAGTATATTATAAGTTCTAAACAGTTCATATAGATAATAATAAAAAAAGTTTTCTCAGTTTTATTTTTAATTCAGTTATTTTGGTACATAAACTATGCTTTAAACAGTTAGATAATGTAGATCCCTTGTCATTCATTGATCATCTCATTAAATGACAAAAGGCAAATGGGGGAGAAAGAAAGAGATCACCAAACCCAAAAGGTTGAAATATGAGAAAGAGTGATACACATTTGCAATAAGATATAAGATTACAAGCCCAGAAGAATATTAATTACCAAAAGCTCCTCCCATAATTAGCGCATGAAGAAAAATTAGCTTACAATTAATGTCAATTTATTGGATTACCATAGGTTGAACCTCCTCCAAGTAAGCCTCCACCTGACGCTGCATAAACATCAGATGGATCCAGCATTGGGGATGAAGAAGAAGCCCCATTTCTCCCATTACCGTCGCCGCCTCCACCTCCACCCAAATGAAGCTCGGATAAATTAGGATAAACATCTCTACTTTCAACCCCTTGATCATACAGAAACCCTTTGAATACATGACCACCAATCTTAACAGTGGCCTGATAGGCGTACTCATCCTGCCCGTCATCCATCGCCGTCACCCGAACACACTTGAACACCGCCGGCACTCGTACTTGACCTGGTAATGATTCCTTAAAACCCGCATCTGCACACAATTAAACCAAAACCCTACTCAAATTTTCACTTCAATTAGCAACCCTAAATGTCCTTCAAACACTTCAAGAAGTATCCTTCAAATTCTTTAAATTATACCTAAACACCCCATACTTTGTTACGTCTTGCGTTTATATCAATGTCCTTACTTCTTAAACTATAAAGAAATGAAAACATTAACATGAAATATAGGGAGAAAGCAATAGCTAAAGAGGAGAGCACACAGACCTTGGTGGCTAGAGCTAGTGTCAAAGCTCCTAGGAGGAGTGGTATTAGAGGTGGAAGTATGAGAGGTTGTTGTGGTCTGTTGTTGTGATGCGGTAAGTCTAGGTTTCTTGGCACCAGAAGTAGCCCCAGTAGACCCACCAACTGCCGTCGCCGCTGCTGCCATGAGACGGCGTTCCCTCCGCCGAGACTCCGGCACCCATGTGCTCTTCACGTGAGTAGGGCAATCGTAATTCCGACTCTTACAGCAAGTCCTGCACCTCCTGTAACTACAATCCTTCTTCGCTTGGTTCCCACAGTCTTGACACGTCATCGTTCCACCGCTGTTCGTAGCGGAAACAGTTACCCCATTCTCATTCTGAACCAAATTCCCAGAACTATCGTTTAGCTCAAACATCGTTCCTTGCTTCTTCAAATAATGACCATGTTCAGACTCCTGGTCTTGCCACAGCTGAATTCCCCCACCTCGGCTTCGATTATTTATTAATGTCTCATTTTCGGCCCCGATGTTCGCTGGGCTCAGACAAGGCGTGGTGGTGAGTAGAGGAATAACGCCGACCCCGAGCGCAGTCGCGGAGTTCGAGCCATTGACTGAATGAGGATCGGTCATGACGGACTGGTCATGGTGATGGTGGTGGTGGTGATGATGGTGAAACGAGGATGCTGGCGCGACCACAAAGAGGTCGCGCAGGCCGAGCATGCCTCCCATCTCTGGCGAGAGACCGTAATTGATTGACCTTGAGGCGCCAGACCACATTCCGGAGGTGGGCCCGGTGGCGGTTCCCCCGGCCGCAGCAGCAGGTCCTGCATTGAAGCCGAGGGAGAGTTCGTCGGCGGGGGCAGCGCGGCCAGCGGAAGAGGCTGCCCAGTCAGCAAAAGCACCAGAATCTGAAGGCAACCTCCTTGTAGTAGCCACAACTGAAGTTGTTCGGATATCTCAATATGTCTGTCTACACAAACACACACACAAACACCCACCAATAGATCTTATGAGGTTGGAAGGCGATTTATGTAATCAAGTGGGGTCTCTGCAAATTTATCAGAGGTAATTTGCTGAGAGAGAAAAATAGAGCGGGTGATAGAATTCGGGATTGAGAGGGAGAGACAGATCTTGTTTGTTGGGGGAGGGTGGACTTTTGGTGTCTGGTTTTTCACTCTCTTTCTCTCTCTAAAGGAAGAGGAGAGAGAGAAACGAACCACTTCTTCTGCTGCCCCTTCTGCTGTTTCTTCTTTTGCCGTTCTGCTTTCTTCTGCTCCTTTTTTGCTGATGTTGTTGGGGTTACTACCATCTACTACGACTGTCTGTCACTTTGGCTTCTTTTTACAGAAAAAAAGAAAAGATTTGGGTTCGAGAGAGAGAGAGAGGACTAAGTTTCTGGAGGGTCCAGAAGAAAAGAGCAGAGCGAGCAGTAGTAAGTGAGAAAATGCAATAACGACCTTTCTTCTTACTCTGTATTTCCTGTCGTTGTTAGTGTTGCCGACCTTTCTCTCTCTCTTATCATCATCATCACTATCATCTCCTTTTATCTTTCACCTTCCTTCGTCCCTTCTCTGAGCTTTTCTATTTTTCTTCCCCTCACTTTCAAAATCCAAGTTTTCTCTGCTTCTTCTTCTCCCTTTCTCTAATCTCTATCTCTCACTTTTTTTCACTCTAATCTGGTTTCCTAGAAAGCAAAACAGAAGGTGGGTTCCTTCCAAGCCAGTCTCTCTCTCCAATTATATAGGCCTGATAACTATTGTAGTACAGACACAGAGAGAGAGAGAGAGAGAGAGAGAGAGAGAGGGGGGGGGGGAAAGAAAGAGTGATGAAGGGCATAAAGACTATTGTTCTCTAGTTTTTGTAATTTTATGGACACTATCTAAAAGTCACATGAGGCCTCTCATTACTCGTGGGCGACTATTCCTTCTCCTTGGCGCGTGGTGCATTCGCCACCCCACAAATTAAAATTTTAAAATATTTACTGTTAAATATTTTAATAAAAGGCTACGTTAAATATTGTATGACTAAAAAGCTAATAAATAGTTTTTTGGAATATATTCATACATACTGGCTGCAAAGTTATTTAAATGATCTTAAGGCTGAATAGTTTGATCACTCGCTTTCCACATTATTATTTTTAATAAAAACGTAATATATGGCAATAAGCACTGTTTTGATATTACATGATTAACTGTTTTTTAAAATTTTATATTATATTCTGATTGAAAGACCTATTAATTAAGAGTAAATAATTAAAGGAATTAACTATATAAGAGATTTTTTTTTCCTTGAAGTAGATTTGATTCTATTGAAAAACACTTTAAAAAATAAAAATTTTAGCTATAAGAGATTAACGATGATAAGCACGCTTTTAAGATTTCAAATAAAGTTTGAAAATATCCTAACTATATAAAAATAAATTATTTTTCCTGCAAAATAATTTAATTACATGTTCTTCCCAAAGATTAAAAAAATGTGCTGCAGCCAAACTTATTTTCACCAACTTATTCTCAAGTTCATAAATTTTTTTTTCTAAATTCCGGAAATTTCAAATTCTTTAACACAAAAATTAATTTTTAAATACAAAGAATACATCACAAAATATTTTTAAACAATTAACTAATTATAATATAATAATAAAATATTCAATTTTAATAATAATGTATGTATTAAATATATTAAATCAATTTAACCAGTGAAACACATTTTTAAAATAAAATAAACTTATTATTTTTATACAAACTAAATAATATTAAAATAATAATTTTATTAAATATATATTTGAATAAATTATATTTTAATTAAAAATTAATATAATTTAAAAAATATTTTAATCAAAATAAATAATACATAATGAGGTAAGCAAGGTATTTTCAGTTAAATTTCAATTCCCGCACTGTGCCACATATATATTTTGATTAAGTAAATCATATATTTAAAAAACGAGTAATTTACACAATAATAAATAGTTAAATACCTTCAAAAATTTTTTACTTAAATTGTGTACATTCCTCCACTTAGGCGGCCCAACGAGCATCGATCTTCTATGGTGCTTGTCTCAAATAGGGAGGTTGTCCTTATATCTCCCAAACAGGAAGTTGTTTTATTTTTTTATTTTTAAACATATCTCTTACTGCATAATGTTAATATTGCATAACAAAAGTAAGTCTGGCCAAGCAACAATTCTATGTGGTGTCTAGGGTTGTGTCTCCCAAATAAAAGAATCATTCAACTTTTGGATTCTTTTTTTTTATTTATTTTTTAAACTTCTTTTTAACATTCCTTGCTACTACCCAGCATGGATGCTGGCAGGCAGAGGATCGCGAGTCTGTCCCAAGGTTAGCGTGGCGCGTGTGAGTGACGCCCCATGGCATTCATGTAATTTTACGGGTGTTACTGTTTCTAAAGAAAATAATAGGGCTCTACACTATTCTGAAGTCTATGATCTATAGTGTCATTCATGCCTTTAGCCTTTTCGCCATGAGATAGTCCATCCGATCTCAGTCTATATTCTGTTGTCTAAATTGTCCTTGTCACTTATCATTTTGAAGATGATGTGTTAAGATAAACATATTACTGGTGTCATGTTGATCATTGTTACAAATTAAGTTATTTAAGTGAGTAATTATTTATATTTGAAATGTACTAATATTGTATAATTAATGTTATATATTAGTTATATATTACATATTGGTACATGAATTTAGATTTTTTTTTTTTAAAAGGGGTCTAAGCCAAATGAATTTGCTCTTCCATTTTTCAAGTATTAATATGATGAATGTGTATCATAAATGAACCAAATATATATATATATATATGATAATGCTTATAGGAGTCTTGGTTAATTTTTAATATATATTTTTAACAAAGTTAATACTAAATTCAATTTTTTATGCATATATAAATAAATTGAACTTAACTCTTGATAATTAGGTGACTTGCTATTGATATTGATCAATATAATGTTATATTTGGCATATGAGAATAATTTTTTTGAGAATAAAAATGTGAATTAGAATGAAAATGAACTTTGATAGATTGAAATTCTAATATTTATAATTGTGTTTAGTATGTTCAAAAAAATAGATATTTTATTTTAATTTTGTATTTTATTAGATAAAAAATACAAGGGTGAAAAAAAAATCAAATAACCTTAATACTCTTAATACAAATAAATATTAAAATATTTTTTTATATTTTTATAAAATATTTTTAATTATTCTTATAAAATTTCAAAATATTTGACATAAAAAAGGATAATAATGTTTCGTATAGAAACGGTAGAGCTGTCATTTTCCATGTCATTGCAAGGAAATATGCTCATTCTATAATATTTTCAATAGAATACTAATCACCTATTTTGAGGGAATCAAGTAAATTCAAGAATAAAAATAAAATGATTAATTTGCCAACCAATCATATTAGTATGGAATCCAGTTTACATTTTAAGACCAATAGCAGAAAATGCAAGCAATGGCATAATATGGAAATTAAATTCCTCCTTTTATGGTAATTGCATCTTGTAAAGAAATAGAGAAAGTGAAATGTGAATCTCATTCATACGTGTCCCATCTCTTCTTCTTTTTTCTATAACTACATAGTGTGAAATTATGAGACATTTGATTTATTTATTTATAAAACAGACAAGTAGGTATATTTTATGTTGAGAAATTTGGTACTAGTATTACTTACAAATAAGCAGTTGTAGTGTGTTCTTTATTTACAAGACCTATCTATTGAAGGAAGTTTATTTAAGTCATTAAATAACAATTTGAAAAATAAGAAAATTATATTTATATATTTTTATTTCAAAAACATCATTTAAATTTTTTAACATTTAATATATATTACAAAAAATTTTCCAGTTGTTACTTTTTGTCAATAAACTTGATTTTTATACAAAATGCATTTCTTTCAAATATAAAATTACCAACCATTTAGGAAAAGACATTATTTTAATAAACAAGTAGAATATATCATGCAAACGTAAAGATAACAAACAATGAAAGTAAAAAGTAACAATAATTTGGAAAAGGGAGAAGATTAATACTTTCATGTTCAAGAAGAAATACATTTTGTATAAAACAATTAAATTTATTGATAAAAAATAATAAATTTGTAATATATATCAAATGTTAAAAAATTTGACTATTATATTTGAAACAAAAATCATATTAGATATAATTTAATCAAATCTTTAAAAAATCTAATTTAACTTAAAAATTGAAGAGGAAGGAAAGAGCATTTAAATTTTTTTTGTAACTAGGTTAGCATTTTGGATGGTTTCCAAATGAAAATGCTTGTTCATCCATTCATATCCAATCAAACGGTGGAGAAAAATCATGATAGAGAATAGTGCGGATGATATTTAATATCCACAAGAATAAGACAATAAGAGTTCATTTGTAGTACCCATAAAATATTGAATATTAGATACTATTATGTATTAAAAAAATTGTTATCCAATGAATTTTTCTAAGAAAAAAAAATGCAGTCATACATAATTATTATAGTAAATAGATATATCTAAGTCATCGGACCTCATTTAAAGTTTTTCGAGGAAGTCCAGATGAATCTTTGCATTATTAAAAGTAAAAAAAAAAGTAGTACAATTCAAAGTATTATTAACTTCAATTGCTTTTATTTAAAAAAAAAAAAAAAACTTCCATCGCTGAAAACGACTGCCATTTCTAGCTTATCTTCTATACCGTTTGGATCAAATTTAATTCGTAATGTGGTAGCTTGCATGAATTCCACCAAAATTTAGATAAGATATTTTTGTAATTTCCTTTCTCTAGACATAATATATGTTCATATTTTATAAGAGTTAATTGTTATATTAGCTTTTGATATATTTTAATAATATCAATTTATCCCTTCAAAATGTATTCTCATTAGTCTAATTCTGGCTAAAAAAGTTGATTATCGTCAAATTAGCCTTTAAATAATTCTTATAACATTAATTTAGGTCCAAGATAAGGCTAAAAGATCATGTGTTTTTAAAATATTAAGACTAGATTGATATTAATGGCCTTTTAAGGATTAAGTTGATAACAACAATATCTTTTAAAGATTAAAATAATAGTCTATTCTTTTGTAATTCATTTTATTTAAGAATCTATCCTATATATTATAAAGATAGTGAAGGTTAAAAAAACAGTGCACAATCATAGAATAAATTCTACAATCAACAAACACTAATTAAGATTCATATGAATCCTAATAACTACATTACTCTTTTTCAATCTTGGTATGAGTTTTTCATAAGCATTTTATTAGTCCTAAGCTAAGACTTAAATGATGTATTTTTAAAATACTAAGAGTAGATTGATATCAATAACTTTTTACAAACTAAACTAATAATGAGAGTATAATTTATTCTTTATATAATATATTTTATTTAAGAAATTATATTGTATATAAGAAAGATAGTGAAAGTTGAAAAAATAGCTAATACTACAATGATAGAATAAATAGGACAATCAACATCAACAAGTATGATTGACTCTAGAACCTAATAACTTTATTATTCTTTTTCAAATTTGATATGAGTGTTTCACACAATTTTAATATTTTTATAGGCTTAAAACAATTTGAGATCACATTACTAAAACTCAAAGATTCTGGTTGCTACACAACCTTAAGGTACATTTAATGTATCGAAAATTAAGTTGGCCAAAGATTATAACTTAAACTAGTAAGTGACTTCAAACTAAATAAAAAGGTTTCGGCTCTATATGAAGCAGTATGTCAAAATAATTATAAGTTATGATTGTCTTACCTTCTTACATAATATAAATAATTTAAGCCAAACCAAACTTTATTAGGTTTAAGAAGTCTTTCAAATCCTATAAATTTAGAAGAGTCTCTCAAGATTTCATAAGACGCAAATGCTTAATTGGCAGAGTAGCATAGTTCTTATTCAATCTTATTATTGTTGTACCATCTTTATCTAGCAATACAATCCTCTCTCATTTTCTCTCTAAGTTTCTCATCTTTGTTTATAATTATTGATCCTCAACAAAACTGATGTATAATAATACTTGAGTTATATATATATATACACACACACACACACACACACTACAGGTACTCAGCGCAGAAACATGTCACAAACTTATATAACAAAGTTATTTTGTAAGAAAATAAAACTAAAAAATGAAGATCAATGCTTGCAATGTCTGGTTATTTACCTGCAACCTATATGAGAATTTTAAAGAAGAGAAACATGCACTCTTTCGTCAAATTAATTGTATAAAAGATTATTAAAATAAGCGTATTATAGAATCTTTTTATCTAAAAGTTTATTTTAAATAAATTTTGTTAACTTTTCACATAAGTAATTGCAATATTATATGTACTTCAAAAATTAAAAAAAAGAAAAGTGAAAATCAAACAAAATAGAGTGTAATGTCCCAAAGAAAAACAAATAAAACAAAAAACCCTTCGGCTTTACCTTTTGGGATAAGCGGAGCTCGCGTCCATCATCACTCAAAATTATGGTCACTTCAAAGCTTGATTAGGTAGTAACTTTTTGGTAATAGAAGATGATTCAAAAGGGCCCAAAAATGAAAAGCAATGGAAGCAATGTGAGATAGGGCACGTGAAAGAAAGGAAAAGGAAAGAAAGCAAAAGATAATATACAAATTAATATATAATCTGATGGCTCCTCATGCCTTCTTTCGGCACCTTCGTCAACTGGGCCACCACCTTAATTGTGCTCCCTACACTTCACATCACTCACTTCTCTCAAGGTTCATTCAATTCATTCTCCTTTCTTTCTTTCTCTTGTAACTTGAAAGCGTGTCCTCAAAGTACCCTCTTTTTCTCAAAGCATGCATTCACTCTCTTTCTCCTTTCTTTTTCATTATCTAACTCTGTTTAACGCTCTAAAGTGATTGAGCTTGCTCGTGCTGTCATCCATACCTCAAAGTCCTTTAATCACTATTATTTATGAAAAATGTTATGAAGAGTCTGAGATGTTTGAACTCATACACAATTTTTTTTTTTTTAAGAAATGCGTGTAAATTAATTTTTTATTATCATATATATTAATTTTAAAATAAGTTAAATGCAAAGAATTTAACCTCTCTAGTTATCGAGTATTTTTATAGCAAATTTATTATTTATTAAATAATATTTAAGTAAAACTTTTTATTTTCTAAATTACACTTTATCTTCTTGAATCAAGTTGTACTTAAAAGATTAACACATGAATTTTAAAATATATTATTAAGACACATCAATGATCTTTAGACTAAATAAAAACGTTAAGTTCAATTAAAATTAATTGCAAGAAGTCACGTGACTTTTTGTATTTGTATCGTTCTAATTTGATATCAGCTTGGGAAGGTTTTTTAATCAAGATAACAAGTTCTTGCAATTAATTTTAATTAAAATATAATTTTTTTATTTCAACGTAAAATTCTTAAAGTAGTTTTATTTCATATCTTAAAATTTATATATTAATTTTATAATTATAAATCTAATTAATTCAAAAAGATAAAATGCGGTTCCCTTTTGTTGTTTCTTAATTAGATTAGATCATTAACTTTAAAAAAAAAATTCATATATCATTTTGAAAAAAATTATAATTGAGAATTTAAAATTTAAAATATTTATACTTAAGGATTTTAAAATTTAAAATTATTGTAAAGGATTCAAAAATAAAAAAATTATAATTTAGAATCTTAAATTATAATTTTTGTATGTAGTTTAAATTTTTAATGTAAATATTTTTAATTTGAAGTCTTTAATTATAATTTTTTATTTTTTTAAATACAGTGATATCTACTTTTTTTCCCTTTTATTTATATTGGTTAAACGCAAAGTATTATAATTGCGCTGACGAAGAATTATTTTCTTAACCAACATTTATTAGTGCTTCCCGCTCTTTCTGACTTCTAGTTCTCTTCTTGCCTTTTTATGAGTTCTTAGCATTGTCCGCCGGACAAACACGTCGCTTCTTACATCAACTTTAATTTAATTGTGGATCCTGCATTCCAAATTTTCAAACCCCAATTACTCTTTTAATAAATAATTGAGGTTTGAGAAATTAAGTAATTAATTTTGTATGCTGTGCATCAATGCCGTTACTTAACTGTTCATTTAAGTTGTGGAATTTCATTGCATTAAGTAATCAGTTAAAGATACAAAAGCATTTTGTTTTCGTTATATTTTTACTGAAACCAGACATTTATACTCGACATTTAAATAAGACCTACTGAGAAGTGAGCAAATGCTTGTCTTAAAAATCAGACACCAAATCATTTTTGTTAAAGGATTGATCTCATGTGAGTAGTTATGGAAATTTTATCGATTTATTTATTTGTAAATTGAACTAACCCGTATATTTACGAAGTTAATGTTAATCAAAATAATACACAAAATGCGTAACTTGAGTTGCTTCTCTTTTTATGAGCACCGACCAAGATTCTTATTTCAGCAAAACAAATAAAAGATAAAGACATTATCTGCAGAAAATGTATTCACTTTTGTTTCATCTATCCATATAGAGGGGAAGTGTTTTGGTCCCTTTTTGCTCAGCTGCACATTATCTTCCATTATTATGTTTTAGGGTTAGAAATGAGTGTTTTCTCCCTAACCACATGTGCAAAAGGGTAAATTCTAATCAACCGCGTATGATGGGAATGTCAAATGGAAAGATCATCTTTTACTTTTTCATAGAAATGAAAACATCCACATGAACATCTCCTTAATAACAAACAATAATTTTCACTAAATTAAAGTCCTTTTTGTTATAGTACTTTATAAGTTCACAATCTTTATAAGATCAAAATAATTCAATCCACTTCATCAAGATTTAAAGAATTTTATAATCATAATTCAACAAATGGTATGCAATGCATTGACATAACAACTTGTTTTGAACAGTATTGCTTAAAATGACTAAATATTACAAATTACTCAAGGTATACAGATTTTATGGTCTATAAGACTAAACAAACAAAGTTCACGATCATACAAAATAGATTTTCACCCATACAATTTTAAAAACTTTAAACTCTTGTATCATTTTCATACTTAAATAAGATATCTCTTACACACACACACCCCCACACATATACACACTCTTCATAGTTTCTCTTCTTATCTATAATCATCTCCGACACACGCACAACACAATACACACGCACGTATACACGCATATGCATATGTACATTCTCTCTCTTTAAAATTTCTATTCTTATCTATAATCCTCTCCTATTCAAAGCACTTTTTAATTTGTACAACTTGTTTAATTTTTTTAATTCAAAAATATTTAGTGTCAACAAAAGATTAATTCAATTGATAAAATTAGATTTTAATTTGAATTTTATTAATATGTAACTATTATTTGTGATGCACTCTAGTCTAGAACTGAAACGATCTACTTCACTTATTTTTATTTTATCAAAAAACATTTATAAGGCTAGCTCAATGTTAATATCGGATGAGCAAAAGTCCAGTGAAGATCGTTAGGTGTGACTGACAAGTAATTTCAGCAGGACAAAGAAGCATTGCATTGTGTTGTTTTCCGACTCAGTTTTTCTATACAGCCATTATGCCACGATAGAAATCAAGCCGTACACGACTTGTAATTCAATTGATTCACCTCCTCTTTCCCTTCCCCTTCTTTATTTTCACAAGACTTACGTATAATTTTTTAAGTTTTATTATTATTTTTTAATAAAAATATAGCAATTATACTTTAACAATACATCGTGGAACTATTTCAATATATATATATATTACATGTCATAATTCGATTAAAAATTTGAATGAAAAATTGCATCCAAATTTTTTTTTATTTGATCTTTTCATGCGGTGAGTTAACAGGGAAAAGACAATATTAAGGGTAGCCTTGTTGGGTTAAGAATCGGAAATAAAATGTCACATGTAGTCCCATTAATTTGTTGATTGACGTGTAATAATAATTCATTGAGAAAATTTTCATTTTAAGTGAGTAGATAAACATTTAAGGCCAAATTTACTAGATGAATGTTACACACACACACACACACACACACACACACACACACATATATATATATATAATGTAAAAAGTATGTATGTAAGATAAGAAATGGCATTTATATTTTTAATTTAAAAAAAATGTACCATTAAATGATGATTATAAATATATGATAAATATTACAAAAAAAGATTACATTACTAAAGCCCTTAGAGTGTGAATATCCTACTTTTTATATAATTAATTAAAAATCTATACATGATCATTTTCCGCTCAAGATGTGTTTAAAAAATTACACACATACACACATTTATATATATAAGGAATTTTAATTTCAAAAATCTTATAAATAAGTTTATTAATACTTGAGAAACTCAAATTCTTACATTACAAACATGGCATAAAGATGTTATGAGTTTAAATTCCAATGAAAGCAGGGTGTGTGTGATCAGATTGATGAAAAGAAGATATACCCTGTTAATTATATAATAAAAGAAAATATTAGTTAATTCGAATTTCTATTTGAGTTTTTACATAGTCATGAAAATGTGTGGTCATTTCAATTTCTCTCTATTATTTATAATTTTACATGGTAAGGGAGAAGAACGGAAAAAGTCAACTAAGCCACTAATTTTTTCTTTTAACATAAGATAGTGGTGGGAATTATATTTAATGGAGACATCAATGAGAGTGGGCTAAGTGGTGCTTGTGGGACATATTTAAACAATATGATATTGACTATAGTAGTTGTGTTGATTTGAAAATTTTAACTCTTATAATGTTTTAGTTTTAAGAGTGTTTCATTTCTTTCTTAAGTACTTTCTTAGCTTTTATTTATATTTATGCTGAAATATTGGTAGTGCTATTAAAAAATAAAAAAATAAGTTTTATGTAATTTATAATTAAATGTTTATTATTAGATTCTTTAATACAATTATATGTAGACATTTTTTTAATTGAGTTGATATGGCATTATATATATATATATATATATATATATATATATGAAAAAAAAAATTGATGTTGCAAAGAAAAAAAAGATCAAGAGAAAAAGAAAAAATTGAAGAGATAAGAAGTGAGTCAATACATATATATATATATATATATATATAACTTAAATATGTACTTGGATTACATTCCTATCTATCCAACGAATCAAGGGCAATTGTCTAATTGCCTATAATCGAAGCTTAGTCCTTTACATTCCCCGTTAAACTCAAGTGAGCATATTTATCTTTGAGTTTGTATCTCTACAATTGGAACTAAGAGCTAGATTATGGTTTTGTGAAAATATTTACAGGTTTTTTTTAAGGGATGTGAAATACCTCTACTTGCTTTTGAATGACTTTTTTCTCGAACAAAATATTAGTCAAGTTTTACATTGTTATGATTGCCTATAGTTGTGGCACAAAAATCTTTCCATGCAATCGGGCAAACCTAGAGTATCCACGTGATCCAATGGCTAAAGTCTAGACATACCAGCTTTAACATCAAATGCAGCACTTCATTTAAATAAAATGATGTGTTTTTAAGCAGTGGATTTTCAATTCATTTTAACGCAAGATCATGGCCTTCCATTCCCTTATTTGCTTGAATTGTGACATGTGTCATTACAACTTCAATACGTCATCCTATTCCATTAAATCCATGAAGTTTTCCTCTTCTCTACTTCTAAGTTTTGGCTGCATTGCCATTGAAGCATAAAGGTTTTTTTTTCTTTTTCTTTTGGTCTCAATTACTTCTCTCTGTGTCTCTCCCTCTTCCATCAAGATAAAAGGTTTTTTGGTCTTCTTTTTCCTTGGTTAGTTGAAGTTATTTTCATCTTTGGTTAATGTGTTAGGACAAAAAAGGTTAAAAATTTTCCATGGTTAATAGAAGTTTTTTTCATGGTGAATAGAAGTTATTTCCATCTGACAATGCAATATGTTAAGAAAGCAAAAGGTATAAAATTTTCACCTTTGCCTGCAATATTTTTATGAAGGGATTAAAGTAACTTCTTGATGTTGTTTCGTAATTTATGCATATTAACAATGATAGTTCAATATGTTAACCTTTTTATATTGTTTCTTAATCTAATACGATGATGAGCATTTCATTTCTTTAGCCTTTTTATGAAGCTTGTTTCTTTATCTTGCAGCATTTTTGTAGCTTTATTTTGTGGCATTTTATGATCAAATGGCTTAACCAGGCTTGGTTATGGCTTTTAGTAACTGTGGCTAAGTGGCTTGGCTATAGTTTACACCACAACCATGGCTAAGCAAAGGCTTACCATAACTGTGGTTAAACCTACTTACCCCCTAAATATTAGTTTTTCAAAATTCTAGCTACCTAAAATTCCTAGCCTGCAATAGCAACAAAACCTATAAGATGCAACTCGTGTAGTAATGATGCAACCTATAAGACAAGACAGCGACAACAACAGCTAGTTTTGATGCAACCTATGCAGCAGCCAGTGACGCAACCCACATGAGCTACCTGTAGTGCAAGGTACAACCCTCAAGCTTTGTTCCTCACCCTTATTTTCTCTTTATGTAGCACTATCTCTCCCTTTCTTTTCCTTCTTGTGCAACACTATCCCTCTCCCATATCTTTACTTGTAAGTTTTAGATAAAATATATGTCGGACATGAAGTTTTCTGAATATTGTATTTAGGAGGTTTTTTCTTTTGTTGAAAAAGTCTTTTATCAGTAGCTTTGCCTTTATACAATTTTTCATTCTTAAAATTTTTATTGCTCCAATCATAAATATAATATTTAGAAGCAATTTCAGGCCATTTAAATTTTAAAAGCATATTGTTCTCTATTCTTAGTATTTTGCTTTAAGGAATAAATGTTCATTATATATTTCTATTTATCATGCAAAGAACAAGTGTTGTTGAGTAGAAATCAACAATTGAAGGTATGAACAAGCTAATTGTGGATTTTGTTGTAAAGAATAGGAATATTGAGAGGTAGTTGGGATGTAAGGAGGTATGTTGAAAACAAACTAAATGAACAGTTGAATTTTAGTAGTCCTTTACTTTAATTTTTTTAGTATTTTAATTAAAAAGTTTGTCATTTATGTTGAGAAGAAGAAACTAATAAGCTTCTTTTTTATAAGTTAATTTTACAATATATTATGTTATTTAGATGGGATAAGGATGAATTTTACAGCGTTGTTTTTTATGTTGAATGTGTTGATCAAAGATAAATGTTGTCGGACCCTTCTTTGTATTCTTATGACTTGTCCATGATGTACTTATTGTTAAAATTAATTTGAAGAGGATTGTCATTATTTTTTTTATCCCAATTTTTAATATAATTAAAATTTAGCATGATCTTTGTTTCAAGTTGGGTGATGCTTTTTTGTGAAGTGAACATAGATCTTTTTTTTTTTTTTTAGTTATAAAAATAGACAAGTCTTGAATCATTAGACCTCATAACACATAATGAATATTTAGATGGATTGAGTAGATTCTTAGGCTTTGTATTTATCAATGGGAGTGTTAAGAGTAGAATAATATGTTTATATCCTAAATGTCAATTTAAGAAGTGGTTGATTAGAAAAAAGGTGCATGACCACTTGATTCTTAAACCATTTTTACAAAGTTATACTTTTTAGGTTAGGCATAAGGAGAGACTTAAACATAAGCCTCCTGTAGTACCTTAGTTCATGCCATAAGTAAGAGATGAACAGATCTATATGGATAATCTTATTCATGACATAGTGCACGATGTATTCAAGGTTCATGAAAATGAAATTGTGGATGAGGTTAAGGGTTTAATTCCACCATCAAATTAATGGATGAATGACAATATGAAAGAATTTTATAAGTTAATCAGGGATGGACAACAAAAGCTTAAGAAAAGTTATCAAAATTTGTTTTCTTGGTTAAGTAGTATCACATAAGGTGCTTATGTGAGATAAGTGATAAGGCCATGTTGATGATATTGGAATTATTAGCCAATGCTTTTGAACATGCAAATATTTCACCTTTTTTTATAAGGTCGAGAAAACCATCATTAAAATAGGGCTCAACTAGATAAAATTTTATACATGTCCAAATAATTGTATGTTATATTAGGAGGAAGATGAAAATAAGAATGTAAGTAAAGAAAGCAATAAATCTAGATGGAAACTAAAGATTACAGGTGAAAAGTAGATAATGTAGCCTGCAAAAGTATTCAAGAACTTTCCATTAAAGCCATAATAACAAAAGTTATTTATGTTCTCTATGACTGCTTAGCAGATGAGATAACATGTCATTTATAAAAATAACGATGGCATGATGAGGCATCTGAAAGACTCCAAGGCTTGAAAGAGATTTGACATAGAGAATCCTTAGCTCACTGCAGATCATTGGAATGTCCATCTTGGGATGACCATCGATAGTTTCAATTTGTTTGGCAACTTAAGTATACATTATAGCATATACCCAATGTTTTTTGTGTCATACAACTTTTCTCCATAAATGTGTATGAAGCAGAACTCATTCCTTTTTTCAATGATAATTATAAGAAGGTGAGCATCAATGAATGATCTAGATGTTTACCTATAACTGTTAATAGAAGTGTTAATAAACTTGTGGAATGTAGGAGTTGAAACATTTGATTATTACATTAATAAAATCTTTAATATATGTGAAGTAGTTATATAGACTATACATGGTTTTATGGATTAACTTCTACCCTTAGCCATAAGAAAAACACTTTCTAAGAAAGTGTTAGTAATCCTTATTAACTTGTGCTCATTCTTAAGACATTTATATGATAAAGTGTTATGCGTGAGTAAACTCGACTAGTTTTATAAGAGAGTTGTTTTCATACTGTGTTATCTGGAGATATTATTTTCACCTTTATTATTTATTGTTATGATTCATCCATTATCGATGGATGTATCTTATAAAGAGGTAGTTAATTCTTTTTACATTCTTCAAAATTGCTTCAAATCATTTTAATTTCATTCATGGCATCTAATGCAATTTGTTTAACATATACTTAAGGAAAGTTTTAATATATAAAACTAGGCACAACCAAAGGTCTCAATATCTAAAGGTTATCTAGCTCAAGAGGTTTTGACTTTTTGATCATGGCATTTGGATGGAATCGAGACTAAATTCAATAAATCTAGACATGTAGATGATCAATCTAAATGTGAGCTATCCAATGTCCACACTTTGTTTTCAACTATTAGAAAACTCGTAAGTGATTTTGAATATATTACCATTTCTCTTATAAAGAAATTACAAGTGTATCATCATGTGCTAACCAACTGTAAAGGAGTGGACCTTTTTCTTATATGAGTAAATTATATTTATTAGACTTTGTCTTCACTATATAAAAGAAATAATCCAATTATCTAATGTATGTCATATAAGGAATATAGATGGCACATTAAGAGACAATTAAGAAGTCAAACACGGTGATAAATGTCAATCTTTATATATTTTATTCCTCTTGATTTGGATATTTTTTATGATGATTATGGCTTAATGAATTTAATGAGATTTGATTTTATTAGCCATTGTTACACTTTAGGACTTAATTTACAAAATTTTGGATTTTTAGTGCATAAATTCTTTTCAAATGAATTTTTGTGAATTTCTTCCTACTTAATATTTTGTTTGATTTTTTATGCAGATTCTTCTTAATTTATTTTTTTAGGAAATGAAAATTGAAAAAATTGGAGGATAAGGCATGGATATCCCATTTAGGATGAATCATGTGAAGGCACGTACAAATGCAAGACACATATGGGAAGAAAAGGAAGTAGCAGATGTATAAGTCCAGCAACATAAACTCCATGCACACCATTATTCATGTAATACATTCACACATGCACTTTGGTCATATGGGCCACTCCTGGAATCATTCTCACACTACCACTCTTCACATACACATATTAGGAGGTTAAGAAGCGACGAATAATCACGTGGAAAGGAGAGCATGTGAAGGAAAAAAAGAGGAGCTCTGTGCATGTGTATCTCGTGTGTTATCCATGCCTTTCTCATACAAGCATTCACTCCACGAATAACCACATCATACCCACTTCTAGTAACATGAATGAAGCACGAATGAATGGCACTCACGCATACACGTCACATGGCTGGATGAATCACACACAAAACACACGTAGCTTTAAGCATCATGTCATATACACATCCACAGCAGCCATCCACTCACATGAAGCCACAGACTACTATACAGCAAATGATCAAATTTATTAACTCATCCACAGCTTTCATATATACACACTCACAAGCTCTCTCTCTCTTTCTCCTTAACATATGCACATGAAGCACTAAATCACATCCAGGATACACACACACAATTGCATGAAGCATATATATAGGACACTTTACATAGACACACACACATAACACTTACATTATCACACACGAGCTAGAGAGGCTGAACATGTGGTGTGAGAGAACATGATTCAGTCAATGGTTTGAAAGAAGAAAAAAGCTTAACTCAGGCTACAAGGGGCCCCACAATTCCACAAAGATTCAAATGAGATATACACATCAACAGAACACGAGTAAAGGAAGAATACGGGACGCAAAGTGTGACTTAAGAAAACCCATGAAAGGCACAGGTTGGGGAAAAAGAAGTAGAACACATAAAAGGGCTGGAGAATAAAGGAGACTCAGGCAGAGGCATTTAGGGGCTACGAATGAAGAGAATGAGAGACCTTTTTCCCATCCATCAATAGCCTCGAGAATGGTAGCGTCTTCCTTTCATTTTCCTCCATTCATCTCCTCAATGGAAGCTTGAATTTACTTAAGTAGCTAGTTGAGAATGTGACTTCTATGGATGAAGATTTGAGCTCCAAGATTTATCCCTAATTTAGCTAATTTCTCTTCTCCCTATCCTTTACTTTTAGCATTAATTTCCTTGTTTAATTTGGCTAGTTTAGCTTGTTAAATAGAGATTTTGGTGGCTGAATGTATTGTATTCAATTGCTTTGTAACTTTGATTGTAATTTAACATTTGGAGACTTATTGTGAAGCCTAAGTGTTTGTAGAAATTTCATACTTAATGGTTGTCCAATTTGCTAGTTAATTCCTCTTATTTTTAGGGTATTTAGTGTAATAGTCTTTGTATTAAGTGGCTAGACTTTTATGTGATATTTGTATTTGAGGAAATATTTAATTTAATTGGTTAATTAGCATCTTTAAACAAATTATTTAGTGAATTTGATAAGCATTTAGGCACTGTTTTGGTATTTTCTTATTCCTAACTTAAATTGCTAATTTTTCATGATTTTTTGTGGTTGCAAGTTCCTTGATCATGAGTAATTTGAGTCTTAAATGGTAATTTAAGAATCTTTATAAAGAATACACTAAGAAGTAAGAACTTAAGTTCAAGTTTTAGTATATTAAGAGGGAATAAGGATAATTGAATTCTAGAAAGTCCATTCAAAAGCTAATTATCACTCTTGACCTAATTGTTGCCATCATATATTTTTAAGTTTTTAGCTCTTTTTATTTTCCTTATTCATTTAAATTTTAGTAAATCAAAATCCCCCTAAACACCTTTGATTTAATGACATTAGGAGAACTCTTTCATAAATAATTAGAAACAAAACTCTTTAGAAAATAACCTAAGTTGTGTCACTAGTTATAAATGTTTAATTAACTTAGTTATTTGAGGTTGCTCGACACAACCGTCACACGGTCTTCATCAGAGACAAATAAGAGGGTTCATAAAGAATTTGCTTATTAGTTTTCTTAATGTGTAAGTACATGTATATCTTTTATTATTGTTCCCTTGTTAAGCAATTCAATTGATATGAAGTATCTTGTTTTTATTTCTTTTAGATAAGAAAAGATGTCAACATATCCCATTTAATTGGTATGAAATTTCTTGCCTTAGGTCCACTAAATAAATCAAGGTAATATAGTGTTTGCAATGTTAATGGTTTCAAATTTTAGATTTTAGAATAAGATCTAAGGTTGAAGACTTAAAATAGAGGAGTCTTTGAAACTTTCGGAACTAAATGTTATGACAATAGTAGTAATGGCAACATGCATTTTGATGGTATGTCATATTATGAAAAATTGTTAGAGATCACTGAATTAAATTATTATGATTGATTTGTGATTATATTGTTCAAATGTATGTAGGTTAACACAACCATCCTTAGAGGAAGTAAAATTGATGAATTAGGATTTACGTCTATCATTTTTTCACAATTGATGCACACTAGTGATAATGAAAATGACGAGCCATATATTTAAGCCTTAAAAACTCAACAAGCATATTATGTGGAAGATGAGCCAAATAAATATTAGAGTATGGCTATTCATCTAAAGCCATGTGACTTATATAACATGGGTGACAAGGACAAAGATGTTATATATAAAAGCGAACCTTACCAACCTTAACTATATAGGTGACATTATTCTTATACTTGGAAGTAAATTTACGTTTGTCTAGGTCAAGTGTATTTTAGTTTTTCCTTTGCTTGTATTTGATTAGATATACACTTATATGCTTTTTCTTATATATAATTGTATATGATTTGTTAGGTACCGACAAAGACTTATGCTTGTATGTCTAATCTTATATATATTTGCATGTTATTTTGTCCAAATCAATAGGAATCTTATAGATAAAGACGTTTTTAAAGAAGTCTAAATCAATCAGCATTAGCAAGGCTGGTGAACCCAGCAATAGGAGTCCTTCTCTAAGTCCACTAATTAGTGATGGTGGACTTTTGAAGTACTTGACTCTAATTGATTTCCCCAATTTGTCTATGTTGCCTATTCCTAATGTCTAGGGCATGCATCTAGACTTTGATGTTGATGACCTCTTCACAGATGATGACCAGGAGTAGCTTACACAATACTCATAACAACCCTAAAGACATAATATTTTGGTTGAAATTATTAGTAAGTTGCTTAACAATACACTGGTGCCAATTTGTTTATTTCTTATTTTTGGACTAACTTTAATTCTATAGATGATGAAGGTGTGGGGAAACCTATGTAGTTAATAATGCATGATGTTTAGTTCCTTCTTAGTGGGCAAAGGATCAAAATAAACTTCAATGACTCCAACCAACCAATTAGAGATATGGGTGGTTTACTTAGAGTCTCTTTAAGATAGCTTGGGACTAACTTTAACACATTACCTATTAGTTACGAGGATTGGAGGAATGCTCCTTAAGAATACAAAGATAATATGTGTAAAACTATTATATAGGTAATATGAGAATTAATTGTTCATTTCTCTTAGCACTTCAAATTCATATCCTTACTAACTGTTGTATTTCAACTTGTAGCTGAGGTTTGTTCTTGATGATATAAGAGGCTTATTTTACATTCAATTGGAGGTAGGTGAAGATAGACACAATATGAATTGTATAAAAATGATAGGACTTGCACCAAAGAATAAATAATTCAAAATGTCCTAAAAGGCATAAATAAGGTTCAATGGGCAAGTTTTATAAACTATTATTTCAAAGAGAAGACTTACGTAATTAGTTGTATATTTAGTAAGATATACTAATTCTTGATGATTTTATTAATATTTTTCAATAATTAAGAAATTACAGACAAAATAAACAAAATTAAAGTAAGTTAACTATGCCATACACTAGTGAATCTAAAAGTTTTACATGAAAGAAGGCGGAGATAGTAAGTTCATGTTGGTAAACAAGTAACTTGATTTTTAAATATGTATTGAGACATGTTATATACATCTTTAAATTTGCAAGAGATTGAATGTGAAGGCCTAGTCATATAGAAAGATGTGTGGACTACAATCTATAAATATGGTGATGGATCTTATATCAATAATGAAATTAGAGGTGTATGTGTAAGT
The DNA here is from genome assembly GCA_032878935.1 of Erythrophleum fordii. Taxonomy (NCBI): domain Eukaryota; kingdom Viridiplantae; phylum Streptophyta; class Magnoliopsida; order Fabales; family Fabaceae; genus Erythrophleum; species Erythrophleum fordii. Next base: position 27,571,394 of record JAVQMF010000058.1, on the reverse strand, counting down.
ATTTGAATTATGTGGGTGTTGGCTTTCAAGTTTGTTTGAAGATTTTATTCTTTAGATGATTTATTATTTTCTATTTGAATTTGTAGGAATGAATTGCTATGTTTTAGGTCAAAGACTGCTTATCCTAAGAAATTTTAAGTGATGATTCATTGGCCAAGATTTTGGGAACCTAAAAGCACTGTGATCGAGTTCAAGGAATGGGATTTGGTACTTGCCTGTCCTAAATGTTTAGACATCAAGCTTTTGGGAATTCATTGTCTGGGCCTTCTTATACATAATTGCAAAATAAGGTCGTTCAATTTAAAGCTAAAATGACTAAAACACAATGATAAGTGGAGGCTAAAAATGCTACAAAAGATTAACAATAATAACAAATGGAAGCAACTATAACTTTTGTCCTACGAAGTTTTCAAGGTTTATTACTACCAAAACTTGCATCCCTACATAGTCAAAGGGTAATTTTCTAAACTTTTTATTTTATTTAAATCATATGAACAACTTTTTTTATTTTTTATTTTTTATTTATAACTAATAATATCATGTTTTTATTTTTAGGCACCAAGTGATCGTGATAGTGAACACTTGCTGGTTAATCATAAAAATTCCCCACAAAAATAGATATATCGTTTAGATAGATTTTATAATTATATTTGTATGCACTTATTTGTAATTTAATGGAATATGAAACTATTTACAATTTTAATGGCATATTATTCTTGTTTCTAGAAATTGGTCATTGTTGTTGGATATATTAGTAGAAAACTGCAAACTGGTTGTTAGAAATTGTTATTTTGTTGTCACAGGTTTATGGAGAAAAAAATGGACAGCACAACATATATTAAAGGTATATATATATATATATATATATATATATATATATATATATATATATATATATATATATAGCAACAATTAAGATTGACACTTAAAAAATAAAAATTTTAACCACAATTTTCTATAATCGTGGGCAGACCATGTAAACCTTAGCTAAACTACGATCCAGCGATGGTTTTACCTATGACTAATTAAAAAAATATAGTTGAGTTCTTGCTAACAAGTGACTTAATTATAGAATTATTAACAGTCATAAAAGTGTCTAGTGACTGTTATAAGCCACTAGAAAACCGTGAATAAAGTCGTAGTTTTTTCTTTTGGCAGTGATCTATCAATTTTACTTGGCATATAGCATTTTAAATGGACTATTAAAAATAAAATAAAAAAAAGCTTATGCATAAAATATATTTTAAAAAAGTTAGGGTGTCAAGGCTTCCCCGATTCCCCTAAATTTATCACTAGAAGAGACTAGGACAGAGAACTTAAAACGTACGTATCTGGTTTGATGGGCCTTATATAACCTAGAGCAAGAGCAGACGAGTAATTTTGCCAGGATCAATGGCGCAGACAATAAGCCACATAGCAGTCCTTGATTTCTATACTATATGGAGCTCAATAGATATTATGGTGCGTTAGTCCACGTCCTTATTTATATGTTATGATCAGTACATGATACACTTTTGTGTGGGAGTCTTCAAGCGTGAACCACAAGGGCTCCGGGGGGAATAAAGCTCAATTTTTGAGCCTAGTAGCATCATTTCAACTAGTTACACCATGTTGACCAAGTTGATATTCGTCACCCTGGATGAATCAAATTCCTTTAAAGCTACAAATCTACGAAATTTTAGCTTTGTTTCCATACAAGGTGGTAGCAAAGCAAAAAGCAGAAAAACATCTAAAGGCTCCATCTATCAACGCCAGGAAAATTATATTATTGTGCCATCTATCATGGGTACTAGAATTTGCGTTACACAAATATATATATATATATATATATATATATATGGTCGCATAGCTCAACCCTGTAGCTGTGTAGCTGCGTAGCTTAATATTAACATAGCTCTTAACAATTGGATTATGAAGATTAAAAACTTTTATTTTGTTTTCGTTACTTTCCTAGAGTGCTATGTATTGCCCATTATTTTCATGCCTCACACATTTTTCTAGCTAGAGAACATAGTTTGACAGGCAGACATTTCTATCTTATTTCAATAACCTACGAAAGAAGCAAGTCACATTACTCACTTTCTTTCCTCGACATATAATTTTGTTGTTTAGGTAAATCATCGCCATAAAATTCCTTGCTCTAGAAGAAAGAGAAATATAGATATTAAAAAATTGGTTTAAGATAGATTTAATACAAAAATATAAATAGATTAAATTAATTATAAAAAATTGATGTTTCATATATTTCAATATGTATTCATTATTAAATTTGTCTGCTTATTTTCATTGCTAGGTCTACTTTATGATTTCTCTAAATATCAAAGGTCAACTTTCACAAATATTCTTAATTAATTGATAGATAATAATAATAATAATAATAAGAAGCTATTACGCAGCATATGACCTTTAAAAGTGAGGGTGGTCGAGCTAGGTTTAATCCTTCCTAGAGTAAAAAATTTGATATTAAAATTATAAACTTTCCCCACCATTATCTTTCATTTTCTTATGATGACGTTTCCATATACAGTCATTATCGCGTTGCTTTCTTGGTTTTTATTTTAGCTATTGTACACGGGCAGTACAATTGATTAAAAAAACTATAACAACCAGCCAAGATAAAATGCAATTACGGGAAAAACGAGAGGGTTCAAATTTCAATTTTATCCCATGATAGGAAACAGAATGTAGAGGAAGATTTAAGACAAGGAATGGAACTAAAGCTTTTAATCAACTCAGCCACAAAGCTATTCTACATATTAATTAATTGAATTCTTGTCCCAAACATGAATATATGAGATTTAATTTAAGTGCAAAACTATACATGTGGAAAGTTTATGAATAGTAAAATGAAAAATTGTCACATCATTTGGTTAAAAATTTCAATCTAAATATCATTTTTTTCTTTCTTTATTTATTTATTTTAATGTGATGACCTTTACTTTTAAACCTTGACAATGATTGTCCAATTCATAATAAAACTTATTAAATGATGCTATTTCTTATTTTATTTGTTAAGTCATGAAAGTTACAATGATTGTCTATAATAAATACGAGCATAATTAAACTTCACATCATGTTCAATTTTTTTTTCTTTCGAGCAAAGATTTAAAATAACATGTATACCCACATTGTTCCTTCTTGCGGCTTTATCATTGATCTGTTATTTGGTTAGATATTTCAAAACTATGGTATTAATTTACTGTTCGGTAATTAGAAAATAATTAAGCTTATTTTAATTATGAGAAAAATAAAATATCCTATTTTTAATTTTGAATTATTTACAAATATCTTCTTCAATTTTTGAAAATAAAAAATACCTTAATATACTATCACATTTTAGAATTTAATTCTTCTTATCAATATTGTTAATTCAAAAAATACGTCAAACTCTTTGGTTTGTCACATGACACCCTTGATTAGTCTGCACACTCAAATGTAATTTGGATCTTACAAAGTGTGAAATTGGTAAAATGCCTTTAAAGTGAGAAAAAGTGTAATATAAGGGGTGAAAATATGTATAGAGTTTATTTTTCTCTTTTTGCCCATTTCTTATTTTTTTCTCTATCTCTCTCTCACTTTAGGGGCACCTTACAATTTTCACACCTCAAAAAATCCAAACTCTTCTTAAATCCCATTAAATTTTGCAGCCAAGTTCACTCTAATGGTATATAAAAAAAAAAACCTTTTAATGGAAATTTTTTTGGTGATGCAAATAATATCTCAGTTGATGATATTAATAAAGAAACTCAACATAATGATCTAAATCCTAAAAAATATGTCATTCATGAGAATATTTTCAAAGTTTGATAGTTGAAAAATTTATAAATAATCCAAAATTGAATATGGCATTTATATTGTTTTCCTTTAAATATCAAGGAGAGATTATAACAATAGATCATAAACAAGATTACAATAGGATTTCATATTTTAGTTTATTACACTTTTTTAAAAATCTTCAATCACAATCACTTGTAAATTCTACAACTTTATATATGTGTGGGTGTACCAGTTGCTTGATATTCTTTTTATTTTAAAAATTATATGGTGGTCTTGTTATTTGATTTATATTGTAAAAATTGTTTTAATTTTTTTAGGTTAATTTTTTGCTCAATATGTTTTTTAAAATAAAATTAGTTAACTTTTTAATGTTATATTGAAAATAAAATTCATATCATGTTGGAGCTTAACATAAACTTAGTTACCTTTTTAATATTACATTATAAATAAAATCATAGTTTTATATTGTCACTACAAAAAACATAAGTCATAGTGATGGTTTAAAAATTGCTGCTATAGCCAAATTCTAATGACAATTGATTAACTGTTGTTAAATCTAAGGACTTAATGATAGTTTTACTTAAAATTATTATTAAGTCTATGAACCTAACTCTAGTATTCTAATCTTCCATTAAGTCTTATGAACCTAATGGCAACTACAAAATAATAATTGTTAAGTCCAAAAAAAAAGGGATTATGTTAGTGCCATGTCTCCAAACTTCGTGGCCTTAATGCTTAACTCTTTAAATTTAGTATAATGGGCTTTGCAACCATGGGTCATAGCGATAGTGGATTTGTGGAGGTTAGGAAAAATGTCACTAAATCTTAACATCAAAATAAAATACACAACAGTTGGTATAAAACTACCATTATGTCTGTGGGACTTAATGATGGGTGCTTAAAACACCCTAGATTGTTGGTTTGCCTTTGATTGCATGATCCCTAGCCCTCCTTCAAGAGCCCTCTAATTGCACAAACCTATCATCATGGAGTTTTCGTTACCATTGCTACTCCCCTCAAATTAGCTTGATTCTCTCACCTTTAAATTCTTGACATCTTTATTCCCTCGAGTGTGATTAGCTTATTCATGTCGTCCAACTTCTTGGTTCTAAGCTTTGTCTAACACAGCCATTCGCAACCAAAATCACATGCAAGATAGGTCAATCTCCTATGTTTATGTGGCTTCACATTCATATGCCATGTTCTATTCAGTTGGTTTTACTTTATGGATTTGGGTTTGAGCAATTGTCATAGCCCAGAAACTAGGGTGTGATTGGCACAGCATACGGGGTGAATTCCCCACCCGTAAGCCTTACTTCTTGATTCAATTCTTTCCAAAATTTTCAAAGTTAACTGTTTGCATAAGAAACACTTAAGTGCTAATTCACATTAATAATTTCATACTTCAATTGAGGACCATCTCCATTTGTAGAAATTTTAATAGAGTTTCCTCGAAAATTTTAACTCTCTAAAATTTTTACAATAAGATAATCAACATAACAAAACAAATAAAAGAGCTCCATTCTCATGTCTATCCATTAAACTAAGTTTAACAACTTGGGGGATCCTACCTATGTGTAATGTGGTGCTTAATCTATAATATAAACAAAATAACAAATCAAATAACATCAATGTGATCTTCATCCATGCGATTAATATGGAGCTCACTAGATTTAAGGACGGTCCATGATAAGGCAACATGGAGGGCTTATGATTAACTTTACTATCTAAAATTCCAATTACTAAATAAGTAAATAAGATCCCACAATGAATCAATTTAATAAATAACAAAAACATGGTAAGTGATTTAACCATTTGTTGAAATATTGTAACAAGTGCTTTAAATTATTTCAAGGTTAGAAATTTATACATCTCAATAGTTTTAGCAATTATAAGCACCTAAACATAGAAGCATTTTTTAATAAACTTTTACCATGACAAAAATCATAAATCAATGAATCATAAAATAAGCATGCATTTTCAAATTTAAATCGATCATTTTAAAAAAAAACTTTTACTTTAAACAATTATATTGGAAAGACATCTTACAAAATGGTAGGCACAGGGCCAATATGGTTATTTAACCAATTCATCGTGGACATATTACATATGCAAGTCCATTATCAGTTCTCAGCTCTCATAAAATAATATTCCTCCATTACACGTATCACACAGTGGTAATATCTCTTGTGCCTTCTACTAGCTTGGTACTAGCCAAGACATGTCAAGGGCTAACATAACTATTATTAACACCTAGTGTTTCACTTCTAGTCCTTCCATAAAAACATTTTTGTTATGTATGAATGCATACTACTCATTTTGTACATAAACAGATCATACAAATAACCAACAAAAAAATTTGCAGTTCCTAATGGAATAGGTAACAAAGCAACTTTGTCGCCCACTGCCACTAAATCACCACCCTCTCCCCCCGCAGTAATTAAAAATCTTAAGATTTCTCCCTTAATTCCTTACAAGGATCCACCATTTTTGAAATTAGGGATTTCACTTTAATAAGTAAAAAAATACTTTTAGTAAATCATTGTGTAACTAGAAGTTTTAGACCAAAGATAATCTTGAATTTTGAAAAGAATATAAATGATATGGCAAAATAAATATCAATCATAAAATTTTAATGGGATATTATTTACTCATCAAATAAAGTAGGCACTATAAAATTTTCTACTACTTCTCTTACTAACACACTTTATATGGGAACGTCCTTATGACTCCCAAAAATACAATTTAAAACACTTTTACAATCTCAAAAATTCTAATTGCCACAAAATCAAATGTTTTACTTAACCCAGCATTTAATACTTATTGGACCCTTTGTTTTCCAACCTTTCAAACTTGTAACTTAATCATTAGTATGACACTACCAAGCAATAATATTCTCTTTCTTACTATCATCTTTTACAACTCAAAAAAGTCTTTTAAATGGCCTCAACCCAATCACTTATTAGAAAGCTTGTCTAGTTGGACCATCTGTAACACCATATTTATCTAGCCCATCTCATGTCATTCTAATCACATTACCTTGGTCTAGCACACTTACTCAAGAAAAAAAGTAATAAAAATAATGAATTATTTTGCATTACGTCACTGATAAATTTTTTTATTTCGTGTCCCGTGGACCATATGAACTCATCCATCTTATTTTCCTATTTAAATAAACACATAAAACTCAAAACCATCTCAAGAAGTGGCCGATAACTAGAGCTCATAAACTATATACATAAAAATTGCATGTACAGCCTTGGGTTAGTATGCCATGATTTTGTTATCAATTTTGAAAAATCATAACTAATTTTAGAAAAAATAAAATAAGCATACTATACTATTCTTGAAAGTTACAGGTGTCCACTTTATGCTAAAAATAAGTCCAGACCACAGCAGGGATGTCTAGCCACTGTAAATTGATAGACAGTAACCAAACTTGCCTGGCGCGACTAGTATTATTATAGAACTTCAAAAATTCATATCTCTTTGCTCAGCCATCCAATTAGAGTGATTTTAGTAGCCATAAAAAGCTTATCATGTCTAGTTTATGCCTATAAAATTTTATAAGTATTGGACACCATTTAACTATTGAATGACATATGAAAAAAAAACTAACCATATAAATAGTAACCATACCAGAACAGTTGAAATTTGGTAATTTTAAAATTCATAATTAATTCCACAAAGTTTCAAATAATTTAATCTTTAACTTCCCAAAAAGATCTAGATGAGATCTATATGCATGCCAAATTTTATGGGTAAATTCGTTTATTTGGTCAAAATGTGCTATAGGGTTGCAAAATTGCTTTTTTATGCTTCTTAAAGGGTCAAGTTTGGTTCCAAGGCTTTATAGCCATTTGAGTACTTGGAAAAGCACCAAAATGGTCTACAAAACATGTTTCAAAGGTGCACAAACCCAGATTTCACAAACTCATACTTTCACCCCAAGGTATACATAAGAACACATATATTTCATCTTGCCATTCAATGTCCAAAAATTGCTACATCATTCACATGGCATCAAATCTCATTTATACATCAAGTATTCATATAATTACATATATTCATAAAATCATACATCATATATAATATTGAATTACGTTATATGTCATTCATATGACTACAAAATGGATAATTTCACATATTTTCTTGTCAATCTCCTTCCTTTATGCTTGGTGGCTTCCATTCCTTGGTTCACTTTGACCACCTAATCATATTAGACAATGGGGGGAAGAAGGAATGAAATTCTAAGAATCTCAATAGCTTTTCTCCCTTTGAATCATACATAAAGAATACAATCCAAGTCCAAAAATACATACATGGACATCATGGCTATCATAATCATTAATGGAACATTTCTAGTATTTAAGAAGTCATATAAAACATACATAGATTTGCCAAGAAAGTGGTTTAGTCTCACTCACTTCTCTTGGGGGATTTTGGACTTATCTCGCCCATTCTCTTAAAGGGTTCTTGACTAAGCCACACTCTTTGAAGACTCTTGGTTTTGTCTCACCTATTTTTGGGGGCTTTTGGCTCATCATCACCCTAGCTAAAGGATTTTTGGCTTTACCACACTCAAGCAAGCTAAAACATGTTCATAAAGTATCATTTAAGTGCATAACAAGGCATCATGGTACCATGGCATATAGATACATGCTAAAACATTTTTTATAGCTCAAAACATATATACACACATTCAAAGATAAGATAAACATCCACTCATGTATGAGAAAAAGAAGGGAGAGCTACCTTTGTTATAACAACACACTTTATTCCTTGAACTTGGTTCTTCTCCCTCAGCTACACACTCACAAGAAGGAGGAACTTGGTTCCTTTGGCCTAGGCATATAATATAGAAGCCAATTACATTCTTGGAACAATTCCTAAAGCTACACAGTTATTTCAAAAGCTAGATTGTTCTTATGGCTCATTTATAGTTCCATAATACACTTAATGAAGCAACCATGGGAAAACATGATCTTGACTTCATTCTTTTTATCCATCTATGATTCTCGGCTCCTTTTAAGCCTCCTGAAGTCATCACATAATTAATTTAAGGAGTCTAACTAGGTGTTACTTTTTTAAGTTATAATATGGAACCTAAAGCTACATCTCACTATCCATGACTTTTAAAATTTTTCCAAGGCTTCCTCTCATCCTCTCCCATCATATTTGATACAAAAATAAGTTTGGAATATATTAAAACTACCCCTTGGTGCTTCATTCTCCCTAAACCGAAGCTATGTATCAAGAGAGCACCAAAGGAGTTTGCTTTATTTTCTTGATGGGAGATGCATGTGAGAAGCCTTATAGGGATCTTAAGAGCTCATCTAAACATCCATTTTGGCCTAAGAAATCTTGCATCAAAACAAAATTTTGGTGGAATGCTTGAAACTCTAACTTTATTATCTTAAAATCTAATGGTTGTTTTGTTATTTTCTTTGCATATTCTTGTTCTCCTTACTCATTTTCCTAAAATTCATCCTTGGTTCAGTAAGACATTCAACTCCTCTTGGCTATCCATATATAGGTCAAAATTCACAAGAAGAGAACAAGGAAAGAGCAAGCTTGAAACATAGCAAATTACTTTGGTTTTCTAGCCTTTTTTGGATACTCTTCCATTTGCTTGGATTCTCCTCTTGAAATTCGAAGTTTGCCCCTTAGTCTGATCTCAAAACAAACCCAAATACCTCACTAAATCCATAGAAAGAAAGAGGAGAAGGAGGAGAGCAAGGTTGGTAAAGGAAAAAGCATGAAAATCATAGATTTTCTTACCTTTATGCTTGGTTTTCTCTTCCCTTCTTCCTCTCTCTTAGTGTACCACTTCAAGGAGCTTAGGGTTCTGTTTTGGTGCAGAAGAAAGTCAGCCAAGGTGATAAGAAGAAATGGGGCATGATATATATAGGTTAAGGACCCATTTAAGGCATTTCAAAATTCTAATTTTGCCCTTTATTTTTGGATTCTTCGTTTTAGGCTCATTTCAACTCCTTTTTAAGAACCATCTTTTCTATCATAAAATTTAAGTTTCTAACTTATAAAATGTTTTTGGAATCATTCAAATTAGATCTAAAACCTTTCTAAATGAAAATGTCAAAATTTGGGTCCACTGGTGTTCTAAATTGTAAACCAGAGGTGTTTTAACCATTGTTTAAAAAACTGGACTAACCAGTTCTACTGGGAGCTGGTCCCTAGCCCAGTTCAGTCAATCTTAAAAATCGGTAAGCATAAGAGTCGATCAAGTATCAGTAAAAACCGAAAATATCGGTCCGTTTAGTGGTTGAATCGGTTTAAAAAATTGTTTTGCAAAAATGACATTCAAGATTCGAACTTGTGACCCTTCATCAAATGTTAAGCCTTTCTACCATCTGAGCTATAAATTTTCTTCAATAATATTATATATTTTTTAATATATATAAACATTTTCATTGAAATAATATAATAAATAATTATATATATCATATATGTATAATATGTAAAAACATTTAAACTAATATATGTTATTTATAACTATATTTTTAATTTGGTTAAAATTTTTTTCATTTGATAAATTATTTTTTTTAATTTACAATTTTTAAACCCTTTATCTTTTAAAGAAAAGTGGAATCTTAATATAATTTGAGAATCTAAAAATTCAAAATTAAATGTTCTTAAATTTTAATCATGAGTAATTTTTATTTTTTAAATAAAAATATTTTTTTAAATATTTTAAGAAACGTAAAATTAGTAATTAAGTATTTAAATTTTTTTAATATTTATTTGTTATATTAAAATTTTAATATATAATATTTAATATATATATATATATATATTTAATTCATCACGGTTTAACTACTGAACCGTGAACTAGTACCTTCATCAGTTCAATGACCGGTTTAATTTTAAAAATATTGGTTTTAATTATTCCAGGGGTTCTTATAGTTTTTAAGGCTTCTAAAAACCCCGAGAAACTCATTTTTCTTATTTAAAAATCTCTCCTATGAGTTTTCTAAAAAGTACTTGAAATTTTGAAAATGCCACTGCATCATCTTTGAATTTTGTCTTGTCATTCTGGCTCCGTTTTTAGAGCACCTCTGACCTTGGATCCTCATTATTTGAGGTCTATATTATCACTTTAATTTTATTGGACCTCAAATCATTCTATCTGGGGGACTTTTTTCTGTATCCGGTGAATTACGTACATTTACAGAGAAAGTAGGCACTACGTTTCTTATGTTTATGGAGGTACTGGATGTTACACCATCTACTTCCAATATGAATTTCAAACTAATAAATATATATATATATACTAAGTTAAATTAATATGACATCACTAGCTGGAAATTACATTGAAGAACTCAAATTAAAATTTTAACTAAAAATTCCTCCCTTAAGTACCCATATGCACAATTTAAGGACTACAAAGTTTCACTTCCATTATGGGTCACTACATAGAATTAATAACAAAAAGAGATAAATCATGTCTAATTGCTAAATTAACATCTAAAATATCCAATTTGATCAAAAGTATCTTTAAACACCTAAAGTTTAGGATTTTTCAATCTAAGCTTTTATAATTTCTTTAAGATTCACCTTATAGAGCTTGATGAAGAAGGTTGGAAGGATAAATTCACTACAAAAAAAAGGACAATTTTAGATTTCATCTGTGACCAAAATCAGGGATGAATAGTTGCAACAACAACTAAGTTCTAGTTGGAAAAGGAAGGGAAAGAAAATGTAGGAAAGAAAATAAAGAAGGAAAGAGAAGGCCAACCCTTCACCGTACCTCCCCTGTTTTGGCTGAACAAATCAAACAAGGGAAAAAAAGGAGAGAAAGACAAAGCTGCGACAACTCCTAACCTACCTAAGAGAGAGATTACATCATTCATGGGCCAAGGACAACATCTCATAGCTTAGTGAAGGTGACATGATGCAATGTTTTCTCCTTTGGATGAAGGCGATGCACAATGATGGGGGATGTACAATAACATGTGGGAACAAAGAAAAAGAAAGAAAAAGAAAAAAAGAAAAGAAAAAGAAAAGAAAATGAGTTAGTTAAAGATATTTTCTATTAGGATAAAAAATAAGATGTAATGACACTTGTATACACTAGTGGAAATTTAAATAGGAACCCCACAAATTTTAAATTCTTATGACCAATGAATTTCTATAACTTTGAGAAATAAAAATGTTTTGATGTATACAAGACATATGCTAACATAACTTTTTAAGAAAATTTTCATGCTTTGAAATTTCTCTAAAATTAACTAATCATTATTTTCTCCCTTAAGTAATTCATTTTATATTAATAGGCATTATTTATTAATTTATTTATTTATTTATTTATTTATTTTAACTATTAGAAATTTTATTATAAGTTAAAATTTCAAGGATTAAAATTATTCTCTAAAATATTATTATTAACCTAATACTTAGATCAACTCTTCTAATTTTTTTTAGCCAAAGTACGCTAATAAGCTAATTTAATTTAGACTGAATATCTTACTTTTCCTAGTTAAATCCTCTTCTTTAATATAGATTAACTATTTTGATTTATATTTATAACTAAGTCTCGATTATTTTCTATTATTTATTTAGGGTAATTACAGTAGCTTTACTTTATATTTTTAAAAATTTATTTATTTTTCCTTTAAGAGGGAATAAAGAATTGGATTTTCTAGTAGTTTTTTAGTTAAATTTTCTACGAACCATTTAACCTACATTTGCATTTAGTTAGAGTAAATGTTAAAGATTTTTTCTCATTTTCCTTAATGTTTGATAATGAAACTTTTGAGAAGTTTGAATGCATTTGATGATAAGCTACAACTTTCTTTTCCTTTGACAATTGAAGAAAAGTGTGAACAAAGTAAAGAAAAAAATCACTTCTAGCATCACTACATTAACTTATTTCTGTTAAGAAATTTCATTACATTGTGGTGTTAGCATGTCCAAATGAATAATAAAGATTGCTTTGGTACTAAGATTTTTCCCTTTTTCTTTTATTCTTTTTTGCTAACATTATTATTTTATGCTTCAATTCTTCTATCAAAATGAATAATAATGATTACTTTGGTAATAAGACTTTGAGCATTATTGCATTAGCTTATTTTGTGCTTGTCTTATTAGGTAACATTTAACAGTCATGCTTTCTTTGGGCTTTGATGCTTTCTATTTTATTGTCTTTAAAGCTTTTTTTCATTCTAGTTGAACTTAGAGTGATATTATTTGTAGATAAGGAATAAGTGTTACTTAAATTTAAGAATTTAGAAAGCAGCTTTGGTGAAATTATATTTAATTAGTTCATTATATGAGACATTGGGTTTGATCTTTTCCTCAGTACTTCTTATGAATTTTGATAGTGTTTAGGTTTTGTTTCGATGACTATTAATGTGATGCATTTCTTACATGTTAATATTTTAGTTAGTGTTCAAGTTATTGAGGTTTATTATACAATCGTATGCATTTTAAAGCAGAAATATGAGGAATGCTAATATGAAAAGGAAAATGTAAGAAAGACCAAGCCCATGTGCCTAATTGGAGGCCAAATTCGTTTTGTATATGGTGCCTAGACCAAACTTGGAAAGGAGCAAATCAAAATAAGAAAGTTTTTGGAAGAAAAGAAAAGAAGTTTCCTAAAGTTATAAGGAAATCTAAGAAAGAAAGTTCTTGGAAGAAAAGAAAAGAAGCTCCCTAAAGGTATAAGGAAAGCAAAATAGGAAAGTTCTTGCACATCAAGGACTATAGCAAAGATAAGAAATCATAACAAAAGAGTACAAATAAGGAAACAAAGAAATCAAGAGGGGTTGCGCTTTAGTCAAGAGGAGAGAGCTCTAGAGAATGATTATGATGTCGAGATCTAAATTTTCTTTTACAGATTGTAAATACCATTAGTATGTTTTTCCTTTCTACTTTTCTTTTCTTTCTTTTTTTTTTTTATAGATTTTAGAATTTTGCTTTTCATTATAAGCGGCTAAGCCCCTTAGATCTAAGGTTTGGAAGGATATGTCTATTAAATATATTTGAATTTGGGATACTCATATAATGCCTTTTTATCTTATTAATTTATTATTTAGTTTATAATCTCTTTTGCAATTTGCTAGCCATTTATTATGAATTTTGATCCATAGTATGATAAATTGAAAGGTGAGAGGAGATCACTTGAAAAGTAAATTTGGGCTTAGATTTTCTAGAGATAGTATATTTTCCTGGACAAATTGTTACCTATATGTATGCCAAGTATCATGTAAGGATATGCTAAATTCCATAAAACTTAAAGAGTTTGTATTAGAGTGTTTAATCCCAAAAGTAGACATAGGCCTAGTGTGTGTATATGTATATATATATTATCTCAAAAGGAAATTTCATATAATTTAAAGAATCAGCCATTATTTAAGATAAAAATAAATTTCATGAGTTAATCTTATCCTAAAACCCTTTATCATGAAATAGTGCATTTCTTTTATTTTTGCAAATTTTTCTTGTTCTTTATTTAATTCAATTTTGTAGATTTTCTAGATAATGGAAATAATTTAATGAGTTTATAAAACAATACTATACTCATTATATTACTATTGTATGATCCATATGCTTGCAAATTTTTTACAAGTTTTTGGTATTGTTACTGGGAAAGGCATACTTAATATCAATTAGTAAATTATTCTTATTAATTTAAAATTTAAATTTTTTTCTTTTATTTCCATTTTTCTTATTTTTTTGGTTAATTTTTTAGTTTTCCTTTTTCAAATGATTGGAACTTATGAGTTACTCATCAAGTGTTGTACTTTAAGAACTTAATCGAGAGCTCAAACTCACACTTTACTCTAGAAGAAAGCAAGTAGACACAACATAAAAGACTCAAGTAGATAACTTAAACAAGAAGTTATGGTCGCCCTTAATTACTACAGACCTATATGAGATTTTGACATGCCAGATTCATATAAGATAAATAGTAGTATAGTTACCTTGACAATTGCAACCAACAATTTTGAAGTCAAGTTTGGGATAGTTTAAATGGTTTAATAGAACGAGTTTGAAGGAGGTGTCACTGATGACCCAAATGTGCATCTTGCTAATTTCCTACCCATCTACGGTACTATCAAGATGAAACGGGTTTCTGAAGACACTATTAGACTTAAACTTCTCCCCTTCTCTTTGTGAGACAAGGCTCAGTTGTTATGGGCTTTTATCCTATCCAATTCCTCCCACAAATGGGATGAGCTACCATAAGCTTTTATGGCTAAGTATTTTCCACCTGGTAAACCTGCTATGGTAAGAAGTGAGATTTAGAGTTTCATGTAAAAGGACAATGAATCCTTATATAAGGAATAGGAGTGATTTAAGAACTCTTAAAGGTAATATCCATATCATGGCATCCAAGATTGGTTGTTAGTTCAAACATTCTACAATAAATTAGACCAATCACTTAAGGTTAACTTAAAGACTAGGTAGATCTCTAATAGTGAAACTAGTTGATAAAGTGGTTTCAATAATTGAGGAAATAGTTGCCAATTATTACAATTGGCCCAATGAAAGGCACCTACCCAGATGAGCTATCAATGTTATGAAGATACAAAATTAATGCATTAAATATGAAATTTGATACAAGATTTAAGTTGCTCATGAAGAAATTTAATTAGCTTGGAGTGAATGCAATATCTAATTCTACTTCTTTCTCTAATTATGAACTTAACAATGATGGTCATGCATACAATGAATGTTAGATGAGTAACTTTATGAGGTCTTATGCGTTTGAGTAAGTACAATATGTCTCAAATTACCCTAAACAGTAAAACAATTCTTATTCAGCAATGCATAACCCTATAAGGCAAAATTACCTTAACTTAATTTAGAGTAACCAAGGTCCCTAAGGTAATTTAAGTAATCATAATAGGAAACTTAGACAAAGTTTTCAACTTAGAAATTAAGGTGGTCAATATTAAAATGAAAGTAAGCCTTTCTGGGAAGCTACATTTGAGAAATTCTATAATGTTGCTATTAACAAGTTTTAAAATGTTGAAATCTAAGATGGACTAGCTAGCTAGCCATAATTAAAGCTTAGAAATATAATTGGGATAGTTGGTTGGCACTTCTAGGCCTCAAGGGAATTTGCTTAGTTCAAGGTAGTCATTATGAGAATTGGTAATCAACAACAAGACACTGATTATAAAGATGCACCACCTAATAATCAAGATAATGCTAATGATGTGGAACCTATAAGCTCTCCAATCCAAAGTAAGAAGAATAAGCATGAGGAGGTTGAGCCACTAGTACCAGCACAAGTTAAGCCCTATGTGGAATCTATAAGCTCTCCAATCTAGAGTAAGAAGGATAAGCATGAGGAGGTTGACCCACTAGTACCAGCATAAGTTAAGCCCTATGTCCCTCTAGTTCCCTTCCTTTGGCAATTATGGCAGCAAAAACTAGATAAGCAATTAGATAAGTTTCAAAACTTTTTCAAGTAACTTCATAGAGATATATATATATATATATTCCTTTTGCAAATGCTTTGGCACCAATGCTTCCTTATATGAAGTTACTAAAAGAGGTTTTATACAATAAGCGAAAGATTAAAAAGCACACCATCATTGCACTTATTGAAAAGTGCAATGCCATTATTTAGAATAAGCTTTCATTAAAGCTTGAAGACCCAGGAAGCTTTTTTATTCCTTGTACTATTAGTAATGCTAAATTTGATTGAACTTTATATGGTTTAAGCACCAATGTTGGTTTAATGCCTCTTTTGATGTACAAGGGACTTGGCCTTGAATACTTGAAATTGATTACCATCACATTGTATCTATCTGATTGATTGGTGTAATTTTTTTATTGGAATCTCAGAGAATGTGCTAATGAAGTTGGTAGATTTTTCTTTCTAATAGACTTCCTAATGCTTGAAATAGAAGAAAACATAATGATACCTTTGATATAGGGAAGATCATTTTTAGCCATAACAAGCATAATTATTGATGTGAAGTATTGCAAATTGACCTTATAGGTGGGAGAATAAAAAGTTAAATTTAAGGTATTCAAATCACTAACAACCCCACCTTTTGAAAAATGTTATTGTAGACTAGATTTAAGTGATAGATTAAAGAAGGAAACAGTTAGCAAGGAGTTATTTTCAAAATTTCTTAAAGTATGTTCATCACGAGTTACAATCAATAAGGACAAAAATAAAGGAATTGTAGCCATCACCTCTATAGTAAAAGCTACATCTTATATACCTTCCTTGCAAAGATGCAAGTCCAAAAAGCTTTTTTCACAAGGTAGTGGTACCATAAGGAATGAAATTACAAGCATATTTAAGGATAGTAGACAATACTTCAAGCCTTATTTGGTTAGGGAGGTGATGGAAAGAGTAGCCACCTGTACTCTGGTCATTCCTGAGTATTAAGAAATTTAAAAGTCAAGCTAATAACTATAACTTAGAACTATCATCTCTTTCCCTTAACTCCTTTTTACTTTTCAACTAATTTCAAGTATGGTTTGTTTGTTTTGACTTTTTTTTTAGTTTTTAATTGGAGTTGGTGTTTTTTGTAAAGATTGCATTCGTGAGATTAGAGAATCAAAGACTTAAGGAATCCCATTTGTTAGGTGTCTTGATACTTTGCAAGGGGAGTTTTCTAACCCCTTGTCTCTATTTTCATCACTTTGCATACATTATGAACACCGCATAATTTAAGTTTGAAGAAAGGTTAAACTGAAATTTTTCTTTACAAATTCTTAAGTTAAAAGTGTAGTTAGGATTGCCTAAGTCTAATTGCTCTTATGATTATTTATAATTAGTCATAAGTATTGGATAATTCTATAAATTTTTTTAGGCCTTATTATTTTCAGTTCAAAATTTTTTTTCTAGGATGAATCATACACGTGTGCAACATGTAATCTAGTATTTAATTTTACTTGTCTAATTATTTGATCCTCGCCAAGGTTAATAAGTTGAATTGTAATAAAATGTCCTTCTCTTGTCTAGCTTGAAATAGGTTTTAAGTATTCAGAGCACATAAAATTCTACTTCACTTAGGCTACTTTTAACTGAAAAAAAAAAAAAGTAGAGAAAAGAAAAGAAATTTTAAGATAGCATGAATTATGAGTATGCATAGCACCTTAACATTGTCAATTAGGTAAAGGAAGGAAAAGCTATAGAGAGCATATAATGAAAAGATCCAAGGAAGAGCCTCTATATTGCTAGCCTTCTTGTCTTACTTAGATAAGAAAAAATAAATGTAAAAATAAGTGTAATAAGACCCCATTGGCATTGATTGTATAAATTGCATAAGCTTAATTGCCATTTTGCAATTACCAAATTTATCTTTTGCATACACATGTGATTTCTATTTTGACTTTGATTTCAAATTGGAGATACTAAGGTTAGTCCATTATACTTGTAAAGAATTTAATAATCCCGTAGTGATTGTTTTGAAATAGTAGTATAGAGTTTAGAAGGCCAAAGTGATTTTCATTGTATTTTCTTTATTCGGGGATTAGCAAAGGTTTGAATTTAAGGGAATTTGATATAATGCATTTCTCACATGTTAATTAAATTTTAATCCTAGTTAGCAATCAAGTTATTAAGGTTTATTATGCTAATTTTACGTATTTTTAAGTAGCAATATGATGAATGTTAATGAGAAAATTAAAATGCAAGAAAGACCAAGCCTATACTCTTAATTAATGGCCTCATTCATGTTAAATATGGTGCTTAACCTAAGTTGGAGAAGGGGAAATCAAAATAGGGAAGTTCTTGCAAGAAAAGAAAAAAATTTGTCTTATATATAGTGCCTATACCTAACATGGAGATGAGGAAATTAAAATAAGAAAGTTCTTTCAAAAAAGGAAAAGAAGCTTCTTAAAGCTCTAAAGAAAGCAAAATAAAAGAGTTCTTGTGCATCAAGGACTATGGCAAAATAAGAAATTCTAACAATAAAGTATAAATAAGGAAACAAAAGGAATTAAGGGGGATTATGCTTCAGTCAAAAGGAGAGAGTTGTAAAGAATAACTATGACATAAGATTCAGATCTTTTTAGTTTTTCTGTTCTACTTTTCTTTTGTTTACCATAGATTTAATTATTTTTTAGTTTAGATTTTTTGTTATTCATTATAAGTAGCTAAACCCTTTAAATCTTGGGTTTGGATGGCTATGTTTACTAAATATGATTAAATATAAGACACTCATGTAAGGACTTTTATCCGCTTAATTTACTATTCAATTTATAATCTCTTTTGCAATTTGTCAGCCACTTATTGTGATTTTGATTTATAGTAAGATAAATTGAATAGTGAATTACTATAGGGGATCACCTGAATAATAAACTTAAGGTTAGATTTTTTTTCAGATGTAATAATCTTGCCTAGGCAACTTGTAACTTGCATATATGCCAAGTTCTTACATGTAAGGATATAATGAATTCTATAAAACTTAAAGGGTTTGTGTTAAAGTGTATGACCATAAAAGTAGTTATAAGCCTAGCATAAATACAAACGTTCTACTTTTGAAAGGGAATTTCACATAATTTAAGAAATTAGTTATTAATTAGGATGAAAATAAATTTCATAAGTTAATCTTATTCAGTTATAAAAAATGACATTGAATCTTAAATTTCGAAGCCTTTTTATCATTAAATAGTATAATTCTTTATTTTTCTAATTTTACTTGTTCTTTAGTTCATAGTTTATTTAATTCAATTTCATAAATTTTCTAGATAATAAGAATAATTTAGAAAATTAGTAATTAATAAACCTTTATCGTGGGACGATACTCTACTCATTTGATGACTATTATGCAATCCATATGATTATGGATTTCTTGCAATAGCTATGCTTCTAATGAGTAATTGTTGGTTTTGATTTTTTAGGTGGGTATACTTATTAGTTCAATTTAGTATACAAAAAATTAAATGAAATAGTTAAAATAAAAGAAGATAAACCTTTTGAGATTGGAAGGTTGTAAATTTCCTTGCAATGAGTTTTGTAGTAATATCTTATTTTTATTGCATGCACTTGAACATATTAAGGGGAGGGTAATTAGACTTATCACCTTGCAATAATTGAGTTAGAATACACAAGCACCATCATTATGAATACAACTATTTTTTTATTCATAATTATGTTCTTTTCATTCATGGCTTCTTCTTAATCTTATTGTTTGAATTTCAACATCTATATAGGGTTATGTATGTAAGAGTTTTTTTTTTTAAGGACAAATAGAGTTTTTTTTAAGGCAAATAATTTTTACATATTGCAAATGGTTAATTATGTTTTTTCCTTTCATGCATAAGAATTGCTTGATTGGATATGGTATAACATAATTTATTTAGTCCAATAAAATTTGTTTGGCTCCTTTTTACTCTAGAAAACATGGATATAATTACAATCTATCTCTACAAGAGTGCATGTAATTATTATTACAAATTATATGAGGAAAATATAATATAAAATACTTGCATCAATCACACACACGCTTGTCTTCAATTAGTTAATATGAAGTATCTTGCCTAAGGTCCACGTAATATAACAAGACAATATGGTACATATAATGTTAACAAATTTAAATTTTAAACTAAACATGATTAGAGGTTGAAAACTCAAACTAGTAGAGTGTTCAATACCTTTGGGACAAAAAGCTATGCAAGTAGTGATGATGACCATGCACATTTTGGAGGTGTTTTGTATTAAGGAAAATAAGTTGATATTATTAAGTTAAACTACTAAGGTTGGTTTATAGTTACCTTATTTAAGTGTATGTGGGCAAATACAAGCAATCCTATAGGTATTTTAACTAATGACTTGGGGTTTACATTTATAAATTTCTCCTAGTTGATCCATATGGGTGACTGAGAGAATAATAAGCCAAATATCCAAGTTTTAAAGGCACAAATAGCCAATTATGTGATAGATGAGATAAAGAAAAATTGAAGCATGGCCATGCATTTAAAACCACACTGACTTGTATGACATAGGAGAAGATGACAAAGAGCTGACATATGAGAATGAGTCATATTGAGCTCAAGACTTAGAAATGTTAATCCCAAATGGAGAAGCAAAAATATTCTTATCTAAGTTTAGCGTATTTCAATTTTTTCTTATATTTCAATTTAATCAAATGTGTGTATGTTTTTTTTTATGTATTTTTTTTTTTTGGGTGTCAAATTGTAAATAATCTATTATAGTTGTTTAAGTTTTATACTTGTGAATGTGTAGATGTGTTTTATGTGTATCAAATGTTAACTTATACTAATTTTTATTAATTAGTAAGAATCTTGAAGATGAAGAAGTTTTTGACAAAATCTATACGAAGCCCTACTCACGGAAGTGGCAAACTCACCACTAGTTAGACTTGGCCTGTAATTTTGTACAAAGTTTGGCTAGTATTACAGGCCAATCAAAAAAACTAGATCCAAGAGTTTCACTTCATATAGATGGCCCATCCACGTTGGTCACTCTTAACATATAAGTCACCTAATTGGCTAATGCCAATGATGACTTTCACAAAAAAGAAGAGCTTGGATAGCCTGCACAACCAAATTAATGAGTTCCATTGTGCTAAGTCAATTAATTCTATGTTTGTGCTCAAACTTTAATGACATAAAGGAGTAAAGTAAGGTAAAGCCTAGAGAATTAATAGTGCATGATGTTCGAATGCTTCTTCTTAGGCAAAGGGTAGTAGTGTCCTTTAATAATACTAGCCAACTCATTGGAAATATAAATAGACTATTAACTGTTTTTCTACATAATCTTAGAAGAAATTTGATATTGTGTCCTTTTAGTTATAAGGATTAGAGGGTTGTTATAATTTATTACAACAATAAGGTGTATAAGAACATTGTACAAGTAATAACATGTTGATTATTATATTCTTTTTTTAGCTCATTTACATGTCAAAATTGACTATTATATTTTATCTTACAGACCAAGTTTGTCATCGATAATCATGTGTACAAGAAAATAAAAATCAAGTGGAAAAATAAGTGAGCACACATGTACTGGGTTAGAGATGATGACACTCACACCATATACCAAATAATTGTCGATGTCCCATTAGGCATTCCAAAGGACAAATGGGCAGCATATGTAGATTATTGTTTAGACCTAAAGACCAAGGTGACAAGTCCCAAAAATGTACATATTTTTAGCCATAAATGATGGAACTTATAAATGTTTTCAAAGTATTTTAAGCTCTTTTACATTAATTTGCATTTTTGATTCATTAGGTGCTCTTGTACCCTCTAATACCCTAATTCTTTCCCTAAATAGCATTCAATCAAAAGCAACAATCCATTTAGTAATACTAACACATAAACACAAGCTACATATCCTATGGTAGTCATGATTAACATTAAAGAAGGAGCACATCCATAAAGTCATCAACATATACAATCTATATCATGCATAATCCTTATTTACATTGAAAGAACATATACAAAAGAATCCAAGATATCATCCTAAGGGGAATAATGACCCTTGCATGTATATAACCTAGAAAATCCTATACTTTGCAATTCATGATATAACACAATATTAAAGGATTCATATATATATATATATATATATAATTCATTACATATATCTACCTTAATCCAATAGTCCAAAACATCATTAATAGTCTAAAATACTATTCTACACACTAAGGATAACTTTACTGATGGTTTTCTTTGCCATCGCTAGAACCTTCACTTGAAAAGTTAGTTGACAAATTGGGTAAGAAATTAAATCACAATAACCAGCATGAAATTCCACTTGTATGAATAAAACAATCAATTATAATACTTACATATAAGAGTCACAAAAATGCATGATATGAACATGAGTTATAATGAGTAAGTTTAACTAAATTTTAAATTCGTTTTCATACAAGTGCTTGGGTATCAACATGATTATTGGCTAATAACTTAGGAGAATTCTGATCATAGCTACTCCTCCCATAATTAAGCATGATCACATGTCGTTGCATAATCACAAGAACAGACACATATCCATAAGCATGATCATGACTCTTTTCATAATTATGGCAATATATGCATTTCATGAGCATGATTATGGCAACCAATGCATAAACATGAGCATGATCATAGCTCTATTTGCCCAAACACGATCATAGTCCACAATCATCAACATATATACGATCAAACTCATTCACAACATCAATTAAGCCAATGTACAAGTGATTATCATGATTTCAATACACATATGAATAGAATTAGACATTGGTTACCTCTCGAAGATGTTGTCTACTTTATGAATCACTATTACAGATACGAAGAAGATACCTAAGCTTCACCATACTTTCTAAGGCCACTAATCTTCGATCTTTGGTGACAAACACCAGGCTTTACAAGTAGGTTTTCTCACTTTTGCATATATACAAAGCCTAAACACAAACATCAACTTAAAAAAGGGATTTAGGAGAAAAACAACCATGAATGGAAGGGAAATTCATACCCATTCTTTAGTTTCACTTCTTCAACTTCTTGCTCAAGAACACACTGAAAATCTCCAAATCCATAACCATATAGTTCTACAAGTAACAACAAAATTACAAACTATTTGGATAAAAATGAAAAAGAAAATGAATAGATGAAGTTTCTCTAAAGTGACATTAGTTAAATCTTCCTCTTTCTCCCTCAAAAAGTTCACAAAACCATGGAGTTTCTTCTCTTTCCTAGTCTCTCTCTCTCTCTCTCTCACACACACACATTTTGTGTGTGTGAAATGGCTGAAAGAGGAAAATGAAATCAAACTAATTGAAGGTTAAGGCCTAAGCTACATTTTCAAGATTTAATATAAAAGCAAGTTTTGGGTCTTTTTAACAAATATGGGCTATAAAAAAAGGTTTCTAGTCCAACATTAGAGAATTAAGGAGACTGGGGTTTAAAATAATTTCTAACTCACATATTAATTAAATTTTAAGGGTAAATAGCCTTAATCAAATTTTTGTTGGAGAAAATTATAAAATTACCCATATTATTTATTTTTTTGAAGAATTAATAATTTAATTTATTTGAGCCAAAATTCATAATAAATCTAATTTCTCTAAAATCTTAATTAATAAATTGCACAATGTTACAAAGTGATAATTTAATAAACTTTTCATTCTAGTTGAATTATGTAAATAAAGAATGTTCTTTTCTTTTAGTCTTTTATTTATTACTAGTAACATTTCATTTTTAATGTCAAGCTCCAAGTGATCAAGTAAATGAACACCCCTATTTGGAGTTGCAACTCATCATCCAAATTCTTGAATTTAGAAAAAGTAGCTTAAATGGATTCTAATTGTAATTGTTGCTGATTTTAAATTGTTTTCCAATTGTAATTGACTTTATTTGCAATTTCAGTTAAAAAAATTGGTTTTGCTTGTGGATATATACATGTACAGGTCTATATATATATATATATATAAATAATATATATATATAATATATATATATATATATATATATATATATAAATATATATATAAAAGCAATGGAAAAAAAGAAAACAAAAATTTAAAAAAAAAAGATTTAATGTTGGATCAAAAAATCGCCAATATATGCTCCTTGTGGCTTAGTGGTGATTAATTTTAATCACTGTGGTTTGAGCGCATTTAATGGCAGTTGCTCTAGCAATTGCAAGGAATCGCTAGTAAAGCATTTATGATGCACGATTCAAGGGAAATTTTCATAATCTTGTTGAATAAATAAATAACGTATCCACTATGACCTTTTTTGTTTGTGTATGTGCAAAAATTTAACTTCATTGATAGAAAGTAATTTAGAAAGGAAGATTTTGTATAATATATATATATATATATATATATCAAAAGTCAATAAAGTTAAATAATATTTTTGAAATAGGAGATATCATTGAGTATAATTTAACCAAATCTCAATAAAAATTAGTGTAATTTGACTCTTTCATAAATGTGAGTTAGAACCCATTTGAGATTGTTTTAGATTATTACTTATTTGAATTTTTTTAAAATTAAATGGAGTTTTATAAGAAATACTGCAAGAGAGAAATAGTTTATGTTTGGTAAAATTGTTTTATATACATTTATAAAGTGAATTTTTACTTTTTGCTTTAAAGCAAAAGCTATAATTTTTCACTTCTTCCTCAAAGCAAAAAAGAAATATTTCTACTATCACTCAAATGAGAAGAGAAGCCTAATGGCCTAAAAAAGAAAAATTACATGATTATCATATGGGGTAAAGAAACCCCCCTAAAATTATCAACAATAAGAGTACTCAAACCTTAAAAAGCTCTATCAAACTCATGGATTATTCCTTGAGGGAGGGATAAGCTATGATTGGCAATTCAATTCACCTAGCAATTGCCTTGCCTTCACACAAGCGTACAGTTGATCCCCCACTTCATATCTATCCATATCTTTATTCTTCTGGGTAGTTGGTTGAAATTACAATTGAAGTGATCTCTTTTGTGAATGATATTTAGAATTCTTAATCTTCTTATGTCTATCTTCTTATGTCTATTAAGGGAGAAGGGGAAAAAAAGAAAATTTAAAAAAAATCTTAATTTTATTTTTATAATTATTATTTAATTATTATTTAATATTTTAATAATAAATATTCAATCATTAAAAGTAAATTTATTATATGCATTTTTTATTTATAAAATTATTTTTTTTTCTTTTCATATTTAACAGAATTTATGGCCCCCACATTAAAGACATATATCTAAATATATCTTTTAATATAATTTTAAAAAATGCCACCACAATTTGCCAATCCAATAGTTCCTCTTCATGATTCATCAGTAGTCCAATCAGTGTTTAATGTAGTCTATTTGGTGTTTTTGAAACAATAAATTCAACAATTTTCTTTATTTAAATTATTAGTCACAATAGCAAAAATTGTTTTGAACATGCTTGATAATTACTTTAATAAGATTGTGAGGATAATAAAAGTTCATTTCATATAAAAATTTATTCTTTTATAACCATAAGTGCCATGATGAAACTATGAAAGCCATATTCCAATTAATAGCCAAATTTTGACTTATATTCTCCTTTTACATTACCTCTAATTTAATCTTAGATGCTAAATAAGATTTAGAAACTTCTTCTAAACTTATAGCCGCCTGTCAACAATCCTTAAGTAATAAAGAATTGTTTCAACATCGATGATACATGCAAGGCACGTTATCTTACTTTAAAACCATTTTTCAATCCTATTTTTAGTGACTATTTTGTCATAGATCATTGTATTAATAAATATTTGCATACAATGAGCCCCTTGTCATATATATATATATATATATATATATATATATATATATATATATATATATATATATATATATATATATATAAAGCAACTTTTCGCCCCCCTACAAACTCCCCTAGAGTGGCTAGAGGTGGATATTGATGGGAGTTGGTGCATCCCTCTAACCCAACTCGGTGCCCACCCGGGACAAGCTAAGGGGAGGTAGGCACTATCAAAGATGATGAATTTATTAAAAAAATAAAAATATATAGAGTTTATTATATATATTTAAATTATAAATATAAAATATTCAGCACCATGCGAGGGGTCAAGTAGGGCGAGCAAGGCTATAGCTGTACCAGTCGTCTCAGCCTTCAGATCACGTAAATGCTTCAATTGTCTAATCACTGTCCAATCTGAACGCAGGGTTGACCATCCAACAGTAACCCTCAAATTATCAATCATTCAATTCACCAATAATACAATCATTCCCCCCATTCCCACCAAAATTTTGATCCACGAATACGTCCCATGTATTTGCAATAAGATTTTACAATAACCATGTCACGGGTAATTTCAATTCTGGATGGGGCTGTTTGAAAATTTATAGATTAAAAGTCTCTTCAGTATGTTAAAAATCAGACCTGAAAATAAAAAAAAATAATTTTATAAATAAAAAAATATAATATTTTTATTTTTAATAATTAAGTAAAAATTAAATAATAATTAATAGATAATATTAAATAATAATTAAAAAAATAGAATTGGTATTTTATCAAAATTTTTTGTCTATTTCATTTTTTTTCTTGTTCCTAAACATTAGAAGAAAAAATTATAAATAAGAATTTTAAGTTAAAAAATTATTTTAAATAACTTATTATCATTAAGTACTATTAATTTTAGTTAAAATTAATAATAATTTATTCTAAAATAATGATAAAAATCCTTTAAAATAATTTTTTTTAAAATTTTGAACCCTTATTTATAGTTTTTCCTAATTGAAAGGTGAAACTCTTATTTGCCAACTATTCAACGCTGGTTTGCTCCTCTTAAAATTCGAACGATGGACAATTCTATGGTTGATTTTTTCATATACGCATTCGGTTGATCAAATGGTTTTTCTAGTTTCTCTTGTGAATTTTTTTTTAACTCTTCCGATATAATTGCATATTTCTATTTTAATAAGCAATTCATTAAATAAAAATATTTAATAGGAATTAATCCAATGATATTTAAATTTAAGAAGTTGAGAAATGGAGTTTTCTATATAATCAGTAAAAAATTTTTAAGGAAAATTGAATATACTAAAATAGAGAAAATACGCAATTTGTTGCCTAAAAGATATATCTCTCGACGTTTTAGTCTTTAAATTCATTTCTTTACATGAATTAATTTTTAAGAATTTGTAATTTGCTATATATTATTCTCTCCATTTGATCAAATTTTTTATTTACTCTACTTGAAAAAACTGACTCACTTTTTAAAGGACTAATTTATACCCCAAAAAAAAAAATTAAGTTCACTAACTAAAACATAAAGACATATTTTTAAAAAAACATCTGTCCATTCTTAGTAAAAAAAAAATTGTTATATTTATACATTCACTTGGAACACATAATTATAAGAATAAAAATAAAAATTAAAAAATATAATTTTGTGAAGGAAAAATAATTCTCATATTTTTATTTTTTAAAAAGTAATAAAAATAAATATTATTAAATAATAATTACTTATATATTATAGAGATTATACACAAAACAAATATGTTTCCTCCCCTTAGTTGACTTGATTTTCTTACCATCGATTTTACTCACTCTATCTTCGTAGGCCAACAACTCAAATCCACAAAAGTGCATCATTTTTGGTATCTTTGAAAAAAACCATATTCCATGAATGATATCTTACGACGTTTATTAATCAAATTCATCGTTGAATATGTAAAGGAAATCACATTCATAATTTCATATATAAATAATATTGTCAAACTCGCTTCCAAATTTTTATCACAGGCTGGCTACAGTGATATGAATCTGTATGTTAAAAAGCACCGTAATAAGTACTGTTTTTTGAAGTGATTTTCCCTCCAAAAAGGAAATAAAGAGTTTTGAGTAAATTACATTTTTTTTTAGCTTGTTAAAGTTATATAAATCTTTTTTATATTTTTTAAATATACATAAACTTTTAAAAAAATTATTTTATATTTTAGTTTAATTTTAAATTTTTTAACTAAAATATCTTCTATTTAAAATTTTTTAATTTTAAAAAATATATATTTAAGTTAATGAAAGATATTTTAATCAAAAATTGAATTAAACTAAAATATAAAAAATTTGTTATTTTAAAAAATTATATATTTTTAAAAATAAAAAATAAAAAATCTGCATAATTTTAAGAAAATTTAGTAATTTATTTTTGAGAGTTTTTGTCCGCTGCGTGAGGGGATAAATAAGACAATTCTCATTCTGTGGGCTCATCCGCTCAGTGGTGACATGCAAGTATTTTCTCTTTTCATCTTTCATGGGAGACAGCTTGCCAAAATGAATGTCTACCATTGAAATTAATGGCACTCACACATGCTTCCTCTTTAATATTGTCTACGAGACAATACATTTTTTTGTTTGTATCTGTCAATTCCAAACAATTTGTTTTCGTAGGGATGATTATAATGGATGTTAGTGGATGTGATAATTACAAAGTGTTATAAAAGAGAAATAAAATGTCAGTTAAATTTAAAATATTTATAGTTGTATAAATGATTACGTTTGAACTTATTTGAATTTGTTTCAATTTGAAAAAAAAATTATTCAGGTTTCCTAAATTTGATATTCAATTTCTTCAATTTACATTAAATAAAAGGATGTTGCTCATTTTAAAAATATACACAAAATTTTCTTTTGTTATAACAATATACTATTATTTAATCTTTTTAATGGTACTTATTGGTAGTCTAATGATAAGTGGTGTGAGTAATTTAAAATTTAAACTCTTGCTCCATCATGTTAACAAAAATAAAAATAAAAAATCTAATCAATACACTAGATGTTTGTTAAGATTTTGATTTGATAATCGATTCTAAAAATACGTACAAATTCATTTTCAATTTTTTTTAAACAGATACAAGTAGTGTCTAAATTTTATACATACACACACATACAATAACTAAAAATGTTTTGAGCATTTGATTCACAAATTTAATCTTTAATATTCAAAAATTTTAAATTATAATAATATAATGCTTTTAAACGACAATAGTTAGCCATGCATGCACACAACACAGCTTGATTTTACTTTGTCTTTTTCTTTTCTTATTACATATGATACATTAGTTAATGCTTGCTTTAGTCGGTACCGTGTATTTTAAGAAAAACAAAACCTTCAAATTTACTCATACTTTCATTTTCTCTTACCCTTTTTTCTTCTAAATTATATTAGATAGGATCTTGAAAAAAAATATAAATGTTAATGTATTAATTTGTTTCGCACTGTTGGTATCCTTTTATACAAACTAAAATTTGAAGGGCTTTGAATGATCATTTTTGTAGAAAAGGTTATATTAATGTCAAATTGATTATTAAACTGATAAATTTTAAAAGGAATAGTTAATATGTGTATTTATACATACGTACATATATATGTAAGTTCGCATGTATATATTGAGAAACTCTTGTAGGTGAAGTGGCATTAATTTTAACTTGGAGGCTTGAGGGATGAGTTTGAATTTAGTGGAAGTAATTTTGTCCAATTTAACAAAGAGGGATGATTCAACTTCAAAAAAGTGATAGTTTTTATCCAAAATTAGCCAGTTAAACGTGGTTGTTCTTAGAGCCATTGGTTTTTAGGCTGATTCAGGCTGAATCGTGATTCAATTCACTGGTTTATGGATTAGACCTATTGGTCCAATCTAGTTTCTATTACCATGCCCCATATTGTATGATTATTTCCATCAAAAGAGCAATGAAAAGGAGCTAGTCAATCAAATTGACACATATCTTGGAAGATGGAGTTTGTGTGAAGTCCCGTATCGGGTAGGAGATCTGGGGCTATGGTGCATATAAGCGGGGGGACAAGTCCCTCCCACCGAGCGCGCTTTTGGGGGAAACCCCAAGGGACAAAAAGCCCGTTGAACCGTGAAGGAGACGAAAGTCAGAAGCGGGAAGGTTGGGTAACAATACTCGGTGGAGCTGCTGTATGTCACAAATGGTATCAGAGCGACCTGCTCGAGTGTGCAACCCGAGGACGGGTTGGCCCCAAAAGGGGGTGGATTGTGAAGTCCCACATCGGGTAGGAGATCTGGGGTTATGGTGCATATAAGCGGGGGGACAAGTCCCTTCCACCGAGCGCGCTTTTGGGGGAAACCCCAAGGGACAAAAAGCCCGTTGAACCGTGAAGGAGACGAAAGTCAGAAGCGGGAAGGCTGGGTAACAATACTCGGTGGAGCTGCTGTATGTCACAGTTTGAATCTAGCAGAAGTAATTTTGTCTAATTTAATAAAGAGGGCTAATTTAACCTACAAAAAGGTAATGATTTTCATCCAAAATTGATAAGTCAAACTTAGTTTTTGACCAATGTTAGCATGTTTTGGGGCCATTGAATTTTAGGCTTCTTTGAATCGAATTATAATTTAATTCATCGATTTATGAGTTGAGTCGACTAGTTTGATCCATTTTATATTTTCATGTCACACGTTTTTCGTGAAGTACTTTTATTTTTTTTTAAAAATTGTTGCCCATAATCACAATCAAATTAATAAATTATGAACTAATATATTAATTCAATCATTGACCTGATTTTTCACCTTTGAACCTCAATCTCCTCCTTTTTATTCTGGTTTTCTAAGGTCTTAATTTCCCGGACGTAATTGCTTCTCGTTTTTCCTGGGATTTTGCCTCACTCTACATATATAAGTCATTTCATTTTAGTTGGAACCAAGATTTGACTTTGATAATTACATAGCTTATACTTGGTTTCCTGTCTAACTCTGCCGTTATTCATTGGTTGAAGATACCTTACCCATAATAAGAAAAGAAAAAAAAAATCTTTCAATTCCGTGGCGTGCATGGTACAACTTTGGTGTTTATTCATAATTCATGATAATGAAATCAAGTTTAGTAATAAATTTTGATTGTGATGACTTTTGGAAGAGTAAGAAAGGGTTAAAATATATTTTTTATTCCTTAATTTTGTCTATAATTTTTTCTTTATTTTAATTTTAATTTCATTTCATATTTTAATTTTATTTTGTTTAAATTCAGTCTTTTAATTTTATTTTAAATTTTATTTTTATTTTGTTCTAATTTAATTTATTAACTTGCAAATACTATTCAAATGTTTCCTTCTCTATGATATTATCTAATTGAAAGTTTTATTCAACTTTTCGGTAACTTAACTATAATAATCTTTTTATCAACTTGAATTATACATGCCATAATATCCTTTTTTTATTACCAAATAAATGTTGCATTTCTTTTTTGGCCAATTGTTATGTATTGATCTACTCTAAATAAATGTCTTCATTTTCTTTTAATTTCTATGGGTATTGGCATTGAGTTGATTAAGGCGACTGACCATATCTGTAAATATGCCCACATTATTTTGGATTCACAAAACAAAATGAGTGGTAATAGAAAAGGTATTATAAAAGTGAACCTTGAGTTGTCAAAAGATTATTAAAGTCAAATCATTAAAGAATTATATAAGACTTTTCTATTACGCATTGTCATTTGATAGTGTTAGAAAAAAATAATACATTTGAATAGTTTTTTAAAGTTAAGGGATCAAATTAAAATTAAATAAAAGTAAGGGGCTAAACTAAAAACTAAAATAAAGTTAAAAAATCAAAATAAAACTAAATGAAATTAATAAATAAAAATAAAACTTGAGG
Organism: Erythrophleum fordii; assembly: GCA_032878935.1. Lineage (NCBI taxonomy): Eukaryota > Viridiplantae > Streptophyta > Magnoliopsida > Fabales > Fabaceae > Erythrophleum > Erythrophleum fordii. The sequence continues at coordinate 27,539,554 of JAVQMF010000058.1, read as the reverse complement.
TAAAGTTAAAGAATAAAATTAAAGTTAAATAGAATTAAATAATAAAAATAAAATTTTAAATTAAGGGATTACAACTGTATTTTTAATTTTTTCACTCATAAGTAATAATATTTTTGCTTTCTCATCATTTTTACACATTGATTTGGGTGAATACCTAATGTGAGGACAAAAAAAAAAAGCTCATGTGATTGAACTCCTATTGTATTTTACCTGCCAAAAAAGTCTATTACTTTATAATTTAACTTCCCAAACAAGTAATCATTTGAGTATTTTGATTCTAATCATATAACGTGTTATTAAATTTAAAATTATCAAAATTATGAATTAGAAATTAATTGATATAATATGTATTTTACTTTGGAAAGGTTTATTTATTATAGTTTCAGTAATTTTTTAAACTTTATTATTAGAATAATTTAATCATTTTTGTATCAACTTAAATAATATTATATATTTATGAATAGATTCAAACACTTAAGATAAAAGAAAGCAAATTAATTGTTTAATTAAGATGAAAACATTTATGTGACATACAGCAGCTCCACCGAGTATTGTTACCCAGCCTTCCCGCTTCTGGCTTCACCTCCTTCACGGTTCAACAGGCTTTTTGTCCCTTGGGGTTTCCCCCAAAAGCGCGCTCGGTGGGGGGAGGAACTCTCCCGCTTATATGCACTCATGCCCCAGATCTCCTACCCGATGTGGGACTTCACAATCCACCCCCCTTTTGGGGCCAACCCGTCCTCGGGTTGCACACTCGAGCAGGTCGCTCTGATACCATTTGTGACATACAGCAGCTCCACCGAGTATTGTTACCCAGCCTTCCCGCTTCTGGCTTCACCTCCTTCACGGTTCAACGGGCTTTTTGTCCCTTGGGGTTTCCTCCCCCGCTTATATGCACTCATGCCCCAGATCTCCTACCCGATGTGGGACTTCACAATTGGATTGTGAAGTCCCACATCGGGTAGGAGATCTGGGGCATGAGTGCATATAAGCGGGGAGTCCTCCCCCCACCGAGCGCGCTTTTGGGGGAAAATTGAACCGTGAAGGAGGTGAAGCCAGAAGCGGGAAGGCTGGGTAACAATACTCGGTGGAGCTGCTGTATGTCACAAATGGTATCAGAACCTGCTCGAGTGTGCAACCCGAGGACGGGTTGGCCCCAAAGGGGAGTGGATTGTGAAGTCCACATCGGGTAAGATCTGGGGCATGAGTGCATATAAGCGGGAAAGCGCGCTTTTGGGGGAAACCCCAAGGGACAAAAAGCCCGTTGAACCGTGAAGGAGGTGAAGCCAGAAACGGGAAGGCTGGATAACAATACTCGGTGGAGCTGCTGTATGTCACAATTTAACTCTTTATAAATAATAAAAGTATAAAATAAATTTAATTTAAGTGAATAAAGTGATGTAACGATTGAATAAAGACGCGATATTAATTAAAAAAAAGACTCAATATTACTGAAATATTTATCAAAATAAAATGAGAAGTTCTAAATGCAATTAACCAGTTCGTAAAGTTTTCCAAAGAATCCTGCGGCCGAAAACTGTACGGCATAAGACAACCGGCCGCCTCGGCAGAGATAGGTTCATAAAAAGTTTTAGTTTATGGTTTAAATTTAAAATATGTATATTAAAAGATTTTAAATTTTAAGAATATTTTAGAATTAAAATTTTAAATTTGATCAAAAAATTATAATTTAAGATTTTAAATTAAAATTTTTAATTTTAGGATTTTTTAAATAATTCTAAAATTTAATTTTTTTAAATAAATATCTCTAGTTTAAAATCTTCAACAACAATTCTTCTGTAAGTTTAGTTGTTTATTCGTTAGCTTTAGCTGTCTTTACGATTATGGGCTTTTTCTTGAGTTTTACGCCTAATTAAATTAATAATTAATGTTTGAATTATTATTATTTTCTTGAAGAAAAATAATCATAAAAACATGTTATTGTACTACTGGGGCAAATAGAACGGTCCAAGATTTTACAAAGGCAAAAAGTTCAAGTTAAAGGATTACTTTTAAAAAATTTATATATAAATGATTGATCATCAAAAGAAATTACTAGTTAAAAGAGAATTTAAATTCTTGTACTATGCAAAATTTTAGTTTGAATCTTTCAACAATTTTAGTCCATTTGTGTTGACTTGAATTATACAGTTGTTAAATGTGTTTTTTTATATATAAAATAAAAAATTATTTAAAATACAACGTTGAATGTCACTTACAATAGTCTTAGAAATCTCAAGCCTAAGAACAAATAAAGAATAATAATATTCTTGTTGAACTAAAAGTACAAAAAAATAAAATTAATTCCTTATAATATATTTTTAGAATAAAAGTTCGTCACCATTTTATTTGGTATTCAAAAAATTAAATATAAAAATAAAAATAAAAAAATTTATAGATAAAAAATACGTATAATATTTTTATTTTTAATAATTGAATAATAAATATTAAATAATATTAAATAATAACTAAATAATAATTATAGGTACAAAAATAATATTTTACCAAATATTTTATTTATTTTTTCTCTTCTCTCAACGAACCAAACATGCCCTTCGTGGTTAACAAAATTCGTTTTGTAATTGTGTATTGAATTTGATAATTTTTGCCGAAGATTTTTCAATTAAATGGAAAATCACCGACTGACGATGTTCTCAACACGTCACCCATATGTTCTAATGTTAATTATGTTATCACTTTGATTTCTAAATGCAATCATGTTATCCAATTGGAATCGTATCATTTGCACTCGATTCCTATGCATATTTTTATTTATTGTATCATTTTTTTTATGGAAAAAAAAAACCGTATTCTATATGAGAATCAACATATTTTATAAGACGTTATAATATTCTTTGATATTATATTAAGTCATTGTGTTAAAACTATTAGTAACATTATCCTATAATTATTTCTTTTATAAAGTGTCATCTGCAAAATATGTTACTTTATGAGATGTTAAAGTATTTTTTTAATATTTCTTACAAACATAGCTTTTTTGTATTTTTTAAAAAATTATAGTAGGAGGATTAAATTTATAATCTTTTAGTCTAAAAAAAATCTTAAATAAAAATTTTTAAGTATTCATTTTCAATAAAAATTACAAGTAGTAAAATTTTTTAAAAGAATTAATAGTGAAACGTTGATTGCAAAAGATATTCATCTTATATTTTAAAAATTTTAATAACCAAAACAAAATTTTTATCTTTAACCAAATATCCATCCATGCACCCATTAGAGATGATAATAGGAAGGTCTGTTTTTCATTATTCATTCGGGTCTTGTCTAATAATACTTATAAGTTGCCCCATAATCTTGTGAGTTTTTTTTAATTAATTTTCTCATATTCGAATTTTGCAAATATTTTGTGGCAAAGCTGAACACTTGTTTATAATGAATCTAGTAAAAAAACGAAATATACTTGCAAGACACAGCTGTAGAGTAAATACTAAAATGATATAGGGGACAATTTTACTTTTATATGAATGACTATGTAATATTATAATTTAGATAAAATCAAATGATAACTATCTAAGTCTTTTGCGTGCGTGTGTGTGTGTTTGGGGGTTGGGGAATTATCTTGATTAGTAGTTGATTAACTTAACTCAAATAGGTTAAGATAGGTTAAGTTGGAGTCAAAGTAAAAATTACCATTCTTATGCGCAAGTGTCATCCCCCCCCCCCCCCCCCCGGTTTTAATGAAGGGGTTAGGACTGCTATACTATACTAATCCAAAAATCCTTGAGAGGTGCTACATTGAATAAGTGTAATCCCACTTTATTGGAGACAAATATATATATTCTTTTCTTTTATACTCTAACTTTTTATAGAAATTTCGATAGAGTGTCCTCTGAAAATAGGACATCCTAAATTTCTACAAACAGTCAGAATTCAGTATAAACAGCAACGGAGAGCTCCGTTCTCTTTAACCAGTCATCAAAACATCAATGAACCAAAATAGAGAAAGGAGAAACAAAACCTATATCCTTTGGTCGTACTCCTAAGATACTTTACAATGTGAGTATCAATTCATTACAACAATTAACAAAATAAAAAAGAAAGTTAACGATGCCCCCAGTTCCAAAAAGGGAGGCTCACCGCCACAACGCCTCAGCACCTAAGATGAGGGAGGCGGATCGAATCCGGTGGCGCTATCTGAAAAAATTTAAAGTTAAAAGAGTGAGTCAAAACTTAGTGAGCAAATAATAGATTTCCACAATTAAATCAAGAATCATAACTAATGAATTAAGGGTGTATAAAGTGACCATCACACATTACAATTTGGCAAATCCTCACTTGTTGTATGCACAAATACCCATTTAGACCTAAGTCTCTCAATGTGATTACTTAGTGGAGGTTTATCACTAGGTTAGATAAGGTAGCGGCTGCACCTCGTTGGCAACTCCTTTCCCCATATCACTTGGGTGGCTGTGCCTAACGGGCAGCTCCTTCTCTAGCCATCTTACTTACATGTCCTAATTCACACTTTCCAAGGGCGGCTACATCTCGTTGGCAGCTCCTTACCCTTTCCATTTGGGTGGCTACGCTTAACGGATAGCTCCTTCTCCACCCAAATCCCTTCACCACACCTGACTTGGTCCCATTAAAGACGATAGCATGCACTTGTTGTTAAGGTACACACACCAACCCATAATCCTTAAATTCATATTTATATATGTATATCTTCAGCCAATTATTATTATTACCATTATATATATATATATATTTGTCTTGTACAAGAAATTTGGGATTACAGGGGATAAGAATTAGCTCAATATCAAATAATTAAATCAATCAATATAAATGCATAATCTTGTAGATATATATATATAAGCAACTAATTAGAACTAGTAAATAAATAAATACATAAATAAAAGTTACTTCTCCAAATAGTTCCTCTCTCGGGATCAATTTATTGCCACAAAGCAGGTATACATGTATACATATATATACACCATTTTATCTCACTTAAAATGATTTCAAACAGAAAGTAACGAATCAAGATTAATAATAATGGCAAATGCTTCGAAATCCATTATTTACTCACAGACGGTGCCCTATACTAGCCCGATACTTGTTCCTCCTTGAAAGACCAGTTTCCTTCTCTGCCAATGCTCATAGAGCTTCCTGGCAACACACAGACTCACCAAATCACCACATAGGTTCACAATGATCACTCTTACATTCATATAACTCCATAATAGCTATCAAACAACTTTCTTCTTCCTCTTTTTCTTTTTTTTTGAACCATACTCACACTCTAACAACAACCCTTAACTTAAATCCTTTCATATAAATCCTATTCCATCCTTTTAAGTTCATGTATTATTCTAAAGGAGCAACAGATTAACAATTTATGCATACCCCGTACAAAAAAGAAAACCCAAAGAAAAAAATGAAATCCTTTTTCCTTGCCCTCCATCGGCCAGCCAAGCAAAAAAGGAGGATCTCACCATTTTCCTCATTCCTTGAGCTGGGATGGACCGAAAATGGAAGGAAGTGGCCGGAATCCATGGGATTAAAGGAGGACACAGCACGAAAATGGAGATGGGGCGTGAGAGAGATGAAAGACGCTCACCTGGACCGACGGCGCTATTGGCTCTTCTTCTCGCGTCGCTGTGCTCGAAGCAGTAGCGAGAAAGCTTGGGAGGAGCTTCTGTGACGCCAGTGAAGGTCCTTCGGTGGAGGGGAACGTTGACGGCTCGGGGGAAAGGCTTCGAACACACCAGGAAGGAAGAATGAACAGTAAGAAAATAAGAGAAAGTGAACAGGAGAAATGGGGCTCAAGAAAGAAAAATAAGACATATACTGAATAAAAAAATAAAACTCTCTCTCTCCTCTGCTTCTTTATCTGAGCGTTACAGCAAGATAAAGAATTATGTTGATACCAAATCAACAATTGACTAACCTAACCCGAAATAAGTAATTATTTTGATACTTAATCAACGCTCGACTAACTTAACCCAAATGGATTAGGATAAGTTGAATTTGGATGATCTAAGTTATAATAAAAATTATCGGTCACACCCAATCAATCAATTATATAAGCTAATGTCATGTATAAATTTACTTTTTCTTGTTTATTAAGATTATTGTTATATTTTAAGAGAGACACATTGCTAATTTATTTTATTTAACTAATAGCCATAGCTCAACTATAGAAGTTTTTAATCATATTGTAAGGCCCATATAATGTAATAAAGGTTAAATTATTCTTTCGCTTTTTACAGTTTCATTCATGTTTTAATTTGATACTTACACTTCAAAAATTTACAATTAAATTTTATAATTTACAAATTTTTAATTAAATCCTACAATTAAATTTCTATTGATGTACTGTTAAATTTTACTAATAAAGCTAACTAATATACAAACTTTACGCCAACAAAAAGAGTAAAAAGTAGATAATAATAGAAAATTAACTTCATGTAAGGTCTCTAATGCATTTTTTGTTGAGTAACATGGGCGAGTCATCTTGAATTATTTATATTTAAGGTGTTATGATAGTATTTGATGAGTCATGTTAGTAGCATTTATTGGTACATTATTATAATTTAACTAGACTAAATTATAACTTTTAAAAAAATTATCCAATTATAATTAGGTGCCAAACTTTTGCAATGAAAAGGCTATATTCTTAGCACGATTTTATTCACTGAACAGAGATTGGTATGGTTATAATTAAAAAACACAAGAAGATTCTTATGCAACGTGATGTTCTTATTTATGTATGTGTGAAGTTTTGAAAAGTGAGCACATCAAGGATACCAAATCTTATTATAAAGAAAAAGACGAAAAGTTACATGCAAGTTGCGTGTTGGTAAGGCTAAAGATCAATAATTACCCATGATTTGCATCAATTTAAATGTCAATCTCACTTGAAAACAACCCTTCTTTTCTGGAAAAAGACAAACAATACCACGCAGATTGGAAATTAAGTATGTGCTTGCATTAGAATAAGCACCTTCATGATTTATAATTTTAAATTGATGCGGAACGTAAGGGTCACAATTCAAATTAAGCAATACATTAATTAAATTTTTTCATTTCACTCTAAGGCGATGCCTGATACATTGGCATCTTCTTGACATCTTAAATGCCAAGCATAATATAAAAGATCATGATATAAGATGTACAATATTTAATTAAAAGGGTTATTTTATCATATTAGTTGTTAAAAAATTTAATGGAATTAATTTAGTTTTTAAAAATTTATTGTCATTAATTCAAATATAACTTATTATATGTTTAGTTGAATGATGTAAAAAAAATGTTAAAAGTTGATAAGTATAATAAAAAATAAATTTTGCATTTCTATTTTTTTTAAAAATAATTTAATGATTAAAATAGTGATTTGATGAATAAAGTAATAATTACAAATATATAATAGATATTGTGTAAATTATATAAAAAATTACATTTGTATTACAATGAACCAAATTAGTGTTTCAAATTAAGAGATTACGATTACACAGAACGAATTAAGAGTTTGAGATATCAAAGTAACAACTGAGTTATATTATGGAAGGATATTTTGAGAGGGATACAGTGACAAGATTAAATGGGGAGATGGATCCTCTGTTATTCTGCTGTTTTTGTAGTTAAAAAGAGATTTAAGAAAAGAAAAGAGATTTAAGTAATTTTTTTTAAAAAAAATCAAAACATCCTCTACTTCTCTCCCACAAGCACAGTAACGCAAAAAATTCAATTGTAGAAGATCTACTCTCACTAAAATAAAGGGTGATGTTTCCTAGGCTTAATAGACTTGTATGTCATAGGGTGGATTTCATACCTCTTTGTTAGGGGTTTTTATTTATAAGTTTTTTTAGCAATATGCTAATGATCATAGTTATATTAAGTTGTTTAAGAGTCATAAGTTATCTGATCAAAGTGACTTGTTATATTATAATCATTTTGTTCAAATAGTTTGAACAATTTGAAGTGTTTGGATTCTTTTTTTTTTTTTAAGATTAAATAAATAATAGTTATTGAGTCTTTGGACTTTTTAGAAGTGATTTTAATTAAGTTGAATTGATTCATATACTTATGGTTATCTCAATGTAAAGGTATTACTATTATATAACTTTTGTATAATATTTATTATATTTTTATAATTATTATTTAATAATATTTAATAACTTTTTATATTACTTTTTTAAAAAGGGCATGAAGGTCATTTCAATCATCAAAATTACATTATCCATATCAAATCGACTTAGATAACTTCAAGGTCTAAATAAAGTATCTTTAAAATATTAGTTTTAATTTGATGACAATAAATTTTTACTAAAACTAAATTAATGATGGCATTTTCTCTTAGATAAGATATTAGAGTTTGTGTCTCGTGCACCATCATACAATTCAAATGTTCGCCATATAATTATATTTGTATGTTAAATTTTTTATTACTATTTTTGCATAAATCTAATCACAAGCCGAAGTTGATGGGTGTAATAAAAAAATGCTTTAATCATGTGGCATTTGCTTCAAAGTAAATAGGTTTTCTTCATTGTTGTTACTTGCAAGTAACTTCCTTTAACCATAAGGGTCAGTTCGTATCATTTTTCACGTAAGTTCATGGCATTACACGCATTCGTCCATAGAAAAGTTAATATTTTTATTTTAAAGCTCACCCACTTGATAAGAATGTGATGACTAATTAACTACAAATAATTAAGATATTTTAATTAAAAAAACAATTGTTATTTTCAAATGTTGGTCTATGATATATTGATGAGTGTTGTGGTACAAAATGTTTGTGGGCCTATGTTGGAAACCCTTTGACTTAAGGGCTTAGCTTAGAAGTTTAGGCCCAACATTCGCCCCATTAAGGCTCATTTTCATAAGAAAATTTTTATAGTAGCCCTAATGTATGGTGGTTTGATACAATTCTTAATCATGATATAAATAATCTAAATGCATTTAATAATTAATAATAATATCAATTAAATTGGACAATATATTTTTTGTAAAATTGTCCAAAAAACTGATGTACAATTTATATAGATATTGATGAACAAAAAAGTTATTCTTTAAAATTGTTGTTGCAACTGAATTATACTTTCAAAATTGTTATAGGAGGTAGAAGTTAACTAAGTAATAGTGAATAACGGAGGTGTATATAATATGTGGCATTGCAAAGATCATATATTTGACTAATAGACTATATTAAAATGGTAATACAATATTTTAGTCAATGATTAAAAATTATTGTTTATTATGTGTTTATAATTTCACATAGAGAATCAATATTTTATTGTTAAAAAATTATTACAGAAATTGTAAACATTACTTAAAACAATAATTAATAAAATATTTTGTTAAAATTTTAAAAAACAGTTAACCAAATATAATTAACGAGAGATATTGTAATTAACCTGCCTTTTTAGATCATAAAACTCATTTTGAAGGATAAACCAACGATGAAAAAAATTTAAGTGCAAGTTTTAAATATGTATTTTTAAATCTTTCAATAAAAATATTAGGAGTCCACAAATACCGGATTAGATTGGGTCTCGTACTCCAAGTTGTCTAGGCAAAAATTTTTTTTAGTATAAATTTTAAAATAATTTTTTTAATATAAAATTTTTATATAAATTACTATAAAAATTATTTTTATTAAGATAATTAAATCAAGGCAGATCAAACTACCTAATAAAATTACCCTAACCCTAACATTTTTTTTTGAATCTTGATGTGATTAGTTTGAATAAGATACTGTGCATACCTAAAAAACGAGGATAGATATAAAGTAATATGTTAAACAATTGAGTAATTTTTCATAAATTATCTTAATTTAAAAAAAAAGTAGGGAAAGAGAGAGAAAGAAAAAAAGTGGGGAAGGAAGAGATAAAGATAGAGGATGACTTTACCGAGGCAGATGCAAAGTCCGAAGAGTTTAAGAGTGTAAAGTAAAACAGAGTGAGAAAGTGGAGACAACACACACAGACACTACTATACTCTCGAGTCTCTCTATGCTATTCAAAGCTAAAAAACAAGCGCGTGTGACTCAACCGCCACAGTGGAAAGTGAAAGAAGACTGAATTTGTAGATGGAGTTACAGGATCTAGTGCCAGCCACCTCACCTAGGAAAGGGTAGGCTGTAGGACCGAGGATTTCGCTTTTTGACAGTAAGCGGCGCACATGACGAGGAGCCTTTTTCCTCTGCCTCGAGCCCTACGAACACACGCAATAACAACAACCCCGGCGATCTGGGTACCTTGTTGATGTTCCCCCAGAACAACTCCACGCGCGGCTCAGCGCCACACAAGTTCTTGTCTGTATTTGGATTTGTGCGTGCGGGGCCCACAACGGGGAGACAGACAGTCGGCGCGTGTGCTGACTCTGGTGGTAGCAGGGGAATTTCGGGTTTTGTTCGGTACGCAAGGGGTCTGGTCCTCTGCGGTTAATGCTACGGGAGCAGACGGTACGACCCGTTGCACCTCCGTACGCGTGTCGCAGTTTCTTCATGAATGGTTGTTGGGAAGATTTTGAGAAAATTACAATTATTTTTAAAAATTTTAACTTAAAATGTGAACGGTAAATTTTTTTGGGGTATAATTTAAATTTTTAATTTTTTAAATCTTGTAAAATAAATTTAAATTTTAAAATATTTTAAAATATAAAAATTTTAAACTTCATATCTGAGCCGCAAATTTTTCTTCAAGTACCATCGTTTCCATGTTACCAATAAATATGACCATAATATCCCAAAAATAAGAGAAAAAGTAAATAACATTAAATTTGTTACATTAAATATTTCCTAAAACTTTTTTATATTTTTTAATAAAATTAACTATTTCAATAATATGTGCCCTTCTAAATAAAAAATAAAAGAATTTAATTATTTTTATTATCATTTTGAATATAAAATTATAGTCATATATAAGAATTTAAAATCAAATTAATTATCTTTATTGTTATATCATGAATAAAACCACAATTTTATATTAATATTGTAAAAAAAGTTAATTCATTAATGACAACTGAAGGAGAGTATATATTAAATATTAGGGAAACTGTATAATTTTAGAATTAAAAGAGATTTCAAATGTAATTTAACTAAATTTTTTTAAAAAAATTGGTGTAATTTATTAAAAAAATATGAACATAATTAATTAGATATAAACACAATCTACTTTTAATATTATTTAATTGTTTCAAACAATTAAATAATTTAAGAAGACACGTTTGACTTTTGAGAATGAAATTATTTTTCATTGGGGGATAGTTTAAGAATATGATACAGATATAAATAGTGTTACAAGTTTAAATCTTCAAATATATTAAATTTTTGTATAAAGTTGTTAAGTTAGAAATATAAAAAAAATGTTTTTGAAGATATTTACATATCAATTAGAATACTTAAAATTCAACAATTTTAAAATTATTGATAGGTATAACAGCTTAAAATTATTAAAATAAATTTGTCTATAATACATTTAGAATTTATTATTGAAAGGTGCACAAAAAGACCGACAGTATTTGGTAAGTACAAATTATTGAGCTATTGCCATCATTGATAAGACTGATCTCCTTCCCTTTTTTAAGGGTTTTTTAAAAAATATTTTTAAAATTTTATATATTAAAGTTTTAATATAAAAATAAATATTAATAAATATTTAAAATATTTAATTATTAATTTAATATTTCTTAAAATATTTAAAAAGTTATTTCTTAATTAAATAATGACAATTACTTGTGATTAAAATTTATAAATATTTAATATTAAATTTTTAGAATTATAATATTATATTAAAATTTTATTTATTATTAAAAAATAAAAAAAGAAGAGAATTAAGTAATTTTAAACAAATATCTTGATATCTAAAAAAAATATTGTTAAAAGATAAAATATAATAAAATTTTTTTCTTGTATATTCTATTTTTTAAATATTTCTTTTTGTTTCAACTATCTCTTTCTCTTCCTTATTATTATTATTATTATTATTATTTTGCTGAACTTCTCTTCCTTATTTCTATTTTCACTTTTTCCAATATCTTTAAAATAAATTGTACTAAAAGAACTAACATTTAAAAAAAAAAGAAACTTTATGATTATTTTGATTAATGTTTTGACCAAATTTTTCGTAGACAGATTTTGTAAGTCAACTAAGCCAATTCAATGAGTTTTTCAGTCAAACCAATCGTTCCATTTCGATTTTTATACGTTGGGAATTTCCTTGAGAAGTACTGAATCGCACCATTATTATTATTATTATTATTATTATTATTATTATTATTATTATTATAACACTTGTTACCATTTACCAGTGGCTTTATATGTGATCCTGATTTATTTAAATAAATGTTTGTTTTAGATTAATTTTTGCAAATAAACTTTGTTTAAATATAAGAGTAAATAATGGTTTACTTTTTTAAAACTAATTTCTTAAAATAAAATGTTTCAATTTAATTTGTAAAATATTATTTTTCTATTAATTGATTCTTTTAAAATAAAGCTTTTATCAATATTTTAAAAATCAGATCTAACATTAAATTAGGATAATGAGTAGTAAGTTTGACTATAATTAAATTGAAGTTAAATTATTTTTCTAAATATATGTATGTATACAAATATATATATATATATATATATATAATATTTTATAATTAAATTAATACATATATATTATAAAATAATATTTCAAATAGATATAAATATTTTAAAATGTAAAAGATAATTAAAGTATTTTACATATAACAACAAATTCATTTGAAATGAGTTGAGTAGATTCCATAAAGCATCATAAATTTTTGTCACCAAATGCCAAAACTCTATTTTAAATAAATAAATCCATCATTCAATTTTTGATCAATTTAATGTTAAATTAGTTAGTTTTTATAAAAAAAGTTTAACCAATTCAGCTTATTTTTTATTGATTTTGAGAATCAAATAATTTAATTTTATGATTAGTTCATTGGTTCTCTAATTTGAGTCCATTTTAATTTTTATCACACTGCTTTTTATTATTATCAATCAAATATTTACTCTAATTAAAATAAATCATTTATTAGGTAAAAATAAGATTCTGTGCGGGCATTAACCGATGATATTCACTTCTCCAAATATCTTTGACTGAATTGAATCACATGAATCATTTCAGATGAAGTAAAGGGAGAGAAATAAAAGTAAAAAATGAGACTTATTTGTGTGGGGCTTATGAGATTGATGTAGGCCTTACCTTCTTTTCTTTTTCCTTCTCTTCACGTCATCCCGTAAAGTTCGTCCTCTAAAGTATCTTAGAGGATCCATGCTCTCTCTATCTTCAACTCTGAAGATTGACGCCATTTTTTAATGAAAGAGCTAACAAATGCTTTTAGAGAAGGAACATGATTAGGAGAAAATGTGTGAGAGACCAAATAAAAATATTTTACTTTTTAAAAATTAAATTGAGATAAGAATGATTTTTAAAATATTAAATTAAAAAATTTACTTTTTAAAAAATAAAATTAAAAATTTTTTAAGAGTAAATAATTAATTTAGTCTAAACATAATAAACCTATCTATACTAATTTTGTTTACACCTACCCCCATTTAACAATTCTGGTTTAATTGGTTATAGTCATGTGGGTACTGAGGTGTACGATGGTGTAAGTAAATAAGTATATTATGTTAAAATTGAAAATGTTGTACTGAAATAGTTATATTTGGGTGAGAAAACCATGTGATCCTATGTACAAATTAAAAAAATGCATGAATTGGACGAATAAAAATAACAACAACAACAACAACATAATAGTAATAATAATAATAATTCAATTCATAAATTTAATTATTAAGTAAAATATTTATGAATAATTTTTTTACAAATATTTTCACATAAAATATCTTTAGACTCTAAGTGTTTATTATATTAAAAATCAGTTTAACTTAAAAGTTTAAAACTTTAAGCTGTTAAATAAAAATTTATAAATTTTATTATAATTTTTAACTATAATAATAATAATTAAAAAATTATTATGTATAACTTAATTTTGATATGCTTTTTTGATATACTAAATGCAAAGAAATAATTTGAAAAATAAAATAAAAATAATTTTCTGAAGATAAAAAATAATTTTAATAATTTTATTTTAAAAATAAAAATAAAAAATATTTAATAAAAAAAATATAATAAATATCATACAAAATTAATTATAAAAAATCTCTATTTCGGCCTCTAAGCAAGGCCTAAGAATTGTTTGAAAAGTGGGAAAGGTAGGTTGTTAGGAGGCAGAGCATGAGGATGGGCTGAGTTCGGGCCCATGAGAGGGAGGGCTCATTGCGGTTGCGTGGGAATTCATTAATCGCCTACCCAAACAGAACGTAGGGTGGTCCCTCACGCAAACATCAGAAAGGCCTGGCCTCGCTACGCCCCTACCCTATCTCCTTTCCTAGTTCTAACTTCCCCCTCTTGTCGCTGTCGCTATAACTTCGACTGTGATTGCCTCCATGTAAAGTCCCGTTAAGTATTACCCCTTTATTATACTTTCCCTTTTCTTCTTCCCCATCCAATAGCACCAAAACCAACTCTTGCTATATCAGAAATTAGCTTACACTAACGATGAGGTTTATGCTCTTGTGATCGTGTTGAAAGATAATTTAAAATAAATTAAATTCAGGGTTTTTATTACAAAATAAATAACATTGAAACAAAACTTTCAAAAAGCTAATAAATTATATTGTTAATTAAAGAAATTAATATTATTTTTAAAGATATTTTTGTATGTTTTAGCATTAACAGAATTTGTATATATTTCTATAATAAAATAGAGATTTATATAATTTAAGTATTTCTAAGCAGATGAGTGAATAATTTACTCAAATAAATTTTATCCTCTCAATCTAATACCTAACTACAATTTTAATACATTTAACTTTAAAATATATTCAAGAAAGAAACAAGCAAACACTCCACGTTGAATGAGCATGAGCAGGCGCAAGGATTGTGTGCTCGGAGGGCTTCGCACTCTGCGCAGCATCATGGGTCTTCATTTGTTTTTAAACTTTTATTTATATTATATTATATTGCATTTTATTTTGATTATTCATTTTTTTATTTTTTATTCTAAAAAAATAAGAGTGACAAAGATAACCTTTTAATGTTCACCAAATAGACAAATAACTTGATATCAAGTGATACAAATTGAAAGATTATTTTTTATTTCTTTTAAAATAAAAAATACAAAAATAAATGAACCACCAATATTAAAAATAGATGGAGGGGTTGTGCAACCCCGCACGAGGGGTTGTTATTTATTTATTAAAAGAAAGTATATTGTTATATTTTAAAGATTATAAATTTTTTTAAAATTTTGTTAAAATTATATAGACTTTATATTTATTTTAAAAATATGTAGAAATTATCTTAAAATAAAGAGTAAATTACACAAACTATATAATTTCCTTTTTTTTTAATTTGTGTGTATTTTGAAAATATAAGGGTAGCTTGTGTAAATTTAACAAAACTTAGAAGAAGTTTGTAAATGTTTTGAAAATAATGATAAAATCTATAGAATTTCAATAAATTTAAAGAAAATTCGGTGTAATTTATTCTATTTTAAAATTTATATGCTAAAATTCCGGAGAGTGAAATGTATTTTCATCCAAAAAAAAGAAAACAAAGTATTGTTTCCTTACATTTCAGCTTCAAATTGTAGCTTCAGTAATTTAAAGCCCAAAGCGACCCATTAAGCTCAGTCGGTTATGCTGTCATAGGAGTGAGACTTCCCTGTCTTTTAGTTCTGGGCTTTGCCCCTTTTGAAATAATGGGTATCCCCAACTCAGACACAAACTTGAAGTTGGGCTTCCCTATGCAAACCATATGGCCCAAAGAGTCCAATATTAGATAAAATAACTCAACAATTAACATGCTTCACATTTTACACACGTGAACAAGTTTAGTATTTTTTTTTATTTTATCTTTTAGTTTCATATTTAAGGCTACTTTGTTACAAAATTTTTGTCACATATTTATTTTTATGTTTTATTAGAAAATATTTCCAAAAAAAAGGATTTATTTATTTATAATCGTTCTAAATGAAATATCCACTATGTATATTATAAAGGCCTTATGCTTCAAAATGAGAAGCTTGTACATAAAATTATTAGGCACTTTATATCTTGAAGCTATTTCCAATTTATAATTTATAGTACACATATATAATGCCTACCCATCCATGGTTTGAACAA
Source organism: Erythrophleum fordii (assembly GCA_032878935.1). Lineage (NCBI taxonomy): Eukaryota > Viridiplantae > Streptophyta > Magnoliopsida > Fabales > Fabaceae > Erythrophleum > Erythrophleum fordii. The sequence continues at coordinate 27,523,380 of JAVQMF010000058.1, read as the reverse complement.
ATGTACACCTGCATTTTGTTTCACGTACGCCTAAGCATACAATTTTTATGAAAATGAATATTCTTATCCAAAATATTAATTTATCACCAACTGCATGCATTGTATCTCAGTGCAAACTATAGACATACACAATCTCATACAAAGAACGAAGAAGCAGATCTAATTAATTAATCTTTATGTATGGATATTTCTGAACCGAAACTTCTATCATATATAGAAAGACTCGATCACCTTCGATGCTATTAAAATTTTGGATGTCAGGATATAAATTTTAAAGTTTAAGTTTAGTACATTGATATTTAAGATGACAGATCATATATACTATTTTAAGTAAGGTTGTCTAACTTGCAAATTTAGTTAACTTGTAAAATGGGGTGAACTCATAACATAAATTTGTAAAAGTTTACCTATGTTAATAAATAGTTATTAAAATATATAATTATATTATATAAAATAATTAAAATATATATAAAATAAAAATTTATTTAAATATAATTTAAATTATACTAATTCAAAATAAACTTACCTATATTCCATAGTAATTAACATAAAAATTTTAATAAATTTTATATATAAATAGTTATTCAATATAACAAAATCTCAAAAATACAAATAAAAAAATCAATAAAAAATTTAAAAAGTTTGATTATCATCATCTCCAACATCTTTACCATAATCATATCATCATCTCCGCCTACCTTATTACCATCATCTCTACTTAAATCACATTATATTCTTCCTCAATGCCATCCGAAGCTATCTTTGAAGTATCATTATTTAAATTATCATCAACCAAATGATCCTTAGATGGCAAATTTTGGGCCATGCTTCTTGTATAAGCATTTTGGAGTTTTTTTTTTTAAATGGGTTGATACGAATTTTGGACTAAAAAGAAATATATTTAAATTCATCTAACTCACTAAGCAAACCAATTCTACACAAGATAATTCTGATTTTTAATTTGTAAATGATTTGACATACTTTCATAAATTTGGTAAATCCAACAAATCAACAAGTGAATTTGACAACATGATTTTCACTAATAGTACCTCATATGGTAATAAAAAACTACGAAGATGTCACATCACATCCCTTTTATTAGTTTAATTATTTTGTTAATTTTTGTAAAATATTACTTGTATGTTTTAAGACAAAGTTCAATTGTATCTTAAGCATTCTAAATGGCATGGCAAATATACTGTGATATCAAAGATACCATGAAATCATATAACATTGCACAAAATGTCTCATATATATGAATATAGGAATGTCACTGTTGCACTCCTTTTCACATTCTTTTTTATGAAGCTAATATATATGGGGAATTTGTATAATTTGTAGGAAATTTCAGATTCAGTTAATCCTTATCTTTTAAATTTAGGAGAACATCCTAATTGCTAGCAACTTAAGCACCCATAACTGTCTCTAAAAGTAATAGCCAAAAATTGGAGAAGACAGTGTCCATATATAGTTTCATATTATCGATATCGATCACGTCAATGTGATTTCATAATAATATATACACTATGAAACAAACAAGACGTTGATCAAAACTAGAACTGTCAACATAAGTATGTTGTTGCTCCATGCGAAAGGGGACAACATCAATTTATCCATTCTGCAGCAAAATTTACAGCTACTTGTAGCTATGTCTGCCCAACATACTAAAATATAAACATCGTATCACCAAAAAATGGAGAAAATTTTCAAATTTTCAAGCTCGATTCTTTTGTATCATCAACTAGGAAATCAATTAAAACAGAATTCTTCAATAATTTTCGTTGTCTAGTCATCGTTTATATATATATATATATATATATAAAACTAGCTAGTAAACGTTACTCCCTGACTTTTCTTTCTCTTTCCACTCTAATCCAATGAATCTGCATGGTGAAAACCTGACCTTATATTCAGAAATAGTCTCAAGCGTAGGCGACCACACTTGTTCCTTTGACTTCACAAGTTGTTCATAGTGCTTCTGTAATTCAGGAGTACTGCAAAGGAAGCTCTTGCTATTGCTTGGACTATTATTACTTTCACTAGTTCCATCAACAATTAGCCTTGTGATGAACTCTGGCATGACTTTGATGAGAGCCCTTCCGTTGGATCCCTTCAGGTACTCAAAAGGGCACTCCCCGAACTTTAGAGGGGAGCGGTTAGGGCACGACCCTAGGGCGGCGAGGAAAGAGGCGGAGAGGACGCCGCACCCGAAGCGATCGATGGGGAGCACGAAGTAGGTTTGGCCTACCATGAGCTCGTCGTCGATGGCGAGGGCTGGGATGGGGTGGCCGATGAAGAAGGAGTCGGCGTGGCACACCATCATCTCCGGGAACTCGAACATGATTTCTCCGGCGATGTGCTTCTTCCCTGTCAGAGTCCTCGTGGTTCCTTCCCAGAATACGAGCTTCACCGCCGATGATGAAGACCAATTAGGGTTTCGGTGAAAGCATGGGGTTAGCATTGCGTTTCCCATTTTAGAAGAAGACGATAAGAGAGAGGAAGGTGGGCGTTTGGGTGGATAGAAATAGAGAAGAAGGAAGATGATCCATAGATGGAGAGAGAGAGAGAGGGAAGATGGTGAAAGAACATTTGACTTGGATAAAGTCCAGGTTTGTTTCCTGCGTGAGCGATGTGGTCTGGTCAGCCATGACGGCGTTGAACTTTTTTTGTCCTCTGTGATGTGGGGGGTGCTTTTATGTTAACAGTATCAGACACACTTGCATAAATATATTTTTTTTAAAATAAAATTAATATAAAATTATTTATAAATTGCAATAAATAATTTTTAATTTTATATAAGTAATTTTTACATAAATTTTAATTATTAATTTATAATTTAACGATAATTAACTATGTTTTTACCTTAAAATCACTTGTCTTTATATATGGGTATATATACATATATATTTATATATGTTAATCATGAGTTTTATTGAAAACTGTAGTTAATAATTTAAATATTAATTTATGATTAACTTGATAATTAATTTTTTACAAATTGAACAGTCAACCTAAAGTACTGTCTTTTTTCTTTTATTAAAAAGAGTAGCAAAAACAATTCATCTACAGCCATCACGAACTTAACCCATTTGACCACGTATAAATAACCTTAAAAAAAAAAAACAAACAAACAATCAAAAAGCCAAAAGAGGTTAAACCTTCAACCTTGTACACATTATTCAAATCTAATAATGCTGCTTTTTCCTTTTTTTTTTTTGGTTTAAAATAATGCTGCTTTGTATCTGGGCAACGTAACGCATGAATTTGGACATTTATGGTCAGAAACACAGGAAAATAAAAAAATTGAAGTAAAAAAACGTCACATTTCGCATAAACTGCTTAGCAAGTGCTTTTGGCATATATTCACAGAGATGTATATTGACAATATGGTGAGATGTGGGGCATTCAATCAAATTTTTCTACATTTTTTTTCGAATTTAAAAATTAATCTTCTGTTATAAAAGTTTGAATATTCATGTTTGTAGATATAGTTTTGTAAAAAGAAACGTGCTTTATAAAAATATTTTTATTTAAAAATAATACTATTTATCACAAATCTGAACTGTTTGATGTAATAATATGTTATTTAAAAGAGTTATCTAAACTTTGGAGATATCTTTATATAGGTGATTAACTCGTTCAAGAAAAGATGAATTGATGTTATAACATTGACATCTGGATGATATAAAGTTATAAATATTTTAGCTGATTATGCAATGACATAGAGTTTCGTATTGATACGTGAAATAAAATTAACATTTTAAAATTGGACTATGAGGTTAACCCAAAAAGATTTATTGGACTTCGACAGTGGATTTAAAATGCTGTATAAAATGTAAATGTTTGTTAATTGAAAATTCAAACAACGTTTACAAGGATTTTTATTTTTTGTTGTTTCGGCGCATCAACTAATTTGCATACATCTCGGTTACATCATTATTTTGATCAAAGACAAATAATTTCTATTGGAACTAGGAGATTCATAATAAAAATTCACATAATCTCCCAAAATGTTATTGGTAAACCTAAATTGAAAGTACATTCAATCTCGCATCATATTTTTGTCTCTACCATTAAATTAAAAGACAAAACATAACTGTTGTACTGTCAGATGTTATTTATAATCCAGCACCATGATTTAGTGTTTTAAATAATTTTATCTATATATTATGTATTTACGAGAGAAGATAATAGTATATATCTAAAAATTTTATCGAAGTATGATCTTTAAATTAACACCCTTGAAGTTAATATTTACGATAATTGATCAAATCAAATATCTAATTCGCTCTTACTACTTAAATATAACTTAAGTGACGAAATGTAATTGGAAATATTGTTTGATGCACAACATCAATCGTTATCTTATCAATATATTTAATTAGCTCCCTCGGCTTGTGTTTTGATAGATAAAACACATGTTTATCAAATTAATCTCACTGTATATTGATCTAATCATCATAATACAAACTAATCTTCTTCAAAATATGAACACCCAATAACAACCATCCACAAAGGCATCTAAGTTGGATTCGTTGACTCTCGTGTAGGCTTTGAAAATCTACTAGAATTTATTATCCCTTTAGAAAAGGGCATTGTGTTTATACCCAACCAATTCATTCAATATTCATAATTGTAGAGCCCATGATGAATAACTGAGGGTAGGCATACATTGGTTCATTCCAATTTCCAACAACATTGTTTGGTTGCGTAAAGTCTGTCTAAATTACTCACTCAAATCCCACTTGGCTCTTCAATTAATTGATATTGATGTAAATCTACATGGTTGGTTTATGAACGGATTTGGATACTCTTCCATGATCTCTCTATTACTCTCTGGACCATTCAAATTAATTTGGATGATTAAGATTTAAGTTTTTTTATTTATTTTCAAATTTTTTTTAAAAGAGTAGAATACAGAATAAAAATAATCTTTTAATTGTGTACTTTAAAAAATATTGTTTAAATTTAAAAAAATAAAAAAAATTTAGACCGTTTAAATTAAGATTAGGATGATTTAGATTTTATAGAAAAAGTAATGGGGAGAGAATTATGGTAGAGGATTCATTTCCTTTTATGACCTTGTTATTTTTCTAAGGTCTATGAATTTCAAGTGGCAATTAATTTTTTTTTATTTTTATTTTTTGAGGATACATGTAATTAAAGTTAACCGGCAGGATAATTTGATTAAAAAGATGTAGCAATATGGTAATTACAGAAAATTATCCATGTACGCTTTTACATCTTTTAGCAAATTCATCTTCAATTAGTTTATATTGACAATTTTATTGTTAAATAGAGATTATTTAAATGGATATATAGGGTTTAGACAATAAAATACACAATTGATTATTGATCGAAGATGGAAAAAATTAATTTAATTTATACATATACGGACAGTATAAACAACTAATTAAGTAACAATTTAAAAATGATTGAGCACTACTCTTAATTATTACTTTTCTCATTAACAAGAATGATCAGATCTCCGACTAGAGGGAAAATATGGAATGTTATGGGCATTATTAGCTTGTTAATTCTTCACCTTGGCATAGTGAAAACTCAGCTAAGACCAAAATTTTAGTAAAATTGAATGACTCCATCACTATGATGGCTTGTTTGACCTAATATTTGGGAGAGTGAAAGCAGTTTTATATATTTTTTTTGAAAAGTTATTTTGAGAAAATCAAGAGCTGTCCTAGAAGAGGATTTATCCTCCTCTGTGTAAGCTTTTGTGTAAAAGTAAGGTGTTTTCTAAGTGATAATATAAGTAATTTTTTAATTATGAGAAGAAAACAAAAAGTGAGAGGATCTCCTTGAAAGTAGAAACAAAAAATTATCCTTTTGAAAAAAAAATACCTCACTAAAAATCATTAATTATTGCTAGTGTGTATTTCTGACTGGTGATCACTTGAAAAGTTTATGTGATTTTATTGTAAAATTGAACTTTGAAAACCAACTTTTGTTCTTTGTTTTAAAGTTGACAAATGAGATGGATCACAATTCTCTTAGAAGAATAGTTTCCTTTAATATCAAATATAGGTAGGCTAAGAATATATTAATCAACAATGTATGGGGATCAAGAATATGCAACTTGCAGATGAAAATGGATATCAAATTGAATTGCATAAATAAGACAAACATTGGAATTGATTATAGAAGAACTTCAAAAAAAAATCGAATACAATTTGATTATAATTGGATCGAAAGTTGTAAATAGAGCATGTAAATAAAGGCTAAAAAAGGTTGAGAAAAAAGAAGCTGTTAAAAACAGTTTTTTGAGAGGTTTCCATTCGTTCTTTAAGATAGCTCTTACTCTTGATTTATAGCATCTCTGCATGATTTTCAACAACCCATATTCATGTCCATGTTGTTGTACTTGCTTTGTGGCTAGCAATGAAGATAATGATGCCTAACTGCCTGTAGAGGCTGTTATTTTGTTGGTTTCGTGCTTTCCTATTTTGTCAACATTTTGTTATGTGAGTGTGAGTCTTTAGCTGGTAATGGGAATTCAATTGGTAAGGAAATCCAAGTATCACCCAATCTTCAATTGTCACTTGGCATTGGCAGCTTCCCCTTAGCTTTCGAATGAATTTCATTCAGTTATTCATAGTCACTAGCCATTGATAGTAGTTTCATGATTTTTGTTGCTAAGAATTACCATAATTACGTCTTAACTTTTTTTTAATCCTATTAAATACATGTCTTGTAAAATAATTTGACAGTAAAAACTTTTTTTTTCCTAAAAAGACTTGTTAAACATAATGATATTAATAAAAACACTTCAAATGATTTTGTCTAAAACAAATTGCTTCTTTCTCATAGTACTTTTTATGAAACTTTATATATAAAAGGATAATTTTAAAATAAGCAAAAATCCTCACAACAATTCCAAACTAAATTTATTAACTCCAGAAATATAATTAGAGCTAAGCAAAACATGCATCTAAAGTGAAATTCTCAATCCACTTAAGCATAAGCATGTGAGAATAACTTTCCCAAAATATATTATTGTTGAGAGATTTTAAGGTAATTTCGATAAACAAATTCAAGAAATAAGTAGATCAAACTTAATAATAAAAAATATGTAAACATGTTATAAGTATCTTCTATTGAAAATACTAAATGTTTATATATATATATATATATATATTAAGATTTATTTGGTTTAACTATTTGATAAATAAGAATTTAAGAATTAAACCTGATAAAAAATATGTAGCCCCTTTATGTTAAATCAAGCGAAAGTGGATCATCTATTGTGCAACAAGTGAAAATTTCTGGCCTTCCATTCTTTTATTTTATTTTATTTTTTGTGTGCAATCTTAGCCATTTATTTATTTTTAATTCTAAAGGAAGTAAAAAGTCCAATGAAAATAGTTTTCTAATTTTTATTAGACTTCAGGTTATATTTTCATTATTTTAATTTAAAATATCATTTTCCTATTTGTCTGGTAAAAAATTGAAAGATTATATAAAAATCTGTCTTTTCTCTGCGTTTTGTTTTCTTTAGAATAAAAAAAAAATTTACACAAATAAAATAGACTGTTGGAATAAAAAAAAAAAAAGAAATGTAAGGCCAAGATTACCACGCAGCAGAGAATATGGTGTCTAAATCTACCAAGCTTAGGTGAAAATTTTGCTCCCTGCTAACTCCCTTACATATTTGTTGATAATTTCGAAACCCTTGCTGAATCTACTATTTTCCAACTCCATTACATATTTGTACAGACTCCACTTACGAGGATACCACTATCTTTTGTTGATTTAAGTCTATTTAATCTTTTTTTACAGTTATAAATAATTTTATACCCAAATAATACATACACACACATATTTATTTGAGAGAGAGAGTATATATATATATATATATATATATATATATATATATAAGCCATGTGCATTTTTTGACCATTCACTGGTTGTTAGCGACGCATACATGTGTGAGAAGAGAGTATCAGCTTAATTTTCTTTCAAGATATGCATGTACTAAATGGCTGACTTTGGCAAATATATACACACACACATATGGAAATTCATGAGAATAACTATGCGTGCGAGTTTCATTTCAAATTTCCATTGATCAAGTTGCAAAGATAAAAATAAGATCAGAAGAATGACGAACTAACAGCTACTAAGTCCAGTCCCCCCCCCCCCCCCAAAAAAGGAAAAAAACTAAAAGCAAGAAAACAGAAACTAAAATTAAAAAGCCTGTTTGATTCTTATCTAATTTTAATGTTTTCAAAACAGATATTTTTTAGAATAAATTTTAAAAACAAAAAAATTAAAAAATCTGTTTGAATTATTATTATAAAAAATTGTTGTTGTTGTTGTTTTTTTTTTGATTTTGCAGAATAAAAGTTATAAAATATATAAAAAATATTTTGATTTTTTTATTTCCAAAAATATAATTATATATTTTTTGTTTTATAAAACACTTCATTAAAAATATATTATTAAATAATTTTTTTATTTTTAAAAATAAAAAATTGTTCTGAAAATAGAAAATTAAACATGCCCAAAATTTGTGTTTCTTCAGTCTTGTCTTGTGATAATATATATATATATATATATAGACATACACACACATTCGAAATAGGAAGAGGTCAAGTAATCAATTTTCTATCTATGTGCTTCTTAAATTTAGACTTTCCGATTATTGTAAAATACCTCATCGTCGTCTCATATTTCCTGGAGTTTTGCGGATGTAACAAATATTAAGTGAGAGCTTTGTCATTTTTTTGGGTTCGTTAAAGTATCATGAATAAGGAAATATAATTTGATAATAGTCAAACCTATGAATTTCTCGATTTTTATACTAAAAGATTGAAAGATAAATGAGGTTAACTCGGGACATTCAAAGCGACTTTCTTGTTTAAACTTTAGAATCGTTATCCTCTTCATCAATGTTTATAGAAAAAGGGCATAGTAACAATCACATGTAAGGTCTTTCTAATATATGTGATATACTAAACAACTTCATATATAAAACCTTGAAATTGAAGACTAAATTAGAGAATGGATCGGAGTAGCCAAAACATTTTTAGGCATCTTTGATTTTATGTTAACATAGTTTAAGCATTATATTCCCTTAAAATAGAGTTAGAGACAATGCCAATCATCTTGCTAATAACGGGGAATATGATAAAGAAGGGTTAAAGCACAAACTTATCAATCATTCAACCTATGGATAATACTACAATTACGATAAAATAACAATGCAAGGATAAAATTTAAGTACATATTTTAGTTATTTGTTATTATATTTTTTAAATAAAAATATGATAATTAAATTTCTTTTTACAGTTCAGTATTATGTATTTAAAAATTTTATTCATATGTCAATTTTTCATATAGTAAATAACTAAAGGATTTTACGTAAACATTATCTTCTGTGATTTTTTTTTTCTTATGTGAATTACACAAGAAAAGAAAAGTAACTTTTTGCGAATAAAGATTGGAGATAAATTACCTCTCTGTGCTCACATTGTTTTTGCTTATACAAAAGTTCAAGTTGATTTAAGGATTGAAAATTTACTGTTGAAAAGGGACTCAGCAGATGGTGAGGACTAAGTCAAAAAGAGGAGTAATAAACAAATATATAATATACTTTTCTCATTAGCTTGACATTACTTTTGTAAAGGTTAATAATCATATTTTTCATATGAAACCACGTTTTCATGTAAAATGCGTACATTATTCTTGCTTTATATTATTTACTTTTCTTAGGCTGTCTCCTAAAATCAAATTAATTACGTTACAGTTGCCAATTTCAACTTTCCTTTCCTGGCAGCTCATAACCCAAAGACATTCCAAGTTAATTACGTCCAAGGCAAAAATAATTGCTACTATATTATGATTATGATTATGATTATGATTATGATTATTCTGTAATTAATTAATGAACATAACCATGCAAAACTATCTCAAACTTTGTATATACATCGTCTTTGCTTTAAACAATTTATTAGAGATAGAATTATAATTAATACTTGAAAGATGCAAAATTACTCGGTCAAATAAACGGGGTTAAACATTAAAAGAAAAGACTCCCCACAACGATTATCCATTATATCCATCTATATCCATACACTTAATACCCATTAATTTTACCTAAAATTTTTTTATATATAAATTATATGTCAATAAAGGTCAGTTTAATTGACAAGATCAAACTTGTTTGATATTTACAAAAAATTACATCCAAAAATTCATATTTTGTAAAATTTATAATAAAAAATTTTAAAAATTAAAATTATCTTAAAGACTACAATTATCATTACGTTTTAAAAAATTTATTATTAGGTTTAGGAGATTTATTATTGAATGTAGAAAAGTGTTAAACTTTTATACATCTAATAGTAAATCTTTTAAATTTAATAACAAATTTCTTAAAATTTGATAGTAATTATATTTTTAAAAATAATTTTTATTTTTAAAATTTTTTATTGTAAATTTTATAGAATCTGAATCTTTAATTATAATTTTCCAATCTTAAAGTTAATGATCCATCATTGACAGAAATAAACCAATAGCAATATGCGCAATTACTAAAAATATTTCTCCTCACGCATATATAATTACTATACATGTATAATTTTATCCCATTAATTCAACAATGACAAGGCAACTGTTGACGTTTTCCTTCTAGTGTGGTTCATTATTAAGATCTTGACATTTTCAATCCTCAAGAGCCAATACACTGTCCCCATCTATCGATGCCATAATCAATCCATTTTATTTACATCCACTTATAGTTTACATACTAATGTCACTTTTCGCTCCTATATCCACTTAGTAGCCACATTATAATCACTTTTTTTTTTTCTTTTTTGGCGGATATGGAAATTGGAAAGCAATGACTAGCTGGAAAGTTTGAATACTCCATATATGTAAGCTTTTTGCTTTTTCTGGCAATTTGAATTACCGGCCTAATCAACTAGCAGCCAATTCTTAGAAATAATTATGTTGACAATTCACCCAATTTGGTACAAAGTGATAATTAATGTTACATACGTAAGATTAAATTATTAATTTTTTTCTTCATAATATTCACATATTTTTAAAATTTTGTAATTAAATTGCTATGGTCTAAAAATTTTTTAAGTTAGTAATGTCATTAAATTTTTTTTGTCACAGTTAAATTTTGTTAATTTGATTATTTATGTACTATATTAACACTTTAAATATGCATAATTTATAATAATAAAACAAATATAAAAATAGATAATAAAATGAAATTAGCTCATGTAATGCAACCTATATTAAATGACATAGGTAAATTAATTTAAATCATACATAATTGAATGGTATACAGACAAAGATTTAATAAAAAATTTTACAACTGAGGATTCAAATATAAATTTTTTAACTATAAAATTAAAATTTAAAAGTTAAATAAAATTATAGAAACTAAAGGAATAATTTAACTCATATGTAATATTAAGTAATAACAAAAGTTTTAATTAATCCTTACTTACTTTTGTCCCATTGATCTTCTCATTTCTAGAAATTTGAATTCTCGTAATTTTCCTTTGAAATTAACAACATTAATTTTAGAGGGAGATAAATATAAAATGTGTGGCATCCATTTCAGTGGTTAGTCTACTTAAATGTATTAAACTTATTTGAATAATGAGTTTATATATTTTATGTCTATCCCTATTTGAATTAAAGAGAAATTGGAAGGATCCATTTTTCAATTTTAGTTTTCAAAAAATTGAGATGAGTTGGATATGTTAAAATTTGTATCTTACTCACGTCCTTTTTCACTCCCTCACTCTATATCTTGAGGCCTCATTTCTAAAAGAAGAAAAAAAAATTTCGTAGCATCAAAGACTAACTTCCAATGGTGACGAGGGGATATTACATTAACTGAGATCTACGCAGCCCTGGCAATTAGTGGGATCAGATTACCTAGAATAACTTTCCAAATTGTAATCATATATTGACTTGGTCAGTTGGATCTGCTTCGTACAATAATAAATCAAATAATCAAATAATTCAAGGCATAACTTTTAAACCTATCCCAACAAAATGAAAAGTTATATTTGAATTCGTTGTTTATGTATGGATGTAGATATCATTTCATGGAAGTCTCAAGAAATATTTAATTCTCATATCACATATTTTCGTTAGATGTGGGGAACGACTAAGGCTACCCTATATGTCATACATGGCATCTATTAAACTCACTTAAGTCATTAATTCTTAATTAGCCATCATTATGCCAACCTTGTAGTTTTGGACGACGGCTTAGGTCTATTTACTATACCCATAGAAATTATCAGGGTCAAAATTTGATTTTCTTTTCTTCTACACTCATAGACATCCTAGACATAGTCCATATAGTCTGAAAATGCACTCCATTTGCCTAAGGAAATCATGTAGCCCGAAATTGCCTCATTTTGCCTTACTTTATCATATTATGTATCAAATTTTAAAAATTTATAATTTGAGTTACGTAATTTCGATTTACACAAATTAAGTATTTACAGAAAGTTTATAATAAGAACTATATACTATCAAAATTTCAAAAAAAAAATGAGTCAATTTGCCCCCTCAAAAACATAAAAAATAGAACCTGCACTAGATGAATAGTGACAACCAATTTTACTAAAAACAATTAGATTTAAAAATTCGTAGGATATTTCACAAAGCTTCTAAAAATGAAAACTTTAACTTATTAGAAGACTCTCAATGTCCCATAAGTGTACACCAAATTTCAACCCCAAACTAGATCATTCAGAATATCAATAGTAGAGGTGCAATTTATGGCACATTAGAACCAATTTTTGGTCCAAAAGTGGCTAAAATAGCTTTCAAATTGCACTCTATCAGTTTGAGCACATTTTAGTCAACCTAAGCATGCATTCAACATGGTCCAACACATAAAAATAAGCTTGCATAAAAAGATGACCTCTCAACCCCCAATGGTGCACATAAACCATTAAGAATGACATATAGGTAACTTTGCATTCAAGGCCAACTTCCATATCAAATTGATATATATTCATGCACTCAAGCTAATACATAAATTCCAATTCAAAAACTTGTCATATACATCATTTGTTACCATAATCTCTTCGTATACATTTTCCAAAAGATACTAGTACATACATCCATTTTAAGTACATTCAAAAATTCCTATTCCATCATTTCTAGAGTCTAACTTCTCTCAACTTCTTTGCCCTTACTTAGGGACCCTAAAATAGTTAGTGGGGAGATATAAGGTGAGATTATAGGAAAAATCTTAGTAGTTAATTTCAACCAAATCAATGCACATATAAAATATTATGAGAAAATGCCATGTATGTAGTGTAAGAATGCCAATCATATGCCTTATGTAATTTAAATGTGACTTTTAACATGAAAACTCATTTCTTATCAAGCCATGACATCGAACCAAATTAATTAGACTTAACTAAACTCAACTTAAAGTTAAGGAAAAGTTACTGTGCTTAATTTAATGGATAAGGAGTTAGGAGCCAAAAAGCGTGTCACACTCATACATAAAGCTCATCATGGAAAGCATAGTAAAACATATCACATAAATACATCAAGCAACAACATATACAAGTACTTCAACTCACACAAGCCTTCATATGCATGTAAGAAAGGGAGATAAAGCTATCTTATAGATTTTAGGACTTGAAACCACCTCTAACTCTCTTGTCCCTAGTTCTTTTCTTGTCTTTCCTTAGCTTGGCACTCATACCTTGGTGTGTTTAGGCTATCTTTGCTTACAAAGAGCAATTCATATGGCAAATCAATTCATTTAGATCCATTCTAAGTCTCATTAACTTCACTTAATTACATTAGAGCCTAATATGGAAATTAAAACTAGTTTAGATCCAATAAAAAGCAACCCGTGGTTTTCACTTTATAAACCTCAAACTCTTACTTGTTATGAGCCATAAATCTCTAATCAAACTCATTTGAATCATTATATGCTTGGTTAAATAGGTTTAACAATAACTTACTTCTTTAAATTTATTTAAACCCTAAAATTTTAATTTTCAATTTAGGGCTTCTAAATTCAATTCACTAATTTCATAATTATTTATTCATCATATCTAAGTCTCTTAAATCATTGGAATATAAAAAAACACTCTTTAAGTGCTTCAAGTACCCTTTGGCTAAACCTACACATGTATGGAAGCCATTTAGAATTTGTTGATTTCTTTTAGGATTTTGATGCATGTAAACATTCCTTAGTTTCTCTTTAGTCTAATTATACTCTTATATAACTTAAATTATCCCCCTAAGTTTCCATAACTCTTTAAGTGCAATAGAAACCCTAATTGCCATAAGTTGCATTCTATTGCCTTTTAATGAGTTCTCTTTATTCCTTTATATTCTCCACACTTCTAAACTTCTAGTTTTACCATGTTTTAGCCAAAATCATATCCCCTTTATGAAACCCTAGGGCTAGTTGAGTTGAAGAAGGAAAGGAACTTAAAGAAATTGCAAATTTCTTAACTCAAACCATACCTTGTTTGAAAGCCTATGAGATGGAAAATTTGATGCTACAATTGTTTTTCTCAATTTCCTTCCTCTTCCTTAGTGACCAACCATGCCATCATAAAACATACATATATCTCATTTCATATCCCTATTATAATAAGAATTTTTTATAATAATACTTTTGGCAACAAAATTTACTGTCATTAAAGTCTCAATTTTTCTAATTGTACAGAAATAATTATCCTTGTTATGAAAATTCCCAAATTCATGCCAAAAAAGTTTGTTGAGCTTAGAATATCACAAAATGGAGCTCAGATTTTGGGAATTTCATCATATGCATAATTACACAACTTGTGCACATATTGTGGTTCAAACTTTAAAAAATCATATCTTGAGCTATACAACTTTGATTCACACAAATTAAGTGTCTATGAAAAGTTTAAGATATGAACTATATGTTAAAAAAATTCAAATGCAAATAAATCTATTTGACCCTCTAAAATTTACAGAGATTAAAGGTTGCTATAATAAACAACCATAACTAGATTTTGAATTTCATAAATACATATCTTTGGCTATACAACTTCGATTCATGCAAACATGATAGCTATGAAAAGTTTATAATGCTAACTATATGTCTATAAAATTTTATGAGTGTCAGAGTTCATTTGCCCCTTAAATTTACAAAATATCATAACTGACCAAATGAACAGTATATAGGATTTTCTACATTTTTCAATCAATTTTGAAAATTTATAATAAATTTTACAGAGTTCCAAAAATTATTCTTTTTCATTCTATGAAAAGCTTTAAATGAGCTTTAAATTCCTACTAAATTTCATCCAAGAATTTACTCATTTGAATGGTTTCTAGTTCATGGATATATTATAGTCCAAAAGTTGTCCATTTTGGTCTTAAGTGCTCCATCTTGAACCATTTTCTACTAAGGCTTCATTTGAGCACGTTTAAAATGACAAACACAACATATATGACTAATCCAACATGTCTTAAAGGCCATGGAACTCAAAGTCACTATCTCACTTGACAAAATACACATTTACAACTTGGAACTCATGGGGTCAAATTACACATTATCACATTATTACATCCAAAAATGGTTCATACATAATTGTTCTATACTTTTGAGTGTGTAGGAATGATTACATCTTATAATATATGTGTACATCATTACACGTGTAAGAATATACATCAATATTCAAACTAGTGTCAAAGTGGTGCTTTGTATAATCTTTGCTTATCAATCTTGCCTCCATGAGAGTTATCTAGGCATGGTTAGGGAAAATATAAAGAAGAATGAGATTCAATGTATCCTAATAACTCATTCATCATTCAAGTACACATGTAAGGAATTTTTTAAGGTCAAAGAAAGCAAGTATACATATTATCCAATCAAGTATCAATCATATTCATGCATTAAGGATCCTATGGCTCTATCAAGAGTAAGAACAAGCTTTGAGAAGTTTTAGTCTACCCTCACCCATTAATTAGGGACTTTTGGTTTAGCCTTATTCTCTTTTAGAAACTTTTGACTTAGTTTTACTTACATTTAAAACTTTTGGCTTTGTCTCACCCATATTTAGGAACTTTTGGTCTCACCTCACCCATTCTAAGGGACTTATGGCATAACTTTACCCATTCAAGGGCCAAACCAATTCCATATGTAATCAAATGTCATGCAATTGGATATGATCATCAACCAATCAATACTACACGTAATTTACAAACCAAACACATAAGCAATCCAAGACCTATCAAACAATCAACATACATATGCATGAATAAATGAAGAGCTACCTTAACATATGAAATCAAATTAACTCCCTTTTGCTTCTTAGCTTTGTCTCTCAGTCTTACACTTACACTAGAGTGAAGCTTCATTTGCTTGGCCTAGATACATCAAATGAAGTACAAAATTATTAATGAAATCATATTTATACTCATTTAAGCTTTATGCAAGTCAACTATGCCATTAAGTTATTATATGGTTCAATTAAGGGCATAATAAAGCAATTCTTATAATTCAATATCTTGGCTCCAAGATCTCATCCAAAAAGAGTCATAGGACTCTATTATAACTAATTAGAGTCATCATAAACTCAATTCAAAGAGCCTAACACCAAATGATTTTTTTATACATAATTGAATCATAAATTTTTACTTCTCAAAATAAGACTTCTAAATTCAAACCAATGGTTTCATTAGTATCTATAATTCATATCTAAACCATTTATAACTTTGAAATCATTAAAAACTCTCCCTAGGTACCATTTCTCCTTCATGGCCAAACTTATCACCATAAACACCTTCATTGGAGTTTTGTTTATTTCTTTGGGAATTTCAAGCCTCTAGTATATCCATGATCCATATCTCATTTAGAGAGTGTAATACCATGAATTCTAGCTTATTTTTACTCATCTCATGCCTTTACATAACTTAATATCATGAATCATGTGAGTTTTGCATGAAAAAGGCAAGGAAAATAATGCTCATTTTATCGTTGCACTGGGTCTCAAAATTCTATTCGGTGTCACGTGGACCATGTGAGATCATACTACGCATTCTCATGTTTAATTACATCATTATAACTTAAATGCATCACAAAAACATGCTTACAACTCATGAAAACTGAATTGGAAGGTGGAAAAGGAGGTTTCATTCGCGGCCAAAATTGGCTTCCTTTCTGAGAAAATTTTGAAAAATCATAACTAAATCTAGAAAAATCGAAATCATGCAATCTTGGTCATTCTGGAAAGCTTGGGATGTATAATTTATGCTAAAAATATGCATAAGTTATAACATCTCACACATAGAGTGTTTGACATGTGAAATGGTCTAGAGGTCGAACTAGGTCCTAATGCTATCACAGTTCACTGACATAAACTTCTAAAATTCATAACTAACTCTATAAAAATCAAAATTACAAACATTTAGTCATTATGGAAGTTTAAAAATCTTAAATTGATGCTAAAAATAATTCCAGAATGAAATAGATACGTTTGGCTATTGGAATCCTATGGAACAGTGATTGAACTCTTGAGGGGCCACTACTACTGACAGCCAACTTTAAAAATGCATAACTCTTTGCTCAGACCTCCGAATGAGATGATTTTAGTGGGTACAAAAAGCTTGTAACCTCTAGTTTATGAATATAAAATTTCACAAGTATTGGATACCATTTGGCCATCGGATGACATAAAACAAAAAACTGTTAGTATGAACAGTGCCCATACCAGAATCAATAAAAAATCCCAATTTTAAAAATTTATCAAATATTCTCTAGACCTTCAAAAATTATGTTCTTTATCTTTTCAAAAAGATCTCAATAAGAACTAATTTCATGCCAAATTTTAGAGCAAGAATAACTCATTTGGCTAAAAAGTGACATAAGATTCCATTATGGTCAATTTTGGCTCCATATTAGGTACCAAAGTTGCCAAATGAATTTCCCTTGGTCTTGGCACCTTTTGGAAAGTTTAAAAGCTTATTTGAGACTTGTGTGAGCTGTCCAAATGGTTTCAAATCTCATGCATCTCATTTTGGTCATTTAACCCACACTTATGCATATTTCCATCAAACTTCCATAATGCATATTTGGACATTTAAAACTCAAATTATATTCTAAAGTTCATACATCATATCCATGGCTCTAAACATTACATAATAGTATATTTACATATGTCTCAAGGTTCATTGTACATATACAACATCATATACAATATGAACCATCATTATGGTTCCAAAATAGACAAAACAAGACATAAGCTTGTCAATCTTTGCTCTTCATGGTCGTTGGCTCCCTTCACCATAATTACTTAGTCCATCTAGCATATTAGATCATTGGAGAAGAGGGGATGAGATTCAAAGAATTCCAATAACTCATCTCCTATTCAATCATACATAATATGTGTAAGCAAGCTTTACAAATGTATACATGGAGAAAATAAAGCCATGGACATTTTAAAAGCAAACTTGGCATGTGAACAATTCATACAAATCATTTAAGAGCTCACCAAGTGTTTGGGTTAGCCTCACACTTCTCCTCATGGGTTTTGGACTTGCCTCACCCATTTCTTGCGCACTTTGGATTCAACCATACTCTTGGGAGCCTACTTTGTTTTTGGGAGACTCTTTGCTTTGTCTCAACTAAACTCAAGAGTTCTTGGCTCATCTTCACCAAAGAAAAGAGTTCTTGGCCTCTCCACACTCAAGCAAACTCATACAAACATTATGTGCTCATTTGAAACATAACATGGCATCAATGATCATGAAATATAAAGGCATGCTAGCATACTTTTCATAACTTGAAAATATATATACACATATTCTAAAACAAGCTAAACACACATCCATGCGTGAGAGAAAGTGGAGAAAGCTATCTTGCACCAATTCACACATTTTTCCCTTTGAATTTAAGCTCCTCTTTTCGGCTACACAATCACAAAAGTGTGGGAAAGATTCCTCTTGGCCTAGATACAATTTGTGCGAGCCAATTAGGTTCATAAAACATATTTTAAGGCTACATAACTGGATGAACCACTAGATTACTCTATAAACTTCATTATGGTCTATAATGGCACCTAATGAAGCAACACCCCTCAAGGGACTTCCAGGCCTCATTCTTTCTATTCAAATATGATTCTTGACTCTTTTTAAACCTCTTGGAGTCATCACATCATTAAAACAAAGGGCCTAGCATCATGTTACTTCTTTAGGTCATAATATGGAACCTAAGGCACCAAATCAATTTCTAGGAGTTCTAAATTTTTTCTAAGGGTTCCTCCCACCTTCTACCATCATAAGAAGTCCCAAATCAAGGGTAAAACAAATTAAAATAGCCCCTAGCCCAATGGTTCTGTCTTGGTTAAATTGATGGAAGGAGGAGGAGTCTATGGGCTTTTTGATTTTTCCTTGATGGGAGAGACACTTGGGAGGCTTCCTAGGGATCTTAGAAACTCAAATAAACATTTACACATGCAAAAAAATTCATGGATTAAATCAATTTTTACAAAGTGTCCAAGATCTCTACACTTTCCTAACTTAATTTTCATTAGCTTTTCTTTTAATTTCCTTGCATCTACTAACTCCTCATGGTCTAAAACCCACAATTCCTTCTTATTTCTGGACAAAAAGCCTCCTCCCAAGATGGTTCTGTTCTGGCAAAACTCCACACACAAAGGGCAAGAAAAAGGAAGCAACCAAGATAGAAAAATTACCTTGATTCTAAGCTTATCTCAATAGCTCTCTTTCTTGTTTCAACCCTCTCCTTGAATTTTGAAATTTCAACCTCAGCTCTGGGCTCAAAATAGAACTAAACATCTCACTAAATCCATAGGAAGAGGGGAAGAAAGGAGGGGAAGAAGTTTAACAAGGCAAGGAGTAGGAAAAAGTGACTAAAACTTACACTTTTCAAAGCTTCTTCTTCCTTCCTTGGCCTCCCCTCTTGTGTGCCACTCTCAGCCCTCTTAATTCTGTTTTAACATATAAGAGAGTGGGTGAGGAGATCTGAGCAGAGGATGGGCGTTTTTATAAGTTAGGGATTCATTTAAGTAACTTTTAAAATTTATAATTTAGTCCCTCTTCATAGTTTTGTTCGTTTGGACTCGTTTCAACTCTTTTTTGAAATCTGTCCTTTCCATCATATTCCTTAGGCTCTTAATCATAATAATTGCCTTTGGAATTACTCAAAAAGGATCTAAAACCATTCCCAACCGTTCAATCAAAGTTTCGATTAATTGACAACTAAAATCGCTCACCGAGGGGTTTCAACTGTTCTAGGGATTTCCATGGTATTCAGGGCCTTTGAGAACCCTAGAAAGCTCAAATTTTTTTGTTTAAAAAGTCCTCCTTATGAGTTTTTCAAATTTTTCAAAAATTACAAAAATGCCCCTACTTTCTTCAGTAAATTTTTTTGAGCTCTTTTGGCTCTGGTTTTTGGGCATCTTAAACCTTAAATCCTCATTTTCTAATATTTAAAATTTTATCATGATTTTAGTTGGCCTAAATTCCTTCTATTTCGAGGACTTTTTTTTTATATTTGGCCTATTTCTGACGTTTACGGAGAGACCGAACATTGCGTTTCTCACATTTACGGAGGGACCAGATGTTACAGAGAGTGTGATTAACTCTTCTAAAGCTTTGAATCTTCCTAGGGTCCATTTGAATCTTAAGTAAACTATAAGCCATTCTTTAGTCTTTTTGTCAATTCTAATGGCATAATATGAATCTTTACCCTTCAAAACCTATAATTATATTATAGTTTCATCAAACTCAGGCCCCCTCTCTTCCCCCTTATCTTGGCCGAACCAAAGAAGAGCAAGAATACCAAGGAAAAGTAAGTTTTTGACATGGCACTATACCTTGTTTGAAACTTTCTATGATGGGGATTTTTATGGTGCAATTGATTACTTCAAATTCCTTCTTTTCCTCAAATGTTCAGCCATCAAACTCATCTTTTTAAGTAGCCAAAACGACCATTAGAAAGTGCAAGAAGAGAAGAGCATTGTTTCTAACTAAAAGAACATGAAATTTTGTATATTTTCTTATCTTTTTGGCTCTTTTGTCCATACTCTCTCTCTCGTCCCCTCTCTTGGATGCCATAGCCATTCAGAGGTCTCCAAGTCAGTTTCAAGAAGAAGGAAATGTGGCTAGGTCAAAATAAAAGAGGTGGAAAGGATATTTTATTATTTTTCATAATTATATTTTTGCCACTATATTTTGACTATCCTATTTAAGTTTGTTTTAAATCCTTTTTTAGAACCGTATTTTTTGTATAAAAATTAAGGCTCTCTAGTTTATTAAAAGGATTTATTTGAAAGTTTTTTAGATTTAAAATCTTTCCAAATTGTCTGGTCAAAATATTTGTCAATAAATAACCTAAATTATAAACCAGAAGGGTTTTAACTATTCTGACAGTTCCTATAATTTTTTGGACCTCTGGAAACCTTAGTAAGCTCACTTATCATTTAAAACTTCTTTCTTTAAGTTTCTCAAAATTTTTCCAAAATTATAATTTTGCTACTACATTTTCGTTTATTCTGTTTAGTCATTTCGGCTTTGATTTCAAGCTATTCTTAGTTTTCCAATCTTATTTTTAGATACTCTATCTAGCATTTTAGCCTTACCTTGTCTCAATTCATTTTACTTTAGGGTCCTTTTTCATTAACTATATGGTTCAAATTTTGATTTATGTTAATTTGTACTACCCTTCATTAGGCTTGTAGCCTTGCTTGAATACTTTATCCTACTCTTTAAAACTATTTTGAATTATCAAATCATAAGATATTACACTCCTTTCAAGAAGTTAAAACTATCAATTGAGAGAGTTTAGAGAGGAGAATAAGTTTCCTAACCAGCGTGGGGTGAGAAAGTGGGTGGATCCATACCTCTTTTGACTTTTCTTTCTCTTCTTCCTCCTTCCTCTTATGTGTTCTCCTCTTGCTCTATTTTTCTAATGCATTTCTAGTTCCATTAAAGGCTGATGGGACGTGGCTGTTGACTATAGAGAGGAGAAGGATTGATTTTTAAAACAATTTTAAAATACTACTTGTGTCCCTAAACTTTAACTCTTCATTTAGGCTTGTTTTGAAAACCGTTAGTTTCATATGAAAATTTGGGTCCCCTCATTTATTAAAAGCCTTTACTTTGGAATTTTTGAGATTTAAAACCCTATGGAATCATTTAGTTAAAGTTTTGGTCAACCTATGTCATAAAATGCACTTTGTTAGGCTTTTCGACATTCTGGTGTTTCGTATGGCTTTTAGAAGTCCTAAAAACCCCAGTGAGCTCATTTTAACTATTTAAAACTTCTTTCTTTGAGTTTTTAGACTTTTGTCCAAAATTACAATTTTGCCACCATTTATTGACTTTAATATGTTTAGTTGTTTTGACTCGAATTTCAGGCCATCCATGATTTTTTATCCTCATTTTTAGATATTCTAATTAATATTATATCCTTACTTACTCTTAATTTATTTTAGCCTAGGGTTCTCCTTTATTATTTTACTTGTTCTAGTTCATTTTGAGAAATCGAGTGTTACACTATAAATCAATAATAATGTGCTATTATTATGGTTGAGAAAATTGGGTCAAACTAGTTTGCCAGATAAAAAAATTGGTAAATTAGTTATGGTTTCAATTTGGTTGACCTTGAAAACGAAATGTGCAAAATATTGGTAAAAAACCATAAAAATTAAGCAGTTTGGCATTGGATCGATCACCAATTGCTTTTTACTTTTATTTTTTAGGTTTAAATTAAAATTTTGGTATTCTACAATAAAGATTTATGATATTTATGAAATTCTATCCAACTTATTACATATAAAATTGTTAACATATGTAAATACTTTATCTAATTTTTATATTTATTTTAAATATTATTTCATAATATATGTATGTATTTAATTGTAAAGTATTATATAGACACACACATGTACACACACACACACACACCCACCATAAAACAATAGGATTGGTAGAATAATAATATATAATGAAAACAAGGTAAAGAAAACAATTTGTCAAAATAAGATGATAAAAAAATATATGAGAATAATAGAAAAATTTATTGATTTAAACATAAATACTTATAGAATATTAAAGTGAAAAAGATACAATGTTGAAATTAGAGAGTAAAGAGCAAAGTAAAATAAGAGAGTTTTAAGATAGCAAAATTAGTGTTTCTCTTACAACTAAAATTCTAATGATATATAGCATAAAACTAGTAGAATTCAAAATGGTTCAAATCCATATAGAACTACATGTGAAATATAACATTACATTATTAAATGACTTATACAAAAGCTATCTAGATTCTTTGTCTAGAAAGAAGTTTGTATGAAAAAGTCTAAAAGATGAGTTACCTTAGAATCCTCGTTGACTAATTACCAAATTCTTCATCATCATTAAGTTCATCCTTAATGCCAAAAAAAATCATCTTCATTTTGAGAGTGCAATTGGACATGCTATCTTCCTTTATTTGAGATAAGGCCTTTTTTAACTTCTATGATAACTTTTCAAGAGAAGAAATTAAGATTAACTGAGCTAAAATCTAAGACTTAGATTGAAGAAAAGGTGAATTATCAAGTTCTTTAATAGAGAGTTAAGCATGTTGAGTAACCCATTTATGGACTATTTTAGTATTGCAATAATCATAACTATACTTGGGCCACTACTAGACTCTAATGGTTTTAATTAGGTAATAGGTTTAATGGAATAATTCCATGAAACAATCTAGGGGATTTTGAAATAAACAAAAAACATAAGAAATTTATTTTTTGTTGGATAATTGGTGTGAATCTTGAATAAATTATAGGAATCTAAGATTTCTTGAGGTAAAATCTTTTGGATTGGTTTGAAAAAATGGCACCATTTAGCAAATAATTTGAATAGGTTTTAGGACAATCTTGATGGAACCAAATGAGCCATGAGCATTTAAAATTTTTCTAATAAAGAAAGTTATACCAAGCATGTCCGTAATCTATACAATTAAAAGATTAAGGCTTAAATTGAACCAAAAAATTCTATTAAGTAAATGGATGTTGTTTTTAGTCTTTTACACATTACTTGAGTAATCTAGGCTTGAAAGTATTCATTGCCTAGAGGATCAACCTTTTGAGTAATACTGACATATTTAGCATTGATTAAAATTAATTCATAAAAGGCTATAGTTTTCTTTAAATCTTTTGGAATAAAATGGTAAATTTTCCATTGGATAGTTTTGGCATAGCTATTTTGACAAGGACTAATGTTGGTATAGTGTTTTCCTAAGGGAAATAATGGAAAATAAAATCTTTCTTCAAAATAACTTGGATTAAAATCCTAAGAGGAAAGGGGTTGTTGAGTAAGAGTTTGTTTAAAGGTTTAAGTATTTAATGTTGATCTAATTATAGAGGATGGTGAAAGGACAATGGCTGGAGATGGTGAAGGCACTATTTAGTAATTTATTGGCTACAACTTTTTTGAAGTAGTTACTTTTTAAGTAATCTTTAAGGAGATTTTTCTACCTCTACTAATTATCTTTGTCCTTGCAAGAACTCTCTTATGAGAAAATCACAAAGGGAGTTTCACTATAAAACAAAAAAAAAGGTTTGTAGTTATAACTTTTAGTGGCGATTTAAAAAAAAGTCAACCCTATAAAATTACAATTTTAATGGTGGCAAACTAAGGTCATCACTAAAAGCTATCACTAAATGCTATTTCCCCTTCTAACAACAACCTTCAGCGGTGGCACAAAAAGTTGCTATTAAATGAACACTTTTGGTCGCAACCTAAGAAAAGATTATCACTAAAACTAGCTTTTAGTGGCAACGAAATGTTTGCAAATATTTTATGCTAAAACAATTAGTTGTGACAAGTACTTGCCATTAAAGGGCCCTGCAATATTTTATAATTTGGAAATTCAAAATAGTTCTTAAAGGGTGGAATGAATTATTTAAGTGGAGTCATGTTGTAACATCTAATTTTTCTATAAATGCATGAAACTCACCAGATATAAAAGCAAGTCCACTGAAATGAATAATTTAAGGCCAAATAAAATTAGGATAAAATTTTAAATAATGAAAAATAAGGATTTAAGGTTTGAGTTACTCAGAAATCCAAGCCAGAGAGCTAAACAAGTTTGTGAAAGAAAATGAGATATTTTTGTAATTTCTAATAAATTTGGAAAATTCACATGAGAGCTTTTTAAATGAGAAATTTGAGCTTTTTGAGGTTCTCAGAGACTCTGAAAATTATGGGACCCTCTAGAACAGTTGAAACCCTTTCGGTAAGAAATTTCAACTGTTGGTTAAATAAAACTTTGACTGAATAGTTTGGAATAATTTCAAATCTAATTTGGGTGAAATCAAAAGCAATTTCCAAGTTAGAGGACCTAAATATTATGATAAACAAGATAGATTTCAAAAAGGAGTTGAAATGAGGCCAAATGGAGAAACTATAGTTTAGGGACTAAAAGGAAAAGTGAAAAAGTTACAAAAGGCGACCATTTGGCTCCTTATTACATGTTCCTTTCTAGCCCTCTCTTCACCCATGTTTTTGGACATCTAAAAACAAAGGAGAGACCAGTACAACTAACGCATAAGGGAGGAGCAAAGAAGGATGGAAAGAGCTTGCAAAAACGTGAGAAATCTTTGGATTTTCATGGTTCTTCCTTCACGAACTTTGTTATCCTCTCTCTCCTCTTTCTTCTATAGTTTTCATGAATGATTTATGGCTATTTTGGGTTTGGTTCAGAGGGAGGACAATAGAGTTTGAAGGAGAGGACTACATCAAGTGAAAGAGCTTTTAAAATAAGCCTAGAATCAAGGTAACTTTCATTCTTTTCTTGCACTTCTTTGTTCATTCTCCTTGGGTGTGTTTCATCCCACTTAGAGCCCAGCCAAGAGAGAATGAATTCTAGTCCTAGCAAGAGAGAAACATAGGTTTTAGAGTGTGGGGAGCAAGTATATACAAAGAAATCTAATTAAGATGCATTAGAAATAAAGTTACAAAGATTAGGGATTTTGTTGCATCATGATACACATGAAGCTTTCTAATGATAATTTAGGTTGTATAAGAATGTGAATGCATTTTCAAGACACCTAAGAAGTCTCTTATAAGCCAACTCTTTAAAGAAAGCAAGCAAAATCCTTTGGTGTACAATCATATAGCATATCTTGACTAAGAGAGGTCTGACCACCTAAGGAGAGTTTTAAATTGTTCTAAGCCTAGAATGGGACTAAATATGATGGGAGAACATTAATGGAAGCCTTGAAAAAAATTTAGAAGTTATGGAATATAAGATGGAGGTGTAAGCTCTATAATAAGACAGTAGGAAGCAACTTATAGCTACGCTCTTTCAAATAAAGTTGTGATGACTCCAAGGAGTCTAAATGGAGTTAAGAGACTTCGATGGAAGGGAAAAAATGGAATCAAAATCATAGATTCCTATAGTTTCTTCATTAGGTCCTTCATGGAACCATAATTGTGTTTTAGAATAAAGTAAGCTTTCATAGTAATTGCATAAGGTTAGAGCTTATTCCTATGAGTGATGTATGTCTCTATTGATGTGTTTAGGCTAAGAAAACTAAGGGCCACCTAGTTGTAAGGCTTGGCCGAGAAGAGGAAGAAGAATTCTAAGAGAAAAGTATGTACAATTACTCCAAGGGCTCTCTTACCTTTCTCTCATGTATTTTTAATTGTTTTATTGTCTTTGGATATATGTATATATGATTATACCATGAGAAATGTTTATAGCTATTTCCCTACATGCCACGGTACCATGATATTCTTGAAATATATTTTATAAATGTGTTTTGGTTTGAATGGATTTGGTGAAGTTAAAAGCCCCTTAGCAAGGATGAAGATGAGCCAAAAGTCCCTAAAATTGGATGAGACAAAGTCAAAAGTCTCAAAAAGAGTGAGACTTAGTTAAAAGCCCCTTAAAAATATGTGAGGTAAGTCCAAAAGTTCTAAGGAAATGGGATGAGGCTAAACCAATATCTTTGAGGGCCAATGTATAATATATATGAATTTCTTGACCATGAAAATTATTTTATGTATGGTTACAAGTAGCTTGATCTTCATGCATGCATTTTTTAACTTGAAAATGTGCCTATTATGTATGTTTAAAAGGGTTAAGAGCTATTTGGATTTTTGGAATCTCACTCTTCCCTCTCCAATATCTAATTATGGTTAGGTAAGCTAAGTAGGTCAAGAAGTGAGAGCCAACAACCTTGAAGAGCAAGAACTTAGCAATGGAGTAGTTAAATAGTCATTTTGATAGTCTTTTGTTGTCAAGAATTGTAATTACATGTTGTATATATGATGTAGATATTTGAGCACACTCAAGTGTATGTAGACATAATGTATGTAATGATTTTGGGATTATATGCATGATTTTGCCACTAAAGACCCTTTATGTGCCTTGATTCCCATGTGTATGATAGCAAGCAGCATAGTGAAAATCAACTCCATAAGGTTTTAAACCAAATGGCATGTCTTTTTAGGATGTGAATGTGATTTTAGACGTGCCTAAGTGGCCATGGATGATCTAGAAGGCAATTTGACATCTTAATGAACCATTTTGAACATTAAAAGTGACAAAATGGTGAGCTGAATTCCAAACTAACTAAATGGATGAATTTTCCTATAAAATTTAGCATGAACATACGTCTCATCTAAAGCTCTTAACAGAACTAAAAAGCACCTAATTTAAAGCTCTATATAATTTATTATAATTTTTCAAAGTTGAAAAAATTCTGCTAATATGGTATCAACACTGTTCATATGGTTAGTTTATATTTCTATGTTACAAGTAGGCCAAATGTAGTCTAAAATTTTACAACCATAAACTAAATATAATAAACTTTTCATAACCACTGAGATCACCCCATTTGGAACTTTGTAGTAGGAGAACCAAAGTTTTGAAGTTGTATGATAGTACCAGTAATGCAGCTTGACCTCTAATACTATTCCATCAATTTTTGTACATTAAATGCTTATGTTTTAGTCTAAAACTATTTTTAGTCATTAGTTAACATCCAGAGCTTTTCAAAATAATATAGTTTGCTTGATTTCATGTTTTTTAGAATTAATTATAATTTTTCAAAATTCCTACCAGAAAGTTATGATAGCAACCTGAGGCTAAAAATTTTGATATGAGGTATATGGCTTCAACTAGTGAATATTGAGATGTTTTGTGATGTTTATGACTTGTATAGATAGGTTATTGATAGAAAATGATATGGATGAGTTCATATGATCCATGAAGTATGAAATGAAATTTTTAGGACTTACATAATGCCATTTATTACTATTAAATATGCTTATTTTCTATGTGAGGGTATGAAGCTAGTCTTGGTGATAAGTTGAGAAGGCTAATTGAGTAAGGTATTAAGCATGGGCTTAGAAAGGGATAGTACAAATTAAAAGAAACAAAAAATTGAATCATACGATTAGTAAGAGAGGACCTCCGAGCAAAATGAATTGAGGTCAAGTAAAGCTTGAATACTAGATAGAACATCTAAAAATGAGATTAGGAAAGTAAGGATAATTCAAAATCGGAGTCAAAATGGCTAAATAGAATAAATCAAAACACAATAGCAAAACTATAATTTTGAGAAAATTTTTAGTAACTTAAAGGAGGAAGTTTTAAATAGTAAAATTGAACTCACTAAGATTTTCAAAAGCCTAGAAAACCATAGAGACTGTCAGAATAGTTAAAACTCTTTTAGTTTACAATTTAAGTTATTGGTTAATTGAAAGTTTGACTAGATTATTTGGTAAGGTTTTAAATCTTATTAATTTGAAACCAAATGTTTTTAATAAACTAAAGGACCTAAATTTTATGATAGAAAAGACGATTTTAAAAAAGGATTTAAAATAAGCTCAAACGGAGAAATGGAAATGGAAGAGCAAACTTGGAATATTAGAAATGTTATAAAATGGCCATCCTCTCTTCTTATAATCACAACAACTTCAAGAGAACACCATAACTTACCTATTTTTAATCTGAACTAGAGCTAAAATGTGGAGGGAGATGGAGGAAGCTAAGGGCAGAAGATGGCACATAAGGTAATCAAATGTGTAAAATTTGCCTGTGATGCTCTTGTAAGTTCTTTCCCACTCTTTCTCCTCTTTCTTTCTATAATTTTTGTTTTTTAAAAGGTAGGGTTTTATGGCTAAAACTTTGGAAGAAGAGGTTTTTTCAAGGGAACTAGATAAACCATATTAAACTCCATTTAGAGCCTTTTCATTTGGTATATTATATGATGTAAGAAGATGGCTTCTTTTTACCTTCCTATGCTCTCCTTGGTTCATTCTAACTAAGGGTATATTAGAGGGAGCTTGGTCTTGGCTTACACTTAATAGGAAATGGGATTTTGAAGCATGGAAATTAACATGAAACTAAAAGAATCAAATAGAAAGATATAAGTTGCAAGAATTGGAACCTAGGGTTTTGATTGCACCTTCAAGAATATGAAACTTTAAAATGATATTTTAGATTATGTAAGAGTATAATTGATCTAAGAAGAAGCTAAGGAACTCATATAGGTGCCAATTCCCCAAGAGAAATAATTAAACTCCATAGAAGCTCATCCAAGGGGGTATCTCAGCCTAGAGCTAGAAGTGGTACTTAGGGAAAGTTTTTTTTATTCCAAGGTTATAAATGATTTGGATATGAATTATAAACACTAAAAAAACTATTGGTTTGAATTTAGAAGTCTTATTTTGAAAGGTAAAAATTTAGGATTCTATTATGTATAAAGAAACAACTTGGTGTTAGAATCTTTGAATTGAATTTGTGATGGCTCTAATGGGTTTTAATGGAGTCATACAACTTATATCAAGTGAGATATTGGAGCTAAGATATTAATTTGCAAGGGTTGCTTCATTATACTACTAAATGGAACTATATGAGGACTTAAAGTTTTAACTAGTTATATAAGGCTTACATAAGTCGAAATATGGTTCCATTGATATATCTATACTCTATTTGCTGTATGAAGGCCAAGAAGTGAAAACTTTCTCAAGTGTAGGTGTGAGGCCGAGAAGATAAGTCAAGAACTAAAGGGAAGCTAATTTAAGTTTTTACATAAAAGGTAGCTCTTCATCTATTCTTACTTATATATAATGGTTACTTGAGTGTCTTGGATTTCTTGTGCATATTGATTGGTAATTATGCATGTTAATTGATTAATTGATGCTTATGGCATGGCATTATGGTGCATATAGAACTAGTTTGGCTCCAAATAGGTGAAGTTATGTTAAAAGTCTTTTGAAATGGGTGTGGTGAGGCCAAAAGTCTCTAAGTGAAAGTGAGACTAGACTAAATATCCCAATTATAGGTGAGGTTAAATTAAAAGTCCTTAAAGGAGGGTGAGACTAAACCAAAAGTCCCTAATTGATGGGTGAGACTTGTAACAACCGGGAAAAAGAAAAGAAAAGGGAAAAGAAAGGAAGTGAAATCTGGAAATTTTTGGAATCCAGAATTTCTGCCAAGTCCTCTCGCAATAGCGAGAAACGGTCTCACTACAGCGAGAGAGCTAGTTCGCAATAGCGAAGGCGATTCTAGCTATAGTGAGTGCTGGCAGCAGCCCATACAAAAATCAGGGAGTTGCCCGCTGTAGCGTGCGCCATAGCGAGAGTGAGGTCTGGAACTAACGTGATTTCGCCATAGCGAGTGGTGAATCTCGCCATAGCGAAGGGAACTGACCCGATCTCGCCGTAGCGAAGGTTACACCTCGCCGTAGTGAAGGTTACACCTCGCCATAGCGAAGCCAGATTACACGAGCTCGCTATAGCGAAGGTTAGTTTTCGCCGTAGCGAGAGTCAGTCCGGAAGAGAGTAAATAGCGAGATTTAGACTTCATTAAACGCCCAAACTCATTTCTTCTCTCATATCTGCCCTAAGCTTCGACCCAAAGAGAGAAAAGAGGCATGGAGAGTGTGAGAGATCAAGAGAAGGAGGAAGATCAAGGGGAAGGTAAGGTAACTTCTCCCATTTCTCTTTAGAACTCTGATCCCCTCCCTTTGCCCTCTCTTTCTGCTGTTTTAATTGTGAAAATGGACGGATTTTGGGCATGGGTCAGAAGAAGGAAAGTGGAAAACTCTTTTAAATCCTTGAGTTCTTTTTGAAAATGAGGTTTTCCACTACCATGGGAGCTTGAGAGAGAGAAAGGGGTAATGACATTCTAGAGAGAGAACCCTAGGTTGTGTGTGATAGAGGGTTGCTCTAAATTAAATTACAAGAGAGTAATTGCATGCTTTTGGTGTGTCTAGGCTCAAGTGAAATACTTCCATCAAGGTGTGATTGTGGACCTAAGGAGGAAAAGGAGAAATTGAAAGGAAAAGCTTGTGTTGGCTTTGACTCCAAAGGTAGCTCTCTCTTTCACTCTTTCTTGTAACATTCTTGGTTGTAATAGTCATTGTATGATATGTATATACTGAATGTGTGGAATATGCCATATGCTATTGCTTTAATGCATTGAATGTCAATATGCTTGTGTGATGAGTTGTGAGAATTGCTCGGGTGCGGTAGTGTCGAAAGTCCCTTGAGATGGGTGCGGTGAAGCCGAAAGTCCCTTGAGATAGGTGAGACAGGGCCAAAAGTCTCAAACGAGTGAGGCCAAGTCAAAAGTCCTTAAACTCGGGTGAGGCCATCCAAAAGTCCCTAAACTCGGGTGAGGCTAGACCAAAAGTCCCTAGAGCTTAATTTTGGCATTGTTGTGAATTCCATAGCATGTACATGATGTGTTGGATGATTGAGAATAGCTAAATGCTTATTCACATGCTTTGACTTGTTATATGCCTTGATTGCTTGCCGAATTGAGTGCATGAGCTACTGAGATTCCCTGAATCTCACCCCTTTTCCCCTCCCAACTAATATGCTAGGTGGAGCTCAAGGAGAACCGAGCACACACCAAGGAGCCTAAGAGCATGCGTAGTTAGTTATGAGTTTATGTTTTGATATTTTGATGTAAATACGATGTTAAGTGGTGCCAAATGAAGATGTGCCCACTATTTTTGAGTTGTAAAGATTGTAACAAGTGTAAATATATGAAAGGATA
Organism: Erythrophleum fordii; assembly: GCA_032878935.1. Classification (NCBI taxonomy): domain Eukaryota; kingdom Viridiplantae; phylum Streptophyta; class Magnoliopsida; order Fabales; family Fabaceae; genus Erythrophleum; species Erythrophleum fordii. The sequence goes on along the minus strand of JAVQMF010000058.1, from coordinate 27,491,348 downwards.
TTGTATGAACTATGTTTATAGCCAAGTAATGGAAATGTGGGTTTTTACCCCTTTGATGCATGGATGTAGTAGTGCATTTTTGGCCGTAGTATAGTGAAAACAGAATGTATGATGATTTGGATCATATGGATATGTTAGATATACTAGTCTTATACTTTTAAACTTGTCCATGTGGGGTGAGAGTGTGTGAGAGGCTATTTGGACCTGTTTTGGACCTATGGGGTGCCAAAACCGGTATTTTTGTGAGCTCCGTCAAAGTATGACCGGATGAGCTCCGTTTGCCATGAAATTTGGCATGCCTCTAGAGTTTGTAGAAAGCTTCTTGAGAAGCTAAATTGGGTAATATTCGAAGGATTATAGAATATTTGGGGAATTGTTGAATTTGGGAAAATTCAATGGATTGGTCATGTACTGTTCGTCTAAACCAGAAAATGAAATCTGTGGCACTTTTAGACCAAATGGATTCCAAATGTGGTGAAATTTTATACACATAAACTAGAAAACCAAAGTGACTTGTAGGAACTAGAATCACCCAAATCGGAGGTCTGTAGAGAGAGATTGAACCGTCTGAAGTTCTATATCAGAATCAGGGAGCTTACCTGACCCCCATCACTGTTCCATCGGTTTTCTGGGTACAGGAGCTACTGAAATGATCTGGACTTATTTTTTCCCTCTAGTAGACATCTGTATCTTTCCGAATTGGTATAATGTACCTAGATTGGATTTTTTTAGATTTAGTTATAAATTTTCGAAAGTCATGACAGAAAGCTGCACCAGAAACAGTGACAGCTGGACCTTCCTCCCATTTTCGATGTCAAACTTAGTTCAAACGATGTGTTTGTGGTTGGGAATGATTTTTAGTGTAAATTTGACACTTAGAGCTTTCCAGAAAGCTAAAGTTTGCTTCATTCCCATTTTTCTACAATTTCTTATGATTTTCCAAACTTAGAGCCAAAATATGACTTTTGGGCCCAAGTGAGAAAATGTAATTTTTATGGTTTTCGGCTCTATACCCGTGGCCTATGGTTTGTTTCATGCTATGTATGAGTCGTATATATGGAGTATGAGTTGAGAAATTGAATGATGGGTTCACAGGACCCACGGGGTGAAAGATGAGTATATGAAACCCCGGTTCATAGCATGTAAATGCCACGGAAGAGTAGTGACTCTTTGGAAATCATGTGGAACCGAGCCCAGTGAGAGGCTAGGTAGCGGTAGTAGTTTAAGGTGTCACAAGACTAAACTAAAAGTTCCTAGAGCTTGTTTTGCTCTTGTTAGAGCCATGGGATCTCTAATGCATAAATTTGAGTGATGTATGATTACTTGACATGCATGCTTGCTTTTCTTGACCTTTAATATGCCATGTATGCTTACTTGAATGATGAATGAGTTATTGGGATTTGTTGAATCTTATTCTTTTTCATATTTTCCCTAACCATGTTTAGGCGGTTCTCAAAGAAGAAAGAATGGTGAGTAAAGAGCTTGAGAAGTAATACTTTGACATAGATTTAAGTTATAGTGTATGTTCTTGAAACACATGAATGTATATGTATTTTTGGAGATGTAATTATCCTTACACAGCCAAAAGCATGAGAATATAATGTATAAGCTAATTTTGAATGTAAATATATAATATTATAAGTTTTGACCATATGAATTCCATGAAGCTTATGTGTATTATGGCAAGTGGGATAGTGAATTTGAGTTGCATGACTTATAAGACATGTTGGATTATTTATACATGTTGTGTTTATCATTTAAAACATGCTCAAATGAAGCCTTGCCATTAAATGGTTCAAATTAGATTACTTGGGACAAAAAATAACCATATTTGAGTTATAAACTACTCCTAAACCAAAAAATTAGCCAAATAAATGAATTTTTAACTAAAATTTGGCAGACATTTAAAGCTTATCTAGAGCTTTCTATAGAGTGAAAGAACATAATTTTATAGACTACCAACTAAACCCAATGACTCAGGTAATGACGCTTTTTAACATTCTTACTAAGTTAGTGTTAAGCTTATGGATATGTTTTTGTCAATGGTTAGGAAAAGGCCCCAAAAAGAAAATAGAAAAGGCAAATAATCCTATATACTAGAAGGTCAAATAGCCTTGCACATTGGAAGGTAGAGATACTTAGTAATATTTTGATTAAGATTTATGGAATTGAGAATAATTGAAAACATTGTGATTAGAGGTTATTGAATTGGTTATACTTGGTAATATTTTAATTATGGTTTATATTTGACAATATTATGATCATGGCTTTAGTAATTGATTCACATTTAAAAATATTACAATTGTGAGTTATGGAAATGTTCATTATTGGCAATATTGTGATTATAGTCTTAGTAATATTTGGTAATATTAAGGTTATGCAAAAAAAGATTTTTGCACATGAATCTAGTTCAATGTCTTTTTTGCAAGAAATATCATCTAAAAATTCACTGGCTTTCACTCTAAGAAGTTAAGAGCACTAGGGTTGCATTTAAGGTTTAAGATTAGGTTCCTTCCCATTTGAAGTGTTTAAGCATTCCACTTGTTCTTAAATGGAACAAGCTCTTTTGCTCATTCTACTATCAAACTAGAAAGACCAGTCTTTCAATTGTAAACAATGCTAACTAAATAAAAAAGAAACCTTGATGCAATGATGGCTTTCATTCTTTAAAATCATCTAGGTGACTTACCTTTTGAGTTTGCTTCCTTCCAAGCTTCACCAATAATATTTATAATGTATTTATTAAATAATATTTATTTCCTATAATCTAATTTTTATATATTTCTAATAATATTTTATATTTTTAATTTAAGCACTTGATCAAGGGAGTGTGTCATACCCCATGTTCTCAGAACCGAACTGGACCGGCTAGTTTGACTAGGAACCGGTCCCTGGTCTGGTTCGGTTGAATTGGAAAATCGGCCAAACAAAAAACCGGTCAAGAACCGGTGAAAACCGATAAAAAATCGAAAAAAACCGAACAGAAAAAACCGGTCAAACTGGTCTGAAGTAATTTTTCTTTTTTTTTTAATTTTTTTTATATAACAGAATAATTCATTTTAAATAATTTTGACAAATTAAAAATAGAAGGTAATAAAAAAGATGAGGGAGTTGAAATATGATTTTTTTAAAAAAAAAGAGAATATAAGAGAAATAAAATGTATATAATTAATTATTTTTTATACTTACTTTTTATCATGTTCAATTCCCTAATAATATTTCTCTCAAATATCAAGATACTTAGCTAAAATTATTATTTATTATTTTATTTTTTAATAATAAGTAGAATCATAATATAATTTAGAAATTTTAAAAATTTAATATTAAATATTCTTAATTTTTAATCATAGATAATTTTTATTTTAAACTAAACATTAATTTTTGTAATATCTTAAGAAATGTTAAATTAGTAATCAAATATTTAAAATTTACTAATATTTATTTGTTATATTAAAATTTTAATACATAAAATTTTTTTAAATAATATATTTAATTATTATCGGTTCAACCACGGTTCCACCAATGAACCGTGAACCAGTATCTCTACCGGTTCAATGACCGATCTGATTTTAAAAACATTGGTCATACCTAGCTTTTATTATCTCATTTATAGCAAATAATGAGTTACAAGCAAATGCCATATTCATCCATAAGCTTTTTAATACTAAAATCGGGTTATTTACAGGTCATTTTGAGTTATAAAGGTCCAAACTTGATACTTTCCTTTTCTTAACATATTTTTATCATATATGAGTTTGTTCATACTCAAATTATGGTACATAACTTATGGAACCCCTTAAATCTCCAAAAACCCGAAATGATAGCATAGGTGCCAAAATCCGCCATAAATTTGGAAATTCATAACTTAGGTTATACAACACCAAATTAGTCAAATTAGGTGTCTATGGAAAACTTAGGATGTGAAATACATGTTGTAAAAATTGTAGGTGAAATTGAATTCATTTTCCTAGTCAAATGCAATGCAACAATAACATAGGTTAGAAATGGAGGCAAGTAGTAGACCTGAATTTTAAAATTGCATATCTTAAGTTACACAACTCTAAATTAAGTGCTCTCAGTGGCCATAGAAATCTTAAGATGAGGCCTAATTTTTATAAAAATTTTAGGATCATCTAAGTTCATTTGTTTAACAAAGTACATGGCATATCAGAAACTACTATAGTATTTGAGCATAGTCAAACCCTTAACTTCAAAAATTCATAAATCTCCTTATACAACTCCTTTTTAGGCGAACTTAATGGCCCTAGAAAGCCCATAATGTTAGCTATATACCTATAAAATTTCATAAGTATTGGATTTCATTTAACTCTGAAAAACTTAAGACACTAAATATGTTATGTGTGAACAATACCAAGCCTAATATGACATTTTTGTCCAATTTCAAAAATTTGTAAAATATTCTGTATAACTCCAAAAATTATAGTTCATAGCTTGAAAAAAAGCTATAGGAAGGGTCTAAATGCAAACCAAATATTAGCTCAAACTAGGTCATTTAGGTTACTTTTGACGTGGGAGTTGTTTATAACAAATTTGAGACCATTTTAAGTACCAATTTAGACCATTTAGTGTCCAATTGGGTTTCTTATACTTTGAGTACATTTCTTTCATCTTAACTAGCCTCTCTAACCATTCCATATCATTCTAAAATAAATGGATCAAAATTTGACCGTTGAACACCTAAGAATACATACATACGTCATGTCTTCTCATAACTAAAACTCTACCATAATACATATGCATTGCCACAAATAGTCATACATTGGTATTCTTATACTTTTACACATGGTTCCATCATTAAACATAAAGTAGCATTGTCATATGCATCATAAGTATGTCACAGTACTTGTAAAACATCATGTGCATACATATAAACAAATTCTAGTACAAAATAGGGTTCTAATACATAATCTCCTAATATCTATGATCTTTGTTGCTCTTAACCTTAGTTTGGGGAACCTAAAATGGTTAATGAGAGTACAGAGGTGAGATTCGAGAGAATCTTAATAGTTAATGTCAACCAACTCTATATATACAAGAATGTCATGAATGTATGTTGTGCATATGGTGCAAAAATGAAATGCTTATGCTTTATATGAATCAAATGCATCATAAAACGTAAAAACTCATTCCTTTCATAGCCATGCCTTTATCATAAACTTGTTAGGTTTAACTTTTCTCAACCCGGGGGCTAAGGAAGAGCTACTATGCTCAATTCCAAGCCTTATAGGAGTTAGGAGTTGAAACATATATAATTCTCATTCATATAGCTTAATATGAAAATTATGCTAAAACATACATCATGAATACATCAAGCAACAACACATACAAGTATTACAACTCATTCAAACATTTAAATGTATGCAAGAGAAGGAGATAAAATCTACCTTGTGATTCTAGGGACTTAGATGTACCACTAACCCACTTGATGACTTCTTTTTTTTCCTTACTTTCTTTGCCTTGACACCCACAAATAAGTAAGTGTTACCTTAACCTACATATGAGAATTACAAGGCATATAACCCTATAGAACTTACTCTAGATTCCAAGATGCTTACTTAATCTTATTAGGACTCAAGGTGGCAATTTAGATTAGTTTAGGTCCATTATGAAGCAACCATTGGTTTTTGCTTTCTAAACTCCAAACTCTTGGTTCCTACAAGTCTTATAATTCTCAAGAGACTCATTTGAGTCATTACATACTTGGTTAGAAAGCTCTAGACCCAACTTGTTTCATTAACCTCCTTTAGGCCCTTAGAATTTCAACTTTAATTCTAGGGCTTCTAAATTCAAGCTAATACTTTCATAATTATTTATTCATTATATATAAGTCCCTAAATTCATTAAAACTCAAAGAAACACTCCCTAGGTACATTATCTCTTACTTGGGCGAACCATTAACCACAAAGGAGCCATATGGAGTTTTATTAGTTCTTTCTTGGGTTTTGATGCATAGCCATGTTCCTTGACTTCTCTTTTATCTAATCATAGTTTCATATGGCTTAAAATGCCTCATAATAGTTCTAAAACTTCTTAGGTACAATAAAAATCCTAACTCCTTTATCTTGAATTTTAAAACTTTTTAATTGATTTAAATTGCATAATCCAATTCCTCATGCCTTAAAACCCTTAATTTTATCAAGTTTTAGCCAAATTCACTTTCTCTCTCTAGACCTAGTATGAAAGACATTGGAATTCAAAGAAAAACAAGTCTTTCTATTACAAGACATACCTTATTTGAAAGCTTACTAAATGGTGATTCTCTTGCTCTATTTGGTTACTCCAAACCTCCATTTTTTTATAAGGTTAGCCAGTAAAATCATTCTTTCATGAAGTTGAAATTACCATTAGAAAAAGCATAAAGAGTAAAATAAGGTTTCTAACTACCATAACATGAGATTTTGCATGTATGTTTACTTATTTAGCTTTATTTTTCTTCTCTCTCTTCTCCCATTTTCACTCCATTTCCATTCCATTTAGCATTGGTTCAAGTCAGCGAAGATGAAAAAGAAATGGCTAGTGTATCATAATTAAATAAAAAAAGATATTTTGACTCCTTATAATTACCAATTTATCACTATACTTTGACTATACCTTTTGAGCTCGGTTTGAACCTTTTTTTAAAATCGTCTTTTTTATATGAGGTTCTCTAATTCATAAAATACCTTTAGTTTCAATCAAATTAGATTTAAAACCTTATCGAATGATCAAGTTAGAGTTTCATTTAACTGACAACCTAAATAGTATATCAAAAGAGTTTGAACCATTTTAAAGGTTCTTATGATTTTGGAGCCTCTGAAAACTTTAAAAAACTCAATTTTATCATTTAAAACCCCCTCCTTTGAGTTTTTAAAAGTTACCAAAATTACAAAAATACCACTACCTTTTCGACTTCTTTGTTTAACCACTTTCGCTCTGATTTTAGGCTATAATTAGTTTTGTATTCTCATTTCTAAATGTTTAGATTATTATTCTAATCTTATTTAGTCTCTAATCATTTCATTCTAGGGCCTTCTTTTGTAATATTGTCAGTTTCAGTCCAATTCTAGAGAAACTGGATATTACATTTCTCCATAATATAAACATTACCATGCTTGTCTAATACTTTTTCTAGCTAGTACTTACTTTTTGTATAGACTGGGCTCTTTTGGCCTCTTTCTACAAGAGAATTAACATTGCTAGTTTTATTGTATATGATTCTTTTTCTTGAAGTTATTTCTACAAAGCATATGACTTGTTCCTGTTATGAAGGGAACTAACTTCTGATACTAAAACATATTCTATTAACTCTGGCCTATTATTGAGAGAGTTCACTATTTCCAATCTGATTGGTTTTAACCCAATTCATAAAGGTTATGCTTTTCTATTTAGTAGACTTACTTGCATATGTGATTGGAGATGTCTTATTAGTATCAAATCTCCAAAACTATATTCTAGTGGCTTTCTACGAAGTCTTTTATCTTTCTCTATTTATTACAAGCCCTTAAAGATTTCTTCCTTTTTACTTAACTTATTTAAATGTTTAGTCTACTGTTTAACCTTACCTTCTTTCTTATTAGCTTATCGCATAATAAAGGTTTATATCTCTTTCTATCATAGGCCTCATATTTTAACCACTTACTGAGATCATAGCTCCTTTAAGGAGCTTCTATTTTTAGTTGTCCCAATTTCTTTGCTCACTATTATACTTGCCTTTTAGGCTTGAACTTTGATTTACTCTCTTTATCTACTTGAGAGAAAGTACTATTGAGTTTCTCAATTTTATAACTAACTAGCATGACTCGGAGCTTTTTGTACTAGCATTGAAAAGTGACTACCACTAACTAATATTATGTTCATGTGGGATACTAACTTCTCATATTCTCAGCTACTAGAAACATGTTTTACCACTTATTCTATTATAAAGAATTGCACTTGACCCCTTTCTAAGTATAAAACTCTAGCATATAGGGATTTATCTTTCCCTTAGTTAGGCTTAATAACTCTTAGGTAGTGGTCCATCTAACTATAACTCTGAAAAGTTATTTTTTTGCTTTCCTCATCTCACATACTATGTTCATTTATCAAAGAAGTCTAGTAAGTGGCTTGGTTGTCTAAGTATAGCCTTAATACCTCAATGGTAATAGTTGACTAGACCTAAAAAGTATATAGTCTCTAAGACAAACATTATTTGAAACTGTTTTAGTCTTTGAGACTAAACTTATTTGTAAAAATTATCTTAAGCTATCATCTTCTAAGTGAACTGCTATATTATAGTTGTGGACTTTCTGTAACTCTGTTGGATCTACTGCAACCCCCAGGTCAACTATAACCTCTCAGGGCCTTGCTAGGATCTATTATAACATGTTATACTATACTATGATTTATTGTGATCTATCTTTGGGAGATTTCAAAGCCTAAAATCACTGAATTTGAAAGTAAAATGTATACTCACTAAGTGTGGCCACTATTACTCATAATCTTCAAGGCTAAACTTAAATGTTTGTCATATTCTTTATGTAAAGTGGGTTTTATATCACTTGCTTCTGTGTCAATCCCATGGCAGTGATACTTATAAGGATTTTGGTTTTTACTCATTACTTTCTATGGAATCATCAGGTTCCCACTTTTAGCCTTTTCATCATGCATTCTTTCTTTACTCTTACTAGCTTACTTTATTTTACTTGTTTTCATTCTATCTTTTCTATCTTATCTTCTTATTTTTGACTATGTCTATGTTCTACACACAAGTGCCTTTAGCACTAGGGCATCTCACACATCAAGTGTGCCTAATATCTTTCATAAGATAAGTAACATATGTTGGCCCCTTTTCATTTCATTCAGTTATATCATAAGGGACTCATACTATGCATTCTTAAACTCGTGCTATTTAGTTTTTAAAATTCTAATGCTATCAGCACATTCCCTTTACATCATTCTATACTGGGGATTCATTCTTAATACTTTTTTCTTACAGTTTTAGCATTACTGGAATCCTTTAGCTTCTTTTTCTTTAGCTTATCCTTTAACTTAACTAACTATGATACCTTTTGATTATTGGGACACTCTTTATGGTTGATATCATTATTTGTTATGCACTTAAATTACATTACTATTAAGTTGGTTAGACTCAATATCATGTACCCATCGTTACAAGCAAACCATAGCATCAATTACTAATACACATGTGTATCATGACCGAGCTCAAGCCACTATCGCCAGTATATGACAAGTTTTCCAACAATCTAAAGTACCCTTTTATTACTTCTCTATATCTTTCTTTATATCATATGGCACTTGGGAAGAAAGGAAACTCTTCCCTTAATCTCTTACATAATTTACTGTTCCATCCCGAGGTCATTTTATATTGCTAGTTATTTCTATTTAGGGTATTACATCATAATACCTTATGGACAATTATACTAAGGACAACATTGCTTTCTAATGCACTCATTTGTATTACTTTTTTTTTATCTATTCTCAATTTATTATCTCCTTGGTTTTGACTTTGTCACATGCTTTTTCTTTGACTTTTATTATCCATTTACCCATATGAAAAAGGTTATCTATTACTCATTTATTTTTTTGTTATTTTTCTACTTATCAATACTCAAGAGCATTTTTATGCTTTCTGGGTTCACCTTTGCTTATTTACTTTCTATAAAGGTTGAAGGGGTCTAATTTATCTTTTTCTCATCCTACATTCTTAACTAGACCGTTCTTCTTGTAAGGAATTTTGTTTTATGTGAACCCCAGAGTTTGTCTTCCTTAAGGCTCTCAAGCTTACATTACTACTTTGCATAATACTGGAACTTACCTTCTTAGGTGGTTTTCAACTTCTTATAGCTTCCTTGGGAGCATTAAGATACTAATTGCCTACCTCAGCTTTTCTCTACATTCTGATTAGGGACTAGGTTTTGTTTTTGCTTAGACTTTCTACTCTCATCTTTAGGAGCATAGTTCATTAATTTTAGGGTTTTACTAACCAAATTCAAGTCACATATCCTGAATCTACTTTACTAGTAACTTTATTTGAAAGGTAAGATTATGTGGTTTTGCCTCTTTACTTCAAATTGAAAACCTTTCATGTGGTATATATGTTGTTGGATGCTATGGTTTAAATCCATTTTATAGTCCATGTATGTTTCTAAGTTCATATTGACCTATTAAAGGGAAGCAAAATTTATTAATTAGTAAGTTTAAATGTTTTTATGAATTTTTCATACATAATTACATCATTTAAAACAAAAAAAAATCATTGTAAAATGACCAATAGGTATTTAAATATAGCCAAATTATATATTAAATTAGAGTTCTCGAAATTAGGGATTTTTAAAGTTAAAACCAGCTCTAAACTCCCATACACATGCCTTCATGTGTGGTATTTGTCTTTTTTACCACAAAATTCAAGAGAAAATAGGCAAGCTCTTTACACACACTACCTTTCACGACGGCTTTGCTAATGATGACCCTGCCATTGCCTCCCTCTTGCCTTTCTCATTTTGTTGGTACCAAGTTTTAACCAAATGGTGATAGGGGCAAGCTACAAGTGCCACCCCTACCACCATTTGGTTAATTTTGGTGCAACTTCATCTTTTACTCTAGGTTTTTTAAAACTTAGGAAATTTCCATATTTTTGGTTTGTGAGGAGGAGCTAATTTCGAGATTTCGAAACTCACTCATTGTTTATTTGATTTGGACAATTTTAATGGCATTGGAAATCTTTTAAAACAAGCTTTTCATTTGTGTATGGTTTCAAGTTGTTGGTGTTGCAAGTTAAGAACGCTAGCCCTCAAAAAAAGGTTGGTCAACTATATGAAAACTAAAAAATCAATGGTCTATTTGATTCTATTCTAATTTTAATGTTTTCAAAGCAGATGTTTTTTAGAACAGATTTTGAAAACAAAAAAAAATAAAAAAAAAAATTGTTTAAATCATTATTCTAAAAAATCATTGTTTTCTGTTTTTTTTTTTCTGATTCTGCAGAGCAGAAGTTACAAAATATTTTTAAAATGTTCTGATTTTTTAATTTTTGAAAACATAATTCTATTTTTTTTTATTTTACAAAACACTTTATTAAAAACACATTATCAAATAAATTTTTTTTTTTTTTTGTTCTTAAAAATAGAAAACTGTTCTTGGAAATAGGAAATTAAATAGGCCCCAAATAACTCCCTAATGGAGTCTTAATTTTTCCTTAAAATTTTACCATAAGTTTATCTTTATGTAGTCTTCTTGTTATATGAACTTGGCATCCTATAATGGTCTCTAATATATTCTAACATTAATGGCCTCTAAAAGTCCAAAATTCGAATTATGGGAAATCATGCTATTCATGCACAATTCTACTCCTAATTAGTCTAGAAAAGATAATCCAACTAAAGGAAAACAATTTAATCAAGCCTAATCAAGCTTTGATACAAATGTAAGGAATTCTAGAGAATAGTTAAGATACTCACTTGTAGCAATAGATCATCCTTATTAAAATGTTCAATGTAGCATATTATAATCACTATATGACAATAATAACAACAACAACAATAACAACAAGCTTTTTCCCACTAAGTGGGGTCAACTACATGGATTAAATGATGTCATAAAGTTTTATCATAAATCATATCTATAGACAAACTATTTAAATTTAAATCCTTCTTAATGGTTTCACTTATAATTTTTTTGTTTTTCTCTACCTCTAATTATTAAACTATTCTCTATCTGATTTATTCCTCTTACTGAAGTTTCTATTGGTTTTCTCTACATATAATCAAATTATTTAAAACACGATTCTACAATTTTTTTCACAATAGGTATAATCTCAAATTTTTTTCTAGTGTATTTATTTTTAATTCTATCTTATTTGGTGTATTCACTCATTCAACGCAACATTCTCATCTCTACAATTGAGCTTATTCTCTTTTTGGTTTTTTTATTATCTAATACTCAATCTCATATAACATTGGACTACAATCACTAAATGACTACAATCTCAAAAATCATAGTAGATAATGCCAAAGGTTTTGAAAGAGTAAGAAAAAGAGGAAATTTTTTGTATTTCCTTTTCTTAGCAGCTCTCTCGGAATGTCAATTTTTTTTTCCTTGTGCATGTGTGTGTGCATGTGTGTGTGTGTTTCTCTTTCTCCATTATTTCACAATCACACGCCCTTAGTTAGTCAATTTCCATTAATAGACTTATTTGAATTTTAAAATTCAAATAAATAAAATCAAATATTAATTAATTAAATTAATTAACAAAATAAATAAATAAATAAATGATTTTATATTTTGGTTTATGGGTTTGGTTCAACATGTTATATGTGGCCCAATAACCTAATGACAAATTAAGAAAAATGATATTGTTTGAAAGAAAATGACATTAAAGAAGTTCAAATAATGGCCATGTTAGCTTCCATATATACTGTGTTAACCTAGTTAAGTAACCATAACTATGTTTAACATAAAGAATTATTTTAACTAAGAGAAAATAATTAAACATTAAATTAAAAAATTTTATTTTTGAATGAGTAAATTGAAGGTGAGAGTAATTTTTGAGAAATCAAATCCTTCATTTGCTCTTAATATTTTAAAACAATAATACATATCAATTAAGGTTGAAATTTTAAAATAAATAAAGTTTGGATCAAAGATGATAACAGAGTGCAAATGAAATGAAAGAAAAAAAAAGTCAAATCAATTATGCCTATATAAATTTTTCTATTTCAAGTGCACTTAAATTATTTTTTCCCATTTCAAAGGCTTTGAAAAATACAATTTCTGTCATTTTCTTTTAAAAATTAAAGCCAATTTTAAGAATAAAAATAAAAATGGAAAACTGGTTAAGCGCAGCAAAATAGAGTCAAAATTTGATTTGTATTTTCAACCAAACGAAACAAAAACAAACTGTGAAAGTTGACTGCTACAAGCAAAGAAAACACGGGAGCGAATTGTGTCTCCTATGCCTTTCTAGCTTCACCAGAAGTTCCTTTCTCTATCTTTCTGAGGATTTTGGGGTGATATTGAAACGTTTGGACCAATATATCGACGTTTTATCTTGCATTTTATTTCGCTTTTTGCGTAATGGGTCTCGCTTTTCTGAGAAGCAAGTAATAAATTTTTCGCACCTTTGGCCCAAAATCCTGCGGAGAGGAGGGAGATTTACCAGAATTCCTCACACCCATGGAAGGTATAGACGTATAGTATCCTCTCCTTAAATTTTGTTTGTATTAGAGATTTGGGTTTTCCATATGTTGGTTGATTTTGTCAGATTGCTTCAAATTTCGTGCATTGAATGGCTTGATGGGGTTTCAGGATATGAATTGTTTGCATTCTCACAGTGGTGGTTGTAATGGTGAATATGGCATCCCGCTTTAAATTTTGTGTATTAGGTTTCTGGGAAAGTGCGTCAAACTGAAGGAAAATCGGGGTTTGAATTCTACTCATAATTTTATTTTATTTTTTTACTGGTATCTAATTGCACCATTTAAATGATGAAAGTGTAATACTTAAGATCTTCAATTAGTTTTCACTCCTACATTTAGCTTATAACTCAAATGTGGAGTGGGTTTCGTTGTCAATGACCATAAAACTGATGTGTACACATGGATCTACTTTTTGAGTTGCATCCCATGTGCTTTTGCAAAAGGCATAGAGAAATAATGTTAATTTTTATTTTTGGGTGAAAATTGCCGTTTTGATAATTTTTTTCAAATTTCAAGTTTCATTAATTATGAAGGAAGCGTGTTTTCTGAACTTATTTATGTTATACCTTGTTATGATGTTGTGTTTGTGCATGCAGAAAAGAATTCTTTTTCTTTCTTCTATGAAAGGCTGTATGGGATTGAGCTGGTTATTCTCAGTTTTTGATGGATGAAAAATTGTTGTTCAAACCCTTATGTATGTGAAGAGTGAAGAATACTGTCAAAGGTAGTATTTAGTGGATGAGAATTGAGAAGTTAAACTAATTTCATTATATATTGAACATTTTGGTGACCGTGATTTTCATTAGAATTTTATTAAAATGTTAAATTAGACATGAATATTCTGGATGGATGAATTTTTTATCATATATTGAATTGCTTGGCTGCCCTCTGTGCCAGTTGTTTTATCTGCCCCTGCTTGGATTGCAGCTTCTCATTCTCCATTGCCTTGAAATTTCAACTAAATCTCATAAGTTTAAGCTAAACATCTGGATATTCTTTTTAGTGCTATCAATATAACATCTAGTGCATTTAATGTGCAGTTTACTTTTTAGTCAAACACTCAAATATAGTTCTATGCTGTTATGTTGACATATGATAAGTTTTTATTACACGGGTTTGGACACTAATCAATGGTGCTCTCACAAACCATTGATTTGATGAAAAATTTACTGAGAGCATAGGTAACAGGTTATACTTGGCAGCTAAGAATATTCATTATCTATGATATTAGTGATTATCAGTGAAGCATCTATATCATTTAAGCATCTCTCCAATTTTTCATGCTCCTTTTTAAACCTTTTCATTGCTAAATAATTTATAAATGATTGGTCAAAATAAGCAGCTTTCTGCTTCAAGATTTGAGGAAATCTTCTTGTATGCATTGGACTACATCTCCACTTCTAAATGTCAACTGCTAAGAATGCTTTTGAAACTTCAATTATTATCATGATTCCATATGGACATTTACCATTAACTTATCTCTTTTCAATGAGTTAATATTGGAGAATTATTTAACCCAAAAGGATTGATATAACTGATAAAGTTGTTGAGATTTGTGAGAAGTTTAAATGTGGTTTCACTTCTGCCTTTTATGCACGACTCAACAATAACTTCAATAATATTTTCATCACTGTTAAGCATGTTGGATTATGCAGTCATCTTGTGATTCCTTAATATTTGTGGATCAATTCTGGTGGCTGACATGAGATTAGATTTTTCTTGATGCATGCTGTGATTATTATATCACTTCTAAGACATGCACCTGACTCTTGCTTTCCTGTTGATGTTTAGAATCAGGCGAATTGCAATCAGAAGAGAATAAAGTCTCTATGGAGAAAAATAAGAAGAGAAAACTTAAAACACCTGCCCAGGTTTTTGCTTTGGAGAAATTTTATAATGGTAGGAGTAGGGTTACTTCTAGTGTCATATGGGTGTTAATGCATCTTTTAAAGTGTCATATGGGTGTTAACGCATCTTTTAAAGTGCTAACTCCTGAGGAACAATTTTTTACTTTTGTTTCCAGAGCACAAATATCCCACTGAGGAAATGAAATTAGAACTTGCTGAGGAGTTAGGGTTGACAGAAAAACAAATATCTGGATGGTTTTGCCATCGAAGGCTAAAAGATAAAAGATTGATGAAAGATGAAGCTTGTGCTAATGGGCGACAAGATATCTCAAGTGGTGTCATCCAAGATCGTGCTAGTGGACTAGGCCAAGATTCATGTGGAAGCACCAAACATGGTGATTATAGGCAACTTGATCCCAAAGAGGTTGAGAGTCATGGCCTTTATGGTCATGATCTTTTAGCTGCAGATACGAACTTTCAACGTAGGAATCATTATTCAGAAAATGTTAGTGCAATGGGTGACACATCATCTGAGAGTAGCTCATCTTTGCAAGATCAGGATTCATATGATGCTGAGCGTTCTGGGTATCTAACACTTAACGTAGCTCTGCCATCTATAATTCCCAAGGGTGCCATTAACATTAGATATAAACCATCAGGTTATCTTAAAGTGAAGGGAGAGAGAGAAAACCCTGCTATAACTGCTGTTAAGAAGCAATTAGGAAGAAATTATCAGGAAGATGGTCCACTACTTGGTATAGAATTTGATCCACTTCCTCCAGGGGCATTTGAGTGTCAAATTGCAGATCCATTTCATGGTA
The DNA here is from genome assembly GCA_032878935.1 of Erythrophleum fordii. NCBI lineage: Eukaryota > Viridiplantae > Streptophyta > Magnoliopsida > Fabales > Fabaceae > Erythrophleum > Erythrophleum fordii. Next base: position 27,475,487 of record JAVQMF010000058.1, on the reverse strand, counting down.
GGTTGCACCACACTTTCTGTTCTCACAGTTATCAGACTCTTATTTTGTCGGTTTTGCAAGACTAAAATGGTGTTTATTACTGGACCATTACAGTTGCCTCGTTAGGTTGAAGAAATGTTGTTGCATACATTATGCAGTGAGACACTTATGTTTTGCATTATATCTCTGTCACTGGCAGTGAAAGTGAAAGTTCTTAGGATACAAGAGGGTGTGAGGGGGAGTTAGTTGTTTCTATGAAACTGTTGATAAAATATTTCTAACAAACCTGCATCTTGGTTATGTGTATGGAACTGTTGATAAAATATTTCTAATAAACGTGCACCTTGGTTGTGTCATCTCCAGGAATAATTTGCCCAAGTTAAAATACATTGGGGTTTCTTCTTTGAAGCTCCCTAGATACCAAGCACTCATATTTTCTTCAGCAAAAAATGTTGAAGAGGATCGTTTCTTTTTGTATATCTTGATCACAATGAAGGAGTTGTTGCTCTACTCATCTGTAATCTTGGGGAACTTGTTCCTGGAGCTGGATGCAGTGTTCTAAGGTTTATAACATATGGCATTAGGAAGCTCATCCCCATGCAATATGCTTTTTGTTTGTTGCTTGTTTTGGTCAAGGAATATTACTCTTTCTTTCACTGGTTCACTCAAATCTAGATCTTATTTCTAATTGCTTTAAGTCATCTTAAGAATAGATTGCGATTGTTATTTCTAATCTGGTGAATGCTATGGCAGAACCATACTATATTGCAAATCCTGCTCTTCACAATTCTCCTGAAATTTCTGCTGTGAAAAGGCAACCCAGTCTTAGTGCTGTAAGTGGAACTTTCCAATGCATTCCCTTTGTCTTTTGATAAGCCTAACTAAACAGTCTGTTTACATTATATGATGATGTGGATTGATAGATGTTTAAAAAAGTTGGGTGGTTATCTAATGTTTTGGGTGAGAAGGAACAATTTGATAAAAATCAACAATGAAGTTTCCATTTTGAAAATCAAAATCACAGGCTTTCTTCCCTTTGAAAGCATTTGGGTCCCTACCCAAATCATTACCTTCAATTGCATTATTTGGCTTCTCTCTGTTTCCAAACCTAAGATCTTGTTAAGGGTACCCCTGTAGTAGAACCCCTCCCTCCCTTTTAAGTAAAGATGAGTTATAATATCACTTGTTTTGAACAAAATACCCTTATATCTATTACTTATATGATATAACAAGTATTATGTATGTATTTGACCAATATAGAAATGGTCAATTTTCTAAATTTAGGATAAATTAAGTCTATAATTTTTAACACAAAATAAATAAAATTGAAACAAAGGTTGTAAAATATTTTTAATGGGTTATACTTTTAATATATTATTCTTGACGCTATTTTGGTCATAATTTAACTTCAGGAGGGATTGTATATTTTTTTATAATAGAGGGGAAGGTTGTATAATTTAAGCATTTTTTAGGAGATGGGAGGGTTATTTATTTCTTTATTTTTTTTTAATTTTAAAAAATTTATCCCAGATATGACATTCCTTTGGAATGGGTGTTCCATTTTAAAGGTATTACTAAACAAAGAGATAGTGATTCCCTAGGAATTAAGGCTTGATTCTAGCAAACCAAATGTGACCTTGGGACTTTTTTTCCTTTACCTAAGGGGAAAGAAAAAATAAAAGAATGTGTATAGAGTAGCTTTTTCATTATTGTAAGCCATATTGACTAGATGGAGGATGTTTAAATGGATTAGAAGCTTCAGTTTGCTTCATAAGTACTAGTAGTAATTTCATACTTGAGCCTTCTCAATTCTGCTGTTTCATCTTTTGATTGATGTTGGACTCTCTTCAATTGATCCTTTGTTTATTAACATAATTTTAGTGATAAGGCAATAACGATATCTCTTGCCTCCTCTATTTCTTGTGTATTTGTAGAGATATGATTTGTATAATACCAAATTTAGTTCCCAAGATTCACATATGGAAGGAGCAGACCCCTCTGATTTCCAGGATAAGAAATCTCGCTGGCATTCAAAACAAAGGCCACCTTTGTACAGTCATAGCAATCCTTTGCCTTGCAGGAACTCTTCTATGGATTTGTATGAACATTCTATTGGAGGAGCACCTGCATATAATGGCAATGAGAATTATAGAGTTCGCACCAAGCATGGTTTTGAAGGGATGAAATCTGATTCTGCTTCTAACCTTAGTGATCACTATGAAGGGAACCTTGCAGTAAACCTGACAGACTCACTGCTGCATGGCTATGATAACGCCAATTTGAAGAATGTGCATAGGAGTGAATATGTAAAATTTAAGCCTTCAAATTTAATCAGTAATCCTCTTGTTTCTGTGGATACTGAAAATAGAGGAGGGCTATCTAGTAGGATGTTAAAGGTACGCTAGGATCTTCACCTTATATGTGTGTTCTGCATGTAATGATCAAATTTTATAACAGATGGTTATAATGCGTTTTTTGGTTACGCATGAGCAGGAAAAGAAGTCTAGTAGAGACAGAAAGGCAAGAAAACAATATGATGATTCAGATGGAGTAAGGATGCTTTCAAATGAAATCATGGTGAGTTTTAGCTGCATACACTTATCTGCAGCTGCCGTATTTGGCATTTTGCTTTTCTATTGACTTCACTTCCTTTGTTTCATGCCAGTGTATTGTTGCGAAACCTGTCAAAGAGGAACTCTTAAAGGATTAGGAGTTTATTATTAATTAAGACTCTTAGAGTTTCTTTACGCCCAGGAGTTTTACAGTTATCTATAGGAGTTTATCTTGAAGTTAGTCTCTATTTTCAAAGTATCATAAATAACAGAGGGGAAGTTGCCACTGTGTGTGTGCATGTGCAAGCCATCCTTTCGTCATACTTAAACTTCTATTCTAAATTCCTACATGTATAAATTGTTTTGCCTTGCTATGTGACCTTGGTATCTATTTTTCTTACATTGACACCACAGGTTGCAAAACGCGCTGTTGATCTGCCTCTACAACACAATGTTAAACAAGAACCTGTTGCTGAGATGCAACCACGGAGACATCAGAGGTAGGTATTTGTTTCTTTTGTAATTTATCATGGCTTCATGCTTACCCTGGTCATCTTAGATTTCTGTGTGCCTGTGTATGTCTTTGCTTGTGTTTCCTCTTTCTTGTGTGCCTTTTTGATTGATAATTTTCTTCGTAGATTAGCTGGCAGCATTGATTTTCATGATTGAGCTTGAACTTTTAATGTTCATGGGGAAAGGAATAAGAAGGGTTTATTTGATTTAATTGTTTATCTTATTTCAAATTCTGCTCTTTGCTGTTAGAAAAAGAGGATTTCTTTTCTTTGGAGAAAACTTAGGTGAAATTCCTCTAATGTTTGTTATTAAGTTCTTCAGTAAAATTATGACATGCAGAGGGGCTTTTCTGAAGGAGCCAATGATGTGATATTGAGTTGATAAAAGTGTCCATTGCGTGTTGCATTTATTTTCGAAAACCTTATGGCAAATATTTAAAGAACTTCGCCCAAGTTTTGCCCTTTTTCATTTTCCCTAGAAAAATTTCATCCATAATGGTATTAGATGCAACACCCCTTTCTAACGGCTTCACAAACGATCGTGTAGATCTGCCATGGAAATACCGTCTAGCTTTGGTGAGGATGAAACTGCCAATACCAGCTCCTCTCTGGATGAAGCAACCGGTTGCCGATAGACAATGGATAGGGTAGCGTGAGAGGTTTCTCTATGCCATGCCATGGATATGTACAGTCAGTCCCATGAGAAGCACTCTTTGTAGCCAGAAAGAGTAGTCCCATTGCAGTATTGACCGTCTTTGATGTTTTTGGTAATAGCTCGTTTACCTTTGTACAAATAGAAAAAGCCCTTCTTTATTTAAGTGATTATGTAAAATCTCATTAGCCTGGAGTTGCTTATGGTAGGAGGTATTGAAACGCATCTTATACATGCCATTGTGTCATATTGGTTGGCAGTGCCTTTGGCATCTATTTTGGTTCATTTTGATCCTTGATTGGAACAGCTAACCATTTATATCTTTTGATTTCTCGGTTAAAATAATTATTTCCTTCAGGTTTATATTATTTGTATTGTGAAGAGGAAAATTATATGTTGGTCCTTGACAAATAGTCAGTTTTCAATTAAATATTTCACAGATCTTTTTTTTTTTCAATTTAATTTCTTCACTTGTTAAAATGCTTACAATGATGTTAATTTAATATTTTTTATCCAAAATTGAAAGTCACATTTAACACAGTTTATTTGTAAACTTCAACATTATATCTCTATCAAACATTGTTAACTCACCCTAGGTTTGCTCTCTAGATTAACATACTGTTAAATTTAGTGTAAAATTTTGGATGGAAAAAAGAAGGGAGGACAACATGCATTTGAATAATTGAGATTGAAATGAAAGAAACAATCTGTGGACCATTACGCCTATCCTCTATTTCGAATGGAAGGAGTCCATCTAATTAAGAATTTCTTTAAGAGATATTTTCCTCCCACAAAATTGTTTTTGGGGTTTTTTTGTTTTGGGGGGGGGGGGGGTGTATGATGGAACAAAGATTTATGACTTCTGACCTGACCATATGCGGAAGGTCTGCCCAATTCAAAAAAAATAAATATGAACTCAAAAAGAAAAGTTAAAAAATGGATTCATTCAAAAATTTAAATATAAAACAAGTCAAGTCAAAGTTCTTTTAAAGTCTAATGCTGACTCATATTATAGTCATTAAAAAAGCTTGTCAAATAATGACTCTGTAGACAAATCAAATAACCCCACCACCCCCCCCCCCCCCCCACAAAAAAAAAAAAAAAAATCCATGTTTTATAGTTTCTATAATTTCGAGTCCTACTGGTGCGATGTCTTCCTAAAAGTGGCGGTGTTGCTCGCGCTAGTTGTTGAGCATTTCGTGATAAGTAGTAGCTGGAAAAGAGCATTCTATGCCTGATGATCGAATGGTACAAGAGCAGTTTGTTTCAACAATATTAGGCAGAAAAAGTAAAACCGAGAAAAACACTGAACTTCCAAAATCAGTAGTCAAGCCTTGGAGAAGTCTTACACCGCTAACCATAGAAGGTGATAAAAGTGTTAGTTGGTTCAACCATTATTCACAAAACCAAACAACAAATTATTTGATATATCTGCGTTTTAGACGCTGCGTACACAAACAGAACCCAGCCACAATATGGGTTTAGTTCTGAGTTGCCTAGTTGGACTCCTTTCTCTACTCCTACTTTGTCTCTTTGTTATAAGGAGATAATAAGGAGATCCAAAGCTGATAAGAGGAGAGAGGCACCTTCAAGGGGTGGGTGGCCATAATTCTGTTTATATAGGCAAAAAGAAAAGCATAAAAAAAAAACAAGGAGAATCAAGCTGAGCTGGGCCTGTTTGCGTTTTTGGGCCGATCTTGGGTTCGAAAATATTAAAAAAATAGGCTCAGCCCCAATTTTATTATTGTAATTTTTCTATGAGCTCAACTTTTTTAAAAAAAAAATCTGACCCGTGATTAACTCTGCAACTTTTATTACTGGAGAACACCAAATACCACGGTTAGCTACAGTTTTATAATCTTGGGCACACTGTGGTAAGTAGTAAATGGAATTGATAGAAGAGAAGAATTTTATTTCTCATTATACAATTCACACTGATTACACTAAAAAAAAAGAGATTTGTGTTTCATTTTATTTCTCATTAATGGTGTAATTATCTATCAATAAAAAAAATGAGATTAGTATTTCATTTTCTTCTCATCGAATCATCAGATAATAATGCTTATAATGTGATAGCGTTAGTGGAAAAGGAGATTTTGGCATGTAAATGTGGTAATGAGGGCAATTTTCATGCCTTTTGTATTATCAGATCTTTGAGTTTTAGTTTTCGTACTCTTTAAAACCTTTTGATAAGAAAAGTTTTGAGCTCTTATATCTTTCGTTTTTGTTTTGTTTGGTTTTCTCTTAATTTTAATTTTATACAGAATTTAGGAGTTGAGAATGAGAAAAATGGAATGATAGAGATTTACTCACATTCAAATTTAAGGAAGGTGTCATTTGAACGCCTTTCATGGCTGTCTTTAACATGGGTGTTGTATAATTTATTTTGTTCAGCTTTGAAAGTTGATTAAAATTTTTTAAAATTCTCAGTTTTCTACAACATAAATTTTTCATTAATTTTTTTTATTCAAAACATTTACATCATTTATTCAAAGTAGGCTAAATCTACAAAAAAAAAATCTAATTTGTCATCTCAAATAGTGAAATAAAAGGTCTTTTGCCAAGTTCATTTAGAGAAAAATGTGGAATGAAATGATAAAAAAGTCTTTACGTTGTCACTTGAAATTACAGGTTAAATGTACTTTTTTTGTTAAATAGGGCTACATGAATAAGAGATATTAAGATTTTGGACAAAAAAACTGTTGACAAAAGGATAATGTTGCATAAAACTATAAGTCTAGGTTTCTTTTGATTAACTTTTAAGGTTCAGAGAATTAAATTACATGATCATCCAAGTTGAGGGAGTTCCCTGTAAGCTTAGTTATTGACTGAATTATCCAGAGTTTCTAAGATTTATTAAAAAGTGAGAAATTTCTAATTAAATAGATTTAGTTTTTTTTAATTATTAAATTTATTACAATTAAATATATGTGTATATTATTACTTCATTTAAAAAATCTACCTCTTTTGGCATTTTTTATTATTTTTTTAATAAAAAAGATTTATTCCTTGACTATTGAAAGTGGCAGAGTAATCAATGAGTTCTAACCTTTAGAGTCATTTTCACTTAAAAATTTTCATTAGTATTTTTATCATAGAAAGAGTTATTTATTGACTAATAAAAGTAAAGCTCCGTTTGGTTCAATGGAGGGAAGGGGAGGAGAGGGGTTTTAATGAGTTTTGTTTGGTTGAAATGGAGGGAAGGGGAGGGAAGGAGAGATTATTATTTGGTTCAGAAGAGGAGGGGAGGGGAGAGGAGGTAATTATATTTGGATAAATTTATCCTTTATATTATTTTAATTTTTTTTATAAAAAATTATTTATATCAATAATTTTTAAAAAAATTATAAATTTTAATTTTTTTTATTTTTAATTTCTGATAAAAAATTATCTTAATTTTTATTAAATATTAATATATTAAAAATTAAAAAAAGTAAAAAAATAAATTAAACTTTTAAAAATATTCCACCCCACCCCTCCCTCCCCTCCAAAACCCCCCAATTTGGAGGGGAGGCAAATTTAGCTAATTTAATTCAACTAAACACCTTACCCCTCTCCCTTCCCCTCCAAAAACCCTCAACCAAACATTCCCTAAAAGAATTATCTATGAATTTTGATTTAGTAATTAGCCAGCAACCTATGATAATATAATAACTTTTATATTAACAGCAAATAAGATATGATATAATTTTCAATAGCAAAATTTTATGTATAAACAACATTTTAAAAAATAACATATGTTTTGATGCCAAAGACAACATGAAATTTTCATCTATGAGTGTTCATGAGTTAGGTTGGGTTGGATTGGGCAAGGCTTTTGCTTAATCCAATGTCTGGCCTAATCCAACGCCCAGTCCAATTTTAAATAAGTTTTAAAATTTTAATCTATTGTTTGGGTCCCACTTAACCTAGCTCAACCTAATTTAATACTAGATAAGGCCAAGCTAAATTGAGCAGCCCAATATTTTTAAAAAAAATTATTATAAAAATTATAAATAATTTCAAAAAAAAGAAGATTTTTATATAAATTTTCATAAAATTACATTTTATCTTTAAAAAAATTAAAATTTTGATAAAAACAATTTTTTTGAAAACTTGATCAGGCTAATATATTCCTTATAATTAGTTCAAATTTATTATTAAAATTATAAAATAACCTCTAAAAAAAATTTTATATAAGTTTTTATAAAGTTATATTTTATCATTAAAAAATTAAAATTTTGATATAATTTTTCATAAAAAATAAATTCATTTTTTTTGGCTTGGTTGGGTTAATATAGTTTTAAAGACTAGCTCGAGCCTAACCCAACTCTAAATTTTTTTAATATTTAGTCCAACCTGACCTAATTTGACCAAACAAAGCAAGGTTTACTGGGCCTTCAAGCCCGATAAATACCATAGATATAATATTATTATAAAAGAATTGTATGTAATATAATAATAAACTTATTTTAACATAATTGAAATAATAACACTGTTACACATAAGCTATATATTAAACTATTAATGAAACATTGTTTATTACATTAATGTTACAACATTATTTAAATAATAATAATAATAATAATAATAATAATAATAATAATAATAATACCAAAACATTCTACCTGAACAACAAAATAAATCTATATTTAATAGTTTATATTTACAAAGCTGTCTACAAATCCAAATATACTCTTATATTAGTAAAAAGCATGAGGACCATATTGATTGATAATCTTATAAACATGTGTATTGGTCATATATGAATTACTATTTCACCCAACAGAAAACTCACTTATCACATAAACTTGCCTTTATCCTCCAATTTTGTTTCAGTGAAGTTATTTCTTTTATTGAATAATACTTTGAAGCCATCGCACTGGAGACCACATGCATAAAAAATATCAAATAACATGAAACAATGTACAGTTCATATTAAAACAAAATATGAAAGACACACGATGCTCTTACAATAGAGAACCACTCGCAGGCTAACTGCGAAGCTGAACTAAACAATAAACATAAGAAAGCAAAGATATATGTCATTTGAAATAAAATGTTTCACATGTTCATCTTAAATAAGAAAGAATAGAAACAATTTATTACCACTCAAATTATTATTATTCCGAATTTTATTTTTCATAATTACTGTCTTAACATATTACATTTGAATAGTGTGATTTTAATGACTTATTTAACATTTTCTAAATTAATAGAGTAATATTATAAATAATAAATAAAAATAAAAATAACTAATAATTAATGCTTAATAGTAATTAATATACATAATATAAAATAGTAACAAGATTCTATTTATTTAAAAAATTAAAATAGTTCAAATTTATTTATTCAGTTGATATAAATGAGAATTAAAATTTTTAAAAACCAAAATAAAAAAATAATTAATTTGAACTGGTTATTAATATCGTTACATTTCTATTATATATATTTTTAAATAAATGTGTCTCCGACCTTATGTCGGTCGAAAACTTGTTGTTTTTAATTTGAATATATTATCGTATTATTATTACATTATTAATTGTTATATTAAAATAATTTAATATAAAGAATATAAAAGAGTAAACTAAATAATAATTTAATAATTAATATTAAATAAAATTATTTAAACTTTAAGATAAATATTTTATAATAGTTGATAATTTATTAATATAACCATTTTTCTATACATTAATGATAAATATATATTGTAATCAGATAATCATAATAATATTTATAATTTTTATATTCTGATTATTAAAATTTTAACATTCTTGTTATTACCATTGCAGATTTTTCGCAGTTTATTTTCCAGAATTATAGTTTTAACATATGTTTGAATACTCTATTTTAATGACTTACTCGTATATTATTAATAATGACATATAATTCCTTCTCAAATTTATCCCTTCTTGTTTTCCAGATGGGTGAGCATATTTTTCTAATCTATCATAAATACCAGTCATCTTCTCTCTTAATTGTTGAATTCTATCTTTATCTCTTTTTGAACCATCGAAAGTCTCAATTAAAAAAAAAAAATCAGATAAAGAGTAGTTTAATAATTAAAAGTAAAAGAAGACAAAAAAAAATTATAGGATAAACTATTAAAAAGAATTTAGATTTAAATGATTTATTTAAAAAAATAATTTATAATAAAATTTTATAATATTAATTAATTTATATAGTCAATCTTACTTAATGGAAAAAAGTAGTCGTTATTGTTGTTGTTATTAAAAAATCCACGGATAAAAACAGTTGCTTTGCAATTGAAATTAAAGAAAATATTTTAAATTTTTTTTTTCAATTTTATTTTTGGTCGATGAAGTTTGTTTTTATTTTAGTGGTACTTGCCATTGGCAATAGGTAAGAAGCATTTAATCAGCAAAAGCACTTAAGAAAACAAAGAGATTCAAGGGTGTTTTCCACTTTCCCTCTTCTGACCCATGCCCAAAATCCAACCAATCTCACAAACAAAACCATAGAAAGAGAGGGCAAAGAGAGGAGATCAGAATTCTAAGAAGAAATGAGAGGAACTTGCTTACCTTTCCTTTGCTCTTCCTCCTTCTCTTGATTTCTCTCACTCTCCACGCCTTTTTCTCTCCTTGGGTCGAAGTCTAGGGCAAATATGAGAGAAAGAATGAGTTGGGTCATGTAAAGTAATGAATTTCTCGCCTTTTACTCTCTTCCGGACTGACCCTCGCTATGGCGAAAATTAACCTTCGTTATAGCGAGCTCGTGTTAATTCCCTTCGCTATGGCGAGGTGTAACCTTCGCTACGGCGAGCACGTATAAATTCCCTTCACTATGGCGAGGTTTAACCCTCGCTACAGTGAGCTTGTGTCAGTTCCAGACCTCCACTCTTGTTATGGTGCACGCTACGGCGAGCAGCTCCTTGGTTTCTGTATGGACTACATTTGGGTTCTTTGACATATGCTAGATAGATACTTACGGTTTGAATTTAATCTCCAAACTAATAAATCCATCAACCGGTATCTCCTTGTAATTTTTTTCTTCTGAAATTTGAATTCTTGAAATGAATTTAGCATTCTAACTATGTCTTTTCAGCTTTTAAATATGAGAGGATCTAAGGTTTTGATTTTATACAAAATTTCAACTAACATATGTGAGTTTGTGGGTTAATGGTTTGAATTAACTTGTGTAAGATCTATAAGTCCTTTATCACCATTGTTAGGGTTTGGAAGTATCAAACATGGAGGAGATTTACAAAGTCTTTTCTATTGGATTTGTTGAGAAAGTACATAAATGAATTTGAAATAATTTTTTGACTCAAAAAACCTTAAGACATTAAATTTCTAAATCTTCTCCACTTATATGCTCTGTTTCTAATTCAGTTTTATCTAATGTAAGATTTTTTTCTACTCTTACTTACATTGACCTTAACACATATTCTACTGATTTTCTACCCATTTTCTCTTCATCTTCTTGCGATCATTTCCAAGGAGAGCCTATGGTGCATGTGATTTTTTAATCTTCCATTTCTGTCATCTCCTTTAATCAATCATTCATCAGTGGCTTTGAAGCTTTGTCGGCCATGTTGGGACTTGGGAGAAGGAGTGAGAGAGAAAGATGACAACCAAATGTTTTGTCCATAATGATGGGCTAATGCAAATCATTAGTCACGCGAATGATTGAAATTGGCTAAAACTAACATTATCTATTTACTTGCTACTTTGTAGAGAATTTAAACATTTATGATTATTGTTAAAAAAATTAGACTATACTGACTAGTTCAATTAGGAGCTAATCTCTAATCCAATTTGGTTGATCCAAAAAATTAGTCAAATCAATTAAAAATCAACTGAATCAGTTAAAATTAGGCCAGTTAAAAATTGGTTTGAACTGGTCAATATATATATTTTTTAATTTCTTATATAATATGACAATTTATCTTAAATAAATTTGAAAAATTAAAATAAAAAATACTAGAAGAAATAGGGGGTTGAAATATAAAAAACAAAAAATAATAATATAAAATAATAAAAAACACATACTTAGTTATTTTGTGTGTTTCTTTTTATTATATCCTATCTCTTGATAGCATTTCTCTTAAATACAAAAATATTTGGCTGAAATTGCTATTGTTTTATTGATAAATGGAATTTTAATATAATTTAAGAACTCCAAAAATTCAATATTAAATACTTTTAACTTTTAATTATAAGTATTTTTTTCAATTAAAAATATTTTTTCAAACATTTTTAAGAAATATTGAGTTAATAATCAAATATTTAAAATTTACTAATATTTGTTATATTAAAAGTTTAATATATAAAATTTTAAAAAATATATTTAATTATTACCTGTTCGACTATAATTTTCCTACAATTCGATTAATGAATTGTGAACCAATACCTCTACTGATTCAATTTTAAAAGCATTGCTTATAATTAGTATTAAAAGATAAATGCTAGAAATGATCATATTTTAAATATAAACAGAACTTTAATGACCTTTATGACTAGAGCAATAAAAAATCTCCAATGTATCTTCCACCATTGTACAAGTGAATGCATGTTACCTTACTACTTTAATCATTTGTAAACATTTGTCATGTATTTTAAAATTTAGTTAATAAACTTACGTACATTAACATATATCTTTCTATTTGATAATCACAAAAAAAAGTAAATAATAAAATTATGACATATACAAAAGTGAAGGAAGTTAAAATGGAATGAGTTAATTAAAAGTTGAACGACATCTAAGAGACAAAGTAGAATTTCCTCTAAAAGATAAATAAAGTCACTTCAACAACAACAAAATATAAAATACATAAGCAATGGAGTTAGCTAATACAAATAAAGTGCAACCTCTAAATAAGAAAGTGGAGTAATCTTAAAAATAAATCAATAAAAGAGAAAGTTTAGAGAAGAGAGAAACACTACCAATTTTTTTTCTTTTTAATTCAACCTTTAACCTACATTGAGTCTCTTTAAATTTTAAAATATTTTTTTCAATCGATTTTCAGATTATGATTAGGATGAATTTACACATACTCACCACCAATAAAAAGTTTTCTAAATCAATTCAAATTAATACAACACTTGTATTTTATATAAGCTCACCAAAAACTCTTTTCTTCAAAATTTTTTGCTAAACTCACTTAAAACTTATTTTACAATATCATACGAGTATAAATTTGAAATTCTTATCAAGAAAGATATTACAATAAATTTACTTTTTTTTCTAGACTCTCTCAAGTTAAATAAAAAAAAAAACTGTGTTCAAATAATATGAAGGGAATAAATGAGAATTATAATATAATTTTAGCTTTTTTTCTACTTCAATTTATAATTTATTTTTATTCATATTCTTCCATTTATATAAAAAAGTTTCAAAATGTATTCATTAGAAAGCAGCTTAATTGAGGGAAAGAGAAATTTAACATTAGGAGGTGTGGTCAATTACAAAGGTTAGTTTGCACAACTTTATGACTTATAGACGGATTTGAATCACCTCATGTTGGTATCTTCATTTTCTTTCATGTCCTTCACAAGCTTTATTTCTTTTTTTTTTTTTGGAGAGAGAATAACTTCTCTTACGAGAAGAATATGAACAAACATGAACATTTATAGTATAAGCAAATCCATTTCCCCTATAGACCCACACGTTTTTCACTTTCTTGTTTCCTTACTTATTTTTCTCTTTTGCTTTTTGGTTTTTCCTTCAACATTCAAAATTTCTCAATTTCTCCTTCTTAGTTTTGAGTCTCTAACGCCAAGGACTGTGGAGTTTTTATTTCTGCATCTTGTGATAGAGATTTGCTCTTCACCATTTTTAATTTTAGATCTCTCTCCTATACATCTGCATTCTTTCCAAACAACTGTTTTTCTTGATTTGTGAGACTGTGGCATGATAGGACATGAGCTATTTATTTTTCTCTGCACGAAGCAATGCAGCCGCACTTGCTTGTGTAAAAAATATTAAAATAATAAAAAAAAAAAGGGTCAGAGTCATTTATGAGTAAAAAGATTTGAACATCCGTTAAATGTAGCATATTTGACTTGCGAAAGGAATATTAAAATAGAATATTATAAAAACACTTTGCTTTAAGGGATTGTGACACACTTTCTTAATATTCTAATAATTATTATAATATAATATTATATGAAAATCAGCATGTCAATTTTTTGAAAAAAATATTATATAAATTCTGCTTTCAAAACTCATTTAATGCAATTAATGAGAATACGATGAAAAGAAAAAAGCTATTTTTGCACATATTAGATTTTTGACTTTTGTAAAACATTAATAAATAGTATTAAAATGAGATATTATATTTTATAAATAATTTGTCACTTTTTGGTTTGACTCAAAATATCAGGTTTTTCAAAATATTTGATAATTTTTTTTATTTGTTGCAAGTGTGTAAATTAATAAAGTCTAATAAGATAAAGTAAAATAATTTAAAACTTAATCAATAAATTTAAATAAAATAACCCAATCAAAATATTATTAATATAATGTTTCATTTTAATTTATTTTATTCTTATTTCAATAATTATTATTATCTATTAAAAATAAATTAAATAATTTTTAATACAATAAGGCAATACATAATATATAATTATATTCAATTTATTACTTTTATAAACAAGAGTATGTATGTTAAAAAAATACAAAAGAAATTAACTTATTTCTTTTCCTCTTAAAATTCTTATTCTAAAACTTTAAATAGTGAGAAATTTTGGAAGTTATTGCTTGTAAATCTCAAATTGGGATAAATCTGATGAATGATTTGCCACATGCCCAATAACAAACATGATAAGGACAAATATGACCTTAAGAAAAATATAATTCACACGTTTTTAAACACAAATTTCATCTTCTACATATTTTCTTTTTTTAAGTAACACGTTCTGATACTTACCTGTAATTACTCAATTATCTTGAGCTTTTACCGACTTCATTTGCAAGTCCATTTCGCTATGCTCCGTTGTGCAACAAAGTAACTACTCATTATAAGGGAAGTCACGATATCAGAATTGAAGGTACCGGACACAGTGATGTTTAAGAATTTGATATTTAATATAACAATTAAAAATTATCGTAAAAATATACAATTAATATTTTACAAAAATTAACAAATTTTAAATTTTAAATATGTAAAATGATTCTTGAACGGTATAAAATCTATATATATATATATATATATATATATATATATATAAAAATTCGTGAAAGTCATACGACTCACAGGTTGTTTACTATATGGCTTTTGTTAGATTATGTATTGATGTACTGTTCATGTATTTTTTTTTTTCAAAATCTTTTTCTTATGAGACTCACCGTATATTTTTTGAATTTTCTACAAAATGCGAAGGTATGTTCTAGTTTTATTTTTTTGGGTAAAGGTATGTTCTAGTTTTATTTAAAATAACAACATCTTATGTCTTTTGATCTTTTAAATAACACTTTAAATATCAAAATATATACCAAATATAAGCATCTCAAACGCTTTTTAGTATTAAAATACCAAAACAAAAAATATTGGTGTATCAAATGATTTGCATAATATTCTAAACAGTAAAAGCCTATTTATGTTTATGATTTACAGTTAACGATTTGGCAAAGTAATACAGCAAGGTTAGAAAGAAAGAATTTCATCTCTTAAAAGCTTTAATCATAAAGAGATGCTACGGAGACAAGCAATATATTTCAGCAATTTTCACTTGCGTAAGTGATAACAAGCTTATGACACCAATGCCTTTTTTAAAGGTTACGAGGATTGCAGAGTTGTTCAATTTGACTTTAATGACAGGTTTAAATGCAATTATAGGAAGCAATTTTATTATTATTATTATTTCAAATGATTAATATCATTAAACAGGTTCCAAGTTACAGGAAATATAAAAATAATAATAGTAATTGAGCAACTTGGTCCCTGTGACGAGACTTCTTGCAACCGCGATGAGATTTCTTGTGTCGTGATGAGGTTACGTTCTGTCACCTCCTGGGCGATTATTTTCACTCCGCGCCGCGGCGATATTTCTCAAGCCGCGGCGTCCCTCGCTACTGTCACTCTCTAGGCCACGGCGAAGCCTTCTTGGCCGCGGCGTGACTCCCTTCTGTAGCTATTTTTTCTATATTTCGTCCCCTACACTCCATTTCTCTTCTTAGGGACACCCTAAGGTCACTTCCCCTCATTTTATATGGCTCTAATGGCACTTATCTACCTTATTTACTTAGCTATGCTTCCATTACCAACTCAAATCTTATATGCCCATTTCTTTCCTCCAATTTCCTTCTATCAGCAAGTTTATAAAGTAACAACAATAGATTATACATGAACTACCATCAGCCATCCATAAATACTCAATCAATGGAGGTTCCATACATTAGGGGTTCATATCAATATCTCAAGAGTCACATTTCCATTAATAAGCAATATTATAGGTCAGCTTCAATTACAGCAGAAACTATGAGTCCATACAACTATTACTAAATTAGGATGAGGTATAACCCCTCATTACATACATCCTCAATAAATCAAATGTGCAAGCCTACACTTGGCAATATAGATACATGATGATGCTATATGAAACTAAACAAAATTCAGCATCTACCCTATTACACTCAGACCAAGTGTAGCCTCCCCACACTAGGCCTCAGCTCATGGATGTTCATCCACTTGCTTGCCCTTATTCTTACCCCAGGAACCTTCACCTGAAATATTAATCTCATAAAACGGGGTGAGATATAAATCTCAGTAACCAAGGCAATTCTATCATATAATTCAGTTTAATCAACATATATGCATGAATCAAAATCCATATCAGAATCATATCAGTCATTTCAGCAAATGAAACAATTAGGCTATCATGATTACTATCCCATACTAACAATCATATATGTAACATGTTAAAGGCCATTAACACCGGGAGAGGCCCGTCCACGGCACCTACTCCCCATTGAGCACAACCAGGGCTCAGTGCATCTGGGGTTGATCATACATACCCGGTGCTCGATCGTAGCACATGCACGGGTGGCAGCCGCACCACAGCTTCACCATGGACTCACAAGGTCCAATCATCATACAATAGATAGCCAACCAATTCATTCAGCATTTCAAATCATTCATATACAGCAAATATAAAATTAAAACTGATACATGCATGGAATTAATGTAAACCCCGGTTACCTCACTTGCAGACAATTGCAAAAGTCACCAAAAATCTCAAATTCGGATTCAAGTATCTCCCACCAGAATTCTCAATGTTTCACCCAAAATCCTAAGCAATTTCGTACCAAATTAATACCCATAATATAAATAAGCTATGGGGGTCTCAAACCATCAAAGAAAGCATCAAAATGAGGGTTTAAACTCACCTAATGTCAACCCTAGCTTCAACCTACGAATTTCATCAAGAAAACCCTAAATAATCACATTTCAAAATTTTGGGTAAGGTGAAAATCCTCCAAATGAAAAACTAATCGGACCAAATTAAAGAGAAGGATGAGGGGATTAAGTTGTATAACTATTACCTTGGCCAAATCTTGCTTTAAGTGTGTGAAAATGCAAAATTTTTGCCCCAAACCCTAGCCTCCTTCTCCACCTCCGAATTTCACTTTTGAGTTTCAGCAAATGGAATAAGTGGCTGAAGTATTAGGGTTTTAGATGGGTTTAAGTTGGGTCAAAAATGGGTTATGGGTTGCTCCAAAGTCCAAGTTCAAATAGGCTTCAGACTTTAGCTTATTGGGCCAGTTTTCACTTGTTGGGCTGCAGAATTATTTTGGGCCAGTTTAATATATTAGGTTGCTGAAGTTTTATGGGTTTTGGGCCAAACTTGAAGGGCTCAAGGGCTTGGGTCTGCACAAGGGTAATTGGGCCACTTAATTGAGCCTATACAAGATAAATCTTGGGCCTCTATCTCATTAAATTAGTTTGGGTTTGCCTCTAATTCATTGGGCCTCCATTAGCCTCTTATCATGGTTCATTAATTTGGGCCTAGGTGAAGTTTCTATCCCAAATAAATTCTTAACCCAGATTAACAATTTATCTCTCTAGAATATTCATTCACTAACTTGTCCAATTATCCTCTATTAATTATCTTTAATTAACCTTAATCTATGATTAACACCTTAATTAATTTCGGGGTGTTACAGTCCCTCAAACTGAACTGTTAATATATGAGTTATAGTTTTCATTTCAAAAATAATAAATTCCACCGCACATTATATATTATTGTAATATTCATAAATCACTTGATAAAACTGTATAATAAGCTTGTCATTTTTAAAATTTTATTTTTATATTTATTACTTTTTTAGGTTAAAGATAAACAAACTTAACAATTCAAAAATTAAAAGTTCAATTTAGTAAAAAAAAATATATAACAAGAGATACATAATGATAAACAAAATTATTAGACCTATATTTTTGAGAAAACAGAACATTATTTAAAAAGAAAAAAAAAAAAGGTAAAGGTATGGGTTTTGGCTAAGGCCCTTTATGCATATGGTTAGGGGCACTTGGGCCTCAAAGCTCCGTCACTATCTCATCTTCCACAGTATAAGCTTTGTGTGGGACTAGAAAACTTGGAAAATCTATGGCAGGCAGGACCACCTTTGAGCAAATGGGGACCATAACTTTGGACTTGTGGCTAAGGCCAATTTTTCTATAAAGTGCCACAGCCAGTGGACATTGATGTTGGTCTCAATCACTAACGACTGTTTTGCAAAGACAATGTGCCCTTGTTCAGGGCATCATGGACAAGCTTGTGAACCCTAATCATAATAAAAATTTTATTTAGAAGATAAATAAATTAAATTAATAATACATAAATGTGCAAATATATCGATATTGTTAAATAGATATAGTTTACAAAATTTTGTACATTAAGGTAATCATAGAGATACATATAAGTGGAGATATTTTTGAGTGAGCAATGTTTACCGTGTTAACTATGGATCACGTTTACAAATGAGTCTACTGGGTATAGAATCCAAAAAAATAGCAAGAGGAAGATCATAGCATGTGTCGGACACTTCCAAAAATCAAAAGGGGCAACTTACAAATTTCAAGATAATAATAATAATAATAATAATAATAATAATAATAATAATAATATTATTATTATTATTATTATTATTATTATTATTATTATTATTAAAAAAATTCATATACCCCACTTACATTGAAATGGAGGGACCCGCCCCCACCCCCCCTAAAAAAATAAAAAGTATAGGTTTGATCCAATCAGTACTAATAAAAATACTAGAAAGTTAAAATTTTATTCACGTTGTATTACATTTCGCCCCCCATGATATTTTCTCTGGTTTCATCTCTATGTTATGAACGCTCATATGTGGGGTGGCCTATTAGTGATTAAAATAGATGTCCAATTTGGATAAGGAATGACGATCCCTATTTCATTATAAGTGGGTCGAATTTGGATCCTTTTTCATGCGCTCTCTTTCTTGCTTTCTCCAGTATCAAATTTAAATTTTTCAAATTAATTTAGATGAAATTTGGACGGTTTAGATTTAATTATTATTTTTTTATTTTTTAAAAAATAATTCTTTAAAAGAGAGTAAAATATAAAATAAAATTATTTTTTTAATTGTAAAATTTTAAAAATATATTGTTTAAGCCTAAAGAATTTTAAAAAAATTTTGAACTGTTCAAATTAAAATCTAAATAGTTCAAATCTTATGAGAGAGATAAGGGAGAACGAGGTATAAAAGAAGATCTTTTTTTTAAGTGGGTCCGTATATATATGTGTATATGTATTACAATTGACTCTCACTTATGTGATTCATAAATGAAGTCATCTCTTCATAATTGACTTGATTTAAGTATATAATAAATGCATTTAAAAATATTGGTCCATGAGTATGACAAATATTTTAATATTTATCTATATTTATATACTTTTATAATTTATTTAATTCGACTATTTTTTTGTAAATAAAAAATATATATTTTTTAAAATGTCTCCTCCACATAAGAGACTGCACATGGAAATTTTGAGCGGATGGAATCACACAAGTAATAGCATGTTCAAGCATGTAGTGGCATGGCCAAATCTTTCAATTCAACTTCACTTTATTTATGTCATGAAGTTTTCTAAAGTCATACTTGACAGCTGTTTGATCCCTCACACATCAACCTCATGAAATACGGATGAAAGCAGCCCTTGTCACTTATTGCTTCGTTAAGATAAGAACCCACTGGCATCCCAATTTCCCTCTGCTCCGGGCCTTTTGAAAAATAAATAAATTACATAATTTTTCTTTAGTTTCATTAAAATTACATAGATATTTTTTATTTTTAAAGAATATATAAATATTTTTAAAATAAAAAATTATCATATATTTTAATCTAATTTTATTTTATTTACTAAAATACTCTACATTAGTCTAAATATATATTTTTTGTGACTAAAAAAATAAATGAAAGATGTTTTTGTCAAAAAAAAAAAAAAAATACAAATCAGATTAAAGTATAAGATAACTTTTAAACTTAAATATGTTTGTATAATTTATTCTTTTTTTTCATAAATAAAATTTTATTTTTTACAGTACAATGCTTTATTATGATAAAAAGAGTTTTATACACTTATTATATGGAAAACACACACATGCAAATTTTTATTTTTTTAAATTATTTAATTAATATTTAATAAGTGTAACATTTTTTAATAATAACATGATAATTATATAATTTTTGTAAATAAATATATATTTTTTCAATTAAATTATATATTTGTCATATTTTAATTAAAAATTATATATTTATTATATTTTAATTGATAAATATAATAATAAAGATATAAAAAATTATGTTTAAGGTTAATTCTTATTATTTTAGAATAAATTTTTTTTTTGGAAGAAAGATAGCGAATTCGACATTTTCATGTGCCACAATATCTTCAAAATGAATATTGCAGATGGTCGTGTAGGCAATTTTTTGCCTTTTTAATTTTTTTTTGTACTTCTTAAATTTAGGAATAAAAGTAAAAAGTAAAAAGTAAAAATTACATCTGTATGGATAAAAATTTTAACTATGAAAAAAATTAATTTTTTTTATAGTTAAAATTTTTATCCGCACAAATGTAATTTTTACCGTTTATTTTTATTTCTAAACTTAAAAAAAAAACTGGGCTATTTAATTTTTTTCATAGTTAAAATTTTTATCCGCACAAATGTAATTTTTACCGTTTATTTTTATTTCTAAACTTAAAAAAAAAAAAACTGGGCTATTGCATGCTACTGTAGCGAACTGCAGGGGACCCGCGTCCTCTTCAAAACTAGAAAGAGAGCTTCAGAATTGTTATTATTATTATTTTTATTTTTATCTTATATTATCTTTTATTTTGTGCTTAGGAAATACTGGTATATTTAATAATAAAAAATAATTTATAAATATCTTAAAAAGTATTTAAAAAAATATAAGCTTCAAAATTAGTATTAAAAATTATATTTAACCTAACATGTTAAATTTGTCAATTCATATGTTAACTCGTGAATATTGTACAAATTGCTACGCTTTGTTTAATCTTTTAAAGATCTTATAAAACTATCTAAAGATATGGTTATCAAGATATGTTAGAAGTAAACTAATTTTTTTCTTAAAAAAAATTGTATATGTTGTAATAATAAAATGTGTAGCATTGACTCTTCAAGTGAGGAAAGCCAAATCTGTTTTACTTTTGGAAAATTGCGTTATCAGTCAATATTGGTCTTTTCCCCTTTACAATTCTCTATTTTCTCATCCCCCAAACGGAAATGTTTCAGTTGACAAGTGTCAAACTCGAAAATTCGTCCAACATTTTGGACAATCTTCCCCAGCCCTTCACCTTTTTTTCTTAATAAAAAATTTTATATACAACTAATTATAATTTTTTTAAATTAAATTACACATATCTTTATTAAATTTTAAGTTATGTAAAAATAATCCTTTTAATTTTTAAAATTTAACAATGAATTTTTAAAATTTTTTAAATTTATACAAATAATTTATTTATTATTAGTTAATTCGTTATTTCACTAACGAAATATAACATGTTAATAAAATTATTTATATATGATTCAAAGTTTAAAATATTATTTGAATAAATAATAAAATTTAAAAGAGTTTATTATTATGGATGTATCACACTTTATTAATAAAATAATATGATAAGTAATAATAAGAGGATTATTTACATAAATTTAAATGTTTAAAAAGATTTATTCTCAAATTTAAAAATTAAAGGAGTTGTTGTACATGACTCAAAATCTAAAAAAATTTATACAATTTAATCTTTTTTTATATAAAAATTTATATGAGATTATTATATCTTTATTATCATATCCTTTAATTAAAATATGATAAGTATATAATTTTTTAATAAAAAATAATAAGTTTATGATTTTTACTATATACTTGTAATAATATTATAAAAATTATATATTTATCATATTTTAATTAAAAAATTTTGATTATAAATATACAAAGAATTACACATATGTTTAGTCCATATTTTTATTATCAAACTTTTTAATTAAAATATTATAAATATATAATATTTTTTAACAATAATATAATATATATTACTTTTATAATGATATCAATCTTTTACATATATTATAATTTTAATAAAAAATCTATAACACCCTATTTAATAGCATAAGGTGAAAAGAGATAGAGAAGAAATTTTTTCTACACTTTGATTAATTGTTAGATTTTGTCTAAATATTAAAAAATTATTTCTTTTAGATAAATATATAAATAAAAAATAATTATTAAAAATAATTTATATAAAATTTATTATTCTTTTACTATTATTAAGATTTTATTATATTTTTAAAATATAAATATAAGAATCATTTACATTTTATTTTATTCAACCATTTTTTATTTAAGTAAATATATAAAATTTATTTTTTAAATTCAAATATTTTTTTTCATTTTCATAAGATATTATCGACGTGCAGGAAAATATAATAATTCTCCACTTATTTCCGTTTTTATTTCTCGCTCCCCGCATTCTGATCTAGGGAACTATAAGCGAAGGTATTTTTTATACTTTTGTAATTCTCTAATTCTCTTTCTTCTTCGTCTTCTTCATCCCGTCTTCTCTCTCTACCTCGCTTTCTCTCTCTTCTGCAACTGATAATCAGATCACGGTTTCCTAGATTTTCTCATTATTTTCTCGCACTTTCTCGCTGCGATTTTCTTCTCCGCCACACTGACCTCAGCTTGTGACCCCTCAATCACTGGAATCTATGAAATTTTCTCCTCATTTCTCGATCGGCTTTCCTTCATCATCTGGAAAGTTTTGTTGGTGCTAATCAGTGTCGAGGTTCACTTTGGACCACACTTGGGCTACTACTGTGCTTGGCAGCATGAAGTTTTTAAGCATTGTTTTGGTGCGATGAGTGCATAATGGAACTGTAATCGAGCAAATTAGAGTCCAGCGGGGGTGATTATCAAGGTGGATTTGAGAGCTAGTGATATTTTGAGCTGTTGGAATGTGGTAATTCGGGGTGTAGTAGGGGTTGGAAGCAATTCTTGGGTCAATTGATGAATGGAAGGTTTCGGTTATGAAAATGGGTGAGTGCAAGATTAGTGTTTAGATTTGGGAATTATTTCTCAGAAGTGCTTTTTCGTTTGTGATGATGTCACGGACTGATAGAATGGCTTCGGATCTCAATAGAGCTGGTCCCGTGGAAAGAGACATTGAGCAGGTATCTTCATATATTCACTTCTTTGGAAACTTACTCGAATTCTATCTAGCATAGCGATTTAATCATTTTTGTGTACATAGGTCAGGATATTTTATTTTTTATTTTTTTGCTTTTGGACTAGAATTTATTATATAATGTAGAGACTGAGTGACGTAGGACAGAAACAAGAGAAACAGAAAAATAACGGAAAACCTTTTGTACTGTAGTACTGTGTAGTCAATGCTCTTTCTCTCTTTGCTGCGGACAAATGGACAAGGATGATTTAGATATAGTAATTTGCTTTCTGAAAACCTTTCTTTTTTAAATTTTTTGAAATGCCCTTATTTATTATTAGTACTTCGAAACTTTGTTAAGCATGGACTTGCTGTCCTTGTGACCCTGGACATTATTTGCGACTCTGGTTATTGTAATCTATGAAGCAACTTGGGCAAAAATTTGTAGACATGTGACTCACAGTCTAGTTACAATAACTTTTCAGTGTTATTCATTAATATCTTAAACTGCCAGCTAGAAGTGTATCAGCTAAAGTCAGTTTTGTATGTCATCTTTTCTAGTACTGGTGTTGATATGCACTTGATCTTTCAAATACAGGCATTTTGTAGGATTTATTGCTCCTAGGTTATGAAATTGATATTTAAGCTTTATCAAGGCTGGTTACAGTTGCATTTTCTCGAATTTTCCTGTCACCCTGTTTTAAGAGAAGCTGCATACTAGCTAATCAGGATCAGAGGTCACTCTTTCCACAAAATTAATGAGTCTATGATTGAACCCTGTGTCTTGTGAGCTAGACTTTGCTTCTAATTCAAACTGTAAATTATGAGTAATTTGTGTTATAGATAAAAGAAAAAATTTGTCAGAGAAGAGAAAGAGAGAAGTACAAGAGCAGAGTATAACATATCCTCCTACCAGGAGCACACTAGCCAGAGAAAACGAGAAAAACACATCAAGTAAGCTAAGCTCATCAATCTCTCTGTATATAAAAGGAAAAAATGCCACTAAAATAACCATTAGCCTAGCACCACAAATAAGCTAATAAGATCACACTTTATCCCATCAAAGAGGTAACATAAAAAAATTATCCTTTAAATTTCCTGTATCCTTCTCCAGCTAAAGGCATGATATGACAGCATACATTGCTCACTTCCAAAGAACCGTGCCATCTATACTTCTCCCAAAACCTCTAAATTGGGATTTAGAGTTTGCACCAAACTTCCCAAACAAGTCCAGTATTGACCCAAAATACCAAAAGTCTGCACCACAAATATCTAGCACCAAGAAGAGGATATAAATAAGCATTGAGATTCACTTAGATGTGTATCGTAACTTCAAAATGTTGTTTAAAGGATTAGGCACCTTTTTTAGCAGACTAAATCTTTCAGCAACTTGACATTCATGGATCAATATATTTGATTATAATTCTCTTTTGTGGGTCATTTAAACTTTTGATACTTTGTTTGGTTGTGGAGATACAAGGTGAATATAGTGTACTGTTTCTACCATATTGGCCAATAGCCAAGAAAGCTGACATGCTTTCTTTGTAGTCTGATTGTGGTAGATTATATGATAAATTTTTTTTTCCTAGGTAAGTTGATGTGCATTCAGTTATTGTTGTAGACTTGTAGTGTAATGTGGAAAATTGGACTTTGGGCTGGATGTCCTTGTACTTCTACAGTTCTACCCCAGCCAGTTGTTGGCTATGAACACATTTTCTTTTCCTTAACTTATCATAATTATATTTTGTTGTTACTTAATGTTATGCTGTTTTGTCTATGCTGTAAAGTGTAATTGTTCTTCCATCTTTAAATGTGCTGACTTTGCTGACTTAGGTCCTTTATTTATCTTAACCACAGGCCATTACTGCTTTGAAAAAAGGGGCTTGCTTGCTCAAGTACGGAAGAAGGGGGAAGCCCAAAATTTGCCAGATTTGGCTTTCCAATGTGAGTTTGGTACTCCTTTTCTGTAGATATAAATTAATTCTTGTAGAAGTGCATCACCATTTGTTACTTATAAGAATGAAGAAAACTTTGATGGCTGTGCTTAGCTGCTTGAAAATTTTTAACTAAAAAATTGAAAATGTGAAAACTTGATAAGTTGTTACTGCTTGATACACTGTTCCAAAATTTACGTAATAAATAAAAATAATAATTTAAGAAATAAATTGTAGCCTTGTTGACCATATCAAGTTCTACTTTTATATAGGGGATTATACATGCTATATATAGAATCAACTTGCTGTTATTTCATTAATAATTACTTTTAAGCTCTTGATTGCCCTTGCTATTGCCATGATCTTGCCTGTGGTTTGTCTTGCATTACCTGCAATACATTATTTGATCACATTACAATGAGGTTATTTGTAAGGTATTGTCCTGCTGCCCAAAAATTGAAAGTAATTGATTTAGCTGTTGCTTTCAGGATGAATCTGTTTTGATATGGTCGTCAGGGAAAGAAGAGAAACATCTTAAACTAAGCCATATTTCTAGAATTAGATCAGGACAACGTACGGTAAGTGTTCTGGAGTGAATGATGGTGTAATCATTCTTAGTTTTGCTGCTTCTGATTTAGCTAAAGTTAGTTATGCTTCAATTAAGATAATTAGTTATTTTATTACAAGATTATTTTGTCTATTTGATGTTTGTGTGATTAATACGATTGGCATTATCTACATGAACTCTTGTAAATTCACATTCGCTCAAAGGATGTAAGAATATGTTTTCTTACTAATTTTCCACCTTCTTGTGAGAGGCTTCTTTTCTGAGTTTAATCTTCAATGTTTTCCAATATGTCTGTATATGGAAACTATTGGGTCTTGTTTCCCTTTAGGATATACTTCAGATTTATTATAATTATCCGCCTATAAAGAACAGATGTGTCGGATGATGATGCTGCCACAACACATGTCTGACATGAGTGTCGACATGTTAATTGGAAAAAAAAAAAAATCTTCTGGCTCAGATGTGTTCCAAACAAGCCTATAACATGGCATGGACACAGCTGGCCCACAAAATGGGGAAAACGGCAGGAAAAATAGTAGAATGAAGGGCTAGAAACTCCTTTTTGATGGGATAATAAAAGTTCTTTACCAAGGTTTTTTGTTGTACATGATTAACATCTTTTTATTTACTAGATTTATTTGAAAAATGTTAATTTGATGTACTTAAGATATAGGATAATGCTGGTCATGTATTTCTTTTAAAGTAGATCACTAATGGCAATGATTATTCTATATCTTTCCCGGAGATTAGTTAATGCTGATGTTATGTGCTCTCTTGGTTTTCCATTTCTAATAATATGTCATTTATGTGAAAAGACATTAAACTCGCATGATTTTCTGGTGAGCCTGTATGTGGGTGTGTATTATAAATAATATTCATAGTTCCTTCTTGGTTCTGAGCATCTGCAGTAAATTCATTTAAAGTGATATTGATTTCTACTATGACTAATACCTTTTTCAGCCAATCTTTCAAAGATATCCACGGCCTGAGAAAGAATACCAGTCATTTTCTCTTATCTACAATGATAATAGGTCACTGGACTTGGTATGAATTTTTACATTGCTCCTCTTTTGTCCTTTTGGTAGCACTTGGCCTTTGGCTTTCATTGTACAGATATCATTGATATGATGAACAGTATCAAGGTATTCTACCTGTAGAAGCTTAATATGATCTGGTGCTCTGATTCTTTTCTACTAGATTTGCAAAGATAAAGATGAAGCTGGGGTTTGGTTCAGTGGTTTGAAAGCATTAATATCACGTAGCGATCACCGAAAGTGGAGAACAGAGTCAAGAAGTGATGGTTTTCCATCTGAGGCTAGTAGTCCCAGAACACACACTAGAAGAAGTTCCCCATTAAATTCTCCATTTGGCAGTAGTGAAAGCTTGCAAAAGGTATCACTACATAATTTGTGCTTCATTTTCTCCTTGTTTCACTCCATTTTAATTGAAAATGTATATTTAGAGGATTTTCAATTGCCCTATTCAGGACAGTGGGGATCACCTTCGCCTTCATAGTCCCTATGAGAGCCCCCCTAAGAATGGATTGGACAAGGCATTGTCTGATGTGATTTTGTATGCTGTTCCACCAAAGAGTTTCTTCCCTCCAGATTCTGCTAGTGGTTCAGTCCACTCAGTATCATCAGGAGGATCAGATAGTGTACATGGTCACATGAAGGCAATGGGCTTGGATACTTCTAGAGTAAGTCTATCAAGTGCTGTCAGCTCATCCAGCCAGGGTTCTGGTCATGATGATGGTGATGCCTTAGGGGATGTTTTCATTTGGGGGGAAGGCACTGGTGATGGTGTTCTGGGTGGTGGGACTCAACATCTTGGTGGAAAAATGGATTCTTTATTTCCCAAGGCCTTGGAATCTGCAGTAGTACTTGATGTACAGAACATCGCTTGTGGTGGACGACATGCCGCCTTGGTGACCAAGCAAGGAGAAATTTTCTCCTGGGGGGAGGAATCAGGAGGCAGGCTTGGCCATGGCTTTGACTCTGATGTTCTCCATCCAAAGCTTATAGAAGCTCTAAGTAATAGCTGTATTGAACTTGTATCTTGTGGGGAG
This sequence comes from Erythrophleum fordii, assembly GCA_032878935.1. Classification (NCBI taxonomy): domain Eukaryota; kingdom Viridiplantae; phylum Streptophyta; class Magnoliopsida; order Fabales; family Fabaceae; genus Erythrophleum; species Erythrophleum fordii. The sequence continues at coordinate 27,447,555 of JAVQMF010000058.1, read as the reverse complement.
TACCATACATGTGCTGTGACGCTTTCTGGTGATCTTTATACATGGGGTGATGGCACTTACAATTATGGTCTTCTGGGGCATGGAAATCAAGTGAGCCACTGGGTCCCAAAAAGAGTAAATGGGCCTTTGGAGGGCATACATGTTTCATCTATCTCTTGTGGTCCATGGCACACTGCTGTTGTTACCTCTGCTGGGCAATTATTTACTTTTGGCGATGGTACATTTGGTGTTCTGGGTCATGGGGACAGAAAAAATGCTTCAATACCAAGGGAAGTAGAGTCTCTTAAGGGCCTTCGTACTATGCGAGCTGCTTGTGGTGTTTGGCATTCTGCTGCAGTTGTGGAAGTCATGGTTGGAAATTCAAGTTCCAGCAACTGCTCTTCGGGGAAACTCTTTACTTGGGGTGATGGAGACAAAGGCCAACTTGGGCATGGTGACAAGGAAGCAAAACTTGTTCCTACCTGTGTTGCAGCTCTTGTTGAACCTAACTTTTGTCAAGTTGCATGTGGACACAGTCTGACTGTTGCACTTACTAACTTAGGCCATGTCTACACCATGGGCAGTCCTGTCTATGGTCAACTAGGAAATCTTCAAGCTGATGGGAAGTTACCAACACGTGTTGAAGGAAAGCTCTCAAAGAGTTTTGTAGAAGAGATAGCTTGTGGTGCATATCATGTTGTGGTGTTAACTTCAAGGACTGAAGTTTATACATGGGGCAAGGGTGCAAATGGTCGTTTAGGCCATGGGGATATAGAGGATAAAAATACTCCAACATTAGTGGAAGCTCTGAAAGACAAACAAGTCAAAAGTATTGCTTGTGGTACTAATTTCACTGCTGCTATCTGTCTTCATAAGTGGGTCTCTGGTGTTGACCAGTCCATGTGTTCTGGCTGCCGTCTTCCTTTTAATTTCAAAAGAAAACGTCACAATTGTTATAATTGTGGACTTGTTTTTTGTCATTCTTGTAGCAGTAAGAAGTCTCTTAAGGCTTCAATGGCTCCAAATCCCAACAAACCTTATCGTGTCTGTGATAATTGTTATAACAAACTAAGAAAAACTATTGAAATTGATTCGTCATCCCATTCTTCTGTGAGCAGAAGAGGAAGTATCAATCAGGGGCCACTTGAGTTTAATGAGAAGGATGATAAATTTGATTCCAAATCTCGTAATCAGCTTGCTAGGTTTTCTTCAATGGAATCCTTGAAGCAAGTGGAAAGCAGGTCTTCAAAGAAAAACAAGAAATTGGAATTCAACAGTAGTCGTGTCTCGCCCATTCCAAATGGAAGTTCCCAGTGGGGGCCACTGAATATTTCTAAGTCAATAAATCCTGTTTTTGGATCATCCAAGAAGTTTTTCTCAGCCTCTGTTCCAGGATCTAGAATTGTTTCTCGAGCAACATCTCCAATATCTAGACATCCTAGTCCACCTCGTTCAACGACTCCAACCCCAACACTTGGAGGACTTGCCTCCCCAAAGATAGTTGTGGATGATGTTAAGAGGACAAATGATAGCCTTAACCAGGAGATTATTAAATTAAGAGCACAGGTATCTTGTTTTGCCCATTCACTGACAGTATTCCCTTATATTAATATTAGAAAGGAATTTTAACAAAAATGGGCTCCCAACTAACTCCCTCTTTATATTTAGCCTCGTCATATATCTTTATATTAGGTGTTTTGTTTTTTAAATGAATGTGAACTATTTCAGGAGAAAATGAGCAAGGTACTGTGTGAAACAAAGGCGAGAATGGAGTTGCATGTTGTAACCTACTATTATGCTTAAATTGTTGAAACTAGGAAGCAAGATGCATATTGTTTGTGAAACACTTGATAAAAGCATAAGGACTATAGCTGGATGTTTTTGTACAATATTTTTTATATCTATATTTTTGCTCTCCTTGGCCATGAAGGATTTATTTTTCTTTGTCCCTTTTATTTTTTCAAAACCACTAGGACATTTAACTAGGTTGTCTATTTGTAGTGACTGATTGCTTTTTCCTTTTAGGTGGAGAGTATGACTCGCAAGACTCAAGTTCAAGAAGTTGAGTTGGAAAGAGCAACTAAACAGCTGAAGGAAGCAATAGCATATGCTGGTGAAGAAACTGCCAAGTGCAAAGCAGCAAAGGAAGTGATCAAGTCACTTACTACCCAGGTAGGATGGATAATAATACATAGTAGTGTGACACATTGAGAAATTTATAGGTGCTGAGATTCTGTTGCAATAGATGTTGCACACAACCAAATTTAACGTGGTTCGGCAAATTATCTACTCCTCACAACCTGAACAACTCCCAAGCAATAAAAGTTTTTACAAATCCCAGTCCCTGTTATCATCTAAGAAACTAGACTCCTGTTACAGCCTATAGCTCTTCTGCACTCAGGAAGCAAAAAGAAGTTCGGTAAAAATTTTCCTTTGTATTCTACTGGGTTTACACAGAGATTAGCCAAAGAAAGTAACACTGGCTTTTTTTTTTTTCAAAGAAAAACAAACTAGCTACTATCTCAAAGAACATTTGAGCAATGCTGGTTTAAGTTTTCTTAAGTTTGACAATAAAACCTTTTCCAAGCACATTGAAATGCTTATAGAACCTTAGTTTGTTCATGAAACTAGCCCCGACACTAGGAGGTGAAAGTTAAGAGAATCATATAATTATTGCCATAACTGATAAGCATGTTTCTAACTGTTCATAGTCAACCAGTTCAAATTTAACCTTTCTCCTTCAGGTTCTGATGGAAGGCAATATTGCAGATTTTTGAGAGTTTAGAGAAGAAGAAATTGTGAAACATCCATCCCAATTAAACTAATAGAGGCCGAAATCACAGCCCTTTATAATAGGGCAAGAAGACATTACTTTACCCTAAAAACTTACCATACATAGTTCTGAAAAATAAGGAAACAAATAGCTTCAGTAAAAAAGGCAGCAAAACATTGAAATCTAGCTAGGCCAAAAAAAAAAAAGGGCCAAACATAAGAGGAAACAAATAAGAAAAAAAATCATATGTTAAATAAATAAGGCAAGTCTGAAACTTGAAGATGATGAAACACCGAACACCAACAAATATCTCACTGGACCCACTGTATGGAAATGTTAACTTATATCTATTGCATAAAAGTCTATCACTTTCACAAATCAGTCCCTTGATGGATTATAATTGCACCTTGAGCATTTGATTAAATTTGCATCTTGAGGTGAAAGTTAGGAGGAGTACGTTAAATCTCAAGCACATTTTGAAACTGGTTTTTGAGAAGCAAACTAAAAGAGTTGTGCTATTTTCACACCACTTTCACACCTCTCATTGGCAAATATTTTATAACAAAACGTGACTTGCATCATTCATTATTTTATTATAATCAATTGTAGAGAGGTCAGAGTAGGAGGAGGTGTGGAAATGATCTAAAAGTACCCTTTTTAAGAACCAAAAAGAGAACTGGAAATTGTTGTAAGCTTTACTGAACAAGTCTACCTGATACTACGTTTCTGTTTTATTGTACTGCTTAGTTGAAGGACGTGGCTGAGAGGCTTCCTGTTGGAGCATCTAGGAATGTGAAATCGCCTTCTGTTGCTTCCTTTGGATCAAATTCTGGCTCCAATGAAGTCATCAGTTCTTCTATTGATGGATTAAATATTCAAGCTACTAGCCTAGAACCAGACTCAGCGGTTTTGAACAACCAGTCACTTTCAAATGGGTCGAGCACCATCAGTAACCGAAGTGCAGGACACAACAAACAGAGCCAGTCTGATGCAATGAATAGAAATGGGAGCAGAACAAAAGAAAGTGAATCTCGTAATGAGACTGAATGGGTCGAGCAAGATGAGCCTGGTGTATATATTACACTTACCTCCCTCCCAGGAGGTGTAATAGATCTTAAGAGAGTTCGCTTCAGGTATGGAATGCATTATCTACTCTTTTTTTTATTAAATTATACAAATTTCTTTTTTTAATGAAATTACACAGATTTTTCATCTATTTTTAAAATATACACTGTAGTTTAATTTTAATTTTTTTTAACTAAAATACCTTCTATTAAAAAATATGTAAAAGTTGTTAAGGGAAGATACCGTAACAAAAATATTTAAAATTAGACTAAAATATATTATAACTTTTTGTTTTAAAAGAGGATCGCGTAATTTCAACAAAATTTCAAAGAGGATTTATGTGATTTACTCTCCCCCCCCCCTCTCTCTCTCTCTCACAAATTACGGAATTTTATATAGTAAATTGGGTAATATAGAGCATGATCTCCATGGTTTGTAAGACCTTCTTAAGAAGCGGTCCGTAGTGATAATCTTTGATTCTTTTGGCAATTTAGTCTTTGTTTTAGGCAATGAAAAGCTTGCACGTTTTTGGTTTAGTTGAATGCTTAATCTTGCTTAGATGAAAGAATTACATTGTACTGTGCATGAAAAAAACCTGGTGAATTATTTTCTAATATACTTTGAATGGTTAAGCAAAGAATAAAGGAGGTGAGAACCTAGAAGAATAGAAATGGATGGTAATCTGTTACTGTTAAGAGCATGTGTAACAGTTGTGTTCTGGTGCTTCATTGTTTCTTTTTGTCATGTTCTTGACCATTCTAGGAGTATTCTTGGTCTCCAGCATCATATTCCTATTTCCTAAATGCAAATTCTGCCCTTCTTAGAAATTCCCACTTTTTCTTTATTCTTCCGTAGTCATCTGGCAGAAGAACATGTAAGTTGTAGCAGCAATTTAGATTTTAATAGTTTTCCGTACATTAACTGTGTTATGATTGGTGAATGCAGTCGAAAGCGGTTTAGTGAGAAGCAAGCAGAACAATGGTGGGCTGAGAATCGAGCAAGAGTGTATGAGCAGTACAATGTACGCGTGGCTGACAAGTCACCTGTTGGTGTTGGGAGTGAGGACCTCGCTCATTGCCATAACAATCTGTAAATGAGCTGTTCTTTTCTGCAATTTCGCTGGATTTACAGCGAGATGGTGCTGATCAATTCCATTTGGCTTCCATCTAATATTGAAGCATTGAGGGAAGCTTGCTAGGTTTGGCTTGATAGGAGAGAATAGAGATTTGATTGTAATTTTGTAATTCTTCTTTTTCTCAATTTGATTTCACTTTCCATTTGTTTCCCTATATAAATACCTTGTGCGGGTTAAGGGTGAGAAATGTAAATTCAAAGTAGGTTGTTGGCTCTTTGTTGAAAGTAGCTGTATTGTAAATTTCCATAAGCGAAAGCATTTGCAAATTTTTCTTCTATGCCGTTTATAATTTCTCTTGGCCATGGGAGGAGCAGCTAATAGTATCGATAGCCTCTAGTAGAGGTGTTTTTCTGTGTTTTAAGAGTATAAGAATCACACTTCCAAGTTCCAACTCTCTTTTCACTGTCTTCTTATTCGAGATTTCACAAGGATTCTAATTCAAGTGCTACTTAAAGTAAGTTTCTTGGACTATGTCATGCATGTAGTGATATCCAAGATAAACAATATATAAATTACTAGTAAAATGGAGTCTACTCATCTCACTTGCTCAAATTATAAAGTTGAAAAAAAAAAACTACATCCTTTTAAATAATTATCAAGAGTTCTAGCAAGTATTTTCTTTCCTTCCATAGTCTAAAGAAATAAGGTAAATATCCATCTTTCATTTTTCAATAACTTATATTTTAGAAGTTAAAAGATTATTTGTACATGATTTAAAGTTCTAGAGATTATGTGCATTTTAACCTAAAATTAATATCAATTACTTAAAAATTTTTTCTCTTGTCAGAATTTCCTTCTTTCCTCCCTTTAAATTAATGTCAATTCCCTTAACCTTAATATCCTTTTTAGCGCCACCTTTCCCTTTAATTTTCTAAAATTATTTATATGTGTTTCTTCTTTATACCAAATTTTTGCTTTAATTTCCTATAGTTATTTACTGGTGCATTTCTTTTATATGCTAAAAGCTCCTTGCTTCACAGGGATGGTAGTTTTGACTCAATCTGTACCAACTTGACTTACCTTACCGTCGTTTGGGTTAGATAATTCAATAAATGGCTAGGTATCAAGGTAGGTTTATAACACTTCTTCACTATTACTGATTTCCCTACTTATTTTAATTTATTTTGTTATTCTTCAATTAAATTGACAGAAATCATATGAATTCCAATTACAAAATCATATGAATTTCTAATTCAATTAAATTGACAGAAATCATATGAATTCTATGAATTCTAATTACTATTTCTCTTTTTTTTTAGATATATTTTTTAGTTTATAATGTCAAAATCAAGTTGATTAAATCTTAGAAACCAAAGACCAATGTTGAATAATGATTAACAACTATACATATCATACACAACTTAACATTCAATATGACTGAATAAAACATATAACATAATTGTTACAACTTACAACTATATTTTAGTACAACTAATGGATTACATTCCGTCATCTTAAAATTATCAACACAAAAGTTTTATAGAAAATGAAACATCATTGCCTCATAGATATCTTGATGCCTTATATCACTTGGACTAAACCTATTAGCAGGACCTCCATTAACATCCACTCAACCTCAAATAGATATGTAGAGTATCAATGTGATCTAGAATCTGGTCTAAACACATTATAACAAATTATGAGAATTTACATTCTCAATAAAAACAACATATATTTTGAAATCCATGTAAAAGTTCAGCTGGATAAACTATAGAAAACTCTTTGCTTTTTACTACCTTTATTTCAGCATAGAAATACAACACACAAACATAGATAAACATAATCAATATACTATGTTATACCAATTGTCCACCACTTTTTACAAGAACTAATATTTTCATGACAAGTAGCCACACATCCTACCATATACAACAACAATAGGTCTTTTTCCACTAGGTGGGATCGGCTACATAGATTAAACGACGCTATAAAGTTCTATTATAAATCATGTCTTTAGTTAAACTATTTAAATTTAAATCTTTCTTAATAATTTTGCCTATAATTTTTTGTGGTTTTATTTTGTATACTTACATCCCACCACCAAGATTCTTTATCCCTAGGTCCAAAACCTTTTGATTCCTAAGTATTTCTTTTGCAACCTTCCTAATTTCTTTAGCCATCTCATCCTATGTATTATTAGCACTTCCTTGTGTCTCCCATGATCCTTCCTCCAAAATCTTTTCTTTATCATTTTTCAATTGCCACCACTTTATCCTTGACACCCTCTTTTGGCCTTTACTCTTTACTCACATCTTAATTCGAACATCCATAACTAAGACCCTATTGTGTAATCAAACTCTCTCTAAGTATAACTTTGTAATCTATACAAAGCTTTCTATCCACTTTTTTTATTAGGAAGAAATCAATTTGAAAGTATGTTCTTTTGCTTTTGTACGTGATTAGATGCTCTTCACATTTCTTAAAACAAGTTTTAGCAATAGTAAAATCAAACGTTAATGAGAAGTCTAAAATAGTTTTATCCTCTGCATTTGCTTCTTCTAAACCATATCCCCTATGCGAACTCTCATAACCTATAGATGCACTCCTTACATGACTATTAAGATTCCCTCCAATGAGAATCTTTTCCCTTAAAAGTATTCCTTGAACTAAACCTTCTAAATTCTCCAAAAATTTTATCTTATAATACTCTTCTAACCCTACCTGTGGAGCATAAGTATTAATAATATTAAAAGTTTTTCTTTTCACTCCAAATTTTAACGCTATAATTCTGTCTCCTAATCTTTTTACATTTATCACAATATTTTTTCAATACTTATTCACAATTATACCTATCCCATTTTTAGATTTAGTCTTACTAGTGTACCAAAACTTGAAACTTGAGGTGTCTAATTTTTTTGCTTTTTCTTCTACCTATTTAGTTTTTTGTAAGCACATAAAATTAATTCTCCTCCTAATCATGATAGCCACTATTTTTATTGATTTACCTGTAAGTGTACCTATATTTCAAATTTTAAAACAAATCCTACTTTCGCGAACTAACTTCTTTACCCACATTCATTCACGAAAATGTGAGAACTCTTACTTATTTTTTACTACATCCAAGCGTCGATGTAGCGGCTCTTGCTCATTTGATACTGTACTCGAGGTATATAACGTGTTACTTTCAGACAACGACCTAATATTAACTTTATTATATTGTTGAACCATGCCATAAAGATTCAACAAAGTTTTACGTTGGCTGTCGACTACCTAACACAACCTTCCTCTTTTATTCGGGGTTAAGACCGACTATGAAAATGATTCACATTAAAACACAACATAGGCAGAATATGGTGGATGCTTAAAGCACAGCATAACACAACATTCACATTAAAGTACATCCCACCATATGTACATATAAAATATGGTGGATGCTTATATCACTAGATTCCTACCTACATCTGATACACATAAGCCTTCCATTGTATTTACATTTAGGCACACGTGAATTATTTTTCAACCAACTAATGGACACTTTTACATATAACTCTATGTAAGGAATTATCTTTAGGCCTAGTCTATTCCTACAATATAGATGTTAGCTATCATGGGCACCTCAAAGCCCAACCATCTAACATATTGCCAATCAATAATAAATTCCCATGTTAATTTGAACTTGAACATATGGAACAATAATACACTAGTACATTTCAAATGTCAACAAGAAACATGATTGCTCATGACATAAATATCTTTAACTAAGACATTTTTTAAATTGGATCCACAAGAAAAATTACAAAATCAGAGGTCATCTCTCTTGTAAGAATCATCCCTCATTTCATAAAGATTTCCTCCCTTTTAAGAATCTTGGCTGATGGAGACCACCTCCTTTTGAGGACTTTATCTCCTGAGATCACCTTATTCCCAAGAATCAATTCTCTAACACTGTTACAAATTTCCATGAACCACATAGAGAAATATCAGAATATTCACAAATATCAAAATTTCCTTTTTGTTACTTAAAATACAAAATTAAGCCACATGCATTTAAAATTCCTACCATATAATTTTGGGTCATAAATCCTTTTAAGAATTAGTGAGGTTGTTTAATCCTACCACCTTAGCCACCGCCATGTATTTAGCTTGCCTTTGAGAAACCTACATTAAAGCCTTACACACCCATATCCCAGTTTCCTTTAGAAAACATAACTTAAATTCTCAATTTACAAACCCTAGACCTCTCTTTTAAGAATCAATCCTACCAAACAAGCTGGACTTCACTATGTACCTAAGAACCCAACCTTTGTAGATGAAACCATACTAATTCAGCCCCTAGTTGAAGATTAATGTGAGAAAATGGTTGGCTCATGCAAATTGCTCATAGAGTTGATAATTTTATTCATTACCTTAGGTTACGTAAATAATCCCTATAGGCAATAGCCTAACCAAAAAATAGGGATAAGAGGAATAAAATGATACAAACAAAAACAAATAGAAAAATAAGATAGGGAAGAGTATTAAATTATGAACATGTCTCCTTGTTTGAGATCACAAAGGATCCTTTCAATCTTAAAGAATTCCACTATGTTTTCATTGGTCGAATAAGTGTCATGAGCTACCTCTTATATGTCTCGAGCCATAGTGAGAAGCATGAAGTTCTCTCCAATTTTTATGTTCATTGAGTTGATGAGCTAGGACATCACTTGGTTGTTTTCTGCCTTACAGACCTTATATCTTAGGTTTATAGTCATTGATGTTATAGTAGTGCCATTAAGGTAAAAATAATGCAATCACAGAAGGAATAAAAAAATAATTTTGAAAAAAAGTATCTTTTGTGTGTTTATTTGAAAAGATAATAAAAAAGTAATAAGATATTATTAAGTAATTATTATAATAATATAATAAATATGACACAAGAATTATTTAAAAATAATTTTTTACAAGATTCTATTAATAATATATTGATATTGTTAATAATTTCAGAAATGGGTAAAGTTTCATCCGGATATATTGACCTCTTCCTCTTCTATTCTCTTATTTCCTTTTATGTTTCTTCGTAGATTTTTTCCTTGCTTTTTCCCTCTGAATTTTCTTCATTCTTTTGAAGTTTTTTCGCCCAAAATAAGAGCTTTGATTTTCTTTGTTATTATTAATTTACGAAGATTTACAGCTCATCACATTATATTTTCAATAATCCTTGTGAAATCTCGAATAAGATGACATAAGTGAGAAGAGAATTGGAACTCGGAAGTGTGATTCTTCTCCACATATGTATATTTCATAAGTGCAGGCTCACGCTGTTCGTGTCTCATGACCTTATTCATCTAATATACATATTATGACTTAAATTTTAACTGTGGCTTCCTGGAGCTCGAACATTAAACATTTGCTACGTAATCTTCCATATTTTTTGGTCAGAAAGTGTCCAATGATATTTTTTGTTATATTTATTATATTTTAATAAAAAATTAAAAAATATAAATAATTCTATATAAATTTGTTCTTTTATAATAATTGCATCTTATAAGGCACTTTTCACTTGTGCCTCAATCATCTTTGCTCCCTGCTCATAAGTAAATGTTATATATCTCGTTGGGTTTGGGTCACTGCTGAAGGAGGTTGGAGGCTTTATATTTCAAGATGACGTATATTTTTTCATAAGATAAAAAATATCTTCACTTAACTTGCTTACATATATTGTTTTTCCAATTGATATAATTATTTTCTTCTCCTATTCTTTTAAATATTTGATATATTTATTTTAGTTTTATAATTTATATATATATTATGATTTTATTTTTAACTTTAATTGATAATTTAATTTAAACATATTTTTTAAAGTTGATCAAATATAATAATATTAATACAAATTTATCAAGTAGTTTTTTAAAGATTAATATTATGATAAGAATTTTTATAAAATGATTTAACGTTTACATTTTAAGCTTAATCTAATAGTGGGAGGTGCATTATAAATTAGTTTCGTAATGGATTAGACTTTAAAATAAAGTTCTGATCTTTTAATAGTAATGTTTTCTTTTAAAAAAAGAAAAATGTAGTGCTAAGCTATATTTTCATCGAAAATTTGTCCTTTATTAAATACTAAAAAGGTTTCATTTTTTTTTTATTGTCGAAATCTATCAAATTTTGTAAAATACTAAATGATCATGAACAGAGGATACAAGCAAAATCTCTTTCGATTGTGTTTCACTAATGACATTGCTTCAAAAGACAACCGCAAAACTGCACCAAAATTGTTGACCCCAAAGGTTTCAAGCAATTTATTTTGGATTTTGAGAGTTATAAAGTATATTAAAATTTATTCTAAATAAGAATTAAGCAATCAAATTATGTGACATTTTTATTGGTCGAAAATGTAACCAATAGCAAAAGAACATTTGATTTAAGGCAAGTATAATTTTTATGCAACTTTAGTCATATGAGGGAATGAAAGTAATAAAATTTTCATGATGCTTTTCTCAATGGTTATATATGGGTATTTAATCAGATCTCTCCCGCAGACCAAAAGCATGTTGCAAAGACCCTCTCTCTCTCTCTACTGTCTTGAGCTCAAAATTTTCAAGAAGAAGGAAAGTCAACAAACAAACAAAATGGAGAAAAGCTGAAAAATTTTCAATGGCTTGAGAAGGTTAAGCTTCATCAATGGCCATTTTGTTTTTGAAGCTATATATATGCAAAGTTTCGAAGATCAAAGTAAGTGAGTAAGAAACATTTTGAAGGAAGAAAAGTTAAAATTTTGTAAAATTTTATAAAGCTTTTACTCTCATTCCCTTCATTCTTTAAGTTTAGTCTTTATTGAGAGGAAGTTTTTAAATTGTATTTGCTTATAGTGCCTTATTTGATAAAAGTTCCTAAAATTTGTCCATCTCTTATAAGTTTTAGATGAGTTTATTTAAAATTTTAATGTTGTGAGTTTTGGGTAAGATTGTGTAGAATTTTATCTCTTATAAAGTGTTGGTGCACTAAAAAAAAAAATACTATAATTGTTTTTCATCTAAATTAAAAAAAAAAAGTCCCTTTAAACTCAACTAAGCTGGACTTAGGATAAGAATTATCTCTCATTCTAATTGCATTAGATTTCAAATTTACTACTTTTAGTTTCAAGTAATTAAAACTGACTTACTGTGCTAAAACTTTATTTTTCAAATTTTTATTTATACTTAAACTTATTGAGTATTTAATTTTTCATAAAAAATGATCAAATTAAATATCTTATTCAAGTTTTAAAATTAAAACTGCTTTAAATTTAATTTTAACACAAAACAGTTATTTATTTCCTTCTCTAGGTGTATTATTTAAAAAAAATCGAATCAAGGATAAGATTTAAGTGAAATTCTTTTCAGTATTTTTATTCGGTTTTTAATAAAAATATAATACATATAATTCTTTTCTTTATGACTTAGCTCCATATTATTGATTTTTTAAAAAAGTTATATATCATAATTTGATTAAAAAACTCATAATAAACATTTTAAAAAACTGTAGATAAATTTTTTTTTCTAAATTCAAATGTTGGCAGTCCATTAATCATCGTCATTTATCTTTAAACTATGTTAGCATGAGATTTCTGCCAAGCCATTAGACATTTTCCCCAGTGACCCGAAACACATCAACATGATTATATACAACGTACGCTTACTCCACTTTAACCATTGTCATTTATCTTTAAACTATGTTTGAACTTTTTGTACTCTTCAACAACCTTTTCGTGTATCGAGAAAGCAAGCATTTACTCCGCTTCCAAAGCTGTGTCAGTCAAAATAGCAGCAAGTCCCACACCGACTGGGGTAGTAGGGTGAGAGCGGGGGATGGGCTATAAAAGAGAAGCGCGAACGAAGTGGCAACATACTTACCTGGACGGGGTCAATGGGTGATCAAAAAGGCCCATGGCCTAGGCCAGTGACCTCCATTGCACTTGGGAGGGGTGCTGTCCTAAGGTCTGCCCATGAGGCAGAGCCTACGTCATAATTTGTGGTAGCGGGGGCCTGCGTTCGCGCGGCCCCTGTCCTATTCAGTTGCAAAATTTAGTGCACGTAAAATGTAAAATCTCCCTAGGAAGTTATAATTACAACAACAATGAAAATACTGATCAAATGATTTTGTCAAAGACTAAATGTTCAATTTTAATGGATCTTAGAGTTTCGATTCGTATATGGTAAATTTCTTTTTTCCTGAAACGCCTAGTGCTTTGCAAAGTTTCTTTTCCTTTGTTAAATACTGAGGGGGTTTAATTTTTTTTTTTTATTATTGTTGAAATCTAAAATCCTTATAGTGAAGGATAACTGTCTGGCTGCCGCCTCGCCGTCGGTGTTGCCCTCAGCGGAGCTGTCGATGGGTTTGTCCTTATTTGCTTCTTTTTCACGTTTTCCCTTCACCTTCTGATCCACATTCTACTTCGTTTTACGCGTTATGTTATGATTTGCTTAGCGTAGATTCAGCTTTTTATTTCATTAGCTTGCACTTTATCTTTTGATTCGAGTGAATATATTGTAACGTCTTTTTATTTGATTTCTTTTCTTCACTCTTTTTTTTTTACTCTTTTAAGTAAATTATATAGACATTTTTTAAGTGTTAAAATTATATAAACTTCTTTTCATTTTCATAATCTTTACATATTTCCTTTAAATAAATTACATAAATTTTTTAAAAAATTTTGTTAAAATTATATAATTTTCTTTTCCATTTTTAAAGATCAAACAAACTTTCTCTAAATCAAAAGTTGTTACCTAAATATTTTTTTATTTATATAATGCAAGAAAAATTTTTGAGTAATTTTTTAATTAATAGAGAAAAAATTATTCAAATTTTTCTTACATTATATAAATAGAGAAAAAATTTATGTAATTTTTTACAAAATTTATAGAAAATTTATGTAATTTAATTATTGTTTAAAAGAAGTCTATGTAATTTTAATAAAATTAAAAAATTGTGTAATTTAATTTTTTTTTTTTAATGCTAGGGTGTTTTTAAAGTATTGGCTCATAATGCATAATTTGTAAAAAACATTAAAGGGTCTAGTCCAGATTGAATGGAAGTAACTGTAAGACAATGTAAAAGCAAAAGAGAGAGCTTTGTGTGGATTTCTAATTTTCACCTTATTAGTAGTTTTAATCTTCATCAGGTGAAAGACTTTAGAATGTGTGTAAGCAACATTTGTGTCTCCATATATCTTTGAGGTTATGGGTAGTCTTGCTTCAAAAAATATTTGACATTGATAACTAGGAGTGTAAAACCCTATTAAATTCTGGACACTTTAGTTTCCCAAACTCAATACTGTTAAACTCCAGTTCAGCTTCTAGCATATATTTGTTTTATTTTTTATTTTATTTTTTTGATAAATAGAAAGTTAAGAATAAAAATAAAAAATTGATTTCATAAATAAAAATAACTTTGTGATCTTATTTTAAAAATAATAAAAAATACATATTATTGAATAATTATTACAAAGTTATAATAAAATGTTATTTATAATTTTTTTCTTTCTTTTTCTTGTCCATTGCCAAAGTTTTATTCATTTGCATTTTAACAAGTTTTACGAGAGTAGATTCTTTACTCATCACAAAGGTAAAATTAAATTTAGATGATTTAAAATTTATTTTATTTTATTTTGTATATTAATTATTAACTTTTTAAAAAAAATTTATATTTAAAATTATTTTTATTTTATATTCTACACAATTTAAAATAAAAAAATAAAATTTAAATCATTTTAATTTAATCTAAACAAATTTATCTGAGATTTTGCTTTCGAATTTTTTTTCCTAATTTATTTGCTTCTTTCTACGTGTTGAATATGGGGCTTACGAGGCTATTACGTAGAAGGTACATAACATGATCTTATTCTGAGCGTCAAGAATGAGATTATGTGGACCTCTTGTTTGGCGTTCAAATAACGAGAAGCTAACAAGAAAAATCTTAAATAGATTTTTTTTTTCCTTACTTAAATATCTTGTTCATAAAAAATCTTTTGGAACTTTGCCAGTATCTTTCAATAGAGCATTGTGCGATGTTCTTGTATTGAACATCAGCTGCCTGTGATATGATTTTTTTCCCCATAATTTATGAGCTGCAAATAAATTTCAAGCTTCTTTATGGTTCTCTTGGCGCTCTAAGTTGATAGAGAACAGTGCGAGATTCTACTTGCTGCACCAAAACAAAGCTGAATTGAGTTTTATTTCTTCCAAGTTAAATGGGCTTGTGATTGAGGTAGCATGGAGGTTGACCCAAAACAATTAATAGCCAGTTGAATAATGTGAATGCTGCACCAAAATAGCAGTAAGTCCCACACCGACTAGGGTTTAGAATGAGTGCGGGGGATGGGCTATAAAACAGAAGCGCGAACAGTATTGTTACATACTTAC
Organism: Erythrophleum fordii; assembly: GCA_032878935.1. Classification (NCBI taxonomy): domain Eukaryota; kingdom Viridiplantae; phylum Streptophyta; class Magnoliopsida; order Fabales; family Fabaceae; genus Erythrophleum; species Erythrophleum fordii. The sequence goes on along the minus strand of JAVQMF010000058.1, from coordinate 27,432,281 downwards.
CTGGACGGGGTCAATGGGGGATCAAGAAGGCCCATGGCCTAGGCCAGGGACTTCCATTGCACTTGGGAGGGGCGCTGTCCTAAGGTCTACCCATGAGGTGGAGCCTACGTCGTAATTTGTGGCAGTGGGGGCCTGCGTTCGCGCGGCCCCTCTCCAGATCCAGTTACAAGCTTTCAAAAGAGGGCCTGGAGATCTGGGTCTCTGAGTTGAAGGTGCGGTAGGTTCATAAGAAAGGTGAAAGGGGCAAATTATACAATTTAATTTACGTTTTATTTTATTTTGTCAATTAAATGTCTTTTATTATTCATAAGAAAGGTGAAAGGGGCAAATTATACAATTTAATTTACGTTTTATTTTATTTTGTCAATTAAATGTCTTTTATTTAATTTTTAAAAAATGCTTTAAGGTGATAAAATATAGTATAATTTTAATTTAAAATTAACTGCAATTATGGGATAATTGTTTTTTTTTTTTAAATTGTAGGTATTTTTAAAATAAAAAAAATGATTTCCATAAAATATAAAATAAATTCGCATAACTTGCTCACAAAAGAATCTTCAGTCAAAGGTACCTTCGACTTTTTTTTTTTTAATTTCAAATTTATTCTTTTTCTATTATAATTTAATTGTCTTCTTTTCTTATTCCTTTAAATTTTTGAAATATTTATTTTAGTTAAATATACATTTTATTTATTTAATTTTTTTAAAATTTTAATTAATCAAATACAACAACATTAGTATCAAATGATTTTGTTGAAGACTAAAGTTTCGATCTTTAAATAGTAGATTTCTTTTCTAAATACCTACTGCTAAGCTAAGTTTCTGGTCCTTTGTTAAATACTCAGTACGTTTCATTCTTCTTTTTTTTTTTTTTTTCAAATTATTGTTGAAATCTAATGTCCTTAATTCTTACGGTGAAGGGTAGCTATCTGAAAGAAGAGCAGAGGGAATTTGAAAAAAATACAAAGAGAGGATTTTTTTTTTTAAGTGAGTCCCATAAACAGGTTAGTTATAATGTCTAAATATTCAGCTGCTTTTATATATATATATATATATATATATATAGATTGGACAGACAAGCTTGGAAGCAATGCTGTTTGTGGTCTTTTCCTGGGTGCTGCAAGTTTGATACACTGGGACGTAATGCTGAACTCATACAAAGAGAGGAGTTTTTTTTTTTTTCTTTTTAAAGTGAGCTCCATAAACAGGTTAGTTAAAATGTCTAAATATTCAGCTGCTTATATATATATATAGATTGGAAGCGATGCTGTTTTGGTCTTTTCCTGGGTGGTGTGGTGCGAGCTTGATACACTGGGAGGTAATGCTGAACTCATAGAGTTTTTCCTTCCTACCTACTTGCAGAGGTTTGCTCTTGAACTTATAGTCAGCCTTCTTTGTAAGGGTTGAAAAGAGCAATCATGGGTTTCTTCATTCCTTGTAATGGCACCTATCCTCTGTTATTGAATTTTCCATATATTTTCTGTCTTGACAGTGATGTTGAAATTTCTCAGTAAGGCCTTTCTTTTTGCACTTTCATTCCTCGCTCTTTTTTTATGGTGAGAAACACTGAATCACTCTTGCAAAATAATAATAATAATAATAATAAAGAAATAACCCTTGTATCTCTTTTTGAAAAAAGTAATATAAAAAATAATGATAACAAAGATATATGAACTTTGTATAAATTAAGTGCAATAATTACCTTTAATTCACATGTTTATATATAAAAAAACAGATTCTATCTCATTTTTTAGCATTTGGACAATATTTGACTATTAAATGAAATGTTAAAAAGGATTCCTTCTCCATCTCACTTTACCATATGCTATTAAACAATGATGTTAACATTTTCATGTAGGGCTTTATCCTTGTATGTTTTTCTGGTGCGTATTTGCATGCAGGCTTTATTTAAAGTGGCTCCATGTTTAGAAGTTGAACTTCTAACCATCTTACCCTGCAAATATGCTTTGCCAATTCTGATGGCAGGATTAAGGGACTTTTTCTGTTATAAATCCAATATTAACAGCTCAAAGTTTCCAAATTTGGTTTTACAAGATGTGTTGGTGGTTTCAAGTACGTGAGCAGAAATTGGATCCCCTAAACAGCTTTTTGACACCACAGACAATCTTTTCTCCCTGTGCCGTTTAATCTTTTTCCATACTCTTCTTTTAAACTCTTTTTTAATGACTCTCGATCATCTACATTTTATATAGCATGTAGAGATTTAAAAAAAAAAGTTTACAAAATAAATAAATATATATATGAAACAAGCCCCTTATTTGGAGGTACCGCAACTTCTTTGATCCGACTTCCTTTTTAATCAAAAGTTCTTTAGATATTATTATTAGATTTTTTAATAAAAATATAACATGCATATATTTTATTTTTTAACGGCTTAGCATCAAGACTCTTAGAAAAAACAAACTCTTTCCATGCCACATTACAAGGAAAGAATTTAGGTCTCGCTTGGTTGGTGGAAAAGTTGAGCGATGGAGAAGAAAAAGAAATGAGATTAAGAGAAAGACATGTTTGGTAAGTAAAAAATTTCTTTTTTTGAGTGGATTATCTTCTACTGATATGAAAGAGTCTATTTCATTGTTTTGTAATAAAAAAAAATTTTACTGAATAAGAGAATAAAAATTAAAATTATTTTATTCTTCTTCAGATAATTTTTTTTAAAGATAAATTTAAAATAAAATTTTAAATTAAAATATTATTTATTATTATTATTGGTAATTAAAAATAATTGTTTTATTATTATTAATAATTAAAAATAAATATTTTATTATATTTCATAATTATTAAAATTATTTTAATTTTTTAATTCTCTTCTTATTTTATTTTTATATCATTTCTATTTAACTAAATATAAAAAAGTAAAAATATTTTTATTTATTTTTATTATACCAAACATTATTTTAGGATCTAAGATTTCTTTTTATTTTTATTTTATTTTTTATTTTTATTTCATTAAAAACTAATTTTTTGTATCAAACGAGGCGTAAAAAGTAAACATCTAAAAACTGTACTAGAGTTTTCTCGTTGATTGTCCTTCTCTCATCAGTATATCCTTTGTCTCTAGACGATGTTCGCATGAGATCTCTGCCAAGTAATTAGACATTTTCCCCAATGACCCCAAAGACATTAACGTGATCGTACACAACATATGGCTAGGTGAACAGAGGCATATGTTGAATTGACTAGGTTTTAAGTTTGTCTTAATGGCACACGAGATTGTAAACCTTGCCGGTCAAGTTCATTCGAGGAAGAGCAGATTCAGGGTAAAACCCACAGAAGCAAGCTACCTTCTTCCTTCTGTCCTCCTACATTGTATGAACGATCATTCTATCATGCTATTTGTACAGCATGTGGCATTGAATAATCCACCGAATTTGAATCCTTTTTATTTTCTATCAATTTTGAAGAGAGAGATACATAATATGTGAAACTTAAATGGTGAATTTCCCTTAGAATGTATAAAAGCTATTTAAGTGACGGACTTCATATATTATGTGTCTTTCTCTCCTTAAAATTAACAAGAAATAAAGAGAAAGAAAATAGAGAATATCAAGCTTTAATCTAACCAACTGACCAAGAAGAATGTAAATTTATTCTAAATGACTGGGCCACTGAATTTTTAACACGCTAAAACTATAATATATTAATTTGATCCACAAAGGTTGTGATAGAGAAGGATACCGCAAAAATAAAATAAAATAATATATATATATATATTATGATAAGTTGAGGATAAAATATAAAACAATTTTTTGTTGTTAAACTTATTTTAGTTGCAATGGACGACTTCTATAAGATATAGAAATAAAGACATAAAACTTTCACGTGAATAAATACAAACTTTTTTTTTTCAATTCTAAATAAAAAACTCTTTGAAATATTGAGAATTAATTGAAAATTTTAGTTTATTTTTTTATTTAAAGCGGTATTAATTATCTTTTTTTTTTTTTATAAGATGTATACTATGGGCATAAGTGAATGAGAATAATAATTTCTGTGTGGGTATGCGGAATGAAATCTGGGCGTCTAATTTGACTTTCTCATATTTGACTCCCATCATTTAGTAATTGTCAAATTTAGCTCACAGCTTGTATTTCACAAGAATCTCCCAAAATGTTATAAATGAATGAATAAATAAATAAGTAGTAAAGGCATAGATGGAAGGGTCTCAGTTCCTAGAGTTTATTTTTTATTTGATGTATGCCAAGGACACGCTTATATTTTTTAAAGTCTTAGAGGCAATGTGTCACCAAATAAGTCATATTCTTGCTCATTATATTTGGTTATTGGGCTACAGTATAAATACAGGCAAATCCACTCTCATTTTTAATCCCTGCATTCCTCATTGAGTGAAGAAAATATTGGCTAAAATTTTTGGTGTTAAATTTAAAACAAAGCTACGTAAATATCTCGGGACACAAATAGATCTTGGCAAAAGCAAGACACAATTATATAAGGAAGTAGTGGATTGCATAGACTAAAAATTACAGTGTTGGATAAAGTTTGTGCTTAACTCACTCTTGGTATATCCATTATCCTGCTTTGCCACTGAAGAAATATTGTTGGGAAACAGACATGAAAGTAGCAAATTTTCTTTGGGGCAACTTGGAATCCAAACTAAAACTTCTTTTACTCATATGAACATTAGGGATAATGGTCTTGGCATTAGACTAACCCAACCATTCAATCAAACCCTTCTAGCCAAGTAAGGCTTGGAGACTAGTTTTAAAAAATATGAAATCACTGTTTGCAAGGACATTACGAACCAAATACTATAGATCCACTGCTGAAGGCATTATTCAAAGCCAATCTATTGTTATATGGGTTTAGTGAAGAATCTCTAAATTTAGCCCTCTTATCTATGATAATTTGCAATAGAAGATTGGCCATGGTTCCAAGATTTTTTTAGTTAACCGCCATTGGTAGCTTATGTAGCTATGCTCCAGTCAATTATTAGACAATGAGTGATCTTATTTTACATGATTAGGTTTATTGGAATCTACAAATTCTAAATTAGATCTACCCACAAAAAACTATCTAGTAAATTATTAGAGCACCGTTTCCAATTACGGGATAAGAAGATAATCTGGTGTGAAAAGGAAATTCCTCTAATACCTATCGAGTCATCGATGGATATAAAATGTTAACTTGAAATAACACAGTGGGTCAGTTGCAACACATGAATTAGCCCAACCCGTGCAAATTAAAGCTTCCTTTTTGGATGGTTATTTTTTGGTGGAAGGTGGCAAGGGATACTCTTCCCACCACCTCAGTGTTGCATCAACATCATATGCAAATTGATGAACAATATCCGTTATTTGGGCAGTCGGATGAATCCCTTAGTCTTAGTTTTCTTCTTTGCTCGTTTGCCAAGGCCATATGGTTTGGATCTCATATCTCGTTACGTACTGACTAGTTATAGCTGACTGATCTTTTAACCTGGCTTCGTCATTGGATTGACAATTGTGTGCTTGACCCCTTTGGGAAGGATGTAGAGTTGATGTCCTTTGCTTACATTCTACATGTTATTTGGTATTACAGAAACCATAAAATTTTTGGCAAAATGGATTGCAAACTGAAAGGGGCGTTGCAAATGATTTAATGAATGCAGGGGAAATATTTTGAAACTCCTAGGGATGTAGAAAGGCACCATTGTCACTATGATAATTTAAATAAGGTGGCAGAATGGACAGGAAGGTTTTGTGAAAATTAGTGGTACTTATTTTTTTGAATTCCCAAAATAGCAATAATAGATAGACAAAGCACCAAATTTTTATTAGGATTTAGTTTAGACAATAGGAACTGCGAAAGTGGCAATGGATGGGACACATTTGACAACCGCATACATTAAATTTGCTTTATGTAGTTCGTCAAGCACTTCAATCAACTCACAGTTAGCTTTTTGTAGTAATATCTTTTACCACTGCTATTTGCTAAGAAATCACATTGTCATATATTTATTTAGAATTATGTTTTCTTGATCTATTTATAGGTTTTTAAACACGATATTAGAAGACAGGGATCAGAGTCTTTTAAAGTGAGGATCCTTGATAGTATCTCCGAAATGAGAGACAACAGAGAGTAATGTTTTATAAATTTAAATATATATATATATGTTGAAATAAAAAATGTGAGGTACTTCGTCACTTCATAGGATAAGTTACTTTAGAGGATCTATTTTTTAAAAGATAGTTGTCCTAATTAAAGTTTGCTAAAAGTTTGTATACTCCTTTTAGGTTAGCCACTTGGACCTAGGTACAATAGCAAAATTATGTTATGTGGTTTTAGTCTTTATGTTATTTTGATTCTTATGAATAAATGAATGAATGAATGAATAAAAGGATGTAATTTTTTTTATATTTTTATTATTAATATTTTTAATTAAAATATGACAATTGATGATTTTCAATAATAATATAGTAAGCTTATACCAAAAACAAAAATAATACGATAAGTCTATAGTTTAATTAAAAAATAATATATTTGTATGCAAAAATCATACCTTTCTCATATTATTATCACCAAAACAAACTACTTAGATTCGATTATTTTGAAAAGGGTAATAATAGCAAGTCAATTTTCATTAAAATTTTAACAATATCTCATTATAGCTATTAAAAGAAAAATTACAAGTTTGCTATAAAGTTAAAATCATTAAAATGAGATAATAATTTACCTAAACTCAACAAGTAATACTAAAAAAAATTAGATTAGCAAGTTTCTCATTTAGGGTATTTTAGTAAGGCTAAATTATGCTTTCAATCTTTTAGTCTTTCATAATAAATTAGAAATATAAAATTTCTAGGAATAATTAGTTTAATTGTTTTGGTTTCTATTAATAATTTCCCGTGTAAAAATTGTGCCCCCGCGTTTGATAGCTTATGGCTAAAGGAATTATCCACTCAGCCATCAAATTTATTGTTCTTAATGTGCCTAATTTTATTTTGCTACAAGCATTTTTTCTCCGGGACGAATTATATGTGGAGGTTCTAGAAGAATAATTGAAAATAGATTATAATCCTCTTTTTGCCATTAAATTATATACTTCAATGTTTGATTTGTCACATTTCACTTTTTCACTCCAGATTTTGTAATACTATTTGTATATACTTTTATATTCACATTGACCTTAGATTTAAATACTTTAGAGGGCTCAATGCTAGAAGTTGCCAAGTCCCGTATTCAATGATTTGGGCACCAAACTGAAAGTGCTTTCTCTGAATATTTTTCTTGAAATGGCATGTTGAAACAAATAAATAGTTTGGTGTATTGTGTTATTTTCATTAGGGATGATTAAAACTTGGTTTGGCTTAGCCAAATTGGGTTAGACCAACAAATTTTTGTTAACTAAGCCGAGCCACATAATTGGATGAGGTGGTTTATATTGGTTAGTTTGACCCATTTTTTATTAATTATTTTTAAAAAAATTATAAAAACTTATATAAAAATTTTATTTTAGTAAGGGTCATTTTAAAATTTTTATCAAAAATTTGAAAAAAAAAATAATAAACTATCCCATCTAGCTTGTTTTGAGTATCAGGTGTAGAATTTGAAACTTAGTACAAAATTAACCAAACACTTAGTTATATCAATTCTCGACTTGACCCATATTTTGTCTACTCCTAACTTTGGCTTTATAGAACATTTCTAATATGACAGCGGAATTTGAGGCCTAAACTTTTTTCATGTTTAAGTCTGATCTCAAGTTTTGTTGTATACCAAGAAAGAGACTTACTACCCGCAAATAACACTCAATAGTAGTTCAGTTATGTTAGTATCATTTCGTTAGGAACGATAAATAGTAGTTACACAAGTTAATTAGTTAGGGCAGAGTCCAGTTAGTTGGCTCAATTGTATTAATGTATGTGATACATTTTACAATTTTTTCTTCATCTTCTCTATGAACATTATCAATGTAAAATAATAAATTATGATACTAATCATAGATTAATTTATTAAGTTGACAAAAGGCAAAATCTATATTTTCTACTTTCTCTTATGAGTTATAGTCTTTGCTTAGTATAATAGATTATGAAAATTTATTTGATTAATGTTTTTACCTATTCTAGTGTATATACTATTACATTTGAAGCAAAATGAACAAATTTTCCAGACTTTTTTAGATTTTTTATTATATTTTTACATAGTTTTTAAAAAATTTTTGTATTCTTTATCATAATTATTTTTATATTTTTCTTGGAATAAGGTTTATATTTTTTAGCATATAAATTGTTCAAACTTTATTCCATAAAATGAAGATGATTGATTTCAAATAGACCTAAATGTTCCGAGTGAATAAGAAGAATTCAAAAATTAAAGCAAAATATTATTGTCAAATAAGTTAAAAGCATCTACATTCCTTTTGCCACATTTAAAAGCATCCTTCTTTATTTAAAAGAAGTGATCGATTGAAGAAAGACAAAATAACAAGTTTATTTTTGTCAAATAAGTTATTATTACAAGATAGAATTACTATGCCAATTTCATATCAATAAAATATCACTCAAAATTTCCCCACTCTCAATTGTTGTAATCTTTAAGGCTTTCAACTTTGCAATCTTTTATAAAGCTTCTGTGTACCCTCTCTGTGAGTATACAACATTGATGCGCATTGCATGGGTATCTATCTAGTTTACAACATAAATAACAACTATATGAATTCTCGGCATTAAAATGCAATATTAGAATCAAATTATAACTACTTTGTTACACTAGAAAAACTCATGTATCATATAATGTAAATATAGACAAAAATCAAGTACATGAATCTATTAGATCATCCCTGATCAGTAATCTTATAAAACTAGGATGTATCTGAAAAAATTTAGGTATAAATTTCACATATTTATTATTAAATTATTTAATAAAAATATAACAAGCAAATGACTTTACAATTTAATTCTATATGATTAAATCTTTTAAAAAATTTTTTCCTTATGTTATGTTTTTGTCAAAAAATCCAATAGTCAATGCCTAAAGCACTTTATCTAAATATAATCCAATACTTATAACCTTGCCTACTTTGCCTTTTGCTTTACATATTTTTCAAAACGGTATCAAGGTTAATAAACTTCTAAAGTGAAGGTCAATACACACTTTTTCACTGATCTCTTGTAACAAACGAGCAAGCAGCTTCAGGAAAGAGAATCTCAGATACAATTCAAGACCTATGAACAGTGATGTAAACAGAAAAGCTTCACTACAATTAAAAGCAGCTATCAGGTTCTCAAGAATTGTTACAAAAGAAAGTCTTGAAAACATAAGAACAGAACAAATAGTAAGTCACATTTAGGCATCAACTTCTTCCTTCAGAACAAACTCAAATGCTTCATCATCCCATGCAATAGGAGAAGATGGTGCAGAGTCCCATAGTAATGAGGGAGATGGAGGAGAGCTCCTCTGTATTGAAGAGTCCAACCAATCAGAAAACTCGGACATTGGCAATTCTACTGGTTCTGGGTAGCAGCGAGGGGAATGAGGGACCTAATAAAACCAACAAAAAGAAGTTAGGGTAAATGTTGGCCGAGGAGAAGCAAACAGCCAAAAGTATCTAATCTAATCAAATGAATATATATTTTACTTCATTTTGTGGATGATTAAATGCTTTAATCATGAAGTAATGCGACAAACTACAGCACAATTAAGTCTTAAATGAAAACTTGACAAAAAGAAATCGTATGTATTCAATGTTTCTTGTCAAAGGACACCTCCCCTTCAAATGCTTAAAACCAAAACTAAACTAAACAAGTGAAGAAAAAAGGAATGACAGGAAGGGAAATATTACCTTAATCTGCTCAATAATAGGTACGGAATCTGCAGGAATAAAATGAGTTTAGGATTCTCATACAGAAGATTTCAAACATGTTGTAAAGTATTAATGAGAAATGGAGAAATCAACATTTTTTTTCACCAAAGGAAAAGATAATATCCAGATATATTTCACACAATCTCACTTCAAAATATTTCTGTTCTTCTTAACATATTTTTGCAAACAATTTCTGAAGCACATTTAAGTGTCGAATTCCATCCCCTTCTTCTTATCCTCCAAGACAACAAAATCCCTTTTTCTTAAGGAATGTTTTCATCCTTGAGACTGCTATTCTTCATTGTAAGTGTTAATTACTGAGCAAAATGATGCCCATGTGCAATGCAAGAGGACTATAAATAACTTGGTGCAGTAAGAACCAGATATGATTACCATCTCGTGGAAGAACTATCTCTAGATTTAAAGTGTTCATTGCTGCCTTTTGGGCCTCAATGCACTTTTTGTGGTCATGCAAGAACATTTCCTCCTTCACATTAATTTCTTCCTTGGGTAAGTTCTTTTTCCTTGATGAGGCGTCAAGAAAAACGGATGTTTTTTTGTTTGTAATGTCATTAAGAGCTTTTCGACCTGCAGGCACTAAGCCAACTTTCTTTCCATCCGCTTTAGAATTTTTTGTCTTCCCACTCAAGGCAGCTTCTATCGCAAGTTGTACCAAACAAAAAGGAGAAAATCAGCACAGTAAGAATGCATTATGTTTGTAATAATAATAATCCCATCTTATAAAATGCAAAAATAATTCTACACTACTTTATTCTTGAGGACATCTAGGAAAAACACTTTTCTTGAGGTTACACCACGGACTTTCTTGTCCGGTTGCAAGTTCTTCTTATCCAGTCAAAATGTTATTCTTAAATTCTCTTTTTTCATTGATTGATAGGTTAATATTTCTCTGAATCCGCACTGTATGCCTGACGTCAGTGTTAAAAGCAATATAAGTCTTACTTTTGGTTTTAGAGTGAAGATCCAAATTTTCATCTTTAATCATCAGCTTCCCAGGAGTAATATACTTGGCCATTCTCTTGTTTTATCTTATGCAGAAAGCAAAGGCTTGGATACTGAGCTCTGCAACAAACATATAAGAAAACATGAATTAAAAAAATTAAAAAGTTATGGCCATAATCCAGAGTACACCATTAACAAGCCAAGCATGAGCAAAAATCAATTTATTACACAAATATAATAAGTGACTACCATTAAAAATGCCCACTTGCAGATTTAAAAGAACACAATACATTTCAGTCTAAAAAATACACAAAAGCAACAAAACAAGCCTTAAAGAGTTACTGTAGGGTCCATGATAGTTCCACTTATAAAGGCTATCAAATTGTTTCCAGAAATCTATGAGATATAGTGGTCCTTTGAAGTTAAATGGGGTACAAGAATCTTGTGGTGTGACTCATGCAACAACTATTGCAATCTGAACATAAATTTTGAAGGCCCCTCGTACCAGACATGAAGTAGAAGATAAAATAATTGGAGACATCTGCAATATATATATAACATGCCTCAGTTAAAGTAGAATAGCATAGATTTTCTAACAAACCCATTTTTTCCGATTAAGTAATGAAGGGTTCTTTCTTTATTCTTTCATCAGCCTTTCAATTTTCTTTCACCTTTCGACTCATCGCTCAACACACACACACACCTCCTTATACGTTTTTCATTCCCCCAATTTTCTCCCAACTAAGAGCACCTATAATCTGTTTGTAACCCTTCTTTCTTGCAGATCCAACAAATGGAAAATAGAGAGAGAATCCGAAAACAATAGAAAGAGAGAGACCGAAACAGAATCGGATGGTACCTCCGATAACAAAGACGCAGAAGAAGATGAACAGACCCCACGGCGCCGAATTCTTCAGAGTTCAGAGTTTGAATTTTGCTTCAAGCCCGCGACAGTGCGATACCAAATAGAATTGGCTCTTATCTTCTTTCCTAAAGGGTTTTTGACCGTTATAAATATATAATTATTATATAATAAAATATAAAAACTGAATCGACGAAAGGGCCCCTAATAAAATGTTAATATTCCCACCCTGTCCCTGTGACTTCATAGTAGCCCGAACCCCAAGAGGTCCTTCATTTTGCTTCTGTAATCTGCCTATGCCATTTTGCCCTACCGTTGGCGACCTCCGTCTTCGACTTGCGTGGTCGCTGGAAGAGTAAGCATCTTTGCCTCTCGCCGTTATTCTCTAGCTGTATTCGTCGCTCGAAAGGTAAGTGGATTTAGTTTCGGAATTGCTTTCGGTCTTTTTTTTTTTAATTCTTTTTAGTTGTTTTTGGCTTGAAAAAATACTACTAAAGTGTGTGGAAAATTGCTTGCCGCATCTATTTGATGATGATAGGGGTTTTAATTATGGTTCTGTAGCTTTTTCTCTTCCCTTTTTCTTAAATTGGTCATTGAAGGATGAGTTTGAATGAATATTGATCTGTTGTAAGAAGATTTCATATTCTTTCCTACGCCGTTAATTGTGGCCTTTAAGTGGTTTATTTATATATATAAGACTGTAGGAAATGATTGTTACATATAGAAATTGAAGTTTTCGTTGTTCAAAGATAATTTATTTGACAACCTTGCTCCAACGGTTCCTGTGTGGCGATTTTATTTCCTTTTTCCTGCCATTTCATTAGGAAAATTGGAGCTCTTTGAGTTAATTTAACTTTGTCTTCTTTTTGGTGGCTACAGGCGACAGGAAGTGATCAGCACTCAAAATCAGCCTCCCTCTGATCTGTTTCTTTATTTTTTTTCTTCTTCAATTCTTTTGGAAGGTTCTCGAATCTCCATTATATTGACATGGCTAGAAAGCACAGTCGCGAATCCAGTGAAGATTATATGAAGGATGAGAAAGATAGATATCGTCGTCCTAGTAGTAGTAAGAAGAGTTCCAAATCAGATGGTCATCGAGATATTAGGGATACTGGGGATTCCTCAGATTCAGAAACAAGAAATAGAACTAAAAGAGATGAACGAACACAGAAGGTCAGAAGTGATGATAAGGACAGGGAGAGATCAGGTGGGAAGGAGGCTAGGGATAGAGATGGGAGGTGGCAAAGTAAACGTAGGGGAAGAAAGGAATCTGAAATTTCAGATGAAGAGGGAGAGATATCGTATAAAGAAAGGGCTAGGGAAGAAGGTCAGCGATCCCACCGACATTATGATCGACATGGACGGCATGAAACTGAGATAGATGGTCATGGCATTAAAGAATATCATCAAAGTTCTGATGAAGATGTCAAGCAAAAAGACAGACACAGACGAGAGAGGAACTATGATCATGAAAATGGGCATAGACAGCGTGGCACTGAGGATGGATATAAAATCAAAGATCGCCATGCATATCATAATTCAGAGGATGAAATTGACCAGAAATCAGAAAGAGATAGAGACAGGGAGCGCAGAATTAATAAGCATGGTGTTGGTGAGAATTACCATCGGGATAAATATGTGAGCAAGCAACAAGAAGATAGCAGGATGAAAGAGGATGGGCATGGGAGACTAGATGAGGATTCAAAACCTCAAAGACAATCAACAACTCTGGAAAGGAACCCAAATGGTGATACATCTAATTTGGGTAAGAGTGGAGGAGTTTACATTCCCCCATTTAAGTTGGCTCGCATGATGAAAGAAGTTCAAGACAAAAGCAGTGTTGAGTACCAGCGGTTAACATGGGATGCTCTTAGAAAGAGCATTAACGGATTAGTGAACAAGGTTAATGCTGCTAATATAAAAAATATAATTCCAGAACTATTTTCAGAGAATTTAATTAGGGGAAGAGGTCTGTTTTGTCGGTCATGTATGAAGTCACAAATGGCATCTCCAGGTTTTACAGATGTCTTTGCTGCATTGGTTGCTGTTGTAAACACCAAGTTTCCTGAGGTGGGGGATCTTTTGTTGAGAAGGATTGTTTTGCAGCTTAAGAGAGCTTATAAGCGAAATGACAAGGTATGTTGTGACAGTTTTCATTTTGCTAATTTATTGTGTGGTCTTCTTTTAAGATCAATATATTCAATTTGATTTTTTTTCCCCTTGATATGTTTATTTTATGTACCTTTCATATGGCTTCCTTCGTGTGTAGCCTCAACTACTAGCTGCAGTTAAATTTATTGCACATCTGGTGAACCAGCAAGTGGCTCATGAAATCATTGCTCTAGAGTTGCTCACAGTTTTACTGGAGAAGCCTACTGATGACAGTGTTGAAGTAGCTGTGGGTTTTGTCACAGAGTGTGGGTCAATACTGCAAGATCTCTCACCTAAAGGCCTTCATGGTAAGTATTCTCTTGAACTTTATGTTAATGAAGTGATCGGGTTTATTTATTAGATAACTTTGCCATCACTCTATTTTCTGAGTTTCCCTTTGACACTTCATGTTACATGAATCTTTTTTCTGCTTCATGGTCCATACCCATATCTATATGCCCTTTGGTATTTTCATTTTCATTTATTATCCAGAATACTTCTCAGTTCTCATTACATTGTGAGTTCCAGTATTTTTCTTCATGGTATTAACTATTTTTATCAAAGCATGGTACAGTTACGTAGATGATATTTGAGTTATATTGTTTCTCTCTCTACAAGAAGAAGAAAACTGAAACCAAGGTTTCACGACTCCAAGTTTATGCTTGGTGTAGGATAGCCAAGGAATTAAAGCTTCGAGAGGTTGCATAGAGTTTTAGGATGGATTAAGGCTAAGAAACAGGTGGATTAGAGGTAAATTGAAGGTCTGTGAGATGATAGGTGGTTTGCCATCAGAATAATGATGCTTAGAGCCTGTTTGGCCCTTGTTGCAGAGAAGGAAAAAGATGCTTATTTATTTATTTATTGTAAGTACTTTAGTTTTTAGGTGGGAGGTGTTAAAACATAAAGTTGCTTTTAAAAGACAGAGAAATCCATTTTTCTGCTGTGGAAAGGAGGCTAGAAATTGGAGCTTTTCTTTTGAAGTATCAGCAGGAAATATTTTTTGCACAAAATACTGTCATTCAATAGAAAATATTTATATATGTTTATTTTGATTAAATATTTTTAAATATTTATTGTGATTTTGTTTTTCATATAAAACCATAAATTAAATTAACCATAATAAATAATCAAAATCATTTCTTCATCTAAATTTTATTGGTGGCAAATAAAATTTGAAATATGCAACTTTTAGTGATTTGACAGTAAAATATAATTTTTCAAAAGATTGGCCAAACACTAATGACATTGATAAAAGCCTATATTAGATTTAAGCAAAAAAATTTAAAACTTTGGAAGTTTGAATTTCGAGTGATGCTTGATTTAGGAAACGGATCTGGGTAAGGCATTAGTGTATGTTTTAGGTATCCGTTGGAAGGCTCCATTAGAAAATTTTGAGAAAGAAGCTACATCAATGCCCTTATTTATTTTGAAAAATATTAAAATTTTCCTGTTATCTTTGAGTACCAAAAGTTTAATCAAAGTAATTTGACATTTAGACCAGCTGAAAAGTAATTTTCTAATGCATTGAGTCTACTTGCTTTGAGGTCTTCTGCTGGTTTATGTAGTATGTATCCCCTTATGCTTGCAGACAAATGACATGCAAGACATATATGAATATGTGCAAATAGTGCTTAGGACTTTATACCAACTTCTGCCTTGGATATTTTTTTGAGATTTTAGTTATATTTGTACTTTTGCAGGTATCTTTGAGCGTTTTCGTGGAATTCTTCATGAAGGAGAAATTGACAAACGAGTTCAGTTCCTGATTGAAGGCCTATTTGCAATACGAAAGGCCAAGTTTCAGGTACATTCTTTTTTGTTTTCACAGAGGTTAGCATGTTAGGACAAAGTGTCAACTAATTTGCATGGTAGTTTTAAAGATGAGCTACAAAGATACATGTTGTCTGATGTTTGTGTCTACAGGGCTATCCAGCTGTTCGTCCAGAACTAGACCTTGTGGAGCAGGAAGATCAGTTAACGCATGAAGTCTCCTTGGATGAGGAGATAGATCCAGAGATTACGCTTGGTACTATTTGAGTTTTAAAATTGATTCCTGCATCTTGTTTGATCCAGTTGTAGTTATCTGTGATTGTTCATTTTTCTCTTTGCCTTTTTTTTATTTTTTTGCTATCAGATATATTCAAGCCAGATCCTAATTTCCTGGAGAATGAGCAGCGGTATGAAGAGTTGAAGAAAACCATGCTGGGCGAGGAATCTGAGGATGAAGAAGGTTCTAATGCAGAGTCAGATGATGATGATGATGATGATGATGATGATGATGAAGATGATGATTCTGATGAAGAGGAAGAGGAAAAGATGAAAATAAGAGATGAAACTGAGACAAATCTTATCAATCTTCGAAGAACAATTTACTTAACAATTATGTCCAGTGTCGATTTTGAGGAAGCTGGTCATAAACTTCTGAAAATCAAGCTAGAGCCGGGTCAAGAGGTAGGTTTGGCATCTCTGTTGCAGTTACTGCTATGTTGTTAAAAGTTACCTACACTTTTCCTTTCCTAGAAATAAAAAACAAATGAACAGAACAAACAAACCTTTGTTGTAATCTGATAGGGACCTTGAGTTCCTACCAGAATTTTAGAGATACAAACCCATAATAGAAAACATGGTTGCCTAAAAATTAAAATGAAAAAAAGAAAAAGAAAAATATCCTAGCTCAGAAGAGACTTGGCCCTTATACAAAAATTCTGCTGACCTCTCTATTTCTCTCAGCCCCTTTTCTGTTCTTATTTTCCCAACGAAGTTACTCTAGAAAATACCCAAATAGCTTCCATGTGTTCCACACCCCTTCTGGATTCTTCTCCAAGCCCTTACCAGCCAATTCATGCTGTCCTTGCTGCCAATTCCTCTCAATTGCCCTACTTTTCTCTCTTGCATACATCATCCTAATTGGTGTTCTATCATAATCTAACTGAGAGCCTGAATGCTCTATCTCTCTCTCTCTCTCTCTCTCTCTCTTTTTTTTCCCCTCTTCCTGGTGGGTAATCACTATTTTTACTATAAAAGGATATTCTATAACCTAAAGTAGTTTTTATCCTAGAGTTGATTTGTTTCTTTTTGTTTTGACTGTATTTCACCTGGTTGAGACTTGCATGGTTATCTGCTTCTTGTGTTTGCGTAGCCTTTTTGGGTTGATACCTTTTTCAGTAGGTTTCTAGTTGAAGTCTCACAAATTAAGAGAGTGTTAAAGGATGAAAGATAATGTTTGAAAACGATCTCTTATCCTTTAAGATCCTTTCTCTATGCATAGGGAGTTTATCATTATTTTGGAGTTGTCAGCCTATGGAAAGATTATCCTCTTGTTGTTGTTGTTGTAATTTTTTTTTTTTGGGGTTTAGTTTAGGGTAAATATAAGAAGGGAGGGGCTGCCACAGTGTGTGTAAGTCTATCAGTGAGCAAGCCTCCCCATTCGCCATATCTTTCTTTTAACCCTAATTTTCAAGTAGTTAGCTAGACTCAATTATCACTTCCAGCATCAAATAAATTTTCAATTTGTCTTTCATTTTAAAAATAGTTTATTCTATTTGACAAAATTACAAATTTATTGCATTGGATTTTTTCAGATGGAATTGTGCATTATGCTTTTGGAATGTTGCAGCCAAGAAAGAACTTACCTCCGGTATTATGGTCTTCTGGGGCAGCGTTTCTGCATTATTAACAAAGTCTACCAAGAAAATTTTGATAAGTGCTTTGTACAGCAGTACTCAATGATCCACCGGCTTGAAACAAATAAATTGCGCAATGTGGCGAAGTTTTTTGCTCATTTACTTGGGACTGATGCTCTACCTTGGCATGTTTTATCATATATACGCTTAACTGAGGAGGACACTACTTCTTCTTCCCGTATATTTATTAAGATTCTCTTCCAGGTATTGAGAAGCAAACTTAGATATGTCTTTTTTTTTTTAAAATAATTTTTTTTTTCTTTTTGGTTTCTCCATTTGCTTTCCTGTATTATTATATATCTGTCAGTTCTTGTTCCGTGACCACCCCAAAATTTCAGGGCTTCTGTCCACTAGATTGTTTAAAATGTGGTGGAAAGAATTTGATTTCTGAAAAGAACAATGATGGGAACTAAACCAAGCTCTTGCCTTTTTTCTTTTTCGGCCGAAAGCTCTTGCCCTTATTAATTTATATGCTATGTAATCAATTGTTTTCATGTTGTTGAAAAGAGAAAAAGTATAGAATGAGCCCATTTTAAGTACGTTATGTAGGCTGTTGAGCTTAAATGATCAAAACTTTTTCTACCCTATGATGTACATAATTGCGGGGACGTTAAAAAACATCAAAAGACATGGGTTAGCGATTTCCTGAGGATGTGATGTCAGCTTATGTAACATCATAAAATCTGCAGCATAATGTGCTTGGAATTTTGTATATTCTGAATTTCCCTTACCTGTAGTTAAATATCGTTCCATTATTGTAAATTTACTGAAAGTTTTGGATGCTTGTGTTGGACTTGATTTTGGCCTGTCACCTCCTACTTTCTCTGATATGGGCCCTGAATCCATGCCAAAGTGCATCATAAGATATCTTTATGTTTGGTTATATATTGTTGTGTGGAACTTGTCTATTTGGTACTATGATAGTAGCTGCTAGATGAGCTGATGATGCATGTCTCTGTATGGAAGCTGCTGCTGATTTCACCTTGTCGTTGCTTTTGCTGCAGGAATTGTCAGAACATCTTGGCATCCGGCTTCTAAATGAGCGGTTAAATGAGCCAACAATGCGTGACTCTTTTGAATCTGTATTTCCAAAAGATAATCCTAAAAATACACGGTTTGCCATTAACTTCTTCACATCCATTGGACTTGGTGGCCTTACTGAGAACCTTCGTGAATATTTGAAGAATATGCCACGGCTCATCATGCAACAACAGAAACCAGTCTCTGATTCAGAATCAGATGATGAGTCAGGAAGTTCTGATTCTTCAGATTCGGGAACAGCTAGTTCTGAGTCAAAGTCAGAGTCGGACTTATCAAGTTCTGACGAGAGTGACAAGAGTGACAATGACAAGAGGCGAAGAAAGAGGAGGAGAAAGTGAAGCGGTTATATGCTATTGTGGTGATTAGCTCATCCGGCCCCTGCATCTACAAAGCAGTGATCGAGTATCCTTTGTTGCACAATCTGTAAATTACTGAGTCAGCTTACCGCATTATGTATTGAGAAAGAGAGAAGTTGAGGCTAGGTGGGTTGAGGAATGTGGAGCTTGTTTTCTAAATACTTGCAGCTCTAGAGGCCCTACCTATCTGAATTTGTTTAATTTTGTGCATAACTTCATGTTTTCACAACATTAGCTCTGACTTTCAATTTTTGTATCCGAGAATTCCAAGTACAATCTATGTTGTAGTAACACTGGCAGAATTCTAACTTTCGCCTTCCTTCTTGGGTTTTTAACGCTTAACCCACGTTCTAATTGTTTTGTAGGTGAGATATATGACGCTTGTTGGCATGATGGTTCAGTTTTACGATATAACGCTTGAATATAACATGTATTTGTTTGGTTGAGGTCTTAACAATCCATTGGCTAAGATAGGCCAAAATGTGTTGTGGTGCGGCATCTCGCATGCTTTTATATGAGATCATCAGGACAGGAGTAGGCGTGGAACACCATGTTCAATTGTTTCTTTAGTAATCAGTTTCTCCTCCGGGTTGTTCTTCATCTATCTCTTCCACATTGAATGGAAAAGCTCCGGTTAGCGTTTTTCATCTCGTTATATATATATATATATATATATATATGTTTTGTTGTGTTGATATTAATGATATTAATCTTTTCAACAGTGAGTAATGCTAACTGCATAATTTGTACCATGCAATTGCACTTAAATTTATATTAGTCTATTTGAAAATGGTTTAAATGGGACCAAATGAACTCAGGATTACTTGTACCTGTTGTAAGGGTTGTGAAATGTTTTTGTCGTTGGCACTTACGTAAATACTCGGTCCCCAAATGCTATAAGCTTAAATGAGGTCAATAAGGCTCCACTAATTTTGTACATACAAAAAAAAAAAGGTCCTTATTTACTTTATGAAAATTCAACTGAATAAGGCTCTATATTCTTGTACTTACCTCCCTACAAAATTGAAGCTCTGATTAGTTCGAGTATTCCTACTTCAACATTTTTGTCAGACTCATGTAGGCTGACACACTCATATTTATAATGGTAATTTCTACATTTATATAAATAGTAATTCTTAATATCCAAAACATACTAATACCGCGGGTGTAAATTACGGTCACCTTCACTTTTTTCTTTTATATTCCGTTATTATATGACCTTGGCTTTTGTAAATTTTATGTTGGCGATAATTAAAATTATATATTACGAACTCACCTTGCAAATAAGATGATTTTAATAATTTTAAAATGGGTCATATTTAAATAAAGTTCTTTAAATGATTGCTGTTAAATTCTCCAATAATATACATATTTTTTACGAATCAAAACTATATTGTTGAACATTAAAAAGAACTCCTTCACATGTCTTAATTCTATTACAAATTTTGATTAAAAAAAATGTAAAGGCTTTTTCTTTTAAGATTTCATTTATATTGCATTTTGTAAAGTGCCTTGCTAGCATCCATATTGTCGAGCATGTACATCTGTCTTGAGGGATATCTAGCTAAACTCAATCCACTCAGAAGACTATCGTTGTTAACAATGAATGCTGTATGACCGTATCAGAAAATTCTTCTTATTCAGATCAGAAAACTACAATATTGAAGAGAAACGGCTTTACTCCCTGTACATCTCAATACTTACAAAACACAAATGAATCTGGTATTCTAACGCTAAAAATAAGCCCAAAAAAATAACAAAACAAAACAAAAAACAAAAAACAAAAAACAAAATCACATTGCAGATGGCTTTGAGTTCTCACAAGCAGATCCTCTATCCTTGCTCACTTTCCTCTTTCATGCAGAGGCTCACAGATTGAAGCTCAAGGTCTTTTGCACCAATCCAACTATTATTTCTTGCATCGTATTTCCTAATTTGACAAAGTGGGCAAGCTATTTCTCAGAAGCCAGCAACTCTGGACGTACTGTGCAACCATGCAGCCTGCAGGGCATCAGTTCAGTTCTTGAATCATCTTCCAAACTAGGAGGAACCTACATGACAAAAATCCTGAGATGCTCATATTAACATAATGGCCTCAAATTTCCCTTCTATGGTTTCATTACATGAAAAGATGCATAGTATCGTCTGATAGGCATCTCTTGTATTCTCCAGAATTCAGGCTTTCGCCTTCCCCAATCTTAAATGAACTAAGAACTTTTTTGGTCTCAGATAAAACCATTTAGTGTAATTCTTGTCTCCTTAAGCACATGCTCTCAGATGGTGGCACATTTTCCTCACCATGCTTGAATGATTCTCCATTCCCACTACAAAGTCTCGTAGATAAGGAAGGCGATAAAGGTGCACTGTTGCTATCTGCAATTATTTCAACATAAGTAATATGAAGGACAAAATCAATCAAGGTTTCCCAGTCTAATATGGCTTATAAGTGGCACCAAAATTAAATGTGTCATAAACCACTTCAATTCAAAAGTTTAAACTATTAAGTGAAAACCCATAAATACTTTTATTATAATTCCTATCATATCCCCACACACAAGTCCTTTGGGGTTGAAGGGTGGTTAAAGAACATGTCCACCGTATCCTTGTGCTGAAACTTAATTTTTAATCAAGCCATAGAAGACACAATTGAACTCCAGATTACTTAGTCATGGAGGCTTTGATACCGTGTTAAGAACTACTTCAACTCAAGATTAAGCCTTTTTTTAAATAAAAAAATATTAAGCTATCAAGTAAAGACCATGTGTTCTATTATAATCTCTCGGACAATGATACAAGCAAATTTTGCACACCTCTGAAAGAAGAGCTTCTCTCAAAGTCCTTGGTTGCATGTAATAATATTGTGCCAGCAAGCACAATAATAAAACCACATATATCTGACACAATGGTTCCACCACTTTGGCCATCCCAATCCTGTGAGCATAAGTGTGAAATGTAATTAGGCTGATTTTATCACACTGAATAAACAACAGAAGCTTCTTATATATCCTAAATTAGATGCCATAACTAATTGTTGTGTTGATACCTTAAACATTATTACACTGGCAAGGATTGTTAGTGTTGTGAACATGACATAATATATAGGAGAGACAGCTGCAGTGTTGAAGGTGTCAAGAGCCTGAAATGTTAGAAACATGTTAGAGAATGTATTGATTCAAATCTAAGAACTCAGAAGAAAATTTACAGCACAAATCTAAATTGAAGCATTGTTTTCTTTTTTCATTGAATAAAAGAAAAACATCAATTTGAATAAAATAAGACAAAAAAACACAGAATATAATAGATCGCTAAGAAGAAACAAACTATTAGGATTGATATTATTACATGTGAAAGATTATATATCACTGAAAGGTGTTTTCAATCAGTAATTCTTGCAATATCAACTCATTGTCCTGCTAAATTAATGAACATTTAATCAATTTTAAACTTCTGAATGATCATGTGATTGATTACATCCAGGGATGGACTACGGGCAAATGGATCAAGAAGAAGCAGACTAAAGAAAATAAGCAGTAGAGTAATTAGATAGTCAGGCTGGACAAATGCTCCTTTTTCAGTAAGTATGCCCATCTTTTTCAGACAACCATTAATAAAGCAACCAAGACTGAACCCCAGATGAGATTACATATTGCTAAATTTAAGTTAAGACAAAAGGAAATATGATAATTTGTATGGAAAAGAACTAGTGTATCTCAGAAGAATGCAGTGCTCTCATATTGACATATTACATTTTCGAGACAGAGGCAGCTGGATATATCGAAATTCAGTTTATTTTGTAGAAGCACTCAATCGTGACAAATTATAAAGATACAGAACAACTTAGCAGCTGCTGCTATATTGGCTATTAAAAAGCAGTTTTATTAGGGTTTAAGTATAACAATTATTTACTTAAGTTCTCATAACAACATTAGTGTGCTAAGACTAAGCTTCAGTATAGCAAGATTATAAAAGAACGAGAGGGCTTTGTTCAATGAACAAAATTCTAGAGCAAAGACATTTAGCAGAATCTCAGCCAGCTAGCTTCTTTTCAATTGTATAACTCCTAGAAGACTTAGTAGACTTTGAAATTTTTAGTTAATTATCTTTGTCACTCTTGTTCTTTCTCTTTTCTATTTAGCCTTCTTCGCCCTTCAATTATACATCTAGTTGTGCCAAAACCACCTTGCGACAAGCCCTTCTCTATTATTACCAAAACACAACATAGAAAGAAATTATCAAAAACGCTTCTTCACATACTGGTCACGCATCAGAAAAGCGACCTTAAATCTCAGTATCTTTGCTCTATTTAATTCCTAATGTGCCCATGTTATACCCTAGTTCCAAATAAATCCACATATAATCGTCTTCATTAATCAAACCTCACATCTTGAGCCTAAGCCCACAGATTCACTACTGAAACGGTTCCTGCAAATTCTTGCAAATACTTTTATGCTCAAAATACCCCTTGGTCACATATTAAAGAGAAGGATTATATCAAAAATAAGGACAATCAAGGGTATAATGCACTAAAACTAATACTACTTTTGTGCTAATGTATGATAAGCCATTGAATTTATGGCATGCTTTGATAACAAAGTGATTCTTAGTAAGATTAACAAAATTAGATGCTGATTCTGAACTATCTGCACTCTGCTGAGAAGAGGAAAATTTCAATGCCTCAGTTTTGGAAGCAATCTTTCTCGTTAAAACAATTAACTGTGCATAATACCCATTCTTCTGGGATTTGCTAATCAAGATAGAACGGGATGCAAGAAATGAAAAAGAGAAAGAAGAACATTTTTCTCTCATATAACTGATTACAATGGAAAGGGATATTGACACTTAAATATTACTCAAATGTTGAAACTACTGCAAATAGATCGATGGAAAGAAAGAGAAATTAAATTTGTCTTGGAGGGGGAAGGGCATCCTTTAAAGTTTAGAAAACTTTCAAAAGTAAGCTTATGCTTATGCCACCAGGCTAATGTTAAGGCACATGCAATACCAACCTTGTTGAGATAATTCATCTGAGTGACGACACATGTAGCCACAACCAACATAAAAAACCATGTCTCTGGGTAGATTAGTTGATTGTTCCCTTCAAAAGTTAATTTCAATGAAGTTCCAAGGGCTTTAACACTCATCACCTGCAAAATTATAATAATTTTATGCAGATAAGTTACCACAATATATAAATTGGAGAGGCAAAGAAAGGGTTAAATACACAATTCATTGTTCCAGATTTAAAAAATGACTGCGGTGTGAACAGCGAAAGATACAGAGGAACATTTTGACAGTAGATATGATCAGTTTTTCGGCTGGAGTGTTAGTCTGCACAATATACTCCCTTCCCATAAAACAGGGGCAAAGGTAGACCCAAGCAGTATACAAGACAGATTTAAAACCTCCTAATACATTTAAAATTGTCGCTGTCTCATATATGTAAAGTAACATAGAAGCCAAATTTTTTTTCTTTTTTCAAAATTCATTAACACACTTTCACAATATAAAATTAAAGAAAATCCATTCACTTCCAACATTAAATGATGCTCCTCAGGTTTTATGTGTCTAAACAAAGTAATTTGAGAAAGCAAATTTTAAAAGTTCAGATTAGTCAGAAGATTGATGAGAGAGAGGTATTAAGTTACTTACAGAGAGGGAACCCATCAATGAACAAATTCCAGTGTAAACTAGCACATTGGTATGCCCACAGCTTGGTACAAAATGGAAGACAAGAATGAAAACCAAAACTACTACTGAGCACACATATATCAGAAAATCTGCATCGAAAGGGGCATGCATTTGTTATTAGGGAACTATAACAAAACATATATAAAAAAAATGGCGAAGCATTCTTACTTAGTTTAGTAGCCATAGTCCATATTTCCTGAACAGATTTAATAGGATGCTCCTTAGGTGCATGAATAACAATAATGAGAGAACCAGCAATGCACATTATACAGCCCAAAATCCCAAGCGGGTGTAGCTTCTCCTTCAGAATAAGGCGAGCCAAAACAGCACTAGAGGATACACATTCATAAATCATGAAGAAGCAATTACGTTACTTGCCAATATTAGAAGAAAATACTGCCTCAATTCATGTTAAAGATTAAAATTAAGGGAAATACCTCACAATTATACTTAATGCTCCAAGAGGGATAACTAGAACTGCTGGGGCAAATGCATATGCAACAAAGTTTGCAACCTCTCCAAGAATCACTAAATCAGAAACCACACAACAATAAAGATTCTGCAAGAAATCAGATAGAGACCAGAATGCCAATGATAAATTACAATATGCTAATTCTAGCAAACCGTGAATGGCACTACAACTGAGAGAAATAAATAAAGCTTGCTCAATAAGGCATCTCCAATTAGATCCAAAAGGAATCAAAAGTGGAATGACATAGACAATCATCAGAGTCTGGCATGAAACATTAAATCCAGATACTAGTAAACAATGTAAAAACGAAATTAATTCCACTTGACTTCGAGGACTCACGATTAGTTTTTTTTACGATGACTGGGTCAAAACAATACCAATTATTAAGATAAAACTCGTTTAAGTACAAATAATTTTAGCCAAAAAAATTTGGCTGGAAAACAATAAAAGCATAGAAACAATATATTTGAAGCTTACTTGTGACCATCCCCAACCACCAGAGTGGCTCCAAGAGATAATAATACCCACCAACACCTACAAAATCAGGAATAAAAAGGCGCACATAACCAAAATAGGCACCCAATTTTAAATTTTAAAAAGAAATGGAGAAATTAATAGATACTCACTGGCCCTGACACCAGAAGCTGCAGCTGCTCTTTTGAGGCCTGTCTTCTTAATGATAAAGCTTGCCCCAATGAACCCACTTGATAGCAATGCGAGAATAACCCCCTTCAGGTTCTCCTCAGACATACCCATGTCGAAAAATCGTCGCTTTTGTCGAATTTTAATCCTTTTCTTCTTCCCTTCATCAATAAGCTACAGAAAAAGCAGTATTTTTTATTTTTATTTTTTTTCAGATCGTCCTTGCCCAATTCGTGATTCTCTCGTGTCTTTTTCGGTCTTTTTAACAATGAAAAGCTGAAAAAGCCACGGTGTATATCCAGCACAGCCCAGTCATTTGTGAGCACCTACCTCCTTTGGTTACGCGGGTCTCTATAATTTACTCACTGGAGGGGTTCGCTATGGCGCGGGATTCCCCGAAACTGAGCTCTATGAAATGGTTGTACAATTTTGGCATTGACTTTTTTTAACAGTTATATGTAAAAGATTTTTTTGAGAACTAGTTAGCAATTAAAGGGTAATATGTAAGGATGAACTAGGGACGTCCGTGGAACCTCAATTCTCTTATTAAATCAAAAAAATAAAATAAAATTCGCTGTCATCTTTAATTCGGTTGTTTTAGTTTATTATTAAAAACAAGAAAGATATATTATTAGCAATTCATAGAAGATTTAAAAAAAAAAGAAATCATAAGCTTTTATTTTGGACCATACCGATGAGTGTGTTAGGCCTCTAACTTCATCTTTTAACATATTTTATTTTGTTTTAAAAGATAGTTTTCTTGTTTTTTAAGAAAAAAACTACTCAAACTATTTTTGTTTACAATTTTTTTTTAATTTCTATATATTTTAGAATTAAAAAAAAGATAACAGTTTAGAACTGTTCTCTTTCCTTATTAATTTGTCTAAAAAAATATAAAAAATAACATTAACAAACTTTTGTTTTATAAATTGATTTAATTAATCATTTGTATTATTTTTATATAGTATTATAATTATATTTATTTATATTTTTTAATATTATAATTTAAATTTTAAATGGCAATAAGTTAAGATTTAACTTAAAAATTTTCAAATTAAATTATATGAAACATTTCAAAACTGTTTCAATAATCTATTAGTGATTTCTAGTTTTTTCTTCTTGTTATTTTCAAAAATTGTTTGAAAATTTGGCTTTAACAACTGTTTGGTTAAAAAAAAAAAACAGAATCAAACAGATTTTTATGAATGCGGTGATGAACGTGGTAGTGCACAGGAAGTTATCCTGAGGATTACTCCAGCAAATTGAGCAACATGGACACGTGTTCCGTTGTCGCCGCCCACAGATTCTGAAGCTGACCAATGGCTGGGAGTAACGGATAACGGAGGACCATAACGACCATAACTAAGTGACCCAACTGTAAAGTCTTAACTGTAAAATGGGTCCATCACACACTGTAAAGTCTTAACTGTAAAGTGGGTCCACCACATGTATAATATAATAGACACGTGTTACACGGGTGGTGGTTGCGAATTCGCCTTTTTTTTTAAAGGTTAAAATACACTTTTTGATATTTTAACTTTGTCCATAATTTTAATTTTGTTTATCAAGTTTATTTTATTTTAATCTTATTTATTAATTTTATTTCAAGTTTTAGGGTTGTCTTTTAATTTTTTTAATGTAGTCCCTTAATTTAATTTAATTTTTTATTTTTATTTTATTCTAATTTAATCTCTTAACTTTTAAAAATTAGTCAAATATATATATATTTTTAGCATTACCAAGATGTTCAATGGAAAAGTTTTATATAATTTTTTGTGGCTTAACTTTAATAACTTTTTGTCAACCTGCATTCTACTTATCATAAACTTTTTTTATTTGATGGTATTAGAGAGATGAAAACACTGGGTCATTTAATGCGCAAAAATTATAAATAAAAACAAAAATAGAAAGAAAAAAATATGATTTTGTGGATAAAAAATGATTTTTATACTCCTATTTTAAAAAATAATAGAAAAGAATAAATACTATTGATTAATAACTACAATAATATATTAGACATTATACATAATTTTTTTCTTCTATTATTTTCCATTTGAATACCAAACAGGTCACAGCTTTTTAATGTTGAGGGAACAAGTTTTTTTTTTTTTTTTGCCAAAAGGGAACAAGTTGAAATCAAATAAAATTAAAGGTTAAAATTGAGACATAAGATATAGTTAAGAGATCAAATGAAATTAAAGGAAAAGTAAAATATGATGTAAAATTAAACAATTAAATTGGAACTAAATAAAATCAATAAAAAATTTAAGAGATTGATGGCCAAAAAAAATTAAGAGATCAAATATATATTTGTATCTTATTTTTATTGTAATAAACTTGTTTTTTCTTGCCTAAATTATTAGACGACAATCATGTAATTTTTGAAAAGTAATTTTAAAATTGATATGTCATTTATAAGTTTGATAATAATTTATTAAGAATAAAATTTCAACAACTAAATTACATATAATCCTAAGAATTTTAAATTATGTGCAAATAACTTTTCTTTCCTTCAAAACTTAACAATAAATTTCTCTAAATTTTTAAATTTGTACAAATAACTTTTTGTTTTTAATTAGTATGTTATTTCATTGACAGAATATAACATATTAGGGAAATTATTTGTTTATGATTTAAGGTTCAGGAGGATTATTCATACATAACCAAAAATTTAAAGTGGTTATCTATAAAAAAAATAAAGTTTAGAGAGATTCACTATTATTGATATAACATGTTTTATTAGTAAAATAATAAATTAATTAACAACAAAAAGATTATTTGTATAAATTAAAAATTTTGAAAAAGTTGATTATCAAGTTTTAAATGTAAAATAAATTATTTGTATATGACACAAAATTTAAAAAATTCTATACAATTTAACCTTTAAATATTGCAATTATAATTAAGAACAATATAATATAATATAACATAATATAATACAATATAATGTTTAAGATATGTATAGAAACACTAATGAAAATTTAATAAAATAAACATGCTAGTAAATTTTAAAAACTTAATATATCTATTTTAGTAAAGTTTTATTTATTTCTATACTCATTTGGACCACAAAGAGTGTTCTCAAAAAAATTTCAATATGAATAATATAAAAATTACACTTTTTTATCCTAAAAGATATCTAAATTATATAATCTTTTTTGTTATTTTAAGAAATTATATTTCTCTTCATTGAAGTACAATGTATTATATTGACTTCTGTTATAGTAAAATAGGTTATAGTTATAACTATTTCGACTAAAAATACTCTCGTGTTTATGATTTATATAATATGAAAAATATTAAATATATATTTATCAGTATAAAAATAGTATATGGTTGAAATTTTATAATCTTTTTATCACAAAATAAATAACAATAAAATAAAAGTTTAAAATTTTTTAATAAATTATATTTTTAATAAAAGAAATCAATATTATTTTTTAGGGTATTTCGTCATATTTTAATTTAAAATAATTTATGTATATTTTTATAATAAATGAAAATATTGTATAATTTAAGTATCTCCTAATAAAAGAGAAAATAATATACTCTTTTTTTATTATTTATAAATTTTGTAAGATCTTTTGAATAATGCTCTTATTATGTTAGTTTGTACAATTATATACTCTTTTTATTTTTCAAGATCCAGAGACCTAGGTAATAATATAAAAAAAATTATACGTAATTTTTTATATCTTCTTTATTAAAATTTTCAATTAAAATATAATAAGTATATAATTTTTTTAATAATAACATGTGTTTAGTTTTCATAACTTAATATTATATAATTAAATTTTTAAAAAAAGTTTTATACACATTATAATTTTATTAAAAAATTAATAACAAATACATAAAAAACTATACATAAGACTAATCTAAACAAAAATTCATGCTGTCTTTATACATTTGGATGAACAAAACCGGAGAGAAGGGGAGGAGGCCATGCCGCCATCTCTCAATTCTTAATATATATATATATATATATATAATTTTTTTATATATCTCCCAAAAAAATTTATATATGTATAAAAATATAATAATATGATTGACAATTTACATACTTATATAATATATATCATACTTTATATAATAAAACATTATTAATTATTATTTAATCTTCATAAAAAATAAGTCACTTTAATGATTCTAGAAGTCTTCTAGAAAAATAAAATTAAAAATGACAAATTTTTATGACATTATCTTATTAAAGTTTAAAAAATTTAATATATATATATATATATATATATATATATATATATATATATAAACTTCTGTTTACATATTTATGTTGGTAGATTAAAGAGTAAATATAACTATTTTCACTCAATTTTTTTTATTTTATTTTTATTTCTACATTCTTTTATTTTATTTGATATCTACTCTTTCTAATTGTTTAAAGATATTTTTCCTCTTTTGTTTTTAATTAGAAATAAATATAACAATTTCTACATAAAAAGATGTCTATTTTTGTAACAAAACGGAATGTGTGATAGTATTACTCATTTTAAATAGGCATTGCCATAGTTATAATGAAAGGAACTACATTACAATCAATCAATAGCTCGAGTGATTATTAAGATAGAAACCATAATTGATCTCAACAAATTGGGTTATTATTAATTGATTGGGTCATAAATAATTATTTGAAGACTTAATTTAATCTTTACACTCTCTAATTTATTAATAAAAGAAACTGATATTTTTAATTTTTGTCAAAAAAATTTTTCCTTTAGTAATTAAAACCTTGCTAGAAGTTTTAAATTTAATTTTGAATAATTATTTAGCAAAATGTCATTATCTTTTATCTAAATTGGTATTTTAAATTAATAGTTAGAGTGATGATATCATTTTTAATATTAAAATTATTGTTATTTTAATGAATAATCTTCAAAGTTAACAAAAAGACAAATTATATAGGCTAAATTACTTTCCTTTGAGCGCAAATATTTTGTAATAAAATGAAACTATGGAAAAGACCCAAAAGGAAAAATCTGTTGGACTTTTTACTTTAATAAAGTTTTGTTAATTTTTGTGTTCTTTTCTACTTTTTATGCATACCTACCACCTTATAGTAAAAATAGATAGAATTAGCGGGAAAAAAAACAGAGATTCATTTTTTTTTTTTCATTGGTTTAATCTTTAATACCACTAAGAGTTTTCTGTTGCACAATGCAGAGAATCTTTACATCAATAATAATAAATAAAAAGATGAAGCCTTCCAGAGGGTCTAGATGTGCTGCATGGGAAAAAAACCGAATTTATTTAACACAATGTCCATGAAATCTTTTTTTTTTTTTTTTGGTGAGATCCATAGAACCCAATTTCATGATCAAGATCAAGTATTGCAAAGACAGAACTGCATCAGATTATTAGATTATACAACACTAGTGAATAATTCTAATTTCAACACTTTTTTTGGACATAAAATTTAAAGGTTAATAATGGGAAAAAATCAACATACTACACCCTCGAAGTCCAAAAGATCATGATTGAGTTCATCTGTCATTTTGTAATATTACATTTTGTAAAGGAATATATAATTCGATTGCGACTATAAAGATATTCGTATAATACTTTACACGCTGATTATTTAAAACAAAAAATTGTCAATTACTTCACTGAGCACTCAAAACGACGTCATTTCCATGACGTGGCTGCTCTTCTTCTTCGCAATCTCCCTCTCCGCCTCCCCAAACACCGCCCTCTCCACTTCGTCCCCATCAAAACCACCGTCGCCGCCTTCCTCCCCCGCTACCGCCATCTCACCGGTGGGGCTGATCACAAGCAGCGTCGCTCCCTTCATCACGCATCCCGATTCCGGCAACTTTAGCTCCGGCTCGTACCACATCCTCATCCTCAAATCCTGCACCACCCGCCGCTCCGTCCGAAACGACGCCATATCGTCGTCTTCCGTCATCAACGAATCCCTCAGCTCCTCAAGCTCTTCCTCTTCCATCCTTAACACCCCCTGTTTATTCAAATCCGAAATCACTATTTTCTTCAGCGTCGGAAACTTCAGAAGCATCTGCTTCAGCAAGAAATGCCTCGCCGACGCGGCGATCAGGCACGAAATCGTCCACATGATCCGCGATTTCAGATCCTCGCTCGTTAACGACCTTTCCGAGGACACCGTTTCTTCTGATTCTGGTATCCCTCGGTGAAACGACGTCGCGCAGACGACGACGCAGCGTTTGAGCTGGCTACCGAAGGTGGCTTTCCATTTGAGGAAATCAGCGTCGACGGATCCGCCATGGCTGTGAAGCTCGAATTGCAGGAACTTGATGTGGTTGAAGGTGTTGAGAAGCAGAGGAGGGCACTGGGTGGGCGATTCAGAGGGACGAGATCGGTAAGGGCGGCGAAAGAGATGAAGGGGTTTGAGGAATACGTAACTGAGAAGCGATTTGAGGAAATTTACAGAGGATCCGCCATGGGAGGGTGAAAATTTGGCGGAAGGGCGAGGAGGGAGGAAGAGAGGGAGGAAAACGGCGTCAGCCAAGGGGATGAGGGAAGCGAAACGCTTGGAAACAGAGAGGCAGCGAACGAGGGATTTTGCATCGAAGAGCTTGTTGAAGATGAGGAGAAGAAGGTGGTCTGGTATGTGATCAAAAGGAGCAATTGGGGGTTCTGGTCCGGAAGAATCCATTGGAGAGAGAAGGGATTTTGATGGGTTTTGAAGAAAAGGAAGGAAGAGGACGAAGATGGGTATGAGTGTGAGGGTGCGTGTGGGCACACACGGCTTTGGGACTGATGAGATGAAAGCTAGCTGACAGAAATGCTTGGAGGGTGGAGTGAAAGGGAGAGGTAGTTTCTTCCACAGACAAAGAACAACGTTTGCCTAATTCTACTGCATTGATGCTTATCTGGAATGTCTGGGGAAGAGATAAGATGCCTTACCACGTAAGTTAAGCTAAATTATTGTTGCCTCCCTGAAGTTTAGGCTTTTATGGATGGATACCCTTGTGTAAGAAATATCTCCAACCTCACTTGCTCTTCTATACAAACTTTTTAAAATCCCCTCGCCGTTAAATTACCGTAAAAACCCTAAATTGAAACTAAATGCATGGGGAATTGAGAACCCTCCGTTAAGAGCATTCTTGGAAATATGGATTTTAAAAAGCTTTCTCCCTGTTGCGCTCTCTTTAAATGTCGAGGAGGACAAAAGGGGGCATGTGATATAATGCAATACTACTATTCAAATATGAAATTTCTTACAAAATTAAATATGTAATAATTTTAAACATAAGAGATTTTACAGTAAAAACATAAAAGTGTAAATATCTTTAGTCGTAATTATCAAAATTGACGTTATAAGTCTAATTCTCAAATGTCATATCACAACCTCTTGAAACTAACTAATAAAGAAGAAAAAAAAATAATAATAATAATAATAATAGTGAACTCAAAATATTTTTTCAATAAATGTAATTATTAGAATAATAATTTTTTAATTGTAAAAATCACTCTCTACTAAGACCTTCTCATAAAATTGCCAGGCTTTCTCAACATCGTGTTTTCCCATCAAAGTGTCAAATCCTACCACGCAAGGTATAATTGGCACATGGGCGAGGCAAATTTTACATCAATAATCCTAATGAAACGATCTAAATTAAACTTCCTAGAACGTTGAGATCTTTACCTAGAACGCCAATAGAAATTTTGATAGTGTCCTATCGAAGAGGATCTAAGTTGAGATCTTTACCTAGAACGCCAATACAATTGCTCAAATCCTTGCTTTACATGATTAATTCATTTCCATCTTCAATAGAAATTTTGCTAGTGTCCTTATAAAAAAAAAAAAGACATTCTAAAATCTCTACAACAGAACACTAAGCAATAAAGATAAGAGAGTTTCACTCTCAAATCAAATAATTATACGACTTACACTAGGATGAAAGATTCAGCTTGTGAGTTTAAAGAGCTACTCTATGGTACAATTAATTTGAAATAAGGTTTCAAGAGAAACATTGCCCACAAGGATAAGTGCAGGACTCACCATTTATGCTAACCTATCCTTTAATGTGAAATAAAAGTGATTCTAAGACTTACTACACTTCAAAACTTATAAAATGTCCAAGGAGAGTGAATTGTGATATTCCGAAAGCAAATAGTACAGATTATGCAAGGAGGTACAAACTAAGAAAATGTATGAGTATTTCAATATAAATTGAAAATAAGATATTAATTATGCATATAGTATGGAAACCATGCGACTTCAAAGTAGAGTAAATAAAATTCAATAGAAAAGTATGTTAGTAAATAATAATCAAATATAAGTAAATATAAGACAAGAATTTCCCAAATCTAATTTACTTAATATTTCCATGTTAGGAGGACCTTAACCAAAACTAAATATAACTTACAATGTGATTCCCTCCCATATGATTCCTTCCAATTCAAACCGTACATTCCCATCCAGTCTCTCCAATATAAGTCCATCCAATCACACCAATTAGTATAATTCCATCTAATCGCAACAATATACGTTCAACCAGTCACCCCAATATAAAATTTCCATAACAAGGTATCCACCTTCAATATGATATAATTAACATTTTAAAATACTATTGAAATTCGAAGTGACACATTCTGACATTGAAATAAAAGCTTCCATATCATGTGTGAATACATGTAAGAATATTAGAAACATGAAGGGAACTTCCATATCCATAAACTAGCAACAATAGACAGTTTGTCTGCAAGTACACAGAGATCAAGAATGAAAAATTTTTAATATAATAAAGTGAAAAAGAAAAAGAGAAAGAAAAAAAAAAGTGTCATAAAACAACACTCAGTATTTTTCACACATTAGTCAACGTAACGTTGAACTACTTTCTACTATCTTTCCAATTAACTATCAGATATGGAGCTGTCCTCGAGATTCCCTGAAGATGCAATACTAAATAGTAAACTAAGGTATTGTAAGTTGAAGCTAGAAGGGGGAGAATCGTGGAGTTGGGTGAAGGAGGAAGAAGCTTAAGTTATACATAGAAACGGGGCGAGTTGCAAGACAAAGGAAGAATTGTGCGATACATCCTTGATGGTTGGGTTGATGAGAGCAACTTGATTGACGGGCAAGGAGGAGGCTTCAGTCTCTCTCTCTCTCACCCTTGTTCTCTTTCACTCTCGTCTATACAACTAAGCCAAATGAGGGAGTAAAGGGGAGAAGATGGTTTTGGATGAAGGAAAGAGAAAAAAGTGGGGGCGAAAGTAGAAGAGGTGTAAGAACCGGAGAAAAAAAAAAGAAATAAGGGGGGGGGGGGTTTTTGTTTATTAATTTAATTATTTTATCCCCTTCCAGTTTTTTTTATTGGTCCGTTTTCTTTTTGCTGACTCTTGCTTCCTTCCTCCCGTAGACACCTTCCTTGCTTTCCTTCTCTGTAGTTGTTTCTCCTCCTTCCATCGCATCACCTCTTCCTGCAGCGAGCTCGCGAGTCTCCTCCCCGTAGAACTGCAGCATCTCTCCCTCACTGGCGAAGTCCTCCTCGGCGTTGCACAGAGCTCCCTCTCTCGTCGCCGGGTGGAGCTCCTGTTCGTGCGCAAGCCGGAAGTTGCAGCAGCTACGATAAGTCGGCTATTCCTCAAATCATATCCCAGATCCATCAATTTTCATTCTTTCCTTCCATTTTCGGCTTGAACCAAGAAAAAGGGGAAACCTAGGCGTGTTGAAGCTTTGCCCCTGTTGCTGGCCGAACGTAGAAGGAGGGGGAAGGAAATTAGGGATCTTGGAATGAGATTTTCTTGTTATGATAATTACTCACAACTTTCAATTTCTAATTCCTAGGAACAATTTTTGAAACTCAGAATAGGAAATTTTAAAGGTTATGAGAGGGGTTAAGCTAAGAGGAAATTTCATATGTGTAATGGGTGAATTAAAGAATGGAAGGAAATGATTAGGAAGCTATCACTGAAGTAGATAGATGTTAGGAATTGTTGTTTTGGGATCTACGTAATGATTTAGTAAGTTTGGTGCTGGTAGGAAACTCTGGGAACATTTACTACAAGGGAGATGAACTTTTGAGGAGGAGCAAGTGCCGTCAACTCTGGGTATTACGAAAATTCTCGGAGCCTTGACAGAAAAAGGGAACCGGGCCTTTCAAGGAGAAACAAAGACTGAGTTCTAGGGCACCGTCTGTGAGTAAATAATGGGTTTCGAATTAATTTCCATTTCATTAATCTCGAATTTGTTATTTTCTGGATTAAGTCATTGTAGGGAGATGAATTGGCATACGGATATATATAAATATATACATATATATGTATGCCTGCCCTGTGGAAATGAATTGCACCCGAAAGAGGAGCTAGTTAGAGAAGTAACTTTAGTCATTTTCAATTTTTGTATTTATTTATTTTCTAGTCCTGATTTATTGCATATATACATATATACATTTCTAAGGTCATGCACTTATATTGATTGATTGATTACTTAATGTTGGGTTAAATCTTATTTCTTGTAAATTCCAAACTTTTTTTGTACAAAATGATATATATATATATATATATATGTATACACAAATAAAAAATATACTAATTAAGATTTGGGCTAAGGGTATATATATATAGTCATATATGAATGTAAGAATTATGGGTTGGTGTGTGTGTATCAACTACCATAGGACCAAGTCAGGTATGGTAAAAGGACTGGGTGGAAAAGGAGCTATCCGTTAGGCGTAGCCACCCGAGTGAAACGGGTAAGGAGCTGCCAACGAGATGTAGCCACCCCCAGAAAGTGTGAATTAGGACACGTAAGTAAAACGGGTAGAGAAGGAGCTGCCCGTTAGGCGTAGCCACCCAGGTGAATGGGTCAAGAAGCTGCCAACGAGGCGTAGCCGCTACCCTATCAAATTTAGTGATAAATGTCCACTACATAACTACATTAAAGAGCTAAGTCTAAATGGTTATTCGTGCATACAGGTAGGAACTGGCTAAGGTGTAATGTGTGATGGGTGATTTTTGCTCCTTTAGTTCATCGATGTGATTCTTGCTATAACTTTTGATATCTATTATCTGCTCACTGAGTTTATCTCACCCTTTCAAATCTAAATTTTTCAGATAGCGCCTCTGGACCTGATCCGCCTCCCTCATCTTAGGGCTGAGGCATGTGGCGGTGAGCCTCTCTTTTGGAACTAGAGGCTCGACTAGCTTTTCTTTTGGTTTGGTATCAGTTGTAATGAATTGGAATTTATTTTGTAAAAGTATTTTGTGAGTAGGACAAATGGATGTAGGTTGGTTTCCCCCTTCCTTATTTTTGGGTTTATTGATGTTTGTTGATTGGATTGAAGAGAGCGGAGCTCTCTGTTGTTGTTTTATTGATCTCTGGCTGTTTGTAGAAATTTTGGGATGTCCTATTTACAGGGGATACTCTGCCGAAATTTCTATAAAAAGCCAGTATCCAAAAAGAAGTACACTTTATATCCAGAAAGGTTGGGGAACCTCTAATGTACCTATATTCAGTGTAAGGCCACCTAAAGATTAATTATTGTATAGGAAAGTAGATAAATCTATAGCTAAGGATTCCGTATAGGTTTCCAAGTCGGCCCCCTTCTCTTGGGGAAATGGGGCGTGACACCGTATAGGTTATGCTCTGATACCAACTTTGTCACGCCCCATTTCCCCAAGAGAAGGGGGCCGACTTGGAAACCTATACGGAATCCTTAGCTATAGATTTATCTACTTTCCTATACAATAATTAATCTTTAGGTGGCCCTACACTGAATATAGGTACATTAGAGGTTCCCCAACCTTTCTGGATATAAAGTGTACTTCTTTTTGGATACTGGCTTTTTATAGAAATTTCGGCAGAGTATCCCCTGTAAATAGGACATCCCAAAATTTCTACAAACAGCCAGAGATCAATAAAACAACAACAGAGAGCTCCGCTCTCTTCAATCCAGTCAACAAACATCAATAAACCCAAAAATAGGGAAGGGGGAAACCAACCTACATCCATTTGTCCTACTCACAAAATACTTTTACAAAATAAATTCTAATTCATTACAACCGATACCAAACCAAAAGAAAAGCTAGTCGAGCCTCTAGTTCCAAAAGAGAGGCTCACCGCCACACGCCTCAGCCCTAAGATGAGGGAGGCGGATCAGGTCCAGAGGCGCTATCTGAAAAATTTAGATTTGAAAGGGTGAGATAAACTCAGTGAGTAGATAATAGATATCAAAAGTTATAGCAAGAATCACATCGATGAACTAAAGGAGCAAAAATCACCCATCACACATTACACCTTAGCCAGTACCTACCTGTATGCACGAATAACCATTTAGACTTAGCTCTTTAATGTAGTTACGTAGTGGACATTTATCACTAAATTTGATAGGGTAGCGGCTACGCCTCGTTGGCAGCTCCTTGCCCCATTCACCTGGGTGGCTACGCCTAACGGGCAGCTCCTTCTCTACCCGTTTTACTTACGTGTCCTAATTCACACTTTCTGGGGCTGGCTACATCTCGTTGGCAGCTCCTTACCCGTTTCACTCGGGTGGCTACGCCTAACGGATAGCTCCTTTTCCACCCAGTCCTTTTACCATACCTGACTTGGTCCTATGGTAGTTGATACACACACACCAACCCATAATTCTTACATTCATATATGACTATATATATATACCCTTAGCCCAAATCTTAATTAGTATATTTTTTATTTGTGTATACATATATATATATATATATATCATTTTGTACAAAAAAGTTTGGAATTTACAGGAAATAAGATTTAACCCAACATTAAGTAATCAATCAATCAATATAAGTGCATGACCTTAGAAATGTATATATGTATATATGCAATAAATCAGGACTAGAAAATAAATAAATACAAAAATTGAAAATGACTAAAGTTACTTCTCTAACTAGCTCCTCTTTCGGGTGCAATTCATTTCCACAGGGCAGGCATACATATATATGTATATATTTATATATATCCGTATGCCAATTCATCTCCCTACAATGACTTAATCCAGAAAATAACAAATTCGAGATTAATGAAATGGAAATTAATTCGAAACCCATTATTTACTCACAGACGGTGCCCTAGAACTCAGTCTTTGTTTCTCCTTGAAAGGCCCGGTTCCCTTTTTCTGTCAAGGCTCCGAGAATTTTCGTAATACCCAGAGTTGACGGCACTTGCTCCTCCGCAAAAGTTCATCTCCCTTGTAGTAAATGTTCCCAGAGTTTCCTACCAGCACCAAACTTACTAAATCATTACGTAGATCCCAAAACAACAATTCCTAACATCTATCTACTTCAGTGATAGCTTCCTAATCATTTCCTTCCATTCTTTAATTCACCCATTACACATATGAAATTTCCTCTTAGCTTAACCCCTCTCATAACCTTTAAAATTTCCTATTCTGAGTTTCAAAAATTGTTCCTAGGAATTAGAAATTGAAAGTTGTGAGTAATTATCATAACAAGAAAATCTCATTCCAAGATCCCTAATTTCCTTCCCCCTCCTTCTACGTTCGGCCAGCAACAGGGGCAAAGCTTCAACACGCCTAGGTTTCCCCTTTTTCTTGGTTCAAGCCGAAAATGGAAGGAAAGAATGAAAATTGATGGATCTGGGATATGATTTGAGGAATAGCCGACTTATCGTAGCTGCTGCAACTTCCGGCTTGCGCACGAACAGGAGCTCCACCCGGCGACGAGAGAGGGAGCTCTGTGCAACGCCGAGGAGGACTTCGCCGGTGAGGCAGAAATGCTGCAGTTCTACGGGGAGGAGACTCGCGAGCTCGCTGCAGGAAGAGGTGATGCGATGGAAGGAGGAGAAACAACTACAGAGAAGGAAAGCAAGGAAGGTGTCTACGGGAGGAAGGAAGCAAGAGTCAGCAAAAAGAAAACGGACCAATAAAAAAAACTGGAAGGGGATAAAATAATTAAATTAATAAACAAAAACCCCCTCTTATTTCCTTCCCTTTTTTTTTCTTTCTCCGGTTCTTACAGTCTTCTCTCCTTTAGGAAATTCGGTCCCCGAATTTTTTTTATCAAGAAAATAGAATTCTAACCTCATGACCTAAACAAGTGGGGATATTTGGTACGCATTTCTCCTTCTACTTCCCATGTAGCTTCCTCCTGTGAATGGTTACGCCATAGCACCTTAACCATTGTCACTTCTCTCGAACGAAGTTTCTTTACCTGCATATCCACAATTGAGATAGGTTCTTCCTTATATGCCAACCCTTTATCAAGCACGATATCCTGAGGTTTGATTACGTGTGAAGGGTCAGACAAGTACTTCCTCAACATAGATACATGGAAAACTGGATGGACTCCTGCTAACTCCTGGGGTAAATTTAAACGATAAGCCACATTGCCGACCTTATCCAGCACTTCATACGGTCCCACATATCTTGGACTCAACTTTCCCTTCCTGCCAAATCTCATGACGCCTTTCATAGGTGACACCTTCAAGAACACCAAATCACCCACAGTAAATTCCAAGTCTCGACGTCTGTGATCCACATACGACTTTTGTCGACTCTGAGCCGTTAACAATCTTTCTTTTATCACCCGAACTTTGTCTAGTGCATCTTGTACCAGATCAGGGCCTAACAGTTTGGCTTCACCAACTTCAAACTATCCTATTGGAGACCTACATCGCCTCCCATATAGTGCTTCGAATGGTGCCATTTGAATGCTAGCTTGATAACTATTATTATATGTAAATTCTGCCAACGGCAGATGACTCTCCCAACTACCACCAAAGTCCAAGATACATGCTCTCAACATATCCTCCAGAATCTGTATCGTTCTCTCAGACTGTCCATCAGTTTGAGGATGAAAGGCAGTACTGAGGTCTACTCTCGTACCCAAGGCCTCTTGGAAAGCCTTCCAGAAACGAGAGATAAACTGAGGACCTCTATCAGAAATTATGGATACAGGTACTCCATGTAATCTCACTATTTCACTTAAGTAGAGTTGCGCATACTTAGCCACACCATAAGTAGTCTTGACAGGAAGAAAATGCGCTGCTTTAGTTAATCTATCCACAATTACCCAAACAGAATCATACCCTCTCAGGGTACGGGGTAAACCAGTTATAAAATCCATCGTAATTCTCTCCCACTTCCATTCAGGTATTTCTAGTCGCTGGTGTAACCCTGCTTGTCTTTAGTGTTCAGCCTTCACCTGTTGACACACCAGGCAACGGGAAACAAAGTCGGCTACATCTCCTTTCATACCATCCCACCAATAGGATTGCTTCAAATCCTGGTACATTTTTGTTGATCCCGGATGAATAGTATATGCTGAATGATGAGCCTCCTCTAAAATCTCTCTCTTTATATCCCCCACGCTAGGCACACACAACCGGTCTCCAACTTTAAGTACT
Organism: Erythrophleum fordii; assembly: GCA_032878935.1. Taxonomy (NCBI): domain Eukaryota; kingdom Viridiplantae; phylum Streptophyta; class Magnoliopsida; order Fabales; family Fabaceae; genus Erythrophleum; species Erythrophleum fordii. Next base: position 27,391,270 of record JAVQMF010000058.1, on the reverse strand, counting down.
CCTTCTGAATCAAGAATGAATCCACTATCTTTCCCGCTCCTTACTCCTTCAATCCTCTCGCTCAACTTGGGGTCGAACTTCTGAACCGCCTTTACCCTTTCTATGAGGGTTGGACAAGCTTGTATGTGAGCTAAGAATGCCCCAGATTGAGAAACTTCAAACTTCGTTCCTCCTTTCTCCAAGTTATGAACTTCTTCCACTAACGGCCTTCTATCTTTCGCAATATGAGCCAAACTGCCCATTGACTTTCTACTCAAGGCATCCGCTACTACATTGGCCTTCCCAGAATGATAGAGAATATTATAATCATAGTCCTTGAGTAACTCCATCCACCTGCATTGTCTAAGGTTGAGATCTTTTTGCTGAAAGATATATTTAAGACTTTTATGATCGGTGTAGATCTCGCAGGTTTCGCCATAAAGGTAATGTCGCCAAAGTTTAAGAGCAAATACCACGGCTGCCATTTCTAGATCATGAGTAGGGTAATTCTGCTCATGTCTTTTGAGTTGCCTAGAGGCATAGGCTATCACACGTCCATGTTGCATAAGAACACATCCCAATCCTATTCTTGAGACATCACAATACACTGCGTAGCCTCCTATCCCGGATGGTAATGTTAGGACAGGGGCTGAAGTCAAACGCTCCTTCAGTTTCTGAAAACTTTCTTCACAATTGTCAGACCACTGAAATTTAACTTGCTTTTGCGTCAATCTGGTCAAAGGGGCAGCTATTTTTGAGAAATCCTTTACGAAGCGACGATAGTACCCCGCCAAGCCCAAAAAGCTACGAATCTCCGTGACTATAGTAGGTTTAGGCCACTTTTGAACGGCCTCTACCTTACTTAGATCGACCTGGATACCATCCCTTGAAACAACATGGCCCAAAAATGCCACTTGATCTAGCCAGAATTCGCACTTAGAGAATTTTGCATATAATTGTTCTTCTCTCAATCGCTGCAACACTAAGCATAAATGCTGTTCATGCTCCACCTGGCTTTTTGAATAAACCAGAATGTCATCAATGAATATTATGACAAATCTATCCAAAAATGGTCTAAATATTCGATTCATTAAATCCATAAATGCCGCCGGCGCATTAGTTAACCCGAAAGACATTACTAAGAACTCATAATACCATAACGGGTCCTAAAAGCCGTCTTCGGGATATCTTCCCTCCTTATCTTCAATTGGTGGTACCCAGAACGTAAATCTATCTTGGAAAAACACTGCGCACCTTGTAACTGATCAAAAAGATCGTCAATACGGGGTAGTGGATACTTATTGCGTATTGTTACTTTATTAAGTTGCCTATAGTCAATACACAATCGAAAAGACCCATCCTTTTTCTTCACAAAAAGTACTGGGGCACCCCAAGGAGAAACACTCGGGCGGATAAAACCCTTATCTAACAAGTCTTGCGGCTGTATCTTCAACTCCTTCAACTCTAACGGTGCCATACGATAAGGGGGCATGGAAATTGGTTGCGTGCCCGCAACTACCTCAATATGAAATTCAATCTCTCTATCCGGTGGCAATCTAGGTAACTCTTCTGGAAACACATCCGCAAACTCCTTCACTACAGGAACTTGTTGCAGGTCTACCATCTGTGCATCAACATTCTTAATGACAGCCAAATATCCTTGGCACCCTCTTCTTAGTAACCTATGTGCTTTCAGCAAAGAGATAAGATTAATTGGCATTTCATTACGATCACCCTATATCAAAAAGGGCGATTCACCAGGGATATGAAATCTTACCACCTTTGAATAACAGTCTAACGTAGCATGACAAGAAGCTAACCAATCCATACCCAGAATCACATCAAAATCAGCCATATCCAATATCGCCAAGTCTGCTAAGGTTTCCTTACCCTCAGTAAGAACCTCACAGGACCGGCATACATAATCCACCGACAATGATTCACCAATCGGAGTCACAACCATAAATGGATCATCTAATTTAATTAAATCCCTACCAACTCGCCTAGCAAAGTGAGGAGATACATATGAATGAGTGGAACCAGGATCAAATAATACACGAGCATCACAAGAACAAACTCGGAGAGTACCTGTCACTACTGCATTGGAGGCCTGCGCATCCTGTCTCGTCAAGGTAAATACCCGAGCCTGTCCTCTCCCTGCAGAGGCTGATCCCCTGCTTCCTGCACCTCTCCAAACACCACTCCTGGTCGGTTGGGTGGGAATTGATTGGATCGGTGTAACTGCAATAGGGGTCGTCTGATGAGATGATGAAACCGAGCCATGACTGGACCCATGTTGCTGGAGCAGGCAATTCTTCTTCAAATGTCCTATTTGACCACAAAGATAACATACACCTGTTGCCCTATAACATGGTCCAGAGTGGAGTTTCCCATAAGTAAGGCAACGGTTGCTATTGCGCTCCATTTGGACTGGACCATGCTGGGCTTGACGTCCAACAGCACTCTGATCTGTCCGCTGACTAACTGCAATACCAGCAGACTGTGCAGGTTTCCTTGGGACTAGAGATAATGTCTGACTGTGATCTTGGAGTCTTGACCCACCTGTCAAGTACCCCACACCCTGGTGCTTACCCTCAAACCTCTTCCTCCTTTTTGAAAAGAGGGCATTATCTTCCATCCCCCGTAATTCAATCTTCCTTGCACAATCAACTGCCGCAGCATAGGAAGAAAAGTGTTCAACCTGAGCTGCTACTGCATTATACAATGGGCGTAACAATCCGTCCACAAATCTCTCAATCCGATCTCTCTCTGTAGAGACCAAATGAGGTGCATAACGTGAGAGCTGTGTATAACGGATATCATATTCAGAGACACTCATGCCTGGAACTTGCCTCAAGACCTCAAACTCTCGGCGTCTTGCATCTCTGATGCTCTTGGGTAAAAACCTAGCCATGAAAGCTTCCTTAAATTCCTCCCAAGTCATCGGAGGTAATCCTGCAGGTCTTCCTTAGAACACGGTCTCATACCAGGTATAAGCCACATCCTGCATCTGATAGGTGGCTAGTTCTATTTTTTCTTCACCCGAGCATTTCAGGGCTCGGCATGCCTTCTCAACATCATCCATGAAGAGTTGGGGATCTTCTCGGCTATCAGACCCAGAAAATGTTGGCGGTTTCAATTTCAAGAATCTTGATATCAAATCATCAGCATTCCTCCGTTCATTCTGTACTGGCTGCATCACTAGAGCAGGCTGAGGCTGTACTTGAGATTGTGGAGCTACAACACTTACTAATTGTTCAATTCTAGCCCCCTGTGCTTGCACTACATTTGCTAGTGCCTCTACAGTCCCTTGTAACCTAGCCACCAAGGCATCCAATGATCCTGATTGCGTTTGAGGAGGCATCATTTCTTCTCCTGTTACATTCTCTACCGGGGGCGGGGCAGCCCTGCCTTGCCCACTACGCCCTCCACGTCTACCTCGACCTATACTGGCTCCTCTACTGGCTCCCCTACCACGACCCCTAGGGGCTGGGGCCATCGGTGGGGCAGGAGCCTTAACAGAAGGCTCATCTGCATTCTCTTCTGCAACTGCCCCTACAGTTTGATTGTGAAGTCCTATATCGGGTAGGAGGTCTGAGGCTATGGTGCATATAAGCGGGGGAGAAGTTCCTCCCACCGAGCGCGCTTTTGGGGGAAACCCCAAGGGACAAAAAGCCCGTTGAACCGTGAAGGAGGCGAAGCCAGAAGCGGGAAGGCTGGGTAACAATACTCGGTGGAGCTGCTGTATGTCACAAAATGGTATCAGAGCCACCTGCTCGAGTGTGCAACCCGAGGACGGGTTGGCCCCAAAAGGAGGGTGGATTGTGAAGTCCCACATCGGGTAGGAGGTCTGGGGCTATGGTGCATATAAGCGGGGGAGAAGTTCCTCCCACCGAGCGCGCTTTTGGGGGAAACCCCAAGGGACAAAAAGCCCGTTGAACCGTGAAGGAGGCGAAGCCAGAAGCGGGAAGGCTGGGTAACAATACTCGGTGGAGCTGCTGTATGTCACAAGAGGTTTGGGGGCCATTTAGGAATTTCAATCTTTTTTATTTTGAAAGAAAATAATATAAGAAAAGCTAGCATGGTGGCCTTGCAGGTAGGGGTGTACGTGAGTCGGGCCGTGCAGGGTTTTGGCCTTGCCCGATACCTGGCCTGATTTTAAAAGGACTTCAAAATTGAAGCCCGATGCCTAGCCCCTAGCCCGGCCCGGCCTGGCCCAATTTAATATCGGGAGGGGTTGGGCTAAATTGGGTGACCTGACTTTTTTTTTATTATAAAAATTATAAAATAATCTCAAAAAAATTTTTTATATAAATCTTTATAAAATTATGTTTTATCTTTAAAAAATTAAAATTTTGATATAAATCTTTATAAAAAAAATATTTTTTTATATATTTTTTTAGACTTAATTAGACTAATATATTTTTTATGGCCAACCTAAATTTATTATTAAAATTATAAAATAATACTTAAAAAAACTTTTATATAAGTTTTTATAAAATTATATTTTATCTTTAAAAAAATTAAAATTTTGATATAAATTTTTATAAACAAATATTTTTTTAAAAAATAAAATTATTTTTTGGGTTGAGCCGAGCCAACATAGCCCTAAAGGTTGGCTCAATGCCTGGCCCGGCCCGGTTTTATAGCCCGCCTTAGCCCTAAATTTTTTTAAAAAAATTTTTATGCCTGGCCCGATTTGGCCGGGCGCACCGGGCCTTCAGATCCAGTGAACACCCCTACTTGCAGGGAACCTAGGTCCCTATGTTTCATGCCTAAACTAGTGACAACTTGGGTAATGGTTAAAGCTTTTTTTTTTTATTTTTGGTTCCTTCTTAGTGATTTTAAACTTAAGTACTCCTTACAATATTTTTATTCCCAAAGTTTAATTAACTCTTTAAAAATTTTATTCATCGTATACACTTGGTTTCCTTTTTTTTTAAGCTTAGCTTTCTTATATTTAAACTTACCTTCCAAAAATTTAAATTTTCATTAATTAATTTTCTCAATAACTAACCCAACTCACTCTCCCATTAGGTAACTGCCTATAATAACAAATTAATAATTCTAGGAGATATGAGGACTACTTAATATAAATATTTAAAATTAAAATAAACATGATATGGAATATTATAATTAATTAATAATTTAAATTATTCCAATATTAATTGAATTTAAAATATTTCAACATTCTCTCACTTGATTTGAATGCAATTTATCATATAGTATGTCTGTGGGAAATTAAATTTATATTATGAGAATTATAAATAGTAAGTCCTCTAAACAATGTATATTACATTCCATATGTTAATTGCAACATGTTTTTACACTCAGTGGGGTGTTTAACTTTATGAATTAGCCTTAAATATTTATTTGGATTCTATCTTAAATATTTGTTAATCTCCCACAAAAATGTATGCATCAAAATATAGATAACAAATCTTAATTCAAATTTCATTATTTAATGTACTTCAACTAGACCAATAATAATACGATGTGGTCTAAGTTTCATATGAGGCATATAATTTTTAAACTTTTTTAAATATATGCTATTAGTTAGAGGACATTTATTTCTTATGTGTTTTATGACTATTTGTCTTTATGTGTTTATAGTATTCCTTAGTGGGTTCAAATTGAATCCACAATTTAAAGTCCAATAATAAAACTCTTTAACTGAATTACTTTATGAGCCTCAAAACATGACATAAACTCTCTGCCTCTATGATGGAAGTAGTAGTTGAACCTGCTATGCACTCTTTGATAACATGGTTTAATCAATAAGTATAAAGATGTATTATAACGTTGACTCGTTAGTGTTAACACATCATGCGAAGTTTGAATTTAATAACCAACATCTTTCAAATTGTTGAATCTCATATATGCAAGCATGAAATCCTTTGTACATTTATTACAACCTTTTAATTTAATGATCTAAGCTTGAATGGCTATTACCTCTATTCAACATTCTTTCATCAAAAGCTATGTCTAATCTTTTGCAAATAAAAACATACATTAAACTTATAGCTACTTAAATAGAGGGAGCATTTTCTATCTCTTCCTTTTTCAAGATCATATTTGGGATATAGGAACAAATTAAATTTGTCCCTTTTCACAATAAGCATCATATTTGGTGAATAACCTTTTTTCTAGAAATGTTCAAATACTTAATTAATATAGATTTTTTATGATAGTTTCAAGATACCTTAATATCTATCTCTATATAGATTCTCATATTTTGTAACATAAGATACCTCACTTGTATCTTTCATATCATAGTTCTTGAACAAGAACTCTTTTACCTCATGTAGCTACCCAAAATCACAATATACATATAATATATCATCTACATATGTAACCAAATAGATAACTTCACTTCCACTGACCTTGTGGTATATATTTTGATTCATGATGTTTTCATTGAAACAAAAAAAAATGTAATCACATCATAGGACTTCAAGTACCATTGTCATAATGGTTCTTTAAGTCTGAAATGGACTTTTTAATCTTACATACTAAATTCTCCTTAGCATTTAATAGGAACCCTCTAAGTTATTTCATGTATGCCTCTTCCTTAAGATCACAATTGAGGAAGTTTATTGTCATATTCATCTCATATTATTCCAAGTTAAATTGAGTAGCTACAACCATGAAGATATGAAAAGAATCCTTTTTTAATATAGTAGAGTATGTCTTTATGCAGTCAACACCTTCCTTCTATGTGAAACCTTTGGTAAACAATCTAACTTTGTAGTGATCAATGTTGCCTAATGAGTCCTTCTAGGTTTTATAGGCCTTTTTAAAGCTAAATTGTCTTGGCTCCATTAAGCGACTTTACAAGGTCTTATAAATTGTTGTTTGCTATAGATTTCATCTTATCTATCATGTTATCATGCCACAATTTGAAATTTACACTATTTATTGCCTATGAAAATGGGATCACTCTCAATACTTATGTCATAGTTAGGTACATTATGTAATCACTAGGTATTGTTGGTTTCCTAACATTTGTTAATTTTCTTAATTCAACTTGTTGTAGAGGTTGAGATTCCTCAATAGAAGTATCCACTTTCACTACTTGAAGTGCCTCTTCAAGAATGAAAGATCAACAGATGTTGATACTCTTGGTTTGCAATATGAACAACTAGGATTTCTAGAACTTCATTATGTTCAACATTCACTCTAATTGGATGAGTATCACGTAAAATGAATGTTCCACTATAGCTAGTAAAAGTTGTTTGCAAAACATAATCATTTTCAATGATTTTGTCATGATACTGGTCACTCATACTAATTGTGTCATTCTTCAAAAAATTGGCATTCCTAAATTCTACATATCTCATTGAATATGAAGGACAACGAAACTTAAAACCTTTATAATTTTCTACATAGCTTATAAATAAGTTGTAATAGTCCTTGGATCCAACTTCATCTTATATGTATTATACATGACGACCCTAACTTTTAATCTCGATAATTATGGTTAAATACACAATTAATAATTAATGATCAAGGTTTGGAGTCGTTACAATTAATTACATTATGAAGATATAGGGAAATTTAAACCTTAATATTATTAGGGTTATCAACTAAACAACCATAAATGAGAGAATGCATAAAAGGAATTGCACTATCATCAGGAGTTTGCGATTCATCCATCCATTGGTTTCAACACACAAAAACCTCCCACAAGTGTTCCTATATCATTTCCTAGCATTACCATTGAAGAAATTGGGGTTTCTAGGCTAAAGGTGGGAGTTTGAGGACTTGCGCCGCGACTTGAAACCTTCCCGTTGCGGCTAAATTAGGTACTGGAGCTCGAAAACTAAGTTTTTCACTTTGCGTCGCTACCTTAACCTTATGTACCATGGCTAAGTTGCCCTCAGGAATCATTGGGTAATTATCTCAAATTTCGTTGCGGTCAACCTACGTGGCGCCACGGCAGAAATGCCTCATGGAGCTACTGTTTGAAGCCCCATGATTCTCGCCTTGGAGGAATACACTTATGCTACTACGAGTTTTGCTATTGTATACTCCTTAACTAGTTTCCTTGACTTGCGCCGTGGTGAGGTTTCATTCTGTCACCCTTCTGGGCGATTTTTTTTGTACTGCGCCACGGCTATATTTCTCAAGCCGTGACGTCCCTCGCCACTGTCACTCTTCAGGCTGCAACGAGGCTTTCCCAGCCGCAGTGTGACTCCCTTCTGTAACTATATCTCCTACATTTCGTCTCATGCACTCCAATTCTCTTCTTAGGAACACTCTGGGACCACTTCCTCCCATTTTATATGACTTTAATGATATTTATCTGCCTTATTCACTCAGCTATTCTACCATTATCAATTCAAAACTTAAATGTAAATCTCCACTCCTCCAACTACCACATATCAGCAAGTCCATAGAGTAATAGCAACAAGAATTCATGCACTAATGACAATTAACATTTGATACACATTCCATTAGAGGTTTCATACACCAATAATTCATATCAATATCTAATACATCACATAATTATGTTTTCAACAGTATACCATACCATAAATTCAGTAACATTCATACATCTAATATCAAGTTATGATGAGGCCTAACTCCTCAATAAATACATCTTAAGTAATCAAAATATAAAAGCCTACACTTGGCAACATAATTACATGATGATGCTATACAAAAAGGAATACAAAATTTAGCATCTATACTAAATAAATCAACCTAAGTGTAGCCTTCTCCTTACATGTTGGAGCTCATAGATTTTCATCTACTTACTTCCCCTTATCCTTACCCGAAGAACCTTCACCTAAAATATTAATCCCATGAAATGGGATGAGATACGAATCTCAATAACTAAAGAAATTTTCATTCATTATATTCAGTTTAATTAACATATATGCATGAATCAAAATCAACATTAGAATTATATCAGTCATATCAGTAAATGAAACAATTAGGCTATCATGATTACTATCCCATACTAGAATCATATTTTCACATATTAAAGGCCAATAACACCGGGAGAGGCCTGTCCATGGCACCTACTCCCCATTAAGCACAACTAGGGCTCAGTACATTTAGGGTTTGATCATAACCTAATGCCCAATCGAATCATATACACGGGTGGCAGCCGCACCACAATTTCACTAGGGACTCACAAGGTCCAATTACAATACAATAGATAGCCAACCAACTCATTTCTCATTTCAAATAATTCATATACAACAAATATGAAATTAAAATAGATATATGCATGGAATTAATGTAAACCCTGATTACCTCACTTGTAGATAAATTTGCAACAGCCACCAATGGTAATAAAATTCCCCTATAACCATAATATCAGAGAATTACTACTTTAATTCATCATTTACAGTAGCAACAAGTACCCAAAAAATTTAAAATGCTAATGAATACCTAGGGAATACTTACCCAGCCACTACAAGTCCCCAAATTCAGATTGAAATGTCTTCCACCAGAAACTTCAATATTTCATCCAAAATCCTAAGTAAATTTGTACAAAATTAATACCCATACTATAATCCAATTATTAGGGTCTCAAACCAACAGAAATACCTCAAAAAGAAAAGTTTATACTTACCTAATGTCAACCCTAGCCTCAATCTACGAATTTGCACCATAGAAACACCAAATGGCAAGTTTCAGATTTTGGGTGTGGGTGAAAATACTCCAAATGAAAAACTAATTTGGCTAAAATGAAGAGAAAAATGAAAGGATTAAGTTATATAACTATTACCTTGGCTAAATCTTACTCTAGAAGTGGGAAAATGTAGAAATATGCCAAGAACCCTAGCTTCTCTTTTGGACCTCTGAATTTTGTGTGTGTCTCTTGTGGTTCTGCAGAATGAGGGGTGGCTAGGTTAGTTTTTAAGGTTTAAGTTGGGTTAAATATGGGTCATGGGCTGCTCCAAAGATCCAACTCCTAATGGCCTTCAGATTTTAGCTTTGTTGGACCAGCTCTCATGTATTAGGTTGCTGAAATTCAATTGGGCCAGACCAAATTTGAAAGACTTATTTGATTTGGGTCTACTCAAGGGTTATTGGGCCAATTACATAAGCTTATTCAACTTAGATCTTGGGTCTCTGATTCATTAAATTAAATTGGACCATCACTAGATGCTACCTCTTGGGCCAAGCATCACAATAAAAGGTTGGGCTTGCACCTAAAATTATTAGGCCTCTATTAATCTCTAATTTTGGTCTACTTAATTTAATTTGGGGCCTAGATGGGGTTTGACTCAATTAAACCTCAAACTCATATTAATAATTTATCTCTCTAAAATTTCTATACACTAACTCACCCAATTATCCTCTATTAATTATTCTTAATTACCATAATTCACAATTAGTACTTTAATTAATTTTGGGGTGTTACATATTATACATGCTAACCTTTGTAGGACAACCCCATACATGTATATAATTCAAATATTATTTCCAACATTTTTAGGTTTTAAAAGGTGTTTTTGAAATAGCCTTTGTTGTAACCCTATTTAAAAAATAGAATATATACCACTGTCTTAAGTGCATTTTTCATAAAGAAATAGAAAGTTTAAAGTTGCTTAGCATACTTATTATTATGTCCAACAACATTTGGTTCCTTCTTTCAACCACACCATTCATATCAGGTGAGATAAGCATGGTAACTTATATGGCTTATATTGATGTGATCCATCAAAGGGAGCAAGCTATCTCAAATGCTTAGAATGATTCTCTGTAAATTCCAAGTGGCCCGATGACAAGAGCACGAGCTAAAAGAATGAGAGAAGCCTTAAGTAGACTTGTTCAAGAGACTTAGACTAAGCAAATAGCAATTAGAGCAACAAAAGTCAAGTAAGATATGGACATTTCTAATGTGGACGTTCTCAACATCATTTGGGCTGAAGATGGAGCTACTGAGGCTAGACTAGGCCAAAACATTATAAATTGAAGTGCTTGAACCATGAACCATCCATTGGTGGGCTCATTTAGGGCTAAATAATGTTATTTTGGACTTAATAAGCTAATTTCTAGAACACTAATGTATCTAAACGAATTTAGCTTATTTAGGGGGATTTATTTCCTTTTTAGTTTTTAAGAGAATTTGACTTTATAATTCTAATTTCATAGGTCATTAATTAGGAAATTTTCTATTAATTTCCCTAGTTTTCCTTTTCTATGAGCATTGAAGCCAGATTTGACTTACACACTATATAATTGTACTCTGCCTCCCATTGTAACCAGATTTGAATGAATAAAAATCATATTTTCTGAAAATCCCAGACTTGAGAGGAGTACTCTTTAGGGTTGTTCATTGAACTTGTAGACTTATCAAGGCTTGATCAACTTTGTGGCGGCTTCTAACACTCGAGGTCCTTGTCTCTTCGTATTTTAGGGGTTCTAAGTGGATTGTTCAGACTTGATTTAGCTTTCTTGGGGTGCCTATATTTCAAATCGGTTGTGGGTTCAAGGGGACTCAATTCCTTGCAGGTTCGCACCATCTTGGTATCAGAGCTTTGGTCCCTAAATCAGGTCATATCCGTGTGTCTTTATGCTTTTCCAGATTGTGTTTCTGTTTCTTTTTGAAATTCTGTTAGTCTTCTATTCTTCTGGACGTGCTGAGTTTTAATCCTCTATTTGTCACGTTTTCCATTAAGTTTCTAGACGTGTAGTAGGTCTTTCTTATATGCCAGATTCTCTTCTTTCAGATCGCTTTAAAATCATCTCATTTGGAGTTCTCTAACCCGAGATATTGTTGTTTAAATTCATACGCTTTTTCAAGGCTTTCCAGATTGATTTTGCTATTTTTGTTTTGTTTATTCAAATTTCGTTTTTGTTCTTCATATTCCAGAAAAAAAAAACAAGGCAAAAAAAAATATAGAGAAAAAAATTATTGAAAGAAAAGGCAAAAAAAAAATGTTGTGTTGTTCTGGAAATAGTATTGGTTTAAGCTATACTTTTACAAAATTTCGTATCTTTAACTTTCATTCCCTAATTTTCTCTATTGTAGTATCTATTTACTACTCATTATCTCCAAGTGTTGGGTTAAAATCTCACAAGAATTGTGATAGCTTTGTATTGAGTCTGATTAGTTTCTTTAAAGAGCCTATAAAGAGAGACTGAGAGTGGAAAAAGGCGAGAGTGTGAATCCATTATTTGAAAAAGCCTTTAAAGTGTGAAACACGAGTGAAGAGTGACATCTTTGAGGGTAAATACATAAGGAAAATTTGCGAGGATCTTTATTTCTCTAATCAATTTTCTTGTAGCTTATAATGTCTAATAGGGAGGAAATATCAAGTGGAGGAGGTAGTGCACAGAACTTGGATGTCATTGTAAAAGCTATGCAGTAGCAATTTGAACGTCTTACTGTGGTGCTTGGAAAGATAAGAGACCGGATGGATAAGTAAGATACAATGATTACAAACTTATAGAGAAGACCACTTACTGTAAGTCCTAATCCTAGATGATATGAGAGGCGTAGAGATGATTCTATGGATGATTTTGAGTCTGAAAATGAAGTAGGAGGTGGTAGTGAAGAATACTATGAATTTGAATTTGATTTGTGTAGAAATAGGTCTAGGGAAGTTAGGCATGAAAGGAGACGTGGTAAAAATGCTCTAAGGGGTAGAAATAGAGTGGATGGAAACCTTGGAAATATTAAGATGAAGATACTTCTTTCCAAGATAGAAATGATCTTAAAGCTTATTTGGAGTGGGAGAAGAAAATTGAGTTCATTTTTTAGTGCCATAATTATTCTGAAGGAAAAAAGGTGAAATTGGTAATTATTGAATTTATGGATTATGCATTAATTTGGTAGGATAAATTAGTCCTAGAGAGGAGGAGGAATGGTGAGAGACCCCTAGAAACATGGAGGAAGATGAAGGCTCTCATGAGGAAGAGGTTTATACCCAGTCATTACTATAGAGACCTCTTTCAAAAGTTGTAATCCCTTACACAAGGCTCTAAAAGAGTAGAGGAATATCATAAAGAGATGGAAGTGGCTATGCTTAGAGCAAATGTGAAAGAGGATAGGGAAGCAATAATGGCTTGATTCTTGAATGGGTTGAATAAAGAAATTGCTAATATTGTGGAGTTATAGCATTATGTGGAGTTAAAAGACATGGTGCACATGGTAATGAAGGTTGAAAGGCAACTTAAACAAAAAGGAATAGCAATGTACCTTTCAGGTTCTAGTTCTTTAATGAGACCAAAATGGAAGAAGGAAGAAAAAGATGTTCAAAGAGAAGTCTCAAAAGGCAAAGAGGAAGCTTCATCTAAGAACAAAGGTAAATCTAATTCTCAATCATCTAGAAATAGAGATATTAAATGTTTCAAGTGTTTGGGAATAGGTCATATAGCTTCGTAATGCCCTAACAAGAGAGTAATGATCATGAAGGATCGTGAAGTGGTGACTGAAAGTGAAAGTGATGATTCCATGCCGTCACTTGAAGATGCTAATGATGATGGGTTTAAGTATGCTATAGAAGGAGAAGCACTTGTGACTAGAAGAGCTTTGAATTCTCAAGTTAAGGAAGATGACATTGAACAGCAAAGAGAAAACATCTTCCATACTCGCTATCTCATAAGCAACAAGGTATGCAATATGATTATTGATGGTGGGAGTTGTACCAATGTTGCTAGTACCACTTTAGTTGAGAAATTAAATTTGTCTACCATTAAACACCCTAGATCATACAAGTTGCAATGGCTAAATGAACGTGGGGAGATTAAGGTTGATGGGCAAGTTCTTGTTTCATTCTTAATTGGAAGATGTTGTGATGAGATTTTATGTGATGTTGTTCCTATGCATGCTGGACATATACTTTTGGGTAGACCTTGGGAATTTGATAGGAAGGTGATAAAGGATGGGTTTACTAATAGATATTCATTTGTAATGGATGACAGACCCTTTACTCTTGTACCATTAACACCCAAGTAAGTGTATGAAGATCAACTCAAAATGAAACAAAAGAGAGATAAAAGAGAGAGTGATAAGAAAAATAAAGAAGAGAGATAAAAAAGAAATGAGAGTGAGAAAGAAAGAAAATCTGAGAGCTAAAAAAAAGAGATTCAGAAGAAAGAAAAGAAAGTGGAGAGAAAAGAAAGAAAAAAAGTGAGTTTCTATACAAGAGAAAGTGAGGTAAAGAGTGCATATCTTACTGAACAGCCTTTACTTGTACTTGTTTACAAGGAGGCCTTTTTAAGCACTAATGACCTTGACTCTTCATTTCCAAGTGTTGTTAGTTCTTTGTTACAAGAATTTGAAGATATATTTTCAGAAGATATCCCTAGTGGATTGCCACCCATAAGAGGCATTGAGCGTCAAATTGACTTCATTTTTGGAGTAACAATTCCTAACCAGCTAGCTTATAAAACTAACCCTGAGAAGACAAAAGAGCTTCAAAAGCAAGTTGAAGAGCTCATGGCAAAGAGGTATATTTGAGAAAGCTTGAGTCCATGTGCTGTACCAGTCCTCTTAATACCAAAGAAAGATAGATCTTGGAGGATGTGCATTGATTGCAGAGTTGTCAACAATATCATTGTAAAGTATCACCATCCCATTCCTAGATTAGATGATATGCTTGATGAATTGCATGGATCTGTTATTTTCTTAAAAATTGATTTAAAATCTGGATATCATCAAATTAGGATGAGGGAAGGAGATGAGTGAAAAACTACTTTCAAAACAAAGCATAGGCTGTATGAATGGTTAGTGATGCCATTTAGGCTAACAAATGCACTTAGTACTTTTATAAGGTTGATGAATCATATTTTGCATGCATATATTGAAAAATTTATTGTGGTTTATTTTGATGATATTCTGATTTTTAGTAAGAGTCTTGATGAGCATTTGAATCATTTGCTCTGTGTGCTTGATGTTTTGAGAAAAGAAAAGTTGTATGTTAACCTAAAAAGGTGTAGCTTTGGCATGGGAAAAGTTATTTTCCTTGTATTTGTGGTGAGTGCTGAGGGAATACAAGTTGATGAAGAGAAGGTAAAGGCTATTAAAGAATGGCCAACACCTATAAATGTAACTGAGGTAAGAAGTTTTCATGGGTTAGCTAGCTTTTATAGGAGGTTTGTGAAAGATTTCAGCACAATTGCTGCATCACTCACTGAAGTAATTAAGAAATCAGTTGGCTTTAGATGGAAAAAAGCACAAGATCATGCATTTAGTAAAAATTGTGTTCTGCACCTATTTTAGCTTTACCTGATTTTAACAAAACTTTTTGAGATTGAGTGTAATGCATCAGGAGTTGGGATAGGAGCTGTTCTAATGCAGGAAGGGCGGCCAATTGCTTATTTCAGTGAAAAGCTGAATGGTGCCACCTTAAATTACCCAACTTATAACAAGGAGCTTTATGCACTTGTGAGAGCATTGGAGACCTGGCAACACTACCTTTGGCCTAAACAATTTGTGATCCATATAGATCATCAATCTTTGAAGTACATTAAAGGTCAAGGTAAGCTGAAAAAAAGACATGCTAGATGGATGAAGTTCATCGAGCCTTTTCCATATGTAATCAAATACAAGAAAGGTAAGGAGAATGTGGTTACATATGCATTATCTAAAAGGTATATTCTTCTCACTTCTCTGAATGCAAGATTGCTTAGTTTTGAATATGTTAAGGATTTGTATGCCAATGATAGTGATTTTGCTGAAATAATTGTTGGTTATGAAAAGGGAGCTTTTGGAAAATTCTATAAGCTTGATGGATTTTTGTTCAAAGAAAATAAATTATGTATGCCTCAATATTCTATACGTGAATTGCTTGTGAGGGAAGCACATAGGGGAGGACTAATAGGACATTTTGGTGTGAAAAAGACATTAGATGTTTTACATGAACATTTCTTTTGGCCTAAAATGAAGCGTGATGTGGAAAGGATTTGTGGTCGATGCATAACATGTAAAAGGGCTAAGTATAGAGTCTTACCATATGGTCTGTATACTCCATTACCTGTACCTAGTGAACCTTGGGTAGACATTTCAATGGATTTTATTTTGGGATTACCTAGGTCAAAAAGAAGGATGGATTCAATATTTGTGGTTGTTGATAATTTTTAAAAATGACGCATTTTATTGCATGCCATAAAACTGATGATACTACTTATATTGTTGATTTGTTCTTTAAAGAAATTATGAGGCTTCATGATGTTCCTAAAAGTATTGTCTCAGACAAGGATGCAAAACTTCTGAGTCATTTTTAGAGAGTTTTATGGGAAAAGCTTGGAACTAAGTTATTATTTTCTACAGCTTGTCATCCATAAACTGATGGTCAAACTGAAGTTGTTAACAGAACCTTAACTCAATTGCTTAGGACTATCATCCAAACGAATTTGAAAAATTAGGAGGATTGCTTGTCATTCATTGAATTTGCATATAATAAAAGTTTGTATTCATCTACTAATTATTCTCCTTTTAAAGTTGTTTATGGTTTTAATCCACTAACTCCTTTGGATTTGTTACCATTGCCCATTAATGAGAGAGTAAGCCTTGATGGCAAAAAGAAAGCTGAGGTGGTTAAGCAACTTCATGAAAAGATTAAATTGCAGATTGAAAAAAAGAATGAGCAATATGCATCCAAGGCAAACAAAGGGAGAAGGCGGGTCACTTTTGAACCTGGCGATTGGGTATGGGTGCATATGAGAAAAAAGAGGTTTCCGACACAAAGGAAATCTAAATTAGCTCTAAGAGGGGATGGACCATTTCAAATCCTTGAGAAAATTAATGACAATGCTTATAAGATAGATCTGCCAAGTGAGTATAATGTTAGTGCTACTTTTAATGTTGCTGATCTATCTCCTTATGATGCAGGTGATGATTCGAGGACGAATCCTTTTGAGAAGAGAGGGGATGATGCGATCTATCAAAAGGAGCAAGCTGTCTCAAATGCTTGGAATGATCCTCTATAAATTCTAAGTGGCCCGATGACAAGAGCACGAGTTAAAAGAATGAGAAAAGCCTTAAGTAGAGTTGTTCAAGAGACCTAGACTAAGCAAATAGCAATTGGAGCAATAAAAGTCAAGCAAGATATGGACATTTTTAATGTGGACATCCTCAACATCATTTGGGCTAAAGATGGAGCTGTTGAGGTTAGATTGGGCTAAAACATTATAAATTGAAGCGCTCGAACCATGGACCATCCATTGGTGGGCTTATTTAGGGCCAAATTATGCCATTTTGGACTTAATAAGCTGATTTCTAGAACCCTAATGTATCTAGACGAATTTAGCTTATTTAGGGGGATTTATTTCCTTTTTAGTTTTTAAGAGAATTTGACTTTTATAATTTTGATTTCATAAGTCATTAATTAGAAAATTTGCTATTAATTTCTCTAGTTTTCCTTTTCTATGAGCATTGAAGGCAGATTTGACTTGCACACTATATAAATGTACTCTGCCTCCCATTGTAACCAGATTTGACTAAATAAAAATCATATTTTCTGAAAATCTCGGACTTGAGAGGAGTACTCTCTAGGGTTCTTCATTGAACTTGTAGACTTATCAAGGCTTGATCAACCTTGTGGCGTCTTCTAACACTCGGGGTCCTTATCTCTTCGTATTTAGAGTTTCCAAGTGGATCGTTCAGACTTAATTTAGCTTTCTTGGGGTGCGTATATTTCAAATCGGTTGTGGGTTCAAGGGGACTCAATTCCTTGCGGATTCACACCATATATACTCTAACCTTTGCAAATAGCCCCATACATGAATATGATTCAAATTGGGTTTCCAACCTTTTCATATTCCAAAAGATGTTTTAAAAATATCCTTTATTGGAGTCATATTCAAAATATATACCACTGTCTTGAGTTCATTTTTCAACAAAGAAATAGAAAATTTATAGTTGTTTAGCATATTCTTCATCATATCTAACAACGTCTAGTTCCTTTTGCAACCACACTATTCATATCAAGTGAGCCATATATAGTATATTGTAAAACTATATTATACTTATCATTGAACTTAGCAAATGGTCTAGATGCCTATCCACCATTAGTGTACCTACCAAAATATTCATCTCTTTTATTTAACTTCACTATATTAATGCATTTACAAGATTATCTTTTTAAGTTTTTCTTTACACACATTAAATGCATCAAATGTCTTATTTTAATTATAAAGCAAATAAATGTACATGTAGTATGAGAAGTTACCAATAAAGGAAATTAAAAATTTCTAACCATATGACATAAATCAAGGTAGCAAATATTAGTATGTATAATTTTAAATAATTTAAAACTTCTTTTAGTCTTTTATATGATATAATGGTCTACTTACCCTTGATACAGTTCACACATAAATCAAAATGACTAAAGTCTAGGGATTCTAGAACCCAATCTTTTACCAATCTCTTAATTCTCTTAATAGAGATGTATTACAATCTCTAATGCCACAAACAAAAAGAATTCTCACTCATGACAAGTTTGAACTAAATGAGATTTAAAATACATTAGAGATAACAATATTTCTTTTCTTTTTTGATTAGGTATTTCTTTTAAGGCAATCTTTCCTTGTATGCCCCTTCCTTTATGGCCTTTCTTCTTAGAGTTGGTAACTAAATGAACCTAATGTAGGACCTCATCACTTTTCAATTCTTTATGTGTATTTATAAGAAATCTATAATGACTTATGCTAATGAGATAACTAATTTAAGATTGTTTGCATCAAGAATTTAAAAAAATGGAGATCTCTATCTCAAGAGACTTAAACTACACAACTATGTCTCACATTTGTATTATATATTTTTGCACATTATCAGTACCAATTTACTTTATAAAGAATTACTTTATTATAAGTATACTAACTAGTGACTTATTTGATAATTTTTAAATTTCATTTATAGCTTATAGATAGTCCTTGGCCTTTTCACATTTGAGTATGAACCTAAGATAACTATCTTTTAAATGAGATTTAATAAACATTATGTAGAAGTAATTGAATTGCTCCCGACACTTATACAATATTATCTCAGCTTGTATGCTAATACTAGTGGGTATAGGAGGCTCTTCTTATTATTGAACATAGTCAAAGTCAAGACACACCTAACAAAAGAGAACAACATCCTTGCAAGCCTTAAATTTGTTCCTAATCAAAATGATCTATTGGCAATTTCAGCAATTAAAAGAGATGATAACATTGTAAATTTAAGATTTAACTTGAATCATGCTTATACAAACATTATATAAGGCAATTAATCATCACATTTTAAATGTATATTTACCAATGTGACATATACTAATCATAAATATTGTATTACTAAAATCTACCTGCAAGTAAATACTTTTAACATAACATAAATTTATGCATCATTTATGATGAAATTAGAAGGCATTCATGCTTTCTAATACTTATAACATATTCCTAGGATGTAATCTAAAATGTATCATATCCATGACTATCAATTATCTTGCCAAAATAATCTTCTTTTATGCTAATTATTTTGCACAGATAAAATATGCCTTATCACAAATCCATGACTATCCATTACCTGGCCATAATAATCTTCTTTTGGGTTGATTATTTCACATAAATAAAATATGCCTTACGATAAATTCATGTATATCATTATCTAATTTGACCGATTATTTAGCATAAATAAAATATATTGATTTATCCTAAAAAGGATAAATTTTACTTGATAGAGATTATTTTAGCAACATATTGGTTCAAGTTAATCAATTTTAGAGAAATAAGCATCACAAATGGCATCTTAGCACTAAGCCTTTTTTAAAATTATTATAAGATGCAAAAATTGTCCTAGAACTAAATGGAGCACTTTTTCACTCTAAATCTAGACTTTATAGCCCTTAATCCTTAAATAACTTTAAATAAGGTTTACAAAAAAATCATGTACCACATCACAAATTATTCTAAAATATTCAAAATTGTCAAAATTTATGACCAGAACATGACAAAGTTCATAGGACAAAATTTCTACCTTATACATTCTTAAATGACAAAATGTAGAAATTTATAACCAAAATGTGACAAAGTTGAAAGGTCAAAATTTCTACCCTAAATGTTCTTGAATGGTAGAATGTAGAAATCTATAACTAAAACATAACAAAGTTAATAAGTCAAAATTTCTACCCTAAATGTTCTTTAATGATAGAAAATCACACGAAAATATGTCTAATCATTTAACAAGACTTGCTCTGATACCACTTCAAAGAAAATTAAGTCTTTAATTTTACAAATCAAACCTTAATTTGATAATCTTTAATTATATAGATTAAACTCTAATTCTGCATAAAACATGATACCATTTGAAAAGGAAAACTTAAGAGGGAAAAAGGTTTTCTTGATCCATAAAAGAAAATTCATAATTAAGAAACTTTAATTTGTAATTCCCACAATCAAATAATATTGGATTTCATATAAATGCATTAGACAATAATACCAAAAAAAATGTAGTGAAAAATACTTCCCTCCATCCATAGTGAAAGCAAGAGTTGAGGTTAGGTACTTCTAAACCTGAATAATTTGTTTTAGGATTCGTTTGAGATAGGGCAAAGAAATTATTACGATTGTTGTATTTTATTTAGGGACTATATCCCTAATATATCATTAGGTCAAAAACTTTCAGTTATGGGCTCATAACTAAAATTTTGTTAAGTTTCTACACATAAAATGCCTATACCTTAAACAATGATATTTTTGCAAATCCATTTAATTAAATTACTTACTAGAAAACATAATTGGGTTCCTTTAACAAGATAGCTAACCCATGTACAATTACATTAATATATGAGACTATCTAATAAAAAATCACAAACAAATAAAGCTTGTAGTTATTCTTAATTTTTTTCTCCTTTAATAGATCTTAAATCATATTTTTTCACTAAGATATTTGTTCAAATCATTTTGTTTCATGATATATAAAGTTATGCTTGTTACCATTCAATTAATCTACTTCTTTGCTTTCATTGAATAATTCAAAATTACTTGCTTTCTTTAGAACATCTCATTCAATAGTTCCAACAATCAGTGCCTTCCTTTAAATACTTGGGGAGTCATCTCAGTTTTACTAATTTGTCGATGGTAAGATCACTAAATTTTAGTAAACTAAATACCTTTTTATTTCGGCTTGGTCACTAATCTTAATGTTCTAATTTGTTGTCTTTTGTATTATAGGCACCACTTGATCATTCTGCATAGTCACTTGAAGTACCAATCCTCTATAGTAATGTTATAGATCTTAGCAATTAAGAAAGTTGATAAGTAGTCTACTATTGTAAACAACTTCGCAAGTATATGAGTTGCACAAGTAACAAACTAACAAGTACAGTATCATTTCCACAAGGAAGGGATTTAATTACCAATTACTAAAATTAATTCTATTATCTAAATTATCTAATTGAAATTAAAATTGATAAAAATAAATTGAAAACAACATATTCACTTAACAAACATTGACTATATATTAATGTAAAGGTTCTGGAATATAGAATCCCTTATTTACTTTCCTAAACGTCATTTAGAATAAATTCTTATAAATTAATTCAATTGAATTAACAGCAATCCTACTAATATGAGTGAAATTCTTTTTCAAGATAAGTCACTATACTTATATCAAGTCTATGTCTACTATCATGATTATAAACTTAGTATAAACTCACTATGTATAAAAGATTCAATGCAAATATTTGCTACTTGCTTAAATGTAACTCATATCTCTATAAAATTATTATTTGAGTTTCTTACTATACATTAGATGAATAGTGGTCATCCATTCATAAACAATATAAAAGAATAATAAATTATTTCAATATAAATTGTCACAAGAGTATTATGAAATCAACTTAATTAGTAAATAAGTTCATTTAAATTTTAAATCTAAGGTGTAGCTACTCATAATGAGAATCAACAAACAAAAAATAATAGAATTGAAATATCCACAATTCAAAAGCCAAAGATAAGGGTAAAAATAACATAATGGCACGTTTGAGTGATTTAGTAGTATAAACTTCAGACCTTCAGCAGATTCCTAGCAGGTTCCTCTAAATCTTCATTCCTTCTCTGTATCTCTACTTCTTTAGGTCTCATCTTAGTCTCATCTTGCAAAATGTCGAAGAAGCCTCACAAAAAGCCCCACTTTTAATCAAACACATGCAGCTTATGTCAAAATCATCCATTTACATTGCCTACCTATGTAGTTTACATGGTCGTGTAAATTTACATATCCAACTTGTATAACTCTCTAGTTTGTTTAAAACTTCTTTTTTTCACATTCCCATACTGATCACCATAACTAGTTTGTGTTCTTAGTTGAATATACTTGATTTTTTGTTGATTCACTCATGCTTTTCTACTTCCAACTATTCTTAATTAAATCAAAACATAAGATACATAAAAATAAGGGAAATTGGATATAATTATTCAATTTAATCTCAAAAAAAGCATGAATATTTTACCTTCATCATCTGTGCTTTATAATGTACAACAAGAAAAATGTACAACTTTATTATAGTTTTATGACTATAATGTACAACTTGATTCCTATTCTAAATTTTAATGTACAACTTTCATTTCATCATAATAGTACATAAAGCATTGGCACTTTACTTTAACTTCATTCCTATTCTAAAGTGTTGTCCACTTTTGTTGTAAGCTGGGTTGTTAGGTTGACAAGTTGAAATTGGCTTGAAATGTCCTTCTATTTGGGGCTAGTTCTGCATGTGGCAGCAAGGCCCCAATCTAGGTGCTTTTGCTTAATAAGAGAAACTATCCCAGCAATATAATGTTCATCTTGTGTTGTAATGTTTATCTGGTGAATACGAGAAGACATGCATTAAGTACCAATACATTTCTTCATGGCAAGTGCTCATGAAGAGCTTGAAACATTTATTGAATGGCAACTTCAACATCTACAGGGGAGAGTCGCCCCCAAGTAATCTGCATCTAAGCAGCTGCCCCTGCCAACTAGGGGAACAGGAAAACTGTAATAACCTAACAAGAGAGTGTGAGCAAAGTTAGCCATTCAATCCTCTCTTAAAGAGTGAAGGAACAAGTTATATGACATCATGAATACAATTATTTTAAGATTAGTTATCACTATTTTTTATATACAATTATCAGATATCAACATTTGGTATGAAAATGTTAAGATCAATGCCAACTTGCTTTAATTTAGGGTTGTGTAATTCATTCTTTTTAATTTTAAAAGTTGATAAAAACCTTTAAATTTTTAGTTTAGTACAATATAACCCTTCTACTAATTTTTTCAAATCTATCATTTTAAGTGGCAAACAATGACTTTTTTTTAATCATTTTCTTTTCTTTTTGGCCTACAAGGACATCACAAAAAAGCCCGTTTTACTACTTAAAATGACAAGTCAGATGACTTTATTGTTTGCTTGGCTTTCTTTAAACCTACCTAAACAAGTAGTTTTAAAGCTTTGGATGCACAAGCAGGAAAGGAATTATATTACACAAAAGTAAAAGTCTAAGTTTATAATTAGTTTTTGAAATTTAAAAAATAAATTGTATAATCTCTTAAATGAGAAAATTCTTTGTATTTTCGCCAAATATTAATTGGAGTGGCCAGGTAGGAATGCTTCGAGGGAATCCGCGAATAAGACAAGAATATAATCTTCCTCTTTGCCTCTATATTATAACATTAATTTCTTTTTTCTTTTAGAAGGAAATTGAAAGAATTAAAGTTTAATTCAAAGCAACTTTACTTATTTTTTAAAAGAAAAAACATTGTAATGACAAAATGGGTCGCTTATGGTCACATATGGTGGTCACCACTCACCAATTTATCAAGCTCTCTCTCTCTCTCTCTCTCTCTCTCTCTCTCTCTTTCACACACACACACACACACTCATATTTTTCAGCTCCATCCTAGAGTAAACTCGATCATTATTTATTCATAAAATGCGATAACTTTCTAGATTTTATTTATCTATAATATTATACTTTTTATTTTATTCTTAGTATGTTCAAGAATTTTTTTCTAAGTTATCTCAATGTTGCCATCTTTTATATTTTATAATCTAAATGGTTTTATGCAAGTGTCAATGCCAAGTTCTGCAAGTAAAGCAAGTCCTTTATTATTACTGAAATTGATATAAATAGAACTTTTCTTAGCACAAACTCTTTTTTAGTATGCAGATGATCTCTTGGTTTTGTCTTCATTCAAGAAATTATATTTCTTTTGCCGAATAAATTGATATTGAATTCTGAAAATTTTTTTGATAGACCGAGTGATAGACCCAATCTACAAAATAGAAGTAGACCAAACTAATCATTGACAAAAATATAAACATATAAAAAGTAAATCCTACTTTTACATATCTTTGATGTCCATACATAACACAAAAGCAAGAAAGGTCCATTAGACTTGCGATAGTATCTGATGTACAGGGCAATGAAAGATGCAATGCATTAAAAGCAGATATATTGTCCAGCCTCGAAAGTGCAAGAAAGGGGATAATAGGAATATTTTACAGAATACCTTGAAAAGAACAGTACAAGAATAACTAATTACAGGAATTGCCGATCTGGTGACTCAGATCCTTGAAGGAATCAGAGGGATAGTGTTCTGCAAGTATGCACTAGCTGCAGCAACTCCACTTCCAAGCTTTACTGGGTAGCCCACGTCTTTGAGTACCATCTCCACACCAGCAAGGCAACCCAAGAGTTGTAACTGAAGAATATTTGAACAAGTAATTAAACATCAAGCCTAACAGCACAATAGTAAATGACCATGATTTGTCATTTGTAATTTGTTATTAAATGGTAGGTTAAACATACGAGTGATTATCAAATAGATTTAGTCTACGAAAAATAAGAAGCCCAAGCTAATTATGAATAAATGTATAAATATGTTAGAGGTGAGTCTTAATAGTATTCCTGACACGCTTTGCTTATATTTTATAGATGGAGCCTGCCCATGAATTTTTCTAGACATAATCTACCACACAAGAAAAGATGGAACCTTTGAGGTAGTAACTACATCAATCCTTAGACCTCAGGTAAATGGCTATGATTAGGCTATTGGAAATTGTTATTAAATGGAAGGTTGAACTTTATTTACCACACTAGAAAAGGTGGAACCTTTGCTGCTGTTGCTATTACACTCTTGAAACTTTTCAGATAGAAGTAGGACAACAAAGGGCAATACATACATGCAGTTGTATTTGCTATCAAGTTTTTCAATAAAGACATAACGTGTGGATATTTTTTCTAACTCAACGGTACAAGACTGACCCCTCAAAGGAGATCTTCCACATGCCATGATTTATTTATAGAACCTAATAATAATGGCAAATACCTAAAGAATTGCAATTAAGTTTTTTCTGACACCAAATACATAGAAAAACCACGATAGGAAGCTACAAATTTGTTTGATTAAATTGTTGATGTAAGAACAACTCTATTGAAAATATCAAACTATAGGAATGCAACAATATGGTATAGGAAGTTATAAAAGATTACCAGCAAGGCATCGCTAAATTGATCAATGGTCAAAGTGTTACCAATATTCTCAAAATTTAGTTCTAGCATGATTAACTTAGCTAAATTTCATATGAAATATGGATAATAGAAGGCGAGCCAAAAGAAAGTAGTTCATCATAGTATTGTGCTGCAAAATGCTGAAGGAATTTTGGAAAGAATGACCTCATTCAAGTTTCCAAGATGACCTATTCTGAAAACCTTCCCAGCTACTTTGTTTAGTCCCAGTCCTAAGCTCAGGTTGTATCTCTTCCATGCCCTTCTAACTATTTCAGAACTATCGATGTAAGGAGGAACAAGGATTGCAGTCACAGTGTCACTGTACCACTCCTCCTTTTGGGTGCAGTTCTTCAAACCCCATGCCTCCACTGCAAGCCTGCATTTAGCATGATCAGCACCTATCAGATTCGCTGTCTCAAAAGAAATCTGGTAATAGCTCACATGGCACCCCCCTTGGTGTTTCGAATTAAGATGAACTTGATGTCAAGGATTTGATCCCTACTACTATCTCTTTCTAGACCCATGCTGGTAATAAATTCAAGATCGAATCCCATCCTCATTTAATTCCCAAATCCTTGGACACAGATCCATTTACCCAAAGAAATTTTAAACTAGACTATTTTTTTCTTTAACTCATGCTTTGACTTGTTGAAATCTATTTAATAAAATCAAAATAAACAGAAAGGAGTCTCAAATAACAATTATATAATCTAAGCACATATTTAATGGAAAATGGGAAGAGAATATTAGAAGAGGTATTATTAATTATTTGTAAATTATATATTAAAGATAAACATAGGAATTAGAAATCATTTAATTAGTTTTAGTTTGAATTTAATTATCTTTTTGTTAGGCTTATATTATCCTTTTGATAATTATCTTTTTATTTTTCAATTAATATATCCTATTAAGGAGTTATCTCTTAGGCTCTATATAAACGCTTGAGTAATTAGGATTAGAGTAATTTTTTATTGATTATTAACAAAATTCTCTTAGCTTGTTAGCTGTCTCTCTCCCTCCCTTCTTCCCCTTCCCCCTCTGTTTCTTTCTACATCTCTTCCCCTTTCCTTCCACATGTCCCTCCTTCTCCTTCTCTCTCTTCCCCTATTACTTCTATATTGTCCTACATCAAAATTTTATTATCATATTTGATTATTTTTCGTTATTAAGTTTTGAACTTCAGAAAAGACAAAAGGTTAGAAACTTAGCATATATTACATGAGTATGGGACAGGACAGATATACTACTCAAGACCTAGACCTAGATCGATAAAAATGATACCCAACCCTAAACGGGTAAATTATGCAATATGCATGTACTTGCCCAGAATGGGTATAACGGTCATCTCTAGTGCCCTTGAAGCCTCCTTTGTAAACCAAAAAGAAAACAAATTCCTAGCTCACAAGTAAAAGATGAGTATCTTCAAGTTTTAACGTGCTAAACTCCTCAATGATGATCTTGAATGCCTCACCTGGTAGCTTTACCTAAACGGCTGTGCCTAGCAATCACATTCTCAAGTCCTTCCTCAAAAATGAGATCAAGAGCTGCTCTCAGACCATACAGCAACTGAATGGAAGGAGTGTATGGCCAAAAAGTTCCCAACTTGTAGAACTTCAAGTAGTCATTCCAGTCAAAGAAAACTCTAACTGATCTAGCAGTTTTTGAAGCCTCAAAGGCCTTGGGGCCTGCACACACAATACCTATCCCAGTGGGAAGGGAAAGAGCTTTCTGGGAGCCAGTTAGGGCCACATCAACACCCCATTCGTCCATTCGGAAATCAAGAGCACAAATTGAAGAGACTCCATCAACAAGGAAGAGGGCTGGATGCCGGTATTCATCTGAGTATTCAGTGCAAAATGTGAGAATCATTTGGCAAATAAAAAAAAATTGAAAGAATGGAGGACAAAACTTAAGTATAGATTTTAGGTGATTGCTATCAAGTTTTCTAGTAAAATCATGACCAGTGGAATTTTTTTACAACTTAACATCACATAATTGGGTGTTTCAAAAACTTTTCCCCACATGTCATTTTTTTATTGAAAAACCTAATAGCAAACACCTAGAAAACTTCACTTAAGTCTAGTCCAAGGACAAAATAACTCGTGAAACTCATCAGGTTTTAAGAACTAGCAAATGCGAATAAAATGATGAATTTGTGGACCTCAAAGGAAAAGTACCAAGAAACACCATATTTATGTCAAGTTCTATCCCAGAATCTAGATAATCATTATCAAGCCAAACATAATTTATGAAGTATCTAAAGATATAGTATTTGCCCAGAATGGAAAACTGCTCAGGAAACTCTTTAGGTTTTAAAAACTAGCAATTGCAAATGAACTGATAAATTTGCTAACCTGAAAGAAGAAGTGCTGAGAAAAAACCCAATGCATAAAAAGATAGTGATATTTATTTTAATTTCCATCCCATCTAGATAATCATCATCACGTGAGACATAACTTATGCAGTAGCTATAGTATCTGATTCTATTGATGATGTTGAATGTAATATTCTTCCCAAGTTTCAGAAGCATACTAGCACCATATGACTGAAAAAAAATAGCTCACCATCTATGTAATAAAACATAGGCCACTCTTTCACAATTTAGAGGAAATTGAGAAGGTCAAGAACCTTAACTTTGATAATACCCATTTCCTACCTTGCCCTAACAGTACTAATTCTTCAAAGATCCTTTGCAGATAAATCTGCTTTTTTTCTTTTCTTTTATTTTTTAAATGAAATTGGTGATGGAGGGTTTTCTTTTATGGCGTCAATTGATCTATATAGCCGACCCCACTTAGTGGGAAAAGGCTTTGTTGTTATTGTTGTTGTTGTTGTTGTTGGTAATGGAGGCTTTGACCGGATAGCATGTAAACAATTATTGAAACAGCATCAACATTTAGATGTATGATGCTTTAACAAGAAGATAAAACATGGACATCTAATCAATGGCTAAAGAACAAAATTACTGCACAAGATAATACTTCTAGAATTGACATATCAAGAACTGATTTAGAAAGCAGTGCCAGTTTTATTTTTTGAAGACCCAGGAACCTGAAAATTATTTTTTTATTATTATTATTATTTTTTAAGGTACAGGTGGTTTAAGATTCTGTGATTCAGAAACTTGTAGAGGAAAAAGGGTAGCTATCATTGAAGTTCATTAAATGACATGCTCACCAAGAATTTGTCTCACTTTAGCCAAGTTATTAGTGACCCCAGTTGCCGTCTCATTGTGAACAATGCAAATTGCCTTTATAGAGTGTGAGGTATCTGAAGCAATTTTTGAAGCCAGAATGTCAAGCTTGGCACCCTGGCCCCATTCACTTTCTATAACATCGACGTTGAAGTTGAGGCGCTGCTGTTGATCAATCCAAAGCAAGCTGAATTGTCCAATCAGGAAAGATACAATACGATCCCCTGGAGACAATGTATTTGTTAGTGTGCTCTCCCATGCACCAGTACCTGAAGCAAAAGTAGATGCTTTAGTTCATAAGAAGAAAAACAACATAACCATTTAAGACAAATGAGTTTTCCTTTTGTCCAAACCTTAGTATCAATTGTTGTACCCTCCAAAAAGAATACAAAATGAAGGAATAGAAAGATATAAAAGAACATCCATAGCAATTAGTATGCTATAACATCATCTAGGCATTTTGCAGTCATTTTTCATTTTTTTTTTTTTCAAAAGTTTCCATTCTTCAAATCAAAGTCCTAACAGTGTAATAAAATTTAATAAGAAAAAAGATAAAAAATCCCATGCAGTTGAAATAAAATCAAACTTTTTACTAAAGTGACAAAGAATCTATGAGGGAGCCAACTGATACTAGGGTCAATTGTGGAAGATCAAAATGGGGTATCAGTCAATAATTTAACAAGACAAACTGAGCATGAATGAGTATGAGAGATGACTAGGCAGTCACATGGATGTATATGATTTATCAATGTAAGAAAAGTAACTATTCTAGTTAAAGGATCATCATCGTGACAAATAAGGCAAGGCAATATAATGGTTTATGCAGTAAACAATACAAATAAAACTTGAATAATTTGGCCTTTCAGTGTATACAGTACCAGTTGTAGGGATAAGAAATGGAGTTCCAGTAGTGGTCTTGAAAATCTTCTTGACATCCTCTAGCAGGGTTTTTGTCAATGTTGGAATTGCGGGAGACCGGTAGTCCTCATTATTTCGGTTCATTGCCCGAATGACTGGTTCAGGGATGTTAACTGGCCCCGGAACAAAGAGATGGTTCCTTCCTGGTCCATAAACATAATCCATCTTTCCCTGCTTGAAATTTCAGCCAATTTGAATTCAAGAAGTTCTGGGTTTCTCCCACCAACGAATCACCTATATATAAAATTCACTATAAAGTCAATCTTAACAACCTTTCGAATTGTTGTTCATGAATTTTATGCATATAATACCAAACTTTTCTTTTATTGATATGTCAAGAGGAAATTTTGAAATAAACATACACAACTATGCAAATGACAGAGTGAGATTGGAATATTAGTTCATTATGCCACCATTTGGAACCTAAGATTATGAATTAGTAAGGCATTAAAATTTGAAAAATCCCACGTAAATGCCACTAGACAAATATTTTGAGAAGGGGAAAAAGTTATTGCCAAGTTTAGGAGCTAAAATGGTTTAAGTTGAAGATTCTGAGATTAAATTACATATTTGGATGTCCTTAATGATAACAACCTGAAAGAGAAAGAAAACATCAGGGTGAGGGGCCTTGCAATCATTTGCTTTATTTTGCTTTCAAAACCATCAAATTTGCTTGGTTTGTGTATGAATGTGCTTGTCTAGCTTTTGCAGATCTATAGAAGTAGTTAAGTACAGAATGGTAAATAAAGTAATAAAACTTGGACTTATACAATTAAATTGTAAAATTGGAACCGGTATACAACTGAGTTTGCTTCTTTTATATTGTAATATTACAGGGATGAATTATTAATTAGCATGACCAAGAGGGGAGATCGTAGAAAAGGACTCAATTATTTTATTTTTATCGATTGAGTAATATTACCACTTTATAAGAATGATTTCAAGATCAACAAAATTTAAGTAAAGTGTTTTAGGTGCTTGTTATCAATTAGATTCTTCAGTAAAAATATAACAGACATATTTTACAATTCAGTACCACATTATTGACTCCTTGAAAAAGTTTTTCTACATGTAACAATTCCATTGAAGAACCAAACCAAACACCTAAGAACCACATCTAAGTGTTTTTTTTCCCCCTCCGGATATCAGCAGCTGATAATCTTAGTTGAACGTCAGAAACTTAAATTTGTTATGGCAAACATTATGGCCATATACGACCAAGTATCACCGCAGACCAGAACGTATGACCCTTTACTAGACTAAAACATTTGCCTTTCAGACCTTTTTATTTCTAATAAATTCGAGCAAGTAGATTGGAGCAACCTTTGCTTGTCTGAGATTGTCAATCTTCTAGGCTGCATGTTTTGATATCACAACAACTAACAAGAACAAGAAGAAATAGTTGTTCTCATATTATTAATCTCCCAACTTTACTATTTTCAAATTTGTGTCATTGGAAAAGGAAAAGGTTTAAAACACGAGACTGAAGGCAGCAATTCTGAGACCAAAAAAAAAAAAGCTAATTCTTGAAAAGTTCAATTGAACCACACAAAGAACCAAATTTGGAACACAAAAATACAGCCATAATAATGGCAAGGAAAATAAATTTGAAGCGTAGGAGAAGAGAATAAGGGGGTTTACCTGGCAGAGAAAATCTTCAATGGGTTTTGGTGGAAATTGGAAGAGGGAACAGCCTTGCCTTCTTCGCTTACTCCGATACAACCTTTTATACACGTAACGAAACACCATAGTGAAATTCATTCTTGTTAATCAAGAGCGCGGGAGAACCAATCAAATGGCGAGGTGGGGCCCAGTAATGTCACGCGTGGAAGATAAGAGGAGGCATAACTGAGGACCTTGCGGCTGAGGATGGCTGAAGAAGGAACGCTCAACTCAGCCTTTATTTGCTCTATACAAACTGACGCATCATATGTTCTCGGTCTCTTCTCAAAGGCTTATCCATTGTCTGGACTTTCCTTTGCTCTTGTAATTTTTTTTTTATTAGTATTGTAATCTTGGTAGATAATTTTAGTATATAATTATTGGAGTCATAATGGTATAAATTTTTTTCTTAAATATTTTGGTTTAATAATCACATAAAGTCTAAAGTCATAATTTAGTGCAGACGTCATAAATATTATTTTCGAGTAGACAGAATATGAAATGAGGACAAATTATTATTGTTATTTTAAAATTATTGATTAAGACTGAAATGATATACATAAATATTTTGGAGGAGTAACCAGAGATTTAATTTCTCTAAGGATCTTTGGTTCTTTGTATCCCAGGAGATTTTTTTTTTTTTTTTAAATTTTGAGATGAACCTCCAAGCTAGATTATCAATAGAACGGGGGATTTAAACTTCTGCACATGAAATGCAAAGGATTAATCTAGATCTCTTCAGTAAATTAACATCACTTATTTGGCTTCCAGACTCAATAACACTTATATTTGACATTTTAGTGTTAGAGAATCTTATTAAGAAAAACTAGCAATTAATTATTAGGAGAATTCAAATTTGCACTACGAAATTCTTTTGGAATTTTTTTTTGTCAAGTAAATTTACACATGTTGGAAGGAGAAAACCAATAGTACTTGAAACAAGATTGGATAATATGACTTTCAACTGATAGATTTACTCATTAGTCTCCTACTTTTATCATATACAATCTTGGAAGTTTATTAATCTGCAAGTGTTTGTGTTCCTTCTTCAAATTTTGAGGGCATTGAATCCAAGTTTACATGATTTATAAAATAAGTACTTAAGAGAGAATTTTAGTATCTTCCCATTACAATATTGGAAACTGAAAAGTTTGAGGCTGAGAAAGCAATAGGAAAGATAAAGAGATAGATAATAGCATATGTCAACCACACCTAACTGTGTGTGAAATGAAGCCACAGACCCATCTTTTTTGTGCTTATATGTTGATTCCCTTTCAATGTTTGGGTGTATATTACCCAAAGTTTGGAGTTGCATGCGTAGGCTCCACTCACTAAAGAGTGTTTCTCGTATTCTTTTGGTTTCTGTTTTCATTTAGGAGTAAATTAATCACATACTCTTTTGAAATATTTTTTTTTTGTCTTTTATCTCTTAATTTAATCTTTGAAAAATTATTTTTCTTTTAATTTATTTATCTAAAGATACAGCTTTTAATTTATCTTTTTAAATATTTTTAAATTAAAAAGTCCCTTTATTGGGCAAAAACAAAATATCTATGTCATGTAATTAATGATAATATGGACTTGTTTAAATATCTTCAACTCTCAAAACAATGACCCGTTTGTATGAGTAGATTTCAGTATATTATAAATTCACAAAATGCTATTCAAATAAATTATTTTGATTAGAAAAAATGTTTTAAAAATTAAATTAAAAATTATATCTTTAAAAGACCTTATTAAGGGAAGTAATTTTTTAAGGACTAAATAAAAAATAATTATCACTAAATGATTAAATTAAAAAAAAAAGAATAATTCAACCACTGAATACTAATTCACTCTTCCATTCATTGTTGAATTTGATCATTTTCTACTCCTTTTTCCTGTATATACATGGCTTCACTTCCTATATCTCACGAGTGCAACTTCAACAGTTTATCACGGCGAGGGATTTAGCGTGTGAATGTTTACGAGTGAAATAATCATACGTTGTTTGCAAACAATGATTGAAAGAAACAAAAGGTGAAAATATCATCTAGTTGGCTTATGCATTGTACTGGATTGTAGAAATGAAAATAATCTGGCGTATTTATTATGTGCAACATTATTATGATATAAAACCTCTACATCCAGTTAATATTTAATCGTGGAATTGAAAAATAAAAACAGTTATTTTTAAGTTGCTTGATTTCAGATTTGAGTTGGCTTGGTAGTCAGATATATAAAAGCTTATTTTATTTTATTTTACTTTGAGATTCAGTCAAATATAAGAACTTAAACTATATATTAAACATAATTAATTATACGAACAAGAGTTAGAATTTAAATTTTTTCATAAAAAATTCATTAAACCCATAAACAAATTCATTAACTTAATTAATTAATTCATCAATTAATATTAATTTTGTAGATGTAATTCTTTAAATATTTTTGTCAAGTTATTTAATTAAATTATGACACAAACTTTTTAAAGGATCAATATTGTATTACAACGTTAAAAAAAAAAAAAAATTGTCTAAATGTCATCATCATCTTCGTCACGTCCAAAAATTGTCCAGTGTGATGAGGCAGCTTAAATAATGTTCCATTAATTCCCACTTATGAACAACCTCATCATAAATAAACAGCGACGGCAAAACAAAAGCCTAGAACTATCAGAATCATCCAGTCTTGATTTGATTATGGCGAAATTCAAGAGTGAACAGAAGTACTGGCTGATGACTTCTTAAGAAAGAATGATGTCCATAACTTTATTTAAAGGAAATTACATAATTGTTTAAAGTATTGTTTAAATTTTATATATCTCTATACATAAATCTCACTTGAAATAAAAAAATACTCTATACTTTGGTTTAAGTTAAATTTTTTTGACTAATATACTCTCCATTAAACTTAACTATAATTTTTTAACTAAAAAAAACTTTAAATAAAGGATATTTTAATAAAAAAATTAAATTAAATTAAAATATAGAGAAAGCATATGTATATTTTAAAAGTTACAAAATTATATAATTTATTCAATTATTTACAATCACACCGATAGTATAAAAAAATTATATAAAAAAATTTTAAATAAAGATTTAAAGAAAAAAAAAAAAAGGAACAGTCACAAAGCCTGAGACAAAGCTGTTATTTACAATCACACCGTAGTATTAACTTTCTTTTATAAATAGATAGATACTATAAAATACAAAATTACAAATAAATAAGTCAAATGCGAGGAAAAAAAACTATGGCCTTGAAGAATACAATACATCATATTTCAATCACTGAAGAAAATCGGTTATACAAGCTCCACAAAATCATGGAGATTATAGCTATAATTTACTAACAAACAAGAAAATTTTTTTTGCATTAGCTAAAATCATTACTTTCATACTTTGAATGAGGCTAACAGAAAGTTCCAATAAATTTGCTATACTGATCATGTACACCTTTCCTAACATATGTCTATGGCAAATGGGAAGTATATCCTTTTTCTTTTTTAAGATTTTCCCAGTATAAGTAAAAACTTGCTTTGCTGAGCTCATCTTCAAGTGAGGGTAGCAATTAAAAAGGAAAAGAGAAAATTTTGGCAAGATTCCTATCATCTTGCACGTACTAGATCATCATGGGCTTCGACTACCCTGATCGATCGGTTCAAGGATGCAAATCCCATGTGTAGGAAAATTTCTCAGATCAGCCACAGCACAACAAAAGGGGATCTGCAAGATGTTATTCCCATGGTTTTTTTTTTTTAAATCACAGTTGCAGAAATATAAAACTAAAAAGGAACCTGACAAGCACAGAGCAAACATATATCCAAAAAAATTTAGGAAACTCAGAGACTAAAGATTTTGAACGGGCAAAAGAAGTTATTATTTTGCTTGTAAGGTACCTCTTCATGTTCTAACACAATGTAATCTATCCTTCGCCCAAGAAGGTGTAAATATTTGCGGAATTTTGAAAGCACCTACTAGTGTAGTGGGAAAATTTAAGTAAATAGTGTAATGCATTAAAAAAAGGCAAAATAAAGATTATAAGCCTTCACTAAAGATATACCTTCTCCTTTGGAAGATTGACACTGGTTGTCTGCAACCTATGAAGACGTTTAAAGGTATTCACTTCTTCAAGCTTCACATCTTGACGTCATTCCATCCATTTTACCTCCTTGAAATGCTCACATACTTCATTATTGTCAAACATTTCACCCTCTTCTTTCGTTACAGGCCCCGCTCTCTGGGGTTTCAGAGTTCTATCTTGTTTTCATTTGGAAATTAACTTTAGCAGAACCTAAACTTTTCTTCTTGTCCTGCCCATGTGACAGAGAGATATTCACAAGATGTTCTCTCTTCTTCTTGGAAGGCTTTTGTTATGAGTCCCATATCGGAACCTTCCTCAAAGAGGGCGAATTATAAATCTAATGGATTCTCTTTTTTAATAAATTAGTCTTTTGGAATGAGTTCTTCTTTTGAATTTATATTCGAAACATTGGTATTTCTATTAAGAAAGAGTGACCTACAAATTGAAATAAGACAATATGAGAAATCATGTCGAATAGCTATTAATGAACTAGTATTGATAGAGTGGGCTCTCTCTTTGAATTTATGTTCATAATATTGGTACTTTCATTAAGAGCCAGTGACCTATAGGCTAGATTAAGACAATGTGGGAGACCATACCAAATACTAAGGAAAGGCTACTAATAGACCGGTGTTGGTACAATGGGCTTTCCCTTTATATTTATATTTGTAATATTGGTGTTTTTACTGAGAGAGAGTGACCTACAAGTTGGATTAAAGCAGTGTAAGAGACCATGCCAGATACTAAGAAAAGGGCTACTAATGGACCAATGTAGATAAAGTTGACTCTCGCTTTGGATTTATGCTCATAACAGCTTCCGTCCCACTTTACTATTGGCTCTTTTGCCACCAAGATCAGCAATTTCCTAAATGAATTTCACTCATGCGTTAGCCAATGCCATCCACAGCCCAATAAGACGAATAAAAAAGACACCATGACAAGTAACAAGAGAAGATTCAAGTGGTAGGTCTCCATCATTGGGGAGAGTTCTGCAGATCATAAACAAGAAAGGAAAACTGGATGTTAGCAGGCACATAAATAAAAACAAAGCCAAATAATTTAGAGAGTTACTTATAATCTTAATCCGAACTACTCATTTTAGTATCTTTAAGTTAATATTCTCATAATATTTTGGATGTCCAACATCTATACGTTCAGCTTGTCATGGATAGACACATTACAGACAATTGAATATCATATGTCTAAACTCTAAACAGAAAACACTGCAGTGCAGTAGATGAGAGGGTATAACTTGTCTATACAAGTTTATCCCTAGATGAAGAAAACATTAAGGGACAATACATATATATATATATATATATATATAGGGAGAAGAATCACAGTGAAGATGCTGAGAATAATCTACACAAAATGTGACAATAATTTTAGAAGTAAAGCTTCCAGTTTAGAAAATTACTTCTATAAGATTCAAATATAAGAGAAAAGCAAGCATGCAAATAATTATATAAGCATGCGATTGGGAATCATAAAGTACAAAAAGAAATCACAAAAATAAAATATCAAGTGGACAAGAAGCACAAGAAACGTGCAAAGGCGTAAATAGGACAAACAAATAAAAAAATTCACTTTGCACAAATGTAAATATTATACACACACATCTATATAGATGAAACAAAAGAACATAATGCAGAAATCAGACTTGAAATAATAGCATACTTGCTCCAAAATGGCATTAGCACGGTCTTTGAAATTTGAAGTTTGTGGAAATCAAGTTTCATGATGTTACGGTTCTGCTGGTGCAGCTTTCTTCATAAGGCCAAGCCTTTCATCTAATCTTTTCCCAATTGCCATATCCGTGTTATTATATTCCAAGGAGCGGTCTTGCATCATCAACTGTCAACGAGTAAAATAGAATCAGCAAAAGCAGCAAACAACCACCTCCTCAGAATGCATAAATACAAACTATACAGGTGATGGCACCTACTTGGATTCCATCCACAACCTTTAGATCAGTTTGAAGGCTTCAGATATGTTAAAACCCAAAATTGTGCAATGGCATCTTCATATCATCTAATGCACTTGGCTAAGAGTTGTAACCCTTGTATACGTGTTAGCATATCAGTTGTCTTTACTGGGACACCCAAAAAAACCAACAAAGGCCCTTGGATGGCATATTTCCTGCAATAAACACCTACGTAAATAATGAATACAAATAACCAATTCCAGACAACCTTAGAAAAAATTTATTGTTCTACCATGTTGGAGGGGTTAACATCTTATCGTGGCAAGATCAAAACAAGGGATTGGAGTTAGATCAAAACATAGCATTTGAGCAGATATAGTTAAGTTGCAAAGTTGCGCACTAACTAACCGCTATAATTTTTCATCTAGTGATAAGTGCTTGATCCAATAATTGGTATCAAAGCCATAGTCATAAGTTCAATTCCTCGAAAAGACACTTTGCAAAAGATGTGTTAGAAGAGATTGTTGGTGTGACTGATATCTTATTTTGGCAATGCTCGATTAGAGGTAGTCAGATAAAAATATGGTATTTGGGCTAACACGGTTAGTCCAATATACCAGTTAACAACCTTTGGGTCCAGAGTTCCAAGTTCCACTGCTTTACTGCAGCCATCAATTAGAGCATTAAAAAGCTCACTTTGTGCTTTAGGTGGAGCAGCTCCAACTGCATCGGCAACCTTAGCAACTATTAACTGGATTTGGCTCTCATTCCCAAACTTCATAAACTGATGATTTTAAAGGGGATAAGCAAATTAACAATAAAATATATACTTCCAAAAAAAATGACAAAAACAAAGCAACACCCTAGAAGAGCCAAGTAAACCAGAAAAATGAAAGATTATCCAACCTCCTCTAAACAAACCATTTTCTTTGAACCACAGGGAAGCCCAAAAAGCAAGGCATTAAAAAAAAGTTGCAAGGACAGAGATCTTGAATGCTCAAATAATGTACAACCGTTTAATCAGAGGCACAAACAAAATGACTTTCCAAGTACCATGAACTCCACTTAAGCTTACATAAATCATAGTCTAGCTCAGACTGTGCTCATGCAAATGCACTCAAACACACGTCTATATTAGAGGGCACAAGCCTGCGTGCTTGTATTTAGGTAGCAGAGTGCTTTCATTTAACAGCTTGAGCAGTTGATGTAGTCCTGGACAATATACATGCATACACACACACACACATACACAAAGTATAAAGGAACACCAAAGATTAATTGCCCTGGACCAATGTATATGGGAGACTAAATATAATTTATATTTAGGCTCCATTTGTTTTGTAGGAATTTTGTCTTGGAGAAATTTTTCAGACAAAATATTTTCTTTTCTGTTTTAATAGATTAGAATTTTTTTCCTTGTCAAAGAATTTCCAATAATCTAAATTTTTCAAGGAAGATTTTACTCAAATAAAAGTACAGAAACCATTTCCGATCTTCCTTCATCCCACTACTATCAACTTACTACCACCACCATTTTCCCTGGTGGGCCTACATTGCCATCAAAGCTCACCATGGACAAGGTCTTTTGACCCCATCTTTCACCAAGAAAAAAAGGCTCACCATGGACACTTGGGCCCAAAGTAAGTTGGCCAAGACTCAGGTCCAAGTTCAAACTTAAATATTTTTATCTAGCTCTAAATAAAAATTTTGTTAGTGAAATAGGCTGAGTTGACATTAACTTGCGTATTCAAACCCAAATAGAATTTTTATAATGAAATAGACTTGGTCTTAGCTTAGGTCCAAATTCTAGCTCAACCCAAAGTCCAAAATTTGAAACTTGAAAACGTTCACACTTGGGCCTGGGTTGGATCTAGGCATTTCTATTTAGGTCAAACTAGGACCAAAACAAAAAGTTTGAAATGAATCTTCAATAAATCAGAAGTTTCTATTTAGCTTGAGTTATCTTCAAAGAATATTCTTTTGGAATAATTGATTATGGTGTTAGTCAATTTGGTCAAATGGAGCAGAGTGAAATATCTAAACTAAAATGTCATTTCAACAAATCTAAAAAAAGATTTATGTAAGTTAACTTTACATTTATGTTGCGTCACATGTCGGTAACCAATTAAACTCTAACATAGATTTGAAGTCCAGCAACACCTGAAGCACAGGTGAGGTCACTAGCCTAACTCATCTTTAACCAAGGATTAAGCCTCTTAACAGATCCAGTAGAACCTGAAAATCAGATAATTCAGTTCTCATCTGTTCAACTACAGCCCTACCTCCAATTTCATCCTTACAACAGACATTTGTAAAATTTATGCTGATCCTGCAGCACCTACTGAGCTACATATTCTGGGGTGGCAGAGAAAAGAAAGCATGCAAAATGATTGGGAAGTATAATTATCTGCAAAATGTATATCAGGGAAATGTTTATCAGGTGTCAAAATATTAGGGTCTGCCAAAAGTTATTGATTTTGCTCATTGGGTGTCATAACACTGAAAATTTTCAAGAGAAAAAAAGTCTTACATCTGCTACTTCTTTCAAATTGATTAGCCTCTGCATAGCTCTCTTAATATTCCTTGCAGCATGGGGAGCAAGAGCTTCCTAAAAGAAGAAAAAGAAATAAGGCAAGATAAAACACGCAGTTTGAACTACAACAAACATTATATTAACATGGATGTTAGAAACTTTAAAGAAGTATTTCAGAAACAGAATTCAGAAATTTTTCTGAAGAATTGATCAGCTGAAACAGAAAAGGATCATATCTTACCTTGTGGTACCGCTTCAGGTTTTATCCTACTACTCCAGAAACTTACATCCTCTTCATCATTATTCATTACAGAAATTAGCAACCTGAAGAAAAGAAAATTAGAAAAGAAAAACAACTTAGAAATGCCCAACCTGCACATATCCGCCCTATCTGAAAAACAACTAACGGACACCAAAAAAAGAAAGAGGAAAAACTGTACAGCAAAAATTATGGTGTTGTTCATGTATCTTACCTTGATGGCACTCCATATCTCATTTGCTTCTTCTGCCTTAGCTTCTTTCTCTGCAACCTTCTCAGCTCTTTCAAGAATCTCATCTATTAAAGGCCAACATAACTCGGTCTGGCCCAACCACATCAGGCCGGGTTGGCCCAGATTAAAAAAAGGAGAAATTTCAAGCTATCTCTATTAGTCAATTTAGCTTGGTCTTCTTATTGAAAAAAAAAAAAGAATATATTTTGTATGGGAATTTATATGAAAATTTTAATTTTTTCAAAAGTAAAATATTTTATAAAGACTTATATAAAAAATTTATTTTTATTTAAGAGTCATTGTATAATTTCTACAAGAAATTTAAAAAGAAATGCTCAGTTAGCCTAACCCAACATAGACAATAGGCTAAAATTTTGAAACCTTGTGTAACACAAGACCAAATTAGGCTAATACTCAATCCCATTATATCCATACTCACTAATCGATTCTTGCCTTCTTCATCATTTCTTTCTTCCTTAAAAGGCTCCTCTGTTCCAAATCTTAGGCTTGCTAACAGTTCATTCTGTCATGTGAGAAGTAAATGCTTTAGACAGTTGTTCTGCCATAAATAAAAAATAAACTACGAAGTGTGACCGTAATTATTATGATTCAAAATACATTCCATGTATAAAAATACAAATAGAAGACAATGTTAGCTTGGCAGGTTTCTTCTCACTTATCATTTACATTGGTCCCAAATAGTCTGATTGAAGCATATTGACAGGTTAATATCTAAATTTTCATGCGTCCTTACTTTGCCAAAGTAACTCCCTCCCTTTTTGGCGTCTTTCTTCTCCAGCCTCCCTTCTGCATTTAATCTTTGAATCACCAAATGCTCGAGAGCCTATGAACATATACACATGAAAAATGTTGTAAGAGTATGGACCTCGAGGATTCATAGAAAGTATATGTCCAAAACTAAATTCATGTAAAAAAGCATGTAAAGTATAGGATATTAAAGTTTTTTTCTTTTAAAAAGTAAAGCATTGCCAATAATTCTTATCATTACATCTTCTTCTTAGCTCGTTAGACTATCTTCCACAACACTTTTGTTAGTCACAAGTCTATCTATGTCGACAACTTCTTGTTGCCCAATTCTATGAGCTCTACTCATTGCCTAAAAGATAATCAAACAGTAATCATAAGCATCCATAATACTTATTGATATAATTAGAAAAAAAAATACATTATTTATTACCTGCAGATCATTTTGGAGAATTCCAATCTGAATTAACCATAATGTCTGTAAAGAAATATACACATTAACAATGTTCAACCCAAAAACACGGAAGAATTTTAATTAGACAGTAAAGTTGATTCATTAGATCAACTTAGAGTACAATTCTCTAATTTTTCAGCTTACTCAGATAATCATATGAAGAGAATAAAATCATCCTCTAACCTTCCAATAGAATAACACAGTAATCATTTCCAAAGCAACTAGAATATTCATCCACCACAAATATCAAAACATGAACCAAAGAAAAAAAAAAAGGCCACTTGATAGTAAGTAACATGGATCACCCTAATAGAACATTATGCAACCTCATAACAATAAAGTAAACCATTCAGCAAAATATTACCGAAAGCTTCCAGTAAGATGGTTAAAATGAAACATATCCAGTATAACGACAAACCTGAGAGAAAATAATAACACGATGCTTAGTCTCATGCAGTCTAACAAGTAGCTTATCAAGTATGACAAGCTTGCCACTGCTAAAACCACTTCTTTCCAGTTTAGTACTGTCACTATAATAAACATTGAATAGTATGAGATGCTTAAGCCTCATGTGGAATAATATAGAATATTTAGTGTAATACATAAGGAAAGTGATTCTTCCTTCTTGGTAAGACACTTTTAAGGATGGATTCTCCACACTTTTTTGGATCACACTACTTTCGAGGTTGTCCCTGCCATAACCATGGCCAGTACTTTAAAACAAAAAGGGACGGTTGCAGCGCTTCTTGAATTCTACCACAATATTTAGAAGAGAAACCTGAAATGGGTCATATAAACAGGACAATTGAATTTTTTAGTTGCCCCAAAGCGACAAAAGATACATAAAAATACAAGCATTATTAAAGCAACCAACTTTTTGTTAGACTTACTGACTAAACAGATATAACATTACCAGTTGTTCCCTTCCCTCCAATTGCATGGTAGCAAAAACAAACATTTAAAATATGTATAAACAGGGCAAATGGAAAATAAATTCTACAAACCATATAAATCTTTTCATTTTCTCCTAACCAACATTATACATAAGCATCACTTCAAAATCCACTCACAGCATGTTAAGGGTATAAATCTCGAGAGAAAGTTTATCTCAAAAAACTAGTCAATTAAATGAAAGAATCCCTTAGACATATAAACCCCCTTCTTAGGGAAAATTCCTCAATGTGAGACTCATAACGTAATACCGACATAAATGCAAACAGCAGTAGGAATATGAAAAGTGAACTTAAAGGAATGGCTGGAAAAGCACAATCTTTTCAGAACTAAGAACTGGATTACTGATTTTGAACAGGAGACATTTCAACCCTCAGGATACGCTCAATTTCTGGGGGCAAAGACTTTCCTCTTCAAGCAAGAGGGCAAATTAAGACAAAAATGAGAGGTATTTTGAAATACCTCATATGGCTGATTAATTCTTCTTTCTTTGCCGGCTTGAACTCTCGACTTGCCAGTTGAGTGTGTAACACACCAAACCAGCAAGCCGCGAGTCCTTTGGGCGCTCCGAACTTCCTGTTTATTGAGATTTTAGTAAATTATCGTTTTACTTTTTTTTTTAAATTACATAGATTTTTTTCTTAAATTTTGATAAAATTATACAAATCTCTTCTCTATATTTAAAATATACATAAATCTCTCACTAAATAAAAAATTATGTTATACTTTAGTCTAATTTTAAGATTTTTAACTAAAATATTTTTCATTAATCTTAATACATATTCCTTTAACTAAAAATTATAAATAGGCTTTTACAAAATATTGGTACATAATTTTTGTTTTTTTTTTTGCTACAAGTGTATATAGTCTAATCAAGTGACTCATACATTATCCTGAAACCAAGCCTAATGAATCAATATAAGAGAATATTAAATATTCAACAATTGTCATTATTTACATAAAAAATAAATTTGGTGATTTTTAAAGCAACAAGGTAGTAAATAATTTTGACTCATTTTTTACTTAATATTTTTGTAAAATAAGCTTTAAAAATTTTATTATTATTAAAATAATTTAAAATCATAATTAAATCTTAGAACTAACATACACTACTACGAGCCTTAAAAATTTGGTCAATAGCGAACAATTTTATCCTGAAAAACAAATAGAAACCAAAATCCTTATTCACAAAACTATTATCTTCATTGCTTTAATATCAAGCCACAGTCTCAGAAATTATCCTTTTAAGCATATGCTCTCTCAATTAATCAAGAAACCTTAAGCGCACAATCTTGTTCCAACCTTCATCAATTTGTGGCCACATGTCTGTTTGTCTCTTCGCTGTAGAGATTACACAAGGGAATAGGCATCAAATATATAAAGCCCTATATATTTGATGCTAGTTAATTATCACACATATCTTACAATGCTTCCTCGATTTGGTCCACACAATAATAATCATACACCTAATAATCTAGAAATAATATGGTAAAGACAAGATAAGTAGGTGGTACTTTTTTTCGACTATTCCTTCCTTCCTTCCTTCGTCGGCTTCTTCACTTTCTTCATGTTGAGCTAACAAACTTGATCTTTTGCTCATCTTAAAAGGATGAATATACTCTAAATCATTGGATATGATTTGAATCGTTTATATTTTAAAATTATTTTTGTAATTTCAATTTTTTACTTTAATAAAAGTAAAACATAAAATAAAAATATGTTTTAATAGACAACTTAAAAAATAATTGAAATTTAAAAAATAGAAAATTTACATTTAGATTATTTGAATTAAATGTGAACCATTCAAAAAAGATAAACACCGTATGAGTAAATTAATCTTACTGGAAGCGCGAATCTCACTATGACGAACATGCAGACCTTTTTTTTCTTCTTCTTCTTTCTATAGAAAAAGTGAAAATTTTTTAAAATATTAAAAGACTATTTTATCCATTTTTATTTTAATATATTTTTAGAAATAATAAATAAATAAAAGTAACAAATAATATGCCAATGAATTAATGGATAATAAACTTTTTAATATAGTATATAAAAATAAGTTATATTAATTATAAAATAATAAAATAAGCCAATAATATATTAAAATAAAAATATAGAAAAATGAATTATTCATGAAAGTATTTATTTTGAAATTTAAT
Source organism: Erythrophleum fordii (assembly GCA_032878935.1). Taxonomy (NCBI): domain Eukaryota; kingdom Viridiplantae; phylum Streptophyta; class Magnoliopsida; order Fabales; family Fabaceae; genus Erythrophleum; species Erythrophleum fordii. The sequence goes on along the minus strand of JAVQMF010000058.1, from coordinate 27,346,739 downwards.
AATTCTTTTTCTTTTTTTTTTTTTTAAATAAGTGCTTTTAAGTGGTGGTATAAGTAATTTTTCTTCTACGATAAAAATATTTAAAAAATAAAATTGAAGCTTCTTTTTCAAAACAGAAGCAGAAAATTATTCTTTTTTTAAGACAAAAGTACTCCTACACAAAATTATAAATTACCATGATTACTTCTAATTTTTTTATCTTTAAATACATGGCCTTTTAAGTAATTTCACAAAAATATTTTTTTTTTAAATAGAAACATAGTAATATTAATAAAATTTTTTATGAAATGATTTTATCAAATATAAAACTATTGTTTTTACAATATTTTCTAACGAGACTCTTTCTTTTTAAAAGAAAATAATTTTAAAACAAACAAAAAATCACAATGATCCCGATTGAGCTCTAGGCTGAATGTACACAAACAGACATACTAGGGATAAGGAGTTGCTCAATAATAATAAAACAATATACACAATGAACTCCTTGACCCAATTTATATTCTTTTACCTTATCCTATCGTGCCCCTTTTGTTTGCATATTATGTTTCCAGTTAGTGGCATGTGTGTGTGTAAGGCATAAATATGCATGTATATTTATATAAAATATACATATTTATATATATATAGAGAGAGAGAGAGAGAGAGAGAGATTTTTGTGTGTATTAAGTACTACTACATACACTCAACAACGAGGATCTATTTTATGCATATACACTTATTATTTCATATATGTATCAAATAAATTTTTACCATTACATATACATACATCTAATGTATTTCAAAATTTTTCTTATGTTGATCATACTATTCACAAGTCTAATCATTTATCACTTATAAGTGTAATTTAAGAATAGCCATAGTTGACTAAGACAGCAAGAGACATTCATGCGTAGGCTCATCTATATCCATAGAATTCATGAAAGTTTACTATATAAAATTATAACTTCTGTATTGCCATGAAAAATTGATAAATAAAAATAGGTATTCTTTTGTTGGCTCCCAATACACACGTAGATTAGGAATCTCCACTGTAAAAAAGGTTTAATTTTTATCATTAACTCTTATTTATGACTCATTTATCAGATGTAATTTTTTTTAATTGTAGATTCCCATATGTTCGTGACTTCTCATATGGCAAATCTCATCGACTACACACATAATTTTAAGAACTCCACTTTATAAAAGCAATTTATAGTAAACCGAGGGTCAAAAGAAATAACGAAAAATGAGAGGTATTTTGGAATACCTCATATGGTTGATATATTCCGCTTCTTCTCTGTCTCTGCCGATTCGAACTTCCGAGTTCCCAGTTGAGCATGTGGCATACCAACCAGCAACCCGAAAGTCGTCTCGGCATAGCTCGGTCGCCTGTTTATTGCTTTTTAGTGAATCACGCTGCTTTTCCTTTTTTTTTTTTTTACCAAGAACTAAAATATATGGAATTATTTGAATTTTAAATTATACATAAATAATTTTTAACATAATAATTTTTTTAATCTTTAAAATTTGATAGTAGACTTCTTTTAAATTTTAAAATTTGTATAAATAAGCTTTATTATTTGTAAGTTCTTAATCTTTTAGAAAAAGTGACACGAGTGTAAGATTAATTTTTTTATGCAAATAATTCTTTAAAATTTGAGTCATATATAAATAAATTTTTAAATTTTAAGTCATATATAAAATTTGATATGTTATATTTTTGTTAATAAAATAAAAAATTAATTAATGATAAGGGATTACTTGCACATAATTTTTTAAAATCAAAAGAATTATTTGCATATTATTCAAAATTAAAGGAATTATGTATGTTTTAACCTTTTTTTTTTATATAAGCAATTATACTTTTCATTTATTCTAATTTTATACTCATTTTATGAGATAACGTTGCAAACGTGAAACCATGTAACTCCATGGAAATCATGGTTTCTTTTATTGCCATTCAATTTATTAATATTATTAAAATAGTCACACAAAAATCACGCAAATCATTTCCAGCAAGAGATGGGTATATGGTTGAGCTGCCGCAAATATATTTTCATATCTTGGAGGGATTTCGCCAGAAATATAATTCTCTCCAAAATTCAAGTGCTTAGATTGAAGACCTCGCCTTTTAAAAAAAATTCATTGATATTATATATGTATATAATATTATTGTTTTTACTGAAATTTTTAATTCGCCCTTGTAGTTCTTTTAAATCTTCAACACATATTCTTATCTGACCCAGTGAACCCTTGAAATTGTCGGGAGTATCTGGCATTTCAAGCTCCAACTCAAGTGCAGAGGGGATAAGCAGTTCAATATATCCTAACCATCCTAAATACTTAAAAATATAGTTATAAGAATTTTTAATGTAAAATATTTACACTTTATGTATTTTATGTGCTCTAAATAATACTCAAATTTTAAAAATTAGTATATCTCTATAAAAATACCAGTTGGCAGTAAAAACGAGTAAATATTGGGTTGTAGTGAATATTGAGATCTATAGACATTATAATTTCTTAAGCGCTTAAAATCTGTTTATAAAAAACATTGAATATAATGTACTATAAGATAAATCAATATATTTTATGTTACTTAAGATAAATACAACATATAAATTAATTTTTTTTAATATTTTTATACTTATATGTCTCGAAAATAATTTGTCCATGTACCAAGCTCACCTTGAGCTCCTCATTTTTTATATCTAGCTTTGGTGTAAAAGGCTAATGAAAATATATCTAAATAAATCTAATTTTATTATCACTCTCATTTTAGTAAATTTTTAATACTTTTGAATGTCAAATGAAAATGGCTTTAAAATGTATAAATAAAGAAGAATAAATTATATAAACTTTTCTTAAATTTTGTTAAAATTACATAAATCTCTTTTTTATTTTTAAATACACATATCTCTCATGAAACAAAAAATTATTATACATTTTAGTTTAATTTAATATTTTTCTATTAAAATATGCTTCATTTAAAATATTTTAGTTTAAAAAATATGAATTTAAATTAATGAAGGGTATTTTAGTCAAAAATTTGACAATTAAATTAAAATGTGTGATAACTATTCTTGTTTTAGAAGAGATTTTTATGTTTTAAAAAAAAAACATAAAAAGTTTGTATAATTTTAAGAAAATTTTTAAAAAATTATATTATTTACTCAATAAAAAAATAAACACTTAGAAGTTGTCAGCCCTTGGAAATGCTTATATGATTGAAATTGCTTTGACTTTCAAAGTTTAAGTATGAGAAGAACAACACTTTCATAATAAAAAAAATATTTATCAAATTTTTCAATGAAGCTAATAAATTACGAAGAAAGGCAAATGTGGTAAAAAAAAAAACACTTGATTTAATAAAGGTCAAATGTTATATATGTCAATGAGTGGATTACTTTGGTCATAATTACATCGAGACTAATAAATTAAGAAGAGATGCAAATATGATTAAAAAAATTTAACTTAGTGAAGGTCAAATATTATACTTGTTAATGAGTAAATCACTTTGCTCATGATTATAATGAGCAAAGTAAGTTTGAGACCATAAATCACATAGCTAAAGATAAAAAAATCCTTTTGTAAGAGTTGGTAACTTTATATAGCTAGTTTCAAGAGCAAGTAACTTTATATAGAAAGAAATAAAAAAATTGAAGTAAAAGGAATCAGAACATGCAAATTTGGTTTTACATGTAGAACAAACCCTCGTCCTACATAATGTTTTACATACTTCAAAGATCTAACAAAATTTAATATTTATTATTTCTTTTCTTAATCTAAAATTTTTTGTGATAATTTTCCATGACAACTTCATTAACATTAGGAAAGGGACAGGGAATACAATTTTAGTTTCCTTTTAAGTGTCCGTTTGGAAACACGTTCAAGTACTTGCGTTTTGGCTCAAACCAAAGTTTACACAGGAAAATCACGTTGGCCACATGTTTGGATCCACGTTCGATCTGCCGCACCATCGTTTTGAGGAGTAGGAAAATCACGTTGGCTCGAAGCATTTTACACCTGCTTTCCGCCAACGCACGTTACAGCCAACGCAATAGGTTTGTTTTTTGGTTTAGAATTTTCTATTTCTATTATACAGCTCCACCAGTGGGTCTGAGGTGCCATTTCTTCTACTTCCACTGCTTCTTCATGAACATCCTCTTCCTTCCTCCGCCTTCGCCTCACACTTCCTTCTCTGCCACTTGCTGTCTCCTCCTCCGTCTTTCGCCATCGCAGGAGCCCGCCTTTCGTTTTCTATTCCTCCTCCTCTGCCACAGCCACCATCGGCGGCAGAGGGATCGGAATCGATGGTGGTGGATTTTATGGAGGTGGCGGCGAAGATGAAGGTGGCAATGCGGGGGATGATATCAGTAAGAATGAGAAAGCTATTAATATCTCTAGATATTTATTTCTTTGATCTTTTCGAATCCGTATTTTGTTTTCATTTGTTTCCTTCTTCTTCTTGATTTTCGACCTGGTTTCAGATAATCCACATTTGTGCTAAGGTCGAAGGTGTTTCTGGCATAACGTAGTGGGAGATCGAATTTTTCTTATTTTTGCAATTCAGGTACGTTATCAATTCGTTGTTTCGTTATGTTTTATTATTTTAATTTGATTTTTGCGTGGTTCTCATGTACGAGAGAGCAGTTGATCTTTTCTTGACGCGGGGTCAATTTTTTTTCAAAAAATATTATCAGCCCTCCTTAGTTTAGTATATCTCGAGTATCCTGCGGACCCTTTGATGTCAAAGTTAGCGAGTCAGATTATGGATGATGGGGTCGACTTGTATACCTAGCTACTTTGGTGCACTCCTATTGGCTCCTTTCACTTAAAGATGAGTACAAGGGTTGTACAATCACTTCTAGTTGAACAGCTCTGGTCTTTATCGGTTCCTTTGCTTTGATTGTTCATCAATACTTATGTTTTCTTGATATTCTTTTATTTTCTTTTTCTTATGATGTTGCTATTGCATTCCATTTTGATCTTTTTTATTCATTACGTTAAAGAATTAATGGCCTTTAGGCATTTCTCTGGATTTATCTTCTGGTTTTGCTAGGTGTTTGTAACAACTGTTAATCTATATGTATTGTGAATGGGAGAGGTGGAGCACGAGATCTCCAATACTTTACAAAATTGGCTAAAGGCCGTTTTTAAAAAACTACATTAAACGCTTCATTGCAGTTTTTTAAAACTGGTGTGGCTTAACTATAATCATAAAAATTGCATATATATATATATATATATAAAGTTTGGAGCAAATCATATTATCTTAAAACTATAATTTCACTCAATTGCAATACTTTATTTCTATGCTATGTACATTTCAATCAATTGCAATACTCTATTTTTATGCTATGTACATTTATAGACTTAACTAAAATATTTATTTTTAATTTATATTTTAATTCTAATATCAACAAAAATAAAAAGATATATTATGCTATATCATTTGTTAAATGTTATTTAAAAAAAGTAATATTATAAGAATAAATCAAATGAAGTAATATGATTATCCTTTCTGGTAATTTTATATTTAAAAGTGATTCTGCTATATAATATCCAAACAAAATCAATTCTACCAGAATCACTTTTTATCTAAACTTTCCAAACATAAATCACGTTCATGTAAACTCACTTTTACACAAAATCAATTCTACAAAATCAAAGTTTGGAAAACCAATTTTACTCACCATCAATCCAAACACACACTAAATGGTGCCATTGTTCTAAATACAAGTATGAAACGTGAATGTTTTACCTAATACTCTATTTCCAATCTAATTTTGGATATCAATGATTGATACAATAGGCTAGGTTTTATAGGCTAAAAGAGAATGAGTAAACTAGCAATAGAAGGAATATTATGATTAATATTTGGTTTGGAAATATCTCTACGTGAACATTGGCTCATAGATAAAACAACTAGAAGACTATTTGAAAAAGGAACTAGAAATGAAAATCCATTACTAATTAATTCATTCTAATATATATGGTCTAAAAAGTATGAAAGCAAGATAATTATTCATAATACAGTCCAATCTACTTAATATTCCATAAGTCAGAAGCACTCGAGTACTTTAGATATTATAAAAACATAGTTTAGAATTAAATAGACAAGAAAATTGAAGTTTTGAGTTGTGAACGTAGATGCAAATATTTGTTAGATCAATTTATTGGGCTTTGCAAAGAGAAATAAATTATGAGAAAATTGACAACTCCTTAACACTACATCAAATGGAAATGTTATGAAAAAGAATAAAACCTTACTTGAAATAGTTAGGGTCTGTTTGGTTTGAGGGTTTTGGAGGGGAGGGGAAGGGAGGGGGTCACCTTGTTTGGTTTGAAAAAGTTGGAGGGGAGGAGAGGCAAAATACCCCCTCCCCTCCCCTCCAAACCCTCCCCTCCAAAAGTGGGGGTTTTTGGAAGGGAGAGAAAATTTTATCTCAATTTGACAAAATTGCCCTCACTTTTTATTTTTATTTTAAATATAATATAAATCTTATTTTTTAAATTGGGTTTAAGATAATTTTTTATAAAAATAAAAAATATTTTTTGAATAAAAATAAAAAATTATTTTTGATAATAAAAAGCAAAAAAAAGTTTTTTTTATAAAAATAAAAAAATTAAAAATTCTAATATCATAAGGGTATAATTGTCCATTTAATTTTATTTCCCTCCCCTCCCCTTCTTAACCAAACAACATATCATTAAAACCCCTCCCTTCCCCTCCCCTTCAAATCAACCAAACAACATATCATTAAAACCCCTCCCCTCCCCTCCCTTTCAAATCAACCAAACAACATATCATTAAAACCCCTCCTCTCCCCTCCCCTCCCCTTCATTAAAATCCCTCCCCTCCCCTCCCTTCCCCTCCCCTCCATTGAACCAAACACTCCCTTAGGGTTAATGATGGCACAACCAACTTTATCATTTTAAGAAATGAGTTATGAATGAATGCTTTCAAATTTAGCTAAGTACCCTCTAGGTGAGTCTCTTCTCCATCTTATGATTTGTGAATATAATAATGAGCTAGTTTTAATCATCCTAAGACCATTGGGTCAAATATTTGATGTTCATGATAATTCTCATGAATATGAGAATTAAACTAAAAAATTGAAGTATATGTCTTTACAAAGTACTTAGAACAATCGAAGGGATATATCTTCATTGATAAATATAAAGGTGGAAGTACAATTGAAATTGAGTCAAGAAATGCCATATTTTGGAAAATGAGTTTTCAAGCAGGGAAGAGATTGATAGGTAAACATCTCATTATGAGACACAAGATCAAATTAATAAGGATAACTAGTTTTAGATTAACATGTTGATCCGAGTGGGAGTTTGGTGTAAAATGAAAATATTGTGTAAACAACTCCACTATTTTAGAATAACTGTAAGAATGTGTCTAAACATTATTTTTGAGATTAAAGGAACAACATTTAGAGGTACTCTACTTAACACTGAAGAGCAAAACAAAATTCAAGAGAATTCATCATGCCTTACTAAAGAAGATTGGTTGAGAACAATGGAGTAAGAGATAAACCTGATGAGAATAAACCATGTCTAGAACATCAATTGACATCCATCTAATTAAAAGTTAATTAAGAACAAATAGGTCTTAAAATAAAGAGAAGGACAAATGGATTAATTAAGAAATAAAAGATATGCTTAGTTGCTAAGGGGTATTTATAACAGAAAGGTATATATTATGTCAAATATCTTCCCATATATTGTATGATTCAATTTAATTAGACAAATCATAGCAACAATTGCAAGTTTAAACTTAGAACCATATCAAATGAATGTGAAAAAAAACACATTCTCAAATGGAGAACTAGATAAAGAAAGTATATGGAACAACCATTATATTCCTTAAAAAAAGAATGGAGCAAAAGGTTTATAAGCTTTAAAGATCCATTTATGAACTAAAATAATAATCTAAATAGTGATATTTGAAATTTCATTGAGCAGTCATCTTGTATGAATTTTAAATGATTAGTAAAAACTACTATATTTACATTAAGTAATTTGAGAGAAATTTATAATATTATCCTTTATGTGAATAATATACTATTAGTTAAGAATATTCAAGGTTCTTTAATAGTCATTAAATAATAGTTATTTTTAAATTTTGAGATGAAAGATAAAGGTAAAACAGTGTATACCCTTAAAATTAAGAATCAAGGAAATTGCTCAAAGAAATTGATTGCTCTTTAATAAAATAATTACAATTAGAAAGTTTTTGAGTGGTTTAGCATACATGACTTTAAATTTATCAATACCCTTGTGACAAAAAGCGATAGTATAAGTTTATACATATATCTTCAAATAGAGTCTATATTGAAAATTATAAAAAAAAAAAATCTCTTACTCTAACATTATTGGATATTATATGCAATAATATGTATAAGGTTGGACATTAGTTAGTAATTGACCTTGTGTACAGGTAATAATCAAATCCTTATCAATAGCATCAGAATGCTATTAAAAAAATATTGAGATACACTTATAAGGCATTGTAAAAATATGCACTATATTAGAGAGAGGATCCAAATATATGAAATTGATTTTTGCATACATTTTCTTGTTGAATAGTGATGCAATATCTTAGAATAGTATGAAGTGGACATGCATAATGTTATTTACCAATAAAGTAGAGTTTACTACATGTTTTGCAACAATGCAAAAGTTTATAGGGCTAAAGAAACCTATGAAAAATTTAGGAATCATTGATGAAATGTTGAGTCTAATATTGACTAATTATGATAGATGAAAAGCTATATCTTACACTATAATCCCTAAGCATTATAATGAGAGTAAACACATAAACACAAGAGTGAGAAAGATCAATAACACATAAAAGTGTTACTCTAGAATATGTCTATGCATAAAATATTAGTTGATCTCATAGAAAAAACCATACCTAGAGACAAGCATGAGAAAAGTGTAGAATCTCTTTATAGATATAGAATATAAAGTATCACACCATATGTACAACTCAAGTTTTGATTAAATAAATATGTCATGTCATAATTATAGGTATATATACACAATGATAGTATATCATCCAAGTTGATAAGGTTGGCTCTCTCTCATAAGTAACTACTTTTGACACTCATGAGGAATGAGTAAAGATAAGATATTTATATATGCTATCTAAGGTAATAGAAGGGCCAACATGGAATATAAAGGAATACAAAATATAAATATGTTTGCTTGAAAAAAAAAAAAAGAAGAAAAAGAAGGTTAAGGTGAGATCTAAATATATATGGATCAAATTATGGATTTTTACCATCCATAATATCTATTGCTAGATGCAAAAACTTTTTTAAGGTGTCATGGGAGATAAATGGAATGGTAGAATTCAAGTTAAACACTACATGTGTCTAGACTAAGATATGTACAGTGTTAATAAATAAATCAAATTAAAATATATTTTTATAAAATAAGAAAAATACCTAAAGTGCAAGTTATACTATATATGCTTAAAAACCACAATTCGAAAGCAAATGAACAAATTCTTGCTTTATTGCTGCGTGAGTCCTAAAAAGAAACAAATCCTTTCATTGATACTTTTATGACTTTGATAATATTATAAGGAGATGAGTCAATACTTGCTACTCTATTATACATCATATGGTTACAATAGATTCAATCTAAAGGATTGATAATTATGTGTTGACTATGTATAAAGATACGAATCAAAATTATATGCATTTGTTAGGGAACAAGATGCTGGATCAACTTGTTATGAGATAGCTACATGGATTAAGTCATAAGCATATCTTATGTATAACCGTGTCACTGAGCCTTTAGACTTGAGATCACCATAGTTTCCAACATGAGAAATACTAATTTTGGCATAGTCAAAAGTCATTTTTAACCATTTGATCATAAAGGTTATGATTGGATATAGTGGAATTCATGTAAAAGAAGATGAGTGGTCAAGATAGGATTTGTCCCTCTGATTAATAAAGAGATATCTCTGAGCTCCTCGATAAGTGAGATTGAGAAATGCATGGTCGTGATCGAATAGAAGGGTTTTTATTTGTACTATCAGTCTGCACATAGATCGAAAAAGCGACGATTAAGTAAGATGAGGATGACGTTTTCATGCCTCATACTTGATCTAGATATCGTGTGATAAAAGGGATGTGATAGGGTTATATGATAGCTTGCATTGGATCACCAATCCTTATATGATTTGGGTAGTCACAATGTCTTGCTAGAGACTGCTTATGACTTATAGGTCAAATAATATTATTAGCCCACTACCAACATCATATGGGCCTATAAGGTTGCACACAAGAACGAGTTAACTCGAGCTAAAATATTTAAGTTCATTGAATCTAAAATTGCATCTAGATTCAATGAATGTCATGTCCAAATTCATTGAATCTGAAATTGCGTCAAGATTCAATGAATGTCACGTTCAATCTAGGGTGGAAGATTTTATAAATAAATAAATATATGTATTTGATATATATATATATATAATTTATAAGATTCGAGATATATATATTTATATATTTGAAATATATATATCTTTTAATTAATTTAAACCAATTAGTTTTAAATTCAAATTTATATGATAGATTTAAATTTAAACTAATATGATAATTTAAATTTGATTTATGAGATAAATTAAATTTGAATTAATGTCTATATTTATATTAAATAATTAGTTAAAATTTAAATCTATTAGATAAACTTAAATTTAAATTAATCTATTTAATTTAAATTTGATTTAATTTAAAATAATATATTTTAAATTAATCAAAATCTAAAACCCTAAGAGATATCTTCTAATAATTAAAAGAAGGAGGCTTAGGTTTTCTAGAACCATAGAACAAAAGAAGAACCCTAGATAGAGCAAGCGTATGAACAGCATACGGACGTCTAAAAAGAGAAAGTATACGGACATTTAGAGAGAGAAAGTATACATATGTTTAGAGAAAGAAAGTGTACATATGCCATATTGATGTCTAGAAAGAGAAAAGGGAGAGTGTCTTCTCTACCAAAAATGTGTACGGACATTGGTAATAGGCGTTAGTATGTCATTCGAGTTGAGCATCTGTTCGTGTGAATACTGGTAGATGGAGCAGATATGTAGATCAGTTCTTAAGATCCGACAGAAAAGGTAAATATTTCTAAATTTACTTGATTTAAACAACATTAATGGATCTATGGAAAAAGATTCAGGGTTTTAATTTTTCATTGTGCATCCTGAAAATTTCCAACAGTGGTATCAAAGCTACGTCAATGGTTGTTTAAATTGAGTTTTTGAATCTGGCATTCATATATGTGTTATTTGTCAATCGATTTTGAATATGTTACTTATATGTACGATATAAGTTTAGGACCTATGGATGTCCAAATCGATTTTAAATTCGATTTCATATCAGTGATATTTGAATTCATCAATTCAATATTATGTGCGACATATGTATGCGAACTACAAATTGATTCAAATTTGATTTAGAATCAGATTCCAAATCAAATTTGAATCGAACTATAAACTGCTCAATTCGAATGTGAATGTTTCAAATTTGTTTAACAAGTCTTTTCATGTTTTCATATATAACATGTTATTCTGTACATAGATATTTATATATGTTACGAACATGCTTTCATAACATGAATGAACAATCCATATTCGTATATGTATGTAAATATGATTTCAAATATGTAATTTGCATATGATGAAGAAACCATATGCATTTATAGGATATATTTAAATCTGTAATATATGTATGTGATACATGAATCTCATATATGTATATATGAAACATGTTTAACACAACCTAATCTGATTTAACACTAAGATCATAATGCTTACAACCTTTCCTATGAGATGAGATGTTTGTAACTTTATATATGAATTATATTTGTTTGAATTGGATGGGTATGGTGCATAATATGACCCTAAGTTTTGTGTTTTGTAATTTTAAATATGGTCTATGTGTTGTGCCTCTCTCTATTTATTCTGGATGTATATTTTCTTCTCATCTCACTCCCCTCAAATGTTCAATTGAGGTTTCTCTTTGTAATTTTTATCTTAGAAGAATCTTCTCATTGGCTTGGGAGGAGATAGGTTAGATGGGCCATATGTAACACATTTATTTTATATTTCATGATGAAGTCATATGTATGTATGAGATGCTAGCGTAGTATATTATCATGCGATGATTAAGTATTTGAATTACAATAAAATAATAACAATAAAAATCCTTCGAATCAAATTTTAAGTTAATATGTCACCCATTTATGAACGCCTATCAAAGTTTTGATCGCCTAAGTGTATGTTCCATCAAAGTGAATATATTTAGGTTATCTTAGTAAGACAGCTTGGATAATGGTAATACTCATAAGGTTCATAATGGTTTGACTTAATTGGGATTATCAAAATGGTTTTGGGTCTTAAGGCATTAGATGGGATTAAACATGCCGGATCATATAATGATAGAATCCTATAAAGATCTAAGAGTTATATGTGATATAATTGGGAAACAAGTTACCTACCTAAATAACTTAATTTTAAGTGTCTTGCTAAAGTGGACTTATAATTGAGTGAAATACGAGTCTTAGCTTGCTAAATAAAATTGAGGGTTAATTTTTAGTCAGAGATTATTAACTTGACTTTGCATATTTTGTTGTAGAAAAAAGTTAACAAATAATTTTGCTACACTATCATAGCAATCCGTCCTTGAGAAGGACAAACTAAATAGGACTAACTTTTTTGACTGCTTTAGGAACTTGAGAATTGTTCTCAAGTAGGAGCGAAAGTCATATGTCCTAGATCAACCCATTCCTGAGAAGTCTACAACCAATGCTCAAAGAGCTCAAAAGGATGCCGACTCTAAGCATCTTAATGACTCTGTGGATGTAGCATACTTGATACTAGCTACCATGATCCCAGAACTTCAGAGAGATCTGGAACACATGGAGGCTTATGAGATGATTGTGTATCTCAAAGAAATGTTCCAGCAACAGGTGAGGCAACAAAAGTATGAAACTATCAAAGTCTTATATTCCTGCAAAGTGGCTGAAGGTGCATCAATTAGTACTCATGTCTTAAAGATAAAAGGCTACATAGATCACCTTGAAAGGCTTGGATTTCCTATAAGCCAAGAGTTAGCTACATATTTGATTTTAAACTCATTCCTAGAAAGTTATGATCAGTTCGTCATGAACTATAATATAAACAACATAGAAAAATCAATTTCTGAATTGCATTCGATGCTTAAAACTGCTGAACAAAATATCAAGTAAAAGCCAAGTACTGTTTTAATGGTTCAGAAAGGAAAAGGAATGAAAAAGAAAGGCAAAAGCAAAGGAAAAGGAAAGAGCTCGGCTAATAAGTCCAAGGACCAAAACAAGCCCAAGCCCAAACCCAAACCCAAGCTTGAAGCCAAGAAGCCAAAGCCTCCCAAGGAAGGATTTTGTTTCATTTGCAATGAGCCCAATCATTAGAAGAGAAATTGCAAGCTCTACTTAAAAGATCTAAAGAATAAGAAGAATAGCGGGGCTATTATTTCAGGTATTTATGTTATAAAAATTAATTTTTTTACTTCTTCTACATGGGTATTAGATATTGCATGTGAAACTCACATTTGTACAAATTTGCAGGGTCTTAAAAGGAGTAGAAAGCTGAAAAAGGGAGAAATAGACCTACAAGTTGGAAATAGAGTAATAGTTGTTGCTTTAACTATAGGAACTTATGAATTAGTTTTGTCCAGTGGGCTTTTATTTGTTTTGAACAATTGTTTTTATATTCCTACTTTGAGTAGAAACATTGTTTTACTTTTTTATTCAGATAAGGAAGGTTTTACTTCACTTATTAAGAATAATAAATGTTCTATTTATTTTAATGACATCTTTTATGCGAATAATGATTTTTATGGTGGTCATTATTACTTGAACCTTGAAATTCTCAATAATGAAAATATCTATAACATAACTATCAAGAGGATCAAGTCAAATGATTTGAATCTGACCTACCTATGGCATTGTCGTCTAGGCCATATAAATAAGAAATGTATTTCAAAGCTCCATCAAAATGGAATACTTAACTCATTTGATTTTGAATCATTTGACATCTGTGAATCTTGTTGATTAGTAAAGATAACCAAGGCACCTTTTACTGGGTATAGTGAGAGGGTCACTGACCTATTGGGCTTAATACATACTAATGTATGTGGTCCACTAAGTACCGCTGCCAAAAGTAGTCACTTGTACTTCATTACTTTTATAGATGACTATAGTAGATATGGATATATCTATTTAATGAGACACAAATCTGAATCTTTTGAAATGTTCAAAACCTTCCAAAATGAGTTATAAAATCAACTTGGCAAATCCATTAAAGCACTTTGATGTGATCGAGGTGGTAAATATTTAAGTCAAGAATTTATTGACCATATTAGAAATTATGGAATTGTCTCACAATTGACCCCACCAGGAACACCATAATGGAATAGTGTTTCTAAACCAAAGAATCATACCCTATTAGGTATGGAACGATTTATGATGAGTCAAACAGATCTTCTACCATCCTTTTGGGGCTATGCATTAGAAACAGTTGCATTCACACTAAACTATATACCATTTACGGTGGTTAAAAAAATCCCATATGAAATATGGATTGGGAAGAAACCCAGTTTAGCTTTTCTTAAGATTTAAGGATGGGAGGCATATGTTAAGCAACAAGTCTCAGATAAGTTATACCCAAATCTATAAAATATCTTTTTGTGAGGTATCCTAAGGAAATTAAAGGATATTATTTCTACAATTCCAATGAGAATAAATTGTTTATTACTCGAAATGGTGTCTTCCTAGAAAGAGAATTTATCTCTAAAAGAACCAGTAGGAGTAAGATACATCTCGAAAAAGTTTGAGAGCCACAAAATCGCATTGAGCCAAAGATGGAAAAATGAAAAGACTCACAACAAGTTGTTCAGCCTACTCAAATAACACAAGGCCCATGAAGGTTTGATAGGACACGTGATGTGTTGCTTGTTAATCAAGATGAGCCAACTACCTATCAAAAAACTATAGTAGGATTAGACTCTGAGATATGGCTAGAAGCCATAAAGTCTAAGATGTAATCCATGTATGATAATCAGGTATGGATCTTGATTAATCCACCTGAAGGTTTTGTATGTCTAGAGGATTCTGGGAAGGTTTGCAAGCTTCAAAAACCTATTTATGGGTTAAAACAAGCATCTCAGAATTGGAATTATCGCTTTGACAAAGTAGTCAAAGATTTTGGATTTATCCAAAATATCGATGAACCTTGTGTTTACAAGAAAGTTAATAGGAGCATAGTTGTATTTCTAGTACTTTATGTTGATGATATCCTACTTATTGGAAATGATATTCCTACCTTGTGGAATGTCAAGACTTGGTTAGGGAAGTGTTTCTCATGAAATACTTAGGCAAAGCCACTTACATCTTAGGGATAAGGATCTATAGAGATAGATCTAACAGGCTAATCGGCCAAAGTCAAAGCACTTACATAGACAAAGTATTGCATATGTTTAATATGCAAGATTCAAAAAGGGGTTATATACCCATGTCTCATGGCATCAATCTCAGTAAGACTCAGTGTCCTAGTACACATGATGAGCAAGATCGCATGAGTAAGATTCCATATACCTCAACCATTGGATTTATTATGTATACTATGTTGTGCATTCGATCGGATGTCTCATATGCCTTAAGTATGACTAGTAGATATTAGTCAGATTCAGGTGAGAGTCACTGGATTGTTGTCAAGAATATCCTAAAATACTTAAAATGGACTAAGAATGTATTTTTGGTATATAAAGGATTAGAAGACGAGCTTGTTGTAAATGGTTATACAAATGCAAGTTTCTAATCTGATAAGGATGATTCTAGCTTGCAATCAGGATTTGTATTCTATTTGAATGGTGGAGCAGTCAGTTGGAAGAGCTCTAAATAAAGCACAGTAGCTGATTTTACAGTAGAAGCTGAGTACCTAGCAGCATCAAATGTAACTAGGGAAGCCGTTTGATTAAGAAGTTCATCACTGAACTAGGAGTGGTTTCTATTATCTCAAATCTAATAGATCTATTTTGTGACAACAACAGTGCTGTAGTACATGCTAAAGAGCCTATGTCATATCATAGAACTAAACATATACTTCGGCGATATCACCTTATTAGAGAAATCATTGATAGGGGTAATATAAAAATATGCAAAGTACCAATTGATGATAATGTTGCTAATCCACTTACTAAACCGCTTGCACATGCAAAGTATGAACGTCATGTTAGGTCAATGAGTATTAGGCACATCAACGATTGGACCTAGTGCAAATGAGAGTTGTTGGTGATTGTATCCTAGGCCAATCATTGTATTGCAAATATTGTACTTTATTAAGAAATAAGAGTTTTCTTTTATTATATTATTATATTGTTTACATATTTTCTATAATAATATCCTTGGATAAATCATATAGATTATTTTAAATATCTCTAGTCGATCATTATTGTGAGAATGATGATGAACTAAGACTTCTATAATTTTGATTAATGATTATGTGTTAACCATGTATAAATATACGAATTAAAACCATAGGCATTTGTTAGAGAACAAGATACTGGATCGACCCGCCATAAGATAGCTATATGGATTAAGTCAAAAGCGTATTTTATGTATAACCGTGTCACCGAGCCCTTAGACTTGAGATCACCATAGTTTCCAACATGAGGAACACTAATTTTGGCATAGTCAAAAATCATCTTTAACCAGGTGATCATAAAAGTTATGATCAGGTATAGTGAAATTCATATAGAAGAATATGAGTGGTCAAGATAAAATTTGTCCCTCTAATTAAGAGAGAGATATCTCTGGGCCCATCGATGAGTGATATTGAGAAATGCATAGGCATACTCGAATGAAAGGGTTTTCATTTGTACTATCAGTCTGCATGTAGATTGAGAAAGCGATGATCAAGTAAAATGAGGATGACGTTTCTATACCTCATACTTGATTTAGATATCATGTGACAAAAGGGATGTAATAGAGTTATATGATAGGTTGTATTAGATCACCAATCCCTATATGATTTGGGTAGTCATAATGTCTTGTTAAATATCGCTTGTGACTTGTGGGTCAAATAGTGTTATTAGCGCACTGCTAATATCATATGGGCCTATAAGGTCGCACACAAGAACGAGTGAATTCAAACTAAAATGTCCAAGTTCATTGAATCTAAAATTGCATTCTGAAATTGCATCTAGATTCAATGAATGTCATGTCCAAGTTCAGATTGATTCATTGAATCTAAAATTGCATCACGATTCAATGAATGTTACGTTCAATCTAGAGTGAAAGAATTTTATAAATAAATAAATATATGTATTTGATATATATATATATATATATAATTTATAAGATTCGAAATATATATATCCTTTAATTAATTTAAACCAATTAGTTTTAAATTCAAATCTATATGATCGATTTAAATTTAAACTAATATAATAATTTAAATTTAATTTATGAGATAAATTAAATTTGAATTAAATTCTAGATTTATATTAAATAATTAGTTAAAATTTAAATCTATTAGATAGATTTAAATTTAAACTAATCTATTTAATTTAAAATTGATTTGATTTAAAATAATATATTTTAAATTAATCAAACATATCTGAAACCCTAAGAGATATCTTCTAATAATTAAAAGGAGGAGGCTTGGGTTTCCTAGAACTATAGAACAAAAGAAAAACCCTAGATAGAGAGAGCGTACGGATGGTATACAGACATCTAGAGAGAGAAAGTGTACAAATGCCGTACTGATGTCTAGAGAGGGAAAGAGAAAAGTGTTTTCTCTACCAAGAATGTGTATAGACATTAGTAAGAGGCGCTAGCACACCGTTCAAGTTAAGTATTTGTTCGTGTAGATACCAATAGAGGGAGTAGATCTGTAGATCAGTTCCTAAGATCCGACAGAAAAGGTAAATATTTCTAAATCTATTCGATTTAAACAACATTGATGGATCCATGGAAAGGGATTTGAGGTTTTAATTTTTTGCTACACATTTCAAAAATTCCCAACAACTGATCCTAAAATAAGATTTTTAACATAAGAACTTTCAAAGATTGTGCCCATACAGTCACAACATAGCATTTAATATAAAAGTCTAAGAGGAGTGAAGAGTTCTTTGTTGATTATCCTATCATGTACAAGTAGTAGATATTTAAAATAAGGCACGCTTGATAGGATAATTTGACCAATAACCAAATCCAATTTTCTTTGAGAGGAAAGTTAATTAATTAAATAAATTATTATAATTTGAATTTAAATTTTAAATATTTTTTAGTTCAAAATATAAAAGGTTGGCTATAGGATTTTGTTTCATTTATAAGAAATAAAATAAAAAGAAAGGAAGAGATTAGATCAGTGAACTGATCATGTTCAGCATGTGTAATCATAAGAAAAACTTCCTCTCCTTTCTTTCCCTGTAACTAAAGAAAAACATACATAACATAAAAGGTCTCCTCTCTTTGACTATGACGTCATTTGTTGTGAAAAAATGATCAAAGTCTATGCTAATTCCTTTCTAAATCGTGTGACACAAAAGTTCAAGTAAGATCTTCCATTACACCTAGGTGATTAATTTTATTTGAGATTTTAAAAGAAAAAGAATAGAGCCTTCATCTCCAATTTCAACTCATCTCTAAAGATTAGATTTTATTCCAATAATAGAGTATGCAAAAAGATTGGTAATTAATTTTATTTCTTTAAATAATTACTTATTTACTTTAAATATGTATTGAATTATTAATATTTTGCACATAAAAGGCATGAGAACTAGGGAGAGGGGCAACACTAGTTAAAGTGTTCTTTAATATCTATTGACATTCAGGCAATTCTCAGGTTGAAATATGGTGGCCTTTTAGTAGAATGACTTTTTATAAAGTAGAATCTTTCAAGTGATTGATACATTTTTTTTTTTTTGGGTATAAAAATAGGGCATTTTCTTTTGATTGGTAAGCACAAAAATTAAGTGAGACTCACTTTGACATCAATTAACAATACACATAAAGGGAGTAAATAGGTGTTTATGCAAAAAAACTAAGTTTAATGCAATACAATTAATGATGATGTAGGAAGTTAAATCAACTCTTTTATAATTAGTATTATCAAAACTAAACTAAAATTGATTGAATGGGTTACTAAATCAGTTTAGCTAACCTATAAAACTAACATATCAAAAAACTGGTTAAGAATAGGTCAAATTGGTCAAAAATTAATTGAATTGATAAAAATCTTATAGATTTAAGATTCAACCAATTTTGAATTTTTTTTTAGATTCTTTTTTATTTCATCTTGAACATATTTGAAAAGCAGATAATAAAATATAGTAAGAAAAAGAAGGGATTGAAATAGAGATAAATTTTAAAAAAGATAATATAAGAAAAATAGAAGGCACGTACTTAATTATTTTCAATGTTTGTTCTCTATCATGTTGTATGTCCCTATAGCATCTTTCTTAGATATCAAGGTGTTTAGCTAAACTTACTATTTTATCTTTATTAATATTTAAAATTAATAATTAATACTATTTAAAATTTATTAGTATTTATTTGTTATATTAAAATTTTAATATATAAAATTTTAAAAATATACATTTAATTATCATTGATTTGACTATAATTTAATCATGATCATATTAATAAATTGTGAACTAATACTTTTATTGATTCAATAACAAATCTAGTTTTAAAAATATTATTTATAACAATGAAGTAACTATTCAAACAAATTAGATAAATATGCAAATTTAAAAGTAAAGTTTTAGTTAAGTCAGCAAGTTTAAGTTACTTTGAAAACTTTAAAATAACTAAAACTCAAAGTTAGTAAAAACAGGATTGAATATTAAGTTACTTCAAAAACTTTGAAGTAATTGAAACTCAAATTATATAGAAATAGAATTAAAAAACAAAGATAAGGGAAAAGAGAAGAATACCAATAATTATCCTTATTCAGATTTCTTTTCTTATAATATCCAATCTCCTTTTAATTTCAAGATATTTTTTTCAACCAATTCAATCTCAATTCACAATAAAAATAATTTTATATGTGCTAACTACTAACACAAGATTATAGTTTATCTTAAACTATATAATACTCAAATTTTATACAAATTTATCTACAACTTTTTTTACATAAGAGTTTTTTATTCAACTTATCCTAAATTTAATTTTCTAACATTTAAAAAAGATTTACAAAAAATATGAAAATATATTTTGGAACCTTTATAAACAAAGGAGATATGTTAGTAGCTTAATAAATACTCTCTTAGTAAGATATACCCAAGACTATACCAAATAATAGGAGTAGAAGCTTTCCTTTTTTGGAATTTTTTTTTTCTTACTTCCATCATTTGATCTTCAACGCTTTCTGAATATATATCTTTAACAAAATATTCGTTTGGAACTTAACCTTCTCTAGCTTCTTTCAGTACAGCACAAATCCCTTTCCAACGGCTAGATATCCTTAAGCCTTCATAATCTTTTCCAACGTTCATATTTTGTTTTGAGCGTCTTCTTCTCTGTGCTAAAGTAAGAAGAGAGAGAGATGTGGAAGAGAAAATGTTTCTGAATATATCTTGCATCTCTCCGTTTTACTTCATTTGAAATTTTCTTCTGGAAGAAAGAGAAATCTTTATGCTTTTCGGTTTGCCAGCGAGTGGATCCTTCCTTTCTTCTTGCTAGCTTATGCATGCGTAAATAATAGAGCTTGGAGAAAGACCAAATGGGCCTTGCTTTTCTTTTTTTCAATAAGTACACATTTAATGCTTCATTAGCTATTGGTGCAAGAAGTTGCTTCAGAACCATTTCTTTTGTTTTCTTTATTTTAAGCTTCTCTACTTGATGTCATAAACAGATGGAGCTTTTGAAAAGTTCTACACTATTAACTTTTTGAACCAAGAAAGAGATTATTTGAATAAGCCAAAATTACCTGATTCCCTTTTGATCTATTTCCACATTGCATAGTTGAAGCATTTCCTTTGCCTTATTTCAGGAGAATACTAAGGACTACCAAGTGGGAGTTTGCAAAGCATAAAAAGCCCACTAGGAAATTTGTTAATTCGGCCCAAAAATATGAATAAGCCCAATAAAAGATATTTTTTAACCCCAAATAAATTTTCTACAACTTTTTACTCCACATAGATAATTGTTATTGCCTAATAAAAAGCAAATCTAATAACTTTTAATGTAATAATATAATAAATAATATTTAATTACTTCCAACTTAATATTTTTATAAATTTTGTTAGTATCAAAATAATTTAAAATTATAGTCAAACCTTGAACCCAACAATATAATCATTTAGGGCAGCCACCTTAAAAAAAAATTCCTAGTTGTCATATATGTATATTTTTGTCTCCTTTAAATTTTCTTAACTTGTTCCTTTTACTTTTTGAATAGATTACATATATTTCTTTTAAAATTTTCTAAAATTATATATATTTTTTATATTTTCATAATATACATGTACTTCTCCAAAAATAAAAAGATAAGTTATCTACTGTAGTATGATTTTAATTTTTTTGGACTAAAATATCCTCCATGAAAGGTATTTTAACAAAAAAATTAAAATTGAACTAATATATATATATATATATATTGAAAATAGAGAAAACAATTATATAATTTTAACAAAACTTAAGGAATATTTATTTAATTTACTCTAAATTTTTTGAAGTCTCCAACACATGCCTTAAACTATTCTTTTTAAAATTTTTCTTTTATGCTATTGTTTTGTGGTTCCATCTTTGTACCAATGAACCATTGAAATTGTGAGCATGTGACAAATCAAGCTCTGGAGAATTCCCGACTCTACAGCCTGGATAAGTAGTTAGACATAGTCTAGCTTATCAAAATGCTTGAAAATATATTCATAAGAATTGTTAACATAAAAAATATAAATTTACAATTTATGCATTTTATGCGTTCTAAATAATACTCAAAATTTAAAAATTAGTATGCCTATATAACAAATGCACTTGGCAGTAAAATACAAGAGTAAATATGGGGGGGCTGCAGTGAATATTGAGATGTACAGACATTCTAATTTCTTAAGTACTTAAAATCTATTTATAAAAAAAAAAATTGAACACGATGTAATGAGAAAAAATCAATATTTTTATGTTACTTAAGATAAATACAACATTGTAATTTATTTTATTTTTTTACATTTTTTATATCTAAATATGTCATAAATATTTGTCCATGTACCAAAGCACATCTTGAGTGAAAAATGGCTTAAAAATGTATAAATAAAAAGCAAAAGAATCCAAGAAATGGAAGCCAAATTTCTGGTCCTCCTAAAAGAGAGGTACTTTGAAGTACCTCATTAATTTGAATTATGGTTCTGTTTCCCCGTTGCCAATTCGAACTCATGACTTTCTATGTGAAAACAAAATGCTTTCACCAGCAAGCCACAAGCTCAACAGGCAATTGGTCGTGTACTTCTAAATTCATTAATTTTCTCTTTAAAGCCAACATTTACTACTAACTATCCAATATAACTATTTTAGTAGAACTAAGATCTTTTCTTTTCAGAAGAGAATCTTACGAGAAAGAGGAAGAGACATGAATGTCTTATGTGGGCCTTGTTCTAGTGTCTTTTTTTTTTCTAACAAATTTTTTTATAAATGAGAAAGAATCCATTGGTGTTTTAATATACTAATAAAAGGCACATGCTTTGAACGTGTGTTCAGGTTTTTTTTTTTTTTATGTATGTGTAAAATATTGAATATACAATAACACTATGATGCAAAAGGAACTGACTAAAATAAGAGAATGTTATTGCTAAAAGTAAATAAACATATTTTGGTTGTGAATTAATGAAATTGTTAGAAATGTAAACGTACCACACAACGTAGGCATGCTATACTCCAAGACAGAGCCTGAAGTACTGAATTCAAAGTCTTAGAAAAGTTAGTAGAATAGCTTCTCAAGTCTCTAGCAAAAGTTCTGGTTAAAAAAAAAATAAAAAAGGAAAAAAAGTCTCAAACAAAGCAACTTCTGTAAGTGAAAATTAAAAAACAACTGTAAAATAAAACTTATAAGCATTGTACATAGTTGGACCACGGTGGTCACACACCTTTGTCAATTAATGCTATGCACTTATTCCATATCCACCGCAAAGGGAGAGAATAAAAAAAAAAAAGCTATCAAAAACAGTAAGTATAATATTTTTAAAGTTAAACTGAAACTTTATATTGCTTATCTTCCGTTTTTGGTGCAAGATGGTTTCTTATCCTCCTTTTTATATTTCTCTCTTTTCTCTTAATGAATGATTTTATCCCCGAAAAAAAAAACCAAAACTATATTCACCTTCGATAAATATTTCAACCACAGAAATGCTATAAACCCCTAGCGATCGGAAGGCATTTGGCCAAAAAACCTTAAAAAGAAACCACTTAAAGTATAGAAGTAGCAAGCTAGAGATACATGATAAAAAAAATTACATTTAAGAATTTACATCTTATAAAATTTATAATAAAATTTTAAAAATTAAAATTATTTTTAAGAATCATAATTATCATTAAATTCTAAAAAATTTATTATTAGATTTAAGAGATTTACTATTAAGTGTAAAAAAATATTAAATTTTTTTATATTTAGTAGTAAATTTTTTAAATTTAATAATAAATATCTTACATTTAATGATAATTATGATCTTTAAAAATAATTTTAATTTTTAAAACTTTTTATTATAAATTTCACAAAATATAAGTTGTTAGATCTAATCCTACATGATAGGTGGTCAAATTGGTGCTCGGATCCCCATGTTGGCCCCCTACGCAACAAGGGATATTGTGCCTCTGATTTTTTTTTTTTTTTACTTTTATTTTTTAAAAAAATTTACTTGTTGGCTAGCATGTTGTGTAATGTAATAGGTAATTTATTTTCATCCAACTAACATAATTGTGTTATATAATAACAATCAAATTAAGTTTCAAGACAAATGTGAGGTGGGAACAAATGTCTAACAAACTTATTTAATATATAAGGAATTAGCTAATAACTACGGTCTCTATTTTTTTCAGTGAATGATAAAGGCAGGATACAAATCTTTACCTCTCAAGTTTTAAACATAGTAAAACCTAAAGAATAGAGGTTCTAAACAATGCTAATGAAAATGGATGAAGATAATTCAATTATGACGGTTAATATTGCTTAAAAATTATAAGTATTTATACATATCTAAGTAATATCAAGCAACAACAAAAAAGTTGTAAAAATTTTGGCTATTACTTTGTTAATTGATAGGAAACAAGTGTCAAATATTAACAAAAACTAAAAATAAAGGCATAAAGCAAATAAACGAAATACAAAGTAATAAAAAGTGAATTGTTTGATAGCTGCTTGCAATTTTTGGTGTGTGTATCCCTTTTTCTTCCTATTAGCCTTAAAGTTCTATGTTATAAGTTATGATGAGACAAATGCATAAGAAATATGTACTTACCTAATTGTTATAAGTTTTGATGATAAAATATGTGAAAAATATAGTATTAATATATACTTACTTGTTTAATTACTAATTTGTAATACTTTATTCTTAAATCATAATTTGTTCCTTATGTATTTGATTGTAATATTAGAGATATCTAATATGTTTTAAATATAAATATATTCATTCTAAATTAAATATATGAATTATAGAAATTTCATATGCATGATAAGATTATTTATATTACAACTAAATGCTATTATGCCATGCATATTGATAAATATAAATTGGACTAACTATTTAATTTGTAACTTAAGTATCTTTCATGTAGAATGGTCTAAAAAAATAAAAGTAAGTATTAAAGCGAAGAGAATAGAATATCAATATCATGCTTTGAACAAAAAAAATAGCAAGTATAAAGAAAATATGTTTCCAAGAATTGAAAATTTTAAAGATTTGAAAGCTTGGTTGCATGAAAATAATTAATGGATTCAAATAGATATATTTATTATAGGCTAATAATTTTTATGTGAAATTCGATGATTTAGATTTGTATTTATTAGCCCAAGGCATTTTGGTTTTCAAAATATGCATTTTGATCTAAAAGAGATTGAGATATAGATTTTCCCAAAAGCTATAGTTTGATCTTTGGTTATTATTTTAATCATATTTTACAAATCATATAGAATTTTGATATGAAACTTATTTCATTTGGAAATAGACTTAAAAATCTTTCCAAATATGGGTTATTCATTCAAAAAGAAGTTCAAATAAAAATGTTATGATTATTAAAAGTTGGAATAGTGCGATCTAGATTTTACATAAAACTCTATTTTGACCATTGGTTATTCTTTTGATCATATTTCACAAAATATATGAAAATTTGTAACAAAACTTCTTGTATTAGAAAATAGACTCAAACAGCTTTTCAATAATAAATTATTCACTTAAAATGAGTTAAAATGAAAGAGACGTGATCATTTGAAGTTGAGTTTATACTAGTGAGTCAATTGACTTTGAAACTAGTTGATCAGTTTTGCCCAAAATGACACTTGATATTTTCTAAACACAACCAATTGACTGTTCTTCGTCGACCAAATGATTGGTCCTAGAAATTCAAGTTAATGATCAAATTTTGTATGGCAATTTGTTGGTACAACATCAATACTTGACTAACAGCATCAATAATAGCTTTTTAAAACATGTAACAATTATTTTTTATCCCAAACAAAAATATGTCCTTCTAAACATCTTTTTAAGTAGATCTAAGTGTTCTGATGTGATTTTAAACTTATTCTTGAACTTTAGAAAGAGCAATCATTTATTTTTAAACAAAAACTTACAAAATCTTTATTATTTAAGTTCTTAGAGTATCATCTTGTATATCTACTTTTTAAGAAAGTTTCTTTGTGTAATTTTATTTTTGTGAAATCATTGTAAAACAAAGGTGATGTAAACCTTTATGAGAAAAAACAAGAGTGGAAAAACTCTTAGAGTGATTATCTTTTAAGAAGTGAGGAGCATTCTATTTTAAAGTAAGAAATAATTCTAAGTTGAGTTAGATATTATAAAGGTTCACAAGCATCTAATTAAATTTGTGAGATAATCTTAAGTTGAAGTTTGGGAATTGGATGTAGGCTTGGATAGAGCCGAATTAAGATAAATTTTAAGTTTGCATTCTCTCTTTTGCTATACTATTTACATTTCAAATCGGTTGATTAATACTTTATTTTTACTTTGATATTTTTCTTGAAGAATTAATTATCTCTTACTAAATATATTTTCTTATATTCATTTTAAGTAAACTAATTGTTGAAAGGATTGTAAAGCTGTTCTAGTTTATTTGGAAATAAATTTTTGCATTAAGTTTATCTATATATTATTAAGTGATGTGTGTTTTGAAATAAAAATTATACTTTTTATGCTCCAAACATTAATATAAAGTTTTTTTTTATTGATATAATTATCGGTTTGCTTAATTTTTTTAAAAGTAACCTTAATAAATTTTTTTATTAATATAATTGTTGATTTGTTTAATACTTTTTAAAGTGACTTTAATAACAAGTTATTGAAAAAAAAATTAAGAAAATTACCTAAAATTTTGTAAGCATCCAATTCATTTCTCTCCCGGGTGTTGGTTGCTCTCTAACACCTTCTTCTTCCCTTTTGTTACATATGCCACGACACCTTGAAATACTTATTATAATTTTTTTTTGCACTTAAATCTTATAAGTATTTATAAGATATGAATATTTTAATCATTCCTAAAAAAATGGTGCTGGAGCAAAAAAATTCAATGTTCTCAAGTTGTGTGGTTGCAATGCCTACTTTTCGTGGGAACATAAGAGAAAACAATCACTTTGGTTATTTTCCTTTTATATTTGGTCAACACGAAAAACACTCCAAAACGGAATTTTTTTTCCCTTGTTGTAAAGGAATCGCAAGTAATTATTATTCTTGTAAAGAAGGAAAAAAATAATTAAATTGACATTAATTAAATTAAAAACACCCAGTTAAATAAAAAATTACGAATATTTTCCCAAATATTAATGAATATTATGAAAAGTGCTTGTAGAAAGATTCGGTCACACGCTAAGTTACTTTTTTTTTTCCTTATCACAATTTAAAAAAAAATAATTTTTACAAAAGAAAATTTAAAATAAAAACAACAATTTTGTAATACGGCCAAATAGGTGCTAAGAGAGTTGTTCGATAATTTCAGAAATAATAGCTCAGGTAAAGATCCAAACAACAAATTATAGAGCATGATGAAAATTAATTTTCAGCCTCTTTCCAAGACATGGATATATTTTAGGGGACTAATTAAGTGAATTATTAGTGTCTGTTAAAGTTTACACCTCCAATTTTGGAAGCACAACCTGTTAAATGAACAAAGAAGTTCAAGAAGGTCAGCTCATGAAGGCTTCAGAACTCAATTTGGATTTCTCCCTTTAGCTCACTGTTAGAAAGAACAAGAGATAATTCAAGCTGCTCATATTCCCAAACACGGGCGATTTAAGTCATAATATGCTAGCATTCATCATTTTTTTTTTTTATAAACGTAATTACGCTGTTGCATTTATTTGAATTTTGTGAGATCAGGTTGTAAATGTGAAACGATGGAACTCCTTGTAAATCCTGGTTTCTTTTAGAGTAAATTATATGGATTTTTCTTAAATTTTGTTAGTCTAATTAAAATTTTTTTGACTGAAATATTATCAATCAACTTAAATATATAAATATATATTATATCTAAAAATAAGCATATAAAAATAAAAAGAGTAAATTTTGTTTTTAAATTGCACAAATAAAAATAATTTTGTTTTCAAATATGCATAAATAAAAATAAAAAGAGTATTTTTTTTCCATTAAATTTTCACAAAAAAATCTATTTAGGTTTATAAGGGGTATTTTAATAAAAAAAATTTAAATTAGATTCAAATATAGTGCAACTTTTTGTTTTAAAAAGATATTTATGCATATTTTGAAAAGATATTAATAAAATTTGTATAATTTACTTTATCTTTTATTGCTATTCAATCAATTATTTATATTACTAAAATACTCTTCAAAAATCACGCAAAGCATATCCAATAAGAGATGGATGTATAGTTGAGCTGCACCATGTATATTTCCATACGCGGGAAGGATTTAACTAGCAATACAATCAAGTGCTTTAGATTATCGACCCCAGGGACACCCAGGGAGCCATTGAAATTGTCATGAGCATCTGGCATTTCAAGCTCTTTCATCTTGACGAATTTCCATGAAATATAAGAATTTTTAAAATAACAATATACTAGTACTTTACAATTTATGTGATGTATGTGTTGGGTTATAAGTGTAAATGGAAAAATTTTACATTAAATAGAATTAAGTTTTGAAAAGAATGTATAAGTGAGAAGGATCGACTAGAAGACTTGGACATTTAACAATATGTATCCTAAATGATAGTCACTTTTAAAC
Source organism: Erythrophleum fordii (assembly GCA_032878935.1). Classification (NCBI taxonomy): domain Eukaryota; kingdom Viridiplantae; phylum Streptophyta; class Magnoliopsida; order Fabales; family Fabaceae; genus Erythrophleum; species Erythrophleum fordii. The sequence continues at coordinate 27,318,285 of JAVQMF010000058.1, read as the reverse complement.
TATTAGTAAGTTATATACCAAATGTCACTTGGCAGTGAGATACAAGAGTAAATATAGGGTGTTATAACGAATATTGAGATGTATAGACAATCTAATTTTTTAAGTACTTAAAATCTACTTATAAAAGAAACTGAATATGATGTAATGGGGAAAAATCAATATTTTTATGTTATAAGATAAATACAACGTATAAATGCAAATTTTTTAAAATATATTTTAATACTTAGGTATTTCATAAATAATTTGTCCATGTTCTAAGCACAACTTGAGTCCGTCCATTTTTAATATCCAGCCTCCATGTAAAAGGCTAATGACCGAAAATATATGAATATAAATTTATTTTACAAACTTATCGTAATAAATTTTAATTACTTTGTTATAAGAATTTCGAGTGAAAAATAATTTTAAAATGTATAGAGTAAAATATATAAATTTTCTTTAAGTTTTGTTAAAATTATATAATTTTTTTGTCTATTTTTAAAATATATACAAACTTTTTTTAAAATAAAAATTTAGTTTATATTTTATTCTAACTTTAAAATTTTTAACTCAAATGCCTTTTATTAATCTATATATATATTTTTTTTTAAACTAAAAAATTTTTAAATAGAAGGTATTTTAGTTAAAAAATTTTTAAAATTAGATTAATGTATAAGATAATTTTTTGTTTTTAAAAAATTTATATATTTTAAAAATAAAAAATAATATAATTTTAACAAAATAAAAAAAATGTGTAATTTCTATTCTTCCAAAAAGAGAGGTATTTTGAAATACCTCATTCTGGCTTTATAGCTTTGCTGTTGTTTGCTTGTTCTGCCAGTTCGAACTTGTGACTTGATAAATGAAAGCAAAATGCTCTCGTCATCAAGCCACAGACTCGAGGAGCAACCGAAGACGCATTGAAAATAATATTAACCTATGCAACTTTAGTAGGGATAGCAAATTTTTTTTTTTGGGGGTGGGGGAGGGGGGTGGGAGGTATACTTATCATATTTTGATGAAAAAAATTTAATCATAAAAATATAAATAATTACATATGAATTTGTTATTTACTTAGTTGCCTCCTACTTGCCTCACCCAAAAAACTTAATTCTATAAGATTTCAATTGTTGAGATTCAAATTTAGATTCCTTTGAAAGTGCTCCGCCCTTGTGGCCATGATACCTTGTATATACCTATGATGTAGTATAGCAAACTATTATATATAAAAATATATGAAATAAAATAATATTCTTATGTAATATATTATACTATTTATAAATATATGTTAATTTAGTTAATTTTTTTATTTAATTTTTAAATCAATATAAATATTAAAATGACTTATATATTTTTTTGGGGGGTAATATTCTTTTCTTTTTTTATACTTACTTATTTTTTTTAAATGACTTCTACTAGTGGTTGAGAAATAAGCAATTTTTTCTTTTAAATTATTTTTGAAAAATATAGTAATGAGTGATAAGGCTAACTAATTACAATTAATTAGATCTTTTTTGTCAACTAAATTTCTATTACATTTTTATCAATAATTTTTTAATTGTTCATTCTTAAATCATTTTTATTAAAAAAGATGATTACTTCACTAATTTTTTTATTATTATATAAATGTTCATTTTATTTCAGTCAATGAAATTAGGGGACAAATAAGATAATGAAATGGTTGGTTTCATTTAAGTATATTGTTGTTTCAATACTCTTTAATGACTAATCACTTAAGCAATAATAAAGTTAATTTTATGAGATATAAGAAGTATTTGATATTCTATATCCTTGTTCAATTATTTTAAAAATTTAGAGACGTTAAAAATATAATGAAGATGTCTAGAGACTTAAGGTGTATATATTTTATACATATTACTTTCTACTTTGCAAGTATGGAGATCTTATACCTAGATTATCAAGTTTGTTAAATTTTAAAATATTTGATTATATATATATATATGTTTTAATAACTATCAATTATTATGTTAAATTTAATGATCTTAAATATAAAATTATCAGACTGTAAAATATCAATGTATAGTGACCAACATAAAGTTCTTAATTAAGTACAATTATATTATAAAATAGTTTAATAATTTAACTTATAACTATAATAATAGAAAGTTAAGGGAAGCCCTAATATTTTTTGACCTGTAATTTAATATTAGATGTCCCTTTGTCATTTTCCAACAAAGTTTAATAAAAAATTACTTATGACTTAATGGTATATATATGAAACACATTTTAGAATTTAATTATTATTAAAATTTAATTATTTCATTTTAATAAAGTTAATATAGCTTTTTAACATTTTGTAGTTAAATATCATACATCTATTTATTTAGATTATATGAATTTTTTAAATGATAAGTAAACAAATAAGATTATTATAATTTTACCATAATTGAATTAAAGTGAATAGTTGAAAATTTAAACAAAAATATATATGTTGTAAATATATTAAATATAATCCTTAATAGAAAATAAATTAATAAATATTAAGAATATATTTATAAATGATGAAAAAAGTGTGATATATTATTTATATGTTTATATATATATATATATATATATATATAATATTTTGCATTTATATAAGAAAGCTGCAATATTAAAAGATAGTAAAGCAAGTACATTTTATTCTTCATGTCACACGATCAAATCTTACCTTGGTTCATTTGCATAATTACATTTTATGAGATTAAGAGGCGGGGCTTGGCAGATAACATATTCATGCCAGCCTGCCTTGAATATGCACTATAAAGTTTGGATTTTTCTTGAACTTGCATCAATACCTGGTCGATAATTAACTTACCTAACTTGAATAAGGCAAGGCTGATCGAGTTTTTCTCGAACTTGCATCAATACTTGGTCAATAATTAACTTACCTAACTTGAACAGGGTGAAGTTGATCGAGTACCTGTAGATTGAGTTTAAATTGCTATCCCTATATTTTAGTGTACTAGTAAAAGGCATAAGCTTTGCATGTTGACATTTCTTTTATAAAGTATAAATAAAATATATTAGAATATATAATGACACTAACAATTTATGAACTGATTAAACAAGAAGAATATTAGTATAAACAAATAAAACATCCTTTGGAGACCAAATAGTGGAATTATTAGAAATGTGAAGTTAATGAAAGTTATAGACATTTTAATTTCTTAAGAATTTAAAGTCTATTTATAAGAAAATTGAATATGATATGATGAGAAAAATCAATATTTTTATGTTACTTAAGATAAATACAACATATAAATTAAAAAATTTTAACATATTTTTAAACTTAAATATCTCAAATAATTTGCTCATGTACCAAACATAACTTGAGCTCGTCCATTTTTTATATCCACCTAAAAGGCTAATGCAAATATATCAAAATAAATGTAATTTAATGACATATTCGTTTTCATAAAGTTTTATTACTTCTTTACATATTTATTGTTTTTGTTCCAAGAGGATTTCTTATCTTCTTTTTTATATTTCTCTCCTTTCTGTTAATGAATTATTCTATCAAAACAATAGCAACCAAAACTATATTCAAGCATGCACCTTTGATAAGCATTTCATCCAAAGAAATGAGAGATCTTTAATGTTCTGTGTAAAATGTAACGAAGTAAGTAGTAACTACTGGAAGGCATTTGGCCCCAAAAATAATAATTACTATATCATGGAGAACAATACAAATTGGTACACAAACAAATGGGACACTTACATTTCCTCTCAAAAGATAACTTTCACAACATATGCAAGAATGCTAAAAGGAGTAAAAAGGAGAACACTTAACTAAATTAGAACAATCAATAAATTTTGGTCAGTTATGAAAATATGTTGTCTTTTAATCAAAGAATATGATGTATTTAGTCATTCAAAATTAATTGACCACTAACCCTCTAATCCACTAATTACACTATCTAGCAACAACCAACAATCTAAAATTAAGGACCACTAATTAAAAAAATGTAAAATGTAAAATTCAAATAGCAAAATATGAAATATCTTAATTTATCCTCATGTAAAATATTTCAATACTAATTAAATTAAAAAAATGTTTTAACATTCTCTATGTATTACATGTATGTTATAAGTAAATTAAACATGTACTACAAGAATCATAGCGGTTAGTCTTCTGAAAATGAGTATTACCTTCCACATGCAATATGTTTAACATTTATAAGGCAATTATCTTTATGAATAAACCTTAAAAATTTATTTGATTCCAAACTCAAATGTTTGTTATTCTTACAAGATGTATGTGTAAAAATTAAAGATAATAAATCATAATTCAGATTTTATCACTTAAATATATCTCAATTAGACTAACAATAGTTCTATATGGTCCAAGTTTTTATATGAGAGATATAATCATTAAACCCCTTTAAATGCATGCTATTAATTAAAAGATTTTTATTCTATATATGTTCTATGACCACCTATTTTTATGTATTCATACTATCCCTTAATGAGCTCAAATGAATTCACAATTTAACGGTCAATGATAAAACTCTTCAATCAAGTTAACCTATAAATTTGCCTCAAAACAAGATATAAATTCAACTTTTTTATTGTGGAAGAAGCAATCAAAGATAAATATTGCTTAGCACTCTTACACTCCTCCATAATATGAGTCATTTGGTAGATATGAAGATGCATCATAATATTGACTTTTTTAAAGTCAACACATCTTGCCAAATTTAAATTTTCATAATCAACATCTTCTAAATTGTTGGTTCTCCTACTTGTAAGGATGAAATCTAACTTACCTTAAATATACTTCATAACAATTTTTGCAGTCTTTTTTAAATGATCCAAGCTTGGATGACTTTGGTATCTATTCTATCATTCTTTCAACAAAAGTTATGCCTAACCTTGTGCACATCTAGACAAACATTAAGCTTTTAACTACTAAAGTAGAAGGAACATTTTCTATCTCTTCTGTTTCAAGATCATATCTAGGATATAGGAACAAACAAAATTTGTTCATATTCAAAATAGGCATACATGTGGTCAATAAACTTTTATCAAGAAATATTCAAGTGTTTAATTAATATAAGTTTCTTATGATAATTACAAGATACCTTGAAATTTATCCTTATATGAATCTTCATATCTATGACATAGGATACCTCACCCATATCTTTCATATCATTATTTTTGAACAATAGCTATTTTACCTTATTAACAACCCCAAGTCACTAGATATACGCTATATGTCATACACATATGGAAATAAGTAGATAACTTTACTCCTACTAGCCTTTTTGTATATAAACACTGAACTATGATATTCTCAACGGAATCGAGAAATGTGATCATATTATAAGACTTTAGGTACCATACACCATCGTGAGCTTGAGTTCGAAAATAGACTTATTAACCTTACATGCTAAATTCTCCATGGAATTTGATGAACCCTTTAGGTTATTCATATATATACCTCTTATGTAAGATCACAATTGAATAAGATCATTTTCACATTCATTTGTTGTTATTCTAAGTCAAAATGAGCAGCAAAAGTCATGAAGATATGAAAGGAATCATTCTTTAATATAGGAGAGAATGTCTTTCTGCAGTTGATTCCCTCTTTTCATGTGAAACCTTTTGCAACTAACTTAGCTTTTTAGCATTTTTATGTAGCCTAATGAGTTCATTTCAATCATGAGGACCATTTTATACTTGAATTCCCTTTGCTCTACTAGGTAACTCTATAAGGTCCCATATATTATTATTTGCCATGAATTCCATCTCATTTATTATGGCATCATGCCATAAGTTGAAATTTAAACCACTCATTATATGTGAAAATGTTATAAGATCATTTTTAATATTCATATCATAGTTAAGTTTCATAATGTACACTATGTAGTTACTAGGAACTACCAATTTCCTAACCTTTGTTGATCTTCTCAATTCAATTTATTGTGAAAGTTGAGATTGCTCAATAAGAGTATCCTTTATCCCTATTTGAGATGTCTCTTGTTCATTATGAGATGCCTTTTTGAAAATTAATAGAATTAACTAAATGTTGATACTCTTGGTTTCCAACATGACCAACTCGTATTTTAAGAATTTCATTATATTTTACATTTGCCCTAACAAGATAGAATCATGTAATGCTATAACTAGTGGAGATAGTTTGTTGTATGTGATTATCCTTAATGATTAAGTCATGTGATTGATCACTCTTACTAATTATGTTATTTTAAAGAAATTTAATGTTTCTAGATTCAAGAAATTTCATTTAATGTGAAGAACAATAGAACTCATATTGCTTTAGATTCTCGACATTGCCAACAAAATATGCAATGAAAGTTCTAATTCCTTTCATATAACTTATATACTCTTATTGTTGTAGGATAGTCTCATACAAATGTATGATTCAAACTAGGTTTCCAACTTTTCTAAGTTTCATAAGGTGTCTTAGATGTAGTCTTTGTTGGAATTCTATTCAAAATATACACTACTATCTTGAGTGTATCTCTCTGTAGAAAAATAAGAAGTTTAGAATTGTTAAATGTACTCCTTACAATGTCCAGTAGTGTATGGTTCCTTCTTCCATGTGCCATTCATACTAGGTAAGCTAGACATAATATATTATGCAATTATACTATGCTTTTAAAGGAACTTAACAAATGGATCAGGTACTTGTCCATCACCTGTATACCTATCCAAATATTCATCTCATCTATCTGGTCTCACTATTTTAATCTGTTTACCAAATTACTTCTTTACTTTTGTTTTATATATCTTAAAAGCATCAAGTGCCTCACTTTAATTATAAAACAAATAGATGTACATGTAACGTGAGAAGTCACTAATAAAGGGAATGAAGTATTTTTTACTATTAGAATATAAATTAAGATAACATATATTATTGTGTATAATTTTTAACAATTCAAGAATTCTTTTAACTTTTTTAAGTAGCATGTTAGTCTGCTTATCCTTTAATACAATGCACACATGAATCAGAGTTAATAAGATTTAAGGATTCAAGAACCCTATCCTTTATAAACTTTTGATTCTCTCAATAGAGATATGCCCTAATCTTCTATGCCACAAATTAAAAGAATTCTTACTCTTGACAAGTTAGAACTTAGTGAGATTTAAAACATACTAGAGATAATAATATATCTTTTCTTCTTCAATCAAACCTTTGTTTTAAGGTAATCATTCCTTATATGGCTTTTGCTTTATGACCCTTTTTTATTGGAACTACTAACTAAATGAGCCTCACATGGGAACCCACTACCTTTAAAAAAATGAGCCTATTATTTATTATGCATACATGTCCAATAAGATATTTATTGTCCAATTTTTTTGTATTTATAAGAAATCTATAATGGTCCATATTGATGAGGTAGCTAATTGAAAATCATTTTCACCAAGAATAAAATGGAGATCTCTATCTCAATAGACTTGAGTTATGTTTCACATTTGCATTATATGCTTTTGCAAATCTTTAGTGTCCGTTTACTTTATAGAGAACTAACTTATTATCAATGTAATAACCAATGGCTTATCTAATGACTTTTAAATTTTATTCTTTATAACAATGGTTGACAAAAATGTTGCAATGTCCATTTTTAGCCGCGTTCAAAATTCTATTTTTTGGTAGTGCCTATAAATAGTTATTGACCTTCTTATATTCAATATGAACCAAGATAACTAGCCTTAAATGAGATTAAAAAACATTATGTTAAGAAAATTTAATCGCTCCAAAGACTCATACAATATTATCTCAACTTGTATATTAGTATTAGTGGCTACATGAAACTCTTCCTATTGTATAACATAGTCAAGGTCACCTTGAATGAAGGATTGCCTCCTTCCACACTTTATAATCACCTTTAATCAAAATAATCTTTTAGTAATTTCAATAATTGATAGAGATGACAATATTTCAAGTTTAGGATTTAATATTTAATCATGCTTACACACATAATATATGAGACAATAAATCATCACATTTTAAATTTTAAATGTCTACTTATCAATGCAAGACATACAAAATATAAATTTTGTATTACTAAAATCTACCTGTGGGAACTATAGTTCCCACAAAAAATGAAAATTAGTGGTGATTTTTGGTCCTTGCTAAATGATTTAGCAATGGTTGACGACGTGGAACCTTTTAAATCGTGGGCCCTCAATTAGTGGTAGTTATTTTTTATTATGGGAATAGCCACCACTAATTGCAATTAATTTTTTTATGGCAATTGCAACAATTGATACTGTTAAATGGAAAGGGATATGTTAAATTTGTTGTGGTATTTTAAACATTGCTAATTGAAAATTAGTTGATTGAATTGAAATTTAATTTGTTTTTGGGCAATGAATGGAAAATCACCACTAGTTGCAATTAATTTTTTTAATATGTAGATTTATAATTTATATTGGTTATAAATTTAGTTATACATTATTGAACTTTTTAAAAATTATTAGTCATTATTAAAATACCAAAACATGTACACAAAATAATTTTAAAAAAACACAATTCATACATTTATTAAGATAAAAATTGTTAGTGGTACAAAATCCTAATAATAAATTGATAAGCTGTTTAAATATAATGCTATTCAGTTCAACTTCTCAAGATGCCCCCAAAAAAAAAAAAATACAAGTGCAAAAAAATTTCTAACAATTTGGAGTGTGGCTTGAAGAAGACTAAGGACAAAAATCACCTCTATCTCCTTGAAAAAAAAAGTTAAATATCAAAGTAAAGATACTTGACTTGTTTTATATTAAAAAATAACCAAAATAAACAAAACAATGTTTTATCAAACAAAGGTATCATATAAAAAACTGATCAAACAAAACAATGTTTTATTAGCCTAACGCTTGAGAAAAATCAGTCCACTGGAGAATAATGCTATCATAGTTCATAACAATAACAAGCAAGAACTACATCAAGAGGCATCTTCGAATCAATAGACACAAAAATCTTATCAGTTAACCAATAATTGAATAGCAAGACTTACCACATACTCCCAACATCTCTCTACAAATGCCTTTAATGCTTTTTCACTATCAAAACTCAAATCAAAATCATCACCATTGCCATAAGGGTCGCCAGTGGATGTCCAGCCCATCAGTGGATTTTCCCACCTATAAATGCATTAGTTAACAATAAGAAATTGTTGACATATTGAAAGTGATTACAAAATTACTATTGATTCAAATAAAAATATCAATAAATAAGTTTACATTCAAGGTATTATGTTGAAATTGCTCAACAGTTAGTGACTCAAACTCTAAAAGGATGTCCGAAGTCAAAATTAATTTAATTTCTCTCAACAAAACCACTATGATGGCAGAAAGGATCAACTAAGCAAGTCCTTGTTTTTCTTCTCTAGCTTTGGATTTAGAAAAACTAAATTGCTGTAAGAAATGAAACAAGAAGAGATCCACATAAACACTATATATCTATATCTCATATTTAGAGACCCATATAAATTTGCTTTCCCTTGTACTTCTATTGGACCAAATTCGCTCCACTCTCTAGGATATGTATAGATTGATGAGACATTTCCTTTTCTTTTCTTTTATTCTCCTCTATTCTTTTCAATCCAAACATACCTTAAAGGTCTATACAGCTCAATAAACTATAATCTTTGAAGTTTTAGAATAATCACTCCTTTACATTCATTTCTCAAGAAGATTTCAGCGCAATTAACTTAAACAATATGAAAGCCACATCCATCTAAAATGTATGAAATTTCTTACACGGACAAATATAAAAGCATATGTATTCCTATGAGAGAAATGCATCTCATAGCATTGTTGAAGACTGAGCTAGATAACTAGGGTCAAGTCCTCGAAATTAGTGATTTTGGACTTGTTTGATTCTATTTTTATTTTAATACTTTTAAAATAGATATTTTTTAAAAAAAAATTTTAAAAACCAAAAAAATTAAAAAATCTGTTTGAATCATTATTATGAAAAGTAACTGTTTTTTGTTTTTTTCTGATTCTACAGAACAAAAGGTACAAAATACTTAAAAAATGTTCTGATTTTTCTGTTTTTGAAAATAAAATTCTATTTTTTATTTTATAAAATACTTTATTAAAAATACATTATCAAACAAGTTTTTTTATTTTTTTTATTTTTAAAAACAAAAAACTATTCTAAAAATAAGAAACCAAATCAATCGAGCTTAAACCTACCATGCAGAAAATCAAGGATCAATTTAATGCACCAAATCAATCATATTAGGTTAGATGAAAATTCATTATGTTTAAAGAGTGATTGTTTATCGATGAAGATTTATAGACAATGTTCTTTCAAAATATAACAAAGCCTTTAAGAAAATACTCAAAAGAACTTAAGACTTTTAATTTGAAAGAAAATTATTTATAAACTCTAAACTATTATTTTTCAATAATCATATCTATTTATTTTGTCAATAGAAATATCTATTATTTATTAACAAACATACTAGTTCTCTTTTAACGATAGCTTTTTAATAGATATATTTATTCCTTATCAACAAGTGTCTAGTTTAAAAGACACATTCTTTTATTTAATTTTAAATTCAAAATTTAAAATAATTAAATTAAGATTGTTAAACTTTATTTCTTTTAGAAGTCCAATACTTAAGCTTCAGGTCCAAATCTTTTAATATATATTAATTATTAGTATATTTCTTTTAATATATATATATATATATATATAATTGGATGCCAATGCAAGGCAAGGGATCATATCTAAAATTTGAGGCTTTACTTCCTTGATCACATATATGAAGAGAACTAAGAGAATGGATTTACCTTGTAAAGATATCATAATGGTTCAAGGAACTAGTAGATTCATCATCAGAATTGAATTGGTTAGGCCACAAGTCATGTAAGCTCTGCATATTTGATTTTATGAGCATAACATAACATTTTTAAGATGTCTAGATCAATATATCTCAGAATCATGGTTACATTTAGTGATAAAAAATCATGCAACTGCTAGAGATTACACATCACTATATTCAAATGCTAACCACAGTGGAACTTTTATGACGCTGAATGAAAAAGGAAAAAAAGAAAAAAGACACAACCTTACACTGCCTTGAAATAAGAATATACGCGTGTGTGAAAGTGGAAGCAAGAGAGAATGGCGCACAAACTGATGTAGTTTAGATCACTTTGTGTTTTGTCTTGTTGACGACATACTAGAAGTGTAGTACATTCTTTGATAAATACAAGTGCACAAATATATCTTGTAAGAAAGGACCAAGTCATTAGAACTGAAAGTAAAAAGCATTCATTTGACCGTAATGAAGGGCACAGTAATGACTTGTAGATGGAAGGAAAGTAAATTCAGCATAAACAATAAACAACAGAGCCAAGAACTCTTAAATTTTGTTTCAAAGAAGAAAATCATCAAGGATTGAGCTCAAAATAAAATGTTATCAATTTCTTCGTAGCAAATAAAAACTTGAGTCATAGCTTCAAAGTCAACATAGTAGTATATCTTATTAACCAAAAAGATAAAAAAAAAAAAAACAACACACACACACACAAAATATAATCTCGTTATTTTTTTACTCTAGATAATATCTTTTATCTGCCATTCTAGATCTCCAAAGAAGCGTAAAAACAAAAGGACCCAACAAAGCTTGTTAATTTGTTAATAGGTTGTTTTTTCCAACGAAATTTCAAAATGTGGTCATAAATGTACTGACTAAAAAGATAATTTTCGGCACACACTTTTTCTTAACTTTTGCCAACATCAAGAATCTTGCTTTTACTTTTCCTCAATTAAATAAGACCCTTGAATCTGACGCTGACAAATAAAATATTTCTTGCAACAAGTTTCCAAGTATGCCCAAACCTATTTGTTGGTTAAATAAACTGAACATGTTACTTGAATAAACCTTTTAATTGTATCTCACTAGTGGAAGAAAGAGATAAAATATTATATGAAAGGCTAAAGCCCTGACAAATTCAAAAGGCATTATGAAACAAATGTATATATATTGGTTAACATAAAGAATAAGAAATATAATCTAAGTATTTTTAATGCCAGAGAGGAGAAGTTGCACAGGCACTCAAAGAAAGGCCAAAATAAGAAATAGAGAGCACCGGAATTGTAGACATGTATTTACAACCAAGATTAAGAATGATAATTCCAACATAACAACTCAACTAGATCCGATAAAGAATCATAAAGGCAGGAAAAACTAAAGACAAGTCATATATAACAAGGACAATAATAAGTGCCCCGCAGCCCAGATGCGATTCGCATTAAATTCCAAGATGCAAGAAAACATACTAAGACATACAATCTGAAAAACAAAATCCAAATTTGCTTTGCTCTCATCTCGTAGCCCTGAATTTCCCCTCCATGAAACCTTGTTATTTTGTAGCTTACCAGCGACAAACGCTACAAATTACAACAATTAGAGTCTACCACAGAGGAAAAAAAAATAGCAGTAAAGAATTCTAAGCACATTACATTTTTGAATGTTGAAAAATTGCAGAGCCAATTCAAGAGCAGTGGCTTAGTTTTGCACAACCTTGGTGGGGCAAGTTGGGAGCTGAGCGAAATCAAAAGGATGAAGCTTGTTGTGTATAAAGAGTACACCGGTGGCAAAAATAAGAACTCCAATTGCAAAAACCAGTAACCATAACATGTGTTAGGGTGCAGACTTCATGGTAGAACTTACCGCGGGCCTTAAAACAATGGGCCAGGGCTTTCAATTTTGCAAATGAGAGAAGGAATATTTGTGGTTTTTATGAGTGAAGTTATTTATATAACAAGGGGAGGATTTGGCCGAATAGAGAATGGAGAACTGAGATAGAATAGAGAATGGAAAGAACAAGGAAGAAGTTGCAGGTTTTGGGAGAGAACGCAGGGAACGGAGAACTGAGAGAGGGTTTGGGAGATTTCAGCAATCACGGGGTTTTGGAAGGCGGGGAGTGAAAAATTGAGAAAGGGAGAGTGGCGGGAATACAGCAGGAGAGGGAGGGGTGAATGTATTTTGCATTAAGAGGCAGTAATAGAATCGTCAAAAAATGCACCATTCCACTGCTAATTAGATGTAATTACCTGCAGTTGTGTGACTGCCAGATGAACCACCAGTACATTCACAATTTTTGGTGGTTTTTAAAAACCCCCAGAAATTGACTATTGCTGAATGCAACTATTCTAGTAGTGGGGCAAAGATCTTACTATAATATAAATTTATGAAAAAACTAGAAGGCATTCATACCTCTTGATACATGTGTATTATTTAAAAAATATGAAATAATTTTTATTTTATTTTAATCAAGTACGATATTATAATTATTTATTCATAAGAAAAGATACATTGTAATTACATACATAATTATAATTGATATTTTTAAATCTTATATAATACCTCTATTTATTACAACAAACTAAAAACATAGAATTGAATCCCCTTAAATACTCCGAGAGATAAAGGAGGAGATAAAAATAAAGAGGTAGGTGAGACTCAAATATATCACATGTATCCCACATAGTGGGTCTCACTTTTTTTTTTTTTTTAATCACTTCACCTGAAAATACTTCAAATGATCTTCTCTCCTAAGAACACATATTTGTAGTCATGTAAGGATATTATGGTTACTTCTTAATTGAATGTACTAATTGCAAAACATCTACATTCATTATTTTCGTTAAAACATATATGTGCACTCATATTATAATTATTTTATAAGAATTATAAAATTAATTAACTAATGAAACTATATATGTTTAATTAATTAAAATTCTCTCTTAAATATATCCAAAATTGTCCACAATAATTTTTCATAATTTAGACAAAATTAAATGGAACCAAAATAATTACTTACAAAATGCCCAATGTGCCAAAATTGCTTAAAGATGCTTTTCAAAAATAGGACAAAATTTGAATGGCACTTAAATTAATTTTTATTCCTAAATATGCCAAAATTGTTCCCATGTAGCTATAATTAGAATTGACATTTTTAAATATATATGTAATCTCTATGTTTATAAAATCAGACCAAAAAAAAAAAATACATGTATGCAATTATAAAGGATGATATAATTACTTTAATTTATGCACACTAATCATAAAATATCTAGGTTCATTACAACAAAATTTGTGTTTTAACGACCAAAAAAAAAAAAGTCATTACTAAAGCTATACTTTTAGTGCTGACCTTTTTTAGTTGCTGCTAAAAAAAATATTTTTATTTTGCTAAAACTTTTAATAACAATACAAAAAGGTTGTTGTTCAAAATTTTTTACAATAACAAAATTATTGCCACAAAAAGTTCTTTTGTGGCAATTTCTAAGGTTGCCATAAAAGTCTTTTAATGGCGATATCTTTGTTAGGTTATATATGATAATAATGAAGAAAAAAATGGTTAAACTTTAAAAATTAGATTAGGTTCTTTGAAGGGATATTTCCATCAAGTTATAACTATACATTGTCCTAATGTTATTGTGAAACTTGATTTTCAATTTTTTTACTTGATTTTTTTCTAATTGAAACTACTTCTATTTGTATGATTAGTACTTTGCCTCTCCTATCTAAGGATTAGGAAGTCCAAGCTCAGCAATTATATCATAATTGGTCTTTCATAAATGATATTGAGATTATTTTATGTAATGTGCATAACTAAATTCTTAAAAAAAATTAAATATTAGGATTTTTTTTAATCAAAAATACTTTTAACAGTGATTATTGTTATTGTTAAAAGTTTTTTCTATTGGTGGCATTATATCGCTATTGAAAGGGTACTTTTAATGACAACTCGTATAATTGCTTAATGTATCACTTTAGCAACAATATTTTGTAAAAACCAAATTAATGGGGCTTTAATGACGATAGTTTTGGCATTGACTTTTGTTGCCTATTGTTACAAAGGTTTCAGTGACAAATTATTGGTGATTTTTGCACTTTTAGTAGTGACTTTTATTGTCATTAAAATTTATTTATTTATGTTGGTTATAATTTATTATATGCATTTAAATATACATATATATATATATATATATATATGCACTAAATCATTTAATCCTCATTGAGAAATTAATTAATTAATTAATTGGCTAAGCTATATATGATTAACTAATTAAAAATTCTCTCATTAAAATTATTCTAAATGTGCTATAATTTTGCCTAAAATAATTTTTTCATAATTTAGATAAATTAAACGGCACTAAAAATTAATTTTCATAATTTATTCTGTCTAAAATATTAATTATAGATCAAAACAAAAATTAAATTAACATATAAGACCAATAAATAGATTTTGGACACCCAAAATAGACCTAAGATAATTTCTCAAACTAAAACAGCCGAAAAAAAAAAGCCCCCAAATAGCGTTAAAAGGCCTAATAACCCTATTTTTCCCAAAAATAACGTTTTTAACCAAAAACTCTCCCAACAGCCCATGGCGAGTTCCATATTGCCCTAGCGCATCTTTATCTTTTTATTTGCAAAGGTCTAAAAATTAAAATTAATAAAAGCCTAAAACAAAAAACGCAAAACCAAGCCTAAAGGTCATAAAAAAGGTGAAGCCCAATAACACAACCTAAAAACGGAGAAGCCCATTGCTTAATAAGTGAAAACATGAGAGATCCACCTGCCACGAAAAGTTGTTTTGAATGAATGGTCAAACAACATGTCGTGCGGCTCGTCTCCTACCTTTGGTCAGGACTATATGACTTGACCCGTTTTGGACCCAATGCATGACTCGGCTTTTTCCATTGATTCGAGGCTCTATTTTGGGTGGGTTTAAATAGTGATCTTCATCAAAATTACATGGGCTATCATTTTCGGGCATAAAAAACCGAAAATCATGCCTAAAATATCACATGATCCAAATATGAACTTCGATTTTTCATAGTTTTACATTTCAGCATGAGAGTTCCATGACCTCAATTATAGGCAATTATTCATGATATTAGGTAGCTATATGAACACATCATGCACCGAAAATTCATCCAGCAAATTGGAAACAATCAAATTTCATAAATTTAAACCCACATATAAAATTCCTAAAATTCTCTTCTCCTATTAGAAATTAGGGGTTTTTTTTCAAAATTCTCATATGTCAGGTGAAGGTAACGAGAGTGAGACCCTGATACCACATATAAGACATATTCTAATCACGAATTTCCTATAAACAAAACTACATGATAATCTCACATAATTTAATTGAGACTATATACAGCAAACACATAAATTACAGATATCTCCTGTTATGCTAAATGAATTTGAAGTAGGAACCCAAAAGTTGACTTCATGATCTCAAGAATTGAAATCACAAATAGAGGAGAATAAGGATTTGATTTTGTTAGAAGCTTCTTATAACAAGTTGGGAGATCTTATTGATGATAATTTTTTTAGGGGGTCTCTCTTATTAAAGAACATCTCAAAACTCAAAATGGGTTAATCTTAAAGATACGTCATGTCTTTCCATAAAAAAATACAATGTATATTTAGTGATTCAAAATTAACTGACTACTAACTCTCTAACTATACTATTTGGCAATAACCAACAATTTAAAATTAAAGATTACTAATCAAAATATTTTAAAATTTAAAATTCAAATAGAAGAATATGAAATATCCCAATTTATTCTTATTTAAAATATTTAAATATTAATTAAATTAAAAAATATTCTAACACATACTACTTATTACATAAGCCTCATATTCTAGGAAAATCATGTCCTCAAATTTTCTCTATCAGAAAGTTCCCATTAAAAGGGTATGAAGCTTTAAACATAGCCAATTACATACATCTAGTGTTTTTCTTTACAACTTGAAGTCAACATTTGGGAACATGAAAATTTGAGTCAGAAAGGTTTTGATACCAATTAAGGACTTGGATACCAATTAAAGAATTTCTCAAATTCTCTGTTCCACAGTAGTTTTGATCAAGATCACTAGTGATCTTGGTCTTTATCCATGACACTTGCATTGAAATCCAAGAGACGAGGTGGAAGGCGTTCTCTCAAAGGTTTATGTGTTGTCTTTGTAATCTCTGTGTTGTCAGTGCAAAGAGGAAACTTATACGATCATTTTTTTTCCACACACAAAATTCTGGAAACCCCAATATTTTATTCTGTAACTGACTAGTAATTTTAAGTTCAAATTAATTAGTTGCTAACTTAAGTTTATTTTATTCTGTAACCCCCACTGCTTTTTAACTGACTACTCTTTCATATTGTATACTTGCTAGCTTAAGTTCATTTTACTCCGCAGTAGATTTTACATGTGGCATACCACCTATAAAAAAACCATACTATCTTTTATTTTATACAATAATGTTATATAAGGACATAGTAATTATGCAGTAATAACTAACTTCCAACGTTCTACAGGTTATTCGAAGGAGATTGTTAATGACATGTACAGAACTGTAAGGTAGATTCTTTAAGTTATTGGAAGATTCAAGTGTATAAACTTTTCATTGTTGCTCGGCATGCGTGCTTAAAGCCATCTATATGAGCCCTTATTCTTTCAGTATTCACGTACGTTTCATAATCAAACCTCCAGTCAATCTTACTTTCCTTCATAAATCAACATTAGGTCCCCTAGATGAGAAAGAAGCCACGACCAGAGCTGGCTTTATTCGTAAAACTATTTTGGCTTTATCCATGAATGAACTATGGCTCCTGTAGATGAGTGTAAAAATGAAGCCGATAACATTCTGATACAAGTAGTACACTCAGTAGAGAACACCGTCACTTTCAACCCTTCTTTTAGGCCTATGTTATATCATGGAAGATTTAATTTAAAATAATAAGTTATGCTAGTCATATTTGCTTATAAAATATTGACTAAATTGTGGGACGTTGCAGACGCATACAGAACGTGAGACGTGAGTTATGCGACAGTTCATGGCAGCAATCTACAATTGCATGACAGAACCCACGTTACACATCTGAACGTGGTTTGCAACTTCTCTATTATGGTCCGAAAACTGAGGGCTTCGTGAGGTGATTTCCCACGTCTCAGAATGTGTCAATTTCTTCGGCAAAATGATGGAGTTGCCGTTAAAAGAGTTTGCCTATAAATACAGGGTCTCTGAACTCGGTTTTACATTGATACACACCATCATTCAGTAGAACAAGAGCTTAGAAGCACTCTTGAACTTTCATACGACAGAATTTTCATCGGAGAAAACAGAGGATTGGAGCAATGACGGGAGGTAACATTTCAATCCATTTTTCTTGTATTGGATGTTATAAATATGATTTTATATATCCATGAAGTCTATCAGTTGGTATCAGAGCCTTTATATACGTCTGTCTTGCTGTGTTTTTGAACTCAAAAACGTTAAATTTTTGGTAAATTTGGGTTGATTTATAGAGCCATTTTTTCATCATTTTGATATAAAAAATGGAATCTATACTAAATTCTGATGAAAATGGACTCCTGGATCATCCAAAATAGAGATCGGAAACTCAAAAAACAACCGGATTTTCATTCGGATCCGAAACGGGTAGTAACCAGGTTGGACCGACCTGGTTGACCCCGCTGGAGGTTAGGGACGACCTAAACGACAAGTCGTTTTGTCGTTTTGGGTTTTTTGAATAAAATGACTCTTTTAGTGCATGGAGGATTCGAACCCTTGACCCTGGGTATAAAATCACAAGTTTTAACCACTGAAGCCATGCGTTATTGTTGACTTATGTACGCAACATTTAATATATATATATATATATATACATTTTCTATTTTGTGGTATTTTGATTAATTTCTCTTCTATGATTTATATATATATTTATATATATTATCTTTGATATTAAATATATATATATAAATAAATAATTTTTTTTTGAACAAAATATTTTTGGCCAATATTTAATTAAAAATTAAAATTAATTTGTTTTATTGGCCATTTATTTTGTTTAAAATTATGAAGTACATTTTAATTTTGTCTAAGTTTTGGCAAAAATATTATGGACAAAATTAAATTAATTTTAACAATATTTAGTTATTTATTTGTCAAAATAATTGTGAAATTAATTTTATGCCTTTAAAATTTGTCTAAATCTTGAAAATTTAATTAATTTTAGGCAATTTTGGCATATTTAATTATAATAATTAATTTATGGTGTCATTTAATTTATGCCTAAATTTTAAAAATAATTAATTTTTATTTTTAGGCAATATTTATGGTACATTTAGATTAATTTAAAGAGAGAATATTAATTAAATTAATTAGTCATATTTTGTTGATTAATTGATTAATTATTGAAATTCTCATTGTGTATGCTTGTTTATGCATTATGTTAAATTATATTCAAGCATGTAATTTCATTTATATGTCATGTGAATTGTGTATTTTTAATTTAATTAAAGTTTAGCCATAGCACCTTTAATTATTTTAAAATTATACATTAAGTGTTATAATCACATAAAGTAAAATGATATCAAATTGTAATTAATTATATTTAATATGATAATTATTATCCTACAGGAATATTATCATATTTCATGTGATTAATTAGGATGGAATAGTAAATTTTTCTTTTCTTGATTTACCCGCAGAAATTAAGAAAAGAATATAATTTATTAGTTTTATCATTAGTATATGAGTCTAATTAAATAAAATTTAGTCCACAGGTAATTTTATTTGTTACTAGGCTCATAATTTGAATTGATATGTATTGCATTGGCATGACATATCATTTAAGAATATTTATTTGTCTCAAATTATTAACATAGCATGTAAATTGTGCAGCTTTTCAACCTTTAAATATTTCTGATTTTCAAGTTCTTGAATTAACTGGAGATAACTATAATGTTTGGAAGGAGAAAATACTTCTCCAATTAGGGTGGATGAACGTTGATGATGCAATCAGAAAAGATGAACCTCCTAAACCCACAAATATTAGTAGTACATCAGAAGTAAATGTTTATGAACGTTGGGAGCGATCCAATCGCCTTAGTATGATGTACATTAAGACTAAAATATCAGCTAGTATTCGTGGGTCTATTGAAAAGCATCAAAACGTTCGAAGTTTGCTTAAGGCTATTGATGAACAATTCGAATCTTCGGATAAGGCCTTAGCAAGCACCTTAATGACAAAGTTATCATCCATGAAACTTACTGATATAAGAGGTGTACGAGAACACATCATGAAAATGAGGGATATAGCAGTTCAATTGAAAACACTTGAGGTTGAGATGTCAAATTCTTTTCTTGTGCACTACATCCTGAATTCTCTGCCACAACAATATGGGCCTTTCAAAATCTCCTACAACACTCATAAAGAGAAGTGGTCAATCAATGAACTTTTAACCATGTGTGTACAAGAAGAAGGAAGGCTCATAGCAGAGATGGGTGAAAGTGTACATACAGTGACACAAGGAAGGAAGAAAAGAAAGGCCAAGACAAAAGGGAAGGACAAGGTTCCTATCCTTGATGACATTAAGAAAGAGTCTAAGTGTTTCTTTTGTAAAAAGAAAGGACACATAAAGATGGATTGTGTCAAATTCAAGGCTTGGCTTCAAAAGAAAGGTAACTCAATCTCATATTTTTGTTATGAATCTAATATGGTAGACGCTAGTAGTAACACATGGTAGATTGATTCTAGCTCAACAATTCACATCTCTAATACCTTGCAGGGCTTTCTAAGCCAAAGGAAGCCGGTGGGTAGTGAGCAATACATCTATTCAGGAAATAAGATGGGCTCAACTGTTGAAGCTATAGGAACATGCAGATTAGTCCTTAATTCTGATTTTATTTTGAATTTGGAGAAGACATTTTATGTACCAAGTTTCTCTAGAAATTTGATTTCAGTTTCCAAACTTGTACCATTGGGATATTGTTTTGAATTTTCAAATAATGAATTTAAATTATTTTATAAATCTAATTTTATTGGCAATGGTACACTTTGTGATGA
Source organism: Erythrophleum fordii (assembly GCA_032878935.1). NCBI lineage: Eukaryota > Viridiplantae > Streptophyta > Magnoliopsida > Fabales > Fabaceae > Erythrophleum > Erythrophleum fordii. Next base: position 27,297,446 of record JAVQMF010000058.1, on the reverse strand, counting down.
TCTATTCCAAATTCAATTACGAAATAGTAACCTTTATGACTTAATGCATGTTTCTAACAATATAGGTATTAAGAGAAATGTTACTAATGAGGATTCCTCTATATGATGACACCGTAGGCTTGGTTATATCTCAATAGAGAGAGTGAAAAGATTAGTAAAAGATGGAGTATTCAATACTCTTGACTTTACTAATTTCAACACTTGTGTAGACTGCATTAAGGGAAAGTAGACTAACAAGACTAAGAGAAGTGCTAAAAGGAGTTCTAGCATATTAGAAATCATACATACGGATATTTGTAGTCTAGATTTGGACTCTAGTAGTCAGAAATACTTTATCACCTTTATTGATAATTACTCACGATATATGTATCTCTATCTGCTCAATAATAAAAATGAAGCACTGGATGCCTTTAAGATATTTAAGGCAGAAGTAGAGAAATAATATGGTAAACAAATTAAAATAGTGAGATCTGATAGAGGTGATGAGTATTATGGTAGATACACTGAAGATGGACAAGCACCAGGTCCATTTGCTAGGTTTCTTCAAGAGCATAGGATTGTTGCCCAATACACCATGCCTGAGTCACCTGACCAGAATGACCCAGGCATGGTGTAGCTGAAAGGAGAAACCGAACATTGTTGGATATGGTAAGGAGCATGTTGATTAGCTCCAAACTTTCTAAATTCTTGTGGACTGAAGCCCTTAAAATAACAGTGTATATTCTTAATCGAGTTCCTACCAAGGCTGTTGAAAAGACGCCATTTGAGTTATTCAAGGGTTGGAAACCAAGTTTAAGACATATGCGCGTTTGGGGATGCCAATCTGAGGTTAGGGTTTACAATCCACAAGAGAAGAAGTTGGACCATAGGACTATAAGTGGCTACTTTATTGGGTATGCTGAAAAGTCTAAGGGTTATAGATTTTATTGTTTATCTCATAGTACTAGGATTGTGGAATCAAAGAATGCAAAATTTCTTGAAAATGACTTGATTAGTGGGAGTGATCAAACTCAAAACTTAAGTTCTGAAAATGATCAGTCTAATATTCAAATTCCTACATCAAGTGATAGATTGATTATAATTCATGCCCCTCAAGTCCAAACAGGCAATGAACAACCAATCATTCAGGATCTACAATCTATTGACATTGACCAAGTTGATCAAGTTAATGAACAGCCTTTAAGGACTGTTGAACAAATAGTTGAACAACATACTCCCCAAGAGAATGTTGAATCAACATTAAGAAGATCAACTAGGATGAGGAAGTCAGCAATTCCTAGTGATTATACTGTGTATCTACAAGAATCTGATTACAATATAGGAGCTGAGAATGACCCTGAAACGTTTTCACAAGCCATCAGTTGCAGAGAATCAAAACTGTGGCACAATGCCATGAAGGAAGAGATGGATTCTATAGCATCTAATGGGGTCTGAGATCTCATTGAGTTGCCTAATGGCTCTAAGGTTATTGGATGCAAATGGGTCTATAAAACGAAAAGAGACTCATTAGGCAACATCGAGAGATATAAAGCACGACTCATGGCCAAGGGATTCACTCAAAGAGAAGGAATTGATTACACGGAGACCTTTTCTCTTGTATCTAAGAAAGATTCCCTCCGCATAATAATGACATTAGTTGCTCATTTTGACTTAGAGTTGCATCAAATAGATGTGAAGACAGCATTCCTCAATGGGGAACTAGATGAGGAAGTATATATGAAACAACCTGAAGGATTCCCCTCTAGTGTCGGTGAACATTTGGTGTGCAAGTTAAAGAAATTCATATATGGATTGAAACTGGCCTCCCGCCAGTAGTACTTAAAATTTCATGATGTTATTTCCTCATATGGATTTGTAGAAAATATCATGGACCAATGTATATACCAGAAGGTCAGTGGGAGTAAAATCTATTTCCTTGTATTGTATGTGGATGACATATTGCTTGCAACCAATGATAAGGGATTATTATATGAGGTGAAACAATTTCTCTCTAAGAATTTTGATATGAAGGATATGGGTGAGGCATCTTATGTCATTGGCATTAAGATCCATTGAGATAGAACTCAATATATTTTGGGTCTGTCATAAGAAACTTATATCAATAAAGTTTTAGAGAGATTTCAGATGAAAGATTGTTCACCAAGTGTAGCACCTATTGTGAAGGGTGACAAGTTCAATTTGAACCAGTGTCCAAAGAATGATTTAGAAAAGGAACAGATGCATAACATTTCATATGCTTCTGCTGTTGGAAGCCTTATGTATGCTCAGGTTTGCACAAGACCTGACATTGCATTTGTAGTGGGAATGTTAGGCAGATATCAGAGTAATCCAGGTATAGATCATTGGAGAGCTGCAAAGAAAGTAATGAGGTATCTTAAGGGTACCAAGAACTACATGCTGATGTATAGACAGACTGAAAACCTTGAGGTAGTTGGCTACTCAGATTTGGATTTCACTGGATGCATTGATTCACAAAAATCAACATCAGGCTACATTTTCATGTTAGCCAGCGGAACTGTATCTTGGAGAAGCGCGAAGCAGACTTTGACTGTTACTTCTACTATGGAGGCAGAGTTCATTTCTTGTTTTGAGGCAACTTCACATGGTGTTTGGCTTAAAGGCTTTATATCTGGGCTTAGAATTGTCGACACTATCCCTAGGCCATTGAAAATATATTGTGACAACTCAGCTGCTGTCTTTTTGGCTAAGAACAACAAAAGTGGAAGTCAAAGTAAACATATCGACATTAAGTACTTAGCCATTCGTGAACGTGTCAAGGAAAATAAAATTATTATTGAATACATTAGCACTGAGTTGATGATTGCTGATCCTTTAACAAAAGACATGCCACCAGTAATATTTAGGGATCATGTATCTAGAATGAGACTTAGTTTCACTTTGTGTTATTGATGTATATACTATATATATATATATATCATTTGTAATAAAGCCTTTATTCATTTTAAGTTGTTTTCTCATTTATGCGTATACATTAAGTTTGAGAATAATAACATTAAGAGGACCCAGAATAAGCATATGGCTTATTCATAAAGTTAAGAAAACAAAATGTATTGTGATACATGGAAGGTATTACTCACTTATAGAGGAACTACCACTATGATTCATGCATTTTGTTAAATATTTGAATCTTAAGGAGTCATCATGTATAATGATTTTCGAACCAAGTGGGAGAATGTGGGACGTTGTAGACGCATACAGGATGTGAGACGTGAGTTATACGATAGTTCATGGCAGCAATCTACAATTGCATGACAGAACCCACGTTGCACATCTGAACATGGTTTGCAACTTCTCCATTATGGTCCGAAAATTAAGGGCTTCGTGAGGTAATTTCCCACGTCTTAGAACGTGTCAATTTCTTCGGCAAAATGATGGAGTTGCCGTTGAAAGAGTTTGCCTATAAATACAGGGTTCCTGAATTTGGTTTTACATTGCTACACACCATCATTCAGTAGAACAAGAGCTTAGAAACATCCCTGGACTTTTATACGACAGAATTCTCATCGAAGAAAACAGAGGATTGGAGCAATGGCGGGAGGTAACATTTTGATCTATTTTTCTTGCATTGGATGTTATAAATATGATTTTATATATCCATGAAGTCTATCATAAATTACATTCTTCATCTTTGGAAGATTACAAAATTCTGAATTTGGTTCTCAAAAGTGTAAGTCTCATAATTTCGTCCTTTAATAATTTCTCTTAATGAATTTAGTTCCTCAATTTGTTAAACTTAATGAATTTAACTAAATTGCTCACTTGAGCAAACATAATGTTTATGTAGTTGTTATATGATGAAGGAGCCATGCTTATATAGTGTCTAGAAAAACCAAAAATGCCGGGTGTAATTTGCAAGAGGTCCATGAATTTGGTGACTTTCATTTTAGCTTTTTTGAACACTAAGCGTGGTCACTTATCAATTTAACAGCCACATATATAATTACGCATTCTATTAGGCTAGCTAAGTAAGTGACTTAGTTAAATTCACGTCAGTTTAACAAATAGACAGATTAAATTGATTGAAAGAAAATTATTAAAAAACAAAATAAAAAAAATACACTTAAGAGGACTTAATTAAAAATTTTGTAATTTTTCAAGAATGAACAACATAATTTAATCTAAAATATTTTATGAGGAAAGATATGTAAAAGTGATACCAATTTTGGTATTGTAAAATAAGTAAATAACACAACTCTGTTCACAACAATTTTTAAAACTATTGGCGTACGAATGATCAGATGTATGATCTACCCCTAACTTTGGCTTCTGCTTCCAGTTTATGTATTCCTACGAGCTGAAGTAACCAAAAAAAAAATAGGGTTAGCTGTGATTGTACTCTCACTTTGCCCCTTATTTTGCGAAATCATTCCCATTGTTGGCTTTGTCATACAGACTGGAGCTAGGTTGAGTCGCCAAGGACTTGGATTCTTTCTACCAAATTTTCCTTCCGCTGCCTCTTTCCACCAAATCCTTTCATAGTGCTACCTATTGCATCTGCAAGAAAAGCTTGTTCTCCATTTTCAATTAACAAATAGTAAATAAAAATGGAAGATATATGACATCATGTGAAGATGATATGGCCAAAGTGTTAAACTTGGCCCAAAACGTGACATTAAATGGATGGAAAATTATAAAACACACCATTTTGAGTAACTTAAGTCATATTTCATGGTCAAGTGAGTATTTAATGATCATGTTAACTTAATTTCATCATGTCATCCATTTCTTTAACTATTTGTTAAGGGGATTTAACCTGAAGATTAAAAACAGAATTCTTTGAATGACTGAAATGAAACTTGAAATTTTAGAAGATAAATTTAAAATAAAACGTATAAATACACAAACACTAACGTCCATCTTATTTTGACGAAACTACTAAATGTACAATTTCAAACGGTACCTTTACGCGCTGCCTGTTGTCAGGAGTATGTAATAATATCGTCGAATGCCCTGTCCATTGAGCTCGCAGCAATAGTGAATGTTGCCACATCCAATCTTTGCCAAGACGTGCCTCATATCCTTCATGGACGACTCTTGCTCCTATTAGCTTCCTAGTTAAAGCACATAGGACATAAAATGATAAGAGAATCTTGCTAATTAGTTTGCCAAAATGTGTATAGTTAATAGAAAGATAATAGCAGCTTCATTATGATTTTTGCTCTTATCAGAAATTAACCCCTTCCTAATCTGAATATGAACATATGGTTTATTCATCTCAAACATACAGAAGGAAAAAAGGAGAGCTACAAACAGGACTACTGAGGCATAACAACGAAAGCAGGATTGGCCATTGTGGGATATCTGGTTTAGAGGAGCAAGATTCCACACGAGCCAAATTTAGTATAAGAGCTGAGGGAGAATATAATATAGTCATGCTGAATATACACATGCAGATAAAAAGATGAGGAATTGCTTAATGAAATTGAGCTTACTTTCAATGTTCTCTCTCTTCCTCCTTTTTCACTTCTGAGCCCATTTTAACAATTTTCCTAGCTTTTAATTCCTAATACAAGTCGAGAATTAGATGTGGAATCTTTAAACAGCTAATAAGATATGAATCTTAAACCAATTTAAAAATTAGGTACTCATTAGGGGATACGCATTTTTACTTAGGATCATCAATACACACATAGTTGCAATTTTTAAAAGAAAAAAACTCTTGCTATCATGTCTTTATTAATTATGAATATGTATGGTCATGAATAAGGTATAAATAGGGCATTAGTCTTATTTATCCTCGGACTCATATCTAGTAACTAAAAAACTTAAGTTTCATCATCCTCCTTGCTGCATTCTCAAATTTCCAAATTCGAAACCTATTTGCCTAAGAAACTTCAAAACGAACAATTTTTTTTTTTCAAACCATTATTAATACAACTTAAAACACATCTATATAAAATTTATTCTTATAAAATCACTATAATAAATAAATATCTCTAGCAATTATTAATACAACTAAAAACCTACACAATGCTATTTAAATTTCATGATATCTTAATTACAAAAATTTAAATTATTATTGTTTAAATTAAATTTGATCATAAGTCAAACTCATAAAAAAATTTGTAAAAAACTTGAGCCTAAGCTCAAGCCTTACTAGATATTGTTCATATAAAAATGGGTCCAGGCCCCTACCTTGTTAAAAATGGGCTAAGATTGGCCCAACCTCTTTTTCTTTTTTATTTTAAAGCAGATTACAAATGTCATGAATCTACTAATTCATTATGCTTTGCAAGTATGAGAGAGATTTTTGAAAATATGTCATTTGGATATTAATGCATTGGTATATCTTTACATCCCAAGAAAAAAATAACTATATATCCTTAAGGTCATTTCCTTCAAGTAACGTGAATCATGTGATAAATTTTTTTAAAAAAGTATATAATTAATACTATTAATTTAGCAATTAGCTTAGCACTATATAATATATATATATATATATATATCTATATATGTATAACATTATGTCATATTTTAAAGTAACCTCTTTAAACAATCTAAACCTCTTTAAATCATATTTTATTTTTTTGATAATGGGTAATTCCTATATATTGCATACAAGTCATAAAGTATTTATACCATTGGAATGTTGGAGAAATATGGTATTTGACCATTGCAACTAGTAAGAACTTTAACTATAAATATATGTTAATTGTATCTCTTACTCTTTATGGAATTCAAATTTTATCACTTTAAAAAAAGCGAAGTTTTTTCAATTAAATAAAAAAAATAAAAAAATAAAAGTTCAAGTAATATATTAATTAACATATTTGTTATTGATTAATAATATAAAATATATGTATATTATAATGCGGGCTAGGTTTGGACTCGGGCCACCTTGAAAGAAAGACCAACTCTAAACTATTTTTTATATGGGCTTTTTAAATTGAGTCATTTTTTCAAGCTCATATTTGATTTTTTTTTTTTTGACTCGAGTAGGCTTTCCATACCATGATTATGTCTAGCTTGGATAATTTTAGCATTTATAAAATTCTTTGTCTATGTATACACACACACACACACAAGCAAGCATGTCAAATCTCTCTCTCTCTCTCTCTCTCTCTCTCTCTCTCTCTCTCTCTATATATATATATATAATACAATATATTTCGATATTCAATTATGAGGAGAAATTTTCATTGATCAATAGGAAATGATTCCAAATGTTGCCCTTTTAGGCAACAATAATTTCCTATTGTATAACATAACAAGTGCATGGGAATAGTAGAAAACTATTGTCTCACAAGGAAAGTATATTTTTTTTCATTCTTTTTCTTTTAGTATTAAGCAACAAACAATTTTTTAAAAATATTTTAGGACAATTATATATATATATATATATATATATATATGTATGTATATTGTGCAATCATTTTTTTTGTCACACCCCAAGCCTAGAGGTGTGATTGGCATACAAAATAAGTCCAGCATCGTAAGCTTAGCAAAATACTCTTAAATAACAATTTCTTACTATATTGAATTACTAACAAAAAGAAGATTAAATTCCTTAAATTAAATCCTTTTGTTTAAGGATTAATTTGATTTCATTCCTCTAAAATAAGACATCTTGAGAATTCTAAAACAACATAAACACAACAATTAAACAAAAGAGAGCCCTATTCTTAATCACTATCAACTATACCATCTACACTAAGATGGGGGATCCTGTGGGTGGGTGGAGCTACAACTAAATTACAAAATAAATCTATGCAAAATCATTCAATGAACCTTTCCCACACAGATTAATGAGGGGCTTATCCAAAGAAGTGTCTATCCTTATTGGACCACTAGAGGGATTCTGACTTAACTCTTCAATTTGAAATATCAAATATTTATTGAGTAATAAAATCTCACAACTGATTAGAAAATAAATAAATAAATGAGTAATCATGTAAATAAGTGATTACATGAAGTGTCGTGTATACATACCTTGTGAACTTCTAAATTTCACAAGAAAATAAGGGTTTTATCACAAAAAATTCTCACAGATAAATTTATGTGAGAATTTCTCACGAATATTCTTACAAAAATTCTCACATTGGTCCTTTCTCATAGCAAATTCTCACAAAAAAATATTAGTGAGAAAAACCCAAGAGAAATTGGAGAGAAATACAGTGAGAATGGTATTGCGAAAATGTAGGAACTTATTCTTGTGGTAATTTTTTGTGAGAAAAAAAGGAAGAAAGTCAATTTATATTTTCTCTTTTCTCATGAAATTTTTTCGTGAGAAAAACCCTTGGTTCTCATAGAAAAATTCAAAAAGAATTTCTCACTATTTTTTTCATGAGAAAATGTTGACTTTCTCACGAAAATATTTTGTGAGAAGTTTTTCTATTTGTGAGAAGAAACTTTTTAAGGAAAGAAGTTGTGAGAATTTTTCATGTTTTTTTTTAATGAGAAAATGTTGACTTTCTCACAGAATATTTCCATGAGAAGTTTCTATCAATTAGAAGAAAATTTTCATGGAAAGAAGCCATGACAATATATTTATTTCTCATGAAATTTTTTGTGAGAAAATTCCACAAGAAAGATTTAATTAAATCAGAACCAAGTCTCATCACTTTTATTTTGCAAAATGTCCTTGTGAAGTTCACGGCAATGTAGCTCATGTTCCTTATGTGGATCTGCCAATTTCTCCATCGTGCAAGCACCATGAGCTCACTGTAGTGCCTTCTGGAGTCCAACCACGCACCATAGCCTCACTTGAAGTCCATTAGGAGATGCTTCATCATTTGGAATAAAGGTGAGCTCTCCATCCATTTTTTTTTCTATTTTTTGCTTCCTTCTATGTTATGATTTAATCTCTTCCACTATGATTTCATCATTCATGTTATTTTCTCTCCAATCTATTGATATATCGATTGTTGGTATCTTGGTTGCTCATTTTTCTTATATTTCCTTAATTTTTTGAATTTTTGGTGCTTATAATTGCAAAAAATGAAGATGATGATTTTTAATTTAAGGCATATTATAGAGTTTTTATACAAAATTTATAGTTGGTTATATTCATAAGAAAATCCCAATTTATTTGACTTTAATTTGTTAATTTTTTTCCTAAATGAAAGGATCCCACCTAGTTTTGGGAAGAAAAGAAATAAAGGAATAATTTTTTCTTAATTCAACTTGAGTATATTATCTCATCACCGAATAACAAAAGTCATTTTGACCATTAAAAAAGGAAAAACAAAAAACAAAAGAAATAGATTTGTTAAACATCATTTATGAATACTACTTGAAATATTGGAGCTTTCCTTCTTTTTTTCCCCATTTTAATGTGATTTTTTCCTTTCAAAAATATGATCTTCCACATTATGTTGTGATATATCCATGAGCTTTTTTTTTTATAGTGTAGGACTACTAGTATAACAAAAGATGATGTAAAATTTAAATTGATGTATACATTGCTAATGTGATAAATAGTCCATTAACAAAAGCAATTGATATAACTACAAATTTTTTTCATAAATTTTAATTGTGTATTTAATAAATGCTCTCAATATGAATGTGAGTTATATGAAATTTTTATGCAAAATGCATTTTATTGATATGTGAGTTACTAATGGGCCAAGACTTCAAATCCAATTAACTATAGGCCCAATTATTAAGCCCATAAAAAATCTCTGACCAATCTTTTGGAAGCTTATAATTGCTAATATAGTGATGGGTTTAGTTGCTTGGAAAAGGATTTTTTTACTATGTATAATATTTATTATATTTTTATAATTATTATTTATTAATATTTATTTTTATTAAATATTAAAACAGATGCATAGAAGATATTTTTTATTAAAAAATCACTTTTTTAATTTTCTTTTTTATTATATATATTAAACAAGATATAATAAGCATCTATTATAAAATACTAGGTATATTCTAATACCACACTATTACTTGGCTAATTTAATCATTAGATATGCAAATTAAAATCTCATTTTCCTTTGTATTACTTGCAATTACATCCTGAAATCACCATAGGTCGTTCCCCTTTAGGAAATTGCCAATGAATAAGTAATGAAACTCAACATAGTTTTTAAATTGCAAGACTCTAGAATTTTAGATGCCTTATTAGTAAAAATAAAATAAAATAAAAATAAAGATACACTCATTATATATAGATTAAATTATATTAATTTTTTCTAAATTTTATTGAAATAATATAATTGTCTTTCTACTTAAACCATTCATGCAAAAGGTTCTTCTTTGAAGTAGCCCATTAATGTCCAAAAGTATATGCTTAATGAAGTTTTTTGGAATCCTAAAATCCTAACCAATGGATTTCTCAATCATGGAATGAGAAGGATGGTAAGCATAAAGGTGAGCATGTTAGATTCTCAAAGCATAAGAGAAGAACATTAAGCATTCTTTAAATGTGATAGTTTTATTGGATTAATGTTTGTTTTTGGTTATTATAATTCTTATATATTTTACCTAAATGTTGTAAGAAATAAAATTGGATAAAGAAGTTCAAATCTCAAAAGTATTTAAGAGGATTCAACATAATAAAAAAAGGGAGTTGGGTTGATAATAAAGCCTTGAACACTTATGTAAGTCATTTAATTAGTTTGTAAATAAGATTGTTACTCGAATTTATTTATGTACTTAATATTTACTTATTCTTCATTGTTACAGAGCCACTATGAGCAGATGAAGTAAATGCAAGAGTTAGGGTTATATGACACTAATTCTTCTATATGGTTCAAGGTTGTTAGTGGAAAGAACCAAAAAGGTTATGCATATGGGTTTGAGTCAGAGGTTGATTTTCTTACTTCTAACGACATACAACACTTTGGATATGGCTTTAGTGAGCTCTCATTGATGAGAGCATACTTAGAGGCTTCATTTGAGAAGAAGTTAGAAAAGAAACTATCAAAATAAGCCCAAATTTATGAGGCAAGTCTTGCCAAGATGCAGAAGATCCACGAGGACAAAATAAAAACTTTCATGAAAGAAATTATGTCTCACATGAGTATAAGAACTGAAAGAGATGGCACTTCCCATAATGAACCAACCCATGATGATGGTGATGATGATGATGGTAATGGTGGTGGTGGTGATGGTGATGGTGACGATGAAGATGATTATGATAGAGATAAGGATGATGAACAATGATTCTAGAACATTTATTTATGCAACATTATGTTAAACAATGATTATGATTTGTAACTTTATAATACTAAATACACATTTGTTTTAACTTTAATGTATTTTCTGATTTTTTTCAACACAAAATTATAAAGTTGTAACTTTGTTATTGGTTAGCTGAACTTGGGTATTGTGATTTTTGACTATTTGAATAAGTTGCACTTATTCAAATAGGGGTTAATGTATAAAAGTATTACTAATGGAAAAAATTTTCAAATTTCTCACAGAACTTTAGTGAGAAATCTAGAAATATGAATTTTTTTTCCAAGTTTCTCATGGTACAATACTGTGAGAAAGCATTTCTCTCGGTATAAATCTATGAGAAATTTTTGCAAAATTTTCACGGATTTATATTGTGAGAAATTCTATACCATGAGAAATGTTTTCTTACAGAATTTTCCATGAGAAAGTTGGAGAGAAAACCACAAAAAATTACAAATTTCACATAACCTTTTCTTGCTAATTTTTCTCATGGAAAAAAAAAACTGCAAGAAGCTTTTCTTACGAAGAATTCTGTGAGAATTTGGGATTCCTATGACTATTTTTTTCACATCCCAAAGTATATGAGAATTTCCGTGAGAATTCTCACAAAATTTTTTGTTTTTTCTGATGAAAAAACACTACGAAAAAACCCTATTTTTTTGTAGTGCTTGAAATCTATACTTAATATGATGAATAAATTCTAAACTTGAAAATATATACTAAAATTTAACTATTACAATAATCATGAGTAAGTGAGAAAATGATAATAGAAGTATGTAATTTAAAAAAATGTATGGAGAAATTTCTAAACCTTATTCTTTCAAAACCCTCTTTCGTTAGAAAGACTTCCTTAGAATGGAATAGTCATCAGGGGCATGCAGCCCATGTGGGCAAGAAACCAAATCCATCATAGACATATAATCTACGTGGATAAATAACCAATCTATTGTGGACACATAATCTACATAGATAAATAACCAATTTATTGTGAGTCCTTAGCTTACGTAAAATAAAATCTCTTCGTTCTATGTGTGTTGCACCGTTACACAGGGCTAGCACCTCCTATATCCCTACTAGCTAGGGAATCAATTATGGCATGGCATGAGCTAATAGATCTATTGTTAACGACTAGCATTTTGTATCTAGTCCTTCCAAAAGACATTTTCATCATGTATGGAATCATACTAACTCAATTCACATGTGAAAATTTCTCACAAGTAACCAATGTAAAAATTTGTAAATAAAATTCTCAAGATTTCTCTTATTGATTCCATACATGTATTAATGATTTGGAAAATTAGGGATTTCAATTGAATATAAATATTTTTTGGTAGATCATTGATGCTACTAGAAATTTAGAAGTTTAGAAAATGATATATTATAAATCTTAAATGCAAGATAGAGAAATGTAAAAACATAAATATGTAGTGAGACGTTAGCTACTTACAGTGCTAGAACATCGCAATGGTACGTCCTATACCATTCCTTTTGACAAACCCGGGGTGCCAAAAAATACGATATGCACAATCACCACCTAAACATGTTACATTGCAAATTGAACTCAACACCCACTGAGAATTCTATGGTAAAATTTATTAACTACAAGTTAGGATTCAAACTGGAAAATCATATTTAGGACCCAGTAGCTTGTGAACCAAAGTGACGTATTACAGCCAAACCGGACATCTCAAACTCATTCAATCTTTTAACATATACTCAACAACCCAAGACTGAATTAATACAATTCAATCAAATAGTTTCTTATATCTAAAGAAGCTGCCAGTTAAAAGATACTTCCAATATGTAATTAAAATGCAACTCCTCTCTTATCCCAGTCAATAGCACCATTATGATCTGTGTTGTTCATGAGATTACATTTATTCATTCCCACTCACTAATTAATTCAATTCAACTGAGACTGCCTTCTTCATTCAAACTAGCCCAATGCTTTTTATCCTAAAATAAACAAGCAGCAAAATTCACTTCAACCCAACCATATGAATTTTCCCTAATGTTCATAATAATTTATTAAATCAACAAATGCCCCAAGTTTCAGTGAAGATTATGAAATTTCGAAACTTCTATAGCAAGGCCCACAAATCAACCCACACCATTTTTTCCGATGCCCAGGCACTCAAAAGATTACCAAATTCTCTATAGAGAGAAGGGCTATCAAATCCTTACCGAGAAAAATGACAAAAGAACGAAATATTGCTCAATTTTTCACTTTTAGTTGAAATCATCAGTCATGCAACACAATTACTGACAAGACCAAGTCAAAGGAATTTCCAACATGGGATAATCCAAAAGAGGAAAACCAAAGGAGCAGAACCATTAAAAACTCTAGACATACAAAATTTTTCTTCCATTTTCTAGTGTTATATATATATATATCAGAGTTGCCATGGTGCCATGAATCTATATATACAATGTTCCCATTATAATACTTTACAGATGGCATCAAAGTACTACAATGCCACATACTTTATTATATTAAAAATATTGTAATACGCAAAAAGGTAAATGATGCATATCAGACAATACATAAATTTTTCTCAACTCACGTCAATAAGTAATGCAATAACTCTTTCTAACTAAAAATAGGCAATATAACTATCTCCAAAAGTGGGCTAGTCATGTCCTGCTGCTTTTCTTTGTTATAACTCATCATGCAGCGTCAACGAGCAGTAACCTTTTTTCTTTTTTTCAACCCAAAAAAAAGCAATAGTTCATCCTAACAAGGTAATCTCCAAAGAGGAATAGAAAAATTCAGTGCTTTTGTCAAAAGAACGCATAACTCATCATTTGAATTCCAAAGCTAAATTCAATCAAATTAAATGTTTCAAAGATTTACCATCCAACACATAGTTCAGTAAAAGGCAACAAAGGAAAAGAGATGTTGGGACCGGTCATAGCCACGAAGAAATCTCTAAACCACTGGAAGATTCAATGCCAGAAGATGCAGAAGGAGTTGAAGCTTTGAAAGACGTGGAAGCTTCGAGAAAGAGACCAAGAGAGACAGAAAAAAATGAGAGAGAGAGAGAGAGAAGGGACAAAGCACATTAATATGCCGACCGATTTCTCCGATTTCTCTACTGCATAGCATGCCAAACAAATCCTGGCCCTCCATACACGGGGTCAGGATTTTTTTTTAATTTTTTAATTTTTTTTTCAAAGCCTATTAGATGTTGGGATCGTACAGCACCAATTCATTTCATATTAATTCGAAGGAAGGGAAAAGGAGGGAAATTTTTTTTATTCTGTTTTGGTGATATTTTTTTTCTTGATGTGAAAATCACTTTTTAGCCATTAACAATCCAAATCATATCAAATAAGTCCCTTCTTGTATTTCCACTAAGTCCTCCTAGCAATAATAATAATAATAATAATAATAATAATAATGCTTCCTTTTGATTATTTGAGTTATTACACTTTTAGTGTTGTATCATGGCTTGCACATTATAAATCACATTCTATGGACACAATTTGAAAGCCATTGTATGTATCTTTTATATCTTAAAAGGAAATTTTATTACACAATATATATTATTCCATATCAACATCCAACAAAAAGATTCAGAGATCCCAAATTACTATAACCAAAAAGAGTGATGTTAAACAAACTTCAAACAAAAGTTTACAGTAAATATTTCATCCAAAATAAATCTAAGAAATGCTCAATTTAGTGCTTTTCGTTTGTATTTCTTTCCCCAACAAGATCTTGCATAAAAGAATTTGATGTAATCATTATATATTTGTAATGTAAAAAGAATAAAAGTACTTATATTGGGAACAAACGATAGAAACCAACTCATCTTGGTTCCTTAGAATATGAAAGTGAAGATGCATAAGATATCAATGCCTTATCATAATTTGAAGCATGTGCTGTAAAGTTTTCATTCGTTTGTTTTTTCAATATTTTGCGCGCCCTTGACTTCACTTGGAAAGGAGCTCAAAATAGCTTCTAAATCTACCATGTTCATTCTTGGATTATGTTTTAGCAAGTCTCTTACAAGAGCTTGTAATCTTATCATTTGATGCCTCATCTCTTGAATCTCACTGTTTAAGCCCCAATTCAGCATGTTCTTGTATGATAACATTAGTCTCTTCCTTTCATTTCAAAGCAGTTGGCAGGACATTTCCACCATAGCAACAAACTCTACCAGCCTTTTCGTTTCTTAAAAGGCTTCGTCTGTATCTTTCAGTGTTTTGGATCAAATCTTAAGTTGTGACTATACAAAATATGTCATAGTTGAAAAAAATTATTAGATTAATTGTAATAAATATTATAAATGCTTTTAGATTTTTTTCAAACTACAATTCATTAGCAAGGCCTAAACGTAAATGGTGTTAGACATCATGACTCATAAGCAATAGTATGTAATAAACTAAAACAAGATATATTGAACAAAGACAAAAGAAAAAGATAGGTGAAAAATACCATACATGACAGTCAGTATCAGCCTTGAATGTTACGAACATGATAGGTTACTTAAAATAATCATTAATGGTAAACTATGTGAAGGATATCCAGCATTCCAATATATACTAGCAAATGGAATGAAACAAAAAGCCATAAAGATGGATCAAAAGCATAAACCATCTAATTGACACGTGCGTCCACACATAAACATATGTAATTATGTGGAAGCTACAATATTTTGTTTTGTAGAAGCTACTCCATATAATTTCCTATACTATTATCAAAATTAAAGTCCTCTTTATAACGAGTTTCTTGTGTTGGGCCATAAAGCACAGGTATATCGTGACTGACAGTAGTTGATATATCTTTCCTAGCCAAATCAACTTCGCCCACGTTAGTTTGTATAGCAAGGTTGAGTGGAAGATCAAATGGCACACCCCAGTAACATTCTTCGCCATCATCTAGTTGATCTCTCGTATTGAATAAGTCCCTTAGAACTGTTTTCATAATTTAATGTATATTTTCTTCAAAAGGATCTTAGACATAAAAGCATTAGTGCACTTGAGATGTGAGCACAACAGGATCTTCATTGAGGCATGTTTTATTGAAGTGTAACACATTTAAATCTACAAATATCTTCTTCAAGTTCAAACCAGTCACATTTAGATAACACCCAAATAGGCAGGCAACGAGTTTGGCTCAACTTTCATAGTCTTTGTTTGGAAGCTGTCACATGGACAAATGGCAAGCACAAAGTTAAATAGGCGTCCTATAGTTCTACCTGAGAAATGATTTCTAGGGAATTTTATGTCACCGATTCTAAATGTTTGTTAAGGCTTAATAGTTAACCTTCAAATAAATCGATTTTAGGGAGTTACTATACGGTTTTCTTGCATAAAGTTTACTGGTTCAGGTCCCATTATAAGAGAGAGTTTTAGATGTCTTCTTGAGAGCCGGGAGAAGAAAATAACTTTCTTTTTAATCCATTCAATCATTTCTTTTTCTATTTTTCTTCTGATCAACATTTTCTAATCCGTTTATTTCTTTTTATTATCTTTTCATCTAGTTTCATGGTGAAAAACTTGAAAATAGATGAAAGGGTCCAGCTTAGAAGGTCGAGGTAGATTCAAGAGTTGTAGAAGATGAGTAAATTTCCAGACTGCTTGAATCATTAATTAGTCCGGTTTTCGCTGGTTTCCAATGACTGATTTTTCTGATAGTTAACCGGTTTTTAGTATGGCCAGTTTTGAGATTCAGCCGGACTAGTATTATGGTCGGTTACCAGCTTTTCGGTCCAATTTTGTGAATCATGGTATTTTCAATTTTAAGGAATATTTAAACCGTAATTATTAACATTTTTATTATAACTAATTTGATATTTTTCTATATTGCTAGAAGTGATTTTAGTAAAATGTTTACCAAACAAACTATCAATTATTTTAAAGGAATATTTTTGTAAAATTACATATATATATCAGAAGCAATTATATTATAATTTTATTCATACTCAGTAATCACATCATTATGGAAGCATAATTGTTTCTTTTAGCCACTAAAAATTATGTTAAATATTGAAATAAATCCTAACTTAAAGAAAAAGGAAGAAAGCTTTGACATGGAAACACATCACAAATGCTTTACATTAAATATGTCACTGTGGCACGATCAATCAGACTGTCAGAGTGACCATTATTAACAAACAAAAGCAAACACGCAATCCATGATTTTTATTCTTTTGGTCTTGATATGCGAATACTCCCATGTCACATGAATACCCCCACATGGTTTTTATTCTATGGCGGCACTGTGCAAGACCAAAGTCTCCATGGTCAAGCCTGGCCCAAATCCATATAGAACACCCCATTTGAGTCCTTCCCCAGTGGTGGCTCTTCCCTCCTTCATCGACCTCCTCCTCATTTCATCCAATATAAAGAGCACACATGCACTCGACATGTTCCCATACTCTCTCAGCACCTCTTTCGTTGCTCTTAATTTGTGTTCCTCCAACCCAATCCTCTCTTCTATTTCACTCAAGATCGCCGCCCCACCAGGATGCACTATCCAAAATAGCGAGTTCCAATCGCTGATTCCAATCGGGCTGAAGGCTTCTTCCATGCTTTTCTCTATGTTGTCTCCAATCAGTTGTGGCACATTTTTCTTGAGGTGTAAAGTGAGTCCCACTTCACGCAAGCGTCCTTCAATTGCACCTTCTGAGTTGGGTAGAATCGTCTCCCACGCGGAAACAAGGTAGAACAGTGGTCGTTCAGTGGAAGTGTCTGGATTGGAGCCAACAATCACAGCAGAAGCACCATCCCCAAAGATAGCATGGCTAACCAATGAGTCCAAGTGTGCTTCAGAAGGGCCATGAAAATTAACTGAGGCTATCTCGGAACATACCACGAGAACTCGCGCGCCAGCGTTATTCTCAGCGACATCTTTAGCAAGACGGAGTACGGTACCGCCAGCGAAGCAACCTTGTTGGTAGAGCATGAAGCGTTTGGTAGAAGGGTTGAGGCCTAAGAGCTTAATTAGCTGGTAATCAGCACCGGGCATGTCGACACCAGAGGTAGAGCAAAAGATAAGATGAGTGATCTTCGACTTGGGCCTTCCCCATTCCTTTATAGCATTTAAAGCTGCTTTCTCACCTAGCTTCGGTACCTCCACAACCAGCATGTCTTGGCGGACATCAAGGGAAGGTTCATTTGGAGCACATAGATTAGGATTTTCTTTCAGTATCTCTTCAGTGAGGTGTATATAGCGCTTCTTTATCATGGACTTCTCACCTGTTCAGGATACATGAAGATTAAGAATAATGTAAGTACTAAATAGCAGGAGCTTTTTTCCTTGGGTATAGAATACTAGAATAGTAGTAATGATATGTTCTTCTACCTTTATTAGAGCAATTGTCAAGGTGAATAACTTAAAACTTGGGTCCCTCTTGTATGTCAATTCCATGAACGAAAAAAAGTGGGGTTAGCTGATGAACACAACTTCCTAGTCAGATCCCACGGTCAATCTGCCACATTGATGTCTATGTATGAACTTGCCAATTGGGTTTTCAAGTATAAGAATGAAGAGGGCGGAAAAAGGGACTGAGAAAAACAAAGGAGAGAACTTCATCTAAAGAGGCAGAGCAGCGGCGGTGTGCAACTGTGAACGGTGAAAAAAGTAGAGAACCGACGCACGGAGGCTAAGAAGCAGAGCAGTGGCGCACGTAGGCGAAGAAGAAGAACAACGACGTTGACGATGAAGAGGGTTTTCTGGGGTCAGTCGCGGCTGAGAAGAGAATAGGAATTGGGAGGCCGTACCAGTCTAAATGGGTTGCCTACTATTTCTTTTCTATTTAACATGAACATTAAAAAGTAAAATGGCAAAAAAAGAAAAAGAGACATTCAAATAAATGCGTGGATATATATAAATCTGAAGGGCATTTACATATTTCTGATGAGGACAGGACCCCACGAGATCCGAAGCAAGTGGCTTTCGGGAAAATTTTTCTTGGTTCCCGTTCTTGCGGGTTAAAAATCTTCGATCCCGGGTCTCCAAATGAGGCGCTTCTCCCCAAGACCCTCGGATATAAAGATAAATTACCATCTCCAGTATAAGGTTCAGAGACCGAATCATTCAATTAATTGAGTCAACCCGAGTTGACAAATAGCAATAACTTTACTCGAAGGTATAACGCAAGCGTGTTGATGATAGGTTGACAAATAATAGAAAAAATTATGCCTGTCAATGATTAGATAATTGGTTATGCTAGCCCAACTTACAAGCAAAGAAGGTCACTTTTGGTGGTTTGGTAGAGGGACTAGTTGAGTAGTCCAACACTAATTAACAAATTAGTGACTAATGTTAGTCGTCAAATGAAGTTCAAAAAATTTAAAAGTATTGACAATTTTGATGTTTGCTAAGTCAAATAATTATGTGGTTTTATTATTTAACAGTCAAATGACTATTGAAATAAATAGAAAATTTGAGAAAACATTCAAAGAATATAATTGAAAATTAAATTTTAAACTTCAGACCAAATATGGTGAAAAGGCATGTTGATTCAGATTCAATATTATAAATAAATTAATTCTGGATATATATCATAAAGTATAACAAGTTTTCCCAGATCCCAAAATTTCTTAGACCTTTATAAGCATTTTCGGAAGAGAGAATTTCATAATTATTCGGTGAAATTATTTAGAATGATTTGGATAAATCTTAAAAACAAATTAATTTACCTAAACCTTTGAGAAACATAGTGAAGGTAAATATTATTTTAAAAACAATGTATTTAACACATGCTTCAAATCATTTTCTTATGTTTTCTTGACTCCTATTTGATTGTGTTTTTTCGACTATTTATATATCTTCCTTACAACCCATTTTCTTAACAGAATGCCCATAAATAAAATATGCTGGTGCAATATATATGCATATATAATGTATATGGAATGGTATGGACAATATACGGATGCTTACAAATGCGTTTAAACTTAGCCTTGAGTGTAGTCATGTGGTCGCTATTGGTGACTCGGAAGTAATAATCAGTATCATCTTGGCTTATGTAGTTGGAGGGATTTGCTGTGCCGATGGCCAGTATGGTGGCTGGGCCACGAGCCCTCTGTGCCTCTCGCATCTCTTCCAAATATGCCATTTCTCAGTCTCGGTGCGGCCTTTATTTGAAAACCAAGAAGATTTGATGGAACTCCAAAATAATGTATAAGCCAAAATAGTGAGTTGCTTAGTATTTATAGATACAATGGGTCTAAATGTCTTCACTCTGTACGAGCATGGAAGAAGAGTTCGCCACTTGCATCCATACTGATCTGGTAGTTGACATTTATTTTGCTTTGGGGATCAGTGATATTTCCCAAGACAAAAGCAACTTTAATTTAAATTATTTTCTCCTCATATTTAAATTGCACAATCTTTGCCGGAATTGAAAATGTGCACTCTTTTAAAAAATAAAAATTAGAATAAGTGCCACACTTATTTCTTATGCAACAAAAAATAAGATATAACTACATTTATTTTGACAAAAATACCCCTATATCTATAACAGGTATAAAATTGTCAATTTTTAAGTTTAGAAAATTATAAAATCATTTCATAAAAAATTATAAAAAATATATATTCACAAAATATTTTTTAAAAAATTTAACTAACTTATAGATAATTATTTAATTTTAACAATTACTTTTATATTAATTATATTATAATAAATATAAGCATTGTTGTAAATTTAATAAAATTTCAAAATAAATTAAATTTATGATTTTAACTCAAAATAATTAATATCAAAATAAAAATTTAAAATTATATATATTTTTAATAACATGTAGATTAAATAAAAATTTAGTATTATTCTTAAAAATATTTTAAATATTTTTAATTTTAAGAAGATAACTGTGTATTTTATAAAAAAATTAATTACATATCATTATAAAAAGTAAAATTATTATCCTTGAAGTATGGTGTACGATGGTTTCATCATAAATATACATATGTCCTTTTCTTTTAGAAAAATCATAGTTTAAAATTTTAAATTGAACATATTTACATTAAATAATTTTAAATTTTAAAATTATTTTAAAGAATTACAAGATCAAACATTTTAACTTGAAATTTTAAACTATAAATTTCTGCAAAATTTAAATATTTGATCTTAATGTCCTTCAAATTTTAAAATTATTTATTATAAATATCTTTAATTTAAAATCTTTGAACTACATTTTTTTTTCTTTTAATTGAAGACCACTTGGAGTCAGACCCATGTCTGTGCAAATATACATGCATGCACCTACCACGTGTCATCAATTTATTGATCTCAATGCATACTAATAGGAAAGGGTGGTAAATTACACTTTCATTCTCTTATAGAGATAACTTAATTATATCGCCTACCTAACTTCTATTTTTTAAAAATTATATACTCCTTTTTTTAAAATCCAAAGAAAACCTATCACTAAATTCATTTTAATTAAATACCCTCAAATGATTAAAATAATCATTTTCTAAATTTAATAAATTTTAAAATCATTTAATAAAAATTAAAAAATATGTAATCAAAATAATTTAAAAAATTATTTAAAAGACAACATTTGATAATATTTAATTTCAATAATAGCATGTTTGACAAATATAAATCAACATAAATATATTATAAAGCGAAAATAGATAAATTTATTATTAAAACTCAAAATAAATATTATAGAAATAAAAGTTTTAAACAATGTATTTTTTTTAATAAATCAAATTTTGGGTTAAAAAATTTATTTATTTGCTATTTTTTTTGGGATTAAAATGATTTTTGTTGTAAGTTTATTTTTTCAAGAAAAGGCTCTATAACTTTTAAATTAAAACAAGACTTATTAATCTTATTACATATTAGAATTAGAAAATTTTTTTTTATATCTCTAAAGTTTCTCAATTAAAATATAACAATTTTATGATTTTTAATTAAAATATAATAAATATATAATTTAATTTAAAAATTATAATTTGTTCACAAAAATGATAAATATATTATATTATTATTAAAAAATTATATGTTTATTATATTTTAATTAAATAATTTAATTATAAAAATATAAAAAATTATATATAAACTTATTTTATTATCTATAAAAATTATTTATTAAATAAAAAATTAAGAACGAAAGATTGAGAAGCATTCATCGTGAGTGGGGCGCATTCATTGCGTTCAGCCATTTCGTGCCTTAGTCCAAAAGATTTTGTTATTTTTATTTTTATTTTTTAAGTACAAAACATCTTTTCATTAACAAGGCCATATATAGCAATAAATAAACATATTGGCCGCCGCATGTGTTCGCTTCGTAAGTCAAGTAATTAAATAACTCCTACAAATCCAAATGTTGTAAAAAACAAAAAAAAAGGGTCTCAATTAAAAAATAAAAGAAATTAAAATTTTTTTTTAAAAAATATACAGATAAACAGTATAACACAATAAATAAACAATACATAAACAGTACAATGACACAACATTATAAACAATGTTATAAATAATGACAAATGAATATTGTTTTAATCCATGACTTTTACATACATAAAAGAGATTGTGTGATAGAATTAGCTGCTAGCCCCAAATGATTTTTACGTAATGGTAGAATAATATAGCAAAAGATTTGTTCAAAAAAATTATATATTAAAATGTAAGATAATAGCTCAATGTTCTATTTTAAAATTAATAACAAAACAATAATATTGAAACCCATAAACACAATAAATTTATTTGTTGATATTGTAATAATATAAAAAGATTCACATTTCTTACTCATTGTGAGACAAAAATATTTAACTAAAACTAAATCATATTTACTCCAATTAGGGCTTTTTTAACGAAAAGATCTATTTCAATTAAAGAAAATAAAAAATTCTTTTGGACCAAAGGCAATAAATGGCTAATCACAATGATGAATGGGGCGCCCCACTCACAATAAATGCGTTGCAAGGCGATAACATATGGCGGGTCCAATGTTTGTTGAGCTTTAAAATTGGCTCTACCTATTGGATTAGCTCATTTAATAAGATAGACTAATTTGTATAATTTTAAAAATAATCAAAATATGTTTTTAATTTTTTAACTTTATATCAAATTCCAAATTAATTCTTTATATTTAATTTGTTTCATATTAATTCTTTAAAAGTTTAACTTTTAAAGGAGTTTCAATTTATTACTTTTAATTAAGGGGTTTAATTTTTTGGACGAAAAATATTGACTAATGCAAATTATGATCAATGCTGAATTAAACTCTAAATTTCTCTTTGCTATTAACATAAAGAAAGAATGTTGACTCAAATATAATAAAATCCCACAAAAATTTTTAAAAAAATCTCTAATTAAATCCTCATATGCAATGTCATTTCGAAGTCCCTTCGTTGACCGTCACAAAAGCTCTACTCAATCTTCTAATGTTTGAATTGTATTTCAAGGTATCTATCATGCAAAAAGGCATCCAATTTGCCGTGCAGCTTATCTACTTGCAAGCATTGCAAGTGAAAGGTTGGAAGAAATAACAAGTAAATTGAATTCTTCAATTTATTTTGTCTTTGTTAGAGGTTGATTGCTAGTCTTGTGGGTTTTCGTTGGAAGGGAGAAGAAACACCTGGTGATAGGAAATAAAATGGGATTGAAGGGCATTATGGTTATAACATAAGTAGGAAGGATATTACGCTTTGTTTGGTTTATTGCAATACAAATATATTCTATTTATATAACTTGTATAATATTTATTATATTTTTGTAATTATTATTTCATTCATCAAATTATAATTTCAATTGTTAAATTAACTTTTTAAAAATAAAGATAAAAAAGTTATTTCTTATTTCATATGTCTTTACTTATCCATCATTCCCTTCACTTTTATGTCCTCCTATCAAATGACCCATATAATAATAGCCAATTGTGGCCAATGTTAAAAAGTAAGGGATTGTATTAGATAAGTCATCGATGAATAATATGTTGTTGTCTCCTTCTCTACTCCTTTCTTCCACTCTTATCTCAGTCTACTTATTTTCTTCTTCACAAATTCTCCCATATAGATTCTAATTCCTAATATTGGTATTAGAGCAATGAGATCTAATAATGACCAATGTTAAACATTTACAAAGCTTAAGATTCTCAACTATTGTGGAAACTATAAGGAATCAAACTCTACTGTGTGAATTAAAGAATCATGTGCAAATTAACCTTGAGCAAAGAAATGAACAATTAAACATGGCAATGGATTAGATCGATGGAGTAGGACAAGGATTGACAATGGCAGATATGCCAAGATCACACTTTTTGATGTAGGAGATCAAAGATTGATTCCATTCAACACTAAACTAGGGAGATGAACACTTCTAGCAATGGGAAATTAGATGAACGAACTACAAAAATTGATTCAGAAGCTTTTGCTCCAATTCACAAAATGGATGAACAAAGATCAAGACTGGGAAGTATGTGTGGAAGTAAGTTAGCTTCATGGAGGTTATCAAGTACCTAATTATTTCAAATAATTGATATAACTAAAGCAGAATGGGAAAGCTTGCTGATTATAAAAATTCATTTAATAGTCTTGCTGGTAAAATTGATTTGTTTAAAAATAAAAAATTAAGCTATTACCCAGTTAAGCCAAAACTTGAATTATAAAGTGGAATGATGTTATGAAATCCAAAAACACTATTGGATGCTACTAGATTAGCTAAATTCTTAGAGTTTAATATGGAGTTAGTGCAAAAAAGGTTTGGATGTCAATTCAATACTAGTGGGATTAAAGGAAGTGTGTCGATATCAGTAAAAGAGGAAATTGACAAGGAGAGCAAATATCTAAAGATTATAATGGAAAAATGATAGGAAGGTAGATGTGATAATTCATGACATTCCAATTGAGGAAGAGGCTAGAGACATGGAAGCCAGAGAGAATGGGAATATACATCTCAATTAACATACAAATGAGGTTGTTGAGAGAAAGAAACTAGTTTCTTTCTATAAATAGTGACATCATTTTTGAACCAAAAGTGGATGACAATATTTCTTATAAACTTATTGATGACAATTCTATGTCAAATCACTTAAATCTGTAAAATGTTTTGTCAGCATAGACAAGATTGTTGAATACTAAAAATGGTGGCATTTTTTAAGGTAGCTATTTCTATTTTAGTGAATTGGAGGTGTCAGAAGCCTAACCTTTAAGCATTAATCAAGGTTAGGTGGAAATTGATAACATTTTACCTCCTAAAAGGGCTTCCTCTAAGTTATATGTTAATGAACCCTAAGAAATAGGAGTACAGAAAAGGCTTGTTGTATGTGATATCATTGCTATAAGTTTGTAATGTGAAGATCAATTAGGGACTCTTATGTACTTTAGTTTCTATTTGAATTGGATAGACACAGGAAAAATTGCTTGTTTTGAAGATGGAGGCCATTGCTAGTTGAATAGACATGTTAAGATTTTAAGGTATATGGTGGATTTGCCAAATGATGGAATTGTTGAAGGTGTGGACTCGTACAAGCATATGTCTATGATTGTCACATTAAATTTTATGGAACTATTGGTCAATCTCGTATGCTGCCTTGGCCAGTTATTACCTCGATCAAACAAGGTAACTTCCATGACATGTATTTTTCTAGCAGGAGAGAGTGATTCTACAGAAAATAATTCTAATGATTCACCACTAGAACCAAATAGTCTTTTATATAGGGTTTCAAAGAAAATGGATCTTGACAGCACCAAAAAAAAGGAGAATCTTCTTTTCTGAGAGAGATTATATGCTTCTTCAAATGTATCAAGCCCTTCTTCATGAGATCTGATGCTATAATCAAATAATAGTTGAGATAGGAAATTGAATTTATCTTATAATGAACCTAATGATTTCTTTAATGCTAGCAACCTTACAGAATAGCTAGACTCTAATAAGGATTTTATTGGTGAAAATGACATTTTAGTACTCAACTCATTCTTGGAATGCAAAAAGAATATAGGTGGTGTAGTAGACTCAATTGAAGTTAAGTAAGATTAAGGAATTATTTTATAGTTCAAAACCATGAAATCTTTAAATGCTATGAGAGAAATAATTGTAAAGGGTCTTAAAAGTGGCCTTAAGCATGATGCTCATTACACTACAATAGCCAAGAATCAAAAGTGGCGCCTCTATGAAATTATGTTTGAGGACTACTCATTTGCTCTTTTTAGCAAGTGTCTCAATGTGCTTGAAGATATGGGAGGTACTTGCTAGCTAGTAACAGATTTGTAATAAAAAATGTAAATGTTTGGAATGATCCACTTGGGACCCTTATCATTAGAAAATATTGTCTAGAATTATCTAGTTGGAAGCCTAAAAGATGTGTGGCTATTGAAAATGAGCTCTTGATCTAGGCAGCTACAAAGATGGTTTTGGTTATTGAAATGCTATTGCTGCTAGGAAAGGTGAAAGTGAAGCCTTCCATGGACATTATAGTGGAATTTGTTAGTGTTTCTATAGAGCCAATTTCATAAATCACTATACTCCCTTATCTATAAGGCCTAAGATTTTTCAATTCCTATAAGTGAACGGCAAGCAAATGGATACCAAGCTCAGTAAACATCAAAGGAAGAGGAGGACAATGGCTACATTTAGATTGTAAGAATATTGTTTCACTTATTATTAGACATTGGGTGATTAGTTTCCTAAGTATTAATTGTAGTTAACTAAAATAAGGTTGTAGTCAACTAAAGGACATACTTTTGTAATTGTTATTATTCTGTTATAGCTCACCTTTAGGGTCAAGGGCTTTTAGGGGGAGTATTGATAGGAAATAAAATAATATTAAAGGGAATTATGGTCATAACAGAATTAGAAAGGATATAATAGTAATAGCTAGTAGTAGCCCAGGTTAAAAGGTAAGGGATTTTATCAGAGAAGTCATCGATGAATAATATGCTATCGTTTCCCTCTTTACTCCTCTCTTTCACTTTTGTGCTACCAAAAAAGTAGGAGCTTGTGGTGGTTGTTTTAAGATCTAGCGACAATTACACCTTTTAGTAGCAGTCGTGACATCCACTACAAAAAGCCCCATTATGAGTCTGATGCAAGATCCTCTAGAAATCTTGTCCTAGGAACTTTCAACAAGATGATACTTTGCCCGAGAAGCTTTCAAACGAAGTCTATTTTCTACAATTTCTTGAGATGTGAATTTTTCAAATATGTGTACAATATGTGATGCTTGGTTCATGAGATCCTCGCATTTTCTTTCTATAATTCGATGTGGAGAAGTGAGATCTTTTCCAATATGTGACAGAAATGCATAATTTTTTATATCCCTCACCTTTTTCCATGATCAAAATCCATTAACAGTAAATGCATCTAATCCAGAAGGTCTATTTTGAAAATGAAATACATAACATCGTAGACAAAATGTAGCATCTACACTTGGAGAGTATTCCAACCATGATGGAAATAACTTAAACCATGATGCTTGAAAACTACAAGCATGTTTTTCCTTAGATTTTGGATGCTTTGGAAGTATAGCTTAATATGGACCAGCCTTAATATAGGCTCTTCGAACTTCATCACTCATCTCAATAGGATATTTCTATATTTGTCGTTTTAATCCTAGATCACGTTCTAATAAATTGATATCAAAGTTTTCATTGATTTGAACTCTTGAAAATTTCACATGAGGACATTCAGAATTTAAAGGTTTACTTTCCATAGGAGTATTTAACCTTTCATCAATTTGTGGGGTTTCAACATTCTTCCTTTTAAAATATGAATGAATTGTGATTCTTATCTAAGAGAAATAAAAAAAACTACAATAAGTCAATAAATTTGGAGATGATATACAATTTTATATCTATGATTCTTTCTCTACAGTCTAAACAAATAAATAGATAAATCAATAAACTTTATGAAAAAAATTAAAATAAAAATACATTGACTTTGAAAAAGAAATAGATACCTTGATTATGTCACTTGATGTAGATGATGTCTTGTACCATCTATTGGTCCTTTGGGCAATGATCCACAGCAGTGGGATAAAAGATTAAGATCAGTGTTTTGTATTCAAATAGGAATTACGCATAAATCCTAATAGCCTGTTAACCATTGCTATCTTTAATGTTAGCTATTATAGGAAGGAGGCCCAGTACAACATTAAAGGACCTTTTAGCTTCTTTATTTTCATAGCCCAACTTGTATCTTTCCCATTTGTCATTTAATCACACACTGGTCCCCATAAATGTACATGGGGATTTCGGGGGGATGCATATATAATTTTTAATATAAAGAAAATTTGGAGGGGCCTACCATTCAATTGGTTTTGCTCTTGGCTATACGTAAATGTGCTTGGGAATGATGTAATGTCCAGTTTTCGTTAAACGATGGAAACAAACACGTTTTTAAAGTGAATCCCCTGAAATGAATTAGTTAAAGTCCTACAAAATTTGAGTAATATTCTAGTCTTTTAAAAATGAGAATTGTAGCCTCAGACGGAAGGAAAAATAGAGTTAGAATGAATAAATAAATTTTGACAGAAACCTTACGAAACGTAATGACATTTTTGTAATTTTGGGTAATTTTTGGAATTCACACAAGAAGGCTTTTTAAACCAAATTTTTAAGTTCTCCAAGGTTCTCAGAGGCCCTGAACACTATGGGAAGCCCCAGGACAGTTAAATCCTCTCCGGTGGACATTTTTTAATGTAGGTGTGCCCAAACTTTGATGGATCTATTCGGAAAGGTTTTAGCTCTGATTTGAGTGATTCCAAAGGTATTTTTCTTAATTAGGAACCTAAATTGTATAATGAAAAAGGCAGTTCTCAAAAAGGAGCTAAAACGAAGGAGAAACGAAAATGTAAAATATGAAGAGCAAAATTGAAATTTTTGAAAAAGTCACTTTTCACTACTTATATATAGGTGGTGCCTCACACTTGCCCTCATTTCTCTTCAGATTTTCCAACCCCAAATTAGAAGAAAAAACCCTAAGGGAGAGGCAGCCAATAGAGGAAGAAGAAGGAAGAAGAAAACCAAGCTTAAGGTATGTTTTCATGGTAATTTTCCTTACTTTTCTTCATCCACACCTCCTCTCCTCCCATCTCCTTTGTTTCCTTAGATTAAAATAAGGTTTATAAATCTGATTCAAGGGAGATATTTAAGGGAAAGTTCAGATTTGAAGAGAGGAGTTTGGAGAAATCAAGATTCAAGCCAAACTAAGCAAGAAAATAAGGTAAAAATGCATCTTATGGTTCATATCTTCCATGGCCCTTCTTCTCCATTTTGATCTAGCCTAAAAACCATAGGAAGATATGATTTTCAAGCCCAACCAAGCATGATTCTTAGGTATTTGATGGAGAGGAATAAGAATATGCAAAGGAAACTATGAAATAGGCATTAGGAATCAAGATGCAAAACCTAGGGTTTTTAGTGCACCTTTCAAATTCTGAATTTATGTGATACTTCCTAGGTCTAAGTTAGAGTATAAATGAGTTCTTGAGACACCAAAGATACTCCCCACAAGCTTCTCCCTTCAAGAAAACAAAGAAAACACCACGAAGCCCAAAACCTAGGTATGTCTTGGCCAAGAGGGGATCTTGTATGTGGGGGGAGTTTTAAATTTTTTTAAAGCTATTCTTGAGTCATATTTGATGAATGAAAATGAAGGGAGGCCTTGGAAAAAATTTAGAACACATAGAAAGTGATTTAGTGTCTTAGGTTCCATATTATGACCTAAAGAAGCAACATGGTACTAGGCCATTTGTTTTAATGATGTGATAACTCCAAGAGGCTTAAAAGGAGTCAAGAATCATATTTGAAAGAAAAGAATAAGGTCTAAAAATCATTTGAGGGGTGTTGCTTTATTAGGTGCCAATATGGACCATAATAAAGGTTGTAGAGTAATCTAGGGTTTAAGCAAGTTACATAGCCCTAGAAATTATTTCATAAACCTAATTGGCTCCCATATATTGTATTTAGGCCAAGAGGAACCATCTCTACGAATTTGTGGGTGTGTGGCCGAAAGAGGAGGCTTGAATCCTAAAGGAAAAGTGTGTGTTTGTATATAAGGTAGCTCTCTTCACCTTCTCTCATACATGGATGTGTGTTTAGCTTGTTTTAAAATATGTGTATGTGTATTTTCAAGCTTTGAAAAGTATGTTAGCATGCCTTTATATACCATGATACTTAATGCCATGTTATATTCTCAATTGATTACATGATATTTGTATGAGTTTGTTTGAGTGTGGAGAGGCTAAGAACTCTTCCCTTAGGTGAGTGATGACTTCCAATATTTTGTATTACTTATAGTTAATTGGATTTAATTTGAGAGTCATCCATTAGAGTTTTAGTGGGATTTATTCATTATTTGTAAGTAATTTTTCAAATCAAAAGTGAAAAAGAGAAATGAAGTTAATTGTGAATAATTATGATTGAGTAGATGTTGCATTAATAGAAAATATTTCTTGTTTCAGAATTATATTCAATGATAAGCTCCAGGCAAAGAAGCGATCGCTTTATCTGAAAATGCGACCGCTAAATTTGGCGTCAAAACTCTGCGTTTTGATTAATGAGGATACAAAACACGAATAGCAGCTAGGTTTTAGAGCATTCTATGACAGAGGAGGGTTCTAAATGTCTAGGAGGCCTTTTTGGGTGGTCTTTGGTGGTTCTTCAAGCTTGGAGGGGTAAAGGAAAAGGAAGAATTAAGGGGGAGCTCAACTTTCTGCATATCTCTCATTCCTTTGTTTGCTTTCTCTGCTTTTCTTCATCTTCACCATGTATTTGATTGGGATTCATCGTTAGATTTAGCTATGTGTAGCTAAACTTCTCTTTACCTAGAGCACTATGAACTTGATGTGAACTAAATCTTTGTTTTTCTTGTTGATTGTAATGATTGGAGCTTTATGTATCCTTCTCTTGCTTAAAGCTTTCTTAGGGATTGGCCATCTTTTGGATTTGATTTGGGTAATTGGAATTTACTTGAAAAAGTAGTTCTAATTGGACCTAAGAGTTGGATAGATTAAGTTTAGATTTATCTAATTTGTAATTGGGATAGAAATATACCTAATTGCCTTAATTGGTTTGTAGAGGGTTATGGTATTTAATACACTCTAACCTAATTCTAAGGACACTTAGATTTTAAGAAAGAGTAGGGCTATAATTACATCGACGGACAGTTATAGCTTATGAATCTCTTAATCCACAAGGTGATAATTAATTGCAATTAAACAAGAAATTAAGTTCTAGTAAGCATAAAGGGAATAGTGACTCTAGGTAACTTCAAAAGCTTGGATTTGTGTCAAAATTTCCCTTGCCAACCAAGTGTTCTTTAAAGTGTTTTGTTTTAAAATTAGTTTTAAGTTCATGAATTGTTTAATTGGTAGCTTAACGTGGATAAAAGTGGGTTGTACGTTGCTAATTGCATTTAAGTCATTCTTCGAGGGAACAATACTCATACTTATCACTGAACAACTTAATCTGACCAATGCACTTGCAGAACACATATAAAATTTTTTGTGGTCAAGTTTTCTAGCACCGTTGCCGGGGAATGGCTTATATATTTAGTTAGAAGTGTGTAATTTTTAGTAGTCCTTGATTAAGCATTAGTTAGTTAATTAGTTAAAATTTCTGTTCATTCTGTTATTTGCTTTGACTTTTTGTTTGAAGTAATCTAGTTGGTTGAATTCTCCTTTATAGGTACCACGGTACATGTCGAGGCGATCCCCTACAAAGAAGAAGTGCACAACAAAGAAAATTAGTGATCTTGTGGTGAACTTGAAACTTGAAAAAACTCCTTTTAAAGTTTAAAATTCAATAAGTGAAGAAATGACTCAGGAAGGGAATCAAAATCAATCCATAAAAGACTTTGTGGGCCGTACTATGAAGGGCACTCTATCAAGCATAGTAGTGCCGGACTTTCAAGTTGCCAATTTTGAGTTAAAACCTGTAATGATCTCCATGTTGTAGCTCAATGGACAATTTACTGGTGAGAGGTCTGATGAAGATCTCAATTATCACATTCTATCATTTTTAAGAGTGTGTGATTCATTCAAGCAGAATGGGGTACCAAGGAATGTTCTGAGACTTCGACTATTCTCACTCTCTCTATAAGGAAAGGCTAAGGAATGGTTATTGACTTTACCAGAGGGTTCAATTGATACTTGGGATAAGTTAGAGGCAAGGTTCAGAGCTCGCTTCATTCCAAACAACAGAATAGTGGATACCCGTCGTGAGCTTATCAACTTTAAGCAAGCTTCAGATGAGCACTTATATGCTGCATGGCAGAGGTACAAGCATTTGCTTCACCAATGCCCAAGCCATGGGATGGATAACTGTGCCATTATTCAGAATTTCTGCACGCATCTAACTCCACAAACTGATACAATGTTGGATGCTATTTTAAATGGACATTAGGATGAAATGCCTGTAGATGATGTTGTTCAGGCATTAGACACATTATCTGAAAGCTATATGCAAAGAGAAGGTGACAGAA
This sequence comes from Erythrophleum fordii, assembly GCA_032878935.1. NCBI lineage: Eukaryota > Viridiplantae > Streptophyta > Magnoliopsida > Fabales > Fabaceae > Erythrophleum > Erythrophleum fordii. The sequence continues at coordinate 27,264,918 of JAVQMF010000058.1, read as the reverse complement.
AGGTGAGTGCTAATGTTACCAATACTAAAAAAGACCCTTCTATTCCATTTGCAACTATTCTCTTCGCTCTGAATAAGAGATTTGATATGCTAGAATCTCAAGTGCAGCGAAGTCAGCATATGAATGTTTGTTCTACTCAAATGGCCCTAATTACTTGTGAAAATTGTGGGGATCTACACTCTGTGGATTATTGTCCTTTGGCATTTTCAAAATTAGTATACTATGTGAGAAAGTTTTTGAAGAATCAAAATCCTTACTCTAATAATTACAATCTTAGGTGGCAGAATCATTCAAACTTCTCTTGGAAGCATGGCCCAGCACTGAATCAACTAGCATCGTCTTCAGGCATTAAGCTTACTCAACCTGTAAGGCAAAATGCACCTATTCACGAATCTAAGATGAATTTGAAAGATACCTTGGCTAAATTCATTAGCATCCAAAGTAAGCAAAATGAAAAGTAAGCTCAAGTGAATGCTAGAGTTGACACCTCCTTGAGAAATTTAGAGTTGCAAATAGGTCAATTAGCCTCAGCAATGAATTCATTAAGATAAGGGGGATTGCCAAGTGATACGGTGCCTAATCCTAGAAGAGAAGGCAAGGAAGAGTGTAAGGCTATAACTCTTCAAAGTGGAAAAGTATTGCCAGATATTCAAGCACCAAGGGTGGTTAGCCACACACCTACATCAAATGTTGTTGTGGAGGATGATAAAGGTGAAATTGCTATAGAGGAGAAGAGTGAAGATAAAAGAACAGGAGAGGAACATGTGAATGCATTAACTGAAAAAGAAGAGAAAAGTGAGTAGTAAAGAAGTTAAAAAACATGTGGATATTGATAAGGGTGAGAAACAAGGAGAAAAATTACAAACATTACTAAGGACAATATCTCCATTACCATTTCCTCAAAGGCTTCAAAAGAAGGTGGAAGATAAGCAGTATCAAAAATTTTTAGAAGTGTTCAAGCAACTTCATATAAATATCGCATTTTTAGAAGCTTTGGAGTACATGCCTAAGTATGTCAAGTTTTTAAAAGAGATGCTGAGCAAGAAGAGAAGATTTGGTGAATTTGAAATTGTAGCACTTACTGAAGAGTGCAGTAAAATAATCAACCCACAGATTCCAATGAAGTGCAAAGATCTGAGTAGCTTTCCTGTGCCTTGTAAAATAGGTACTCACTTTCAAGGTAAAGCTTTGTGTGATCTTGGAGCCAGTATAAATCTTATGCCATTATCTGTCTTTGAGAAATTGCAACTCAGTGAGGCAAGACCTACTACAGTACCATTGCAATTAGTAGATCGGAGCTTAGCATATCTAAGGGGTGTAATTGAAGATGTTTTAGTGAAGGTTGGTGAGTTTATATATCCAGCTGATTTTATTGTTGTAGACTGTGAAGAAGATAAAGATAATCCATTGATTGTTAGCCGTCCATTCTTAGCTACATCTAGAACTTTTATTGATGTAGAAAAAGGGCAAATAGTGAAGATTGGGGGATGAGCAGGTGGTGTTTAACATGGACAAAGCACTGAAATATCCTAGAGATGTTGAAGATTGCTTCAGAGTTTCAGTGATTGATGATTTAGCTCAAGAACAATTCAATACAATGATAGTTCAAGATCGTATTAAAGTATTATTAATGGGAGTGAAGCATAAGAAGACTAAAGTTAGGTATGAGGTAGCCCAAGCAGTTAATTTTTCAACCACTCGGGTTAAGAAGCATTGGTAAGTGGAATCTTTAGATTTGGCTTCCCGTTCAATACCATCTCTTAAGCCTTCAATTGAGCAACCCCCGATTTTGGAGTTAAAACCTCTCCCTAAGGATCTGAAATATGCATATTTAAGGGATTCAGAGACACTTCATGTCATCATTTCTACATCATTGGACTCTTACCAAGAACAAAGACTAATTGAAGTGTTAAAGAGTCATAAAAAGGCTTTAGGTTGGACAATTACAGATATGAAAGGGATAAGCCCTTCCATTGTGATGCATAAAATTTTATTGGAGGAAGATCATACACCATCTATAGAGAATCAGAGGAGGCTTAACCCAATGATGAAGGAAGTTGTTAAGAAAGAAATCATCAAGTGGCTTGATGCTAGAATCATTTATCCAATTTCAGATAGTGCGTGGGTCAGTCCAGTACAGTGCGTCCCTAAGAAAGGGGGAATGACAGTTGTGATGAATGAAAAGAAAGAATTGATTTCTATAAGAACTGTCACTAGATGGCGAGTATGCATGGATTATCAGAAATTAAACACAGCCACTCGAAAAGATCATTTTCCCCTCCCCTTCATTGACCAAATGCTTGATAGGTTAACAGGGAAGGACTATTTTTATTTTCTGGATGGTTATTCAGGGTATAACCAAATTTCTATAGCACCTGAAGACCAAGAGAAAATGACTTTTACCTGTCCTTATGGCACTTTCACTTTCAGGAGAATGCCATTTGGGTTGTATAACGCACTAGCAACCTTTCAAAGGTGCATGACATCAATCTTTTTTGATTTCATTGAAGATATCATGGAGATCTTTATGGATGATTTCTCTGTCTTTAGTGATTCATTTGAAATTTGTTTGAAGAATCTCTCTAAGGTGCTTAAAAGGTGTAAAGAGACTGATTTAGTTTTGAATTGGGGAAAATGCTATTTCATGGTAAAAGAAGGAATAGTATTAGGACACAAGGCATCTAAGGAGGGTTTGGAAGTAGATCGGGCCAAGACATCACTGATTGAGAAGTTGCCACCTCCTACCAGTGTCAAAGGAGTCAGAAGTTTTATTGGGCATGTGGGGTTCTATGGAAGATTCATCAAGGATTTTTCAAAAATTTCGAAGCCCTTGTACAAGCTATTAAAAAAGGATACTAAGTTCCTTTTTTATGATGATTGCTTGAAAAGCTTTGAAGAGTTGAAATAGAAGCTAATAACTGCACCTATAATAGTTACTCCAAATTGATCATTGCCTTTTGAGATCATGTGTGATGCAAGTGACTATGCAGTAGGAGCTGTTCTTAGAAAGAGGCGTGATCGAGTTTTTCATCCTATCTACTATGCAAGCAGGACATTAGTGGATGCTCAGGTACATTATTCCACCACTGAGAAAGAAATGTTACCTATTGTTTTTGCTTTTGAGAAGTTTAGAGTTTATCTGTTGGGAGTTAGAGTTGCAGTACACACTGATCATACTGCTATTAAATATTTGTTGAGAAAGAAAGAGTCCAAACCTAAACTGATTAGGTGGGTTTTATTACTTCAAGAGTTTGATTTGCATATAGTGGATAGGAAAGGAAATGAAAACCTAGTGGCTAATTATCTTTCTAGGTTGGATCCTGAGCATGTTAGTGACAATAGGCTTGTGAATGATGTTTTTCCTAATGAATGCATTATGGCTGCTAATTTGCTAAATGTACCTTGTTATGTTGATATAGTAAATTATATTGTCTGTGAAGTTTTACCTCTTAAATTAAACTATTATCAAAAGAAGAAATTCTTAAGTGAGGTCAAGCTTTACATTTGGGATGAGCCTTATTTGTTCAAAAGATGTGTAAATTGAATTCTTAGGAAGTGTGTTCCTGATATTGAACAACATGATATTTTGCTTGCATGCCATGCATCACCATTTGGGGAACATTTTAGTTGTCAGAAAATTGCTTTTAAAGTATTGCAATCTAGTTTTTATTGGCCTACATTATTTAAGGATTCTTATTTTTTTGTTTCTCACTATGATGCTTGTCAAAGATTCGGTAATATTTCTAAAAGACATGAACTTCCTCAGACCAGTATCTTTGAAGTTGAGTTATTTGATTTGTAGGGAATTAATTTTATGGATCCCTTTGTTTCTTCTAGAGGCCAACAATATATCTTAGTGGTAGTTGAGTATGTGAGTAAGTGGGTTGAGGCAGTAGCTTGCCAACATAATGATGCTCAAACAATGGTGCGATTTATAAAGAAAAACATTTTTTCTCGTTTTGGCACCTCTAGAGCTATCATTAATGATAGTGGAACTCATTTTAGTAACTGCTTATTTAAATCTTTGCTAGAAAAATATGGAGTTCACCACAAAATGGCTTTAGCTTACCATCCTCAGACCAACGGCCTCTGTGAAGTATCTAATAGGGAGATCAAAAGAATTTTGGAAAAAAACAGTGAGTGGTAATAGGAAAGATTAGTCTAATAAGTTAGATGAAACTTTATGGGCATATAGGATAGCTTACAAAACACCAATTGGTATATCTCTATATCAATTAGTTTTTGGTAAAGCTTGTCATTACCTTTGGAACTTGAATATAAAGCTTTTTGGGCCATAAAGAAGTTGGATTTGGATTATAAAGATGCTAGTGAGAAGAGGTTGTTAGACCTTAATGAACTTCATGAATTCAGGTTGCATGCTTATGATAGTTCTAGGTTATATAAGGAAAAGACAAAGATCTTGCATGATAAGAAGATTTTCAAAAGGAATTTGATACCTGGTGATTTAGTGTTATTGTATAACTCTCGTTCGAGGTTGTTCCTAGGAAAGCTTAAATCAAGGTGGTCTGGTCCTTTTAAGGTTGTGTCTACTACTATCTTTAGTGCCATTGAAATTCAAGATGAGAAAAATGGAGAAACTTTTAAGGTAAATGGCCAACGCTTGAAGCATTACCTTGGTGGACCGATGGACAGGATGAAGGCAAATGTGCAGCTCCAAGATTTTTCATAGAAGTGTAAAGATAGTCCGGCTGAAAGACTTTAAACTTAGCGCTCTTGGGAGGCAACCCAAGTGTCTTTTGCTTTGTTCATTTCTTAGTTCATTAGCTAGTTTGCTGCAAGTTTAATTGTTTGTTTTTATTTTGTAAATGGAGCAAATCTTCTTCCCAAAGAATTTGTTGTTTGATAAGCATGAGGATGGATTGAGTCAATGGGCAACAATCTCATAAAAAAAAGGGTATTTCTTAACTTATTTAATTTCTTAATGATGATGTGGAAGTTTGACGTTTGCTGGTGATGAATTGTTTTTGTCATATGTTATGAGGGAAAATGTAGATTTATTTGTGGGGAGTTAAATTGAGTAAGGTTTGGTTATGACTTGTTCAAATTTTATGAAACTCAAAAGGAAAAATTCGAATCATTGTTGATATCTGGCTCTATCATGGTTAGCGATAGCATTCCTATTTTTAGCGATCGCTAATCTCTGCAGTCAATTTCCCCTATATTTTCCCGAAGTGCTTAATGCGGTAGCATTGTTTTGGGAAAGCGACAGCATATTTTAAGTTTAGTAGGTTACCTATCGCAAACTCAGTTTTAGCGGTCGCTAAAAATGTTGCAGCCTCTTTCTCATATATTTTCCCGAATAGCATGATGCGATAACTTGCTCTGAGCATGTGGCCGCATCTTTTCTTGTGTTATCTCTGGCCAAAAATAAAAATAAAAAACAACAAAAACAACAAAACAACAAAACAACAAAAAAAGTAATAAAATAATAAAAAATAATAAAATAATAAAAAAATTACAATTAAAATTAATATTAAAAAATAATATAATATATTAATATATTAATATAATAATAATATATACCAAAAAAAAATTTCATCACCTGCCACCAGTCCCATCATTTCCCATCACCTATTCCCTCGCCTCTTGCTGTCGCCATTTTCCAGTCACCTCTTCCTCGTCGAGCCCTCCTCGCATTATCGTCGCCATTTTCCAGTCACCATTTCTAGCGTCTTCCCTGTCGAGCATTTCTAGCCATCTTCGCCATCCCATTGCAATTTCCTCGCCTTCCCACTCGCCATTTCTGTCAGTTCAATCTTCCATTCATCCTCGCCTTTCTCGTCGAAGTTTTGTTGCCATTTCCATTCATCTCCATCGAGCCAGTTTAGTCGCTTTCTCCGTCATCTCCTCACCTTCCTCCTCATTGCTTCCTAGTCACATTTCCCGTCCTCCATCCTTGCTCGCAATCTCCGTCGCCATTTCCTCACTTTCTCAGTCGCTTTCCTCGCCATTTCCAGCGTCTGCTTTCCAGTTGTTCTTTCGTCGCTTTCTCCGTTGATTTTTCCTCATTTTTAGCATCTCCATTCCAGTCGCAGGCAAGATTCTATTGTGGTGAGTTTATTCCTTTCCCTTCCAATGGTAAGTTCTTAATGCCCTGTTCTTAGTTATAGTTTAGTTTAGTTTTTGGGTTTTTTGGAATGCGTTGTTGGATGTAGCTAGCTTAGGTGCTCAGAATAACGTTGTACCCCTGCTGTTTAATGGTGAATTGTTGCTCTGTTTTAACTTAGTTGTGTTCATATGAAAATAATGCAGCATGTTTGTTTTTCTGGTTTGTTCATTGGCTAGCTTGTCTGGGCCTTGTTTGATGTCATATCTTTCATTTGGTTGTGTAATTTGCTGTATGCTTATCATGGAGGTGTGCTTGTTGGTTTTGAAATTTATTTGGTCAAGCTTGCATTATCTCTTTTGCCTTTAGTGTTGTTTAGTTGGTCTGAAAATTTTGGTTAGGATTTGGGGCAATGCTTAAGTAAAATGAGATTGGTTTCAAAGATTCTTTCATTTTCCTTTCCCCAATGTGTTGCTTTATATGTGATGCCTCTGTTTTGCATTTTAATTTCTGGCTTTTGGATGTTTCTTCTGCCTCTTACTCTCTGTCATGTGTATGCAATCGTTTTGTTTGCCCTTCTGGTAACACCCTGCATTCTCTATTCTTCTTATGTTGCAACTATGCCACGTACAGCTTGTTGCTGTGACCTCTTTTGGCTACTTTAGTGTGCTGAAAGGTTTCCATGGTTTGTCATTTCATTGTGTTTTGTTCATGACCTTAGGTGGAATTAAATGGTGATTTAGAATTCAATTTAACATTACTGAATATGCTAGGGGCTGTTATGGTTTGTTTGTGCCAATTTTGTGTTGATGGCTTCTCTTGTTTCTTTTCCTGCTTCATTTTAAATCAGTAGGCACAAATACTTCAGGCTATTCATTTTTTTGCATATTCTTATTGAATATTGCTGCAGCAATATGGTCTTGTTTAGTTCAACTTCTCATTGATGTCGGTCTTCAAATTATCATGCTTGTTGTCATTGATGTCTGAGTCACTCTGTTTAGGTTGCTCTATTCTGCCTATATTAATGAGCATGATTAGTTTGAACTTCCACCTTGACATGCATCTGACTAAGATGTTCTTTTGTAATGTGTACTGCATTTCTAGTTTCTATTTATTTTGCAGTGTTGTCTTGAATAATCAGTGATTTCTGGCATTATCACTAATAAGATTGTCAAAATTTTTACTAATCAAGAGGAGCAATTGTATCCCATTGGTGGTGTCACTTATCAATCATTGAAGGCTGAAGAGGAAGATTTCTTGGGAGACGATGAAGAGCATGACGATCATCCAGCTGACCCTTTAGTGCATGAACAAGAACCTATTCAAGAACCGCCAGAGATTTTGTTGGAGGCCACTTCACAGGATAGGATGGTTCAGCTCTTGCAAGACAATATTATGCAGCAAGGCCTCACTCTGAAAAAGCAAGAACAGCTTGAGCAGTAATGTGAGACGATGACACAGAAGATTGATTCGTTGCTCCTATTTCGTGATGAGCTGACATCTCAAATGGCACATGTTATTGATCTTTTACAACCTCAACAGCAGCTTGGGGTGCACTCAAGGCAATCAGAAGGCTTGGAAGTGGATGCACAGCGGCCAGACGCTAGTGTGGGCATGATTGATAGTGCACAGGAGTACTCTTCAGCTAGGGAGGAGTGATTCTCTTTATGATAATTATTTTGTGCCGGAGGATTTGATTCTGTCTCTTAACCTATTTTTATTGTTTCCTTAGTTAATTAGTAGTTAGCTACTTGTACTTCTATTTCTTTTCTTTATTTTCTATAGCCTCTTGGATGATTGTTTAGGACTTCTTATTATCCTGATTGACGCATGATAGATCTATGCTTACCTATCTCTTTTGACTTCTATGTCTATAGATGACAGATTCTGATGCCTATTTGCCTCTCTCTTTCTCTCTTTTCTTTCTTTTCTGTACTTTCAGGGAAGTCTCAGTATCTCATCTCTTCTACCTCCTTTGCTTATGTCATGTTTATTTACATTGAGGACAATGTGTGACTTAAGTATGGGGGAGAGGTGTTTACTAAAGTTGATTTTTGTGTCTTGAATGAAAATTGATGAGAAAACAATAGAATGGCTATAATATTTTTGGGGATTTAATTGAGTTTAATTTCCCTCTTATTTGTTTATGGCAATTCTTGTGACAAGTAGTTCAAACTTGCATGATTTAATTGTAGGGGCTTGGTTAAGTTCTAATATAATTTGATTTCGGTCTTGCTCTTGAATTTATATAATGGGATTGGGGTTGCTGATTAGCAGAGAGATATTCCTTTGTGTAAAAAAAAACATTATATATATATATATATATATAATTATGATAGAGATTCTTCTCCTCTAGTGGAAGCTACCTAGTAACCAGGGGCTTTCATCACCAATGTTAGCTTTAGCGTAAAACAGTAGTGGAACCTATGAGTATGCAAAGCACCCTGACTGTGTCACCTTAGTCTGAGTAACTAGGTGGCTTCATTACAAATGTTGTCATTCGCGTAAAAAGGATTGAGGAGACAAGGAAGGGAAGAAAATCTCTATATAAAAAAAAAGAAAGGAAAGTAAAAGAATAAAATGATACTTGTAGAAAGAAATAAAAGAAGTGGATGATCTCTTCTATATTAGACTTTCAAGTCTCATTTTATGAGTGCATGGGTTGGCCTTGCAAATTGTATTGGAAATGTGTAAATTGTGAAGTTAAGTCACGCTTGTTTAGCTTTTTAGTTACATAAGGTTGCTGGATTCAAGTATGAGGGAACTTTAAGCTAAAATTAAATGTTTTAAGATACTGTGTTGTTTTATTGTTTATTTTGAAAGTATGGATAAGTGAATTTTGCTTGAGGACAAGCAATTGTCTAAGTGTGAGGGAGTGATGACTCCTAATATTTTGTATTACTTATAGTTAATTAGATTTAATTTGGGAGTCATCCATTAGAGTTTTAGTGGGATTTATTCATTATTTGTAAGTAATTTTCCAAATCAAAAGTGAAAGAGAGAAATGAAGTTAATTGTGAATAATTATGATTGAGTAGGTATTGCATTAATAGAAAATATTTCTTGTTTCATAATTATATTCAATGATAAGCTCCAGGCAAAGAAGCGATCGCTTCATCTGAAGATGTGGCCGCTAAATTCGGCGTCAAAACTCTGCGTTTTGATTAATGAGGATATAAAACACAAATTGTAGCTAGGTTTTGGAGCATTCTGTGGCAGAGGAGGGTTCTGAACATCCAGGAGGCATTTTTGGGTGGTCTTTGGTGGTTCAAGCTTGGAGGGATGAAGGAAGAGGAAGAATCAAGGGGGAGCTCAACTTTCTGCATATCTCTCATTCCTTTGTTTGCTTTCTCTGCTTTTCTTCATCTTCACTATGTATTTGATTAGGATTCACTATTAGATTTAGCTATGTGTAGCTAAACTTCTCTTTACTTAGAGCACTATAAACTTGATATAAACTAAATCTTTGTTTTTCTTGTTGATTGTAATGATTGGAGCTTTGTGTATCCTTCTCTTGCTTAAAGCTTTCTTAGAGATTGGCCACCTCTTAGATTTGATTTGGGTAATTAGAATTTACCTTGAAAAAGGAGTTCTAATTGAACATAAGAGTTAGATAGATTAAGTTTAGATTTATCTAATTTGTAATTGGAATATAAATATACCTAATTGCCTTAATTGGTTTGTAGAAGGTTATGGTATTTAATGCACTCTAACTTAATTTTAAGGACACTTAGATTTTAGGGAAGAGTAGGACTATAATTACATCGATAGACGGTTATAGCTTATGAATCTCTTAACCTACAAGGTAATAATTAATTGTAATTGAAGAAGAAATTAAGTTCTAATAAGCATCAAGGGAATAGTGACTTTAGGAAACTTCAAAAGCTTGGATTTGTGTCTAAATTTCCCTTGCCAACCAAGTGTTCTTTAAAGTGTTTTGTTTTAAAATTAGTTTTAAGTTCATGAATTGCTTAATTGGTAGCTTAATGTGGATGAAAATAGGTTGTGCACTACCTAATTGCATTTAAGTCATTCTTCGTGGGAACGATACTCATACTTATCACTGAACTACTTGATCCAACCTGTGCACTAACGGAACACATATAAAATTTTTCGTGGTCAGTGAGGATGAGTCAAAAACCCTTGAACTTAGTTGAGACAAAGTAAAGAGTCTTCCAAAAGCAAAGTAGGCTCCCAAGAGTATGGTTGAGTCCAAAGCTTTTAAAGAATGGGTAAGGCAAGTCTAAAATCCATGAGGAGAAGTGTGAGGCCAATCTAAGCACTTGGTGAGCTCTTGAATGTCTTATATGATTGATTCACATACCAAGATTATTTTTAAAATATGCATGTCTTATATTTTTACTATGTATGTATTTGAAAAGCTTGCTTTGCACACATTATGTATGATTGAATGGGAGATGAGCTATTGGAATTCTTTGAATCTTATTCCCTCCTTTCCAATGATTAAACATGCTAGGTGGACTAAGTAATTATGGTAAAAGGAGCCAACAATTATGAAGAGGAAAGAGTGACAAGTTTATGCATAATTTTGTCCATTTTAAAACCATAATGACGGTTCATATTGTATATGATATTGTATATGTACAATGAACCTTGAGACATATGTAAATATACTATGATATAATGTTTAGAGCCATGGATATGATGTATGAGCTTTAGAATACAATTTGAGTTTTGAATATCCAATTATGCATTATGGAAGTTTGATGGAAATATGCATAAGTATAGGTTGAATGACCAAAATGAGATGCATGAGGTTTATGACCATTTGAGCAGTTCACACAAGTCTCAAATAAGTTTTTAAACTTACTCAAAAGATGCCAAGACTAAGGAAAATCCATTTGGCAACTTTGGTACCCAATATGGAGCTAAAATTGATCATAAAAGAACCCTAATCACTTTTTGGCCAAATGAGTTAATCTTACTTTGAAATTTGGCATGCAATTAGGTCTCATTGAGAGCTTTTTAGAAAGCTAAAGAACATAATTTTTGGAGGTCTAGAGAATATTTGATGAATTTTCAAAGTTAGAATTTTTTATTATTTCTTGTATGTGCACTGTTCATATTGGCAGATTTGAGTATTGTGTCACTTGATTGTCAAATGGTATCCAATACTTGTGAAATTTTATAAGAACAAATTATAGGTCATAAGATTTCGGTGGCCATTTAGATTACCTCATTTGCAGGTTTGAGCAGAGAGTTATGCATTTTTAAAGTTGGCTATCATTACTAGTGGCGCTCTAAGAGTTGAGTTACTATTCCATAAGTTCCCAATAGCTAAACATATCTGTTTCATTCTAGAATTATTTTTAGTATAAATTAACATTTGTAGCTTTCCAAAATGACTAAATGTATATGATTTCAATTTTTATAAAATTAGTTATGAATTTTAGAAGTTCGTATCAGTAATCTAAATACCAGCCCATGCAGCTAGCGACCTCAGTAGGTTTTCAAATGTCAAATGTTCTCCATGATGCATGTTATGGTCTGGGCATATTTTTAGTGTAAAGTAGACATCCTAAACTTTCCAAAATAACCAAGATTACATGCTTTCGATTTGTCTAGATTTAGTTATGATTTTTCAAAGTTTGCCTAGAAAAGAAGCCAATTCTGACCGAAAATAAACTCCCATTTTTCACACTTCATTTCAGTTTCCATAGGTTATAGGCATGTTTTTGAGATATAAATGAGTTATAATGATGTAATTAAATATGAAAATGTATAGCAAGAGCTCACACGGTCCACGTGACACCGAAATAAATTTTTAAATATGACGCAACGCGAAAATAATCATTATTTCTTTGGCTTCTCCATGGAAAACTAATATGATTCATGATAGTATGCCATTTGAAAGTATGAGATGAACTAGAATTTATGGTGCTATAAATGAGGGATGCAATTATAATTTTTAACATAAAAAAAAATTGGAAAGGGGGGCCACGGCTCCCCTCCCCCACCATTCAATTGGTTTCACCCCTGAACACATGTAGGGATTCTTGGACCAAAACCATTAACAATTGAATTAGGATAAGGATAGTGAATATCAAAGAATAAATCCAAAGTTAGCTACATATTCATTACTTGCCTATTAATTTCTTGCATTTTAGTTAGTAGTTTATATTTTTAATTCATTTTAAATTTTAGCTAATTGAATTCACCAAAAATCCCTTGAATTTGATAGCTTCTAGGTTTCTCTTAACACTTGGAAACTCTTTTAAATAACTGGAATCCATTTTCATGGGAAACAATCTAGGTTGCATCTTATATTATAAATTTTTATTCAACCTAATTTATTTGAGGTTGTTTGGCACAACCATCAACATGCGATGTCAAGTAACTTGTAAGTACCACATGACTTTTTAAGTAGCTTTTCAAATATTCAAGTTTAAAAGGACCATCATATGATTTTGTGATGTGTGGAGAAGAAAAATCGTAAATGTTTTGCAAGTTTAAAAATATTATTTTGAAGTTATAATAACATTAGGGAATTTCTTAACATTGCTAATCAAAAAATTTACAAAGGTTTCACTTATCATAAAAGAGTATGGTTATCAATCTTTGATCAGCTGTGTGTAAAGACAAATATCTTTTTGAAGAAAGTGATCCAATTGTAAGTTGAAGCAATATGTTGTGTGACGATCTTGATCCTATTTAATGTTATTTCTAACATCATATTCCCATTCCTTGTGTCACACTTTCTCTCACTTTAGAAACACTTTACAAGCTTTACACTTTAAAAAATCTATAATCTAGACTCAGTTCCATGTTTGTGAAAACATACATGCACCCATCATGTGTCATTATTTTATTAACTCAATTATTACATATTAATAGAAGAGGTTGTAAATTACATTATGTTCTATAAAATATTAATTACATGATTTATTATTATTTTATTTTAAAAAAGTTAGTCAAGCTTCCTTTAGAATTAAAAATTTACAATTAAAATCATTTTCACTAAATACCTTTAATTGATTAAAACAATCACATTTCTACATATGAATTTTAAATTACTTAATACAAAAGTATTAATATATATATATTTAGAATAATTTTTTAAAAAATAACCAATTGAAAGACAACACTTGAAATTATTTAATTTTAATAATAACATGTTTAATAAATATAAAATCAATATAAACGCTATTATGATGCAAAGGAAATTAAATTTTTAATTTTTAATTCAAAATAAATAATATTAAAATAAAATTTTGAGTAATATATTTATAATACATTATATTTATTTTTTATTAAAAGTATTTTAGTCAAAATGAATTTTATTAGAGTTTTTTTTTAATTTTAAAAAAACATAATTTTTTTATGAAAAATATCTTATAGATTTGTAGGCATGCATCATGATAGACAGCTAAAAAAATCTGTTGTTGTTGTTAATGATGATAATGATGATACACAAAACATCTTTTCATTAACAAGTCCTTGTATAGCAACAGTAACTAAATATATTAGCCGCCGCATGTGTTTGCTTTTTAAATCAATTAATTATTCAAATTTATTGTATTGATAGAATTAGCTTTTAGCACAAAATTATTTTTATGCAATGGTAGAATTATATACTAAAATATTTGCTCAAAAAATTATATAGTAGAAAAATAAAATAATAGTTCAATGTTCTATTTAAAAATTAATAATAAAACAATAATATTGAAACCCATAAGCATAATAAATTTATTTGTTTATATTGTAATAATGTAAAATAGAAATTACAATTCTTACTCAATGTAATATAAAAATATTTGAGTAAAATATTTACTGCTATTAGGGCTTTTTTCAACAAAAAGATCTTTTGTATTTAAAGAAAATAAAAAATTCGCTTGGACCAAGTCAATCAATGGCTCAGCACAATGATCAACGGGCTGCCCCATCTTTCATCCCTAATTTATGTGTATTAAACAGGGCCAGTGAGGTGATAACACGAGGTGGGTCCATTTATAATCCTATGGACCGAGGTCGTATGAACATCACTCTTAAGTAGTGCATTGATTGGATCCGTAGGGTGCGTGTGCATATATATTTCATTCGACCATTTCTATTTAGAAGTTACGCATCATCTTTTTAATAACTCGTGTATGGTCAATTTTTGCGCTCTGTTACCACTCATCAGTAGTTTTCTTTTCAATTTTCTTTCGCTTGACAATTTTTTTTTTTATCGATAATGTTAATTTTACATGTACAATCACACCCTCTTTTGACCCTTTTTTTGTTCTCCGCCTGCTGTTCATGGGCTGGTCCAAACTGATGAGAATTTAATCTTGAGATCAACCTGAGTACGTCAACTCCAATAACGTGAAGTTTCCGATCCTTAAAAGTTGAGTGGAGACCCAGAAATGTTTCTTCTCAAGAAGGATGAGACGAAAAATTTAGTTTAAAGGATACAAGATTATCTGACTATTCTTCTCATATCCTGGAGCAGCGCAAGATGGGAGTTTCGAGAGCAAGAGTTTACCCATCCCCAACTTGACCTTCAAGACCTTAACCAACAATTCTAAACATGTTAAAATCATCTTAGAACATACAAGCAACCTTGTTCTTTTTTCTTTTTTTTGGTCTTTTCTTGGCCTGAACATACAAGCAACCTTTAACAAGATTTTAAGTGTCTAAATTGAGCTTTGCCATTAAACTAGATTAGAGAGAGAATGTGAAAGGAATGAGGATGATGGGTTTTAATTTAGTTTTGAATATTCTATAATCATCTTAACTTGGTATAAAGATCCCATTCAAGGCAAGTTAGCATCATTCGCATGAAGATTTGAATTACCATCACATAAAGAAAGAAAGTAGAAGAAAAGGTAGAGGTATGGTTTTTAAGGTGTTTCTGTTAGAATTGTAGGATCTTGTATAAAACTAGAACACTAACATGATATTGGAATAAGAACCATACCTGTAGCTACCATGGAAGCAGATTGGAGAGTAGATCTTCTTTTCTATTACCCTATGTTAAGATGAACGGCTTTCAATGAGACTAACACACTTGAATTAGGGTTAGAGAAAGGATCTAGCTCTATTTAAAATTATTTTATTGGGCCCTCCCATCATAGACTTTAATAAAACTATTGGCCCACACTTTAATCTGCTCATCAGACTTTTTTAATTAAATGTGTGCTCAAGCCCATTAGCCTCATGACCACTTAATCAATAATTGGGCTTATGATAAACTTTAATGGACTATAGTCAACCCAATTTTAGAAATTATGAAAAGAATTAATGTGAGCCCACATAAAAATTTTCTAACATTCTCCCACTTGGAGCACATTAATTTAATTTTAGAAAAATTCATTTTATTTTATAAAATGACTCTTGGGTTGACGAAACAACAAAACTTTATATGTGCACTTTATTTAGAAAACAATGGTCCTTAAGAAAGCACGTCATATACAATCCAGTCCAATATAACTATCAATAAGGCATAATGGCGATCATCATGTCTTTTAATGACATAAGACCAATCTATACTCACACATATTGGCATTATATTGACATAGATTCTAAGTTTGGAAGTGTGGTAAGAAATAACTCTCAAAATGATCAATAATGTACTATTTCTTATTGGTCCTTCATATGATTTCTCAATATCTGTATGCTAAATTGCAATAAGAAATCATGATTTCTCAATATCTATATGCTAAACTACAGTAAGAAATCATACGATTCATAACAAGTCTATATGTTTCAAATATTTTATCTCAAGAATACAGTATAGTGCTGTAAGAGACATATCATAACAAATACAATGTTCATCCTTAAGACTAGCACCATGTCTTAAGGTACATGTTGCATTCAATCCTTACACAAGTAAAATATTAAAGGTGATGATCATCAATAACATATCAAATATATGAAAGTTCATAAAATTTATTAACATAACTAAAAGACATCCACATAATCATCCCATAAAATACAACAACAGAGGAGAAAATACGTGAACTCCCACTAACTTAAAAGATCAAAGACCTAAGATATCCATGTTCTCAATATATTTATTAAACTGTATGGGCCTTAATCCTTTAGTTAAAGGATCAGCAAACATTGAATCGGTGTTTATGAATTCTATAACAACGTCTCCTTTCTGTACTATTTTCCATAACGCTTACTACCATGATCGGACCTAACTATTTTGATAATATTCCCCAATTGTTTCTCAACCTCTATTTGACAAATTTTCATCATGTCAAGGGCCTTAGACTTTTCTTTGATGAGAAAGACATATCCATAATGGGAAAAATCATTAATAAAGGATAGGGTCCACTGGTATCTATGTCTATTATTTCTAAGAGGCTTTTACAACGAGTTGCACCCTTTTTCTTAGTTTTGGTCAATTTTTCCTTCACACGTGTTTATTTCTTTATACCATAACAATGGTTGGCAGTTCTCAATATTGAAAGATAAATTGTCAATTTTTGAATTCAAAAACAGTCTGTATGATAAAGTAAAATGCATTTGCCAATCATATTAGAATCATAAGAAATTTCAATGCTGTCCTTTCCAAAACTAAAAAATATCTAACTTTATTAATCAATAAAAGAGAAACTTATTATCTCCCAAAAAAAATTTCTAAACAAAGCCGATAACCATATCCCAAAAATAAAAGAAAATTAAAAGTAAAAATAAAGGTTCTTACATATTTAACTTCAACGCTCACACTATTTTTTTACTTTTAATTTGGACTCATTCTCCCTTAGTTTCCTGTCGATTCTGAATCTCTTGGTCTCTGCGCCTCTTTGCAAGCCAATCTTTATATTTAAAATAATTAACCTTTTTATGACCCTTCTTCTTATAAAAATAATAGCTTATATCCTTTATTTTATCCCCATCATTTGCAGTATGACGCTCACTATGCCTTTTGAAGTTCTGATCCTTTTTAGGAGCATGTGTTTTCTTGTTCTTAAATCTTTCTTTTCCCTTATGGAAATTTGGCCTATTGTGGGAAACTAAGGATACATTCTCATTCTTTTCCTTCTTCAATTTTTCTTCCTCAGTTACGCATTTAGAAATTAAGTTATTTAGATCCCAAGCCTGATCTTATGTGTTGTAAGCAGTTTTGATTTGACTAAATTCTTGCGAAAGCGAATTAAGTACGTGATGAATGACAAAGCTTTCTGGAATTGGAATATTATGAGCCTTAAGCTTAATTTGAGCATGCACTATTCTCATGATATATTCCCTAACTCCCTTAGTGCTATCATATCTCATACTTGTCAATTCACTCATAAGTTGTCTTGCCTTAACTTTGTCAAACACATGATACCTCTTTCTCACAGCATCAAAAAATTCCTTAGCATTTGTGGTTTCTGGTAAACCACTTATGAGATGTTCAGCAATTGATCTTTTTATAACTATGA
The DNA here is from genome assembly GCA_032878935.1 of Erythrophleum fordii. Taxonomy (NCBI): domain Eukaryota; kingdom Viridiplantae; phylum Streptophyta; class Magnoliopsida; order Fabales; family Fabaceae; genus Erythrophleum; species Erythrophleum fordii. Next base: position 27,247,473 of record JAVQMF010000058.1, on the reverse strand, counting down.
GATTGAGGCGGTTAGATTTCTCCCACTTAACATAGTACTCTTTTTGTTCAGCAGTGCTATTCATAGTGGGTTTCAAAGATTCGTTTTTACATAGTACTAGATCTATATCCACTATTCCCAGAGCAAATTCTATATCTTATTTCCACCTCTTATAGCTGGAACCATTTAGGACCTCAATGGTAGCATTATTGTTGTTCACAACGAAAGAGACTGTAGATAAAATTCTAACATGGTCAGTAAATTAAGCAATTTCAGAATAACCTAAGTTGAACAAACTATCTTTGAGAATCACCTGTTGCATTATCATAAACTCCTCTTTGGGTAGAGAACATAACATGTATTAGCTAGCATGAAGCTAATATAAATGAGAATATATAATATTGGGAGCCTTATCCCCTATGGGTAGATAAGTCTCTCAAACTACATATCTCTATCTAACAAGAAAGATTATAGTTGAGAAAATTCATCCGCTTTGGGCAAACAAATTATCTTAACTACTTACTTCCACTAGCACACTTCATGCCATACTAGAGTTAATATATATAATAATATCTTTTGGGCAAGTAATTATATATAGTAACTTAATTTCTATCGACAAAGGAACTCAACAATTTTGTGTATTTTGATAGATAAATATTTTTGGTGACAAATATCCACAATAATACACAAAATAATATCCTTATATTAGAACAAAGGAAATTGCCTTACCTCCTATCAACAAAAGGAACTAAACAGTTTTAATAACTTTGATGAATAAATCACCAAAGTGATTTATTCGCAACAATTTATTAAAACAAAATTTTTAGACTAGGAGAAAATTCATATCCCATTAAGATGCTTTTACCATATATATCCCAAAAGGTCAATTATCAATTATGTTTGCATGAAAATTGTAAACAACAACAAGTTTTCTTTTAAATAAAGTTTAAATATTGATGTTTAATAGCTTAGCTAGAGAGTATAATTGTCGTATGTGTATCTAAGGAGAGTACACCTAAATTTCATGCTCTATATATGTCAAAATATTTTCCTAAATTTTTTTGTAATTTTCTAAGGCCGTTTGCTTATTCAAAATAATTAAAAATGCTATTATTAATTAAAGAAATATACAAATTAATAAATAATTTTTCTAAGCCTAAAAAAATAGAATAAAAATAGCAAAAAATTAGGAAATCACATGATTTAAAAATTGGGACAAAAAAACGCTCTAATTGGAGCTGGGGGTGGCCTAGACGTGCCACCCCCAAAAAGCCCTGCGCGTGAGGTTTGTTTTACCTAGCTAGAGGTCATCTTCAACCTCTCGCAGGATCATGTGGGTCAGAAAACGATTCTCTGACCCGTTTTTGACCCGTAATGATTCAAGGCATTTTGGGAATTTTTAGCTCCGTATTTTTTGTGCTTTTCATCATAAATTAGATTCCTCAAATATATAAAGCATCAATTATCCATGAAATCAATTAAAAGGGAAGATTCAACCCAATTTTCTTCATAGGTTTCGTGAACATGGACCTTGGCTACATGAATTGTGTTTTGAAGCAATTTACAACTGGAAATCATAGGGTTTTGATGTAAAACAATATTTATAATATGTATGAATGGTTAATTGAATAAGTTAACAAAGGAATTCGATTAATTTTATGAATTTCTATATGGGTTTTGAAACATGAACCCTAAAACCTCAATATGCAATTTGGAGCGTTTTAACATTGAAAATCATAGGGCCTTTGTATAAATAAGAATTTTTAACATGTCCGTGGAATTAATTGAGCAAATAAAGAAGAGAATCAAAAGAATTTTGAACGTTTGCATGTGGGTTTTGAACAAGAACCCTAACTTTTCTTTCTTCGAATTTCCAGCCAATTGAACAAATTTTAATGCAATTAATTGTCACAGAAGAGTCTACAAACATGAGATAAAGGTTTTTCATGTAATAATTCGAGCAGAAACTTTAATTTTAGAGAAATCGAAAATAAGATGAACTTGTATAATTCAAAACTTTGAACTTTAAATTCTCTTTACTCAATTAGAATTAGGAAGCAAATAATATGTCATATGAAAGCTTGTGATTTGGAGAACCAAAGCCCTAAACTAATTTGGTCAATTAGTAAGCAACCACAAAAATATCAATTACCAAAGTGATGCAAATGAACACTAATTATATTGCCAAATTTTAAATCTTAGGTTTTAAATTTCATACAGAAACCACGCTCTGATACCACTGTTAGAATTGTAGGATCTTGTATGAAATTAGAACACTAACATGATATTGGAATAAGAACCATACCTATAATTGCCATGGAAGCAGGTTGGAGACTGGATCTTCCTCTCTATCACCCTATGCTAAGATGAACGACTTTCAATGAGACTAACACACTTGAATTAGGGTTAAAGAGGAGACCTAGTTCTATTTAAAGTTGTTTTATTGGGCCCTCCCATCATAAGCTTCAATAAAACTATTGGCCCATACTTTAATCTGCTCACCAGAATCTTTTAATTAAATATGTGCTCAAACCCATTAGTCTCATGACCACTTAATTAATAATTGGGCTTATAATAAATTTTAATGGATCATAGTCAATCCAATTTTAAAAATTATAAAAAGAATTAATGTGAACCTACATAAAAAATTTTCTATCAGTTTTAACCCCATTATAAGCACCATGACCTAGCAAAAACACCCTCTAACCCATATAACCATAACCATCAAACACTTTCTCAAATTCACCATGGATGACCTCTACAGAGAGGAAGTGACAAGAAGGTGGTAGAATGGTAAAGATACAAACATCTAAGGTTGTATACACATTACAAGCAATTAAACAAGGCAAGGACATCATTTAGAACATTAGAAATAACCAACCAATCTAGATTTTCACCATTAGAACTTCCACTGTGTTTAGAGAGAGAAACAAAGCAAAAAAGGAAGAAAGAAAGGGAGTTTCAATACCATATGAGTCTCAGTAAGACAAGATATGCCTTACCTGAAGAAGGGCTGAACTTTGCTTCGAGTTTGCTAGGTTTACCTTCTCCTTGTCTCCTTTCCTCTATGTGTTCCTTTCTGCCATTCTTTATCCTTTCTTTTACCTCTTTCATTTGGTTCAAATAAGAAAAATGGCAAGAACAGATAGGATGATTTAAATAGAGCGTATGAAGTTGTCTCTCAATCCTCATCATATCTCCTTTCTAGATTTTCTTAGCATGTTGCAATTTATTGACTTCAGGAGGAAGTCAGTGTGACAAGTATTATTTGTAAATAAAAGTATACTTTATTTGGTTAATACTAAATATAAAAACTATTTTTATATATTATGGCAAGATGTATATAAAAATTTTAGTTTTACGAGCTTGTAATTTTGGTGGCATTCTTTTTTGGCAAAATTTATACTTTGATATAATTTATATTTTGGCCATGCCAAAATTGTAATTTAGCTTCAACTAAAATTATGAATTTTAACCCTAAACTTTTCATATTTATATTTTAACTTTAAAATTTTTCCTAAAAACTTTTATTTTCCAAATATTTTTCTTATATTTTAAGGATATTTTTGGCCTTGAAATTTTCTAGAAATTAATCTCCCAAGTATTTGCTTTATAATTTCTTCTAATTTCCTAATTATATTTGTTTCCACATAATTCATAAATATTTTTGAAAATTCCTGTTAAATCCCAAAAAATTTCAGAAAATTTTTCTTATATTTTATAATCACAAAATTCACTAAATCTCCATTATTCAGTCATACATTATTTTCTAATATTATTTAATTTATTCTAAATTACTTAAATATTATTAAATAATTCTTAATTAGAAGGATGATATTACATTATGCACATAGGAGAACAAGGGGAATGCAGCTAGAATATTATAGGGTGCAAGGTTTTTATGGGTGCCACTGACTAGGGTTTGAAAAGTTGTCTTTCCAAATGATAGATTATACCCTGTTACAATAAAGACAATGGCGTTGCGCATCAACATATTTCAAGCCTTTGATTTAAATTGATTTTCAACAACTATAAAATCCAATTAAAATTAGATGTTAGAAATTCTACTTCCAGTTAAGTAACTGTCAAGTTTGAAGATGATATTGAGGATTTCATTAAATTCACACTTGAAAATTTTAGAGCGGTGAATTATTTAGGTGGCGTTCGCAGTCTATGTGCAAACTTTTATGAAATTCTATTGTTTAAGAGTTCACGTTTTTTATTGCTAGTTCCTATTCATGACTCATTTATGATAGGCTAAAAAACCAAATGAAAGGGTTAAAAAAAAAGGTATATAATAAAATGAGAGGTATTTTGAAATACCTCATTTGACTGAGTGTAAGTAATTCACTCAATCATCAATTCATCATTCATCTCTGCCACTTCGAACCCTTGACCGAGCCAATGAGAGTGTATCACTCCAACCAGCAAGTCAAGGGCCGAGGTGGCGTTGTGAGGGCAACTATTTTACTATTTGACAAAAAAAGTAAGGTTTTACTTTCAGGTGACCAGAATTAAGAAGATAGAACCGTATAAGATTTTTTTTTTTTTTTAAAAAGAGTTTATTTCCAACACAAATTCAATCCAACATATAAGTCCAAACTGGCATCAATTTTTTGAATGTTCCGCTTATAGGCCCCTTAGTCCAACAAAAAGAAAAAAAATATGGAAATTAAAATACCTCACCGAATTCCAAAATCCCCTGGGAAGTCTAATATGAGCCACAATATGTGAGTTAACATATTTTTACAAAATTTGGGGGTCAAGTTTTTCTCCTTATATAAATTTTCAAATCTCTACGAGAAGGATTTTAATTAGAACGTATTAAGCAAATAAATTACTAAAAATACATGTAGATTAAACTAAACTTATTTAATCAATAAAAGAAAAGCATCAAACAAGAGAATCATAATTATATCATGTGCAGTCAAATATTCATCTCTTTCAATTTTAGTAGATGAACCAAATTAATCAAATTTCCAAAAATGAGGTGGGATTCCGATATTTCATAAAAAATATGTGGGATTTACTTGAATAATAGATTTCACTTAAATATATGAGATCTAATTATGTAATAGATCTTATATATTTTGTATTTACTTATTTTTGAAATTGACAATGTCAATTTCAAAAAGAAAATTGAAAGCATATATTTTCTGTAACTTATGGTTCTTTTGATTGCAATTTAATTGGTTATTAATATTGTTAAAATAATCTATAAAAATCACTCAAATAGTTTCATGCAAGAGATAGTAGGGCTACTGCACCATACTTCCTGAAATTCCAAAATTTTAGTGCTTGAGCTTGAAATTTTCAAAAGCATTTGGCATTTCATGCTGTTTCATCTTGGAGAATTCCTAACTCAAAAGAACTAGTAGTTAGCATATCCCAGCTATTCATAGAAAAATTGGTACTGTTTCAAAATCTTGTTTAAGAGCGACCAAGACTGAAGCTTTGATATTTTCAAGAAAGAGGAATCGAGAAAACAAAAGCAGCCTAGTAAGCCACAGAAAAAAGGAGGCAGAAGGGGACAAAATTAAAAGGAGGAATAGGCATTCTATCTGGTTTAGACGAAGGATTCAAGAGGAAACAAATATACTTTAATTTTCCAAATGCCACCTAATTATAAAATATTTGAGTGCACAAAAAATTTATTTTCTAAATATTTAAAAATGAATTTATAAACTTTTAATATAAAAGTATGAAAAAGTAAAAATTTATGCATTCTTTGCATCATAAATGCATACTACTTAAATTTTAATATGTCTACAGAAAGAAAGTGAAATACTAAAAAAAATTTCAAAGTCATAGTGAATACAAAAATATATAGATATTTTAAAATTTTGAAGTATTTAGAAATTTATTTATTAAAAACTGAATATGATGTATATGAAAAGTGAAACATTTTTATTAAATAAAATAAATACAACACATAAATTTAATTTTTGTATTTTTAGATAAGTTATAAATAGATTATGCACAGAGTTACCAAATGGACTAACCTAGCATGTAGTGGGCCAACTCATCACAAGTCATGGGTTAAACAAATTAACTCATTTAAACTTAACTGGTTAGGGGGGTTGAAAATTGAACCCAACTCACTAAGTGAGAGTTAAATGGGCCAACCTGTTTAACCCACTAAAAAAAAATTATACATATTCAACAATATTTTAAGGACCCAAATGAAGAGTTTCAATCACGCTCAAATTCTAGATTTAAATCTCGGCTTTCGAATTTAGAAAGCACGAATTCACGTTTATGCTAAGATCAGAGGTGACAGACTCACATACTCACATTTCATATGAGCTTCTATAGCTGGAAGGGGGAGTTTTAGAAATGCTGAAATTCAATGGCAGAAAGGAGGAAAGCTTTTATTGATGGCTCTAGTCTTTTAATTCTCTCTCAGTCATACTTTATCACTCTTCCTTATCAGTGGTTTTAGTCTAGGTCTTTCAAGGGTCCTCCTTTAGAGTTGAAAGGTCAAATTAGATGGATTTAACAAAATAGTATATATTAAATAGGCTAATATGCAAGTTATGTGTGGGCTAACTTGTTTAATTAGTGAAGTATATATATATTAGGTCATAAATAATTTTACTATTTTTTTAAAATAGTGGGCCAACCTAATTCACCAAATTAATAGGTTAAATAGGTCAAAACCATTGGATTGCCTTATTTTGACGACCCTACGAGTTCCTCCATTTTTCTATATCTAGCTTTGCTTAAAAAAGCTAATGGAAACATATTAAAATAAACATAATTCTAATACGAATCATTTTAATATATTTTTATTGCTTTCTCATGGCAGTTTGGGAGCAAAAATAGCTTAAGAATGCATAAATAAAGAAAAGTAAGAGAACGTAGAAAAGAAAATGGGAGCCAAATTTCTGGTCCTCGAAAAACAGAGGCATTTTGAAATACCTCATTAGTTATATTGCTTTCTGCTCCTGTGCCCTTCCAAATTGAACCTGTGACTTGTTAAATCACAAGCGGATCCTCTGCATTTCGCAGAGGAACTACGCGCCTTACAGTTCGGAATATCATGGCCGTTCGCTGCATCCAACGTTCCCTTCAAGCCACATCATCTCCCTTCCCCAAAACGCACCGTTCCTTTTGAGAAAACCATGTGTCTGAAGCCAGCTGCTTGGAGCGATCCCGCTGAAGGAAAAAGCGCTGATTTAGGAAGACTACATTCTGATGAACTATCAGAATCCTTCTCCTCGATTGAACGATACAGGAAGACTCCATTATCAGAACCCTTGTCGTCGCATACAACACGATGAGATCTTCCCCAAATTGATGGCCCCTAAACGCTTTTGTAATACTAGTGTGACTCTTGCTCTGTTTTTTAATTGATGGCCCCAAATTCACTCATGCAGCAATAAGAATTTATCCTCAATGTAACCAGATTTTTAAAGCTCATACTTTATAACCAAGGTATTTCTTACTCCCTTAATCTCTTACAGCAATAATTCTATGTCAGGTTTATTTTCATAACAGATGAATTTATTATGGTTGCTTAATGCTTCCTGTCTACCTTACTGACTTGCATATCCTTTTGAAGGATAAGATTGCCACATGTATTAGACATAGATATATTATGTTTTTATAATTTTTATTTTTTAAAATAAAAATAAAAATTATTTTTTATTCTAAAATTATTTTAATTTTATTTACTCTTATTTTTGTGCTTCTTGTGCTTTGCCCTTCAGTGTGATCGTTCCATCCAGCTAGTCTCAAATGCACTGTTTTCTTAAATACAACGGGGTGTTCTGAAGAAAGGAAGGTACCGCGGCTTGAAGGGACATGTCAGATGCGGGATTTTGACTACAGTGCAAACAAAACTTTAAATACTTCATATGTACTGTCGCAATTCTTTATTTTTTATATATATTAAGTTAATTTTTTTTAAAAAAAATATGGGTACCCATTCAAAATTTTTTAAAAGAAATCATATAAAATAAGTCAGAGTTACCCATTTTGTATAAAAAAATGTATAATATTGTTATAAGTTATTTTAAAAAATAGATTAATTAAATAAATAATTAAAATTTAGAGATTTAAAAATTTAATACGTGTAAGAAATTTTGGTTGTATTAATTTAATGATTTAAAAATTAATTAATCAAAATATCAACTATAATAATGAAAAAATAATAAAAAATGAACGTTATTTTAAAAGAATAATGGCTAATTAGTTTAAAAAATAATTGAAGAAAAATACTCATTAAATAATAATTTTTTGGTACTTCATAAAATAATTGAAGAAGAATAAAATATAATTAAAAGGAAAAAGTTTTAATTTTTTTAAAACTTGATAATTAGTAATAAAATTTAAAAATGTAATAAAAAATTTAATGAGCAATTAAATATTCTTATTAAGTAATATTGAATGTAATGTAATGTTAAAATAATAAAAAATTGTACCTAAAATATGTATAAAAATGATTAAAAGTTACCAAATTTTCATTAAATTTTTAGTTGCTCATTAAATTTTTCAATAAATTTTTTAAGTTCAATATTACTTAAGAAGTATATTTTAATGTTAAGTTTAATATTACTTAACAAGTTTAAGTCCAATATTATTAAGTAATATTAGCTTAAACTTCTTCCTATGCTTAGCTGCTATTCTTATTTCTCCATATGCAAAACTTTTTTTTTTTAATTAGTGGGTCACGGTTTGAAAGAAACTATGGCTTATTTTAGTTTTTTTAATAAAATGTTAACTATTTTTAAAAAATAGTAAATGAACAAATAATGAATAAAATTTTAACTGTTTTTAATTGTAATCCATGTCATTGGATTTCAAATTTTTGAATTTTTTAGATTTATTATTTTGTTCTTCATTTCCTCCTAATTAAATTGATTAGTTTGATAAGTTATGCTTAATATGATAATGAAAAAATTGAATAATTTTATTTTCAAAATTAACATATGATGAGTAAAAAGTTAATTTGATTGAAGCAAAGAAATGAGAAGAGAAGTATAATTTTTAAAATAAGAATTAATATAAATATGAATGATAATGATTTAAAAAAATGAAAGAGATTTTTAAAAAATTATGGCTAAGTGGAATAAAAAAATTAAATGTGAAATAATTTAAATTTGGTAAATAGAAAAAAATAGACACTAATAATCTTTCACAATACTTCTTCCTTTTTCCTAGCTCTAATTTTATGAGGATGGTAAATATTATAATGTTAAGCAAAAAACTTTAAAAATATGAAACTTTTTTAGGAAAAAGGACTAGCCTAGGTTGAGCCACTAAAGCCTAAGGGAGATGACCAATAGCATCGTTTTAGGTGAGATATGTAAATGAAAGATTCAGTGAAAGTTCTCCCTAAATCGAGAAAGGAAAGACGAGACATCCTGAGTTGGGAACACCACTCAGTAGTGGTTAGCAAAATTCTCTTAGATAGACCCCATGCATTGTAAAGTATAGTGATAAGGGAAACGAGGAAGAGTTGAGAAACTAATCATAGAAGAGATGCCCTCGTTTTAGATATAATTAAATGAACTGACTAAGCCCATAAAGGTAAACAGTTAAGGGTTCGATAACTAGTTAGACGAGCTCCCTAATATGAGAATAATTTAGGATTAAGACACATGAGTGATTAGAGCGCCCAGTAGAGCATAAGTTTTTAGTAAGGTAGAATTCGGACATCGAAAATACGTGTCTTAGATTAGGTTAGTGAAACCTTAAAATCTATAAACTATGCTCCTAGAGATGAGACTAAAGAGGCTAAACAGAGAGAAAACTTAGCTCTGATCCAAACATAGAAATAAGTTGAGACAAACAGTTAGTGCCTTAGTATCCTTAGAGAAGTTCGAGGGAGTTAGAGACCGCCTAAAAAGGTGAGTCTTGTATTATGCAGAGAAAAAGTGTAAGCCAAGAGTGCCATAGAATACAAATTTCTGAAAATTCATGAAATAGGATTTCCCTACATATGGACAGTTTGATCAGAAGCTAAGTAAGAGTATGAGAAAGTAGACCCCCTTGGCATTATAAAGAGTAAACAAGTAGGGGAATCTCGGAAAAACGTAGGTGCTCTTGAGCATAAAAGAATTCGAACTAGCAATAAAGGCAGCCAATAGTAGAGCATCTTTTTACCTAAATAAAAGGATAAGAAAGGTAAAGAGAGAAAGAATGTACATGACAGTATTCAAGCCGAGGACATAATCCATTGAGAATGAGCAACAAGTTGATGTACTTAAGTATTTGAAAAAGCACACGTATCCTTGGCATAGATACCCTTCTAGTATAATAATGTACCTAAAGTAAAAGCAGTTAGGCAATGTGAAGTGATCTCGGGATGAAGTAGAGAAAAAATTCTATTTTTCCCAAGTATCCTATGAGAATAAGGCAGATAAAGAAAAGTACAAGAGGAATACTTTAGATTGTTAGGAAACTGGCAATGTACAAGCGATAGTGGCTTTGAGCTCAGTTATGAGACGCCTGTGTATTAGTGTTTGATGTTATGGTTTGTTGCTACAATGGTTACATGATATTGGATCTGGTCAACCCAGTAGTAATGTAACTTAAGTACATAGCAAACAATTACATCAATCACCAAAGTGTCTTAACAATCGAAAAGTATTCTGGCTAGTGAAGCGATGAGATAAGTCAGAAAAGAAAGGTAAAAGGATTCCAATAATATCATAATGATAAAAAAAAAAGTATGCAGAAAGGAATCCATAGTAAGAAAATAGTAAAAAATATTCATATTTAGATAGCATGAGTTCAGTATACATAGCCTGAGTCCCTTATAGTATATTTAAATGAAATGAATAGGGACTAGCATATAGCCTCTCTCCTGCTATAGATGTTAGCCACTCTCAGTGTGTGAGATGTCTTAGTGCCAAGGCTTTTAAAAGTAGAACGTGGACATAATTAGAAACTGTAGGATATGAGAGGAAGGTTAGAACGAGTACATGTAAAGTAAGTAGTTTAATACAGTAAGAAAATAAAGCTCAAATAAAAAGGGCTAAAGTGGAAATCTGAGGATCCCATAAGGAGCGATGAACAAAAATTAAGATACTCCTGAGTATCAATATGATAGGATCCTAAGGAAGCAGATAACACAGAACTCATTTCGCACAAAGAGCATGATGTACTTCTGAGTTTAGCCTCAGTTATTATAAGCGATGGTTACTGGACTTAGTAAGTATGTGTTTTACTATTAAATACAGTAATCTTAGGCTTTGATGTCTCCCAGAGGTGGATCGCAGTAAATCTTAACATAGCACAGCGGGTTACAGTAAACCCTAACAAGGCTCTGAAAGGTTGCAGTAAACCCAGGAGTCACAGTAGCTCCCTCAGAATTACAGAGAGCTCTAGCCACAGCATAACAGTTCTCTAGTAAGATGATAGTCTAAGATAGTATTATAAAGTTGTTAGTCTCAGAGACTAGTATCATTTCAACTAGCCTTTGTCTCAGAGATTACAGACCTCCTGAGTCTGGTAGACCGTTACCACAGTGATATGAAGGCTTTACTCAGACAGTTAGACCATTGACTAGATCTCTTCAGAGATGAGCATAGTGTATAGGATGAAGAAAGCAAGAAAATAGCTTTCTAGAACTAGAACTAGATAAACCACTACCCAGTAGATATTTGCCTTGACCGAGGGGTAGAAAGATCCCCACATGCTAGCCTATGTATTTAGAAAAAGGTCAGGTGTAGTTTTTACATGAAATAAGTGGTACAACATTCTCCAGTGATCGAAACTGTGAGAATACCTAGCATCCCACCAGAGCTCAATACTAGTTAGTGGTAGTAGCTTTTTGATGCTAGTATAAGACACATATGTTAGGCTTATCAGTGTTGAAATAAGGGACTATAAAATACCACTATAAGTGAGCAAATGAAGTAAGGAAAAGTCCTAACCTATAGAGACAGATATAGTAGTAAATATAGAAATTGAGATATGATGCCTATGATAAAAAGAAATATGAATTGTAATCATAGGATGAGCTAGTAAGAAAGAATGCAGAGATAAATAATGGACAATACATATAAATAAGTAAATAGACAGACAGAAACCTCTGATAGCTGTAATGATTAGAAGAAAAGATGAGACTTTATGAAAAGCCATTGAGAGAGGATACGGGAGGCATGATACGAAATATGTTACCTCCCGATATGTATAAAAGAGTCCACTAAAAGAAATATTAACCTCTGCAAACGAGTTAATACTAACCAAGTATGACTAGTAAGCTATCCCAGAATAGGCTTTTAGAGTTAGAAATTTCTTTCTCTTATGAGAAAAATAAGCATGTACTATATAATAAGAGAGTCTTCATTAAAAGCTAGTAATAAAAATTTCCTGGCTAGGAAGAAGGAAAAGCAAAGATCAGTTAGCTAGTATGTAAGAGTAAGAAGAAAGGATACCGTAAATTTTGAGGATAAAATTTATTTAAGGGGGAGAAATGTAATATTCGGTCCTCTAAAAATGAGAGAAAATGTGAGAAACATAATGTATGATTTCTTCGTAAACGAACGAAACTCACCGGATACAAAAGTAAGTCCCCCAAAATGAATTATTTAAGGTCTCAAAAAATTTGGAAAGCATTCTAGATTCCTAAAATTGAGAATCCCAAGCTCAGATAGAAAGAAAAATAGAGCTAAAATGAAGAAATAATTTCCTACGAAACGTAATGGTATTTTCGTAAATTTGAACAAAATTTAGAATTCACACAAGAAGGCTTTTTAAATAAAAATTTTAAATTTTCTAGGGTTCTCAAAGGCCCTGAAAACCATGGGAAGCCTGGGGACAGCTGAAACTCCTCTGATGCATGTTTTTTAATGTCAGTGTACCATGAACTTTGACGGATTTGTTTGGAAAGATTTTAGCTCTAATTCGAGTAATTCCAAAGGCATTTTACTAAATTGGGAACCTAAATTTCATAATTAAAAAGACGGTTCTAAAAAAGGAGCTAAAACGAAGTAGAAACAAAAATGCCAAAAATAAAGGGCAAAATAAAAATTTTTGAAAAGTGTTTCTTCCTCCCACCTATATATATGATGTGCCTTTCTTTTCACTTCATTTTTCTCAACCAAGTTCTATCCAAAACCAGAAAAAAACCTTAGGGAGAGTGGCGCACAAGAGGAAGGCAAAGAGGAGGATAAATCAAGGGCTTAATGTATGAAAATTTAATAGTTTTTCATGCTCTTTCTCTTTCAAACCTCTTCTCCTCCATTTTCCTTTGTTTCTTATTATTATAATAAAGTTTATAAATCTTTTTTAAAGGAGAAATTAAGGAAAAAATTCGTATTTGAAGAAAAGAACTCAAAGAATACAAGATTCAAGTGAGAAAAAGTAAGAAAGCAAGATAATTTCTTCTTCCATGGTTGCTACCCCCTTGCTCCCCTTCTCTACCATTTCGACCCACTTGAGAAGATCTAAGAGGATTTGACTTTTAGGCAGAACTAAAGATGATTCTTAGAAAAAAAAAGTGTGGAGATTAAGAATATGCAAAGAGTATTAACAAATAACTATGGAAATTCAAAATGCAAAGTCTAGAATTTCATATATTCCTTGCAAAATCTGATTTGATACCTTGATTCCTATGTTTAAATGAGAGTTTAAATGAGCTCCTAAGATCCCTAAGAGTCTCCCTATGTGCTTCCTCCATCAAGAAAACAAAGCAAAGTTCAAGGAGATTGTCAAGCTTCCTAGTCTCGGGAGTTTATGTACCTAGGGATAGTTTTAATTTGTTTTAAACCCATTTTTGAGTCATATATAATAAATGAATATGAGGGGAAGCCTTGAAAAAAATTTAGAAACCATAAAAAGTAAGATGGTGCTTTATATTCCATAATATGACCTAAAGAAGCAACATGTAATTAGACTCTTTGTTTTAATTGTGTGATAACTCCAAGAGGTTTAAAAAGAGTCAAAAATCATATTTGAAAGGAAAGAATAGAGGCTAGAATTTATTTGATGGGTGTTATTTCATTAGGTGCAATTTGAAAACATAAAGGGGTTTATAAATCAAGTTAGAGTCTAAGTGTGACACCTCAATCTACTACCGCTACCTAGCCTCTCTATAGGCTCGGTTCCATATGATTTCCAAAGAATCACTACTCTTCCGTGGCATTTGCATGCTATGAACCGGGGTTTCATTTACTTATCTTTTGCCCCGTGGGTCCTGTGAACCCATCTCAAGCATTCTCAACTCAAACTCCATATATACAACTCATACATAGCATAAAACAAACCATAAGCCACGGGTATAGAGCCAAAAACCAGTAAAATTACATTTTCTCACTTAGGCCCAAAAGTCATATTTTGGCTCTAACTTTTAGAAAATCATAAGAAATTGTAGACAAATGGGAATGCAGCAAACTTTAGCTTTCTAGAAATCTCCAAGTGTCAACTATACAATAAAAATCATTCCCAACCACAAACACATCGTTTGGACCAAGTCTGACATCAAAAATGGGAGGAAGGTCTAGCTGTCACTGTTTCTGGTGCAGCTTGCTGTCATGACTTTCGAAAATTCATAACTAAATCCAAAAAATTCCAATCTGGGCACATTATACCAATTCGGAAAGATACGGATGTCTAATAGAGGAAAAAAATAAGTCCAGATCAGTTCAGTAGCTCCTACACCCTGAAAATTGATGGAACAATGACGGGGGTCAGGAAAGCTCCCTGATGCTGATACAGAATTTCAGTCGGTTCAATCTCTCTCTACAGACCTCCGATTTAGGTGATTCCAGTTTGTACAAGTCACTTTGGTTTTCTAGTTTATGTGTATAAAATTTCACCACATTTGGAATCCATTTGATCTAAAAGTGCCACAGATTTCATTTTCTGGTTTAGATGAACAGTGCATGACCAATCCATTAAATTCTCCCAAATGCAACAATTTTCCAAATATTCTCTAGACCTCCGAATATTACCCACTTTAGCTTCTCAAGAAGCTTTCTACAAACTCTAGAGGCACGCCAAATTTCATGGCAAACGGAGCTCATCCAGTCATACTTTGACAGAGCTCACAAAAATACTGGTTTTGACACCCCATAGGTCCAAAACGGGTCTATAGAGCCTCTCACACACTCTCACTCCACATGGACAAGTTTAAAAGCATAAGACTAGTATATCTAACATGTCCATATGATACAAATCATCATACATCCAAATCTCACTATGCTATGGCCAAATTTACACAACAACATTCATTCCATAAAAGGGGCAAAACCCTCATTTCTATTCATTTGGCTATAAACATAGTTCATACAATATCATTTCATACATTTACACATGTTACAACCTTTACATCTCAAAAATAGTGGGCACATCTTCATTTGGCACCACTTTACATCATATTTACATCAAAATATCAAAACATAAACTCATAACTAGCTACACATGCTCCTAGGCTCCTTGGTGTGTGCTCGGTTCTCCTTGAGCTCCACCTAGCATATTAGTTGGGAAGGGAAAGGGGTGAGATTCAGGGAATCTCAGTAGCTCATGCACTCAATCCAGCAAGCAATCAAGGCATATAACAAGTCAAAGCATGTGAATAAGCACTTAGCCATTCTCAATCAACCAACACACAATGTACATGCTATGGAAATCTCAACAATGCCAAAAATGAGCTCCAGGGACTTTTGGTCTAGCCTCACCCGAGTTTTAGGGACTTTTGGATGGCCTCACCCGAGTTTAAGGACTTTTGACTTGGCCTCACTCGTTTAAGACTTTTGGCCTTGTCTCACCTATCTCAAGGGACTTTCGGCTTCACCTCACCCATCTCATGGGACTTTCGGCACTACTGCACCCGAGCAATTCTCACATTTCAACACACAAGCATATTGGTATTCAATGCATCAAAGCAATAGCATATGGCATATTCCATACAACAAGCATATACATAATCATACAATGACTATCATATCCAAGAATGCAACAAGAAAGAGTGGGAAAAGAGAGCTACCTTTGGAACCAAAGCTAACACTAGCTTTTCCTTTCAATGTCTCCTCTCCCTCCTTAGGTCCACAAACACACCTTGATGTAAGTGTTTCACATGAGCCTAGACACACCAAAAGCATGCAATTACTCTCTTGTAATTTAATTTAGAGCAACCATCTATCACACACAACCTAGGGTTCTCTCTCTAGAATGCCATTACCCCTTTCTCTCTCTCAAGCTCCCATGGTAGTGGAAAACCTCATTTTCAAAGAAACTCAATGATTCAAAAGAGTTTTCCACTTTTCCTCTTCTGACCCATACCCAAAATCCGTTCATTTTCACAATTAAAACCGCAGAAAGAGAGGGCAAAGGGAGGGGATCAGAGTTCTAAAGAGGAATGGGAGAAGTTACCTTACCTTTCCCTTGATCTTCCTCCTTCTCTTGATCTCTCACACTCTCCACGCCTCTTTTCTCTCTTTGGGTCGAAGCTTAGGGCAGATATGAGAGAAGAAATGAGTTTGGGCGTTTAATGAAGTCTGATTCTCGCTATTTACTCTCTTCCGGACCGACCCTCGCTACGGCAAAAACTAACCTTCGCTATAGCGAGCTCGTGTAATCTGGCTTCGCTATGGCGAGGTGTAACCTTCGTTACGGCGAGCTCATGCCAGTTCCCTTCGCTATGGCGAGATTCACCTTTCGCTATGGCGAAGTCGCGTTAGTTCCAGACTTCACTCTCGCTATGGCGTACGCTACGGCGAGCAACTCCCTGGTTTTTGTATGGGCTGCTGCCAGCACTCGCTATAGCTAGAATCGCCTTCGCTATTGCGAACTAGCTCTCTTGCTGTAGCGAGACCGTTTCTCGCTGTTGCGAGAGGACTTGGCAGAAATTCTGGATTCCGAAAATTTCCAGATTTCACTTCCTTTCTTTTCCCTTTTCTTTTCTTTTTCCCGGTTGTTACACTAAGTAAGTTATGTGGCCTTATAATTAATTTCATGAACATAATTAGCTTTCATAAATTGTGTCTAGGCCAAGAGGAATGATCTCTACCTTATTGGCTGTGTGAGATTAAGGGAAAAGATTCAAAACTTAAGGAAAAAGTGTACAAATGCTAGCAAGGTAGCTCTCTTCACTTTCTCTCATGCATAGATGTGTGCTTACATTGTCTTGAATGTGTGTATGTATGTTTTAAGTTATAAAAGTATTCTAGTATGATTTTATATGCCATGGTACTATGATGATGCATTATATTTCCAAATGATATCTATAATATTTGCTTTGGTTTACTTTAGTGTGGTGAGGCCAAGAACCCTTAGCCATGGTGAAGATGAGCCAAGAATACTTAAAATTAGTTAAGATAAAGTAAAGAGTTTCCCAAATGTGAAGTTGACTCCCAAGAGCATTGTTGAGTCTAAGAACCTCTTAAAGAATGGGTGAGGCAAGTCCAAAATTCACAAGTAAATAGGTGAGGTTAATTCACTTGTTTGGCAAGCCTATACATGCTATGTATGACTTCTTCAAATGCTAAAAATGTTTTTTAAATGATTACAAATGTCCATATGCCATGCATGCATTTGTGAGACTTATTTTGCATGCTTTAGGTATAATCGAATAGGAAATGAGCTATTAGGATTCTTTGAATCTCATCCGTTCCTCTCCAATGTTCTAACATGCTAGATGGATCAAGATATCAAGGAGATGGGAGCCAATCACTTGAAAGATGAAAGCATGACATGGAAATGTATAGAATTGGCTTCTTTAAGGCCATCAAAGTGGCAAATGTGTAATCTATGGTTGTATATGACAAATGACTTTATGAGCATGTATAATTATGATAATATGTCATGTATAAATGGGAGAATAGGTTGTATGATCATTAGAATGTAATTTGATTATGATATGGCAAACTAGCTTCTTGGATGACATTATGTACAATTGTAAGTGGGATGGACAAATTGAGATGCATGAGATCATTTGGGTAGCTCACACAAGTCATAATCATACTTTTAGACTTGTCCAAGAAGTGTCAAACATTAAGAGAGTGCATTTGAACACTTTGGTATCTTATATGGAGTCAAAATTGACCATAATGGAACCCTACATCATTTTTTGTCCAAATAAACTCTTCTTGATATGAGATTTGACATATAATTAGAGTTTGTTTAGAGTTTTTTAGGAAGCTAAAGAATAAAATTTTTGGAAGTCTAAAGAATATTTGATAAATTTTTAAAATTAGCAAAAATTATGGTTTTTATATGATGCACTATTTACTTGGTTCGAAAATGAAATTAGTCACACAGGGTTCAAATGATGTCCAATTGCTAAGAAATTTTATACAGAGAAACTAGATATTCCAATGACTTGTGCCAACTGGAAACACATCATTTGGATGTTTAGGGAGGAAGATATGAATTTTTAAAGAATCTGTCCAGTATTAGGAACTCCAATCGACATCAGGAACTCCAATCGACCTCAGTTACTGTTTGATTGAGTTTCAAGGTCTAGACATACCTGAACCAGTCTAGAGTTATTTGTTTCCTCTAGCTAACATCCATAGCTTTCCAGATTTGTATTATTTGTATGAATTAGATTTTTGTAGAATTAATTGGACATTTTTTAAATTTTCTATAGAAACCTATGACAGTACCAGTAGACAGCCAGACCTTTGGACATTTTCAAATGTCAAAAGTTTTCTATGTAGTGTTTCATGGTTTGACCATATTTTTAGCATAAAATAGAAATGTGTAGCTTTCTAGTTATGTTTTTATTTTTCTAGAATTAGTTATGATTTTTAATTATGAAATAATTTTATGAGGATGGTAAATATTATAATGTTAAACAAAAAATTTTAAAAATTTAATGAGCAATAAAAAATTTAATGAAAAATTGGCAACTTTTAATCAATTTTTTGTACATATTTTAGTTACAATTTTTATTACTTTAACATTACATTCAATATTACTTAATAAGCATACTTAATTGCTCATTAAATTTTTCATTACATTTTTAAAATTTATTACTAATTATCAAGCTTTAAAAAAATTAAAATTTTTCCCTTTTAATAATATTTTATTCTTCTTCAATTATTTTATAAAGTACCAAAGAATTATTATTTAACAAGTATTTTTCTTCAATTATTTTCTAAACAAATTAGCCACTATTCTTTTAAAATAAATTTCATTTTTTTATTATTTTTTCATTATTATAGTTGATATTTTAATTTCTTTAATTAATTTATTTTTTAAAATAACTTATAATAATAGGAAATCGTGACTCATTTTATATAATTTTTTTTAATTTTTGAATGGGTCACAATTTTTAAAAAATTGTGACCCATTTTTTTTTTTAAAAAATTAACTTAATATATATAAAGAATAAAAGAGTTACACGAAGCATTTAAAAATTTGTCTATTGCACTGTAGTCAAAATCCCTGTCAGATGCAGCAAACGGCCGTTTTAAAAATTGTGACCCATTTTTTCTTTTAAAAAAATTAACTTGATATATATAAAAAATAAAAGAGTTACACGAAGCATTTAAAAATTTGTCTATTGCACTGTAATCAAAATCCCTGTCAGATGCAGCAAACGGCCATGTTATTTGCAAATTGAATGAAAGACGCTCAAGCCTGCAAGTCACAAGTCAAACCAGCCCCTGTGAGAGCCATTTATGTATTTTAAAGCTTATTGACCTACGTTTACCAATTAGTCACTGAAACTATTTTGGTATATTATAAATAAAATAGCAAATAATATTGAATTATCTTGATTTATCTAATTACATTTAAAATAACAAATAAAATAGTGTATTATAATTTTGAAACTAAAAGAAAATTGTGCTCTCTTTCTAAGGGAAGAAACAAAAGGGAATGTAATTTCTATGCTATTATATTTTTTATATTTAATTTATTTACTATTAATTTAATATAAAATCAATAAGTGATATAAGTATTTTTTATAACAAAAAATATACGAAAGAATATGTAAAACCAATATGTTTATTATTATATAAAGTAAAAAAAAAAATTACATCCACAGACGTTAAGTTTGCAAAAATTATTTTTGAGAAGACCTAATTATAATTTTGAGAAGATCTGATTTTAATAAAGCCCTTCACTGTAAATTTTATAAATATCAAGCCTTAGGTTGTAAATTCTCCCCCCCCCCCAACCAAAAACAAAAAAAAGATTACCCTGATTATCTAGTTCGCACTAAGCCTTACATAAGCGATGGAATTGGTTTATATATCTTTTAGGTCAATCCTAGTAGATAGGCAAACATGTTTTTCATGTAAGTAAATAAATTGGAGTTAGATCTTGTACAATAACTATAAAACTATTTAAGAGAGAGATAAAGAGCAAAGAAATAAAACCTACATAAGTAAATCTCATATAAGTGAGTTTTGTTGAATTTCACTTCTTTTTCTCTTTTTCTCTCTAATTAAATTTTTTGTAATAATGAAAGGAATTCATGTCCAAATAAGTATGATCATTTTCATGTAAAAAAAAGTCATATAACAAAAAGCATTGACAAAAATTTATTTGTCGTATCAAAAGCATAGGATCAATATTAATTTGGAGTTATATATTTATTGAAATTCTCAAGTGTAGTTACGTCACGCTAAAACAAAAACACATTATAATGATTGTAGAACCACTTTCGAAGGGGTGATAAATTGTAAAAATAATGAAAAACAAAAAACTTCCCCCCGTCGTATAAGATATTAATAGCTTGTTATATATATTAAAGTATATGTTATTGTTTTTAAATATGAAATTAAATTATAATAATTTTATATTTTAAAATAATAAAATATTTAACTTTTCACTTTCTTGTATTTTAAATTTTTAAATTTTTTATATTAATTATATTAATATATATGATTTTAGGACTAACATATATATATATATATATATATATATATATATATATATTTCTAAATTTAATAACTTCAGCTTCCTATTTCGCCTCCCGTGAGTCCTCGACATTCTTCTCTCTCCCCTTCCAAATTTTCTCAGCCGAACCTAGACGCCTGCCGTCCACGGCCGACCTGAGCAATGGCAATGTCACCGTCACCGTCGACCTAAGCTTCTGTACTGTGGTCGTCCACCTGAAGCTGAGGCTTGGTTCAAGATCAAGGGTAACAAGTAAGAATAATGTAAATGAAATTTTTGTGTTGATGAAATCGATTATGCTTGCTTGTCTCTGGGCAACGTACTGAACTTAATGATCTTGGTAGAGTGAATTTCTGAGATTGGTTTTGGTGGCATAAGTCTTAGATTGTTATTGCAATGAACACTCAAACGTTAACTCTGTTTCACACACACACACACACCCAGACCAGGGACTGGCCCCATTGCAGATTATAACCATCCTGCTGCTCTTTTCTTAAACGCTTATATCTGTTAGTTGGATATCGAGCATACTCTTTAATCCGATACCCTGTATATCCAGTAATCCGTATTATATTCTTTTGAGTGTTTCGAATATCTGATATTTTCGGATATAGAAGTTAGAAGGGTATCTTGTTTTGAAAATAATAATAATAATAATAATAATAATTATTATTATTATTATTATTCGGTTAGAGATAATGGATGTTTCTTTCGATTTGAATTCAGATTGCGCAAAATAGTTCAGATATCCGGCCATTGCCATTCCTATTTGCAAGTTAAGCATGATTGACCGAAATTATTTGTTAAGTTCTTGAGATGGATAACTGAGAGTCTAGTTCCTCTGTTGACAATGGGTCTTGTGTAGGAGGATTGATCTATTTCCTAGTTAGATTATTTCCAAAATCGTCGTTTATATAGGTTAATAGGTGCTCCATGTACTTCAAATAAGTAGATACTATAATTTTTCTGCAGATGAAAGATATAAACATGATAAAACGAAAAGGAAAAACAGAAACCCAATAAAAGCAAAAGGAGAAGAAAGTAGAAACCATAGAAATAAATCATTAGTTGAAAATGTAGCTTGGGAGGACCTACAGAGTAGACCCTTCACTTTATTTTAATATAACAAAGTTCAGTACATCCACACATCTGAATACAGACACACTAACACTGCCTCACTATTTCACATACACTGGATTGGTAACATTGAAATACTCATATAGTCATTTCTCAAATTCTATGATTACAATGGGGGATTTTTCTTAGATGCACTTGGTGCAATCAATGGCTAAAATTTAATTTGTATAGGTGGAGTCTATATATAATATAGATGGAATTCACGTGCAAAATAAATTTTAATTATTAAGTGTATAAATAACGTGACACTCTTGGTGTATGTAAGAATTGCTATACAATAGGACTCCTGAGTTTGTGTTTGCCATCAGTCCATGACATCTCCCCAAATGAAAATTTTAAATGTTGAGCCGAACTCGTTGCCTGCAAAATAACCTGATGGCTCTTCTTTTGGTTTGTTCCCTGAAAAATCCGAGTATTCGGCAAAACAAGAACCTTAACTCCTCTTGGAGCTTGGACATTTACAGAATATGTGCTTGAAGGCCCAACATTTGTTACTCTACGAGTAACATTCACGGGGTTCACACCCAGATAAGACAATGCTACTGAAGGGTAGTTGAAATCTTCTAGCTTGAAAGACTTTGGACATTTGTATGGCTTTATAATAAAATGGGTAGAAACTGCTCGCTCGTTGTATCCAAAACCACATAAGAGGTTCAGGTAATCAGATTTCTTCAGATCATAAACGAGTCCAGGGTCTATTGCAAGGTTAGGTTTAAGATGTCCTAAACCATAATTGAATGGAGTTGCTACTTGATAATCAGTTATATCTCGAATTGGCCCATTGGTGTTATCTTGGGTGGTTGCTGGAAGGGCATAGTTGTTAAGAAAGCTTGTAGTTAGTAAGTAAACAAAAGCAAATTTTAAACATCCCAGAAGACTTGTATGTCATACCAGTGGTTATGATTGCTGATTTGATAGCCGCTAGACTTCATTTACAATGACAAGTTTTGAGAAGACGAGCAATGCCAGCAACATGAGGGCATGCCATAGAAGTTCTCGATTGTACATATGAATAAGCAGCAAGTATGTTGAGACCAAGCCCAGTTACGTCAGGCTGAAGCGGAAACATAAGTTGTAATTACAAAAATATGAACCATTTACTTTAACAAATGAGTGAATGGATAACCCTAAGGATTGATGGCGGATGTAAATTGGGCCCCCTCGATGAGAATGAAGCAATAACTGGGGCTGGCTTTATTCCTAGAAGTGTTTTTGCGTCATCCAAGAATGCAAGAGGGTTCCTGCAAATATAAGTATAAGCGGAGCCCCTTTATATTCTAACGACAAATATTTTCAGAACGGTTTCGAAATGGTTGGCGTATGAAAAGAGATGTTTGAATATTGCGCAGTATTGTAGGATTAGTTTTGGCTTGTATCATCACTTAGCTCAGGATGGGGACCACCAGGAGTTCCGGAAGTTTCTAAAATTTGAGCGTCAGCCGTAACTGTATACCCCATTTGCTTATCATTTTGTAAAATCATTTGCACTGCGCCTGGACGCTTTGCTTCCAGGCCCTTGTTAACTGGTCTTAGGATCCTGCCTCGTTGGCATATCAGTATGCTCCCCTTTATTTTCTTAGGATCAGGTGTTTCTGATTTGCAAAGTTGACTATAAGAGGAACCAAAATGTAATCTTCATATAAGCAGATAAACAACTGATAGTTTAACAAACAAGGTAACTACAAGCAAGCCTTGGAAAATGTGTGTCTACGCATCCTCAAATGTCGCATTTGGAAGCTTAGCATTACCAGCAATGACCAGAGGATTAAACTGTTGAGATGTCAAGTCTGTGGAGAGACTGGTTCCCTGATAGTCTGGGTTATTATAAACAAGCAATCAAACACATAATATGACGTTGATATTGTTGAAATCACTAATTGAATTTCTCTGGGTGTCCAAATTCATGACTTTTTGAGTTTCCCGGTGTTTCAGTAGAATGATTGAGTACCTAAAATGTTCAAGTTCATATATTTTGATTACTGTGATTCATGCATGAAGATTTGATCGGTGGTACAGGTAGAAGAAAATTATATATATACACCCTTATGTGTTGGCCATTACCAGGGGTAAATATTATCGTCGAAGTACCAATCAGTTGAGCCAACGGCAAACTGAAGATCCAAGGTGCCGGCCACATTTGTTACGGTTTGATGAGTTGGTCATTCATTACCCGCTGAGCAAACAACTATTATACCCCTGGTAACTGCATGGAAAGATCCTACGGAGATCCCATCTGTCAAGATCTAATCAACATCTGGTACAACCCTCCCACCAAGTGAAACGGAGAGCACATCAACACCATCATCTATAGCTTGGTCAAAAGCCGATAGCAAATCTTCATCAGTGCAGCCTCCCCCATCAAGAGACCAACAAGCTTTGTAGACTGCAAGACGAGCTCTTGGGGATTCACCCTTTGCAGTGCCATTGCCATTATTAAGAACACTTGCGTTTCTAACAAAATTGCCACCAGCAGTTGATTGAGTATGGGTACCATGTCCTATGATATCGCGTGCATTATTGTGATGTGATGGGTCAATCTTGCCATGTTTGATCTCATAACCTTTGTGGAAAATTCTTGCTCCAATTGGCTTCCTAATTCATGTGCATATATAGCTCACATATAATTAATAAAGATCACGTCGTTGAGTGTCTGCTATAGATGTGAAATTTTTCAAAAGAAATAATCAATAATATAACACTAAATTATTAAATATATTCACGCATCATAGGTTTATTAAAAAATCTTACAGATAATATAATAAACATTTAAATCTATGCATTTAAATTTTGTCATGCATAGGATAGGACTGCGTAGGGTTTCGTTGGCACAGCCATGCAAATTGTTAATTTGGCATATTGAACCTCCCAGCCACTTTGTTGGGAGGGGGTCACGGGGCCGTATCCTTGGTCTCTGAAGCTTTTGGATTCTAACTAAACGCCTATTCAAGGAAAAAGAAAATGATCCCCAAAATTAAAATATATTCACTTTTAATTAAATATAATTGGACCCTTTCATAGAGAGATCAATACCGTGAATGGAAACATTAAAATGTAAGTATCCTATCTAATCCAAAGTTATGCATGCCTTTTGCTCAAGCGCTCCACCTCTTGGTGTCATTGCTCAGAATAATTTTACGTGAGTTGGTAAACACTTGTTGCATCAAAGTTGTTAAAGTGATTTTTCTATCAATGTTTGGTGTGTGTGTGTAAGTAAATCTTGTCATGGGATCTACCTTTTGAGCTTTTGAGTTTCACATTGACAAAATAAAACCCGCATTTTTTCACTGTGCAGAGATTGTACCCAACTATACAAGGAGGTTGACGATTTTGTTTTTTCAAACACTCATTGGTATTGCTTATAAGTAATATTGCATTTATACAGGGGTATTCATAGGTTGGTTAAAGTCAGGCTTTCGTCTAATTCGATGTCCAGTCTGATTTTAAATGAGTTTTAAAATTGAAGTTTGTTGCCTGACCCAATTTAATGAGGTAGGGATAAACTAATATTAGACAACTTAGTATTTTTTTTTATAATTTATTATTAAAATTATAAAATAATTTTTAAAAAAATTATATAAATCTTTATACATTTATATTTTATTTTTTAAAAAATTAAAATTTTGATATAAATTTTTATTAAAAAATATATTTTTTATTTTTTATTTTTTAAACTTGATCGAGCCAATTTAGCTCTTAGGGTCGCTCAATGCCTAGCTAAGTACTAAATTTTTTTTAAAATTTTTTGTACCTAGATCAACCTAATCCAATTTGGCTAAGTAAGGTCGGACCCATTAGATCTCTCCTACATTTATAATCCATATGATAGGTCTCACTTGTTTCAACTTGCTGTACATATGAGTATTTAAAGGAAAAAAATTTATATGCAATTGCTTATATATTTATTATCAGATTTTTAATTAAAATATAATAAATATATGATTATCCACTAATACTATAACAAATGTATGATTTTTATAAACAATTATATATATTTTTTAATTAAAGCATACATTTATCATATTTTAATTGGAGAATTTGACAACATAGATATAAACAATTGCATCTAAGTCTAATCCTATTTAAGTAAACATTAATATTGTTCGGACACTATCAATTACTCTTTCTGTTGATATTTGGTTTTAAAAAAAAATCTCTCTGGTTTAATTAATTTTTCAAGTAGCATATTGCTGAATTAAATAGCATTTTTTTCTCTTAAAATTTTTGAGAAAAATCTATAAACATAAATTAATGTAGGAAGACAAATTTTAATTAATTGCCAATAAAAAGATATGTGGGTACCATTTATGACAACTAAATATATAGTAAAAATGAATTAAGAACAAAAATTCCTTTATGGATGTTGTATGATAAAGGGAAATATTCACTATATATGATGGTTAATTTATTACCAGTATCAATGCTGACGATAATCACATTTTGACCAAATCTTCCCTCCGTCCAAGCGGAGTCTGCCATTTTCGCATAGAAGAATCAGTCTTTCCCTTTTGCATACACACCAGGGAGGAACCAGAATGGCGTCCAGATTTGAGGTTTCTTTTCCGATTTCTTTATGATTTTCTTGTCTTCGGCTTTATCTTGATGCTATTTAATTTCACGGGCCTTTCAATGAATTGGTTTCTGAGATGCCTTGTGTCGTTGTTGTTCATTGCATTTTTAACTAAATTATCTGCGAATCTGATAATTTAATAGGCTGCGTCGATATTGATATATTCATCTAAAGGTTCAAGCTGAGAGGCCAGTTAAGTAAAACATGATTACTGAGTAGCCTTATGAGAAAAATTGCATTGTGCTAACAACCTATCATCAAGACTATTCAATGATCCTTCACTTAAATGAAAATGTCATTTTGTATTTTTCATCTTGCAAATAAAATCTACTGAACCCTGTACTTTCTGGTCCTCATTATTAACATTACCTTAACAATTTTGACATTTCTGCGAACACAGATTTTTCAATTAAAAAAAAAGCAATAAACAAGTTTTGAAAAGAAAAAGAACTCAAAATATTTTTGTGGTTACCACTAAATTTGCTCCCAATTTGAATCTCATGCAACTAGGCTTCTTATGTGCTTCATTGGAAGTGAATTATTTTTGGGAAAGAGGACTTGTATTCATAATAGTGAATAGCACCAAACATAAATATAATAATTTAACTTTCAAGACATTAATTAGTTTTGTGACATTATAACTGGTTTTGTCATCCTGTTACTTTAAGCATCAAGTGGCCATTTTGCTGAAGGCTTCACGTGGAATTCTATTGAAGGCCTACACACCCGTCTTGGCGTTATGATTATCTTATATGATTCTGATTATGATTTTTTTTCCACAAATGATTTCTCTAATGTAATTATCTGCTTTAGGCTGGGGAAAGGCTGATAATGAAGTGGATGTTTTAAAGTTATATTTGATCAAAGTTTTACTGAATCAGGGGACTGATTAGCCTGCACATCGATAATGGCGAATCAGGACTTGGGAATTATTTTAAGGTACTTATTTATTGTATTTCCACCTCACAAAGTAGGGTATCTGGGCTTGGAATTATTTTAATGTTAATAATGCTAAGTTCAAATTTAGTGCTTGGAATTATTTTAAGGAATGTTGAAATATGCTGATTTCATTATCATTTTGAAAACCAGGTAGGCGTCTTGAACTTAATAATGCTAAGTTCAAATTTAGTGCTTGGAATTATTTTAAGGAATGTTGAAATATGCTGATTTCATTATCATTTTGAAAACCAGGTAGGCATCTTGAATTCCATTATTCAGTTATGTCTAAACCCTCAATTATGATGCTATGGATATATGTAAATACCGAAGGCTTCTTGTATGAGAATTTTGATGAACATGTTTGGTCATCTATTATACTTACATGTAACTTATCCAGAACTTGCAATTGGGATCACTCCATCAAGGTAGAGGTAAAAGAAAATGGGATCTCACTACACCATGTTAGTTGACTCAAAGTTTGGATAATTTTAACTTGCAATTGAGATCGCAAATGCACCATGTAGTTTAATTGGCCATTGTATAGGATGTAGCAATGCCGTGGCTTTTTGAAGTAATATATAAGGAATGCTTTTGTACACTGTTTGAAATTTAAATTGTAATAAAGAGTTGAATGTAATGAATAGATCAATTTCAATAAAGTGGTTTTGTTTCATTGCCGCATATTAGTAGCATCTACAAGGATATGACTATATAAATTTGTAATAGCATCATGTAAAATATATGCACTAGTAACATATACCATAACTCTAGTGCTTCAACCATTTTGTTTGTTGACATTTGAGATATCTTTATTGAATCAAGTGGAACCTACATTACAAAGAATGCTAATCATAACATGAATACTAATTACATAGTAATAGCGTATTCAATTGTGTTATAAATTCACTTGCCTTTGTTATGGTAACATTGCTATCATTGTCCTTTTGCCTCAAATGAGTCTTCTTTACTTGTTCACTTAGCTCATTCTCAGTTTGATTTAAGAATGAGAATGTTTTTAGATAATCAAACACTTAGGTTGCGAATAATATTAGTTTGGGAAAAAGTTTTTTTTTATCGTTGTGTGCTATCAAGCCTAGAATTCTTGACTTACTTTCCCCTAACATCATGTATCATATTTGCTTCTCACATCTTTTGTCCACTTTTTTAGAATATACTTATCAAAAAGATTTTTAACATCCATCACATTAAACACATTAAAGCATGGCGACATAGTATACCCAAAATCTCAAACTTTCTACAAATACATGAAATAGACTTATTACAAGAATTAAATGAAACTCTCCATTCTATCTCCTAATTGATCATACTAACAATATATTCAAACAATGACTAATTTTCATTTCTATCTTTTATACATGTAGTTGCATATAGATCAAACTCTTTTAAGAACAAGTCAAAGATAGTGGTGGTATAAATGTGAGCATGTTGTATTAGCATAGGCAAACTTTATATTTTCAATCATGGATTTTTTTACTGCCATTCAAATTCACACTTCAACTCCTCATACTACTTGTCCTCACAACCCTTTAGAAGTTCTTGGAGAATTGGATGACATCCATGCTCGATTATTGTGTAAATTTTGATATTAGAATTCAAGTTTTTCGTAAGTTGTGTGCCCTGCATATCAAGTGTAAAAGCTTTCTTCTATGATAAGCTACCTTTTTTTCCTTTATGTTGTTAATTGATATTAGCCATGTGTGTTCATGAACACTATATTCTAACATCAAGTTGCTTCGTACTACCTCAAACTGTATTTCCTCATCTTATATATACATGCATCTCTCAAAATTTGTCAAAAAATAGGATCCATCCTCCATCAAGTTACTAAGATGCTTGATGTCATTTTACATCAAATGCCTTTTTCATAATATATGTGAAGTCTCTCGCATCACTTCATATAATGCTTTTGACATTGCATGATTTTGATTAATAAAAATATTAAAGGGCCTTTTTTACTTATGTGTCTTCAAGAAAGTTTTAAAAAGCCATTTACATGACTTTGCAATCTCACCTTATAACAATGTTGCCTTAAAAATCATTGCATCTTTGTAATGATTGAATTGTAAAAGGATGACAAGTTATCTATATGCAATGTTATACAATATGTTGTCTTAGGTGATACCACATCACCCAAAAAAAAATCTAGTTGATCTACATTTTTGTATTGGCCCAAAATACATCAATTATATGTTATTTTATATCTATTTGATATGTATGGTAAAAAAGATAGATTTTCCAAACATCATTGAAAATATTATAATAGATAACTGGTTTTCCTACAAACCACAGTTCTTTGTCATTTGGAAGAAGGTAATTTTTTTTTTTTTGGCATCCAACTAGATATAATTGAGATTAACTCTTCCTCCCATGTGCTTACTCATCAACTTAAAAGATGATCCCTATTGAAGGTTAAAATCTTCTACCAAATCAATCTCACAAGTTTGAACTAGAGATAATTTACGTTGTGACACCAACATATTGTTTCTAGAAGATAAAATGGGTATTTTTATTCTTCAATAAGGTCATAGACTTCATATTTTTCATTTATAAGTGTAACTCATATTCTTATTTTATAATTGGTCCTAGTCTCGAGTCAAAAATTGGTAATCATAATATCTCTTTTGTCTTCTCTCTAACAACTTTCTTTGTAACGAACATATCTAGACAACTTCATTCTGCAACTTTTTTTGGGCTATTTTTGGTTTAAGCCAATTTTATGTTTGAATCAATATATAAAATATATATAAAAAAAAGAGAATAGTGGCCTTCGTAAGGTGTGTGCAAGGGCTTGGGTTGGTTTTGGTCGTAGAATTTCCCTAAAATTGTGAGCTAGCTATTAGTATATATTTTGTTTATATTTAGATACTACTTCATAATGTTCAAATACACTTAAGGCACATAGGAGACCTAAGAATTGAAAATTATGTTTTAAAAAAATTATAAATTTATATTATTAAAATTATTTGACTTATGGTAATATTGTTTGAAGTGAAAAAAGAAATTTTTTTAATAATTAAAGAGGTTTTTAAAAAGGTAAATAGCATATATAGCATATATAGCTAATTACCTAGTCGCACTTGAGTCTCGAGTACTTAAGTGTTTAAAGTAAGCTTCCACTTAAATGTTTGGACTAATGAGAAAGTCCAAATAAAAAGATTTGTGGAATAAGTAAAATAGTAATTGCTAGAGCAACCAATTTGAAAGTTCTTGTTGTAAGAAAAAAGGATGGAGAAAACTTAACTAAGAGTGGCCTAATGTACCTCAATGAAATACTTCTTTTTAATGTGGTTAGAAAAGATATATATCAACTTAAGAGATATAAAAGAATTCCAACAATAATAAAGTATAGGCTTCATAAAAAGAAGGTCTTTCTAGCCTTGAAAATACTAATAAACTAAAGCAATTACAAGAAATTGTTGAGGAATTGAACAAGAATATAAAACTCTTAATAGAAAACATTATCTTGGGATAGAACTAAGACAACAGACTAGGTTTCGTTCAAAAAGCCTTTTGGGTCAAGATTATAAGTTATTCCCTTTTCTAATGAGTAATATTATGAATTTATCTGAGAACTAATAGAAAGCTCAATTTTCTAAGAGATATAGGTGAGATAGAGCTTATAAAAGAATGCCACAATAAAATGAATGTAAGATAAACTATTTTGTTATCCTAGTTTCCAAACATGAGAAGTGCAAGGCATTTTAACTTTATTGCACTTGAGAAAGGGATTTATTTCGAAAGTTTCCTTAAATGGATCAACTATAAAATTGACCAAGATTTGCCAACTATAATAGCAAATTTGGATAAATTATAAGTTTAAATTATTTTGAAAAATTAAAAAAGGAATTATCTTTAAGAAGTGAATTGTTATAAAACATATAAAAAATTCCTTATACACTAATTTTAGTGAACTTGTTCATTAGACAATTTAAAAACGTAAAAATATAATACATGTGAAATATGCATCTTAAGGGATACTTATAAGAGTAGGAGTTCTTGAACTAATAGACATAGGACTTGTTTCAAGAACTTAAATAAATAAAGAGAAATTTAATGTTTATGCATAATTGTGTAGCACCTTAAATATTAAAAAACTAAACTAAACATTTAATTTCTTGATATTGAATAAATAATGTAAAAATGTGTAAATTTACCCTTTAATATACTAAAAACACAAAAAATGTAAACTTTTAAAATTACACGTTCACTATCCATTAATTTCTAGCTAGTCACTTCAAGTTCAACTTTGAGCTAACTCCAAAAGTTGTATAAAGGTAAGCCTACCCTATTTCACCTTACATGAAGTTACTTTTAAATGAGAACAACTTGGTTTAGTGTTACCTTAAATAGCTAAACTCTTATTGAATGAATTTTCACTAAGTAGCTAAAGAATCATAAAACATTGTATTTTACTTTAACAATGTTAAAAATCTTGAGATTGCTTGATTTATTCACCTCTTCTAAGCCTAGTTAACCTTTTAATGTCCTTTTAGGAGGTTCACAAGTAAGGTCATGACATAAAATAGTGAGTTTGTGACCTAGTTCAGTTTTGAAATTTGCCTAAAAGAATGGAACATGAATTGCGTCGAAAAATGAAGAAATTGCACTATGATATGATTGTTTTTTGACCAAAAATTTTCACACCAAGCTTGATTTATGTTGCAACATGAAATAGTTAAATAACAACATAAATACCTACTATCCAAACCAACTAAGATAGAAAATTCTACAAGGTTGCAACTATTTCCAACTTATTACTAGTTTCTCAAGAATAAAAAAAGGTTATCTATAAGGGATTATTTTTCTAAAGTCATCATTTAGCCATCCCTAATGGCTCAAAGAACCTAAGGAGGAAAAGGATAATCAAACTAAGGTCATTTAGAAAATTGAACTTTTATAAAAATTTTATCATTCAACCATCACTAATGGCTTAAGAATCTAAGGAGGAAAAGGATACTCTACCTAAGGTCATTTAGAAAAGTGAACTTCTATAAAATTAAAATGGTTACTTATGTTTGGTTTGCAATTTTGGAGGGGAAGGGAGGAAAAGTTTAATGAAATTTTCCCTCCCCTCCTCCTCTCTCTTATCTCTCCAATTTGGGGGGATTGGGAGGGAAAGTTGAAAAAAAGACTAAAATGCCCCATATCTTAATTATTAATTTTATATTTCATAAAATTTTTATAGGTATAGTTGAGGAAAAATTTCAACGTACCAATTAACACGGGTATACTGCCATATTGAGAAAAAAGTAAACATGCTAATGTTTTCAACTCAAATACATTTTAATTTTATAAAATAAAATATATTAAATTATACATTTGTTGAAATAATTTTTTAGTTAATTTTATTTGTTTACAAATTTTTTTAAAATAATTATAATTATAGATAATTTCTGACATTTATTTAATTTGGTGGTGACAATATTAAATTTTTAAAAATAAAAAAATAATTAGCAATATTATCATTAATTTTAAAATATATAAGGATAAAATGGTCTGCATATTATTATTTTCCCTCCCCTCTCCTCCTGAACCAAATAATATATCTCCCTTCCCCTCCCCTCCTTTGAACCAAACAAGGCCTTAGTCTTCCTAACTCACTACATAATCTCCTAAAATTTTGATACACTTCTAATATTGCCAACAACCAATGCCACCACAATATAGAGGATTTTACACAATGCACTCATCCATGCAAGATATCAAAGAAGAAGGAAGAGATAAAATGGAAAAGAAAAGAGAGAGAATGAGGAGATGAGGAGGATAAAAAAGGTGACAAAGGAGATTCATAAATATTTAGTACGATAAAGAAATTGTCTTACTAGTTAGTTGATCCCAAAAGCCTTCTTCTTTTCTTCCTACCTATTATCTTGCTCTTTTACTTCTCTCATGCTATCTCTCTCTCAAGGCAATCAAGTTTTGGAATGTTTGTAGAAGGGTGGTGTTCAGAGGCAAAGTAGTAGAAGTTTGGGTTGTGATGGAGATGTGTCAATTCTAAAGGAAAGATGTTGGTTTTTATATAGAAATGAGGCAGCTTTCCCTCTCTTCATCTTGGACACATCACTTGAGAATGAAGAAAAATCTTCTACTTTCATATAAATATTTTTTATATTTTTTTCATGCATTTCAATACATAACATCTACACATAGAGGGATATTTAGACAAAGTGACAATTATAGAAGTTATTCATTTAACTATAATGGTTGATTTGAAACAATCTAATTGTCCATAACTTGTCAAATTTTATTTGGCTAAAATTATATTTTATGCTCGAAAAAATATTTTGGCTTGGCTAAAATTATATTTTAACCTTAAAACTACACTTTTAAACCCTAAATATTTATTAATTATATTTTGATCCCCACATCTAAATATTTTTATTTCTCAAATAATTTTTTTATATTTTTAAGGCTTCAATGGCTTTAGAATTTCTTGAAATTTCATTCTCTAAACATTTATTTCTTAATTTTTTATTATGTAATAAATTAATTTTACTTTTAAGTAAATCCTAAAAACTTATAAAAATTCTAATTAAATCCCTAATGAGTTCAAAAATAAAATTTAATTTCTTTTCCAAAATTTATAAATTCCCAAATTCACCTATTAAAACCTTATTTTCTTAATTTAAGGGTCTTTAATCTAATTAATTTGACTTAATTAATCTAATAAAAATTCTATTTTAAGGAGGGTTTAACATCTAGCACCAAGCCATCTAGGGGAGGAAGGATTTTGAAATCTAAATGAAAGTGAACGACAAGGTAAGGGGAATTGGGAATTGGGAAAGTGAAATTAAAACAAATATTATTAATATTTAATAATATTTTTTAAAAAAGAAAATTTATATTAATGTGGGTTAAGCCCAAGCTTGAACTAGGCTTTAAAAAAGCGCAAACTTAACTCGTATTTAACTTAGACTTTCTAAAAACATGCTCATTTTTATCAAGCTTTTCCTTTTGGGCTTATATACATCTTTTTCAGATTGGATTTGTCAAGTTGAACGAGCATTTTGGTTTATAACCAAGTCTAGCCCAACCATTTAACCCATAGTTTAAGTGGGCTACCCCATATAATTTGGCCCCTCTTTTTACTATTCTAAATAATTTGAAAAATTAGAATGATATTTCAACTCATGCTATGGGAACAAACCCTTCAAGCTAAGATTCAAATGCTCTTGATAAACAAAATTAAAAATTTTCATTACCTACTTTATTTTGTTTTAGTTGTTTGATGAGACTGAACTAGTGAAGTAATTACTTTTGTTTGGTTGTTAAAACTTGAAAAAGTTATTTGAATATTTGAAGTTTATATTTAATTATTTAGATTTTAAAACATACTTATTATTTCAATAAATTTTATTTTTTTAATTTTTAAAAAGTTTTTCTGGTGCCAATTTAACTCATCTAATGGCTTAGATTGAAATTTTTTACTTTTTTTTAAAGTAAGTGGATTAAACGGATTGACCTATTTAACCCACAATCATATTAAAATAAATATAATTTTAATACACACTCATTTTAAAATAGAAAAAGAATCTGGAAAAGAAAATGTAAGCCATGTCTTTCATGTAAGTAAATTGGTTTACATCTTTTTTATCATTCCTCTTTTATAGACATGTCTTTCATGGAAGTAAATAAATATTATCATTTTCATGTAAAAAAATCATATAACAAAAATAAAATACATTTTTTTCCATCCTATAAATTTGAAATTTATATCAATTTGCTTTATGTTTATTAAAATTCTTGAGTCGCATTAGGCCAAAACCAAAACGTATCATACTTGATTGCAGAACCATCTCCATATATATGAAAGAGTGATAGATTGTAAAAATATTTTGGAAAAAAAAGAAGAAAAGAAATCTTCAGTCTACGACCTTTTCCTTTTTCATTACGAAATTTATATAATATATTAACAGTTTGATATACATTAAAATATATGCTGATTTTTAAAATTTTAAAAGGGTTTTTTAATATAAAATTAAATTGTAATATTTTTACAATTTTCAAAGTAGTGAAAAACTACTTTTTTTAAAAGATTATTATAATAATTTAAATTTTAAGACAAATGACATATAAATTTTAAAGACAATATTAGTAATCGATAATATAAAATATAATATACCTAAAATTCTAAATCCAATAACTTCGGATCCCTCTTTTCCTTTTGCCTTCGACATTCTCCTTTTCCCTCCAAATTTTCTCTGCCAACCCTAGACACCCGCTGTCCATCGTCGATCCAAGCAGTAGCAGCACCGCCGTCGAACTAAACTCCTCTGGTGTCGTCGTCCACTTGAAGCTGAAATTATTGTGTTGTTGAAATTGGTTATGCTTGCTTGGTTCTGGGCATCCTATTGAAATTAATGATTCTGGTATAGTGAATTTCTGAGATTGGTTTTGGTAGCATAAGCTTTCAATTGTTATTGCAATGGATACTTAATATTAACTGACGCTGTTTCACACACACAGAGACCAGGTAATGGCACCAATACAGGTTGTAACCATATATATCATTTGGTTTTCTTTCCTTCAGATTTGAACTTAGATAGGGCAAAATAGCTCAGATATCCGGCCATTGCCATTCCTATTTGCGAGTCAAACATGATTGGCAGGAATTATAAATAGATACCATCATTTTTCTGTAGATGAACGCTATAAACATGATAAAACAAAAAGGAAAATAGAAACCCAATAGGATCCGAAAGAGAAGAAACTAGAAACCATAGAAATAAATCAGAAGTTGAAAAAGTAGCTTGTTACAGAGTAGACGCATCACTTTATTTTTATATAACAAAGTCAGTACATCCACACATCCCAGCACATCTGACCACAAACACACCAACACTGCCACACACTATTTCACAAAGGATTAGCTTCTCTCCCGTTTGCGGGACAAATAGATAGGCCAGTAATGAGAGAAATTGCTTTCTTTTTACTATTCATATATATATATATGTGTATACTTTTTTCAAAGTCACAATTTGTTTTTCTCTCACACTAGACTGTCCAGTTGCCGCGCAAATGGGAGAGAAGCTGTGCTCATTTCACAAACACACTGGATTAGTAACATTGAAACCCACAAAGTCATTTCTGAAAATGCGCGATTACAATAGGACTCCTGACTTTGTGCTTGCCATCGGTCCATGTCAACTCCCCAAATGAAGATTTTAAACTTTGGGTTGAAACCATTGCCCGCAAAATAACCCGGTAGCTCTTCGTTTCGTTTGTTCTTTGAAAAGTCAAAGTATTCGGCAGAACAAGAATCTTAACTCCTCTTGGGGCTTGGACATTTACAGAATATGTGCTTGGAGGCCCAACATTTGTTACTGTCCGTTTAACATTTATAGGTTTCACACCCAGATAAGCCAATGTGATCGAAGGGTAGTTGAAATCTTCTAGCTTGAAAGACTTTGGACATTTGTATGGCTTGTTGTAATTAAGGGATGCAACTAATCCTTCCTCGTAACCAGAAGCACATAAGAGGTTCAAGCAATCATTTTTGTTCAGATCATAAACAAGTCCAGGGTCTATTGCAAGGTTAGGTTTAACATGTCCTGAACCATAATGAAATGGCGTTGCTACTTCATCATCATTTTCGTCCAGAATTGGTCCATTGGCGTTATCCCGAGTGGTTGCTGGAAGGGTATAGTTTTTGATAGTTGTTAGAAATGCTTGTAGTTAGTTAGTAAGAAAAGAAAAAAAGCGAATTGTAAACATGATAGCGGACTCATATGTATGTCATACCAGTGGTCATGATTGCTGATTTGATAGTTGCTGGACTCCATTTAGGATGACGGGTTTTGAGAAGACCAATAATGCCAGCAACATGAGCACATGCCATAGAAGTTCCCTCTAATATATTATATTCAAAGCGACGTTGATCTGATTCTAAGTCGGTGGGACTTGCACCAAATGAATAAGCAGCAATTATATTAAGACCAGGTGCAGTTACATCAGGCTGAAATAGAAGAATGCCGTTGGAATTACAAAATCATGGACCATGTACTTGAATGAGGGAGTTAATAATGGTGTGAGAATGGATAACCTTGAGGATGGACGGCAAAATTAAGTTGGGTCCCCTCGATGAGAATGCAGCAACTTTTGGAGCTGGCGTTATTGGTATAAATGTTTTTGCGTTATCCAAGAATGCAAGAGGGTTCTTGCAATATATGTATAAATGGAACCCCGTCATTTTCTAACTACAAATATTTTCAGAACAATTTCAAAAGGATCGGAGTATGAGATAGATGTATAATAATTACTTGGTATAGTTGATATAGTCGTTGCTTATCTTCCTATTAGGAGGAGGATGTTGTTTAGTAGGAACACAGGAAGTATCTATAACTTAAGCGTCAGCTGTAGCTGTATTCAATTCGTTATCATTTTGCAAAATCATTTGCACTGCACCTGCGCGCTTTGCTTCTTGGCCCTTGTCTACAGGTCTTAGGCTCCGACCTCGTTGGCATACCAATATGCTACCCTTCACTTTATTAGGATCAAGTGTTCCGGGTTTGCAAAGTTGACTGCAAGAGGACACAAAATGTATGTATTCATACTAAGGAGATAAACATTTAATAGTTAGACAAACAAAATCGAAGCAATGATTGGGAAATTTGTTCTTACGCATCTTGAAATGTCGCATTAGGAAGCTTAGCATTACCAGCGATGACCACAGGATTAAACTGCTGAGATGTCGAGTTTGTGGCAAGACTGGTTCCCTAATCATCCAAATAATAAACAATGAATCAAACACATAATTGACGACGTTGATATTGTTGAAATTAGTAATTGAAATTTTCTGTGTCTAAATTCATAACTGAAGGGTTTCTAGCGTTTCAGTTGAAAGATTATGTACCCAGAATATTCCCGTTGGTGTCTTTTGATTAAGTGATTCATGTATGAAAATATAATTAGTGGTGCATAGAATATCGTAGTAAAGGGTCACCTTTTGTGCCGACATACACACCTAGTCTACTTGTTAGAAAATAAGAACAGAGAAGTCAAAAGCAATAATGAAAAATTAAAATTTGAGACTTCGAAGAAAACTTTTCTCTTCCACATCTCCGTTTGTTTATTTGAATTTTTTATAAAAAAGTTTGACAAAATTATTTTCTTGTGCTCATTTTGTAAGAAACTAAATTTTACTTTAATATTTTATGAAATTTTTTTTTAAAACAAGTAAGGAAATCATTGCTATTTTTGCTTTAATTAGAGGTGCTCATAACCTAGCAGCCTAGCCAAAAAGAAAAAGGAAAATTGATTAGAGTAGACCGAGCATTAGGTCAATTATGTTGGTCAAATTTGTCTGGCTTAACTCAAGTATATCTATTTAAAAAAAAAACTAAAAACTTATATGAAAATTTATTTATTATTTTTTTTAGGGACAATATTTAATTTTACAAGAATTTATATTAAAATTTTATAATATTTGGGTCATTTTTTATTTTTTAATCAAAAGATGGCTCAACCAACCTACCCTAGTCGCAAATTGAGGTTATTAAGCTAGGTTGGGCCCTGAGCTTTTAAAAATAGGCCCGGTGTTAACCAAGCTAAGCAAATGTCTGGTTTTACCCATATGCATCTTTAGTTTTAATATTTTTGTAATTGGGCTAATTCAGTTTATAAACTTGAGTCAGCCCAAGTCTACCGATACCTAAATTTGATCTGAGGCTAAATAAGAATTTCCAGAATGAGTTGAACTTGGGACTCAACATAAATTTTCTATTTAGCCCCCATATAAAAATTAAGAAGATCAGATGGACACAAGTTGAGTAATTTCAATTCCAAAATTTGAAACTTGAAAATATTTAGGCTTAAATTTTAAAAAATTAATTGAAAATGAACTGTATTTAGGCTTAACCTAATATTTTTTCCTGGAAAAATTCAACTCCTGTTTTGTGATAAAATTCACTTTCCATTGCCAAAATTACCCATACCTAACTTCTCTTCACTACTCGTGTCATTTTACCAATCATCGCCTTACTACCATTACCTATCATTTCTTATCCATTTTTTTTATGGAATTGAAGCAAAAGAAAAAGATGTCTTAGAATGTTTTTCTAATGAAATAAACAAAATAACCTTTTGTTGATTATGAAATGATTTTTAAAATTTTTTCAAATAAAACTTAAAGGAATTTTTTTTTTTAAGAAACAAATGGAGCCTACAAAAAATTCATCTTTCTCCTTCCAGCACACACACACACATGTATATATATATATATATATATATATTTATTTATATAACATTTTGAGCAAAACCAGATGCAATACCTTTATGCGCTGCCCATTACCAAGGGTAATATTATCGCTGAAGTCCCTGTCTATGGAGCTAGCAGCAATAGTGGAGATCCACGGTGCCACATTTGATACAGTGTGAAGTTCTGGTCCACCCCTGGTCACTGCGTGGAAGGACCCAATGG
The DNA here is from genome assembly GCA_032878935.1 of Erythrophleum fordii. Lineage (NCBI taxonomy): Eukaryota > Viridiplantae > Streptophyta > Magnoliopsida > Fabales > Fabaceae > Erythrophleum > Erythrophleum fordii. The sequence continues at coordinate 27,207,607 of JAVQMF010000058.1, read as the reverse complement.
AGATTCCATTTGTCAACATCTCATTAATATCGAGTATAGCACTCCTTCCAAGTGAAACTGAGAGCACATCAACATTATCATCTATAGCTTGGTCCAAAGCAGACAGCATATCTTCATCAGTGCAATCCTCATCGTTATCACCAGGGGCAGAACCAGCTCTAAATTAAAGAGGCGGCCAACTTTCAACGAAATAAAATTTACATAAATAACAAAATAATTTATTATTAATATTTCAAAATACATCATAAGAGATAACATATTAAAATCTAATTTTTTTCTCTTTCATATCACAAAAATCATCTATAAGAGAATCTATACTAAACTCTTTAGCAATTCTCTTTTCAATATACACAAGCAAACAATTAAAAAGAAATTCATCTTCCATCTTGTTAAGTAGCATTGTCTTAATTATGTTCATAGCTGAAAAAAGATTGCTCTATTGTAGCCGTAAAAACTGGAAGAGTGAGAATAAGAGTTACAACTCTATATATAAGAGAATAAATTTCTGATTTTCTCGTTTTCACCAACCATTGGCATAAATTAGAAATAGTAAGCAATGTTTGAAAATCAAGAAGTTGTCGTACATGATCAAAATGCTCAAATTGCATCCTCAATTATATCATTTCATGTTCCAAAAAATCTCCTGACTAAAAGTTTTCTACCATCTTGCAAATGTCATCAATTCTAAATGATATACGCATCTCTTTTGGATCTAAAACTGAGCTAGGAATAAGCAACTCTATTGTGTGATCACTAAATTTATTATTCAATTCTTGCAATTGAGAGTCTATCACTATGTTGAAAATGTCAACTTTATAGTAATGCCCGATTGTAACTTCATTTTGTTGACGACGAGCCCTTTCTCTTCTAACAACATAATGGGTATTAAAATCTGGAACAGGTATATTGATGGTTTCACAAAAGGATTTCACCTTCACAACTAATTCTTCCCATCCATCATCTCTTAAATTTTGAATAAGCAACTTAGTAGATGAAACAAGATGTATTGCATTCAAAATATCTTAAGATTGAAGTTGTAAAGCTTGACAAAGCATGTTAGAGATCTCTAAAATTTTTTTCATAAAATGCATAATGAAAACAAATTCAAAAGAAGTTAGCACCTCATATGCTACATCTACATCTTCATGTTGAGCAGGAGTAATTCCATCTTCAATTATATTCAATAAAACTTCACATGTCGCCCTAAACATCTTCATCAAGCTAGAAATAGATTTCAAGTGAGAACTTCATCGAGTATCTCTAGCCTTTTGTAAAGCACCAATTTGATTAAGCCTTTTCCCACTGTCAAGCTCATTCATCTCAAGTAAGTGAGCAATGTTTGCAGCATGAGCAACTTTTAATTGGTCATTTTGCTTACATGAAGCACCAACAATATTGATAATAGTATTCAACGTGGTAAAGAAATGATGAATAGATATAACTTCTTTAGATGCGACAACTAATGCCAATTGCAAACGATGTGCCAAACAATGAATATAATAGGCATATGGACATTCATTTGAAATCAAAGCTTGTAATCTATTCCATTCTCCACGCATGTTACTTGCACCATCATAACCTTGTCCCTTAATATTTTGAACACTAAGATTATGTTGGGAGAGGAGAGAACAAATACCTTCTTTTAATGTTGTCACAGAAGTGTCCTTAACATGCACAAGTCCAAAAAAGTGCTTAGACATATCCATCTTTGTCAACAAATCTTAAGACGATTGACATTTGCTCCTTTTTGGATGCATCTCGAGCTGCATCAACAATTATACAAAATTTTTTATCACCGATTTCTTCACGAATGGCATTTTTTACTTTGGTTGCCATTATATGCATTTCTTTTTGTGTTCTCGGTGATGTGTATGATGCATTTTGTGGAGCTTTCTCCAAAACTTCTACTACTTTATCATTATAAGAAGATATGAATGAAATTGAGTAGTTCCAAAAAATTGCCACAATTCATTGATGTTTTAGACTTAGCATGGCCTCTAAAAGAACAACCTTGAAATGCAAGCCACCTAGTTGCTTCAATTGAAGCTTTCAAACGAAGTCTATTTTCTACAATGTCTTAAGATGTGAATTTTTCAAATCTGTATACAATATGTGATGCTTGGTTCATGAGATCTTCACATTTTCTTTCTACAATTCGATGTGGAAAAGTGAGATCTTTTCCAATATGTGCTAAAAATGCACAATTTTTTCCATCCCTCACCTTTTTCCATGATCAAAATCCATTAACAGTAAATGCATCTAATCGAGAAAGTCCATTTTGAAAATGAAATATATAACATGGTAGACAAAATGCAGCATCTACACTCGGAGAGTATTCCAACCATGATGGAAATAACTTAAACCATGATGCTTGAAAACTACGAGTATGTTTTTCCTTAGATTTTGGATACTTTGGAAGTATAACTTGATATGGACTAGCCCTGATATAGGCTCTTCGAACTTCATCATGTAGCTCAATAGGATATTCCCATATTTGTCGTCTTAATCCTGGATCGCGTTCTAATAAATTGATATCAAAGTTTTCATTGATTTGAACTCTTGAAAATTTCGCAAGAGGACATTCAAAATTTGAAGGTTCACTTTCCACAGGAGGATTTAACCCCTCATTAATTTGTGGGGTTTCAACATTCTTCCTTTTAAAATATGAATGAATTGTGGTTTTCATCTAAGAGAAATAAAAAAAAACTATACTAAGTCAATAAATTTGGAGATGATATGCAATTTTATATCTATGATTCTTTCTCTACAATCCAAACAAATATATAGATTAATCAATAAACTTTATGAAAAAAATGAAAATAAAAATACATTGACTTTGAAAAAGAAATAAATACCTTGATTATGTCACTTGATGTAGATGATGTCTTGTACTGTAAGAACCGGAAGAAAAAAAAAAGAGAAAATGGGGGAGATTTGATAAATATATATATATATATATAATTATTCTTATTTTTCTTTTATTATTTCCTTACTGATATTACTTTTTTTTCTTCTCCTTCCCATGTCATTTTTCCGTCGTTTTCACCGGGTCCTGTTGCTTCTTCTTCATTTCGCTGTTCCTGTCTCCCTCTCGTCCAGCGCCTGCAAATTGCCTCCTCCAGCTCCCTTTTTCCGTTAATTAATCACCTCTCTGGCGTCGATGGAAGCTCTCCGGTAAATTCCCCTGCTGTTCTGTCGCTGGTGCTGCCTGGTTATTCCCTCCAGTTTGCCGGCCTTCATTCCCTTCGAGCTGGCTGGGTTTCTCTTCGTTGGAGCTGCTGCTTCCTTTGATTCCTCCACGAAGCTTCCTCCAGCGTGGTGTAGACTCCCTTAGCTTTCTTCCATTGTTGCCTCAAGCCTGCTAGTCTGCGAACGAGCCGTAGCATTTCAAGGGTTCCAGTGAGCATTTTGGTTCTGGATCATTTATGCTTTCATTCCTCTTTAATGCTGAACCCATTAAATTCCCTCCCTTACTTTCCATTTTTTGGCCTATCCCAAGTTCAATGAGTTGTTAATAGGGTTGATATGCACAGATTGGTTGCTTAGCTGAAACGAAGGAATAGAAAGGGGGAATTTTTAATTAGGCTTCCTAGTTATGCAAATCTTGCGTAAACCTTCAATTCTTACTTCCTGAAAGTGATCTGAGAATCCAAATGATGAATTAGAATTCGAAGAAAATGGTTTAGATAAGGGGCATTTGTATGTATGATTAGAGAAGTTATTTAGATGATTGTGATTAAATGCAGTACCTATTTAAGAATCGTTTTTGGGTCTGTATAATGATTTGGTAAGTTGGGTGTTATCAGGAAATTCTCGGAGCTTTGACAGAAAAGGAACCTGGCCTTTCAAAGAGGAACAAGGACCGGGCTAGTATAGGGCACTGTCTGTGAGTAAATAATAGATTTCAAAGCGCTTACCATTACCCTTAATCCTGATATTGTTACTTTTTGCTCTAAATCATTCTATGCGAGATAAAATGTAGTTGTATATATATATATATATATATTGTGGTGTTAAAGCATGAATTGATCTCGGGGAAGGAATTGCTTGGAGAAGTAACTTCTATTGACTTTCCTTTTATTGGTCTTGTTTAGTTGCCTATTTATGTATTTATGAAATTTGTGTTTTTCTTTATGGATTTAATTATTTGATATTTGGACTAACTTTTGTCCCCTATAATCCAAATTCCTTGAAAATAAAATAATAATGATAATATTTGACTAATGATGTATGAATATATATATATATATATATCTATAAATAGGAACTTAGAATTATGGATTAACGTGCGGTTCATCTATAAGTGCATGCTATAGTCCTTAACGGAACTAGGTTATATGTTGTGAAAGAATCTGGGTGGAGAAGGAGTTACCCGTTAGGCGGAGCCACCCGAGTGAGGCGGGTAAGGGCTGCCAACGAGGTGTAGCCGCCCCCAAAATGGATGAATTATGACATACAGATAAGACAGGTAGATAAAGGGGCTGCCTATTAGGTGTAGCCACCCGAGTGAAACGGGAAAAAGACCTGCCAACACGGCCTAGCCGCTACCTTATCTGAACTTGAACTAGTGATAAACTATCATCAAATGATCACACCGAGAGACTCAGGTCTAAATGAGTTCTCTTCCATACGACGGTCGTGGGATTTGTTAATTTGTATAAATGTGATGGTCTAGTTATATACATTTTAATTCATTGGTTATGATCCCTGAATAAGTTTTGAAGTCTATTATCTGCTCACTGAGTTTTGACTCACTCTTTTAAATTTCCAATTTTTCAGATAGCGCCACTGGGTCTGATCCACCTCCCTCATCTTAGGTGCTGAGGCGTTGTGGCGGTGAGCCACCCTTTTTGGAACTGGGGGCTTCGTTAACTTTTTTTTTATTTGTCAATTGTTGTAATGAATTGATACTCAATTGTAAAAATATATTAGGAGTAGGACCAAGGGATAGAGGTTTTGTTTTCCCTTCCCTATGTTTGGTTCATTGATGTTTTGTTGACTGTTAAAGAGAGTGGAGCTCTCTGTTATTGTTTTTGCTGAGTTCTGGCTGTTTATAAAAATTTTAGGATATCCTATTTATAGGGGATACTCTGCCGAAATTTCTATAAAAAGCTAGTGCACAAGAGAAAGTAAAATTCATATATCCAACAAGGCAGGGTCACATTTAGTGTACTGCTATTTAGTGTAAAACCTCTTAAAGGCTATCTGCTAAGATAGTGTAGTAAATCAAGTTGTAGGTAAGAATTTTATATAGACTTCCCATGTTGGTCACCCCCTTCTCTTAGAGAATGGGGCGTGACATGTACCATCCACTAGTCCTCTGGGCAATGATCTACGACAATGGAACAAAAGATTGAGATCAATGTTTTGTATTCAAATAGAAACTATGCATAAACCTTAATAGCTTAACCATTGCTGTCTCTAATAGGAAGGAGGTCCAATACAACATCAGGGACCTTTTAACTTCTTTATTTTCATAGCCCAACTTGTATCTCTCCCTTTTGTCATTTAATCACGCACTATTCCCGTAAATGTACATGTGGATTTAGGAAGGATGCATATATAATTTTTAATGTAAAGAAAATTTGGAGGGGCCCACCATTCAATTGGCTCTAGTCTTGGCTGTACGTAAATGTGCTTGGAAATGGGAGATGCAATTATAATTTTTAACATTAAAAAAAAATTGGAAGGGGGCCCACGGCCCCCTTACCATTCAATTGGTTCCACCCTTGGTTATCACGACCCCAGCAAACTTTGTAGACTACAAGACAAGCTCTTCGGGATCCACCCTTTGCAGTGCCATTGCCGTTATTAAGAGCACTTACATTTGAAATTTTCTTAGGTGCACCTGGAGCATGGTACACCTAAAAAAATTAAAGGTTGGGATTAAATTTGTACAAGTGGGTTCCATATGTAGTATAGATAAAGTTCACGTGTAAAGTAAATCTTAATTGTTGAGTGTATAAATGACGTGGCGTACTTAGTGTATGTAAGAATTGCTCCTTACATTGCACACAAAGTTGCCACCAGCAGTTGATAGAGTATGGGTACTGTGCCCTGTGATGTCACGTGCGCTAATTTGATTTGATGGGTCAATCTTGCCATATTTTATCTCATAACCTTTGTAGAAGGTTTTTGCTCCAATTAGTTTCCTAATTGGTGTACATAAGGGAATAATGTTGGGCAGGAAATTATTTCTTATTACATTAATTACAAAAAATATAAGATTTGCAAAAAAGGGTAATTTATACAAATTTTTACTAAATTTTACTAAAATTATACAGACATTTATTTTATTTTTAAAATATACAAATAGTCTAATTTTAAATTTTTTACTAAAATACTTCTTATTAATTTAAATATATAAATATATATTATATCTAATATATATATATATATATATTATAACAACAACCATTGATCGAAGTAGTTAGGAGCTCAATTTCTTTGAAACAAGATCTCGGATTCGAGCCTTGTAAACGAAGATAACAAACATTGAAAGAGCTTTACCCCTTAGAGTGGATAGCTGCACTCAACTTAGGCGGGATTCAAGCAACTTTCAGATATCAAGAGTTTAAAAGAGTAAATTTTGTTTTTATTAAATTTAACAAAAAAAATGTATTTAAGTTAATTGAGAGTATTCTTTAAAAAAATTAATTACACTAACGCATAATGTAATTTTTGTTTTAAGAGAGATTTATCTATATTTTAAAAATAAGTAAAAGGTTTGTATAATATGTCTAGGTGAAGAAGAAAAGAAAACCCAAACATGAGTGAGTTTCTTCCCTCTGTACAATTAATCCTTCCTATGACTATGGTGAATTTGCTGTAAAAGGTGTATTGGAGTTCCATCCCGTGACTTCAATTGAAACTGTGTGGGACAAATAATTCCAACAAGATCCACTTCTGTAATCAATTTCTTTTGCTTATATGGTTCATGTATGATATAACTTTTTGTCCATAACATAACCAATTCGGATTCTCTAGCACAGTGTTATCTTTTTTAATTATATAAATTTAATTTGGATGATCTAGATTTCAAATTTTTTAAAAATGATGATTGAGATTTTTTTTAAAAAAATTGAGAATACTTGTCTTATGGTGGCAAATTTATAATTAGATAAATTCATTAATGACAATTTTATTAATTTAAAACTATCATTCTCCTTCACATTATTTATATATTTTAAATAACATTATATTTTTGAATTTTATATCATTATTTAGATAATTTATAATTTTTGCTTGCTGTAATAATTATTAAATATAAAGTAGTATATTTATTGAATAATTACTTAAATTATTAACTTATTTAATAATAAACAGTTATTAAATTTTTTTTATTTTTATGTAATTAATGAATATAATTATAATAAAACTATTAAAACAAAAAATTGTCTTATATTCAATTTTATTTAATAAACATTGTATCATAATTCCAGGGAGAAAATTGCTTGAAGGCCGATTTGTATTCGCACAAAGTTCGAATTATATCTCCTTTTCAGCAGAAAGGTTTTACAAGAAATGTAAAAATGATATAATTTCTTTGGTTTAAAATTTTATAAAGTAATGCTATAATATCTTTTTCATTTTGTAACCCAAAAAAAAGAAAAAAAGTTCTCGAATCTAGTTTATCACTCATCCTGGAACCAAAAGTGGAGAGCTGAGTTCCACGAAATAGCTAGAAAGCCTATTTGGTCTTTACATAAAGGGATGTGCGCGAAAGAAATGAAAATTGGAAGGCTGCGTTTTAGACGAGAAAGTTAAAAAAGCAGATTTGAAAATTAATAGTTTTTGGAGTCAATGATTTTCTCTACTACATACTGGAGAGAGAATATTTGCAAGCTAGTTTTTGAGGCACACCTGTCCTAAAAATAATGGTCTATCAAAACCATGTTCTCAGATAATGACGCTTTTCTGTGTCCTCAAAAGTTAATTTGTAAAAACTGGAAATAAGAAGGAAAAATAATAACAAAAAGAGAATTGAATTATTTTTATTTTAATATTTCCTTTATAATATAAAATTCTTTTTTATATTTTCTTTCTTCCTTCTCATTCCTGTTTCCGGACGCTCTCCCTGGGTCACTCTGTTTCTCTTTCTCTTCGCTGCTCCCGGCCTCCTTCTCCCTCGTTCAGCTCGCGTGTTTCTCCGGCGGAGTTGCTGCACTTCTCCCTTCACCTGCGCAGCTTCCCCGGCGTTACCCAGGTTCCCTCGAGCTCTCTCTCTCCCTCGTTGCTGATCTTTTCTTCTAGACGTGTGCGAGCTCCTTCCTTCTGGCTGTCAGCGCTTTTTCCTCCATTGAAGGACCCTCGCCGGCGTCGCAGAAGCTTCTCTAGCTTCCTCGCTGCTGCTGCAGGTCCAGCGGCGCGAGACAGCGAGCTAGAAATGCCGTCAGTTTAGGTGAGTTGCCTCCCGTCTCCCACACGCCTCTCCTCCATTTTGTGGTTGTGTTCTTCTTTAATCTCGTGGATTTCGACCATTCCCCTCCATTTCTGGCCTTTCCTGATCCAAGGAATGAGAAGGAGGGAGAGATTCTCCTTTTCTTTGCTTGTCTGGCCGAAGTAAGGGCAAGGGAAGAGGGTTTCAATTTTTAGGTCCTCTTTTCTGTATGGGATATGTAGAACTTGTTAAATTGTTGCTCCTTCAGAATAATACATGAATTTAAAATGATGGAATAGGATTTATATGGAATGATTTAAGTTAAAGATTGTTAGAGTATGAGTATGGTTCAAAAAAAAAAAGGAAAAAAAAAGAAAGTTGTTTGATAGCCAATATGGAGTTAATTGAATGTAGAGGAAATCATTATGAACCTATGTGATGATTTGGTGGGTCTGTGTTGCCAGGAAACTCCACGAGCGTTGGCAGTGAAGGAAACCAACCTTTCAAGGAGAAACAAGTAGCATACTAGCGTTGGGCACCGTCAGTGAGTAAATAGTAGATTTCAAAGCACTTATGGTCACCATAACTCTTATTACTATTACCTTCTACTCAAAATTGCGCTGAATGGAATAAAATGTTGCTTAGTAGATATATATATATTTGTGTGTATGTGTGGGCTTGTTTTCTTGGCAATAACTTTAATCTGAGGGAGAAGTTGTTGAGGAGTAACCCTTTAGGTATTTAACTATTTTTGTCTTATTCTTACTTGTATTTGTATGTTTATTTTCTTTTCATTATTTTTATTACTATTGGTCCTAATGAGTTGTTAATATATATATATATATACACACATATATTATAACATGAGGTGTTGATATTGATTGATCTCTTTTAATTCAATTTCCTTGTATAAGCAAAGCATTAACGAAAAGTATATATTAAATAGTAGTATTTGGCTAATGACGTATATATATATATATATATACATACATAGGAATGCGAACTTAGAATTTTTGGGTCTGTGTGTGTCTCGCCTATGAGTGTATGTTGTTGTCCTTCATTTGATTAAGATGCGAACTGTAAAGGGATCTGGGTGGAGAAGGAGCTAGCCGTTAGGCGGAGCCACCCGAGTGACGCGGGTAAGGGCTGCCAACGAGGTGTAGCCGCCCCCGGAATGGATAAATCATGACCTACAAATAAGAAAGGTAGATAATAGGGGCTGCCTGTTAGGCGTAGCCACCCGGGTGAAACGAGAAAAGGAGCTGCCAACACGGTGTAGCCGCGACTTTATCTAACCTAGTAGTAAACCTTCATCAGAAGATCATACCAAGAAACTCAGGCCTAAATGGGTCCTCTTTCATATGACAGGTTGTAGGATTTGTTAAATGGTGAAGCGTGATGGTTTAATTACCTATACTTTAATTTATTGATTATGAGTCTTGAATTAAATTTTGAAATCTATTATCTGCTCACTGAGTTTATCTCACCCCTTCAAATTCTAAATTTTTCAGATAGCGCCTCGGGACCTGATCCGCCTCCCTCATCTTAGGGCTGAGGCGTGTGGCGGTGAGCCTCCCTTTTGGAACTAGGGGCTCGACTAGCTTTTCTTTTGGTTTGGTATCTGTTGTAATGAATTGGGATTTACTTGTAAAATATTTTGTGAGTAGGACCAATGGATGTAGGTTCGGTTTCCCCCTTCCCTATTTTCAGGTTTATTGATGTTTTGTTGACTGGATTAAAGAGAGCGGAGCTCTCTGTTGTTGTTTATACTGTATTCTGGCTGTTGTAGAAATTTGGAATGTCCTATTTATAGGGGACACTCTGCCGAAATTTCTATAAAAATCCAGTGCATAAAAGGAAGTAAATTCGATATATTCAATGAAGCAGGGTTAGACTTAGTGTAGTGAATCAAGCTGTAGGCAAGAACTTTGTATAGACTTCCCGTGTAGTCACCCCTTCTCTTGGAGAAATGGGGCGTGACAATGTTGGTATCAGAGTATAAGTTCCTATGTCCTGTGAAATAAGTGTTCCCTAATGACGTCTTAGTTATCTTTGTGAACCCGGGCATAATTATAACTAAGATATCATTAGAGGCCTTATAGGGTATTAAGGGTTCCTTCTTTAGGTGAAAGATTTCAAGAAGCATGGGTGTTTATGAATTTGCATGTCTATGAATGATTGGTTTTTCTTTGTTTTGTTCTAAACCTGTGCTTTGGTTTTTATAGAACAATGATGCCGGCTGGATCTAGCGCAACTATAGGGGCAGTTGCAAAAGAGAATGCAGATGAGCCTTCTGTTGAGGCTCCTGCCCCACCGATGGCCCCAGCACCTAGGGGTCATGGTAGAGGAGCCGGTAGAGGAGCCAGTAGAGGTCGAGGTAGGCGTGGAGGGCGTAGTGGGCAAGGCAGGGCCGCCCCGCCCCCAGTAGAGAATTTAACAGGAAAAGGAATTATGCCTCCTCAATCACAATTGGGATCATTGGATGCCTTGGTGGCTAGGTTACAAGGGACTGTGGAGGCATTAGCAAATGTAGTGCAAGCACAGGGAGCTAGAATTGAGCAATTAGTAAGTGTGGTGACTCCACAACCTCAAGCACAAGTTCAGCCTACTCCAGTGACGCAGCCAGTACAAAGTGAATGGAGGAATGCTGATGATTTGATATCAAGATTCTTGAAGTTGAAACCGCCAATATTTTCTGGGTCTGATAGCAGAGAAGATCCCCAGCTCTTCATGGATGGTGTTGAGAAGGCGTGCCGAGCTCTTAAATGCTCGGGTGAAGAAAAGATAGAACTAGCTACCTATCAGATGTAGGATGTGGCTTATACCTGGTATGAGATCGTGTTCTAAGGAAGACCTATAGGATTACCTCCGATGACTTGGGAGGAATTTAAGGAGGCTTTCATGGCTAGATTTTTACCCAAAAGTACCAGATATGCGAGACGCCGAGAGTTTGAGGTCTTGAGACAAGTTCCAGGCATGAGTGTCTCTGAATATGATATCCGTTATACACAACTCTCACGTTATGCACCTCATTTGGTCTCTACAAAGAGAGATCGGATTGAGAGATTTGTGGACGGATTGTTACGCCCGCTGTATAATTTAGTAGCAGCTCAGGTTGAACACTTTTCCTCCTATGCGGCAGCAGTTGATTGTGCAAGGAAGATTGAGTTACGAGGAATGGAAGATAATGCCCTCTTTTCAAAGAAGAGGAAGAGGTTTGAAGGTAAACACCAGAGTGTGGGGTACTTGACGGGTGGATCAAGACTCCAAGATCATAGCCAGACATTATCTCTAGTCTCAAGGAAACCAGCACAGTCTTCTGGTATTGCAGTTAGTCAGCGGACAGATCAGAGTGTAGTTGGACATCAGGCCCAGCATGGTCAAATCCAAATGGAGCGTAATAGCAACCGTTGCCTTACTTGTGGAAAACTCCACTCTGGGCAATGTTATAAGGCGACAGGTGCATGTTTCCTCTGTGGGCAAGTGGGACATTTAAAGAATAATTGCCCACTTCAGCAGCGTGGATCTAGTTATGGATCAGTTTCATCATCCCATCAGACAGCTCCTATAGCAGTTACACCGATTCAGTCAATTCCTACCCAACCACCCAGGAGTGGTGTTGGGAGAGGTGCAGGAAGCAGGGGATCAGCCCCTGCAGGGAGAGGACAGGCTCGGGTATTTGCCTTAACGAGACAGGATGCACAGGCCTCCAATGAGTAGTGACAGGTACTCTTCGAGTTTGCTCTTGTGATGCTCGTATATTATTTGACCCTGGTTCCACTCATTCATATGTATCTCCTCAGTTTGCTAAGCGGGTTGGTAGGGGTCTAATTAAATTAGATGATCCCTTTATGGTTGTGACTCCGATCGGTGAATCGTTGTCAGTGGATTATGTATGCCGGTCTTGTGAGGTTCTCATTGAGGGCAAGGAAACCTTAGCAGACCTGGCGATACTAGATATGGTTGATTTTGACGTGATTTTGGGTATGGATTGGTTAGCCTCTTGCCACGCTACGTTAGACTGTTATTCAAAGGTGGTAAGATTTCATATCCCAAGTGAGTCGCCCTTTTTGATACAGGGTGATCGTAATGAAGTGCCGATTAATCTTATCTCCTTGCTGAAGGCACAGAGGTTGCTAAGAAGAGGGTGCCAAGGATATTTGGCTGTCATTAAGAATGTTGATGCACAAATGGTAGACCTGCAACAAGTTCTTGTAGTTAGGGAGTTTGTGGATGTGTTTCCAGAAGAGTTACCTGGATTGCCACCTGATAGAGAGATTGAATTTCATATTGAGGTAGTTGCGGGTACGCAACCAATTTCTATGCCCCCTTATCGTATGGCACCGCTAGAGTTGAAAGAGTTGAAGGTGCAGCTACAGGACTTGTTGGATAAGGGTTTTATCCGCCCAAGTGTCTCTCCTTGGGGTGCTCCAGTACTTTTTGTGAAGAAAAAGGATGGGTCCTTTCGGTTGTGTATTGATTAAAGGCAACTCAACAAAGTAACAATATGCAATAAGTACCTATTACCTCGTATTGATGATCTTTTTGATCAGTTACAAGGGGCGCAGTGTTTTTCTAAGATAGATTTGCGTTCCGGGTACCATCAATTAAAGATAAGGAAGGAAGATATCCCCAAGACGGCTTTTAGAACCCGCTATGGTCATTATGAGTTTTTAGTAATGTCCTTCGGGCTAACTAATGCGCCGGCGGCATTTATGGATTTGATGAATCGGATATTTAGACCCTTTTTAGACAGATTTGTCATAATATTCATTGATGACATTCTGGTTTATTCAAAAAGCCAGGTGGAGCATGAACAGCATTTACGCTTAGTGTTGCAGCGATTAAGAGAGGAGTAATTATATGCAAAGTTCTCTAAATGTGAATTCTGGTTAGATCAGGTGGTATTTTTGGGCCATGTTGTTTCGAAGGATGGTATCCAAGTGGATCCAAGCAAGGTGGAGGCCGTCCAAAAGTGGCCTAAACCTACTACAGTCACGGAGATTCGTAGCTTTTTGGGTTTAGTTGGGTACTATCGCCGCTTCGTAAAAGATTTTTCAAAAATAGCTGCCCCTTTGACCAGATTGACGCAAAAGCATGTTAAATTTCAATGGTCAAATGATTGTGAAAAGAGCTTTCAGAAACTGAAGAAGTGTTTGGCTTCAGCCCCTGTCCTAACGTTACCGTCTGGGATAGGGGGCTACGCAGTGTATTGCAATGCCTCAAGAGTAGGGCTGGGATGTGTTCTTATGCAGCATGGATGTGTGATAGCCTATGCTTCTAGGCAACTCAAAAGGCATGAGCAGAATTACCCCACTCATGATCTAGAAATGGCAGCCGTGGTATTTGCCCTTAAACTTTGGCGGCATTACCTTTATGGCGAAACCTGTGAGATCTATACCGATCATAAAAGTCTTAAATATATCTTTCAGCAAAAAGATCTCAACCTTAGACAACGCAGGTGAATGGAGTTACTTAAGGACTATGATTGTAATATTCTCTATCATCCTGGGAAGGCCAATGTAGTAGCAGATGCCTTAAGTAGAAAGTCAATGGGTAGTTTGGCTCATATTGCGGAAGATAGAAGGCCGTTAGTGGAAGAAGTTCATAACTTGGAGGAAGGAGGAACAAAGTTTGAAATTTCTCAATTTGGAGCATTCTTAGCTCACATGCAAGCTTGTTCAACCCTTATAGAAAGGGTGAAGGCGGCTCAGAAACTAGACCCCAAGTTGAGTGAGAGGATTGAAGGATTAAGGAGTGGGAAAGATAGTGGATTCATTGTTGACTCAGAAGGAGTACTTAGAGTTGGAGACCGGTTGTGTGTGCCTAGCGTGGGGGACATAAAGAGAGAGATTTTAGAGGAGGCTCATCATTCAGCATATACCATTCATCCGGGATCAACAAAAATGTACCAGGACTTGAAGCAATCCTATTGGTGGGATGGTATGAAGGGTGATGTAGCCGACTTTGTTTCTCGTTGCCTAGTGTGCCAACAGGTGAAGGCTGAACATCAAAAACCAGCAGGGTTACATCTGCGACTGGAAATACCTGAGTGGAAGTTGGAGAGAATTATGATGGATTTCGTAACCGGATTACCCCGTACCCTGAGAGGGTATGATTCTATTTGGGTAATTGTGGATAGATTAACTAAGGCAGCACATTTCCTTCCTGTCAAGACTACATATGGTGTGGCTAAGTATGCGCAACTCTACTTAAGTGAAATAGTGAGATTGCATGGAGTACCAGTATCCATAATTTCTGATAGAGGCCCTCAGTTTACCTCTCGTTTCTGGAAGGCCTTCCAAGAGGCTTTGGGTACGAGAATAGACCTCAGTACTGCCTTTCATCCTCAAACTGATGGGCAATCTGAGAGAACGATACAGATTCTGGAGGATATGTTGAGAGCATGTATCTTGGACTTTGGTGGTAGTTGGGAAAATCATCTGCCTTTGGCAGAATTTACTTATAATAACAGTTATCAAGCTAGCATTCAAATGGCACCATTCGAAGCACTATATGGAAGGCGATGTAGGTCCCCAATAGGATGGTTTGAGGTTGGTGAAGCCAAACTGTTAGGCCCTGACCTGGTACAAAATGCACTAGACAAAGTTCGGGTGATAAAAGAAAGATTGTTAACGGCTCAGAGTCGACAAAAGTCGTATGTGGATCACAGACGTCGAGACTTGGAATTCACTGTGGGTGATTTGGTGTTTTTGAAGGTGTCACCTATGAAAGGCGTCATGAGATTTGGCAAGAAGGGAAAGTTGAGTCCAAGATATGTGGGACCGTATGAAGTGCTGGATAAGGTCGGCAATGTGGCTTATCGTTTAGATTTACCCCAGGAGTTAGCAGGAGTCCATCCAATTTTCCATGTATCTATGTTGAGGAAGTACTTGTCTGACCCTTCACACGTAATCAAACCTCAGGATATCGTGCTGGATAAAGGGTTGGCATATAAGGAAGAACCTGTCTCAATTGTGGATAGGCAGGTAAGGAAACTTCGTTCGAGAGAAGTGACGATGGTCAAGGTGCTATGGTGTAACCATTCACAGGAAGAGGCTACTTGGGAGCTAGAAAGTGAAATGCGAACCAAATACCCCCACTTGTTTGGGTCATGAGGTTAGAACTCTATTCTCTTTTTCTTAAGGGTTCTACTTTCTTTATGAAATTCGGGGACCGAATTTCTTTAAGGAGGGAAGACTGTAAAAACCGAAAATAAGAAGGAAAAATAATAACAAAAAGGGAATTGAATTATTTTTATTTTAATATTTCCTTTATAATATAAAATTCTTTTTTATATTTTCTTTCTTCCTTCTCATTCCTGTTTCCGGATGCTCTCCCTGGGTCACTCTGTTTCTCTTTCTCTTCGCTGCTCCCGGTCTCCTTCTCCCTCGTTCAGCTCGCGTGTTTCTCCGGCGGAGTTGCTGCACTTCTCCCTTCACCTGCGCAGCTTCCCCGGCGTTACCCAGGTTCCCTCGAGCTCTCTCTCTCCCTCGTTGCTGATCTTTTCTTCTAGACGTGTGCGAGCTCCTTCCTTCTGGCTGTCAGCGCTTTTTCCTCCATTGAAGGACCCTCGCCGGCGTCGCAGAAGCTTCTCTAGCTTCCTCGCTGCTGCTGCAGGTCCGGCGGCGCGAGACAGCGAGCTAGAAATGCCGTCAGTTTAGGTGAGTTGCCTCCCGTCTCCCACACGCCTCTCCTCCATTTTGTGGTTGTGTTCTTCTTTAATCTCGTGGATTTCGACCATTCCCCTCCATTTCCGGCCTTTCCTGATCCAATGAATGAGAAGGAGGGAGAGATTCTCCTTTTCTTTGCTTGTCTGGTCGAAGTAAGGGCAAGGGAAGAGGGTTTCAATTTTTAGGTCCTCTTTTCTGTATAGGATATGTAGAACTTGTTAAATTGTTGCTCCTTCAGAATAATACATGAATTTAAAATGATGGAATAGGATTTATATGGAATGATTTAAGTTAAAGATTGTTAGAGTATGAGTATGGTTCAAAAAAAAAAAGGAAAAAAAAAGAAAGTTGTTTGATAGCCAATATGGAGTTAATTGAATGCAGAGGAAATCATTATGAACCTATGTGATGATTTGGTGGGTCTGTGTTGCCAGGAAACTCCACGAGCGTTGGCAGTGAAGGAAACCAACCTTTCAAGGAGAAACAAGTAGCATACTAGCGTTGGGCACCGTCAGTGAGTAAATAGTAGATTTCAAAGCACTTATGGTCACCATAACTCTTATTACTATTACCTTCTACTCAAAATTGCGCTGAATGGAATAAAATGTTGCTTAGTAGATATATATATATTTGTGTGTATGTGTGGGCTTGTTTTCTTGGCAATAACTTTAATATGAGGGAGAAGTTGTTGAGGAGTAACCCTTTAGGTATTTAACTATTTTTGTCTTATTCTTACTTGTATTTGTATGTTTATTTTCTTTTCATTATTTTTATTACTATTGGTCCTAATGAGTTGTTAATATATATATATATATATATATACACACATATATTATAATATGAGGTGTTGATATTGATTGATCTCTTTTAATTCAATTTCCTTGTATAAGCAAAGCATTAACGAAAAGTATATATTAAATAGTAGTATTTGGCTAATGACGTATATATATATATATATATACATACATAGGAATGCGAACTTAGAATTTTTGGGTCTGTGTGTGTCTCGCCTATGAGTGTATGTTGTTGTCCTTCATTTGATTAAGATGCGAACTGTAAAGGGATCTGGGTGGAGAAGGAGCTAGCCGTTAGGCGGAGCCACCCGAGTGACGCGGGTAAGGGCTGCCAACGAGGTGTAGCCGCCCCCGGAATGGATAAATCATGACCTACAAATAAGAAAGGTAGATAATAGGGGCTGCCTGTTAGGCGTAGCCACCCGGGTGAAACGAGAAAAGGAGCTGCCAACACGGTGTAGCCGCGACTTTATCTAACCTAGTAGTAAACCTTCATCAGAAGATCATACCAAGAAACTCAGGCCTAAATGGGTCCTCTTTCATATGACAGGTTGTAGGATTTGTTAAATGGTGAAGCGTGATGGTTTAATTACCTATACTTTAATTTATTGATTATGAGTCTTGAATTAAATTTTGAAATCTATTATCTGCTCACTGAGTTTATCTCACCCCCTCAAATTCTAAATTTTTCAAATAGCGCCTCGGGACCTGATCCACCTCCCTCATCTTAGGGCTGAGGCGTGTGGCGGTGAGCCTCCCTTTTGGAACTAGGGGCTTGACTAGCTTTTCTTTTGGTTTGGTATCTGTTGTAATGAATTGGGATTTACTTGTAAAATATTTTGTGAGTAGGACCAATGGATGTAGGTTCGGTTTCCCCCTTCCCTATTTTCAGGTTTATTGATGTTTTGTTGACTAGATTAAAGAGAGCGGAGCTCTCTGTTGTTGTTTATACTGTATTCTGGCTGTTGTAGAAATTTGGGATGTCCTATTTATAGGGGACACTCTGCCGAAATTTCGATAAAAAGCCAGTGCATAAAAGGAAGTAAATTCGATATATTCAATGAAGCAGGGTTAGACTTAGTGTAGTAAATCAAGCTGTAGGCAAGAACTTTGTATAGACTTCCCATATAGTCACCCCTTCTCTTGGAGAAATGGGGCGTGACATAATTCATGCATATTGAATATAGTTTTTCTTAGAAGCAATGTAATTACGTGATATTCCAAGCATAAATGTGATTATTATTATTGTATTCAGATTTATTAAATTAATTATCTAAATGAACTTAGTTACACTATTTTGTTTGTCACGATATAATTTTTTTCACCTTTATATGATGAGCTCTTATGATTCTTCATTTATGGTCAATTAATTGAGTCACTTCTCTGTAACTAAAGCAATGCATGCTTTATTAAGCAAGAAAAAGTAATGGCTACTTTTCGGTGATGAGGTGTGACCGTTTAAAGGAGATTGGATTCCTATAATTTTGTTTCTGTTCAGTTTGAAGTTTGTGTAGTGTCTTTAAAATAAAAAAAAGGGCGATACAAAGTGTGAAAATGTATATTGGGGCATACTTACTCTTTTTTCATCTATTTTTTATTTTTTTCTTTATCTTTTTCCTATATTAGAAACACTTTACAATTTCACGTTTAAATAATAGATTCCAAAATTGAATGTGAAGGGCTGTGTTACACAGAAAAGCTAGAAAGCAGAGAGTTGGAAATTTTCATTACACAAAAGGGCTCCATCATAGCGTTGCCAAGATGCTTGCAGAAACAACTGTGATAATAGACCATTTAAAAGTTAGACTCTGTGGGACACGTTCAGTGACCCATGAGCGAGGATTTGTTATAATTCCCTTCTCTTTTTTTCCTATCAATATCTATGAATATCTTTAGCTAATTTGTTTCAAGAACTTAAATATATAACCACCACTATATTCAGATATTTCTTTTATAAAGTAAATTATGCTAGTCTCCTATGGAATTTGATTAAATTATACTTAAAATTTCTCTTGCTTTAAAAAATACACGCAGCTCTATTAATATTTTGATATATATAGTACATAAATCTTCCTTCAAAATTAACTTCTATAAAAATATTAACTTTTTGCATGAGATGAGAGTATAATTTTATTTTTAATATGATAGTAAAAACAGACAAGTTAATGTTGAAGAAACCTTTCTCTCTTTGAAGATTTTCAGTTTTTGTTTGGCAGTTCTTCTTTATATTACAGTTGTGATAGTAGACGAGTGTGTTGACTATCTTGTAGTATTGCAGTTCAGTTTTTGTCATTTATGATTTTCCCATTAGATTAGTCGGGTAGACAATCAAATAAATATATATGAAATGTGATACTTTGCATGTAGGTGATTACATATACAGTCAATTCGATAAACTTGATAATAGAAATGTGCTTATTGATCGACATAAAATAATAATAGTTTTAATCACCCCACATCAATTTACATAATAAAATATTTAAGCAGTTAATTAAAATAAAGGGACATAACTGTGTGATTCGAGCAGCAAGTAGTAGCCATCCTTGTTATGCAGCTGAAAGAGGGAGCCCCCTTTGTTGATGTAGAGAAATAAAAAGATCCTATTTGTAAAACCAAGATTAAAACTTAACTATTTGGACAAAAATGCTCTTAATCATAAAAGTGTTATTATAATCTTTAACAGTCTCATATATTAAAATCAAATTCAGCTTGAGAGCTTTAAGCTAGTAATTGAGGACCTATATAAATAATTTTATTATAATCTCTTGCACTCTGATATCTCTTGAAGGAAAGTCATAAATGTATTCCTATCCTCCTTAGCATAGAAATTTTAAAGAAGCCCATTTTTTTAGCACATAAAGTCTGGTAGCATTTTTCTAGCCCAGTATTCTCGAATGGAGTGTATCATTCATCCCGAAATTGAAAGTGAAGAGTTGTGTTCCACGAAACAGCTAGAAAGCGTATTTGGTCTTTATGTAGAGGGATATGTGTGAAAGAAACTCTACGATAAGAGAGAGAATATTACAAACTCTATAATAAGAAAGAGTATTGAAATGGAATCTTCTCAATTGAAAGGATCCTTAGTTGCTGTAATCTAAACCATTCAAATTTAATATAGATGATTCATATTTTAAGTCTTATTAATATTTAATTTTAATTATTATTCTTTAAGTTAACAAGTGAAAGGTTATTTTTATTTTATATATTTTTTTATTTTTAAAAAATCAAAATAAATAAAAATAATCAAAATAATCTTATTAAATTTAAATGGTTTAAATTAAGACAATTAAGTAATTGAGAATTTTTTTAACACAAATTAGCTTTTGAATCACACTTGCAAGAACCAGGGCTTTTATGGCATCCGGATCCCTTGTTGTGCCCTGTGCAATAAAGGTTTTTTGTTTTTTTAACACTTTAAATTCTGTGTACCATACAGTAAGGAATCCAAAGGGGCATTTATGATACCGCTAATAATAATGGTCTATCGAACCATGGTATCAAAGAAGAACACTTTTTTGTGTCCTCAAAAAATAAGTCATGCATATTCAATGTAGTTTTTTTTTAAATAAGAAATGTTTCATGTTTATTCAAATCATAAATGTAAAGATTACTAATTTCTACAACACACACATATAGAGCTACGATATTGTTTTTTTCATCTTTATAGGAAATGCTCAAATGATTTTTTGTTTGTAGTCAACAAATAAGGTCAGTTAATTGAGTCACCTTTTCTTATGATTATGAAAACCGGATTGAATTAGTTGATTAAATTGAAAGTCGGTGGACCAATTTTATGATCAATTCATTTAACCCTCAAAACTAACCAAAAAAAATGATCAAGAACTTGTTAAATTGATCAAAATTGGACAATTTAACACTAAATTAGTAAAAAGTTAATTTTTCATTTTTCATTTTTTGTTTAAAATATAAATTTGACTATGATAGAGATTTATAATGTTTTATAAATTTTACTAAATTCATTTCACATAGATTTATTATTATATGTAAAATGTTTTAACTATTTTTTTATATTTGTAAATATTTATATATTTTTTAAATATTATTTTATAATATATGTATTAATTTAATTATAAAATATTATATATATCTATGAGAAAAATAATTTGACCCTGATTTAACCATAATTAAACTATTGACTGTGAATCGCTTATAATCCCAATTTAATGTTGGGTCCAATTTTAAAACATAGCTTTTTCTCTTCAATTAAAGTTTCTGTAACTAAAGTATAAAGCATGCTTTATGAAGGAAGAAAAAGTAATGGCTACTTTTTTGTGATGAGGTATGACCGTTTGAAGGAGATAAATTAATATGAATTCCAAAATTGGAAGTGAAGGCATGTGTTAAACGAAAAAAGCTAGAAAGTAGAGTTGGGAATTTTATTATAATTAAGCTTCATCGTGATGTTATCTTTTGGCCAAATCAGGCATGCTTTTATGTAAAGTGGAGGGCTGTGTTACACAAGCAAGCTAAAAAGCAGATCTGGAAATTTTCATTATAACAAAACTCCACCATAGCATTGGCAAGATGCTCGCAGGTACAAGTTTATGATAACATACTATTCATTGCTTTTAATCTTGTGATATTGTACTTAATATTTTGTTAAAGAGGCTCGGAGCCGTTGGGCCTCCAAAATCTATAATCCACTCCGAAAGGTCTTTGTTATATGATTAATTCGATCGTTTCGAACTTACAAAAATATTTGACATATAAAACTTTAAAATAAATAATTAAATATGTATTCATCAACATAAAATAATTATTTTTAAAATTTATTAAATTTTAAATTATTTGATAAAATAAACAATTATTAAAAATAAAGAACATATTAACAAAATCTCTCTCTCTCTCTATAATCTATGTATATGTAGATGAATGATGTGCTCTTATGATTCCTCTTTTCTAGTCATTAAAAAAGGTTAAATTAATTAAGTTACTTTTTCTCTTTAACTAAGGCTATGTTTGGTTGGGGGTTTTTGGAGGGGAGGGGAGGGGAGGGAGATAAGGTGTTTGGTTGGATAAAATTGGAGGGGAAGGGAGGGGAGGGGAGGGGAGGGAGGCAAATTTGGCTCCCCTCCAAATTGGGGGGTTTTGGAGGGGAGGGGAAGGGAGGGAGAGGGGTGGGGTATTTTTAAAGTGTAATTTACTTTTTTGCCCCTTTTCATATTTTAATATTTTAATATATTAATATTTAATAAAAATTAAGATAATTTTTTTTATCAGAAATTAAAAATAAAAAAAAAGATTGAAATTTATAATTTTTTTAAAAAATTATTGATATAAATAAATTTTTTATAAAAAATAAATTTAAAATAATATAAAGGGTAAATTTGTCCAAATATAATTACATCCCCTCCCCTCCTGAACCAAACAATAATCTCCCCTTCCTTCCAACCAAACATAACTCATTAAATCCCCTCCCCTCCCCTCCTCTCCCCTCCATTAACCTCCTCTCCCCTCCCCTCCTCCGTTGAACCAAACGGAGCCTAAAGTAATGCATGCTTTTTGTGCGGAAAAAGTAATTCCTGCTTTTATGTAATGGGAGTGAAGGAAACGGAGTAACATGAATTCGAAAGAGTAACATATTATGAATTTAAAATTTTATGTATTTTAATTATGATATAATAATTGTAAAATATAAAACAATATATAATTAAATGGTTGCTTCAATTACCTAATAATGAATTCAATATATCACTCATCTCGAAATTGAAAGTGGAGAGCTGTGTTACACGAAATAGCAAGAAAGCAGCTTTGGTCTTTATGTCAAGGGATCCGTGTGAATGAAACTCTATGATGAGAGAGTATTAGCAAATTAGCTTTTAAGGCACACCTGCAGAAACCAAGCATTTATGTTACCCCTGTTAATAATGGTCTCTTGGACCATGTCTCATATAAGGACACTTTTCTATGTCCTTAAAAAATAATTCATCCATATTCAATATGGTTTTTCTTTTTACGAGAAGTTAAATGCCTTTCTTGAGAACAAAAAATAAATTCCTATCTTTGTAAAATTTGTAAAGTATGTTTAATAATTTTTAGTTAAATTATACAACAGCCCTTAAAAAAATTCTTTTTAATTTAATTCATATCTTTTTAAATTATTTTTTATTAGTATCAGATGGGGTTGAGCGTGATTGGTTGGAAGGGTTGGCCCAAGCCAGGCGCCACATAGTCATCAGCTGGGCCCGACCTGATATAGAGGGGCAAAACTGAGCCAGCTGAGTTTTTCCGTCATGGATTTTGTGGCTGTGTAGTTGTAATACAAGTCAAATGTGTTGTTTATCTTCTAGTCTTATAGTTCAGTTTTGTTAAAAGAAGAGTGTTACCTCTTAGTCTTATATTTGAGACTTCCATGTTGAATGGCCTTTGTGCCTTTGCCCTTGTGGGTTTGATCTGAGAATATCATTCTAACGCAAAAACAAAAAAACTCTATCGGCTACATAAGCCTTTTTTTTTTTGGGGGTAAAGTTAGAATGAGCAAAGTGATGTTTACTAAAGAGGTTGGCGTTCGGCCTCCCAGATGTTTGATCCATTCCGAAAAGGTCTCATAGGCTGAAATTTTTTCCTGACAGTTGCTGACAGCTTTTGGCATTTTATGATTTTCCTATTTGATTAGGGGGGTGGGCAATCAAATAAATAAATATGAAATGTGATACTTTGCGTGTATGCAGGTGATTACATACACAACTAATTTGATAATCTTGATAATAGAAATGTGCTTATTGTTCGACATAAACAAAACATTTTCAATTAAGCAATTAATTAAAAAAATGGGGCATATATTGTCAGATTCAAGCACCAAGAGCGAACCCCCCCCCCCCCCCCCCTCTTATTGTGCAGCAACGAAGGAAGCCCCCAGACGTAGAAAAAGAAAAATATACTATTTATTAAAACATGATTAAATGACAAAAATGTTTTTAATTATAAAAGTGTTATTAAATTGATTATACATTGATTTTTTTTTGCATTGCTTTATACAAAAATATTATTCTTTTTGTAATATATGTTTTCTTTTTTTAATTTTTTTTTAGCTAATTTTGCTTCTAAATGGACTTAGAGACGATTCCAACAATGATAAGCCCAAACTCATTAATATTTATAAAGTATGTTATATTCACTTTTTTTTTTTGGGAAATTTGACCAAAATTTTATTCTTCTCTCTCTCTCTCTCTCTCTCTCTCTCTCTCTCTCTCTCTCTCTCTCTCTCTCTCTCTCTATATATATATAAACTCAGGTCATTCATCAGTGCATTGTTTATAAGAAAATGACCTAAATACATTTGTATTTTTTTAGTGAAAAATAAATGCCTTTTTATTCAAAACATGATGTAAGGATTAGTCTCTTCAATATATATATATATATATATATATATCTGAATTTAATGAAATTCACATCTACTGAATTAATTAGTTTAGTTACATTTGTTTGGTCATGACATAAATTCATCTATGTACAGTGTGCTCATAATTTCTTTTTTTTTAGGCAACAAATGAGGTCAATTAATTGAGTCACTTATTCTCTTTAGCTAAAGTAGTGCATGCTTTATGTAGGAAGAAAAAGTAATGCCTAACAAAGCTCCACCTCAGCATTGGCAAGATGCTTACGGGCACAATCCTGTGATAAGGGATAAAACAGACAACTAAAAAAATTAGACATACAGTAAACCATGAATCAAAACTTGTTATAATTCTCTCCTCTTTATTTTTTATCAATGCCTAAGAAGTAAGTATCTTTAGCTAGCTTGTTTTGATCACTTATAAGTTAAAAGCAACATCGCTCAGTTTTTTTTTTTCCAAATAAATTATGCTAATCTCTTATTAAGTTTGGTTAAATTATATCTAAAATCTATCCTGTTTTAAGAATTACACCTAGTTCCTTTAATATTTTGATATATATATATATATATATATATATTATAAAAGGATTTATTTTAATTTATTTTTTGTCAATGAAATTAACATTTTACATAATATAAGACTGTAATTTTATTTCTAATATAGCAATAAAAGTAACTATTGATGTTAAAGAAACTTCCAATCTCCTTTAAAATTTTCAAGTTTTCTATTTGTAATTTTTGTATAGTTGTAATCCTGGTCAAGTGTGTTGTTTATCTTATGGTATTGTTAGTTGTAGTTCAGTTTTTGTTAAAGAGGCTGGTTGTTTTTCAGTCTTGTATTTCGTTCTATCCTTCAGAAGTTTTTTTTTTTTTTTTCTTTTTCAATTTGGATTCTTTCGAGTAAGTAAATGATTAAGTCTTTTTAAAGCAGAAATAAATAGAGAGAGGAGAGAGAATGGGTGAAAAGAGAGGAATTGAATTTTATATACACTCTCATTCTTTGTTTTTCTCTCTCTACTTAATAAAAGATAATTTACCATTTATTTAATTAAGATGATACAAATTCTATTTTTCTTTGGTTGATTTGTGAACTTTACTGAGACTCTAGTATTATATGACATTTGTGCTTTTACACTTGTGGGTTTGAAATGAGAATATCATTCTCAATTTTGTGGGCTGAATTTTGTCCAGACTGCTCTACCGAGGACAGTTTTTGTCTTTTATGATTTTCCTATCAGATTAGTGGCGTAGGCAATTCAAATAAATAAATATGAAATGTGATACTTTGCATGTAGGTGATTACATATACAATTAATTCGATAAACTTGATAATAGAAATGTGCTTTTTGTTTGACATTTAAAAATATATATATTTTCAATCACCTCATGTCAATTTACCTAATTTAAGAAATTAATAAAAAAAAATTAAGGGACAAAATTGTGATATTCAAGCAGCAAGCGGAGCTCTCTTTGTTGTACAACAGAAAAGGAAAGCCTCCCTTGACGTAAAGAATAGGACAAGATACAATTTATAAAAGCATGATTAAAACAGAACTATTTGCACAAAAATGCTCTTAATTATAAAAGTGTTACTAAATCAATTATAAAATGATGTATTTTCGTTGTTTTATATAAAACTATTATTTCTTTGTTTCTTTTTTTTCCGGATTAATTTTGATTTTGACTGATCTTAGAGACAATTCCCATAATACTGAACCAAGTGTAATAACCCAAAAGACATTGGGGAATGTAATTGTAAATTTAAAATAATAATAATACATTGAGTTCAAATTAATCAATATTAATATATAAATAAAAATAAAATTTTAATTTATTGTTCATGATATAACAGCTTCTTTTTATTTTTACTTTTTCGTTTTTCAATTGTGGGTTTTAAACTATAGAATAGATTTAGAGTAAAGGAATATATATATATATATATATATATAAAATTAAAAAGGCTTGGACAAAATGAAGGAATATAAAGTACGTTAAGATGTGAATATAATTTGTTTAGATTTCAAATGTATGGTTAAGATAAGATGCGAGAAACAAGGAACGAAAATAGGAACAGAACTTAGACGTAAACTTGTATATATTTGAAGATACGTTGAATAACATTTTTGAGTTGCTCGTAAATCCTTCATGGTATCAGAGCAAAGCCTGTGAAACTGTCACGGCAACTGAGTTGAATATTCAGCATGGCATCTACGATGAATGAAGCCAACGATGCAAACACCAACGCAGTGGTGGAGATAGATACAATGTCTCCATACTATATACATGCCTTCGACAATCCAGGCCAGATTTACGTCAGTGAGTTATTGAATGATGGAAACTACAATGAATGGGTTGGAGACATGAGTAATGCGTTGTTCGCAAAGAATAAAATTGGATTCGTAGATGGATCCATAGAAATGCCGAAACCTGATTCAATTTACCTAGCATCATGGATGAGATGCAATGCCATGGTGAAGGGTTGGCTGAAAAGTGCCATGAATAAAGAGATCAGGAACAGTGTGCGTTATGCAAAAACGGCACAAGAAATGTGGACAGATCTTGGAGAAAGATTTGGAGCAGGTAATGCACCAAGAGCGTATGAGCTGAGAAGGGCAGAGACACTTACTAGATAGGAGAAGATGTCCGTATCAGCATATTATACAAAGCTAAAGGCGATTTGGGACGAAGTAGATACAATCACACTGTGGCCAAAGTGCACATATAGTGGTTGCAAGTGTGATTTACAGAAGAAATTGACAGAGATGAAGGAAAGGGAACATTTATATGAGTTTTTGATGGGACTGGATGAGGCATTTGGGATAGTGAGAACCCAAATCCTAAGCACCAAGCCACTCATCAGTCTTGGGAATGCGTATCACCTGATAGCTCAAGACGAACAGCAGAGAAACATCTCCATGACTCAGAAATCGGTGGTTGAAGCATCAGCCTTTCAAGCTCAAGGAATGCGACAGAGTAAAGAAGGATACGAACGTAGGAGAGACAAGCTGAAGTGTGCTCACTGTCAAACGGTGGGACACACTGAAGAAAATTGTTATGAAATAATTGGCTATCCAGCGGATTGGAAGAAAGGAGGAAGAGACAGGAAGTTTGGGGCATGGAATGGGAAGAAAAGTGGACCAAGAGCAGCCCAAGTATATCGCGATGAAAGCCCAATACCAGGCTTGACCAATGCTCAGTATGAAAAGCTACTGGAGAGCTTGGGTCGAGAGTCATTAGGCCAAGAAGCAGAGGCAACAAGAACAACACAACAAGCAACCCCAATGGCCAACATGGCAGGTAAATTTCTCTTTGATAAACCTTGGGTGATTGACTCAGGTTGTACAGAACACATACTCTGTGAAGGAAAATTAATTGGAGAGAAAGAGGACCTTAAGAAGGCTTTTGTGAAGATCCCAAATGGCGAGAGCGTACCCGTGGAAGGAGTGGGAAAGACAAGACTACCAAATGGAATGATGATTCAGGAAGTTTTAAAAATTCCTAACTTCAAATGCAATTTACTTTCAGTAAGCAAGATAACCAAAGACCATAATTGTACAATGACATTCATTGCTGATTATTGTGTGATACAGGATTTAGCTACGAAGGACTTGATTGGAGTAGGGAGGCACTGTGATGGCTTATATCTTCTTGAGCCAATGCGGAAAGGAAGTGTGGCAATGACAGCAGGAAGAATAGATCATGCAAATCTATGGCATTGCAGATTGGGACACCCGTCGCACGAGAAGATGAATAAGATTCCACTAGATCAGTGCATGATTAGGAATAAGTCTATTGATGTTTGTGATGCATGTTTAAAAGCTAAACAAACAAGGTTACCATTTCCAGATAGTTCAATAAAAACCAATTCCTGTTTTGAACTTATACACTGTGATATTTGGGGAAGTTATAAAACGCCATCCTTATCAGGAGCACACTATTTTCTTACGATAGTAGACGACTACAGTAGGGCAACATGGATATATCTAATGAAATATAAGTCACAAGTGCAAGATATTCTTGTTAATTTCTTAAACATGGTGGAGAATCAATATGAGAAGAAGGTGAAAAAGATAAGAACGGATAATGGAATGGAGTTCAAAAGTAACCACATGCAGAGATATTATAGTGAAAAGGGTATAATGCTGCAAACTTCATGTGTTTATACTCCCCAGCAAAATGGAGTTGTAGAACGAAAGCATAGGCAGATTTTGGAGGTTGCAAGGGCACTCAGATTCCATGCAGGTTTGCCCATAAAATTCTGGGGAGAGTGCGCACTCACGGCAGTCTATATAATAAATAGACTACCAACTAAAGCTATTGGGAACGTGACACCATATGAGAGGTTAATGGGAAGAAAGCCTAGTTACGACCATATGAAGACATTCGGGTGTCTGGCTTACATGCACAATGAAAGACAAGATGACAAGTTTGGAGAAAGGGGGAGACCGTGCATATTTATGGGATATCCATTAGATCAAAAAGGTTATCGATTATATGATTAAATAAAAGGGGAGATATGTGTTTCAAGAAATGTGCGATTTTTAGAAGGCAAATACCCGTTTAAGGCTATCATGCATGAAAAAGAAGAACACTCAATAACAATGGGCCATCTGTTTATGTATGAGGATGAAGAAAGAACTAGAAGACACGTTGCACAGGGAGAAAGAATTGAAGTAAGGGAAGAAAATGAGTCAGAAAGACATGAAGAGAATGAGCTGAGCAACAACATGGAGATGGGAGGTAGTCAGACAGGAATAGAAAATGAAGAATAGAGACCAATAAGAAAGAGTCAACGAACGCGAGAATTGCCACAAAGACTTAGAGAATATGAGATAGATTTGCCACCTTCCTTGACGCAAACAGAGCCGAACCATCCAACAGGTAATGAAGTAGCTTATCCTTTATCCAATTTTGTGTCATACAATAATTTTTCACCATCGCACAAAGCTTATTTGACAGCCATCACCAAGAACAATGAGCCCAAGACATATATTCAGGCAGCGAAGGATGAACGTTGGTGTGAGGCGATGAGACGTGAAGTTGAAGCCTTGGAAAAAAATGGAACGTGGACACTTGAAGTACTGCCACCAGGGAAGACTGTTGTAGATTCCAAATGGGTATACAAAATCAAATATAAACCAAATGGGGAAATAGAACAATTTAAAGCAAGGCTCGTAGCTCGTGGGTTCACACAGGCTGAGGGTGAGGACTTTCATGAAACCTTCGCTCCTGTTGCAAAACTGGTCACAGTTAGAAGCCTATTAGCTGTAGCAGCAAAGAGAGGATGGGGCATGCACCAACTTGATGTGAACAATGCTTTCTTACACGGAGACCTGGAGGAAGAAGTGTATATGCAAATGCCACAGGGATTTAAGACACCAGGGGATAATAGGGTATGTCGCCTTAGGAAATCACTATATGGCCTTCGACAAGCTTCAAGAAATTGGAATAAAAAATTCACGAGCTCTTTGACAAACTTTGGGTTCAGGCAATCCAGGGCCAATTATTCGTTATTCACCTACAAGGAGGGAAACATATTCATTGCGGCACTAATATACGTGGATGACGTGATAGTAACTGGCAACGATGAAGAGAAGATCAGAGAAGTAAAGGCATTCCTCAATAAAGAATTCAGCATCAAAGATTTAGGGCCTTTGAAGTATTTCTTGGGCATTGAGGTAACAAGGACATCAGAAGGGATTGTATTAAGCCAGAGGAAATATGCTCTCGACATACTTAAGGAGGCGAAGATGAGTGCTTGTAGACCGAGTGCAACTCCCATGGAACAGAACTGCAAATTCACTGAAACAGAAAATAGTGAAAAGACAGATGACGCAAGGTATCGAAGACTAGTTGGGCGCCTCTTATACTTAACAATAACGAGACCAGATATCGTGTATGCAGTAAACACCTTAAGCCAGCACGTAGCAGCACCCAAGGAGACTCACATGCATGCAGCTGAACGAGTGTTGAGATACGTAAAAAGGACTGCGGGACAAGGTATATTACTTTCAAATAGCGGAAACTTAGAACTAGAAGGTTTCTGCTATGCAGATTGGCGAGGTTGCAAAGATACACGAAGATCATGCACGGGCTACTTTATAAGTCTTGGTGGCTCACCAATATCATGGAAAGCAAAGAAACAGGCAGTGGTGGCAAGATCATCAGCTGAGGCAGAATATAGATCCATGGCAACGACAGTTAGTGAGATCATATGGCTAAGATGGCTGATGATTGAACTAGGAGCAAAGCAAGAAGGTCCCACAATATTGCACTGTGACAACCAGGCAGCAATTTACATAGCAGAAAATCCCGTCTTCCATGAGCGTACCACGCATGTTGAGATGGACTGCCACTTTGTGCGCGAGCGTGTACAATCCAATGAAGTTAGACCAACTAAGATCCAGACAAAGGAACAACTAGCTGATCTGTTCACGAAGCCGTTACCGAGAGAGCGCTATGAAGCATTAGTAGGCAAGTTGGGCATCGTAAATCTTCATAACCCAACTTGAGGGGGAGTGAAGGAATATAAAGTACGTTAAGATGTGAATATAATTTGTTTAGATTTCAAATGTATGGTTAAGATAAGATGCGAGAAACAAGGAACGAAAATAGGAACAGAACTTAGACATAAACTTGTATATATTTGAAGATACGTTGAATAACATTTTTGAGTTGCTCGTAAATCCTTCACAAAAAATTCGAACATCAAGAGTATTGTGGTATATTGTTCATCTGGTGTGCCTAACCAGCGTCTCTCTTAGCTCCCTCGAAGCCTCTGTCTTTCTCATCCTACCTATAAACTCGTGTAAACCCAGATGCCATTTGCTTCGAGTTTCAGCTCTCTTTCTCTTCCACTTAGTTGGTTTTCAACTCTTCTTACGTGTTGCTGCTTCATCGAGCTCATTGCTTCCTCTTGGTTCAATCTATGCACACCAGTCGTGCTTTTTCTTGTCAGCAACTCCGCTTCTTCAGTTGTGTGGAAATCGTGTTTGGTAGCTATCCTCCGCTGTGTTTTGTGACCGAGAGTGAGAGAGAGAGAGGTCACATGAATGGGATTGGGAATGAATGAACTTGACACAACATGAATGCATATAACTCTTTATTTCAATGATTTTGACTACGGTCTACCCATTAGTCAAACAAAGATTAATCCAAATTATTCATCTCATTTTGCCGACCACTTTTATTGAGGATAAATTATTTTTTTAATTAAAAATTATTCTTTTCCTTAAAAATATTTTAATTATACGATTTATTTTTTTTATTTTAAAATTACACAAATTTTTTGAATCAAAAGATAATCACAATATCCTTAATGATAATATTAATTCATATTAAAATTATCATTTATTAAAAAATTATTTTTAAAATTTTATTTCAATGCTATATATTTTGTATTAAAAATAAAAAATTTATTTATTCTAAAATTTATTATATTTATCAAATTGTTTATATTTATTAATATATTTAATACACATATTATTATTGTAATTACATAATATTAAATTTTATTTTTAATTGATTAATATTTTAAAAAATAATTTTGTGAATATGTTATTTATTTTAATTTATGCAAGCTTTATATATATCTTGCCTCTGCCATTACGTTTCATATTTTTTTCCCTCTTCATTCTCTGGTTGGCCGAACAGTGTGTTCGGGAAGCCTGATATGACTTGGCTGTTCAATTGAGACAGTATTAGAAATGTTTATACTACGTATAATGAATTGTTTGGTAAACTTACGGACAATCTAAGATTTAATTAGTCTCCAATTATGACATAGAGTGGAGGCAAAGATAATTGCAAAGCTCTGTTGGAGGACATATGGGTTGTCATATTGTTGGGAAGCTCTTGTTTTGTACCATGTGCAAATTGATTTTGAATCTAGAAGATTATACTAGTGTTGTTCGATGTGCATGTGTTCCACCTTGTACTAAACTAAAGGAAATATAAATCATTTTTTGGCTTCTTAGGAACTTTGTCTATATCATAGTTAAGGTAAAGTTATTGATTGGAAGTTTGAGTTGTGACATTGTTGGTAGGCTTTAGTAGTGAACAGTTTCATGGTAAGTAGGTCATGCTTGGCAACTGCGGTGACTTTATCCATTTAATGGTGAATGCCTGTGAATTACAATAACTGGAAGGTAGCTACATAAGCAACAAGATTCATGGATTGAGTATAGCAAAATTGCAAGGATATTTCTACCTCGTGGGATTTTTGTGGAACAATGGTAGGATGTACCACAGTGTAAATGCACTGCAAGTAAATAATGTCCTATTAAATTTCTTAATTTATATTTATTTTATTATATCATTTATATTTTATGAAATATCACATTTTTTGGGACAAAAACTTTTAGCAACATCAATGATTTAGTAAAAAATATCTCAACTAAATTGAAATCCCTAAAAATTTTTAAATAATTAATACATATATAGAATTAATGGGAGAAATTTCGGGAATTTTATTTATGATTTTATTATTGATTACTTGCAAGAAATGTTTATGCATGAACTTAATGATATGATTTTATACATGATGATAATGTTTTATGGAAGTATTAAATGTAGAACACTGGTTACTAATAATAATTCTGTTAATTCTTAGTATGTCATTGTTCATACCTTATTAGCAGGAGATATAAGAAGTGCTAGCCCCATATGATGGCTATCACACCTGAAACGAAATGAAGTTATTTTATGTGAGTTAAGGACTTATGATAAACCGATTATTTACTCATGTGGACTAAGTGTCTATGATCAACAGTTATTACCTGTGTGGGCTATATGAATATGATGACTCTTTTGTTTTGATGAGGTCCTTCTAATGAAAATGTTTTAAAAAGAATTGATTTTGGAAATTTTTGAAATGTGTATTTTGAAAGTTTCATACTTTATATCATTACTATTCCATATATAAAATTCTTTTAAGAAAAGGAAAATATACATTAATCCCTACTTAACCACTTATATTTACTAAAATACCCTCGTACCAACTAATGAAAACTAACATTGGTTTTGTAAGCATAAGTTTTCAATTGTTATTGCAATGAATACTTAAATATTAACTAACTCTGTTTCACATACAGAGACCAGGTATTGGCACCATTACAGATTGTAACCATATATATCATTTAGTTTTCTTTTCTCGTATTTGAATTTAGATAGTGCAAAATAGTTCAGATATCAGCCATTGCCATTCCTATTTGCAAGTCAAGCATGATTAGCAGGAATTATAAGTAAGTTCCTAAGTTGGATAACTAAGAGTCTTATTCCTTTGTTGACACTATGTCTTGTGTTGGAGAAGGATTAATCTATTCTAAATGAGATTATTTCCAAATTTGTTTTTTATATAGGCTAATATGTATTTCATGTACTTCAAATAAATAGATACAATCATTTTTTTTCCTAGATGAAAGATATAAAAATGATGAAACAAAAGGAAAATAGAAACCCAATCGGATCAAAAAGAGAAGAAGGTGAAAAGCATAGAAATAAATCAGAAGTTGGAAAAATAGCTTGGAAGAACCCGTAGAGTAGATCCATCACTTTATTTTAATACAACAAAGTTCAGTACATCCACACATCTGAACACAAACACACTCACATTGCCTCACACTGTTTCTCAAACACATTGGATTGGTAACATTGAAATCCACATGTTCATTTTTCAAATTGCGCGATTACAATAGGACTCTTGACTCTGTGCTTGCCATCGGTCCATGTCAACTCCCCATATGAAGATTTTAAATTTTGATTTGAACCCGTTGCTTGCAAAATAACCCGATAGCTCTTCTTTTCGTTTATTCTTTGAAAAGTCAAAGTATTCGGCAGAACAAGAACCTTAACTCCTCTTGGGGCTTGGACATTTAGAGAATATGTGCTTGGAGGCCCAACATTTGTCACTGTACGAGTAACATTTACAGGTTTCACACCCAGATAGGACAATGTGATTGAAGGGTAGTTGAAATCTTCAAGTCTAAAAGACTTTGGACATTTGTATGGCTTTATATTAAAATGGTTAGAAACTGCTCGTTCATTGTATCCAGAAGCGCATAAAAGGTTCAAGTAATCAGATTTCTTCAGATCATAAACTAGTCCAGGTTCTATTGCAAGGTCAGGTTGAACATGTCCCGAACCATAATCAAATGGAGTTGCTGCTTGATAATCAGTTCCATCCCGAATTGGCCTGTTGGTGTTATCTAGGGTGGTTGCTGTAAAGATATAGTTTTTAGTGGTTAAGAATGCTTGTAGCTAGTAAGAAAACAAAAACAAATTGCAAACATGACAAAAGACTCATGTATGTCATACCGGTAGTCATGATTGCTGATTTGATAGCTGCTGGACTCCATTTAGGATGGCGAGTTTTGAGAAGACCAGCAATGCCAGCAACGTGAGGGCATGCCATAGAAGTTCCCGATCGTATATTATATTCAAAACGACGTGTATCTAGTTTTAGGTTGGTGGGACTTGTACCATATGAATAAGCAGCAAGTATACTGAGACCAGGTGCAGTTACGTCAGGCTGAAATGGAAACATAAGTTGTAAATATAAATTTACGAACTATATACTGAGAAGGAGTGAATAGATAACCTTAAGGATTGACGGCTGAAGTAAATTTGGCCCCCTCGATGAGAACGATGCAATAACCGGAGCTGGCTTTATTCCTAAGAATGTTTTTGCATTATTCATGAATGCAAGGGGGTTCCTGCAGTATATGTATAAATGTGGACCCTTCATTTTCGAATTACAAATATTTTCAGAACAACTTCAAAATGATTGACGTATGAGAGTGATGCATGAATATTACGTGGTACTGTGGAAATAGTCTTGGCTTATATTATCATCAGCATCCTGAGTGCCGGCAGTTTCTAAAATTTGAGCGTCAGCCGTAACCGTATATCCCAATTGCTTATCATTTTGCAAAATCAATTGCACTGCGCCTGCACGCTTTGCTTCCAGGCCTTTGTCAACTGGTCTTAGGCTCCTGCCTCGTTGGCACTTCAATATGCTGCCTTTTACTTTGTTAGGATCAAGTGTTCCAGGTTTGCAAAGTTGACTGCAGGAGGAATCAAAGTGTACGGATTCATACTAAGAAGAAAAAAAACTGGTAGTTTACAACAAGGTAAATAGAAGCAAGCCTCGGAAAATGTGTGCTTACGCATCTTCAAATGTCGCATTAGGAAGCTTAGCATTACCAGCAATGACCAAACGGTTAAACTGCTGAGATGTCAAGCCTGTGGCAAGACTGGTTCCCTGATAGTCCAAGTTATTATAAACAATCAAATCAAACACATAATATGACGTTGCTATTGTTGAAATTACTAATTGAAATTTTCTGGGTGTCTAAATTCATGACTTTTGAGTTTCCAGGTGTTTCAGCAGAATGATTAATTACCCAGAATGGTCAAGTTCATGTATTTTGATTAGTGTGATTCATGTAAGAAGATTTGATTAGTGGTACAAGTAAAAGAAAATTATAATTATACCTTTATGCGTTGGCCATTACCGAGAGTAATATTATTGTTGAAGTCTCTGTCAATTGAGCTAGCGGCAATTGTGAAGATCCAAGGTGCCACATTTGTTACAGTTTGAGGAGTTGGTCCTTCATTACCCGCTGAACAAACAACTATTATACCCTTGGTAACGGCATGGAAAGACCCTATGGAGATCCCATCTGTCAAAATCTCATTAACATCTGGTACAGCCCTCCCACCAAGTGAAACAGAGAGCACATCAACACCATCATCTATAGCTTGGTCAAAGGCAGATAGCAAATCTTCATCAGTGCAGCCTCCCCCATCAAGAGACCAGCAAGCTTTGTAGACTGCAAGACGAGCTCTTGGGGATCCACCCTTTGCAGTGCCATTGCCGTTGTTAAGAACACTTACATTTCTAACAAAATTGCCACCAGCAGTTGACAGAGTATGGGTACCATGCCCTATGATATCGCGTGCACTATTATGATGTGATGGGTCAATCTTCCCAAATTTTATCTCATAACCTTTGTGGAAGATTCTTGCTCCAATTAGCTTCCTATTGCATGTACATTTGTAGCTCACTTATAATTAAAATAAATGGGAGAATGTCGTTGAGTGTCTGCTATTGATGTTTTTTTTTTAAATGAAAGAAAAGTCAATAATATTAATGCTAAATTATTAAATATATTGGCACATCATATATTTATTACAAAATTGATGGATAATATAATAAACATGTAAAACTATGCATTTAAATTTTCTCATGCAAAAGATAAGACCTGTTGCAAAGAGTTTTATTCGAATGGCCGCGCAAATAGTTAATTTGGCATATTGAACCTCCACGCCACTTTGTTGGGATGGGGCCGTATCCTTGGTCTCTGAAGCTTCTGGATTCTGGCCAAACACCTATTCAAGGAAAAAACATTAACCCCGAAGTCAAAATATATTCACTTCTAATTAAAAATAATTGAGCCCTTTTGTAGAGAGATCAAGCCCTTGAATGGAAACATTAAAATGAACGCATCCCACCCCATCCCATCCAAAGTTATGCAGGCCTTTTGCTCAAGCGTTCCACTTCTCAGTATCATTGCCCAAAATAATTTTACATAAGTTGGTAACACTTGTTACATCAAAGTTGTTAAAGTGAATTTTCTATCAGTGTTTGGTATATTAAAAAATAAATAAATAAATCTTGTCATGGGCTCTGCCTTCCAAACTCCAAGCTTCACATAAAAAAAAAAAGTGTATGAATAATTAAGTAAACACAAGTATTGTTTGGGTACTAGCTGTATCAAGTAGTTTTTCTATTGGTGTTTGGTCCCAAAAAAAAAACTCTCCAGTTTAATTAATTTTTCAAATAGCTTATTTCTGAGGTAAATAAAATTTTTGACAAAAATCTATAAATATAATTAATGTAGGAAGACAACTTTTAATTCATTGCCAATAAAAAGATATTTGGGTGGCATTTATTGAATCTAAATTTACAGTAGTAAAAATGAATTAAAAACAAAAATTCGTTTATCGATGTTCTATGAAAGAGTGAAAATATTTACTATATAGGAAGCTTAATTTATTACCAGTATCAATGCTGCCGATGATCACATTTTGACCAAATCTTCCCTTGGTCCAAGCGGAGTCTGCTCTAACTCTTCCATTTCTTTCTAGTCCCAAAAATTCCCATGACCTGGTTGTGTGTAACGTATGCGTTTTGCTCAAAAACACCGATACTACATTTGGATTTCCTGCACATTTTATCAATTTGTAAAACAGTATTTAATAATGAAAACGGTGCTGAAACACAATATTTGGAAGATGATTGCGGCAAATGCTAATGAAGCAAAAGTAATGATCCTCTCACTTCTGATCTCTTCTGCCTCTTCCTTTTCAAGTAATGCAGCAAAGCCATTGATGTGTTTGTTGTAGGAGTAAAACATAGCTTCTTTAGCCTTGTCATGGCTGTCAAACAAAAATATGTCAACCTTTTAAGTTGAGAGCCACCCGCCCGACACTTTCAGGATTCGAAAAAATAGATATGAATTCGCAGAAAAAAATCTGACTGTAAAAAAATGGCCGGTATTGAAATCTAGTTAGATTTAGGCTTTTTTTAGAAGTCTGGTCCAACCTGCTTTACACACACACACACACACACATATATACATTCGCAATTTAATTCATTATTCCATTTACTGGTTACACTTGCAGCATCATGTTCTGTAGCGCGGAGCTTCATAGTTCTGTTTCCCATTTTTTCTGACCATTCTTTCTAGTTTTGTGAACACTTCAAATTCTATACAATTTTCACTGCACATTTTATTAGTTTTCGTCATTGTCGGTGGCTTTTTTTTCTTTTTTCTTTTTTTGGTTAGTCTTAGCCAAAAGCTTGATTGATATTATGTAGAAAAGGTAACCTACCAGCTAATTAAATTAATTGTTTGTTATTACATCTTGTAAGTTTGAAAATAATACACTAAAAAATAGTTCACACTTCATACGGCTTTGAAGCTCGTAAGAACAATATTTGAATTAGGTGTATATTTTCCACAACTTCGCATGCTGGAAATTAAAACAAAATCAACAAAATGCTAATATTATTTGTAAACGTGTGAACTAGATAGGGGGCAAAATCTAACACTTGCCTTTTTTCTTTTTTCTTTTCTCTTTTTTTTTTCTACCTCAATCTATTTTGCTATTGTTTGCGGCCCTGGCCTAGCCTACATGAATATTCTAATTTCATCATGGGGTCCACTTGTCCATGATCTGCAATAATTGAAATCCTAGAATATTAAAGCGAGAGTTTGGCTTTTTTACTCTTTAATCGGGCTGGGCTCACACCATAAAGAGTTAAAAAAGTGGGGCATGACTTGGACTCAATCCTTTCCAAAAGAAGTGTTTATCAATAAAAGCCCGTGATCAAATCCATGAGACACAATTCTACAAAATACAAAATGTCGGTAGTATGTGTCTATTGTCTAGTGACTGTTGGATATTTCCATATTTTTTAACATTCAGGGAAAATGCATTTTTTCAGTTCTTAAAAAATGTATCTTTAAGTTTTTGACTCGGTTCTTAAAAATTTTTTATCAACAAGAAGACTAACAAATAATAAGTCAAAATTTTGAATAACTTAATTATATATGCATATGAATAATACTGAAAGATCAAATAAGTGAAAAACATATATCTTTCGAGAATTAAAAATTACGTTGCCTCTAACGTTAAAGTTATTAGATTCTTCTTCCCCATATCATCTTAAACAAAAGATCATGGTTTTAATTCTATACCTTCCCAAGACAGAGGCGAGCAAATCATGATGAGAATTTGTAGCAGAGTGCATATCCGCAGAGGAAGGGTTTGGGCCATGAGAATGTGATCCCAAGTATACAACGTAGGACTGCAAGCACAGAGGAAAACAAAACAATGGATGAAACATTGCTTGATTATGGCAAGTTCAGAGAGCAGAGAAGCAAATGATGACGAGAAATACAAAGTGCAGAGGCAAAATGTGCTTGCCTTTCTTATGGCATGAGCAGGATGAAGCAAGAAAGTAGAAAGAAGAAATGACGAGAGAAGAAGAAGACGGATAACGGAGGAACCCATCGTTGTTTCTGAAGTACTGAGCAAGAACAGGTCCGGTTCCTGGGCTTATAAAGTTCTGTCCTCACTCAGTTTCACTTGGTAGGCACAGTACACGTTCTTGGGCTAAAGTCTTAATAGTTATAAGATGTTGAGCTCAAATTCATGTCTAAGCCCATCCTAAATTATGTGGGCCTATCATTATAGGTTAGGTAATAGTCCAAGTTTAGTGGCAAAGTCTACCCCCATTTATTTTTATGAAAAATAAAACTTTTGTCAAATTTCAAAAGAAAGTTAAGTGAATATAACATATTTTTGTTAAATTTGTTAAATTGATGTGGGGTGATTGAAAATATTTTGTTATTATCAACTTTATCAAATTAAATGTGTGTGTGTATAGATAGATGTAATCACCTGGTATCACATTTCATATTTATCTATTTGATTGTCCTCCGACTAATCTAATGGGAAAACCATAAATCACAAAAACTCAACTTCAATACTACAAGATAGTCAAGACGCTTGTTTAGTATTACAACTAAGCAAGAATTTCAAAGAAAAATCTTCAAAAGGAGGAAGGTTTCTCTAAAGTCAATTTATCTGTTTTTATTATTATATTAAGAATAAAATTACACTCTTATCTTACATTCAAAATTAATTTATTTGACAAAAAATCATTTAAAAAAAATTATGTCATATAAATATGTGTATATATGTATATATATGTATATATATCAAAATATCATAAGCTAAGTATACTTTTTAAAACAGAGAATTTTTAAGTATAATTTAGTTAAACTTTATAAGAAATTAGCATAATTTATTTTCTTAAAAAAAATGAATACTGATATTTGTAACTCTCAAGTGATTAAAATAAATTGACCAAAGATACTTATACTGGTTGAAAAGAAAGAGTAGACAATAGTAACAAGCCTTCACTCATGGGCCACTGCGTGCCTCCCACTAAGTCCAATTTTTTAATATTCTATTATCACAAGGTTATGTGTTTGCGATGTTTGGGGCACAGTATATGGTGCAATTCGCAATATAATGTATTTTGTATTATTTATTATATTACTGTATTTATTATCTAATAGTATTTATGTTTTTAATTATATTTTAAAATGGGAGCATGAGATCATTCTTCATCCATTTTTTTCATTTATTTTATTTTATTTTTTGTCACATATCTAATATTATATCTTACTAAACATAAGCACCTTGTCAATTCTACGATTGAACTTTTTCGTGCCATAAAGTTTTCCAACCCACTGTTTTCTAGATTCTTAACCCAGGCCTCCAAACCTAAGTCGGTGCCAATACATTAAGGCAGTCTCGTAAAAATTCAGCCCACAAAATCCTTTTGGAATGGGTCATCCATTTTGGAGGCCCAAAACTTCCAACATCTTTTAAAAACGCACTTGACAAGCAATATAACTAAACAAAAGTTGCCCCCAAAAAAAAATGCATCTTCAAGGGAAAGGAAGGTTTTTCTAACATCAAGGTATCTTTATAATGGTATTAAGAATAAAGCCAAATTTATAGAAAATTAATTTCCTTAACAGAAAATAAATTAAAGGAAAAATTGTTATAACATGTATCAAAACATCAGGAGAGCAAGTATAATTTTTGAAATAAAAAATTGTCTTGAACGTAATTTGGTAAATTGTGTGAGAGATTAGCATAATTTATTACAATGAAAAAGAAAAAGCTGAATAGTAGTGCTTATAACCTGAGTGATTAAAACAAGAGCTAGCAATAAAGATGCTTATTAGATATTGATAGAAAAGAAAGAGAAGGGAATTATAACAACAATTCCTGACTCATAGGTCACTGTATGTCTCCCACAAAGTATAATTTTTGATGGATAGTCTGTTATCATAAAATTGTACCTGTAAGCATCTCGCCAATGCTACCATGGAGTCTTTGCCATTATGAAATTTTCTAAATCTGCTTTCTAGATTGCTTGTGTGACACAGCCCTCCACTTTGCACAGAACTTTCCATAAAAGCATGCTTTGATTTGGCCAAAGAGAGAGAGAATGACTCATTTGGCCAGAGATAAAATCACGGTGAAACTTTGTTATCATTAAAATTTTTTAACTCTGCTTTCTAGCCTTTTCGTGTAAAATAACAATACTACAAACAATATGACACCCCACTTCTTTTCTATTACTTTGATTTTCTCGACTTACTTTCTTCATTCTTTTTTTCAACTTTTTCTGCCTATTGACCACTTTTTGTTTCTGAAATTATTTCTTTAAAAACGAATGTGCCCAAGACTTCTAAGCTTTTAGAAAAGCAATGAGTCACTCAAGCTCCGTTTGGTATTGTGGAGAGAAAGTAAGAGTGAAAGGAATTTTTTGGGAAAATGCATTCGATCATAATAATTGAAAGAAAAAACTAAAAGTAAAGACACGGTAGTGAAATTGTTTTTTTTAATTATAATAAAAGATTAAAAAATAAAAATATTTATTTTTAAGGATCTATTATCACTTATTTTAAAATAATTATCACTAAATTTAGCAACAAACCGTTAAACTTGATGGTAATAGTCTTTAAAAATAAATTTTTTTCTTTTTGATCTGTAAACATAATTTTTCTTTTTCTTTTTGGTATTTATACAATTTTTTAGCAGCATTCTGCAAATAGATGAGTAATAACTTCTTTTTTTAATCTTTCAATTCGTATTAACCAACCCATTTATTTGTCCTGTTTCTCTCATTCACAATATAGTCTTTCAGCATGGTGAGCAGTGTTTTTCTTCAGCATTGTCACAAGGATTATTTTTTAGCTTAAGAAGTGGAATAAAAATGGTATAAGGATTTAAGCCTAATAATGATAATTTATTTAAAAATTTTGAAATATAAAAAAATGTTAATGAGTAAAAAATAGATATCAAAGTAAATTTATAAAATAATTTTTAAAATTTTAAAATTAATTAATTAATTAATGTTATAATTATTATTTTTACCTCTAAAATAATTTATTATTTTAAATAATATTTAAAATTAAAAATAATAAATAATATAAATAATAATTTAAAAAATTGTATAACAGTAAATCAGAATTAGTCTGACCAATTTGGTCAATCAGATAATTTCAACTAACCATCAGCCGAATTGCAATGCGCTTGTATGCGTTTATATATATATATATATATATATATATATATATA
This sequence comes from Erythrophleum fordii, assembly GCA_032878935.1. Classification (NCBI taxonomy): domain Eukaryota; kingdom Viridiplantae; phylum Streptophyta; class Magnoliopsida; order Fabales; family Fabaceae; genus Erythrophleum; species Erythrophleum fordii. Next base: position 27,165,169 of record JAVQMF010000058.1, on the reverse strand, counting down.
TATATATATGTATAATAAATAGTTATTTTTAATAAATTAAAATAATAATTTATAGATATAAATAATTATATAAAAAAATCTATTCTTACATTTTAATCAAAAAAATTTTCGATCATTCATCATTATTTACTTTTTATTGCATTACTATTTCTATCTTATTGAACAAATAAAAGAATAGCAACATCTTTTTCTTTTCTTATCATATGAAATAATTAATTTATCTGTATTTCATTTAATATTTTTTTATTTTTATAAAAAGAATATATATCAAACAAGGTGTCAATCTTAAGTATAAACATTTTCTTTTTTTAATTATTATTTTTCTTTATTTTTTTAATCATTTTGTAAATATCTCATAATCAATGAGGGAATGTTAAGTAGAGCGGAACAGTACAATGACCTTCCTGATGTCTGTTATGAATCATGCAGCCTTGGAGCTTTTCAAACGATTTTTTGTCTTGAGGAAAAATTTATTTATATTTTTATAATTGAAGAAAGAATTGAATGATTTATTGAAATGTTAGAGGAGAGAAAAGTACTTTGCTCTAAAATTTAAGATAGCCTAATTTCACAACAATGAGGCTTGGAATCTCGTTGCCTTTTTTTATTGCTTTCTGGAGTAGGATGATTCACGTGTTTTCCAAAGCAAGTTTGTAAAAAGGGCAGGCCAATTCTCTGACCACATATTTTATTTAAACGCTTATTTTATATATATATATATATCAGAGTCTTCTATTTTTTTTTTTTTCTTAAGAGAACTTCTCTTAGTCAACTCAAATCATACTTCTTACTTGGGATGCTTGCGACACAAATTAAGATATCATCTGCATAATTGTACTGAAAATATTAAAATAGGCACACACATCGATACGCTCAGCTGTTAGCAAATATGGGTGAATTTTTAAGTAAAATAACACCACTATGACCCCTCACACTCTTTCTATTACTTTGATTTCTTGACTTACTTTCTTCGATTTTCTTTTTTCAACTTTTTCTGCGCGCTGATCACTTTCGGTTTCTGAAATTATTTCTTTATAAACGAATATGCCTCATCTTTTAGAAAAGCAATCTTTTGATAAAATATAACGAGGGATTTTGTGAGTCACTCGCTCATGAATATCACAGCATCCCGAAGCAAGCTTTTTTTTTTTTCTTTTTAATCATTTTGTAAAAATCTCAAGAAACGTTAAGAATGTAGAAATTATAGTGAGTTATAATTAATTATTTTTATTTTAAATAAAAATAAGTTGATTTATGATCTATGAGAAATATATTTAGACCCACTTATTATTAGTGATCCTATTATTTTGGACTGGATATCTAATTAATTAGTATGGAAGAAAATACAGGCCTATAATAGATGGGTAACAGAGTTTTATTTAAATTTGGCTAAGTCCTTTCTGTATTCACGTCAAATACAAACTCCACAACTTATCCCATTATAAGTTGTGATAAAGAATGTGAATCGCAGAGGAAGTTTTAGTTTCTTCAAACCTTCAGGCATTCAAAATCAACGAGGTATCCTAAATTTGTGGTTATGTCTTTTGCAGGTAATCAATCTAGTATTCTAATTTCATATAATTGTCTAGAATCTATTCTTACATTTGTTATTAGAGTCTCGATTATATGAATTAGAATCTAATAATTTGTTTGAAGACATGAATACAAGCTTCAAAACTTTAACCTTTTGCAATTTACATCTATATAAATTTTGAAATCTTAATTGGATGATTTTCAAAAATTGAAACTTGAAACCTTAAGGTTTTTGTAGAATTTGAAATATTAAATCAATTAGTATCTGAAATTCAAATTATCATGAACCATAGATGAGGAATTTTGAATTTGAAATTTAGGTTAGGTTTATTGAAATTGAATTTTAATGAATTTTAATTCTCCCAAATTAGGTCAAATTGATGAATGTCTTTTTAAAAATTACACTCTCCTTGATCATATAAGTAAAACCCCTATACCATATGCATCGAAAATTGTTTAATTCTATGGGGATTTCAATTCGAAATCCATAATTAGGGTTCTTTAAAATTGAATTCCAATTCTCACAAAATACCTTAAATTAATGAATGGTTTTCAAGTATGTTGTTCCTTACGATCATATGAAAGAAACCCACACTTCAATTGCATGATAAATTAATCGTTTCCATGGAAATTTCATTCAAAATGCAGCTCGCATGTAGCATCGGTCTTGGGTGGGATTTCACGCGGAAAAGGGCTCAAATCCTCAATTAAATTTGGGGCTTTTGAGGTATATGTGTTTAGCATGAGATTATAAACAAAAAACACAACAAAATTACAACAAAATGCATCAAGAATTGCCCAGAACTAAGCTTCGTTTATCTTGATGGAAAGGAGCCCCTTTTGCTTCGAAAAATCCATGAGCACTCAATAAAATTGAGGGATTTTAGTGTGGATGAGTTTAGAATGGGATTAGGAAGAAAATCGTAAGAAAAAAGCCTTAAAAACTTAAAAGCCGAATGTTGTACCTGCAGGTCCTGCATGACCCATTTCTGCTACTGGGTTGACCCGCCTAAGATAAAAGATGAAGCTGAATTCCATGCCCACTCACACCTCTGGAGAGTGAGTGAGAGTGTGGCTTCTACAGATGGAATTTTTTAGTATTATTTTTTGCGTTGCAATCTATATTTTAAATGTAATTTTTGGAATATGTTTCATAATTTTTTACTACTATAAATATTTTTTATGTAAATATTAATATATAAAATAGATTTTAATATTTATTTAGATGATTTTTTGAAAAGTGATGCATTGAAAAATTAATTTATTATATTTTGAACCTTATGAAGATGTTCACTCTCCATATATAATAATATATTTGTCTACTCTCAGCTTAATATATATGTCTTAATATGTTTGTTTTAAGAAATATATGTTTCTATTTTAATTGTATTTGCATGAAGCCTTTTTGGGAATACTAAAGAATTTGTTCATGTACAATAAGGGTGTAATATTTCACTTCCTTAAATACTGTACCATAATTCTGGGCAAGATGTAAGTAATTCCTATGCAAGGAGTTTTATAAATTATTATGGATAATTAACACCAAAGTGGAATTATTCATATTAATGCATAAAATTTCTTTTGTAATTTGAGGAAGGCTTTTAATTATCTCATACTATAACCTGTCCAAAGGAGATTGTTGTATGTTATAATTAGGAGTTGATTTGGGATGAAGTTAATGTGAAATATATTAGTCTAAAATATTTATCTGCCTAAAGGGGTTAGATATTTGAACCTAATGTATTCTCACTAATTAACTCATATGAGATTTTGATCTAGGTGGTGACCTTGATTCGTACATGTTGTCCAGAGGGGAATGTGCTATTATGTTGGTCTTATTGTGATAGCTTGTTTTAATTAAAGTTATGTATAAAATTACTCTTATTATTTATCTTAATGCATTGTAATTTTGCAGTGACATTTTCTATGAATAATTGTTCTACTTTAATTGAGATTTTAACTGGATCAAATTATAACAAGTGGAAGCAAGACCTAGAGTTCTCCTTAGGAATTGCTGACCTTGATCTGACACTACGCTAAAGTAAGCATGAAGTGAATAAGAAGAGTATAATTGAATAGAAAGAGTTCCTAGCCAAATAGGAGAGATCTAACAGACTTAATCTAATTGCCATTAAAAGGATCATCTCTGAGCACCTACTTAGTAGCTTACCAGAAACCACAAGTGCTAAAGAATTTCTTACTATTTTTTAGAGAAAGATACTAAGTATCTAATAACACTGAGTCTGGATATCTTATGAAAAAGTTGACTGATATGAGGTATGACAACAATGAAGGAGTAAAGGAGTTCATTTTAAAGATGGTTCACATCCAAACTAAGCTGAAAGCCCATAACATTGACCTAAATGAGAATTTCATTATCTCACATGCCTTGAACTGCCTACCTACCAAATTTACACAAATCAAAATTGCCTATAATACCTTTGGTGAGAAGTTGACCATTAATGACTTTATTACCAAGTGTGTGGCTGAAAAAGAAAAATTAAAGAAAGAAAAGAGTGACTTATCCTGTAAGTTAACCCTTTTTACTTCCTATGGTAAACCTCATTCCGGTAAAGGTAAATAGAAATATAAGAAAAATCAATTCAATATTCCTCATAAGAATCAAAGTTTAAGGAAACCAAGCAATGGTCAACATCATGATGTAAGAGGTCTTCAACCAACTCTCATTAAGAAAAACATATGGTGTTTCTAGTGTAAGGGAAATGGGCATAAAAAGAATTATTGCACAAAATTCAAGGCTTGGCTAGAGAATAAGCAAAAATTTGGAGGAATTCAAGAACCTGAAGAGACCAAATTCAAGAGAAAGCAAGTTGACAGTAGCAAAGAATCTTTAAATAGTGTTGGAGTCAGTAAGAAATGTCATTTTAGTTTTGACAACCGGATATGAAACTGTTTTGAAAGATTTTTTTTTATGTACCTTCTTTTAGGAGGAATTTGATTTCTATTTGTTATTTACACAAATTTAGTTTTTATTTTAATTTAATATTAAACTCCCAAATTATTGCTTATGGACATTTAGTAGATGATTTATATAAATTATCCTTAATTTCTGATAATATTTCATCATCTTTAAATATTTAGGTCTAAAATTAAAGAAAATTTTCTTTTATCACAGCACAAGCATTTAGGTTATATCTTTAAGGAAATAGTTAAAAGGTTAATTAAAATTGATATTTTATCTTTCTTAGAGTTTAACAATTTAGAGACCTATGTAGATTGTATTAGAGAAAATTTCATTAAGAGTAAAAAAAAAATGTGCAACTAGAAGTTCAAATTTTTTAGAAATCATTCATACAAATATTAGTGGACATTTTTCTCATACTATTTGTGGTAATAGGTTATTTATCACTTTCATTGATGATTTCTATTGATTTGGCTATCTTTATTTGATTAAAGAAAAATATGATACTCTTGAAAAATTTAAAATTTTAAAATTAAGGTAGACAAATAATTAGAAAACATACTCTAGTTGCCTCCTCTACTATGCAAGTGGAGTTTATTGGTTGTTACGCTGCTGCTACTCATGTTATTTGGTTGAGAAATTTAATGATAGGGTTTTGTATTGTAAATTCTGTTGTTTAACCACTAAGAATTTACTATGACAATAGTACTATAGTATTTTACACTAAAAATAATAAAACTATTAATGGTTTTAAACATCTAGAGTTGAAATATTTAACTATCAGAGATTTAGTAAAGAATAATGAAATAGTTATTGAATATATAGACACAGATTCTATATTGACTGACCCCTTAACCAAAGGATTTAGGCCTATTGTATTTAAAAGACACGTTGAGAATATAAGTATTGCAAGTGCTCTTGATATATTTGGTTAGTGGGAGTTTTAGTTTTATATTATTTTCTTATTATATTGAACATCTTTTTTAGATACTTTTGACATTCATATGATTTGTATTTTTGTTAATTGATAATACATTGAATTTTTGGTATTATGTATTTTTGAATATATGCATTAATTGCAAAATCTTGAACTTGGTATCATTAGGACCACTATGCCCGTGGTCGATGCTATATTGGAGTTGAATCATAATGGTTTCTTAACAAACCATACAGTTTCTCTGGTTTTAAAGCACTTGAGAGAAAATTGTGAGGACTAACAAAAAAACTAGTAATTTGGCCGTTGGATCACATTAACATACTATTTTCTTGTTGCACTCCACAATAATAACTAGTCGACAGAATCAATAACATTTGTAACCATGGAAGATTTAATATCAGTAATAGATATAATAACTGCCATGATTTAGTATTACTTAGCTTTAGTTGGATGAAGTCATATTAGATATTGCATTTTGGATCATTTGTTTTTAAAATGTGGTCAAATTACAAAATTAGTCATTAGTCCGAGAGTCGTTTTCAAAATAAAAGTTTTTAAAATGAAGAATTGATTTTGCCCAAGTGAGAGAATGTAGGAATTATAGTGGGCTACAATCAATTGTTTTTATTTTAAATAAAAACGGGCTGATTTATGATCTATGAGAGATGCATTTGAGCTCATTTATTATTAGTAATCTTATTATTTTGGGCTGGATATCTAATTGATTAGTATGAATGAAAGTACAGACCCATAATGGGTGGATACTAGAGTTCTATTTAAACTTGGCTAGATCCCTTATATATTCATGTTAAATACAAACTCTACAACTTATCCCATTATAAGTTGTGATAGGAAGTGTGAATCACAGAGGAAGCCCTAATCTCTTCAAACCTTTAAGCATTCGGAATCAATGGGGTATCCTAAATTTGTGATCATGTCTTCCGCAGGTAATTAATCTAGTATTCTAATTTTATATAATTGTCTAGAATCTATTCTTACAATTAACACCACTTTTTCGTTTTAAAGCAAAAGTAGTTTGGCAAATGAAAAACTAAATGTCCAAAGGGCACAATAAAGGGTTTCATTGGATCTCTCAGTCAAGTTCGATTTAATTGAGTTAGGCCAGAGGTAAAAATGTAAATAAGTAAAATTTTATAAAACTATATTAAGTCAAATTAGGTCATGAGCAAAAAAATATTCTGTCCAACTTAGTCCAATAATTTTTTTTTAGTTATTAGTATTTTGTTATTTTATATATTTATTTATTCTTATTTCTTTTGGCTTTCTTTGCAAGTTACAATTTTCATTACCCATCTAAAATCTCCTTATTTCCTAATTATTTTTTTTATTAACATGAATACTTACTGACTTTTTTTTATTAAATAATAAAAATATACATAAAAAGGGGCCTAAATTGTCCTAACCCATTCTAACTCAACAAAAAATTAAATTTATTTAAGTTATGTTAGGCCATAAATATAAAAATAAATTTGATATCTTAATTAAATTAAATATTAAATTTACTAAATATCTAACTCAACCCTACCTATAAACAATTTTAGGATGTAAAAATAAGTTGGTGAAAAGGGCAAAGTTTTAAGAATGTAGCCAATTCTCCAAGTACATATTGCCCCCACCTTACCTCAAAAGAAGGTGCCCTTAAGTGCTATTTGCGATTACTCTCTCTCTCTCTCTCTCTCTCTCTCTCATCATGGAGTTTGTAATAGAGAAAATCATTAACTTTTCATGTCTCTCACACGCATGCCTTTGCATACAGACCAAATTTGCCTTCTATCTGTTTCGTGTAATACTTCTCTCCTCTTCCGATTCTGAGATTAGTGATCGATTGAAATCATTATTAATTAAGTTGATATTTTAAAGTATAATTATTAGAATCAGGCCAAACCAATTTAATCAGAAAATCAACAAATTAGTTTGTAATTTGGTTTGGTTGACTCAAATAATTAGTCAAACTAAAAAATTGGTCAAAATTGTACTATTAAAAAATAGTTATATTGATTATTAATTTTTTTTAAAAAAATCTTACCAAATAACATAGTTCATTTTGGACAAATCTAAAAAACCAAAAATAAAAAACAATAAGAGAAAGATAGAATTGTAATAAAGATAAATTTAAAGAGAATACAGGAGAAATCAAAAGTCATGTATTTGATTATTTTTTATATTTATTCTTTATTATACTCTATTTCCTAATAATATTTTTCTTAGTATTTGGTCCAAATTACTCCTTCCTCTTCTATTTGTATTTTTTTTTTGTTTTTATTTTTTTTATTTCTTAATAACAAGTGAAATCTTAATATAATTTTAAAATATAAAAAATTCACTATTAATTACTCTTTTAATTTTAATCATGGCTAATTTTTATTTTTAATTAAAAAAACTTATCAAATATTATTAAAATTTACATTTTTTGTTTTTATTTATTATATTAAAATTTTAATATATATATATATATATATATAATTATCACTAATTTGACCATAATTTAATTATGATTAAATTGTTAAAATTGAACTAATATTTTTATCAGTTCAATGACTAATTTAATTTAAAAAATTTATGTAATAATATATTATTTTATATTTAATAATTATTACATCATAGTTAAATTACAAATTTTTTAATTTATAATATAATCACTCTTCATCCATGTTACTTCATTTCCTTCAATCTCAGGGCAGGCATTTTTTCCGTACACAAAGCATGCATTACTAGTTAAAAAGAAAAAGCGACTTAACTAAACATCGTGTGTGTGGGTGTGTGTGCGTTGTGTCGTGTCTTTATATATATATATATATATATATATATATATATATATATATATATATTAAATTACTTAATTCAATAAATTTAATTAACAAAATTTCTTTGCGATAACAATTTTTTTTTGAGATAAAGGGTGACAAAGAAAAATTTTATTCAAAAAAATATTATAAAAAAATGTCATTACAGATAAATTTTGTTGGTGTACTAAATTAAGTAGTTTAATATGTATATATATATATATGTATGTATATATTTAGAGAGGGAGAGAGAGATTTTGTCCATGTGTTCTTTATTTTTCATAATTAGTTATTTTATCAGATAATTTGCAATTTAGTAGATTTTAAAAATAATTAATTTATATAGATGAATACATATTTAATTATTTATTATAATTATTATAGGAATCTTATACTCTTAATTTTTGCAGTTTTATTTCAAGATAAAACTACAAAAATTGTATGTCTAGAAGCAAAGAAAAATGATAAGGTGAGTTCGAGTTTTTGTGAGTTCCAATTCTCAATCATTCAATTGATGTAGCTTATTTGCGTATAAATATTATTAAAGATATTTTATATAAATCTCAGAACACATTCTAAAATCTAAGAGCTCGAACTTGAAGCAGCACGCTCCATATTCTACAAGTGGGATATGGACCGCAACACCAACTGGAAGTGGTGGGATGTGGAACTACTACCGACAAAGCAAGAACATCTCTCTGGAATTTGGAAAATATCCATTGCAGAGAAAGCTATATCTTTAAGCTCATTTTACAGATTTCTTAAATTTTTAAGAAGTTGAATTTTGTCTTAATAAACGCACTTGGATACCTTTGTCTCAATAATTTGTTGACTGAAATATAAAAGCGAAATTAAAGTTAATATTAAAAAAAAAAAACTCAACATTTTGGAAACTTAAAGTTACCCCATATTTAGCATTACTTTACATTTTAATCTGCATAGGTACTTACATACATTTCTTTAAAAAAAAAAAAAAATTAGGCCCTGTTCGGTTTTGTTTATGTTTTATTATTTTGGAAAATAATTTTATAAAAATTTTTAAAGAGAGTTTCAAAAAAATAAAAATGAAACATTTATTTGGATAATTTATTCTAAAAATAATTTTAAAAATAAAAAAAAAACTCAAAATACGTTTAAATAGTTTGTTTTTAAATTTTTTTTTTGAAAATTACAATTTGATTCAAATTTGAAACGTCATGTGTGCAGGCTCTGTTGTGTTGTAAGTGGGCGTGCATGCTCCCATGCTATGTTACGTTGAGTGTTGTGCCTAGTGTGTTTGTATGCATATACATGATATTATGTCATGTGTGTTTGTAGTGTGCGCGTGCCTTGTTATCTATGTTTTATATTTGAAGTTTAACATCTTAAAATGACATCTATGTTTGTATGGATGTGATATTATGTCATATATATTTATATATGATATAATTATGCGTGTGCGTATAATGTATACTTTTTCAAGTTTAATATATCAATCTGTCTATGTTGAGTTGTTCATAATAGGTCACGCTGTGCAATCAATTACCTTATAAGTATATTGATATAAAATTTAAAAATATAATATTATTTAACATATATAAATAATATAAAAGAGAATGATAGTTTTAAATTTATAAAAAAGTCGTTAATGAATTTATCTAATTATAAATTCGCCCCACATAAGTATTTCTTAAATGGCATACTATAGTTGTTTCCTTTTTTCTTGTTTGAAAAACAATTTTAAAATTGCTTTAAAAAATGCATACTTTAAAAACAAAATTATAAACGATTTTTTTTGGTTAAAATACACAAAACTTTTTGAATTTTGAATTATATATAAATAATTTTTTACTTCAAAACTAAATATTATTTGCAAGTGATCCCCTAACATTAGTTAGTTTATTATTTGACTAACAAAAGTGTGACACATTAAAAGATTATTTGTACATTATCCAAAATTTAAAAAATTATATATAGGTAACTCAAAGTTCAAAAAGAGTTATCAATACAAAAATATAAAATTTAAAGAATTTATTTAATTTGACGTATTACCTTTCTATTGATATATCTAAAGATTTATTAATAGCCAAGTTATTTGTACAAATTAAAAAATTTATTAAAATTTATTAAGAGTGGAGATTATATATCTATATATATATATATATATATATATATAATACAAAGTTCAAAAAATTGTATACATTTTAACGTTTTTTAATTTATTTCTGAAAACATATATCACACATGGCTTTAAAGTCCGATGCACACTTTCATCCTCTATCTTATAAAATGGATTACGGATGCAGATGAAAGTAAAGCGGAGTAGTTTTTTTAAATTTTATATCATATATGTTTGGAATATAACTAGCCCACTTGTCAATATCTCCTATTCCCCCCTTCACACGTGGGGTAATTTACACCCAAAAAACTATTTATCCCCCATTTTTTTTTACACTTATTTAATTTCATTGAAGTTAGTGTATTTTATTAGTTTATTTAAAAGACTGAAAACATAAAACATATTATGAGTATTGAGAGCCATTTCTTTTATAAAAATTTAATCAACCATAAATTAATAACTTCTGTTTTATTAAAAAGCTTTTGTACAATTTTAATTTCTCTAGTTTTATAAAAATTTTAATTTGATCTTCTTAATTTTAAAGTAGATAATATTTTCCTTTTTTTTTTTAAATGATGCAATTTTGCTCAACTAATATATCATCCTACCAAAATTTAATGTCAAAATAGCTTAAGAGTTTCTTAATTTAAATATTATTTATTTATTTATCATCATTAACTCATGCTTAGATTTAATGTTTAAGTTAACATAATATTAAAATTGATGTTAAATTTTAGTTAAAAATGTGAGAGAAAGACAAAATTAGATTATTTAAAAAATAAAAGTGTAATAACCAAAAGTCAAACAATAATGACGACGACAACAACAACAATAATAATAATATTTTTTTTCTTTTATCTTTTCTTCATTTTCTCCTTTCTCCTTATATTCTTCCTTCTCTCCCTATTCATGCTACAATTCAGTCTTCTTCGTTGCTGTCACTATGCATTCCATTTTTGGTGGTCTAGCCATTGTTTCCTTTACCATAACTTCCTCATCGACGTTGTCTGTCTTCCCCTGAGCCTTCTCAACATCTAACGTTTGCATGATGGTTGGTGGAAGAAGGTCAAAGGTGTTATCGATGGTAGTGTGCCCCTTTTCTTATATTACATCCATTTTTCCTTCACTTTTGTTGCAAACTATCTTATTCTTGCCTTACTCTCCTCATTTTAGGCTTATCCCCTTCTCCACAAGGTCAAATTTGTGATTATCCCTGTCCTCCCTATTGTCTGGGTGAGAGTGTGAGCGAATGGTTTGGGATTATGGATTTAAGCTTCCTAATTGCATCATTTATGCACTAACTTTTGATTTTTAGCTTCTTAAGGTAAATTTTGAACTTATATTATAGATTATCAATTATAGGAGAAGATCTAAGTTCATGGGTTGTGGTAGGAATGAAAGATAAAGTCTATGGAGTGGGTTTTTAGTTAGTTAGCCATTATTAAGTTAGATGAATATGAGGAATTGCTTGTTTGAAGCTATGTATTAATTTGTTGGAATTATATATATTGCTAAGAAGCCTTGCAAACACCAATGGTGAAAGGATTCAATTTTGTGAAGAGAAATAAGTGCCACCTTAGCATTTGACATCACTCATAAATAGATAACGGTTACAATATGTTATACGAGATTTCTTTATTATTGTAAGGATATTGTAATAATGATTTGAATCACAATCTAATCAATTTGTGTAAAACCCTAGTGAGAAAGGCCTTTACTTATATGATCTTGGCATGTTGGCCAAATAATGTGATGAAATGGGTTAATGTAAGGAATAACTCCATGTGTTAACCCAAATATGGTAAGTAATCCTTTTTGTATCGTTAAGGCACTATACTAAATGTTATATGAGCTGATAATAAGAAGCGTAATTAAATATAGGGAATTATTGTGTTAGCCAATTAAAATACATATTGTGCAATATGAATTACAACTACGAGTTCATAACTTGAGTTCCATACTAGTCATATCTCACCTTAGATTAAATTAATTGTAACCCTATCCCTTAAAAATCAATTTTATTTTTCCATTTACAAATTATAATTGTACATATGTTTATTCTAGCAAATTTAAATTGATTATTTATTTATTTACTTACTTACTTATCTCTTTAATTATTAATTAATTACTCACTTGCTTTTTTGATTAATTACTTGTTTCATTTATTAATCAATTCCTTATATGGTTACTACAATAAAAATGTGGTAACTTAAATACCATAAGCTACTATATGTAATTTATTTGTTGTTCTATTCCATTTGACTTTCATTGTAAGATGCAAATTCATGATGGGATTCTGCAAATATTAGCAAAGATTATGACCTAGATGCATCTGGATAAATGAAAGTAGGTCTAGATGGAGAAAGAGCTACCCATTAGGTGAGACCACCCATGATAGGCTAAGGAGGTATCAACGAGGTGAAATCCACCCTTACGAATATATGTCATAATGTCTTAATGGTAAATGAAAGATAAGCTGCCCGCTAAGTGTAATCATTCATGATAGGGTAAGAAGCTACCAATGAAGCATAGCTGCCACAAATGAGAGTTAACCTAATTTTTTATGCATGATTTCCATGTCAAAATACTTAATTAAATAAGGATTATTTTATGGATATGTTTATGTATTATTTAGTATTACCTCGATCATCACTAGCCAATTTCAATTATTGTAACCTATTAACTGCTTATTAAGTTTTCAACTCATTCCATAAATTTTAACATTTCAGATAATAGTGTTAGATTTGACTAACCTCGATCATCCTAGGTTCAGAGGCATTGGACTAGTCAGCCCTATATTTGAACTACAAGGGCATATTTGTTTGTTGCAAAGAATTTTGATTAATGTTGTAAAGTACTTTAGATATAACACTACTTGATTAAACCTTATGGGTTGGGTTTGTTTAAAAATAGGTCAAGCTTATAAAAAAATTTACAAATTTTTTTAAGCCTGGCCCGATGCTATTTAAATAGTAATAGTATCGGGTTAGGACCGAGCCCAATTAAAAACGAGCTAACCAATTTTTTTAAAAAACTAATTTTTAAAATTTTTTTTAATTTTAAAGATTAGATATATTTATTTTATTACTTATTAGGCACACTTTTTTTAATTTTAAATACCAAATAGTCCAAAAAAAATATTATAAAAAATTTAAACCACTTGAAATATATATAAGATAGAAAACCTTTTAAAATGATAATTTTTCTAATAATATTATTAATTAATAATTTATTTTATTTGAATTATAATTTATTCTTAATAATATATTATGTAATAAGTAAGAGTAAAAAAAATCATATATGTTATATAATTCTTTTTTATTTATATTTATAGTTATAAATAGTTTTTCTAATAACATTATTTATTAATAATACATAAAATAATTATAATATGGGCCGGGCTCAGGCAAGATTTTAAAAAAAGCCTGACCCAACCTATTTCATATTCTAACTTTTTAAAAACAAACCCATTTTTATCTAACTTTTTTGTTCAAACACATATCCATTTTTGCCTTTTGGGCCTATGATCAAGTCTACACCTGGCATAGGTAGAATTCCCCTCCTTTTATTTTTTGGTTGTTCTTTTGATAATTGGATAGTTGGTTGTTGAGAGTGGAGCTCTCCCTTGCTGCTGTTAATGGTTTCTAGTTAGTTATAGAAATTTGGCATGTCCAAATTTGAGGAAAAATCTTGTTGAAATTTCTACAAATAGGTAAAGGTATTTATGTTAATGTAATGAGACAATATGATCAATTAGATGAAGTAATGTTATGTGTTCAACCATCAAAAGTCCTCTTCAACTATGGTAGTATTTATAAGGTTTATGAATTTGAGCTTTACCCTATTGTATGTGTCAATCACCTCTTTTTTACTTAGGGTGTAACAAAGTTGGTATCTAGGTTTTCTATGGCCTATGAAGCAAGTATCCTCTAATAGCACCTTAGTTATCATTATGAACTTGGGCATAAATATAATTAAGGTATCATAAGAGGCCTTATAGGATGTTGATGATCTCTCCCTTTTGTGTAATTCCTTAGGTTACATTGGCATGTGTGAATATATATATATATGAATGATTAGTTTATATTTTAAATTTGTACTTTGATTTATATAGAGCAATGATGCTGATTGGATCTAGTGTAGCTATTGAAGAAGATGCAGAGGAACACGTAGATAAACCTTCTAGTAGGGCTCCTTCCTCACTTATAGCCCTAACCTTTAAGAGTCATAGTAAAGGTTAAGGAAGGCGTGGGGAGCATAGTAGGCAAGGCAAGGCTGGCCCACCCCCAGTATAGAATGAAACAAGTATATAATGAAACAAAAACTAAAGCTATACCTCCTCAACTACAACTAGGATTGTTGGATGCATTAGTGGCCAGGCTATAGGAAACTATTGAAGCTTTAGCAAATGTAGTGCAAGCATAAAAGGCCAGAATTGATCAATTAGAAGGTGTTATAGCCCTACAGGCCCATGTTTAGGTTCAACCTACTCAAGTGGTGCAGCCAATACATAATGAAAGGAGAAATACTACTGACTTGATATCTTGATTTTTGAAGTTGGAACCACTTATATTTTCTGAGTTTAATAGTTGATCATACCTTTAATTTTTCATTAGTGGTGTTAAGAAGGCATGCTGAGCTCTTAAATATTCAGGTGCAGAAAAGATTGAGTTGGCCACTTACTAATTATAAGATGTGGCCTGTATATGGTGTGAGAAACTATTTTAGGAAAGACTTACAAAATTACCTTCGATGACTTGGGTAGAATTCAAAGAAATTTTCATGGCCAAATTTCTTCCTAAAAGTATCAAAGATGCTAGGCACCAAGAATTTGAGACTTTGAAGTAGGTTCTGAGCATAAGTGTCTTTAAGTATGATATTCGTTTTACACATTTATTATCTTATGCACCCTATTTGGTTCCTATGGAGAGGGATTGGATAGAGATATTTACGAATGGTTGTGCCGATTATTTAATGCAATAGTAACTCAAACCAAGCAATTTTCCTCTTATGCTACAGCAATTAATTGTGAAAGGAAGATTGAATTGTGGGGGATGGAAAAGAATGTTCCTTTTAAAAAGAAAAAGAAGGGAATTGATAGGAAACAGTGAGGTATAGGGTATTTGATAAGTGAGTTGAGATTTCAAGACCAAGGCCAAACATTATCTCTAGTACCAAAGAAACTAATGCAATCCTCAAGTAATGTAGTTAGTCAGAGATCATATCAAAGTGCCATCAAGCATTAAGCCTAGTATGGTTCAGTTCAAATGGAACATGATAGAAATCATTATCCCATATGTGGGAAGTTTTGTTTAAGGTAATGTTATAAGGCAACAGGTACATGTTATCATTATAGGCAATTTGGATATCTAAAGAAGAATTACCCACTCCAATAGCATAGGTCTTGTCATGGATTAGTTTCATCATCTTGCTAGATAGTTCTTATAGTAGTTACATTAATTTAGTTGGTTCCCACACAACCAGGTAAGTGTGATGTTGGGAAAGGTGTGAGAAACAAAAGGCAAGCCTCTGTAGGAAGAGGACAAGCCTATGTGTTTGCCTTGACTCGATAAGATGTGCAGGCCTCTAATGTAGTAGTGATCAGTAAACTTTGAGTTTGATCTTATGATGCTCATATGTTGTTTAATCCTGGTTATACTCATTCATACATATCTCCTCATTCTGTTAGATGTGTTGGTAAGGATCTAGTCAAATTAGATGATTTCTTTATGGTTATGATTCTGATAGATGAATCATTATTAGTGGACCATGTATGTTGGTCTTGTGAAGTCCTTGTTGAAGGCAAGAAGACTTTAGCAGGCTTGGTGATGCTTGATATGATTGATTTTGATATGATCCTGGATATGGATTGGTTGGTTTCATGTCATGCCACACTGAATTATCACTCAAAGATAATAAGATTTAATATTTTGGATAAATCATCTTTCTTGATACAAGGTGACCATACTAAAGTACCAACTAATTTGATCTTGGCATTGGAAGCCCAGAGGTTATAAGGAAAGTATGCCAAGGATATCTAGCTATCATCAGAGATGTTGATACATAAGTAGTGAGTGTGCAATAGGTTCTTGTAGTCACAGAGTTTGTCAATGTGTTTCTAAAGGAGTTACCTGGGTTACCACGAGATAGGAAGATTGAAATTAGCATTGATATTGATTTAAGCACTCAACCAATCTCAATACCTCCTTATCGCATGGCACCTTCAAAACTAAAGGAGTTAAATAATTAGCCACAAGACTTGTTGGATAAATGTTTTAATCGTTTGAATGCGTCTTCTTGGGGTGCTTTAGAACTTTGTGTAAAGAAGAAGGATTTGTCTTTTATGGTCATGCATTGATTACAAACAACTTAATAAAGTAACTCTTTGTAATAAGTATCCATTGTATCATATTGACGGTCTTTTCAATCAATTGCAAGGTGCAAAGTGCTTTTTCAAGATAGACTTGCATTTTGGGTACTACTAAAAAAGGAGGATGTATCTAAGACAGCTTTTAGAACTTGTTATAGCCATTACGAGCTCTTAGTAATGTCCTTTAGGTTAACTAATATACCTATAGTGTTTATGGATTTAAAATTGGTGTTTAGACCATTTTTGGACAAATTTGTTATAATATTCATTGATGATAGCTTAGTTTATTCAAAAAGTGGGAAAAACATAAACAACATTTAGAATTGGTGTTGTAAAGGCTAAGAAAAGGACAATTATATACAAAGTTTTCTAAGTGTGAATTTTGGTTTGACCAAGTGGCATTCCTTGGTAATGTTGTTTCGAAAGATGAGATTCAAATGGACCCAAGTAAGGTAAAAGCAATTTAGAAGTGGCCTAGACCTAGTACAGTTACTAAAATTCATAACTTTTTGGGTTTAGTTGAGTATTATCATTGCTTTATAAAAGATTTTTTTAAAAAAATAGCTATCTTTTTAATTAGATTGACTAAAAAAAAATGCAAAAATTTTAATGATCAGAAATTTATGAATAAGGTTTTCAGAAGTTGAAGGAGTGTTTGATTTCCACCCTAGTCTTGACTTTACCTTCAAAGTTAAAAGGTTATGTTGTATATTGTGATGCTTCAAGAATGGGGTTGGGGTATATTCTTATGAAACATAGATGTATAATTGCTTACGCTTCTAGACAACTCAAAAGACATAAGCAGATTTATCCTACTCATGATTTGGGAAGGGCGACGGTGGTATTTGCCCTTAAAATATTATCTAAGTCAACACATTTCCTTTTTGTAAAGACTACCTATAGCATGGCCAAATATGCACAACTCTACCTTAGTAAAGTAGTGAAATTGCATGGTATGCCAGTGTATAATTTCCAATAAGGGTCTTATATTTACTTCTTGTTTCTGGAAGGCTTTTTAAGAAGCCTTGGGTTCACAAATGAATCTCAATATCATTTTTCATCCTCAAACCGATAGACAATCTAAAAGAATGTATAGATTTTAGAGAACATGTTAAGGGCATGTGTCCTTAACTTTGGTGGTAGTTGGGAGAGTCACCTGCCTCTAGCAGAATTTGCATATAATAACAATTATCAGGCTAGCATCTAATGGCACCATTTGAAGCACTATATAAAAGGTGGTGCAGGTCTCCAATTAGATGATTTAAGGCTAATGAAGCTAAATTGTTAGGCCTTAACTTGGTAAAAGATGCACTAGTAAAAGTGCAGATAATTGAGACAAGTTATTAATAACCCAAAGTAGGCAAAAATCTTATGTAGGTTATAAATGTTGAGACTTGGAATTTGCAATAGGCAATCTTATGTCCTTGAAGGTGTCACCTATGAAAGGTGTAATGAGGTTTAGGAAATGAGGCAAGTTAAACCTGTCTTATATTGGACTATATGAGATTTTGGATAAGGTTGGTCACATTGCTTATTGTTTAGCTTTACCATTGGATCTAACAAGAGTACATTTAGTATTCTATGTGTCTATGTTGAAAAAATATTTGCTTAACTTTTCTCACGTAATTAAATCTCAAGAAATTATGCTAGACAAAGAGTTGACATATGGGGAACAAGCTATTGTAATTGTGGATAGGCAAATAAAGAAGCTTTGCTTAAGCGAAGTAGCAATGGTCAACGAGGTTTGGTAACCATTCACAGGAAGAGGCCACATGGGGGGTAGAAAGTGAGAAGCATGCTAGATATCCTTACTTGTTTGAGTCTTAAGGTTAGAAGTCAAGTTTTAATTTGAAGACTAAATTTTCTTAAAGGGGGAAGAATGTAATAAACAAAAGTGAAAATAAATAATAATAATAATAATAATAATAATAATAATTGTTTTTCCTTTTATCTTTTCTTTATTTTCTTCTTTCTCCTTTGATTCTTCCTTCTCCTCTTCTTATTCATGTTGTAACTTGGTCTTCTTTGCTCCCATCACTATGCATTTTTTTTTCTAGTGGTTTAATCGTCATTTCCCCTGCATAGCTTCCTTATCAATGTTGTTTGTCCTCCCTTGAGCCTCCTCAATGTCTAACCATCGCGTGATGGTTCATTGAAGGAGGCTAAAGGTGCTATCGATAGTCATGTACCCCATTTCTCGTATTACCTCTTTTTTTGCTTCACTCTTGTTGCAAACTCTTTGATTCTTGCCTTCCCTTCCTCATTTTAAGCCTATCCCCTCTTCCACAAGGTTAGATCCATAGCTACCCATCTCCTCCTTATTGGCTGGCCAAGAGTGTGAGCAGATGGGTTGGGATTGTGGATTTAAGCTTCCTAATTGCATTACTTATGCACTAACCTTTGATTTTTAGCTTTTTAAGGTAAATTTTGAACTTAAATTATACATTATCAACTATAAGAGAAGACTTAAGTTCATGGGTTGTGGTAAGAATGAAGGATAAAGTCCACGGAGTGGGTTTTTACTTAGTTAGCCATTATTGAGTCAGATGAATATGAGAAATTGCTAGTTTAGACTTGTGTATTAATTTGGTGAAATTATGGATATTGCTAAGAAGCCTTGCGAACACCAACAGTGAAAGGATCAGTCTCACAAAGACAAATAAGTGCCACATTAGCGTTCAACATCACCAGTTAGTATATAACAATTACAATATGTTATATGGAATTTCTTTATCATTGTAAGCATTTTGTAACATTATAACAATGATCTGAATCTTGATCTGATCAATTTGTGTAAAACCCTAATTAAATAGGCCTTTACTTGCATGATCCCAGCATGTTGGACGAATGATGTGATGAAATGGGTTAATGTAAGGAATAACTTCATGTGTTAACCTAAATATGGTAAGTAATCCTTTTTGTGTTGTTAAGACATTATACTGAAACCCAAATATTATACAAGTTGATGATAATATAGGTAACCTGATTAAATATAGGGAATTATTGTGTTAACCAGTAAGAATACATATTATGCAATATGAATTATGACTATGAGTTCATAACTTAAGTTCCATACTTGTCATATCTTCCTTTAGATTAAATCAATCGTAACCTTATCCTTAAAAATTGATTTTATCTCTCTATTTACAAATTATAATTCTTGATGTGTTTATTCTAGAAAATTTAAATTGATTTTTATTTACTTAATTATTCATTTAACTATTTATTTATTTACTTATCTATTCAATTACTAATTAATTACTCACTTTGTTGATTAATTACTTGGTTTTATTTATTAATAAATTCCTTATTTAGTTACTTCAATAAAAGTGTGCTAATTGAATTATTATAAGCATATCATATGTAATTTATTTGTTGAGCTATTTTCCTTGACTTTCATTATAAAATATCGATTCATGACAAGATTTAGCAAATATTAGTAGAGACTATGACCTAAGTGCACCTATATAAATGAAAGTAGGTTTAAGTGGAGAAAGAACTACCTGTTAGGCGAAGCTACTTATAATAAGATAAAGAGTTGCCAATAAGTTAAAGTTGCCCCTAGGAATATTTGTCATAACATGTTAATGGCAGGTGGAAAAAGAGTTAACCCATTCGGTATAGCCGAATTGGATTAGTTTCTTCTCAAAAAATAAGTGCTTGAGTACGTTTCAAAAAAACACACATGAATACCATTTTTTTGCTGGCAAAAACTCGTGCTCAAAATAGAAAAGATTTTTCTGACAGATTGGTTTTTAATAATTCATGGAGGAGATTATGATATTTCTACAATTCAAATAGATGTGAAATCTAGAAATATACTTTTTGTGGTTGTAGAAGATGTTTTTTGTTGGAACCCCTTTTTTTTTATTTTAAAGAATTGGTTAGTTGTTTGTCATAGAATAAAGAGCTACTAATGAGGTGTAGCTGCTACTAATAGAAACTAACCAAATTCTATGCATATATTTCTATATTATTTAGTTTTACCTTGGCCATCACTTGCCTTTTTCAATTATTGCAACTTATTAACTACTCATTGAGTTTTTAACTTATTACTTAAATTTCAATATTTTAAATAGTGGTGTTGGATCTGATTTGCCTCAATCATCTTAGGTTTAGAGATATTGGATAGTTAAGCCTCGTATTTGAACTTCAAGGGTGTATTTGTTTTTTGTAAAGAATTTTGATTGATATTATAAAGTACTTTAGATGTAACCTTACTTGACACAAGCAAAATTCTCTCTTCTTTTATTTATTTATTTTTGTTGTTCTTTTGATAATTTAATAGTTGGTAGTTGTAAATAGAGCTCTCCCTTATTGATGTTATTAGTTTCTAGTTATATGTAAATATTTGAAATGTCCAAATTTTAAGGGGAAATTCTACTAAAATTTCTACAAAGAGCTAAAGATATTCATGTTGATGTAATGAGACAATATGATCAATTGGATGAAGTAATGTTATGTGTTCAACCATCAAAAGTCCTTTTCAATTATGGTAGTAGTTGTAAGACTTATGTATTTGATCTTTACCCTACTTTTTATGCCAATCACCTCTTTTTTGCTTAAGGTGTGACAAAAAGACATTGCCTACTATTGATCTGAATGGATTAAATTAAAACTTTTAGGAAACTAAAGGGACTAAAAATATATTTAAGCCTATAATATATTGAAAGCAAAAGTTACAGTATTCTCAAGTAAGGCCTAAGTAATTAATTGTTTATTTTCATAATCCATCTTTTAATTTTTGCTAATATAGATCTGGATATGTTTTTCTAAGATTAAATTATACTCATCTCTTTTAAGACATGGCTAAATTATACCTAATCTCAAAAATTACATTTGGTTCTCTTTCTTTCTACTAATAAAATTAATTCTTTATATAATATATGTTCATTTCAAAGATAAAATTGCTTAGTTATGTTTATTGTCTTACTAGAAATAAAATTATAGTCTTATATTAAAATTTAGAGTTAACTTAATCGCTATGAATATCATGGAATGAGAAAATGGTAACCAAATATGATTGTATAAAGATTACCATTTTCATTCCCTTTCTTCATGCTAAATTCATGCACACCAAATAAGGCATTAGAATGGATGAAATGGTGAAGTTTAGAAGGGAGAAAAAGATTAAAGAGAAGTGGAAGGTGAATAAGTTTTTAAAATTGTCCAACACATTAATCAACTTGATTTTCACCAATATTTGATTGATTTGGTTGGTTTTTAATCTATTTATAGACGACCAATTTTGAAGTTATATATATAGACTAAACTCAAGGTTGGTTAACTAATTTTTCAATTGAATCCACTAGTCCAACTTACTTTTCTTTAAATTATTTAGGAAGAGAGTAACAATATGGACTAAACTAGTTGACATTACCCCCTACCTTACTTGAAAAGAAAGTAGTCTATGTATGCATATGTAAAGAAGGGAGATGCAAACTTATCCATTTCATAAATCTAAAAGTCATCTCCAAACTAAATATGTTTGTTTTTAATAGCATTATAAAAATATATAGATAAGAAAATCAATTAATTTAACAAATAACAAAGTTCTACATATAAAATGTAAGGCATACTACTTTATTTATTTATTGATTTTGTTACGAAAGAAGCACACAACTTTGAGATTTGGAAATCAAGTCCCTTTCATTAGGGGTATTCATGGATTTGATTCAATTCTATTTTAGAATAGAACCAAATAGAACAAATTGATTTTCTAAAATATAGGACATATTTGATTTTGTATTTTAATCAATTTAGTTTAGTTTGAATGTGCTTTGGGTTTAATTTTTGCAACCAAAACTGTTTGACACAACTACATCTTTGTAACTAGTCAATTGATTGCACTTTGGAAAAATAACCACCAACAATGTCTACCTATTTGGTAGCTTAATGAAAAGGGAAAAAGAGAGAAAAATTTTTATATAATATTTATTTTATTCTTGCAATCATTATTTAATCATTAAAAATAAAAGTATTAAAGTTATTTTCTATTTACAAAATCACTATTTGCATTTCCATTTTCACTTTTATACCTAACTTCTACATGGTATTACTACCACAGAAATAAGATTTGTTGTCGTACATTTGTTGATAGTTCCATTAAAACTGCCAACAAAAGATACTATAGTTGGCAATTCCTAATAGTCACCAACACAATTTATATTAAGATGACTTTTGTTGGTGATTCTTAAAAAATTGTCAACAAAAATTAGTACATAATTAGTAGTCAGCAAAAAGCACTAAAAAAAATATATTAAATTTAGTATTTTTGTTGGCGGTTCATATAAACTGCCACCGCCAACAAAAAGAAATTTTGGACTATTTTTTGTTGACGGTTCATAAAGAACTGCCAACAAAAAACTTCATCAACATTGGTGGTTCATAATGAACCACCAACAACAATCACTATCAATCTTGGCTGTTCTAATAGAATTGGCAATAGAAGTCTTGATTTTGTTGATGATTTTTTATGAACTATCAACAAAATATTATCTATGTTGGCGGTTCCTTCTCTAGGAACCACCAACAAAAGTGTTTTTTTGTTGTCAGTTTCATAAAAAGAAATGGATTGATTTAAAAATAAATAAATTGTTAGTTGTAGAATATTATTCTCATCAGACTTAAACCTAACAAAATTACCAAGGGCTCAGCAAATATCTTGATTCATCCCCTAGTAAGGAATTGCCCAAACATTTGATTCTTCACTCATTCTAATATGAAGGATTAGTTAGTCAAATAATAGATAGTAAATGGGTTGGTTTAAAAATAAATGAATTGTTGGTTGTAGAATATTATTCTTGTCACACTTAAACCTAACTAAAATAACAAGGGTTTGGCAAATCAATATCATAATATATGGAATAATTTTTCCTATTATTATCCCTAACTAAAAAAGTGTCATCAGATAGGAAATTCTGAATGTTGGCAATGCCGGCTAAATAATCAACATTGCTAGAACTAGAATTGTCACTATCGCTCCAACTCTGAATGCTTTTATCCTACCGATACTGAAACCATTAAAAGAACATCCATTAACTTATTGGGCACTGTATGAATTTAGGCAATATTTTTGAAAGAGTTACAAATGGATCCATGGATTCCCTATTCATCGATGATTCTAGAACACTAAGCCTACATTACAAGCAATAGTATCTAGAATTACTATTAAAAATATATATAAAAGATCATTGGGCTATGCGGGTTTTTTGTAATAATTATGAGCCGTTCCTTATCAAATGAGCCCTTGATGGTAAAAAAATTTGACTCTTAAAAGGCCAAGCACTCCCTAACAAAACTCAATAAATAAAAGAACCAGATTAGCATAGATCTCACTCGGGAAAACCTAAAAAATCATGACAAAACAATCCAGCATATGGGTATACAAACAAGACGGAAACCTTTTATCCAACAAGCAGTTTGGACCCCGACTCTAACCTCACTGGAGAGCAGAGCTTTAAGGGCGCCAAGCAAGGCCATTATCTTCCTCATTGGTATAGTTAATCAAAGAAACGTTGATTGGGTTTAGAGTAATGCCTGAAGTCAATTTGTCTATGACTATGAAAAAATCTTCAGATTACGAAACGTTAATTGAGTTTAAAGTAAGGCATCCTGAGTGGGAAAGCAAGTGGATTATTATTTATGGAGTCTGATGGAAAGATGACTAGCAGACGAAAGCAACCGCATCTATTGTATTCATTTATTAAGGAAAAAAAAATGTTAAAAGTTATTTCATTCTATTTCTCTTTATTATTGAATTATGATTTGCACGAGTTCCTATCTTTCAAAATTAACTTCGCTTTATCATGTAAAAGAAATAAAAAGAAATATAACTTTTATACATCCAGATGCTTGATACAGCTATAAAGCTTAATTATATCTATATTGTACTAATTTCAATAAATCCACTTAAATAATTGAGTATGATCTAGTGGTAAAAAGTATTGATAGTCAACAATATATTTTACACTTTGTCCTTGCATTGATTCTTAAATTAAAATGTTGAACATAAGTATTGCTAGTCTGTCCGCTTTGTCCAAACGTTAATTCTTACATTACAATGTCAAACATAAAAATCCTGATTTTAAAAAATACAAATGTAAAAATGAAAGACAATCTCGTATAAGAAGGTCATTTGAAGCCATACTTTAACATGAGAGGTGTTGTAAATTTGAAAAATATAAATGTAAAGATGAAAAAGGATCATGTACATGTATATCTCTTAACACTAGGATAATATGCCGAAACATATCATTAGCAAAACTCCATTAAAGCATTGGGGCCCATGACGTTTGCAACAAGACAAGTCTATAATAAAATAGCATATTCAGAAATTATTCCCAGAAAGACCCAGCCCCCGCTGTAATAATATAAGAAGTTTCGATATCATCAGTTACAGCCACCTGCCCAAAATTCAGTCTCTGAATCTATTCCTGATTCGAAAATTCCGAGTAACCAAAAACCATGTCTGAAAGTGATTCCACTAAGCTGCTTTTGGCATTATGGCGTATTCTTTTCATATTCTTCTGTGTTGCTTCTTCGTTTGCATCTGCTGCTGCTATAGATAGCGAAGCAAACGCTCTGTTGAAGTGGAAAGCCAGCCTTACCAAACAAAGCCAAGCTACCTTGTCTTCTTGGATTAATGGCACTAATCCTTGCGCATACTGGAAAGGGATTTCATGTGATGAGTCCATGTCCGTATTCAGTATAAGTCTTGCAAATCTTAGTCTGCAAGGTACACTTCGCAATCTCGGCTTCGCATCCTTCCCTAACCTCCTCTATTTTGATATAAGTACCAACCAGTTTTATGGAAACATTCCCCACAAAATTGGTAACTTGTCCAATATTTTGACATTGAATATGGCCCAGAATCCTTCAATTAGAGGTCCCATCCCTCTAGAAATTGGGGCATTGAGCACTCTAAATTTGCTCCTTGTTAACTCATGTGGTCTCACAGGGCCAATTCCTCAAGAAATTGTGAACTTGAGGAATCTAACTGATCTAGTGCTCGAAGAAAATCACCTTTCTGGTCCCATTCCTGAAGAGATTGGAAGGTTGAGTAATCTTGTGCGACTTAATTTGTCATTTAACGTATTATCTGGTAGAATCCCAGCTTCAATTGGAAACTTGAGCAAGTTACAAAAGCTTTCTCTTGAAAAGAACAACCTCTTTGGTCCTATTCCTAATGAATTTGGAAAACTATATTCTCTCGATAATATTCAATTACATTATAATCAACTCGATGGACCAATCCCTCCCTACATAGGAAACTTCACAAATCTCAAGAAGTTGAGCTTGTCCAATAACAAACTTTTTGGTCCAATTCCTACATCCATTGGCAACTTGGTCAATTTAACCTCCCTCCATCTTTATAATAATAGTCTTTTTGGAACTATTCCTTCCACCATAGGAAATTTGACAAAGCTCCACGCCTTATTATTGCTTACGAACAATCTTGGTGGTCACCTTCCACTAGAAATGAACAACTTGACAAGTTTGTATAACTTACAACTAGGTAATAATCATTTCCTTGGGCATTTGCCACAACAAATTTGCCATGGTGGGAAATTGAATAGGTTTGTTGCTCGTGCTAACCAATTTACTGGTCCAATTCCAACAAGTTTGAAGAATTGCTCCAGCCTTTCTAGACTCATCCTTGATGATAACCAATTAGTTGATAATATAACAGATGCTTTTGGAGTATATCCAAATTTGAACTACATCGATCTAAGTAGCAATAAATTGTATGGCCACCTTTCATCCACATGGGGGAAGTGTCACAGTCTGACAACTCTTAAGATTTCCAACAACAATCTTTCTGGTGGAATGCCGCCAGAAGTAGGGGAGGCAGCCAATCTTCAGGAACTTAATCTCTCTTCAAATAATTTAATAGGACAAATTCCGAAAGATCTGCGAAGCTTGACCTTGTTGTATAAACTATCTTTGAGCCATAATAAACTCTCAGGAAAAGTTCCCAAAGAAATAAGATCATTGAATCAGCTTCAATTTTTGGAACTAGCGGCAAATAATTTCAATGGCCCAATCACTAAAGAGCTTGGGGGATTAAAAAGGTTAAAGCTCTTGAATTTGAGCAAAAACAAATTTGAGGGAAGCATTCCCTTTGAGTTTTGTATACTAGAAGATCTTGAAACACTTGATCTTAGTGAGAATTCGTTGAGTGGAACACTACCAACAATGCTTAGAGAATTACAGAAGTTGCAAATATTGAACCTCTCACATAATAATTTCTCTGGCACCATTTTATCCAGTTTTAGTGGGATGTTAGCCTTGTCTTCTGTGGACATATCATACAACAAATTCGAGGGCTCCCTCCCAAACATTCCAGCTTTTCGTCACATTACATTTGAAGCATTACGGAATAATAAAGGCTTGTGCGGTAATGTCACTGGTTTACATTTTTGCAATAATTCCGAAAATAATGCACATGGTCATATGAGGAAAAAGATTGGATTATTGATAATTTTCCCCACTTTAGGCATACTAATACTTGTAGTAGTTGGAGTTTCATGCCTTTTTTGTCATTGTGCGAGAAGAACAGAATGCCAGGATAAAGAAGCACAAACTCAAGATCTTTATGTTGTATGGAGTTCTGAAAGAGAAATAATGTATGAAAATATAATTGAAGCTACAAAGGACTTTGACGACAGATATCTCATTGGGAAAGGGGGCCAAGGTAGTGTCTATAAGGCTGAGTTACCCACAGGTCATGTTGTTGCTGTGAAGAAGCTTCATTCAATACCAAATGGAGAAATCTCTAATTTCAAAACTTTTACAAGAGAGATTCAAGCTTTGACAGAAATCAAACATCGTAACATTGTAAAGCTATATGGGTTTTGTTCAAATTCACAATTCTCTTTTTTGGTGTATGAGTTCTTGGAAGGTGGTAGCTTGGATAAAATACTAAAGAATGAAAAACAAGCCATTGAGCTTGATTGGAATAAGAGGGTGAATGTTGTTAAAGGTGTGGCTAATGCTTTATTCCATATGCATCATGGTTGCTTGTGCCCTATAGTTCATCGTGACATATCAAGCAAGAATGTTCTTCTAAGTTCAGAATATGAAGCTCGCATCGCTGACTTTGGAACAGCTAAGTTTTTAAAGCCTAACTCAAACAATATGACCTCATTTGTAGGCACCTTCGGGTATGCTGCTCCAGGTAAGACCATTTTGTTAGTTCTTTGCAAAATACTACTCTTTACTTCAATAATCAAATACTAATGCCTACTCTAGTGCTATATTATGGCTATAACATTAAACCTATTGCAGAGATTGCTTACATGATGGAAGCAAATGAAAAATGTGATGTTTATAGCTTTGGAGTATTGACTCTGGAAATCATAATGGGAATACATCCAGGAGAGCTTATTTCATCTTTGGTAGAGAAATCAACTATCTATGATTTGCCATTGAAGGATTTGTTAGACCCACGACTTTCTCAACCCACAAAACCAATCATTGAGGAGGTGATCTTAGTTGCAAAATTAGCATTTTCTTGCTTGAATGAAAATCCCCGATCTCGTCCAACCATGGAACAAGTATCTACGGAACTTGCATGGCCAAAATCTCATTTAGTGGATCAATTTGTCACCATCACAATTGGACAACTCGTGAAGGATTGAACTCTTCAATTAAGTCATTTGTGTGTCTGCATATGTTTAAATCGTTGCCCTTGACATTCTACTGTATATATTGTAAGCTTATGGTTCTTGTATCATATGTATGATCAGTTTTTTCTTGAATAAAACTGAACTGAATTTTGGTTCTAGTATTATCTTTTCACTCTTTTAGCGTAATAGATGACTACAATTATCTTATGTCGGATTTAATTTTTGTTTTGTTTTGTAATCTATCTTATTTTTTAGCCTTAATTTTATAATAAAATTTGAAATATTATGCTCTAATCAAGGAATTTTTTTTCTCTCACAAAAGAAAAAGGGTTTTAGCGTCAGCCTTAGCGTCCATTTTCAAATTCATGCTTTTGGGCGTTGTTAGGGTAGAAAAATGAAAAAGGGGCAATGCAATGGAAAAAGCAGCCTGTTGATGAGAATTATTCGATCATTAAGCATCCTGGAAACAAGCTTTTAATCATTTTGTAATGGTCTTATAATGAAGATGAAACACCTTTATCGATTATTGTCCAGGTAAATACAATAGGAAAAATTGTATTCAAGAATTCAAATTTTGTAAAATTTGTAATAAAAGATCTTATAAATCAAAATTACCCAAAAGATCAAAATTACTCTAACTTGTTATTAAGATTTAGGAAAATTATTATTATATTTTAAAAAAATTATCATTAAATTTACTTAAATTATAATTTTTTAAAAAATTTAATGATAATTTTCTTAACTTAGTAATAAGTTTTCTAAAATCTAATAATAATAGCAGTATTTAAACATAATTTTAATTTTTTACATTTTTTATTATAAATTTTACAAAATTATAATTTTCCTCGACCAATACTTCATTTTTTATTTTCTCATCCTACGTCACTGTACATTCACAAGCCGTCAAATTAATTATTATTATTACTGTAAGTGGATTTTTTTTTTCTTCTTCAAAACCGAAACGAAGACCAATGTCCTACGAGTTGGAGCTAACTGTAGCGGCCTGTTTGACGGCGTGGCGGAAAGAGAAAATGAAATAGATTTTAGCGCATTCGGATGTTTGTTAGCCAGATCCTGAAATGGAAAAGCCTGTTGCCATACACTTCCGGCTCTTTCGCGCGGGAAGGGGAGAATGGTTGAGCCAAGATAATGAAATGTTTATTGGGAGAATTAATGTTTAGGGACTTGAAATTTATAATATTTATTTTAAAAGATATATTATTGTTGGTTATTATTAATTTTAATTAAAATTAATCATACTTTTTTTAAAATAATGATAATAATTTTTTTAAGATAAGTATTGTAAACTTTAAGTCTTTGAATAAATATTAAGACTTCAGATCTTTGGATGTAATTTTCCTATGTTTCTTTTGCCTCTTTAACCGTACTGTAATTTCATGGGATGAGATACCGTTTTGCCATGTACAACAGCGGAATTTTCTTGTGCTTCTTTTATTTATTTCACATTGTCTTTCCATTAAAAGTAAAACTCAGTACTTGTTAGCCAGCTGAAGATGTTGCTTTTTTTATACATATATACATGGACATAGGTTCTCTTAATTTCATAGTTTTAATTAAAAAAAGAGAAAAAAGTGAATAAAATTCATTTAAGTATATCTTATATATATATATATATATATATATATATTCTCTTTCTTTTTAAAAATAATTCAACAATAAAATGTCAGGTTGTATAACAAAATGCTATTCGATTTTTTCCTATGGTCTCAGAACCGGACCGGACCGGCAGGTTCAACCGAGAATCGGTCCCTGATCTGATTCGATTGAGTCAGAAAATCGGTCAAGCAAAAAATTAATCAAGAATCGGTCAAATCGGTCAAGAACCGGTGAAAATCGATAAAAAAACCGGTAAAAAATCATACTAAAAAATCGGTCGAACCGGTTTGAAGTAATTTTTCTTTTTTTTTTAATTTTTTTATATAACAGAATAATTCATTTTAAATAATTTTTAAAAATTAAAAATAAAAGATAATAAAAAAGACAAGGGGGTTGAAATATGATTTTTTAAAAAAAAAAGAGAATATAAGAAAAATAAAATGTGTATAATTAATTATTTTTTATACTTACTTTTTATCATGTTCAATTTCTTAATAATATTTCTCTCAAATATCAAGATACTTAGCTAAAATTATTATTTATTATTTTATTTTTTTAATAATAAGTAGAATCTTAATATAATTTAGAAATTTTAAAAATTTAATATTAAATATTCTTAATTTTTAATCATAGATAATTTTTATTTTAAATTAAATATTAATTTTTGTAATATCTTAAGAAATGTTAAATTAGTAATCAAATATTTAAAATTTACCAATATTTATTTGTTATATTAAAATTTTAATACATAAAATTTTTTTAAATAATATATTTAATTATCACCGGTTCGACCACGGTTTGACTACGATTCGACTAATGAACTGTGAACTAGTACCTCCACCGGTTCAATGACCGGTCCAGTTTTAAAAATATTGGTTTTTTCACAAATATTTATATTTTTTACTACACTTTATTTTTTTTTATCCTATCTTTATTCTATCAAATATATAAATGGAAAGACATTTCATTTCTTTATTATACTGTATCAAATGAATTTAATTATTTTTCGATTTCATTCATTATTCTTTTTTCAATATTATTATAATTTATCTTACATATCAAAGGAGTCAAAAAGTTTATCCTCTTTTATTAAAAGAAAACTAGATGGTGGGCCCCCTGGCACACGGAAAAGGAAAAGTTTTTAAAAACCAAAAATAAAACACCGATTAAAATCGACCATTGTTTATTATGTGCATTTTGAATTAGCGTTGGGAAAGTTGAAAAAATCACGTTTACAACCCATGATACGTAAAAATAATAAATGATTGTTTTGTCTAAAACATGATTTAAAGGAAAGAAACACTAATTCAAACACACGTTATGAACTTGAATTTCTTTGGTTTTGTCGGTTCGAGTTCGTCAGGGCAAATTATGTCATAAAATATGTTTATTTTATCACACCTAACATCGTATACTTTTTAGATCTCTAAATCTGATTAAACAGGATAAACTCTATTTTTTCAAAAAATTTTATCAGTCCAAATCGATTAATTCATTTAAAATTATTTATTTATTTTTTTAGTTCAATCAGATTGAAATGAATTGGCGGGGTAACGTTGACTCTAAATCTATTAACATTTAAGTAAAATGTAATACCCTAACATGATAATATTTTATTAAAGAATATAATTTTATTATTAATATTTTATTAAAAAATCTATTTGTATTAATTCTTTTAATTAGTAGAAGTTTTAGAATTTTTTCCCACCTAAATAAATTAGAATTTGAACTTGTAAAGTGCGTCAAGTATTCTTCTCTACTACATTAAATTAGAATTATTTTTATATTTTTACTATATATATAATTTTAATTTTAAAAATATATTAATGAGGCAAAAAAATTTTAGATTAGTGTAAAATATCGTGATACCATACTCAAGAAACAAATTTTTATTCTGATATGTTTTTTCTTTTTCTTTTTAAAGAAACTCATCAGATAAGAAATTATTTAATTGAGTAAAATTGATTTTGATTTACTTAAAATACGAGTTGTATATAATGGAAAAGGAGCGTCGCAAATTTTAACTTCTCGTGAACAAAAATTGAAAATGTCCTCATTCATTTTTGATCTTTGTGCAATGCATTAAGGAATTTATTGCCAGCTAGTGATGAATAATTCTGTGAGGAATCAATTATTTCCATCTATAATTTATTAATTTTTTAATATAAATATTTACCATCATTATTCTCATTTCTTAATTAATAAAACATCCTAAATAATAAATTGTTATGAACACAATAAAAATAATAAAATTGACACATATAAATTATTCACAATAACTATAAAAAAACACGTAGGTTAAATATTTTTAAATTTTTGTGAAGATTTTCAACTAAAATAGTAATACTTTTCTCCAAAAACAAAAAACTTTATGATTTATTTCATGTTAAATTCAAATGCTTAAGAAAAAAACATATGATAATTACTCTAATGGTCCATAATCTTCTTTTATTAGAGTTATTGATGACGAACGCTTACGTTATACAAACAGTAAAGCAAATTTTTTGCCCCCGCTTTGGGTGCTGAGACAAAACAAGACAAAACAAAATATTTATCCATATATATAAGATTTGGTTAAATTATATTTTATATCTATTTTGTTTTAAAAATTATAATTAACTTCCTTAACATATAGATATATATTATAGAAACTTAATCCAATTTTTTAATGAAATTAATTTTTTACATAATATAAGACAATAATTATATTTTAATATGAATAATTAAGCTGACTTTAAAATCTAATATAATTTTATTTTTAATGCGTTAGTAAAGATATTTAAACAATTTTATCTTAAAAAAACGTTTGTTAACAAAAAATAAATTATAATGGAATATAGTGTTTGAAATAAGAAAAATGTTAAGTATAATATAATCATATTTTAAAAGAAATTAATTAATTTACTCTTAAAAAACATAACGAGGTATGTATATTTGCAAAAAGCAAGAGACTGGACTGCTCCAAGTAGATTAAAATATACAATTAATTACTGGGGCCCGCTTGAGAATATTTTACTCTTTCCTTTCTGGGTTTTTAAGGTTTAAATATATTTTTGTTACTCTAATTTTATAGACGTTTGAATTGATCCATCTAGTTTAAAAACAGATAATATTAAACTTCCATATTTTAAAAGTGAACCAGCTTTGCCTCTGAGTCATATTTCCATCCAAAATTGTTAAATTTAACGTTACATTAACTTGAACGTGAAATCTAAATATGGGTTAACAGTGTTAAGTAAATAAATAATATTTTAATCAAAAAATTCTCAAGTTAATTTGGTGTTAACTTTTGGTAAAATGATATTATAGTAGGGCAAAATGAGATATTTAATGAAAATAAAAAGATAATATTGTCTAATTTTGAAGTACAGGGGTCAAATTAAATCTTTCATGAAATTAGAGGATTAAAATTGTATGTAAAATTTTTATTATAACAAAAGTTATAAATTTATGATTAATTAATCTTTTATGAAAGAAATGAAGACCCCATGTACTCTTACTATATTTTCAGTCTTTTACATAATCTAAACACCGGACCACTCTACCACCTTAATTGAATGAATTTTCAAAGGTAATGCATGCTTTCTGTAAAGGAGGATGAAAGAAATGGATTGTGGAACCCAACTAGAAGGTGCTGGGAGACAAAGCCAAGCACACCGATATGAAATTTGGAATTTTGAAAATGTAATCATATATACTATTGGATAGTAAATTGCTCTTCAGGCCAATGATTTTTTTCTTTTTTTCTGGGATCGAAGGTCAATGGTGTTTGTTATGCGAAGATTTCCAGAGGATGTTACATTCATTTGCGTGCTTTTATGCATCTCTTTCTCTTTCGTAATTAAAGTAATGTATGCTTTTCTAAAAAGGGGTATGAAATATGGAAGAAATGAACCCCAAATGAATTAAAGCAACGGAATGCAACAACCTCAAGAAGAAGAAAGCATAACAACAACTTGCACTTATGAATCGAGCTAAAGAAGAAGGTTAAAGATTTAGTGGCACCTTCCAAGAACTTATAATATGCCACTAAATCTTTAGCCTTCTTCCTTAGCTAGATTCATAAGTGCAAGTCGTTGTTACGCTCAAGATGAAAGAACTTTTTTGTGTGTGTAAATTGTCCCACATGTGAGTGGGAACAAGAGATTTTCTTTTTTTCCATGAGGACGAGTGGGGCTAGACATATTCTATACAGATATAATATAATATTAAAAGACTACTCTCAGTCCACTTTCGATAATCCATTTGTTTCGCACAACTTCGGATGACAGCATGCATAACAGGCTTTTAAAAGCATGTCTGGTATAAGTTACCAGAAATAATTTTTTTACTTTTAAAAATTAAAAGAATAAAAAAGATACATTTAGAATGTTGTTAAAATCATTCTTGAGAAAAAGTTACAAGTTTGTTACAGTTAAAATCATTAAAATTTAATAATAACATACCTAAATTTAATAATAATAAAAAGATATGTTAGTAAATTTTTAATTCATAACAACTATATATGTCCTTTTATTAAAAGTATCTTGCTAAGAGCATGTTGCATTTTAATTCCTTTAGTCCATTATAATAAATTAAAAATATAATGTTCTTAGAAATAATTAATTTAGTTTCTCCGGTTCTATCAATAATTTTTTTTCAAATAAAATTGCATTTAAACCTTATTTATAAAAAAGAGTTGCAAACTTGTGGTTGATTGAATTTTTATGAAAGAAACGGACCCCAGGTACTCTTAATATGCTCAGTCTTTTAAATAAACTAATAAAATACATTAATTTCAATGAAGTCAAACAACTGTTAAAAATATAGGATAGAACTAATTTAACATACATTCCTGTTCTATTTCGTTATTCGATTAAAAAAAATTATAAATAAGTTCTCTGTTTTTCTTTTCAATACATGATGATAGGAAGAATTGAATCTTAAGAATTGTTGCAAACAACCTAAGCAGCCGACCACTTTATTTGGAATTTAGAATTTTGAAGATGTAATCATATTTAGTGGTCAATAGTTAATCTCTTTTCAGAGCAATGATTTTTTTTTTTTTAAAATCATTGGTCAATGATGTTTGTTATGAAAAGATTTCCAGAGGTTGCTGCATGCATCTGTATGCTTTTCTGCATCTCCTTCTCTTTCATAATTAAACTACTGTATGCTTTTCTAAAAGAGGGTGTGAATTATGGAAGAAATGAACCCCAAATGAATTAAACTAAGCGAATGCAAATGACAACCTCACAAATAAGAGAGCAGATTTCTTAGAATCTGGAATGTACCATGAGCATAATATGCCATAAATCTTTTAACCTTCTTCTTTAGCTCAAGATTCATAAGTGCAAGTCGTTGTAATGCTCAGCATGATAGAAAACTTTATATGTAATTTGTGCCATGTGTGAGTGGGGACAGGAGATATTTTTCCAGGAAGCCAAGTGGGGGTAGATATATTCCATACAGATATAATATAAAATTTAAGGGTTACTTCCACTCCACTTCCATCTTGATCCATAATCCATTATTTAGCTTTGGATGAAACTTTGGCATGTGTTTTCAAAAACAACTAAAATAATAAAATATTACGTTTAGAATGTTGTTTTACGAGCGTACGTTTTTAAAGCACTTTTTAAAATTGTTTTTAAAACAGAAAAATGGAAGCAACTATAACGTGAAGTTTCAAGAATACTTGATAAATTCATTAATGACATTTTGATAGATTTAAAACTATCATTCT
This sequence comes from Erythrophleum fordii, assembly GCA_032878935.1. Taxonomy (NCBI): domain Eukaryota; kingdom Viridiplantae; phylum Streptophyta; class Magnoliopsida; order Fabales; family Fabaceae; genus Erythrophleum; species Erythrophleum fordii. Next base: position 27,129,532 of record JAVQMF010000058.1, on the reverse strand, counting down.
CCTTCATATTATTTACATATTTTAAATACCATTATATTTTAAAATTTTATATCATTATACTTATTATAGATTATTTATAATTTGTGCTTGATGTAATAATTATTAAATATAAAATAATAGTTATCAAATAATTACTCAAATTATTAAATTTTTTTATAATAATAGCCATTAAAAATTTAATTATTATGTAATTAATGAATATAATTATATTAACAAATCCATTAAAATAACATATGTCATTTTATATTTAATTTTATTTAATAATTTTTATATCATAATAAAATGACATGGAGAAAATTTATTGATAGTTTGGTCTCTGAAAATATTAATGTTTTAAAAATTAAACTAATTATTGAATTATAAAAATATTAATTTACAATTCATTATTCGTGATTAAACCATAGTCAAATAAATAATAATTAATATATATATATATATATATATATATTATTTTATATATTAAAATTTTAATATAACAAATAAATTTTAATAAATTTTAAATAGTAAATTTCTAATTTCATATTTTTATAATATTTAAAAAAATATTTTTAATTAAAAATAAAAATTACTCATGATTAAAATTTTAGAGTATTTAATTATGATCTTTTGAAATTCCCAACTTATTCAACTTGTCATTAAAAAATAAAAAAGTAAAAAATTTAGAAATCATAAATTAAAAAAAATAATTTATTAAATAAAAAAATTTAGCCAAATTTAAAATATAGTTATAATTAGTGTGTGTGTATATATATATATTAATTTAGATATTTTTATATTATATATATATATATGAAATATATATAATTATTTATTATATGAATTCATTAAAATGTTTATATATATATTAAATAATGTATAATATTATTGATGGAAATTTGTAACTTAGATGACAAAAATGTTTAGCATTTGATAAAAGGTTGTATGTTTGTGTCCTTGCTCTTACCTTTGCAAAATAATTTTAAGAAATTCTTTTAAATCAATTCAAATTGTGACCTGATTAATTTTCTCCATTTTCATTAGTTTTGTGCTTGATCAATTTGTAGATTAACCAAATCAGATTAGAGATTTGCTCATATTTAAAGTATAAATATGGGAAATATTTTTTATTTATAATTTTTTTTTAAATAATTCTACAAAGCAAACAACTCTTAATACATGTGCTCCTATAATTCTCCCTTGTTTATAGAAACGAGGAAGGTCAATTAATTGAGTCACCTCTTCTCTTTGACTAGAAAATGATCAACAAACAGAAAGAGTCGGGGAAAAAAAAAAAGAAAAAAAAATTGAAGACAGTAAGTCCAGAAAATCAAAGTAATAGAAATGTCTGGAGGTGTCATAATAGTGTTATTTTACTTTGAGAATTCAATCATTTTTGCCTCTCTGCATAGCCATTCATGATTTTATTGATGGTACTAACAGCTAACACATCGATGTGTGTGCATATTTTAATATTTTCAGTACAATTATGCAGATAATATTTTAATGTGTACAGCATAACTTGAGTTGATTTAGTTAAATTGCAATAAAAAGAAAAAAAAAACAGACTGATAAATTTTCTTCTATATATATATATATATATATATAAAATTATGTATATTATGAGAGTTTAAATGAAATATTAAACTAGGTGATTTCCCTGCATTTTGCAGGGATTCAAAAAATATTTTTATGGATCTCACAAAAAAAATTAAAAAAAAATGGATGAACAATATTTATATAAATATATATAGATACAAAATAGTACGTAAACAATGCCAACACATAAAGTCGTGAGAAGCTACAATGTAATTAGTTTAATTAAAGTGTGACTCTACCATAATTTATATATATAGATATTTTTTGGCCAATAAGTAAAATAACTGAAAAAAATTAAAATATTGTTGTATAATACTTACTTTGCTGTAATGCAAGAAAAAAATTAAGATTCGGGCCCCAAAAACAAGTAAAAATTTGATGCTATGAAAGAAAATTAATTAATGTATTTTTATTTGATGATTTTAATGATTGAAGAACACACACACCTAAACAGTATTTAAATTTTTACAGAAAAAAATTACAATTATCCATTTTATTTTTACCTCTAATTATAATATATCTTCAATTAGCGTTTTATGAGGCATAATTATTGCGTCACATATTTTTAGAGATATTAGAAAAACAATATATTATCATATTTTTAAAGTAAATATAATGAAAAATTGTAAACCTTTTAATAGTGTCATTAATTATTCTTATATTTCATTGGAATATATATATATACACACACATAGTTAAAAAAATTATTCCAAATCACTCAGTTGAATTAAAAATTTTATGAATTAATTATGATTTTAGTATTATTAACTATAAAAATTGGTGGAACAAAAAATTAATTAAAAACAATAAAATTGAATATTTTGATATTGAATCTATTGAAATCTGATTTTTACTTTTTTTATTTATTTAAATCAAAATTTTAACACAATAAAAATTTATAACACTTAATAATCAACAAATAAGGCCAATTAAATGAGTCACTTCTTCTCTTTAACCAAAGTAAAATGCATGTTTTATGTAGGAAGAAAAAGTAATACCTAAATATTTGAGATGAGATGTGACCGCTTGAAGGAGATTGATTACCAAAATTTCATTATAGGATAAAACTCCATCGAAACATCGTCGGGATGCTTACATGTACAATTGGGGTAATAGACCAAAAGTTGCCCTAGCGGGAGACATGTAGTGACCTATGAGTTTAGTCCTGTCATAATTCCCTTCTTCTTCTTTTCTATGAATGTCTAAAACATATCTTTAGCTACTTTGTTTTTATTACTTATGAGTTATAAACATTACTATTCCATTTTTTATATGGGTTAGGAAGATTTGATGGTATTAAAAAATATATATATAAAAAATAAGTAAATAAAATGAAAAATATAATAAATATAATAAATATTACATAAAATCATGTAAATATATTATGTTGACCTCACAATTAACCAAACCCACCCTATATATAAAAAGTAAATTATGTTAATTTTTTATGATTATTGGTTAAATTATTTTTGAAAGAAGTGTTGATGAAAGAGGGTTAGAGCCTTTGGGCCTTCGAAATTTTTGAGCCATTCCAAAAAGTCTTTTCTAGGCTGAATTTTTTTTAAGTATGTTTACAACTTTTGTCAGTTATGAATCTCGCGTTAGATTAGTGGGGTGGGCAATCAAATAAATAAATATGAAATGTGATACATTGCATTTAGGTGATTACATATCCAATTAATTTGATAAACTTGATAATAGAAATGTGTTCATTGTTCTTGATTAATTAATCTTTTATGAAAGAAATGGAGACCAGAAGTACTATATTTTCAGTCTTCTAAATAATCTAAACACCGGACCAGTCTACCACCTTAATCGAATGCTTTTTCAAAGGTAATGCATGCTTTCTGTAAAAGAGGATGAAAGAAATGGATTGTGGAACCCAACTAGAAGGTGCTGGGAGACAAAAGCGAAGCCCACAGATTTGGAATTTGGAATTTTGAAAATGTAATCATATATACTATTGGATAGTAAATTGCTATTCAGGCCAATGATTTTTTTTTTTTTTTGGGATCGAAGGTCAATAATGTTTGTTATGCGAAGATTTCCAGACGAAGTTACATTCATTTGTGTGCTTTTATGCATCTGTAATGTATGCTTTTCTAGAAAGGGGTGTGAATTATGGAAGAAATGAACCCCAGATGAATTAAAGCAAAGGAATGCAACAACCTCAAGAAGAAGAAGAAAGCATAATAACAACTTGCACTTATGAATCTAGCTAAAGAAGAAGGCTAAAGATTTAGTGGCATTATGCAGCTGACACATCGATGTGTGTCTATATTTTAATATTTTAGTGCAATCATGCAGATAATATTTTATTGTGTAAAGCATGACTTCTGTTGCCTTACATAAGTTGCAATTTAAAAAAAAAAAGACTTTGAAAAATTTTCTTTTATACATATATATATATATATATATATATTAAATTATGTATATTTTTTTTAGATGGGAAAGAAAAAATTATGTATATTATAAGAGTTTAAATAAAATATTTTTTGGGCAATTAGTGAAATAACTGTACGAAATTAAAATATTGTTGTATAATACTTATTTTGCGATAATGCAAGAAAAACAATTAAGATTTGGACCCCCCAAAAAAAGTAAAATTTTGATGCTATAAAAGAAAATTAATTAGTGTATTTTCATTTGATGATTTTAATGGTTGAAGAACACACACACCTACACAGTATTTATCACGTTAGAAATTTTTACCAAAAAATTACAATTATCCACTTTATTTTTGCCTCTAATTATAATATGTCTTCAATTAGCGTTTTATGAGGCTCCATTGTTACCTCCCATATTTTTAGAGACATTATGAAAAAATATATATTATTATATATTTTTTAAGTGAATATAACTAAAAACTTTAAACCTTTTAATGGCATCATTAATTATTTTTCAATTTCATTGGAATTTGTACGCATGGTTGAGAAAATTAAGCTGAATCATCTAGTTAAAGTAAAAATTCAATAAATTGATCATGATTTTGGTGTAATTAATTCTAAAAGTTGATAAGACAAAAAATTAATTAAAAGCGATAAAAATTGAATAATTTGGTATTAAATCTGTTAAACACTGATTTTTATTTTTTTAATTTAAAATAAAATTTTAACACAATAAAAATTTATAACATTTATAATCAACAAATAAGGTCAATTAATTGAGTCACTTCTCTTTAACCAAAGTTGTAATGCATGCTTTATGTAGGGTGAAAGAATAATACCTAGTTTTTCGTGATGAGGCGTGACGGTTTGAAGGAGATTGATCAATGCGGATTCCAAAACTTCATCGGAGCATTTTCGGGATGCTTCCATGTCCAATTAGAGTAATAGACCAAAAGTTAGACCTAGTGGGGGACGTGCAGTAACCTATAAGCTTAGACCTGTCACAATTCCTTCCTCTTTCTTTTCTGTCAATCTTTACGAAAGAGGGTGGGACCCGTTGGGCTCTCTGGGCTGATTTTTTTTTTTTTTTAATTAGACTGCTAACAACTTTTGTCATTTATGATGATCAGTGGGGTGGGCAATCAAACAAATAAATATGAAACGCGATACTTTGCATTTAGGTGATTACGTATACGATTAGTTTGATAAACTTAATAATAGAAATGCGCTTATTGTTCAACATAAACAAAATATTTTCAATGATCCCATGTCAGCTTAAATAAAATTAAATTCAAGCAATTAATACAAAAACAAAAAGGACATAATTGTGAGATTCAAGCAGCAAGTGGGAGCCCCTTTGTTGTGCAACAGAAAGGGGAAGCCCCCCTTGCTAGACGTAAAGAAAGAAAATGATACTATTTATTAAAATATAACTGTTTAAGAAAAAATTGTTTCTAATTATAAAAGTGTTATTAAGTCGATTATAAATTAATTTTTTCATTGTTTTATATAGAAATATTATTTATTTGTAATACATGTTTTTTTTCCTTTTTTTCTTTTTAATTTTCGTTTCAAATCGGCTTAGAAACGATTTCAATACTACTAGGCTAAAACTCATTAATATTTGCAAAATGTGTCATATTAATTTTTTAAAAAAATTTGACCACAATTTTATTCATATATATATATATATATATGACTCAGGTCATATCTCAATGAAAATGATGTAAATACATTTGTATTTATTTATTTTTCGTCAAAAAGTAAAGGTATTTTTGTTCAAAACATAAACGTAAATATTACTAATCTCTTCAATACTTATATATATATATATATATATCTGAATTTAATTATATTCACATCTATTAAATTAGTTATTTAAATGAATGTATCTCCTTTTGTTTTTTTTTAACATGACATAACTTTTTTCATCCATATACGATGTGCTCTTATGATTGTCCTTTTGTAGTCAACAAATAAGGTCAATTAATTGAGTTACTTTTTCTCTTTAACTAAAGGGTAATGCATGCTTTACGGAGGAAGAAAATGTAATGCCTCGTTTTTTGGGATAAGGTGTGACCATTTGAAGGAGATTGATCAATATGGATTCCAAGATTGAAAGTGAAGGGCTGTGTTACACAGAAGAAAGCTAGAAAGTTAGTAGAGTTGGAAAACATCATCACGTGAGAAAGCATTGTCAAGATGCTTGCATGTACAACTGCGATAATAGACAAAAAGTTGAGATTTAGTGGGAGACATGAAGTGATCCTTGAATCAAAGACATGTCGCAATTCCGTACTCTTTCTTTCCTATCATTATCTAAAAAGAATCTTTAGCTAGCAAGTTTTGGTCAATCATAAACTAAAAGATTTTTAAGTAAATTATGCTATTCTCTTACAAAGTTTAGTTAAATTACATTTGAAATCTATCTTGATTTAAAAAATTACATTTAATTTCTTTTTCATTTTAATATATTGAAATTTTTTAAAATTTATTTTTAGTCAAAAAATTCACTTTTTACATAAATAGGATTGTGATTTATTTTTAATATGACTATACAAATAATTAAGTTGATGTTAAAGAAACTTCCTCTCTCCTTTAATATTTTCAATTTTTCTTTTTTTATTTTTGTATAGTTGTGATCCTGTTCAAGGGTGTTGTTTATCTTCTGGTATTGTTAATTGTATAGTTCAGTTTCTATTAAAGAGGAGTGTTGCTTTTTGGTCTTGTATGTTGTTTTTCTTTGCTTGATTTGTGAACCTTGTTGTTGAGACTCTTGTATTTTATGGCATTTGGGCTTTTGCCCTTGTGGATTTGAATTGAGAAATGTCATTCTAACCCCCAAAAAACCCGCGTAAATATGCCATGATTTTTGTTTTTTTATTGGGTCAAGATAGAAAAGCCAGTTTGCCTGCCTAACTTCTCTTTTTGGGAGTAACACTTGGGCCCTCCAAATTGCCCAAAAGTGTAAAGAAAGAGGGATTGATGAAAGAGACTGCGAGCCTTTGGGCCTCCAAAATGGTTGACTATTTTGTGGGTTGAGTTTTTTTCAAGACTGCTCTAGTGTATTAGGATTGAGGACAGTTTTTGAGAAAAGTTACAATTAAAAAATTTAAATTAGAGTTATTCATATTTAGAAATTTTAAAATTTGAAATTATTTTAAAAATTTAAGGACCAAAAATTTAAATTATGCAAAAAAATTACAATTCCAAGTTAAAATTTTTTATTTCCATATTTTTTAAAATAATTTTAAAATTTAAGATCCTTTGGTATAAATATTTTTTAAGTTGGGCTTCTCAACTTTAATATATTCCAGTTTTGGTCATTTATGATTTTTCCATTAGATTAGTGGGGCGGGCAATTCAAATAAATAAATATGAAATGTGATACTTTGCATCTAGTTGATTACATGTACAATTAATTTGATAAAGTTGATAATAGAAAAATGTGCTTATTGTTCGACATAAACAAAATATTTTCTATCACCCCATATCAATTTACATAATATGAAATTTAAGCAATTAATAAAAAGAATTTAGGGACATAATTGTAAGATTCAAGCAGCAAGTAGAAGCCCTCCTTGTGCAGCAAGAAGGCAAAGCCTCCCTTGCTATACGGAGAGAAAGAAGTAAGATACTATTTAGAAAAACATGATTAAAACATAACTATTTAGAAAAAAATGCTTTTAATTATAAAAGTGTTAGTGAATCAATTATAAAATTATGTATTATCATTATTTTATATAGAAATATTATTTCTTTGTTTTCTTCTTTTGGCTAGGTTAATTTTGGTTCCGACTGGCATTAGAAAGAATTCCAAGTTTTGAACGAAACGTTATTCACTTAACTAATTTCTTTTAAGATATGACCAGAATTTTATTTTTATAAGGACAAATGGAGTAGATTTTACCTATGGACTTGAGCAATTACTTGTATAGGCCTTTGTTTATAATTATTATTTAATAATTTTTATTTTTTATTATTTTAAAATATAAGTATGAGAATTTTTTATTCATAAAATTATTATTATTATTATTATTTTCAATAATTCTACAAAGCAAACAACTCTTAATTCATGAGTTCTTGTGATTCTCCCTTTGGCTCCGTTTGTTTTAACAGAGGGAGATGGGAGGGAAGGTTAATGGAGGGGAAGGGAAGGGCTTAATGAGTTTTGTTTGTTTGGAAAGAAGGGGAGGGGAGAGAAGGAGAGATTATTGTTTGGTTCCGAAGGAAAAAGAGAGGAAAAGAGAAGGGAGGGGAGAGGAGGGAAAGGGAAGGGAAGTAATTTTATTTGGATAAATTTATCTTTTATATTATTTTAATTTTATTTTTTTTAAAAAATTATTTATATCAATAATTTTTTAAAAAAATTATAAATTCTAATCTTTTTTTATTCTTAATTTTTGATAAAAAATTATCTTAATTTTTATTAAATTTTAATATATTAAAAAATTAAAAGAAACAAAAAAATAAATTAAAACTTAAAAAATATTTCACCCTTCTTCTCCTTTCCAAAATCTCCTAATTTGGAGAAGAAATAAATTTGACTCTTTTTCTTCTTCTTCTCTCTCTTCCCTTCTAATTTTATTCAATTAAACATCTTATTCCCTTTCTCTTACCCTCTAAAACCCCACAACCAAACACACTGTTAACAAGTAAAGTCAAATTGATGTTAAAGTCCAGAAAATGAAAGCAATAGAAATGTATTGAGGTGTCATAATAGTGTTATTTTACTTTAGCAAATCAATCATGTTTGCCTCTCCGTATAGTCATTTATAATTTTATTAATAGTACTAACAGCTGGCATATCGATGTGTGTGCATATTTTAATATTTTCAGTTCAATTATGCAGATAATATTTTAACGTGTAAAGCATGACTTGAGTTGACTTAGATAAGTTGAAATAAAAAAAAGACTGATAATTTTTATATATAAAATTAGGATATTATAGGAGTTTAAATAAAATATATTTGTCCAGTAAATAAAATAACTGAAAAAAATTAAAATATTATTGCATAATACTTACTTTGCGATAATGCAAGGAAAAAAATTGAGATTTGGACCCAAAAAAAAAAAAAAGATTTGATGTTATAAAAGAAAATTAATTAGTGTATTTTCATTTGATATTTTAATGATTGAAGAACACACACACCTAAACAGTATTTATCACTTTAGAAATTTTTACCAAAAAATTACAATTATCCACTTTATTTTTGCCTCTAATTATATGTCTTGAATTAGCGTTTTATGAGGCATCATTATTACCTTGCATATTTTTAGAGATATTAGTGAAATATATATATATATATATAATCATTTTTTTTAAGTAAATATAATGAAAAATTTTAAACCTTTTAATAACATCATTAATTATTTTTATATTTCATTGGAATATATATATATATATATATACATAGTTGAAAAAATTAATCCAAATTATTTAGATGAATTAGAAAATCGATGAATTAATCATGATTTTAGTACGATTAATTCCAAAAGTCAGTGAAACAAAAAATAAATTATAAATTATAAAAATTGAAAATTTTGATGTTGAATCTATTGAAAACTGAATTTTGGTTTTTTATTTATTTAAATCAAAATTTTCACGCAATAAAATTTATAACATTTAATAATTAACAAACAAGGCCAATTAAATGAGTCACTTCTTTTTAACCAAAGTATAATGCATGTTTTATGTAGGAAGAAAAAGTAATACCTAATTATTTGAGATGAGATGTGGCCGTTTGAAGGAGATTGATTACCAAAACTTCATTACGGGATAAAGACAAAACTCCATGAGCATTGTCGAGATGTTTACATGTTGAATTGTGGTAACGTACCAAAGGTGGACCTAGTGGGTTACATGCGTGACCTATGCGTTTAGACCTGTCTTAATTCCCCCCTTCCTCTTTTCTATCAATGTCTAAGAAGTATCTCTAGCGACTTTATTTTTATTACTTTTGAGTTATAAATATCACTATTCAATTTTTTATATGGATTAGTATGATCAGGTGATATAACAAAAAAAGAAATATAAAAAATAAATAAAATAAAAAATAATTTTTTGTTTATATTTTTTTAAAAATAATTTAATACTTATAATTAAATGAATAAAATAATAAATATAATAAATATTACATAAATTATATAAATATATTATGTTCACCTTATAATTAACCAAACCCACCCTATATATGAAAGTAAATTATGCTAATTTTTTAAGATTATTGGTTAAATTATTTTTGAAAGAAGTGTCGGTGAAAGAGGGTTGGAGCCTTTGGGCCTCCGAAATGTTGATCCATTCCAAAAGGTCTTTTCTAGGCTAATCTTTTTTTGTTTTTTTTTTTCAGATTTCCCGTTAGATTAGCGGGGTGGGTAATCAAATAAATAAAAATGAAAATGTGATATTTTGCATTTAGGTGATTACATATCCAATTAATTTGATAAACTTGATAATAGAAATGTGTCTATTGTTCGACATAAATAAAATATTTTCAATTATTCCACATCAATTCAAATAATATGAAATTTAAGCAATTAATATATAAAAAAGGACATAATTGTGAGGTTCAAGCAGCCAGGGGGAGCCCTCTTGTGCAGCAGAAAGGGGAAGCTCCCTTGCTAAACGGAGAGAAAGAAAAAGATACTATTTATTAAAGTATAACTAATTGGACAAAGATGTTTTTAATTATAAAAGTGTGATTTATTTTTGTCATTGTTCTATATAGAAATATTATTTATTTGTAATATATGTTCTTTTTTTATTTAATTTTGCTTTCAAATGGGCTTAGAGAGGATTTTAATGCTAATGAGTCAAAACTCCTTAATATTTGTAAAATACATTATATATTCACTTAATTTAAAAAATTGACAAAAATTTTATTCTTATAGTAAAGACCCTTTTATTCAAAACATAAATGTAAAGATTACTAATCTTTTCAATACTTATATATAGTTATATTTACATATATTAAATTAGTTATTTAAATGAATTGAGTTTCATTTTTATTTCTCATGACATAACTTTTTTCTATCCATATCCGATGTGTTCCCTTTTGAAGTTGACAGGTAAGTTCAATCAATTGAGTCACTCTTTGTCTTTAACTAAAGTAGAATGCATGCTCCATGTGGGAAGAAAAAGTAATGCCTAGATTTTTGGGATGAGGTGTGACGCTTTGACGGAGACTAATCAATTTGGACTCCAAAATTGAAAGCGAAAGGCTGTGTCGCACGAAAAGCTAGGAAGCTTAGAGGTAGTTGGAAAACGTCATTCCACAAAGCTCCACCAGGGCACCGACAAGATGCTTACACATCAAAATGCACCGTCAAGTAAATGAAGGATTTTGGTCGACATGTAAGACTCTAATAATTATCGGTAACGTAATGGAAAAGAAAATATAAAATATAGACACATATAATAATAATAATAATTTATTTTTATTTTTTTAAAATAATTTAATAATTAAAATAATAATTTAATAAATAAAACAAAACAAAACAAAATCATAATAAATATTACATATATTATATAAAAATAATGCGTTCGACTTACGAACCCAAAATTAGACTTCACTGGGAGACATGCGGTGACCCACGAGTCAAAACCTGTCACTATTCCCTTCTCTTTCGTTTTTATCAATAATTCAAGAAGCATCTTTAGCAAGCTTGTTTTGATCACTCAAAAAGCACCGTCATTCAGGGATATTTTTTCTACAGTTTAAGTAAATTATATTGATTTCTTACTAGGTTAGGTTAAATTGCATCTGAAATCTATCATGTCTTAAAAATTATATTTAACTTTTTAAATATTTTGATATATACTGTAGAAATCTTTTTTTCAATTTTTTTTATCAAAAAGAAAATTTTTTCCATAGTATAAAATTGTAATTTTATTATTAATATAACCGTAAAAATAACTAAACTAATGAAACCTCCTCTCTCCGGTAAGATTTTCAAGTTTTCTTCTTGTAATTTTTGTATAGTTGTAATCCTGGTCAAGTGTGTTATTCATCTTTTGGTATTGTTAATCGTAATTCAATTTTTGCTAAAGATGTTGCTTTTTAGTCTTGCATTTTGTTCCATCCTCTGGAGGCTTGTTTTTATTTGGTTGATTTGTGAACCTTGTTGATTCTCTTTGTATTTCATGGCCTTTATTTTTTTTTTTGGGTTCAAGAAAGATAAGCCATTTCGACCCAACCAAACTGACCCATAAAGCGTAGAGAGAGAGGGATAGATGAAAGAGGCTGAGAGACGTTGGGCCTTCAAAATGGTTTACTATTTTCTGGACTAGATTTTTTCCAGACTGCTTTAGTGTATTAACAAGGACAGCTTTTGAAAAAAAATAATAATTGAGAACTTCAATTAAGAATATTTATATTTAAAAAATTTTTAAAATTTGAAATTTTTATAAAGAAAGGAAGAACAAAAAATTTAAACTAGATGGAAAAATTTACAATTGAATATCTCAAATTAATATTTTATTCTTAAATCATTCAGAATAATTTCAAATATTAAAATTTTTGAATATGAATAGCTTCAAATCGAAATTTTCAACTACAAATTTTTTTAATTTTTATCATTTATGATTTTCCTATTAAATTAGTGGGGTGGACAATTTAAATAAATAAAATATGAAATGTGATGCGGGTGATTTGCATATACAAATTAATTTGATAAACTTGATAATAGAAATGTGCTTATTGTTGGATATAAAAAAATATTTTCAATCGCCGCATATCAATTTACATAATATGCAATTTAAGCAATTAATGAAAAAAATTATGGGACATAATTGTAAGATTCAAGCAACAAGTGGGAGCCCTCCTCGTTTTGCAGTGGAAAGGGAAAGCTTCACTTGCTAGATGTAGAGAAATGACAAGATATTATTTATAAAAGCATGATTAAAACATAATTATTTGGACAAAAATGCTCTTAATTATAAAAGTGCTACGAAGTCAATTATAAAATTATATATTGTAATTTCATTGTTTTATATAGAATTCTTTTTTTTTTTGGTTAATTTTGGTTCCAACTAGCTTCAGAAACAATTCCAGTGGTACTGAACTAAACCTTATTAATAAATGCAAAATTTGTTATATTCACTTAACTAATTTCTTATAAAATTTGACTATTTATTTTTATAAAAACAAATGGAGTAAACTTTACTTATGACACTTGAACAACTTCCTACAATGATAGGCCTTGCTAATTCAAGTTGCATTGGCTGTGGCATGGATTTAAACTTAAAACCATTAAGGCTTTAGCCCAAGGCTTCACTGGGTCTAGTACAGGATCAGGTATTGTGCCCACTAACTCAAACTAGGGTTTGAATCTTTTTTAATTTCTATTAATTCTAAAAAGAGATAAATACAAAATACGTAGAACTTATTATTTAAATAGATTTTATACATTCAAATGGGATTTATTTAAGTATTTTATATCTATTTCTATTCAAAAACAAAAAAAAAACAAAAAATAAAAAATAAAGAGGAAAAAACAAAAAAACAAAAAGAGGATCTCATTTCACCGGGCATATCAGCCCCATCACTAGTGGCTTGGTGAAAAGCAGATAGGAAGTCAGCATCTAGGCAGCCTCCCTCTCATATAACAGCAAGCTTTGTAGGGTGCAAGGTAAGCTTTCTTCCCTTCGATGATGCATTTAAACGCAGTAGGATACTGCACCTGGTGCAGTAGGTAGAAAATAGTGTTTTTTTAATTTTTTTTATTCTTTTGAAATATAATTTTTTTTGATAGGCAATTTTTTTCTCCTCAGTTGTAATTTTTATTTTTTATATTAAACTTTAAACCTTAAAAAATAGAAAAATTTAAAAAAATTTAAAAACCTTTATTTTCAGCTACTGTATCCCCTATTCACATTTAAACAATCTAGGTGGTACATGTCTTTATCTTAGTTCCCAAATCCTTTATATCCCATCCTGTTATTTATCTGTGGGCATTGGCTCTTGATATTATTACTTCATATATCTGCCTTTTAACTTGCTTTTTACTGGTATAGGTTTCTTTTCAAATTTCGTTCTCTTTTTGGTCTCCATATATAGTGTAACACACATGATCTCATGGTGAAGGAAGTAAAAATAGGAAAGGGGTACAAAAATGATTAATAAAGTTAAAATAAAAAGACATACATGCTAAAAGTAGGTTTCATTAAAAATTATACTAATGTATACTTATATGTTATAACTGACTTAATTATTTATCTATAACAACCTGAATCTAATTGAGAATCTTTTTAATGATAGCAATTCAAACAATAATAAATGTATGTATATATATATATATATATATTATTCAAGTTCTATGTACAGAATGGTAAGCCTAGAGACACTGGCGCTCAGCAAGTTCCAGATGCTGAACGAATTATGAGATTAAGAAAGAAAGAATCATAATATAATATGTAGCTTGCCATGCATGGGAGAAGTTACCATAATTATCAAAGGGAAAATTGTGAGAAAAAACACTAGATTTTTGTGCAAAAACTAAAATCGTCATGTCAACGCTAAGACCAGGCTTGGGCATCTCATTGTCCGCCTCGTTGAGATCTCGTATGTATGAGTCACTGCTAAGCTTGTGTTTGTTGACCATGTATTTGAGTTTCCACTTAGGTAGGTTAGTATTTGAAACGTATCAAAAGGAACATAATTTGTAATTTATACTTTAATTAATTACCCAAGAGTGATCATAAAATAAAAATATAATTTTAATAGATAATATGATCAAGTTAAATCTGACTCGTACATTCCAACACATACCAGTCTTTGTTTTGATCAATATACTAATCAAAAAAGCTTTTTCACTAATCTATATTCTATTGGTTCATTTTAATTTAATATAAAAAGAAATCAGATTTGACAGTAATGGTAAAAGAGCCCACATGTGCCAATGCCTTATGCCATAGAGTGAGTTGGAGAATACCAATGGGATCAAACAGGGATAATCTTTGTCCTCCATCACCCTATTTTAGCTCACTACCTATTTGTATTAAAAATAATGTACATTTCAGGACCTTATACTCAAAATTACCCAATGGCCAATCAAAGAATTACCACTTGACAAACTTTGGAAAGAATCCCACTTTATTAAGAATCCTTATCACTGGTGAAAGAAAATGAATGTTGAAAATGAAATGATTAAAACTTTTATGCTCAATGCCACCAAATCCTTTCATTTTTTCTAATCAGTAGCGTCTGATTTAGAATCAAGCCGGCGACAAAGTGGTAAATGCAAATTAATCAATCTGAATGGTTGGTTATACACGGCCGCCCAAGCTATAGGGGAGGAGGCCTCCTATATGTTGTCAAGAGGTTTGAATAATGCAGCCTCTTGTTCCCCGATATGTCAAGCATTTCACTTCTGCCCAATGGGTTATTGTGCTTCACGCAAAATCTGCAATAAACCAAATGAACAAGTTCGTTATTCCTCACTGATGGAAATAAGAGAACCCACAGAACCAAGAACCCAAATTGGGCATCATTGTTAATAGAAACTAAACCAAATTACATATACTTGCCCATAGCCGTAGAAAGCGGACGGGCAGCACATGTACTATTAAAGAAATGGAGAAAATTGTCAGCATCAATTTACTAAAGTGAAACATTCTTGACATAAAAGAATTTAAATATGGAAATTTTTTGAAGCAAATAGTAGTAAAAAGAACTTGAAAACCTGAGGGGAGGGAGTAAATAAGAATGAGTTTAGATTCTCTTTAATTTTTTCTTTATTTTTTGTTAATTTTAAAAAGAGATAGACACAAATGTACAAAACTGATTTTACATATTTAAATGAGACTCATCACTTAGGTATATCGAATATATTTTATATTTATCATTTTTTTTAAATTAACGCAAAAGATAGAGAAAAGAAATGAGAGATCTAACACAGAAAAAAGAAAAAAATTAACTCCAATTTCAAGCTTTGCTGTTTTGCACAAAAATCACCGTCAATAATGATATGTGACAATTGAAAAAAGAAAACAAAATTAATGATTTAGTGGGTGAAAGGACCTATGCCAGCATGGATGCTCTTGGGAGCTCCCATCTCTGATCACTGGCATTACATTCAACAACTGCAAAAAATTACACTCACTTCTCAAATACTTTCGGCAAAAAATTTACACTAAGAATTTGTCGGATCTCATCAGCTCAACATGCACCCGTTGCAGGTGCGAGGAGAAGTCCCACCGAAAGTAAACAGGCACTATGTATGCTGATTTTCCAATTATCCAAGATAAATAAACGGATCGATAAATGAACAGATGTCATAGTTAATACATAGATACCGACAATTCAAGGGATATAATTCGACAAATAAAATCAAGAAGGCCCTCTTGCTAGACTAATCAATCAGATCATCAGATGAGGACTCAATCACTGCATCAATAACACGTACCTACTATATTGACTAAGCACACTAGAAGCCAAGGAGAGATGAGATGGATTAAATAATGCAATCCTTTTGATATTCACAAGAGCGTGTCTAAATGATTCAATCAATTCACTATTGATTTGCAGCCCTTGTCTTTCCCATTGAATGGGCCGGAACCCACGTAATCCACCGAGGAATTGAAAGATATTTAACTAAAGGAAATGATCAAGCTCGCAACTAAATAATTATTAGTAGGTAGTACTGCAGCAAAACTGCGTTTTTCCCAACAATAGCCAATCAAAGAAATAATAGCTCTATATCTAATGCTTTGTGTCTCGTAGAATTAGAGTACTGTCTAAAAACAGAAACAAATCACCAACATTGCAGTCATCATAAATCCACTGAAAACAAGACCATGCACAGCCATCATATATATATATATATATTCCAGTCGAAGGAACTCTTAACAGAGTAGGAGATCTGGGTCCTCACCGAAATGAACGAAGAAGCCAGTGGTGGTGGGACTGCCGATCGAGATCAGACGATGGTGGTGGGTTGGAGAGAGTGACGGCCGTCTCGGATTCCGTGGCAGATCAGCTGCATGGGGAGGGGAAGATGGACGTTGTTCTGGGACTTGGGGGGCTGCACGACGGAGGAGTGTGGAAAGGGGTAGGGGGTTAGGGTTAAGGTTTATTTAGTGAGTTTAATAATGGTTATTATAATCGTTCTAGCAACGGTTAGAGTTTAATCGTTATTAGGCTACTGATTTAATGATTATTATTAGAATTATTGTTATGGCAATGTTTTAACGATGGTTTTTGTAACCATCTTTAATATACCATTGCCAAAATACAGATTTTTGGTTGTGAATAATTTTTCTATAATCTCTAACACTCTCCTGTATTGTCTAGGAAGACGTCCATATGAAACCCCTTGGATTCTGATAAAAGTGATGGAAGGAAATCAAAGATGTATTCTCGTCCTCCTTAGCATACGACATTTTAAAGGGGCCCAATATTTGATATAAACACATGACTAACATAGGAAAAATACCAACAAACCTACTTGGACACATGACAAGGCTACTAATGCAACAGAAGCAAATATGACCTATTTTATTTGTAATTGAGAATATTAAAAGTTGTTGAGTCTTTTTCTTCATTTATTAAACAGACACATAATATTGACATAAGAAATAAGAAGGTAAATTCCACCCATGAAATATCCTACCAGAAGTAGGTTTTATACCAAAAATATAATTTTTATTACAATAGATCTACTTTCCTAAAATGAAAGGATATAAGAAAATCTACGTTCGTACAAATTAACTTGCTCTCACTCATTTATAATTGGGACCAAACAAAAAATTGAGTAAAACTATAGGAATAAAAAAAATTAACCTAATAATTAAAATTTATAAAGTTACTTTGGCTCTCAATATACATCATCTTGATTAATATACAAAACAAATATCTAATTGAGAAAAGTCGCTAAATATGTAAGGCCATATTGTCCTTTTGGTCCATGACCCTTTTCCTCCACTCTTAACTTTTTAACTGGTTTTCAGTTCGTCCTCCAATTGCCCAACTTCTTTTTTATGAAATGGCAGCTTACGTGTCAGATTTTTATCTTAGGTGGCATTTTTTGTGTCTATGTGAGGTTTGAGTAAGATTTCTGTTCCCTTTCTGAGGAAACCACTTGCTTCATTCCATTAGGAAAAACATAGAAATCAGTTAGTTTAATAAACCAGAAAAAGTGACCATAATTGTGTATATGTAATTCCATTATTAGGTGTGGTAGTTAATTGCCGTTGAGTAGTTCAGAGGTTTGTGCCATAAAAATTAGAAAATATGGCGGCAATTTTGTAAAAAGAAGAGAGAGAGATTGGGAACTTTGTCCTTCTTTACTTTGGGCAAAAGGAACGTTCCTTGATTTACCAAAAAACAGGTAGGAACTTCTATCCTCAATTAGGATTGATACTGTTTGCTGTTTGGTCTCTTTTGTGCTTTGTTGCTTTGGGCTTAGTTCCGTTCTTTCACCCAAAAAGGAAAGTGAAAGAAATACAAATATTCTCTTGTTTGTAAATACTCTTTTTAATATGAAAAAAAAAATTTCTCAATTATTAGACTCTATGATTTAGATCATTTTGTTCAATTTCTGAGAGCATCGTTAACTAGGATACCACAACATGCTTTCATTGGTCAGCAACAAAATCCCACCAAACTGTAGATAGCAAATCACTCTAAGTGCATACTTTAATCCAACATCTTTTTATTGTACTTCGGAAGTGGAAGAACTTTTGAGATGCAAAACTTGAGTTGTACACCAACAAGAGTGTATTATGTGACAATTAAATAGCCAAAAATAACATATAATGTTGTTAACCACAAACTAGACTGAATAATCTAAATTTTGAAAAGTAATAATTTTAATAAAATATTTTATTTATTATATAAATTGAGAGTGTTTGCAAACTGACCAAAATAAAAATAAGGTTATTGACAATTTTTTTCGCCGTATAATAGCAATGAAGAGTACCTTCTTTTGAGATAAGGTGAGGCAATATGTGCTCCGAGAATTGGCTACATGTTTTTCGGCTCTTTCCTTCCCACAAATTGCTATTGGTATGTGCTTGCAGAAATTGATAAAGAAAGCAAAGCACATCAGATGGACTAGACTTTACAGCTCACTACCAACATGTGAGTCATCTTACTATGGAAAACAATCAAAAGGAATGAGATTCCAAGAAATTAGGCTATCCTAATTCTCCTGTTAATTGGCTCAACAGTGTAACGCAGAAGGGCCCAAAAATTGTTTAAAAATCACCTCTCTACCTAACATTCCCTTGTCATTCTGAGATCTTTCCAAAATGATTAAAAGAAAGAAAAAGAAAAAGCTTTCTTGGGGATGCTGTGGTACTCATGATTAAGTGACTTACAAAATCCCTCGTTTTCTTTCCTCAGGAGATTGCTTTTCTAAAAGATTAGAAATTGGGCATATTTGTTTTTAAGGAAAATACTTTTAAAAACACAGAAAGTGATCAAGACGCAGAAAAAGTTGGGATAAGGTGGGGCACTATGTGCTCGGAGAATTGGTCATATTTTTTCCCTGTCCCTTTTACAAACTTACTTCTGCATCCTTTAGACATTTGGCTCTTCATTTTCCAAACTAATTTTTCTTTAAAACGAAAAAGGGGACCATATAGCTATAAAAAACAGTTTCACTCTCTATAAAGTGAAGTTTTTTTATGCTTTATATATATAATTCACAGCATCATAACCTTATAACATTATAGAAAGCATTTGTTTTATATTAGAGATCTTTAGAGCATTAGTGCATGTTTGATTTTTTTTTTTTTTTTCAAAACGTAATTTTAGTCAAAGTAATAAATTATAACTTTTACATTTTGTAGGTTGCAAAAGTGATTTCCTCATCTTCTAATGGTAAACCAAATATGCACTTAGACGTTAGCACATATATATTACTCTTGGGACATGTGCTTGCAGAAATGGATTAGGAAAGCAAGGCACAAACGATGCATTAGACTTCGCAGCTCCTCACCAACACGTAAGCCATCTTAAAAAGATTCAAAAGGACTGGGATACCAAATCTCATTGTTGAGAAATTAGGCTACCTTAAATTTTAGAGTAAACCATTTTTTTCTCTAATGAATGTTTAAATTATATAACTCTTTCTTTTATTATAAAAATATATACAATTTTTCCTAAGGCTAAAATTTGCCCAAAACATGTTTAGCAATAATATTATTTATTAAATATTTTAAAGTTATATTTTAATATTATTTATTTTATGTTTGAAATCATAAATTTAATTTATTTTAAAATTAAAAAATTAAGAATTATTTTATTGGTCAAATACATATTTATTACTTATTATACTATATAAATAATAGATGTAATAATATTTTGGTTAACTTAGAAATGACTATAACTCATATTTTATTACAAGGAATTAAGTGCAGCAAATAATTTGATTTTAGGATAGGAGAATGTAGATCTTTCTATTTGTAGATCTTTAAAATAGAAAGAATGTATATGTAATTTGGATATTTCTTAAAAAAAAGAAAATATAAATTAATTAAGTTTTACTATTAATTGGCTCAAGAGTGCAACGCGAAAGGGCTAAAACAAAATGTTGGTTGAACATCTCCAAGACTGCATAATTCATAAAAGACATCACGAGGATCATTGTTTTGATCTGCTCTACTGAACGTTCCCTTATGATTTTGAGATCTCTACAAAATGATCAAAAGAAAGGAAAAAATAAAAGAAAAGAAAAAGAAGCTTCCCCGGAGATGCTCTGATACTCAAGATTGAGTAATTCATAAAATCCCTCGTTTTTTTTTTTTCATCAAGAGATTGCTTTTCTAAAAGATTAGAAGTTAGGCATATTCGTTTTTAAAGAAATAATTTCAGAAACAAAAGGTGATCCATACACAGAAAAAGTTGAGAAAAACAAAGAAGAAAGTAAGTCAAGAAAATCAAAGTAATAGACGAAAAGTTAGTTGTCATTGTTTATAATATATTGTGATTTTACTTTAACTATTCAATCACATTTGCCTCTCTGTATAGCAATTTATAGCTTTATTGATAGTAATAATAGTGGGGCACATTAATAAGTCAAGATAAAATATTAGAAGAAAATAATTTAAAAGAGTTTAAATAAAATATCTATTTAATCAATAAGTAAAATATATAATAAATGAAAAAAATAAAAAAAGTATATAATACTTACTTTGCGATAATGCAAGTAAAAAATTGAGATTTGGGCAAAAAAGAAAGTAAAAATTTGATGCTATAAAAGAAAATTAATTAGTGTAATTTCATTTGATGATTTTAACGGTTGTAATTAAAACACACACGTAAACAGTATGTATCATTTTAGGAATTTTTACCAGAAAATTACAATTATTCACCTTTCTTTTTGCCTCTAATTACGATATCCCTTCAGTTTAGTGTTTTATGAAGCATCCTTATTACCTCCGTATTCCTAGAGATATTGGAAAAAAAAAATCTTATCATATTTAAGAAAAATTTTAAACCTTTTAATAGCATCATTAATTATTTCTCATTTTTATCGAAATGTAAATGTCAAAAATTTTAAAATTTGTTACTGAACTTAATTATGGTACGAGTTTTAAACTTCTTTTAATATCAGAACTTATGTAAAACAGATATTCTTTAAAAATTGACAAAAATGATGCCTACCGTCATCATCTCCATTAGTAATTGGCTCATGAGTGAAACGCAGAAAGGCTAAAGCAAAAAGTTCTTCATATAGATAGCTGTATACACACACACACACACACACACACACACACACACATATAATCCCAACACTGCATAATTTAATAGAAAGACTTAAGGTCACTGGCATTCGCTCCCCCCTACCTGACATTATAATTAAGAAAAAGTGATTTTATAGAAGAGAAAAGAGAAGAAAATGGGATGTCCGGGGAACCCCTTGGATTCTGATAAATGGAATGAAAGAAAGATCACATTTGTATCCCCCTCCTCCTTAGCATAAGACATTTTAAAGACCACATGCGGTAAAAAACCCTTAACTTAATTTAATATAACAAAATTTTGAAAAAAAAAATTAAAGGGAATCTGGATGGAACCAATCTAAATTTCCTTTCAAAACCAAAAAAAAAAAAAGAATTAAAGAGAATTCAGATTGTTTCTATCTGAATTCCCTTGGCAATTTTAAAAAAAAAAAATGCATTACCAAATTCGGATGGTGTGAATCCAAATTTGGGTATTTTATTATTTTCAGGTAATTACTTTTTTCCCTGTTATTTATCCGTGATTCCAACATTGGTATATTACTTTCTGGTCATCATACTAAAGCTTCTTGATGCTTTATATATATAATTCACAACAACAAAACCTCAGGACATTATAGAAAGCGTTTGTTTTATATCAGAGACCTTCAGAACATTAGAACATGTTACTATTAGTATGTATGTGTGCTTGCAGAAATTGATAAGGAAAGCAAAGCACAAATGATGCGGCTCACTACCAACACTTAACCATCTTACTTTGGAAAACAATTAAAAGATTCAAAAGGAATGGGATTCCAAAGCTCATTGTTGAGAAATCAGGCTATCTTAAATTTCAGAGTAAATTATTTTTTCTCTAATATATAGATATTTAAATTGTACAATTTTTTACTATAAAAATATATTCAATGTTTCTTGAAACTAAAATTTGACCAAAATATGTTTAAGAATAATATTATATTTTATTTAAAATATAACTAATTAAAAATATTTTTAAATTTTTATTTCAATATTATTTATTTTTTGTTAGAAACCATGAATTTCATTTATTTTAAATTTAAAAAAGTAATTATTATTATATTGCTCAATTAAAAATTTGTTACTTATTATATTATATAAATAATATATATAACAATATTTTGGTCAAAATAGATGTAATTATAACTCATTTTTTATTATAGGGAAGTGTAGTGAGTAATTTGATTTTAGGATAAGAAAATGTAGATTTTTAAAATAGAAAGAATGTATATATAATTTGAGCATCTCTTAAAAGAAAAAATATATATAAATTAATCTAAATTTTACAATTAATTGGCTCAAGACTGCAACGCGAAAGAGCTATAACAAATAATTGTTTGAACATCTCCAAGACTGCATAATTCATAAAAGACATCAGTAGGGTCATTGTTTTGATCCGCTCTGCCGAACATTCCCTTATGATTTTGAGATCTTTACAGAATGATTAAAAGAAAGAAAGAAAAAAAGAAAAGAAAAGAAAAGAAAAGAAAAAAGAGCTTTTTCGGGGATGCTCTGATACTCTGTAACTCATAAGATCCCTCTTTTTTTTTTTTTTTTTTTTCAATAAGGAGGTTGCTTTTCTAAAAGATTAGAAGTTGGGCATTTTCGTTTTTAAAGAAATACTTTCAGAAACAAAAAGTGATCAATACTTAGAAAAAGTTGAAAAAAACAATGAAAAAAGTAGGTCAAGGAAATCAAAGTAATAGAAAAGAAGTTAGGTATCATATTGTTTATAACATTGTTATTTTACTTTAACTATTCAATCAAATTTGCCTATCTGTCTAGCGATTTATAATTTTATTGATAGTACTAATAGCGGGACACATCAATAAGTCAAAATAAAATATTATAATAAATAATTTATAAGAACTTAAATCTTTTTAGTCAATAAGTAAAATTAATTTGTGCAATTTCATTTGATGATTTTAATGGTTGTAATTAAAACACACACCTACATAGTATGTATCACTTTAGAAATTTTTGCCGGAAATCACAATTATTCACCTTTATGTTTGCCTCTAATTATAATATCCCTCCAGTTAGTTTTTTATGAAGCATCCTTATTGCCTCCCATATTCTTAGAGATATTAGAAAAAGAATATTATCATATTTGCAAAAAATTTTAGACCTTTTAATAGCATCATTAATTATTTCTCATTTTTATTGAAATGTATAGGTCAAAATTTTTAAAATTTGTTCCTGAACATAATTATGGTACGAGTTTTAAATTCTTTTAATATCAGAATTTATGTAAACAGATATTCTTTAAAAATTGACAAAAATGATGCCTACCGTCATCAACTCCATTAGTAATTGGTTCATAAGTGAAACGCAGAAAGGCTAAAGCAAAAAGTTCTTCATATAGATAGCTATATATATACACACACACACACAAACACACATGTATGTAATCCCAACACTGCATAATTTAATAGAAAGACTTAAGGTCACTCGCATTCGTTCCCCCGAGCCTGACATTATAATTAAGAAAAAGTGATTTTATATGAGAGAAAAGGGGAGAAAATGGGATTTCCATGGAACCCCTTGGATTCTGATAAATGGAATGAAAGAAAAATCACATTTGTATCCCCTTCCTCCTTAGGATAAGACATTTTAAAGATCACATAGGGGAAAAAAAGAAAAAGGAAAAAAAGCGCATGACTACATAGGAAAAATACCAACAAACTTACTTGAAGACATAATAAGGCTATTAATATAGCGGAGGTAAATGTTATATATTTTATTTGCATCGAGAATATTAAAAATTATTGAGCCTTTCTTTCCTTTTAATTAAGCATTAGATTTCTATGTTATTCTTTATATTTCTACTGTTAAATTTTTTAATTAAAATATAATAAGTATGAAATTTTTTTAATTATACCATTACAAATATATAGTTTAATTAAAAAACTATATAATTATTTGCAAAAATCATACATTTAATTTTGATATTATTTGTGAGCCATACATTTGTTATATTTTAATTAAAAAAACTTAATAATGAAGATGTTAAGAATTGTATACAAATTTTTTCATTTAATTAATAGATACGTAATATTGACAAAAGAAATAAAGAATATAAATTCCACTCATAATATCCTACCAAATGTAGGTTTTATAAAATAAACCAAAAATAAAATAATTTTTACTACGATAAATCTATGTACCTAAAATGAAAGCGTACTAGAAAATCCATGTGCATACAAATTAACTCGCTCTCACTGATCTGATAGATGGGACTGAACAAAAAATTGAGCAAAATCATTAGAATAAAAAAAATTAACCTAATACTTAAAATTTGTGAAGTTATTTTGGCTATCAATATACATCATCTTGATTAATAAACAAAACAAATATCTAATTGAGAAAAGTCGCTAAACTTATAAGGCAAAATTGTCCTTTTGCTCCGCGACTTTTTTCCTCCACTCAAACAACCCTTAACTTTTTAAACAAATTTTCAACTCGTCCTCCAATACCCCAACTTGGTTGTTATGATATGACAGCCTACACGTCAGATTTTTATCTTAGGTGGCATTTTTTGTGTCGGTGGCGCTTGTGTGAGACTTCTTTCCCCTTTCTTTACATCGTTTTCTCTCTTCGCATGGGGCTATGAGGTTTTTTTTTTTTTTCAAAGGTTAATAACAAAAAGAAGGAAGCTATTTGCTTCATTCCATTAGGAAAAACATAGAAATTAGGTAGGTTAACAAAACTGACCACAATTGTGTATATCTGAGCCCACTATTAGGTGTGGAAGTTAATCCCTTGATAGCCGTTGATTTCTACTGGCAAAAGAAAATTGTAGCTCAGACTTTAGGAGCTAAAAGGAAGAGAGAGAAATTTAGAATTGATTCTCTTTGTATTTGGAATTATGATGACAAATCGTATTTTCGCTAACATTGTCTACTAAGATGCTATACTATGCTTTGTGCAATGAATTCCCACTGAACTTTAGATCACAAAATCACTCCAAGTGCATCTTTCATCCCACATATATTTTTAATTAATTCAGAAGTGTAGGAACTTTTGACCAAAAAAATTGATTGCAAATCAGTAAGAGTTTATTACGTAACACTTGAAATAGCCTAAAATAAGATATCAGTCAACATTATTAATCACGAACTAGACAAAATGATATAATTTTCAAAATAATAATCCCAAAAAAAATATTTTTTGATTATAAAAATTGGGTGTTTACAAACTGACCAAAACATAAGTGAGGTCATTGACAAAATTTTCCCCCGTACGATAGCAATGAAGAGCACCTTCTTTTGAGATAAGGTGGGGCAATATGTGCTCGGAGAATTAGCTACATCTTTTCAGCTCCGTCCCTTCACAAACTTACTTCTGCATCCTTTAGACACTTAGGCCTTCATTTTCCAAACTAATTTCGCTTTAAAACGAAAACCAGGACCGTATGAGCTATAAAAACAACAGTTTCATTCGCCATAAAGTGAAGTTAATTTCTTGATGTTATATATATATATATATATATATATATATATATATATATATATATATATATATATATATATATATATAATATTCACAACATCATAACCTCGTGACTTTACGGAAAGCACTTGTTTTATATCTGAGATCTTTTGAGCATTAGACTTTAGTACATATTATTATAAAAAATACTGGGATATTAAGCAAGATTATACCAAACATGATGTTTGAATCCATAATTACTTTAGAGATTGTGTAGCAGATAGTGGTTATAGACAAAAAGAACATGATACAATATCTCAATTAATTCAAAGAATAGGTTAAAATTGCATCATATCATAAAATTTATCCTTGTCTAGCATAAATATGATAACTAACTCTATGTAGGTTATAAATTGGGTTTATATTCCTTAAATAGATTCATGGATAGTTCATTTATTATAGGTTATTTATAATTTACTAAGAGAACGAATTCATTTACATGGTGGTTATTATTAAATTAATTCTTATGATATCAATAGAATATAATCGATTAATGAGTCTCATAATTGATTGGTACTAATTTATAATAATAAAATAAATTAATATTTTCAACAATATCCTATATAGATAGTATTAATCAATTGTTAGATATAACAAAAGTAGATTAATGCATGAAAGAAGTCTAATAATTTCAAATAATTAAAATACACACTATAACAAAAAATTCAGACATGAAACTGCAAACCAAGAACATATCCAATAGAGAAAAACAATGATATAAATAAGATGGAATATCAGAAGAAATATATCCAAAATTATATAAATTAACCAAAACAAAAATGTCCTTAAATAATACAACTTAGACTCCTATTAAACTAAGGCATTAACCAAAAAAAAATTCACAACACTCAAGAGTTATATGTTTCTTGATAAAACTCCAACAAGTAAGTTTATAATTAATGGATTAGTTTAACATATTATTCATAAAAAATATATAATTTGAGTCTAAAATTCATGACTATTCTCTCTAGTAAAACAAAAACTTAATATCAAAATTTAATTCAGATGGAATTTCTGTAATTTCAAGAGAAGTAGCTAGATTAGTAACAATGTAGAGAAACATGAATTCTATGTACAATATAATCATAAATAAGAATTTCTTTCAAAATACAAAGCTATTGTTTATTATGATTTTGTCTAAGAGTTTCGATCATAGTAAACAAAAAAAACTCAATAGACATCTTAAAGATAATATAAAAAAATAATATCTTTAACGTTTTTATACCAATAAAGTATAAAAAAATATTAAAACATCAAATAAAATATACCATAGTACCAACAGCATAGATTAATAATGTTATATACTAAAAAAATTATATACCTTTGGTACCAAAACTTTATACAATCAATCTTTTGATATTTGTAAAATCCCTCATTTATCATAATCCTTGTACTATCTAAAATATACCAAATAATATCACACTAATAAGATATGTCCATTACTTATATAATATATTTTATAAAATTCAATAACTGAAGTTAAAAAGTCAATTTTATATATATAAAAGCCACAGTTTCACATTGTTTATTTTGTACTATTCACACATTGTTTATAACGTCACATTATTGTTACATTGTTCATGCATTGTTCATCTATACTATTTCTTTTTTCCTTTTTTGTCCTATCAAGACCGGCATTTTTTTCTTTTCCCATGGGCCCTGCATTTCCTTTTTTTCTTATAGGGCCCATAGGAAAAATGCAAGGGGACGTGCTAATGAATAAATATTCATTATTAACAATTAGTCACAATTTATATGACTTTTGTTATAAATAGCTAATGTGCCTCTTATAAAAAATCATAATTTAATTGTGAACTAAAATATTATAAGACACTAAATATGTGAAAAAAAACACAATTATAATATTATAAATGTCCTTAAATTTTGACAAAATATATAAGGGCTCCATCTAATAATAGATCACATTGATAATGCTACACTGGTAAGATATATTTATTGTCAATATAATTTATCCAAAAATTATTGTGTAATGTATATAAACCAATAAAGGTATTACCATATATATATGTAAAAATATGTATATCAATTAAAATAAAATACTTTAATCAAATTAATCAAAATCCCATTGGTCCCATGATAAGTGAGTATACAATCACAAAGTATCAACAGTCAAAGTTATCTTATAGACAAATAACAGACATACTATATCATGCTCAACAAAAAATTGATATATTTAATATCTCATTACAACAATTTTTAAAAGTATGAAGATGTAATTGGATGACATGGTACGCCAAATACACATTATTATTGCCAAGATTGTGAAAATAAACCATGCTCCAACAAAATAAGGAGAACAATCCATTATCAACAAAATTCTCATATTGATAAATAATTTGTTTAATTTATCACATTGAATCTATATCACCAAAAGCAAAATATTCTCAAAAGAGTTCCAATGCTAATCATATTTCTCCTGAAAATATGATCATAACAAATTACTTTCATGTACATAAGATTTTATCACCTTAATGATCATGAAATGTATGTGTCCAACAATGCAAAGAGTAATTTTTAGTAATATTTTACATTAATATTAAAAAAATTTTATTTGAGATTGGAAAGTATATATTATCACAAGATTTATAATATAAACCATAATAAACAAAAGATCAAAATTAATTTTTATTAAAGGCCTAGAATATTAAATTGTCCAAAATTTTAACTTGCCCATAATCAATTATTTCAATTAGGTTTATTATGACACTTTTATAAATAAACTCAAGATAGATGGACACACAATCATAAAATATAAAAAAAATCTATACCCAAAATTACCATAGTCAAATTCTTAAAATCCATGCAAAAATTGGATTCAAATTTTAGTTTTAACATAATAAAAATATATAAAATTGCATAATTCAATAAAAAATTATTTGACATACCAAAATATATCATTATTAAAAATGTGAACAATATATTGAATAAAAATGCATATAGATTATGCACAAAATTTTGAATCCAAAATTCAAAAGGTGTGCAGCTCAAAATATAATGTGAAATATTATAAAAATTCAAAAACTCATTTTTCGAATTCAAAATTATAGAAAATAATTTGATAATAAAAAACTTGATGTTTATAGCAAAATCCAATTTATAAACATAGTAAAACGTTTTCCTAAATACCTTTGGACCAAACGCGTGAGCCTCGCCCAGTTGGTCAAATGTGGTTATTACCTTAAGAAAAAAAAAAACTAATTTACCATTAGTTTCTTTTCCCGTTTTTTCACAACCAAAAAGAAAGAAAAGGAGCAATAAAAAAGATGCTTCTGCGGCAAAAGTCCATGCACCCGGGCACTTCGTGGCGCGTGGGAGTCTAAGGCGATTACAAACCATTCAAAAGGGATTTAAAAAAAAAAAAACATTCAAAAGAAAATACCAACACACATTCGGTTGAAGGTTCAACTTTTTTAGATGCAAAAATTCCAGCACAAACCCAGAGTTCAAGAGGTATGGAATACATCATATTAAAAATTGTAAAGTAAGAATAAAATTCTAGATCAACTCATTTATGCATACATATTTGGATGCGATAAAATTTTCATAGATCAACGCATTGAATAGATAACAATTGTTATAAAAAAAATAATGAGAGACGAAGAAGAAAATACCAGACATGATATATTAGACATGATGGTTGAATGCATAATTATTTTGGAGGTGTGGCAGTAGACAAAATGGGAGAGGATACAGTTTGCTATATTCAAATAGGTTTAGAAGGTAGGGTAAAATTATACCATATTATAAGACTCAACCTTAACTAATATAAATAAAATAATTAGCTTTAGTTTAACTATAAGTTAAAGCTATATTTCTTAAATATAGATTATTAAGAGAATTAATTCATATAATAATTGTTATTAAATGAATTATTGTGATGTTAATAAAATATAGTTTACTAATTAAGTTAACAATGAATTTATAATAATAAAATAAATTAATATTTCTAACACTTATTACTCTTGGTACATCTGCTTGTAGAAATTGACACGAAAAGCAAAGCACAAAAGATGCATTAGAATTTATCAAGATTCAAGAGAATTAATTATATAATAATTTTTATTAAATGAATGATTATGATATTAATAAAATATAATTTAGTAATTAATTTACATTAATTTATAATAATAAAATAAATTAACATTTCTAACTTATTACTCTTGGTACATGTGCCTGTAGAAATTGACAAGGAAAGCAAAGCACATAAGATGCATTAGAATTTATCAAGAGAATTACTTTATATAATAATCATTATTAAATTAATTATTGTGGTATTAATAAAATATAGTTTATTAATTAATTTACGTTAATTTATTATAATAATAAAATAAGTCAATACCTCTAACACAAATTACTCTTGGTACATGTGCTTGCAGAGATTGGTAAGGAAAGTAAAGCACAAAAGATGCATTAAACTTTACAGCTCACTACCAACATGCAAGTCATCCTACTTTGGAAAGCAATCGGAAGGAATGGGATTCCTAGAAATTAAACGGTGGATGTAAATCGGCTCAACAGTGAAACGGAAAAGGACCCAAAAATTGTTTAAAAATCTCCTCACTACCAAACATTCCCTTGTCATTCTGAGATCTTTTCAAAATGATTAAAAGAAAATAAAAGAAAGAAGCTTTCCTGAATGCTGTGATACTTAGCTCCGTTCAATTTGCAAAATCACGAACATATTTTTTTATTTAATTTATATAATATCTGTTATATTTTTATATTTATTATTTTATTTATTAAATTATTTTTTTAAAAATAAAAATAAAATAATTATTTTTTATTTTACTTACTTTTATTTATTTATATTTTATATTCTTTTTATCATTACATCTTTTACCTAAGCATAAGTTGAGTGGCCCACAAAATACATCATTTTCTTTCGCAAGGAGATTGCTTTTCCAAAAGATGAGAAGTTGGACAAATTCGTTTTTAAAGAATAATTTCAGAAACAGAAAGTGATCTACACAAAGAAAAAGTAGAAAAAAAAAGAGAAAGTAAGTCAAGAAAATCAAAGTAATAGAAAAGGAGGGAGGGATCATGATAGTGTTATTTTACTTCAAGAACTCAAATCCCTCGTCCTCGAATGATTTTTTTTTAATCTATATTGTATTTTTATAATTTTTGTTTATTTTTATTATTTTTTTAAATAAAAATATGAAGATTATTTTTTATCATTAAAATTATTTTTTTATTTTGTTTATTAAACAAAAAATTTAATATATCATATTTGTCTCTTGTACATTCATTTATAATTTTATTGATAATGCTAATAGCTTAGCATCGATGTGTGTGCATGTCATAGCATTTCCCGTACAATTATGCAGATAGTCCTTTAATTTGTGCCAGAACCAGAAGCATCCTAAGTATAAGGCATGGCTTGAGTTGACTCAGATAAGTTACAATAAGAAGAAAAAAAAATAGAGGGTCTTATAAATTTTCATATATATATATATATATATATATGTATAAAATAAATCATTTCTTACCAATAAGTAAAATAAATTAAAAAATAAACTATTGTTATATAATACTTACTTTAAGATAATGCAAGAAAAAAATTTTAGATTTGAAAAAAAAAGTAAAAATTTGATGCTATAAAAGAGAATTAATTAGTGTATTTTCATTTGATGATTTTAATGGTTAAAGAACGCACACCTAAACAGTATTTACCACTTTAGGAATTTTTACCAAAAAATTACAATCATCCACTCTATTTTTTCCTCTAATTATAATATGTCTTCAATTAGTTTGAAGCATCATTATTACCTCCCATATTTTCAGAGATATTAGAGGTTTACATTAATATAACAAAAATTTTAAAACTTTTAATAGCATCATTAATTATTTTTATTTTCATTGGAATGTATATCATTACATTTCAAAAAATTTGAAATTAGTTACTAAACTTTTCTTTTGGGTGAAGTTACTAAACTTAATTATAGTACGAGTTTCAAACTTTATTTAATATCAGAATTTATGTAAAACATATAATCTTCAAAAATTGACAAAAATGATGCCTGCTGTCATAAAGTCCGCTAGTAATTGGCTCAACAGTGAAACGCAGAAAGGCTAAAGCAGAAAGTTCTTTAAATATCCCGACACGGCATACTTCAATAGAAAGACTTATGGTCCTCGGCAATGGCTCCTCTTCGCCTCTTTGCCAGATTTTGTTAGCACGATTTAAATTTGATATTTTTATTTTTTAATTTCAATCATTTTTTAAGTTAACAGTTAAAAAATTATTTTTATTTTACATTATATATCCTTTAAAATAAAAAATATATCAAAATACAAAAAAAATCTGAATTATCTAACTTGAATTAAGAGAAATAGTAATATAAGTAAGAAAATGATGAGTAGGAGATCTCAATTACCTCTACTTATACCATTATATATGCAATAAATTAAGTGAGAGAAATAATCTTAAATGAAAAGAAAGAAAAGTAAATAAACACCTTCATATTCTAAATCACTGGATAAAATTAATTAAATTCATGATTTAAAAAAGTTATTTCCTCTTTTTACATTTCACGTAAAATTACTCATTTTGTCTGATATGGGGTGTATGTGTGGATGTGCTCAAACTTTATGTCTTTTTCTGTTTTTTTAATAACAAATCTCTCTTAAACAGGAGAGATCTATCTATTATTGATAGGTGTGTGTATGTACGCTTGTGCATTATATATATATATATATATATATATATATATAATCTCTTCAACAAATCAAAAGATCCATTACTGTTGAATGAGTAATCATTTCACCTCGTCATGAGGTTGCTTTCTAAAGTGAGTTGTTATTATATATTAGTTTAATAATAAAGTGTAATCATTCAAAATGACTTTATTTTACTTTAAATATATATAGTTAATATCATAATTTCTCTTTTAATATTTTTCTAACAAACATGTGAATGAGTTAAGAGTATGTTTCGACATTCTTATAAGATAAAAGTTGAAGGTAAACATTACTATGTGAAAATTTTTCAGCATGTTCCAAAAAATTTAAACATATAAACATAATAATAAAATATTTAAATATAAGAAATATAAATTTTATGTATTATATATATCTTGAATAATATAAAATTATTACTTTTGCATATGTCTTATTTTTTTTAATGGAAGATAGTGGTGGAAGTCGAAAAATAAGTGGTGGAAATTATATAAAATCTTATTGAATAATGTTTGGCAGAAAAAAAAGAACTTATTGAATATTTTTTTTGTCCATTTAAATGAAAATATTCCACACAATAAAAGACTTATAAAAGGGCCCACAAATACATAAAAATATGCACTGAGTAACATTATTTGAAAGAAAGGAATGAACACATCTTGGGATAAGTGGGTTGTTAGCCAAGATGGGGGCATTACAACTCAATCAAAATGACTCATTTTCCTTGCAACACAAAGAGATATTTAAGCAACAGTCAAATTACCAAATCTCTTAATCGAAGCTAAAGAACTATCGGACAACAGTGATCAAAAGATAAGAGTAAAAATCAGATTGTCACATGCCATTGAAAACAAACATGGCAATTGACTACAAGCTTAGTCCAATTTCCCCAATAGTGAGTCAAAGTTTGGAGAAGCCTTTGATGATCATGACTATCCGCACACAATCTAAATGGAGCTAAGAGTATTAGAATGGATAGTGTCATCCTCGACAACATCCATATAAATTGAGAATTTGATCAAATTTGATCTGGTCGATGTATTTTTTAAAAAAATAATTCTCAATTTCATGATTTTGGGCGTGCATTTTTTTTTTCTTTTTTTTGCTAATACTCATAAAGACATTTTAAAAAAGAAGAGAATAAAATTGTAGTTAAATAAAAAATGTTAGACCAATTTTTACCGAAATTTTAACCGCTTATTTGTCATTAATTGAAAGTTGAAACAGGATGTCTGTAATTTAAAAAGAAAATAAAAAGGCAATTATTCCCTTCCAAGAAAGTAGAGAGTACAGGTCTTTATAAACAGAGGAAGCAGCGCTTGTATTCTCACTCTGTACTTCCCAAACATCAATTCGAGAAACATGATGGGTTCCTCCATTGTCCCTCTTCTTCTCTCGTCATTTCTTCTTTCCACTTGCTTGCTTCAACCTGCTCATGCCATAAGAAAGGCAAGCACATTTTGCTTCTGCATTAATTTCTTTGAAATTCTCATCTTGAACTTGCCATAATCACGCACGTTTCACTTATTGTTTGGTTTTCCATTCTCTTTTGCAGTCTTACATTGTATACTTGGGATCACATTCTCATGGTCTAAACCCTTCCTCTGCTGATATGGAATCTGCCACAAATTCCCATTATGATTTGCTGGGCTCTGTCTTGGGAAGGTATAGAACTAAAACCATGATCTTCTGTTTAAAATGTTATGGGGAAGAAGAATCTAATTCTGATGCCATGAAATGTATATATTCTTCGTTTGACAGCGATGAGAAGGCCAAAGAAGCCATCCTTTACTCCTATAATAGACACATTAATGGCTTTGCTGCATTGCTTGAGGAGGAAGAAGCAGCAGAGATCAAAAGTGAGTGAATAATCACTTTAATAAAATAATAATAATCATAGTTGAGTTTTGTATTACTTCGTAAGCATTTGTCATCATCATCTTCGAAATGTAGTGGTTCAAATCTGTTTTGATTGTAAATAGATTCTGTTTTGGAAATTGGTAAAATGTTGAGATTGGTGCAGAAAAGCCAAATGTAGTATCTGTGTTCTTGGGCAAAGTGCATACCCTGCACACAACCAGATCGTGGGAATTTCTGGGACAAGAAAGAAATGGAAGAGTTAGAGCAGACTCCGCTTGGACCAAAGGAAGATTTGGTCAAAATGCAATCATTGGTGTTATTGATACTGGTAATTCATTAGCTACATTTCGTCTACGAATGATTTTTCATACAACCAAGGGAGCCAGCCATTCTTGTGTAGACTCGTAAATTCTTATATAGAACAACTTTATAAAAATTGATAGAGCAAGTTAATAATAAATACTTACATGAGCATTTGAGATGTGTGTTTTACTACAATATATTTTGTATGTTTATTTATGATTAGTTTTATTATTAAATTTTTATAAATCAAGATTATTCGAAAGTTTCTATTTCTGAGTAAATTTGGGTTTTAACCGGGCACTAATTAATGTTGTGCCACGTATAGTTTGACGGGTTTTGTTATATTAAAATTATGATAAATTACGTTTTCCTTTTTCCTTTAAAAGATAGCTTAATTACATGCTATTCTTTTTTATTATGAAAATCGCATAACATCTCTAAGGCATTTTTGTCCTTGTACTCACTGGTGCTAGTGCTACAACCTGACAACTCCGTGCTTCCTATAACATCCCTAAGTCACTTTTTTTTTTTTCCTTCTTTTTGGGTTTGGATATTTTTTATTTTGACCTTTTAACCATTGAATTATATTTTCAAACTCGAATATAGTTATAAAATATTGTTTAATATATACATTTTTAAATGATAGCTTGAATTCCTTTTTTTTAGTTCGCTATCATTATTTATATTCTTTTAAGGTACTCTCCCTTTTTGTTTTAAAAACAGGTGTTTGGCCTGAGTCCAAGAGTTTCAATGACAGAGGATATGGCCCTGTTCCATCAAAGTGGCGTGGGGGCTTCAAATGCCAGATTAACAATTTGCCTGGCCGTTCAAATAGAACGCTCTGCAATAGGTCATTCAATTTCTGATTAATTATTTGCTTGGTAGTTTCAATTACTAATTTTGTCCTTTAAAAATCTTTTATTTCTAAATTTGATCTTCCAAACATTAAATCTCTCAATAAATTTTTTCTAATCAATTTTGTCCTTCCATTTGTTAGAGTGAATTGCTAATTTGTCCCAGTCAACAAACAAAAAGATGAAAATGATTGGAAGAAAATAATTGAAAGATTAAATTAAAAAACTTGATTTTTGAAAGATTAGATTGAGAAATAGGAAATCTTTTAGTGAACAAATCAGAAATTTACATTTTGATTTACTAGTTATCAATTGGCTAATGTTATGAATGGCTTGATTTTTTGAATCATCCAGCTCTCTTATCATTAGATCTCCTCCATATCTATATAATGTAATTTTTTTTAATTGCTGTACACATAGATTTGGAAATAATCCAGTGAATAATCTCAAAGAGCAAAATTTACTGATGAACCACAATAGTCTCTGAATTATCTTTTTTAATGTGTTATGAACATGAATTAGGAAGCTAATATCAGCAAGAATCTTCCTCAACGGTTATGAGGCGGACTTTGGCAAGGTTGACCCATTACATCATAATAGCGCACGTGACATTGTAGGGCATGGTACCCATACTGCATCAACTGCGGCTGGCAATTTTGTTCGAAATGCAAGTGTGAATAATAATGGTAATGGCACTGCTAAGGGTGGATCCCCAAGGGCTCGTCTTGCAGCCTATAAAGCTTGCTGGAATCCAGCTGAGGGGGGAGGCTGCCATGATGCAGATATGCTCTCTGCTTTTGACCAAGCCATTAGTGATGGTGTTGATGTCATCTCAGTTTCAATTGGTGGGAATACACACTATTCTGAAGATTTGTTGTCTGATGGGATTTCCATTGGGGCCTTCCATGCAGTTGCCAAAGGTATAGTTGTAGTTTGCTCTGCAGGTAATCAAGGACCAGATCCTGAAACCGTAAAAAATGTGGCACCATGGACCTTCACTATTGCTGCTAGCTCAATAGACAGGGACTTCAGCGATAACATTACTCTTGGTAATGGGCAACGTATAAAGGTATCATTTTATTTAACAGGAAAAAACTATTTATGTCAATAGCTATAAAGCATCACAAATCTATTTTCTTGCATCTCCGTGTTAGATGTCACAACACACATATCAGTGTTGTGCAATGTATCTGTGTAAATGCCTGTCCGTACTTCATAGATCAATGAAGAATTGTATAAGTTCTAACTGTTAACTAATATATTCTGTGTTTGATAATAACTTGGAGTATGCTTTTTTTTTTTTTTTTAATATATATATTTCAGGGAACCAGTATTACCGCAGGTACACCTCAGCAGCAGTTAACTCCTGTGATCCGTGGTGGTGATGCTAGGCTTCCCAATGCGACATTTCAAGATGCGTAAGCACAAATTTTTCAAGGCTTGCTTCAAATTGCCACTTTAGTATGCTTATTTATTTACATAGAATACACATTATTCATATTAATTCCTCCTGTAGCGACCTTTGCAATGCTGGAACTCTTGATCCTACCAAAGTAAGGGGAAAAATATTGATATGCCAACGAGGTAGGAGCATAAGACCAGTTGACAAGGGCTTGCAAGCAACGCTTGCTGGAGCAGTGGGAATGATTTTGGAAAATGACGCTCTAAGTGGGAACACAGTTACAGCTGACGCTCAACTTTGCGGTACCTCTGGTACTACGAATGGGTCAGGCATAACAGGAAGCTATAGCGAGTAATCATATACGACTTAAATCTTATTGAAATTTTGAGAATATACTTGTACCTGTTGGTAAAAAGAAAAAAAAAAAAAACAAATGAAAGTGCTCCATTAATTTATTACGCATATATCAATGCAGGAACCTTCTTGCATTCTTTGATAATGCAACAACATTGCTAGGAATAAGACCAGCTCCAGTTATGGCTTCTTTCTCATCTAGGGGACCTAATGTCATTCAGCCATCACTTCTCAAGGTTTTCAATTCTCACCATCATACATTCACTTCTTTTCTTTCAAGTATAAGATTTGTGATTTGGCAATTACAACTTCGATTTTCTGTTTCAGCCTGATGTAACTGCACCTGGTCTCAATATACTTGCTGCTTATTCAACCGGTGCAAGTCCCACTAATCTAGCATTCGATAAGCGTCGATTTCTATTTAATGTACTATCAGGAACATCTATGGCATGTCCGCATGTCGCTGGCATTGCGGGTCTTCTCAAAACACGCCATCCTAAATGGAGTCCAGCTGCAATCAAATCAGCAATTATGACTACAGGTAATGATAAGTAAACCAAATTAGACATAAAGCCTGTCAAGTACACTTTTTAAGTGGAATTCAATTGTAACGAGTTTACTTGTTTCTTTTTATAAACAAATCTATCTTCTCTTCCCCAATATGCATTTCTTTTTCTTAAAAAGCATTCCTATTGATTATCAAAAACTATGTCCTTGCAGCAACCATACTTGATAATACCAACAGGCCAATTCTAGATGGATTAGACAATACACAAGCAACTCCATTTGCCTATGGTTCAGGACATGTTCGCCCTAATCGTGCAATAGACCCTGGACTTGTTTATGATCTAAAGGCTTCTGATTACTTGAATTTCTTATGTGGTTCTGGATACGAGGAAAGATTAGTTGCATCCTTTAATTTTAACAAGCCCTACAAATGTCCAAAGTCTTACAAGATCAAAGATTTCAACTACCCTTCAATCTCATTGTCTCATCTTGGAGTAAAGCCTATAACTGTTACTCGTATAGTTACAAATGTTGGGCCTCCAAGCACGTATTCAGTGAGCGTCAAACGTCCTAAAGGAGTACAAGTTCTTGTTAAGCCACGTACTTTGAGTTTTAAGAGAACTCTCGAAAAGAAGAGCTTTCGAGTTATTTTGAAGGCAACGAGTTTGGCTCAACCTTTGAATTCTTCATTTGGGGACTTGTCATGGTCTGATGGAAAGCACATAGTCAGGAGTCCTATTGTGATCGTGAATTTTGATAATTCACTCTAAGGAATTATATGTTAACAATCTAATGTGTGTTTGTAGAAATAATATTAACTTGTGTGTTTGTAAAAATAATATTAACTAGTGTTGTGTATTTTGGCGTGTTTCTTGTTGTTTCAGACGTGGATGTATTGAACTTGTTATATTTGAATAAAGAAGGTGATGAACCAGCTTTCTTGGCCCTTTTTCAATTTATCATTTATTTTTAATGATAAGTAACCGGAGATTCAAAGACAAAAATAACACTTAGCATATACGAAAGGCAAACATAGGCTAGGAGCATGCTAATAATTAGAATTGGCACTCAACTCGTTTAGTAAGTGTAGGATATAACAATTTTTAAATTTTAAGATAGGGTACAAGGTGATGTGTTTATTCAATGTACTAACTCATTAAAAATTAAACAACATAAAATAAAATTGAGTTCCAAACAAACAACGCAATTATAACAAGCTACAAATACAAGTACAAAATAAATTTAAACTTCAGTTTCTTATTCAAATTAAGTGCCAATTTTCATCCTTATTCATATTACAAAGATCATATAGGCTTTTGTTCTAATTTTGGTTTATATCTTAAGACAGAGTTACAACTTTAAAGCCTCTAGCCCCATAAAATGGCTCCTAATGATTGTGTTTTTGAGCCGTTTTGGTGCATTTTAAAACCTTGTGAAACTTATCAAAGAAAAAAATTGCCGAAGATATACATGCTAGAACACGATATGAGTATTGACACTGGATATCTATTCGGCATTGATATGTCCCTTCTTGAAGTACCGTTACTTCTTTAAAACTTAAAATTTGGTTACAAATTCCCATATACAACTTAGGTTATATTGTATTTAAAAATTTTTTTTATTAATAATCAAAAGATGATTGGACTTTAAAATTTTAATTATTATTTAACACTATTGTTGTATTATTATCAATTATTTTATATGATTTAACTTTTATAAGAAAAAAGTAAGTAGTTATTTCATTACAAAAACTTATTTCATTAATATTCGTAACTAATCAAGGTCAACTCGAGGCATAGTTATAGGAGCAGCGAATTTTTGACCCAAAACAAAATCCAAAATTAAAATATTCATGAACATAACAAGCAAGTTTTCTTTATAAGGCAGCGTCAAAGTCGAGATATTTACCACAAGCATTATTATATGGATTGAAGTGCCTTTGTCACTAGACATAAATGTTTTTAAAATTAGATCGGTTATTGAATTGATAGAAATATTAATTTATAATTTATTAGTTAAATTAATAATAATTATATATATATATATATTTTAAAAATTTTATATATTAAAATTTTAATATAAAAAATAAATATTATTAAATTTTAAATATTTAATTACTCATTCAATATTTTTTAAGATATTACAAAAATTATTTTAAAATTTTTAAATTATATTAAGATTCTACTTATTATTAAAAAAATAAAAAAATAAAAAAAAAAAAGTAAATAGTTATTTTGGTTAAATACTTTGATATTTGAGAGAAATGCTAGTAAAAAATGAAACATAAACATAATAAAGAGTAAATATAAAAAATAGCCAACTTTGCATATTTTACTTTCTTTTATATTCTCTCTTTTTTTTTTCAAAAAAAAAATTCCTTTATATTTCAACTCTCTTCTTTTTGTTTTATTATCTTCTATTTTTAATTTGTCAAATTTAGTTGGGATGAATTACTCTATTATATAAAAAAAACTTTTTAAAAAAATTGATACAAACCAGTTCAAATTGATTTTGACTGATTTGATTTTGACGAATTTTGATTGGTTCTTTAGTTGGCTAGTTTCCTAGACTAATCGAACTGGATCAAAAACGGGTTCTCAATTGAATTGGCTAGTTCAATCTAATTTTTAAAATTATGTTTGACACACTATATAGTGCCCATAAAGTATGATGCTTATGGCACACCATTCTCTTGCACATCCCCTAGTTGTGCAAGGAATGCATTTTTTTTAATTTAGATTATTTAAATTAAATTTAAATAATTTATATTTATTTTTTAATTTTTTATGTTGAAGAATGTAGAATAAAAATAATCTTTTGATTATTAATTTAAAAAAATTAATAATTGAGACAAAAATTAAATTGCATTTTAGAAATGTGCACCTTGAAGTGTAGAGAAAGTGGACTGAATGCTTAAGTCTATCATAATTTGAATCCCTTACTCATCAGTGTACTTCTTCTAATATAGATTATTTAAATCAAATTTGGATAATTCATGTTTAATTTTTATTTTAATATTTTGATATATTTATTTTTTTTAAATATATACAAAATATAAAATAAAAATATTCTTTTAACTGTTAATAAAAAATAATAATTTGCAAAATAAAAATAAAATATTAAATTTAAATGATTCAAATCAAATTGAAAGAATTTATATTTGAAAAAACACTGACATCGAAATTTGGATCCCCTTAATGTTTTTAAAATTGGATTGATCATTGAACTAGTGAAAGTATTGTTTCACTGTTTATTTATCGAACCATGATCGAATCGGTAATAATTATATATATATATATATATATATATTAAATTTTATATATTAGAATTTTAATGTAAGAAATAAATATTAATAAATTTTAAATATTTGATTACTAATTCAATATTTCTTAAAATATTACAAAATTTATTTTAAAGTTTTTAAATCATATTAAGATTCTACTTATCATTAAAAAATTAAAAAAATAAAAAATAAATAGTAATTTTGGTTAAATATTTTAATATTTGAGAAAAAGATTACTAAGAAATGTAACATAAATATAATAGAAAACAAATATAAAAAATAGTTAAGTATGCATATTTTACTTCTTTTATGTACTTTTTTAAATTCTTTATATTTCAACTCCCTCCTTTTTTATTACTTTTTATTTTTAATTTATCACATTTATTTGGGATGAATTATTCTATTGTGTAAAAAAATCTTAAAAAAAAAATTAGTACAAATTGGTTCAAATTGATTTTGATCGGTCTGGTTTTGATTGGTTTTGACTTGCACTTGATTGGTTTAACCGCTTTTTTAGCTTACCAATTTTATGGACTAATTAACCAATTCGATCTGGTTTTTAAAACTATGGCTCTTCTGCTTATTACAGCTATTTCTCGATCAATTCAGCTTACGTATGGGTACTACTTAATATTCTACCACATATAATTTGAGAGATATTTTCTATATTAAAATTAACATAAATTATTTTTAAAAAAGAAATAGCTTAATTACTTGCTACCCTTTCTTATTATGCAAAAAAAAAAAAAGAGAAATAACTTTTCTTTAAAATTAAAAAAAATCTTACTATTAAAATCATTTTAACCAAAATATCCTGTAATCTTTTAAATATGAAGACATATTCACAAAGTAATCTTTAAAAATTCTAACCAATTAAGAGACAATAATTAATAAATATAATTTTATCAATATTACATTCATTAAATACATATTGAATCAATATAATTAATGCTGTAAACATAATTAAATTTTATAATAAATTAATATACTATTTTTTAAGCAAAATATATAAAATTAAAAAAAAATTTAAAAGATAATTTTTTATATGTTATAATTTTTTTGAAAAATAATTTTCTTTTTAAGAATAATTGATCAAAATGAGTATAGTTTTAAGGCATTTTTTGATTTAAGAAAAAGTCATTTTAAGCCATTGTTAAAAAAAGGAATAATTTATCTAAAATTTGTGATTATTTTTTCACTTATTTATAACTAAATTTTATGGATGAACTAGTCTGCCAAAATTTGTTTAAAAAATACTAACCAATAAAGTTGTTTTTGTCCCTGTAGTCGCTGGTGCCACACTTGACGAGTCCACCCTTGCTGTCACATGTCAAGGGCACTTATTTTTTGCTTTGAGCAGAGATCCTCTGAAGTCGAGTATTATGCACGATAGTGTTATTTTGGCTTTTTTTTTTGGAATTAAAAATAATATAAGATATTTAAAAATTATA
The DNA here is from genome assembly GCA_032878935.1 of Erythrophleum fordii. Classification (NCBI taxonomy): domain Eukaryota; kingdom Viridiplantae; phylum Streptophyta; class Magnoliopsida; order Fabales; family Fabaceae; genus Erythrophleum; species Erythrophleum fordii. The sequence continues at coordinate 27,086,665 of JAVQMF010000058.1, read as the reverse complement.
ATTAAGAGGTTAAAAATTTTAATTGTGAAAAAAGTTATATTTTAAAAATTTTAAATATACAATACAATCAAAAATTTCAAAGTATATTTTTCTACAATTAAAATTTTTGTTTTTCTAAGTATAATTTTTAGATGTCTTATATCATTTTTAATCTCCTTTTAAAAAAAAAAAAACTAAGATGGTGTTACTGCACATGGTGAATAAAGTCATCTAATGCAGGATCCAGCCTCTTTTCCTTTTGGGATTGGATATTTTTCATGTTGATTGAAGTATATTTTTAGATTTGTATATAGTTATAAAATATTACTTAATATAAATTTTTAAATGATTGCTTGAATTACCAAATAATTAAATGATAAAAAAATCTAAACTCTCCATCAACAAATCCTTTTTTTTTTTCACTTGCTATAATTTATTTATATTCTTTTGAGGTATTCTCTTTTTTTTTTTTTTTTTTTTTTTTTTTTTTTTTTTTTTTTTTTTTTGGGGGGGGGGGGGGGGGGAGAGGAATAATTGTTTGGCCTAAGTCCAAGAGCTTTAATGGCAGAGGATATGGCCCTGTTGCACCATATGGTGTGGGGGTTTCAAATGCTAGATTAACAAATTACCTAGCCGTTCTAATAGAACTCTCTGCGATAGGTCATTCAATTTATTGTTAACTATTTTCCTGGCAGTTTTCATTACTAATTTTGTCCTTTGAAAATTTTTTACTTCTGAATTTTATTATCTCAAAATTAGATCTCTCAATTCATTTTTCCCAATCAATATTGTCTTTCCATTTGTTAGAATGAATTACTAATTTCGTCCCAATCAACAAACAAAAAGATGAAAATGATTGGAAAAAAATAATTAAATCATTAAATTAAGAAACTTAATCTTTAAAAAATAGAGAACTAAGGAATCTTTTAGCGAAAAAATTAGAAAATTTGCTATTTACTTTATTAATTATCAATTGGCCAATGTTATGAAGAGCTTATTTTTCGAAAGATTGAGCTCTTTCATTGTTAGATCTCCTCCATATCTGTATAAAGTAATTATTTTTGTTGCTATACACGTATATTTCAAAGTAATACAATGAATAATCTCAAAGAGCAAAATTCTTATCAATTCTCATGCCAAAATTAACTAATGAGCCACAATAGTCTATGAATTATTTTAATGTGTTATGAACCTGAATTAGGAAGCTAATAGCAGCAAGAATCTCCCTCAACGTTTATGAGGCAGACTTTTGCAAAGTTGACCCATTACATCATCATAGCGCACGTGACACCGTAGGGCATGGTACCCATACTGCATCAACTGCTGTTGGCAATTTTGTTCAAAATGCAAGCGTCAATAATAATGGCAATGGCACTGCTATGTGGATCCCCGAGGGCTCGTCTTGCAGCCTATGAAGCTTGCTGGAATCCAACTGAAGGGGGAGGCTGCCATAGTGCCTAGTTTCACATACCTAGAAAATAGTTTCACGTACCTAGATCTCTTCTTTAATATAGTGTCTAGTTTACAATGCCTTACAAATATCTTAGAATTCTCTTAATATCATTTTGATATTATTAAATAAAATTTGATTATTGTTAGTTCACAAGGTCAGTTCCTCATAAATATCCAACCTTCTACACATCATAGTATACTATACACTTACAACATTAGAGTAAGGACTTTGTACATAATTTTTTATTGGAGGATATATCTCATGATTTAGACTATTGCTTTTTCCTATAGAGATATTGATGGGTTTACAATCTTTGATGCTAAATTACTTAAAAATTTTTAATTATAATCCTCTTGTAAAAGAGTAATTAATTTCTCTAAACGATTCCCTTCGATTAAGATATACTTTGTTTTACCCATATCTTTTACTAAAAAATCAAGGATAATTATTCTTTAATAACTATTAAAGAATATTATCTATTCCCAACTAATGGTATATTATCCACATAAAGGATAGTAATATAAAATTTCTTTTAAATTGCTTAATGTAAATATAGTTGTCTTTTTTCAATTATTTGAAATTCATTTGAGGTTACTACTTGATGAAATTTCAAATGCCACTACCTAGATGATTATTTCAGTTTGTAAATGGGCTTATAGAATTTACAAATTCTATGTTCTACTTCTTTCTTTATGGAACCAGATTTTTGTTTCATGTACTATTTTTATATAGTTCTCTATTTAAGGATACAATTTTTACATCCATTTAATATAGTTCCAAGTCCAAACTTATAACTATGGCTAGGATTAGTTTAATTTAATTAAATCACATAATATATGGAAATGTATTTTTCATAATTTATACCTTTTTGTTATGTATACCTTTTAGCAATTAAATGTATCTTTTATCTCAATTTAATCTATTTATCTTTTTCTTTATTTCAAGAACCATTTATTCTTAGTTGCCTTTTAGTCAAATAGATGGCCAACCAATTCCTAGACATGATTTGTTCTCATTAGATCTATTTTTTATTCTATTGCTCTCATTCAATCTTAAAAATCTTTAATAAGATGTAATTGAGCCTTTTGAACTACGTTTGGCTCCTCACTTACTAATAGAGTACTTCTAAGTGTTTCATCTTCAATAAAAAAATGATGTTTGGGTATACTCTCATTATTACTGCCATATCTTAATAAGAAGAAGTTCATACCATTGATTTCAAGAACCATGTTCCCCAACTTGAATAAAAAGCTTAATATATGGACCCGAAATGTACAATCTTACCCACAAGGCTCAATTTCATTTTGTTTTAATCATTTCTATGCATATAATATCCCTAGAACATCCATTTATAGCAAAAACACCATACCATAAGCTCTTGAGGTTCATTTTATACTACTTGAACTTTTCACACAATTTACTACAACACATAATAATGGGAAGCATACTACCAAGAATCTCTAACTCAGCCATAATTCACTTCCAATGCCCATAAATTCATCCTTAACTCATTTTATCTCATAACATATTAGAATATATTAGATTCATAGTAATTTAGGTCAAGAAACTCGGGCTTGGAAGCTTTGGACACGCATTAGGATTTTTCAACCATGGGTTGCTATCTAGTTTTCTAGCAAAAAGTTCCAAAAATCATAACTAAATCTAAAAAACTCAAAATTAAGCTTATGATATCATTTTGGAAATATGTGGATGTTAAAATTATGGGAAAAATAATCCCATACCATGTTAAGTTCTCTTAGAAACTAAATTATAATGAAATAATGCATAAGGTCAGTTGGCACTATTGTTACTAATGTAAAACTTTCAAAATTCATTTATCTCTCTGCAAACCTCTAAATGAGGTGGTTCTAATTTTTATAGCTCATTGTTTGTCTATGTAAAATTTCAGAACCATTAGACCTCATTTGGTTCTTGGATAACACAAAAATGCAATCAAACCTAGAGAATAATACATAGACCAAAACCAACTTTTGATATGAATTTTGAAAAATCATAATAAATTCTATAGACCTCCAAATAATGCAGTTCTTAGACAAGAAAAAATCTCTATATGAGATCTATATTTGTACAAAATCTTAACCTCAAAATTGCTCATTTGGTTAGGTTGGGGTTTAGCTCATAAAATAGGTCATTTTTTGTCCTAAAATAGTTCAATTATGTGCCAAATGGTCTTCTCTTTGAACCAAGACTACTTGGGTACATCCAAAAGCACCATAACACCATAAATATGCATGCCAACTGATTTAAAAAGCCATGGAGCTCAAATTCTTCTTAGCTCTAACTCATACCTAAGGTTCTATACTTTCTATTAGGCATCGAACAATCATTTTTGCACAAATGTGTTCAAATGACTCTTTTGGGATTACATTTATCATACATATCCATTTTTACACTTCTATAGCCATAAGATTCATATATATAGGTTCATCTTGTCATACACATATCCATACTCACACATAAATGCTACCAAGTGGCAAACTTACACATTTCCATTCATATAAGTGTAAAGGGGGTTTATACATCATTCATATATATTATATAAGCTACCCATGAGTTTACATTACAAATACATAGCTTGGGTACATCATTTGAATATAAAGTACATTTCAAATACATCCAATCCACTAATCATGCACTTTTCAAGGGTTGGCTTCCATTTCTTGCTTTGCTCGGCTCACCTAACATAGTTAGAGGGGAATGAGATTTGGGCGAATCTCAATAGCTTTAAATCCCTTTCACACATACATATAACATATTTATGCATGTAAAAGAATGCAAGTATGTCATGTAATATTCTCAAAGATGCATAGCCATGAGTTTCATATTATACATAAACAAATAATGCATTATGGACTCAAGAGAGCAATGGCTCAGCCTCACCTATATCTCGGGACTTTTGACTCGGTATCACTCTTTCTTAAGGCTTTTGGCCTTGTCTCATCCTTTCTTAGAAAGTTTTGGCTCCTTCTTACCTTTCTCAAATGACTTTTGGCCTTACTGCACTCATTCAAGTCATTTCACATAACTTTGCAAACATAAATCAAATTATGGTTTCAAAACATTCATCTAATAGCTACAAGAAATTTCCAAATATCAAACACACACACAAGCAATCCAAGACAAGTTATGAATGCATACGTGTATGAAGGAAAGGATTAGCTTATGGAAAATTACACTTTTCTTTACTTTCTCTTCCTTGTTCTCAGCTTAAGCACACACAAGAAGGGAGTTCTTGCCTCTCTTGGCTTAGACACAATAAACATGACATAAATTAGGTTTAGGAACTAATTCTAGCTTCAAGGAAGGCTAGGCTAACTTTCTTGGCTTTAAGTTACACATAATGCTCATTTAAGGTACCATGAAGCAAACTTTAAATCTTGATCTTGGCTCCCTATTTCCTTTCTTTTTAAACCTCTTGTCTCTACATAAACTCATTGAAGCCTTCATAAACTCATTTTAAGGAGCCTAGGTCCATGTTGCTTCATTATGCCACATTATGGAACCTATAGCTCTAACTCTTTATCCATGGTTTTTAAAATTTCTTCAAGACTTCCTCTCATGTTCATCTATCATATATAGTCCCTTTCTAGCCTTAGAAGAAATTAAAACTCTCCCTAGGTTCATTATTTTGCTTAGGCTGAGACTTATGCAAGCTTAAGTACCCATGGAATTTTGTAAATTTTCTCTAGGGAATTAGCACTTGAAAAGCTTCTTAGACATCTCAAGACCTTGTTTATACTCTTACATAAACATAATTAACCTTAAAAAGTTTCAGATTTCCATTTACATATCAACTTTCCTAATTGTCACAATTTGATTTCTATGGTTTGTTTTTGCATTTCTTGCTTCCTTTAGGTTCCTTAGGCTTCAAAACTCCATCCTATATCATGTTTGAATCAAAACTAAGCCTTTTACATGGATCCCTAAATATGGAGAAAATTCAAGAGAAAAGGAGAAGCAAAAGGAATCAAAATCACACCATGTCACATGCTTTGTTTTCAAGCTTCTTGAGAGCTCTTTCTCATACTCCCAAGAGTTCTCCCAAATCTTCTCCTCTCGCCACAACTTAGCCATAAACCAGCACCATATCACTCAACAAAACCATAGAAAGAGAGATAGGAGGAAGAGGGGAACATGCTTAATGAAGCAAAGGATATGAAAAACTAGAAATTCTTACCCTTTTGAAGCTTTTTTCTCTTCCTTCATGGTGCCTCTCTTTGGGTCATCTTTAACTTTATTTTAGATCAGAAATACATTGGTGGAGAGAAGGAGAAAGGGGCTGGACATGATTTATAAGGCAACAAGTAAAGTTAACACACTTTTTTTAACTTTTTATTTTAGTCCATAAACCATGGTTTGTCCGTTTGATCTCATTTTAACACTTTTTAGAAATTCATCTTTTTCATCATAAAATTTAGGTCTTATAACTTATAAATTATCTTTAGCTTCATCCAAATTGGATTTAAATTTATTCCAAACTATTTGGTCAAAATTTCAGTCAACCTTTTGCTGAAATCGCTCACCAGAGGGGGTTTTTGTAATGAACAGTAAATTCTATAAAATGACAAAGTAAGCCGTATAGAAGCAAGTCCTTTGAAATGAGCAAGATAATGTCCTAAAAAATTTGAATAGTATTCTTGCTCCTAAAATTAATAATCCCAGGCTCAGACAGAAAGAAAAATGAAGATAGGACGATGAAGTAAAATTGTTACGAAATTGACAAAATATAGTGGTATTTTTGTAATTACGTGTAATTTTTGGAAATACTCAGAAGAGGGCTTTTTAAATGAAAGAATTAAGTTGTCTAGGGTTCTTAGAGGCCTTAAAAATCATGGGAAGTCTTGAGACAGTTAAAACCCTTCCGGTATATATTTTTCAATGAAGGTAAACCTAAATTTTGATGGGTTCGTTTGGGAAGATTTTAGCTCTAAATTAAATGATTCCAAAGGTATTTTATTAAATTAGAAACCTAAATTTTTTATAGAAAATACATTTCTCATAAAGGAGCTTAAACGAATCTAAAATAGAAATACTATGATGGAAGGCCAAAATTGAAATTTTTGTAAATAAATTATTCAAGAAAGTTCCACGTCTTTCACATCACTCCTTCCCTCTCACTTAGGCTGACCTTGCTCTATCTAAAAATAGAAAAAGAGAGCTTCATCTTGGGCACACAAGAAAAGGAGAGAAAGGAGGAAGAAAAAGCCAAAGAAGATAGACAAATTTAAGGAATTTCATGCTTTTTCCTCTCTCAACTTTGTTCTTCTCCCTCTAAGCTTTCTTTCCATAATTTTATTAAATTGTTTGATTCTATTTTAAGCCCAGAACAAAGAGGGATGGTTCAAAATTCTTAAGGAGAAACAAACTAAGAAGAAAGGCTCTTCAAAGCAAGCTTCAATTTAAGGTAGATCTTTTAGTAACTTGCTTATTCTTCTTGTTCCTTCTTTATGCAATTTTTGGCCCAAACCAGAACCATATGGGTGGAAGATTTTCTGCCCAAAAAAAAAAAAATAGAGGAACTTAGGTTTTAGACCATGGGAAAGTAGAATATGCTAAGAAATTGCAAGAAAAAATAATGAAAATTGATTTAGAAAAGTGTAGAGCTCTTGAAGGGTTTGTAAAAACTAATTTAGTACATAAATTTCCTAGACTATGTAAGTGTTTAATTAAACTCCTAAAACCTCTAGGAAGCCTCCCAAATAACTCTCTCATCAAGGAAAAATCAAAAGCTCCATGAACTCCCTTCCTCCTCTGTGTCTTGACCAAGACTAGATAAATAGGTTAGAGAGTATTTTAATTTATTTTGGCCTTGGTTTGGGGCTTCATATCATGGTAGAAGATTAGAGGAACCCTTGAAAAAAATTTAGAAGCCTTGGATTAGGAGGTGGGGCAATAGTTTCCATAATGGAGCCTTATGAAGCAACACATGTCTAGGTCTTTGTAAGTGAGTAGATGATGGCTTCAAGGATCTTGAATAAGGTCGAGAGACCTAGAAATGAAAAGAAAATGGAACTTAGAACTTGAATCATGAGAGTTGCTTCAATAGGCCACTAATAGAACCATTATGTAGCCTATCGAACCATTTATGTTTTTAAAAATAAATGTAGTGTCTTGGCTTACTTCAAGAGTATAATTGTGTGCTATTTGTGATGTTTAGACCAAGAGAATCCCAGCCTACCTAGGTGTGCTTATGAGACTAAAAAGGGGAAGGAAAAAGACTAAGTAGAGCTTGCATAAATACCAAGGTAGCTCTCCACTTCATTCTCTCTGCATTCTTGGTTATATATATGTCATTGTGTGCTTACATATGCTTTGGTAATTTGAGAATATGCCACTTGATGCTTTGAGATTGCATTGGAACCAATATGCTTTCTTGAATATTATTGGTTGTGAAAATTACTCACAAGGATGAGGTGATACCAAAAGTCCCTTGATATAGTTGAGGAGATACCAAAAGTTTCAAGGTATGGGTGAGACAAGGCTAAAAGTCTTTTGGATGGATGAGACCAAGTCAAAAGTCCTTAGGCCAAGGGTAAGGCAAATCCAAAAGTCCTAAAAATAAGGTGAGATTAAACCAAAAGTCCCTAGAATATATCCTTGAATTTAATGTGAATTGGTGGCATGGAAGTGTGACTTTGCATGCTTTATGGTTGTGTTACTTTTCATACTTATGCTTTTAATGCATATATGCCATGAATGTGTGTGTGAATGAGTGTGTGAGCTATTAAGATTCTATGAATCTCACTTCCCTCCCCTCCTTCATCTTAATATATCTAGGTGGCACTCATGAAGCAAAGAATGCAAGCTAAGGATCTTAAGAGATCAAACTTTAACCATTATGTAGCTTTCTTTGTATTTAAATACCAAAGTGAATATGTACATAATATTTTTAAGTTGTAAATCTTTAAGCAAATGTAATATTATGTATGAATGATCTATGGATCACATGTAGCACAAAATCAATGCAAATGAGAAAACTTGACACTTGATGGCATGTATGTATTAGTATATTCTTACATGTAGAATGACCAAAATGAGATGTATGAGGTTTAGGATGACTTATGCTATTCATACAAGTTGTATTTATGCTTTCAAACTTGCTCAAGAGATGCCAAATACCAAAGAAAGCCACATGGACCAAGTTGCTACCTTATGTGATGCAAAATTAACCATAATGGTAAGCTACGATACAAACTATCCAAATGAGTTCTTTTTGGTTTGAAATTTGGCATGCATGTAGATCTTGGTAAGAGATTTTTGGAGAGCTAAAGTGTATAGTATTTGGAGGTCTATATAAGTTTTGGCAAAATTTTGAAGTTGGCAAATTTTTTGATTTTGGCACTAGTACTGTTCATATAGTCTGAAAATGGATTTCTATCATTTATAGGGCAAATGATGTCCAATTATTGTGAAATTTTATAAAAAGAAACTAGACCTTTCTAATAACTTGTAACAACTAGAAGCACCTCATTTAGATGTCTAGAGAGGGAGATATAAATTTTTGAAATTTCTATTCTGTTCCAGGCACACTGTCAAATCTCTAGCATTATTCCATCAATTTTTAGGGTCTAGATGCTCTTAGATTGATCAGGAACTATTTTTTTTTCCTTTAGTAACATCTGTATCTTTCTAAATTGGTATAGTTTATGTGAATTGGATTTTTTGGAATGAATTATATATTTTCAAAGTTTATATCAGTAAGCTGTATCAGTAATATTAGCTAGTCCAACCTTTGTGTCTTTCTATTATCAAACATGGTTTGGATGAGATTTTCATAGCTATAATTTATTTTTAGTGTAAATTTAACATCTGGAGCTTTTGAGAAAGCTATGGATTTCTTGATTTTGATTTTTTTTAGATTTAGTTATGATTTTCCAAAATTACTAGCAAAAAACTAAAATTTTGACCCAAGGCAAAATGTGAGTATTTGTGCTTTTTAGCTTTTAGGTTGTGGTTTGTGCAAAGTTTTAGGATGTTTATAACTTGTATGGATAAAAAATAATTAGAAAATGTTATTGATAAGTTTTTGGGGTCCACAGATTAAAATTTAAATTTTTAAACCTGACGTAACGCAAATAAAGGGCATTATTTATTCCCTTTTCTTGGTTTTCCTTTGCTTGCACATGAAAGTTACCTTGAATTTGGGAATATAGAGTCTAATAAAGTATGGTGTGATAGTTTTAACTATTCTAGGGGTTTTTATAATTTTTAAAACTTTTAAGAATCTTCGAAAGCTCAAATTTTCTATTTGAAAAGTCTTCTTGTGAGTTTTCTAAAATTTTTAGAAATTATAAAAATGTGCCAAGATTTATTCGTAAATTTTTCTAGCTCTTTTGACTCAGTTTTTTCGAGCAACTCAAGTCTTAAATTCTTATCTTTAGGGGTTTAAATTATTACTCTAATTTCATTTGATTGTTATCCCCTTGATTTAGGGGACTTCCTTTAGAAATCGCACATTTCTGGCCCTTTTTTGGCAAACTGAGTATTATAATTACTCTAAAATGATGGAGTTGTTTGTGTAACATTTTCATCTTCTACCAAGCTTCTACTTGAATCAATAAATTAAGGTCTAATTACTTGCCTTGTTAACCTAACATCGTATTCCATATAGAGATGTATACCTATCAATTTCTTTCTTACTAAGAAATGCATTCTTTAAATGTGATGTTCTTTGACTTAATTTCAATTATACTTCTGCCTTCATTTTCACTAATGAATATATATATCTTTGATTGTTTTAAGTATTTTGTAAAGGTACATTCCTTACTCTTTGAGTTTAATTCCCATGCTCATAGGAATTATTATGGATATTAATAATTGATCTTGTGGTATTAGGATACTCAAATCTAGCTTACTAGTCCGCAAATCAAAGGGTGTGGAAGTAATTGATTTAGAGCTCACTCGATTAAGTCTGAATATATCAATTTATAACTCATTATCCTAAATGGTAAAGTTGCTTGAATCATCATTAATCTAACCATTTCAAGTAAGATTTTTTTTAATTAACATTTTCATTTGTTGTAAAGCACTAGAAATATTTAATTGTCACATTGATTCCTTTCTTTTCATAGATCTCTTTGAACTAATTAGACAAATATTTGTATCCCAATCAACACTCATTCATAATCTTTTTATCCATTTAATTCTTAATCATATTCATAGAGAACCTAAGGCATTTAAGTGTTTTTAACTTATGGGAAATTAAATAGAGTCGATCATATTGTAAATAATTGTTTTACCCTCATTCGCCTTAGACTACGTATATCATAATGAATTTATCGCAATGAATTTTCAATTCTAGTTCTTTTTTTTTTTTTCAAATGGTTTCCTTATTGCTTTACTTGCTAGGCAAAGTTCACATAGAGACATTTCTAAACTAAAGATTGATACTAGCATTTCTTTTTTTTTTTTTGGCTAGTTTACTCATTGTTTCTTGGCTTGTAAGACCTAGCTTAATGTATTAATAATTAATATCCAAAACTAGATTGGAAGTAAAATATAGAGTAAAGCATTCATGTTTTTAATTATGCCCAACATAATAACACCATTTTAGAGGAAATTAGAATTGTATTCATTGTCCCTTTTCTAATATGAACGGAGTTGTCATGAAAAATCAACACTAAAATCTTAGATTAGAAAGAGAAATAATAAATGTTTTAGTTTCATTGGATTTTTAAAATGTATGAAACACTATGTAGGATAAGGGTTTGTCACATTCCAAAAATTAGTTAGTGAGAATTTTAGAGAAAAAAGTAATTTAAAAGAAGAAAATTATTAGATGAATACCTTAAATTAGGAGTCTTGTTTAAGTAATTAGTAATTGGGTAAATTCACCTTTGGTTTTGATTTTCCTAATTAATCATAGGTATGAAGGAGATTTAAGGATTTAAGTGACAATACCTTGGGAAAATTTGTTTGGACATAGATTACCTTAAAGAAATCAATTTAACTCTTATGAGATATGACCTAAATGTATTAAATAAGGAAAGCCTAATTAAAGCACTCCAAGCCCACGCTTTTATCCTAAGCCCATTGTACCCATTTACCTAAAACCTAAACCCATTAACTTAACTTAATAATCATCCACAAAAGCTCTCTAACTCATTTTCCCTTATTCTAAACACACATGCATGATGCACAAAGAGGAGAGAAAAGACATGGTGAGAGAGAAGGCCTCCATTATGACACTTTTTGAGCTTGCATGTAGGATAAAGAATGACATTTAGCCAAGGTGTCTTTCACAAAAGTTTCTCGACTTCTTATTCCTCTCATTTGATTCAAATAAATTTTCATATGGTGGAGTTTTTGGCTATATGAAATTAGAGAAGATAATTGTTTGAAACTAGTATTGGAGAAAAGGGAAGGAGAAAATAAGGAAAGACCAATTGAAGGAAAAATCCTTCATTATTTGGCTTTTACGATTTTGGTCTTGTGGTGTTATGACCTTGAATGGTTATTTCTATGTTTTTAGCTATGAAGAGGGAGTGACAAGGGGAAGAGAGACTTAAAAGTGGGAGTTTAGGATTTTCCCACGATACGTTAAATGGAAATGATAATTTGAGAGCTAAACCTTACTTATCCTTCTTTCTAATTTTTGTTTAGGCTTATGGAAATGGAAATTTAAATAAATGCCTTCCTTTTTTTGATTGAAGGGTTAAAAGAAGTGAAAGAATGATCTAATTTAGAAATTTGAGAAAGGAGATTTGAAAGTTTGAATGAGGAACTAAGGAAGTTTAAAAAAGAAGAATGGGATTGTAGAAAACAAGGAATTGGCCCTTAAGTGAAGAAAGAAAAGACTTAAGAACAAGTAGAGACACTTGCAAATTAGGATTTAAATGGTTGATAAGAGAAGCTTTAGTTGGAATTATTAAAAAAGTTTGAGCTAGGTATACTTATTTAAATTGAAATTGATGTCTTTATTGATTAAAGAATAACAAGAAGAGTAGCAATTATGTGTGTTCATTTGATTTAAACTAGGACCTAGTGTTTTGCTTAGAAGATTAAAGTATTGATCAGAAAGCTTAGAAATTTCACTTGTTAGGTGACTAGTGTTTTAATTTTGGTTGAATATGAATTTGAATTGATTTATGCATAAATGTATTATTGAGAATGCTACTATGTTTTGATTAAGCTATTTTAGAATAAGTGTGATTATTTTTATCAAAAGCTTAAGTGTGCTTTTACACAGTTGATCAAATTGAATTATTATTGAGCCCAAGTTTGTAGAGTAGCGCAAGTGTACTCATGTTTAGATTTTAGTTGCCCAAGTGTGCTCAACTCAAATTTTTAGAGCCCAAATATGCTTATATTTAGTATTTTAGACTGTACTATTCTTAGTGTAACAACCCTAACCCCTAATATAGTGATTAGACTTATTTGCATATATAATGATTGTAAATCAAGGTTTAAGTCACTATAATTAATTAAATTAAGAAAAAGTGAGGGAATTTGAACCTTAACATCATTAAGGGTTATTAACTAAATAATTAAAACCATTTGAGTCCACAAGAGATTCCAATTATCAATTTAAAAGTCTTTGATTCATTTAACCACTCATTCCACCTTACAAAAGCCTCTTATAAGTATTTCCAAGTCATCACATAACATTATCATATGAGAATCCAAGGTTTCTAAGTTACATTAAGGGTTTAGGAACTTTCGCCATGACTTGGACCTTCTTCATTGTAGCTAAGTTGGTTATTGAAACCTAAAAACCAAGTTTAGAGACTTTGTTATGACTTGGTATACCCACACTGCAACATAAGTAGCTACTAGAGGTTAAAATCCAAAATACAAACCTTACATTATGATTCAAGCCTTTCACATCATGGAGAAGGTGCTCTCAGGGACCTACTATTCACATTTTCATGATTTTCGTCGTGGCAAGTTAGTGTCTCGCCAAGGCGAGCTTATGTGGCACTATAGCGAGAGGGCCTTTTGGAGCTCTCTAAGCTCATCATGGTGAGCTCCCTTTATGCCATGGTGAGTTTGCTCTCTATCATTCTCCCTGGGAAAATTTTTGGTTTTGCACTGTGGTGAGACATCTCATGCTATGGCGCTCATGGCTTTTAGAAGGCTTTGGCTGCAACTTAGGGAGTTTTAGTAGTAGCTTAACTTCATTTTACACCTAGACTTTCTTTTTCATGCTCTCTAATCAATCCCATTAGTTCTAGATGAATTCTAGGATCTTGGTGGCTAACATACGTGATTTTCTAAACCTCCAAACTCCTAAATATCATGATTCACTAATCCTCATTATTTAGAGGTCTAAGATTGAATTAGAGCAATAAAACTTAATTTCATATTAGTCAATCCCCATTCCATGACAGTAAAAATGGTTCTACCACAAATGTTTACAATCATAATGTTTAATCCTATAATAATTATATTACATAGACAGTCCCTATACTCAGCAATTCATGATGCAATGTGGTGACTACATTAAAACTAGTATTCTTATTATATAAACCTAATTTGACAAGGTTTCTAGACCTATGTGTTACCAAACCATACATTAGGCTTTCATTACTTTCTTCTTGCCACTAAAAGGTTAGGTCCTTAAACATGTTAGCCTACAACCGACGTGAGATGTATAATTTTAGTAATAAGAGGCAAATTATATATATATATATATATATATATATATATATATATATATATATATATATATATATATATATATATATATATGTACAAATTAATCATCATAATGCATTTTTATATAATCAAATAGTAAAATTATTAATTCAATTAGCAAATGAACAAGTTGAGCTACTAGTGACTATTGTCCTATACTAGCAATCACATATAACATGTTAATGGCTACTGGAAGAGGCCATCCATGGCACCAACTCCCCAATGAGTACAATTTGGGTTCAGGGGTCTGATCATAATTTATTGCCTGATTGAAACATGATGCACGGGTGGTAGTCATACCACAACTCTGCTATTAACTCACAATGTCCAATCACAACATGTCAGATAGTCAACTATTCATTTAACATTTAACATTATACATGTACAATAAGTATCAGATTAAAATGAGCATATAGATGGAATTAGAAAATTAACACCTGTTACCTCAATGAAACCTAATTACTTTTCCTCTAGCTATCATTGTAATTTAAATGCCTACTAGGCCTAAGTTCTAAAAGGATTCATTACACCAATTTAAGGTCAAGATGCCAAAAATTCATAACAGGGCACTTTCAAGATCTTCATTTTCACACATGTAAAGACCATGCACCATAAGTTAATTTAAATGATAATATTTCAGCATTTACACATCACAAAATAGTAGAATGCACTTATCCAATCCTTTAATGACTCTCAAAAGTTGGATTTCAGTCATTAAGCCTAGAAACAATAGTGCTTCACTCCCATCTCCTTGTATTTTTATGCTATAGTAGAACCTATGATGCAAATTAGTCCTTGGGGGCATTTTCTAGCAAAATAATATATAAAAAAGAAGGAAAATGCTTACCCAATCATCTTTCGAACTTCTAACTTCAAAAATCTTATAATAATCATTTAAAAACCATATTTCCTATTAAAAATAGATGAAAAGTTTCCATATGACAAGCCAATCAGACCAAAATGTAGAGAAAAAAGAGAGAATTAACTTATATATAACTCACCTTAGCTAAATCTCCCTTTAAACTTGCAAATCAGAGCTTAGAAGGTAAGGAACCCTAGCATCCTTCTCATATGTGCAAATTTTCTCCTTTTGTTCTATAGAACCTTATGTTTCCAACATCCAAATGAAATGCAAATAGGCTTATTAGGGTTTTAGTGCAAGAGGGCTGGCCTAATGGATCTTATATTCCAAGTAGGCTGACACTTAACAAGTTGGTCTAAGCTATATAGGTTAATTGAGTGCAAAATAGTTAGGCTTCCATAAGAGTAGAGTTGATTTATATTTAGAGAAAGTTGAATCTTCATAAGAATAAGATTGGGCTTCTAATAATGTTTTTGACACACATAAATTAATCATGGGCCCAAATCATATTTAAACCCATAAACATTATTTTACTTCCCTCAAAATAGTCCAATTAATAATTATTATGTTAAGATATTCACATTTTTCATTTTCCTTAAGATTCCTATTTCCTCAAAATTTTTCCTTAAACCTTCTTTATTATCAAATAATTGCTATTAATTATTTCTTAGGTGTTACATTCTCTCATCTTTTTAGGAATTTTGTCCTCAAAATTAGTCATATTGTATTCCTCAAAAGCACTTGGTAATCTTTTATTATTGGCTTTATAGTGGGTTTATAGGTGACCTTCACTCTCCTTTGTGTGCATCCTTCATCTTGTCTCCCTTGGTTTCATAAATAATTTCACCAGAACTTTGTCCTTTCCTTATTACTTTCTTAAAAAAGGCATTCTTATTATATTACTACCTCACTTGGTATCTACAATTCTATTTCTTCTTGTTAACTTAGGTCAAATGACATACCAATATGAATATTCCGTATTCTTTCTTTGTCCACAACTAAAAAGATCCTGACCAAATTACACTTGATCACTTTATAGCAAGTTCTAGGCACTTAGCTCAAATAAATCTCAATCTCTCCCCTTTTATAGCTTTTGTTTATTTCCTTCTCTCTTCTTCTTCTTTTCTCTCTTTTTTTTTTTTATTTTCTCTCTTTCTGTAACACTCAATTTTCATAAAAACAACAGAAATAGGCCAGATATAAAAGAAAGTCCTCTAAAATGAATGAGTTGAAGCCAAATAAAATTAGTATAAAATTTTAAATAATAGAAAATAAGGACCCAAGGCTTAAGATACCAAAAAATTAGACCCTATGTGGCTAAAGAAAATATGACGAAATGTAGTCATATTTTCATAATTTTAGGCACTTTTTAGAAAATGCAAAAGAGGAATCTTTAAATGAAAAAATTAAGTTTTCTCGGATTCTTGAAGGCCCTAAAAACTATAGAAAATCCTTAGAATGGTTCAAACCTCTTTGGTTTACATTTTTGAACATTAGTTAACCTAATGTTTGACCCTTTCATTCAGAAAAGTTTTAAATCCAATTTGAGTGATTCTAAAGGCAATTTATAAGTAAGAGGACTTAAATTTTATGATGGAAAAGGTAGTTCTAAAACATGAGTTGAAATGAGCTTTAAAAGATGAAATTAAGAACAAAAGGCAAAATTGATATTTTGAAATGTCTTAAATGGATCCCTAGCTATATATATGAGGTGTCCTTCTTTTCCCCCACACTTAGTTGACCTAATTTTCATCTCAAACCAAGGGAAAGTTTTTCCAAGGGAGGTGCACAAGAAGGAGCTTCAAGGGAGAAGAAAAACCTAGGAAAAGGTAAAGAAAACCATAGATTTTCTTGCTCCTTCCTTCATTAAACTTGTTCTTATCCTTTTCCTCTTTTTTTCTATGGTTTTGGCATGTGATTTGGGACTATTTTGAGTCTTCTTTAGAGTAAAGAGATTAGAAATTGAAGGAGAAGCCTATAGCAAAGGAGAGAGCTCTTGAAAAGGGTAAGAGTCAAGGTATTTATCATGACTTTTCTTGCTTCTTTATTCTTGTTCCTCCATAGGTGATTTTTGGCCCCATATAGAACAACTAAGAGGGATAAATTCTAACCTAAACCAAGCATGAAAATTAGGTTTTTGAGGGTGAGAAACAAGTGTGTGCAAAGAGATTCCTAAAGAAAGCATTAAAAAATAAGTTTCTAAAACCTAGGGATTTTATTATACCATGGTATGTATGAAGCTTTCTAGTGGTATTTTTAATTGTCTAAGAGTTTATATGAGTTCTTAAGACACCTAGAAAGCCTCACATGTGCCATTCCCTTCAAGGAAACAAAGCAAACTCCATAGATCACTTTCCATAGGGGCGTTTTGGCCTAAGCTCCTCCAAGCACCTAGGGAGTGTTTTAAATTTTTCTAATGGTAGAAAAGGACTAAATATAATGGAAGAATATCAAATGAAGCCTTGGAAAAAAAATTTAGAAGCCTTAGTTTATTAGATTTAAATGTAAGCTTCATAATGAGACTTAAAGAAGTAACTTGTATCTAGGCTCACGAGAATGAATTTACGATGGCTCCAAGAAGTCTAAATAGAGTCAAAAAACCTAGACAGAAAGAGCATGAATTTTGGTAAATGCTTCATTAGGTATTGTATGGAACCATTATGTAGCCATGTGAGAAAGTAAGCTTCCATAGAATGTGTGGGATACTAGGGCTTGCTTCAAAGATGTAATTATGTCCCATTTAATGTGTTTAAGCTAAAGGAATCAAGCTTCACTTAGTTGCAAGTGTGTGGCTGAGAGAGGGGAAGAATAATCTAAGGAAAAAGTGTGTAAATCTTGTTTCAAGGTAGCTCTCTAACCTTTCTCTCATGCATGGCTTGGATTTTTTACTTGTTCTTAAGTGCTTGTGTATATGTTTGAACTATGAAAAATATTTCTAGCTATTACTTACAAGCTATGGTACCATTATGCTTCTTAAAATATATTTACGTGTGCAATATAGCTTGAATCGGTATAGTTGCGCTAAAAGTCCCTTAGCAAGGGTGAAGATGAGCCAAAAATCCCTAGAAATGGGTAAGACAAAGCCAAAAGTCTCAAGAAGAGTAAGGCTAAGTCAAAAGTTCTTTAAAAGTGGGTGAGGCAAATTTAAAAGTCCCAAGAAAGATGGATGAGGCTAAACCAATGCCTTTGATAGCTTGTGTTTGCTATGTATGAGTTTATGTAACAACAAAAATGTTTTATGTATAGTTACTAATAGCTTGAATATCATGCATGCATTCATTCACATATATTTGCATATATTATATATGTTTGAAAGGATTAAAAAGCTATTGTAATTCTTTTAATCTCACTCTTCCTCTACATATGCTTAACATTTTTAAGTGAGCCAAGTGGACCAAGGAATGAAGGCCAACAACCTTAAGAAGCAAGACATTAACAAAGAGAAATGGCCTTTTTGTTTGCATTTTGATCTCAAAAATTGTAACAATGAGTTGTATATATGATGTAAACCATTGAACATGTCCAAATGTATGTATATATGGTGAATGTCTCAATGTTGAAGCCAAATGAATGAAAACATGAGTTTTTGCCGCGCCTTTGCCTTTATGTCCATGTGTATGTATGTAAGTGGCACGGTGCAAATGAGCTCCATGATGATTTAAATCATTTGGCATGTCTTTATATAGTGTATTTGTGCCTTTAGATTTGCTCATGTGGTTCTGGAAAGTGAAGAAGAGCATTTGGTGCCTTGAGATACCAATTTAGACTTTAAATTTGACCATTTTGTGTACTAAACCAAAGTCTAAGTGAGTTTTTTAATGAAATTTGGCTAACAAATAGGTCTCATCTATAGCTTTTCATAAAGTTAAAGAGAACTCAATTTGAAGCTCTAGAGAATTTATTATAATTTTTCAAAGTTGGCCAAATTATATAGAAATGGTATGTGCATTATTCATATGATTTCTGTGTCACACATAGGCCAAATGAAGTCCACTAGTTATGAAATTTTACAAGCATAAACTAAATATTATAAGATTTCTATATCCACTGAGATCACTTCATTTGGAGCTATATAGAGGGATAAAAAAATTTTGAAGTTACATGATAGTACTAATAATGTAGCTCGACCTTTGGTACTATTCCATCAATTTTTATCAATTAAAGCCCACTTTATTAGTTTAAAATTATTTTTATCATTAGTTAATGTCTAGAGATTTTCAGAATAGTATGGTTTGCTTAATTTTGATTTTTCTATAATTAGTTATGAATTTTCAAAGTTCATATTAAAAATCTAGCTTGCCAACTTGAGACCAAATTCTGGTTTTTGGAATGTATAGCTCCAAATCCATGATGCATGAGTTAAAAGATGATGTTTGTGACTTGAATGGATATGATATGGATAGGAAATGATATTAATGAGTTCACATGGTCCATGGAGCATCAAATAAATTAATAAAGCCTTATGTAACGTAATTATTCATGCTTAAATTATATATTTCCTTACAATTGTGCTCCATTATGTGGATTGAGATAGCCTATTAGACTATTGTGTAAGGATAAAGAGGTTGACGTATTACACTTTCTCTTTTTTTTTTTTTTACGAGCACCAACAGTCAATCACTGAATTTTCATGTTAACTTCCATTCCTTTTTAACTCTTAATCCATTTAAGGAATAACTCTTAGATATATAATCTAACTCTTCTTAATAGTTGACATCAAGAGCCATGAAGAATTCCACTTAGTTAGCCTTATAGTATTTGTCTTACTAATGGCAACATAAGTAAATAACCTTATTTTATAATGGAGTTTCATTCGTCTTTCATTTATAATATCCCCACATTTCTTTAGCCTAACCTTCTTAATTAAAGCAAGTCTGACCTCTTATAGGGTCATCTATTCTAAGTTTCCAATCTTACATTCAACTATCTCATAAAATCATTGTACACATTATATCCTCATTAATGGTTTGTCAGTAAAAGGTTTATTATTCTTACTAGACATATAAAATCCCCTTTCATTTTCAATCAATAACAAAGATTTCTCTTACTCATTCATCGATTCTCAAAGGTTAAAACTAACATAAAGTATGATCTTACAACTAATCCATTTAAGGCATTCAAACACTCTAGGCACTCAAGCAAAGACATTTTATGATTTATCTAATTATGCATTTATGTATATTTAGTCAGAATTGTTCATTGGTTGTTGTGATTTCAATCTCAACCCTTTTTAGGGAAATAATTACTTTACACTTTTTAGGTGGAAGCTTAGTAAAAGGAAAGGAAAAGCATATTAGAAGCAAAGCTTTATAGCTTGCTATGCATATGTGGCTATACATAATAGCTTTTATGTATTTATTTTTGTTTGGGGTTATAATATAGTTCATATATGGTACTAAATAGCCATTTGGCCTAACTTTTGGGTTTTGTTATGTGTATGTATGGATGAATGCCAAGATAGGACTCAACATTTATAGTTTGTAAAAGGTTAGAATGATGTGATGATAGATGCAATCAAATACTATGTATATAGTTGATGTTACATATAATGAAATGGAAGAATTGCTCATCTTGATGTTGTATAATAGTTTGTATGGTTTGACCTTTCCTTAGTGACTATGTGAAATCATAGCTTATACATGAGTGAGATATTTTATTTCATATTTGGAAGATGAGTAATGAAGTAGTAGAGGCCTTCAGTTGAATTGCTTATGATTTGGAACCTAACCTAGGTGAAAATTCATGTAAGGTAAAGAATTAACCTAGCATGGGTGTGCTATGGTCACTTAAATAATTTTGGCATACTTTTAAGGGATTTTATGACTTAAGCAAGTGTAATTTAGTGAATTAGGATGGTTAGAAGTGGTTAGGTGTCAATTAGTTTTCAAATGTAAAATTTGGGTATGTGGAACCCAAATTATAGGTTAATTTGGAAACTAGTCCTTAGTAAAAGTGCTGGCATGAGGTTTGGGAAAGTCATATTTTGTTTCATGACTTTTAGCTAGGATTTGTGAGCTTTAACCTTTTTCATTTAGCATATGAAAGTTGTTCTAAAGGTTTTCAAAGCCCATGGTAGTGTAAAAAGGCAATTTTAGCATGACCTTTGCAAGTACAAGTACCAATTTACTGGTTTTGAAGCATTTGTGTTATTGTGAAGTGAGGCATTGATAAGTGCTAACTTTTATATATTTTTGCCCACATTTATTATTATTTTTAATGATTAATTTGAGGTTAAATAGATTTATTATATAATATTTGAATTTTTAGTAAATTTTAGAAAATAATATAATTTTGAATTAATTAGGAGAATTTTTGGATTTAAATTGCTAATATTTTATTTTCCATATTTCTTTAAGGGATTGAATATTTCCAATCTTTAAAACAGTTATTAAATTTGTGCAAATTTTTAGAGATAAATTAGGAGTCAATGGTGAAGATAATTTTTGGGCAAGTGAATTGAAGATTTAAAATGGATTCAAAGGTTAAGATTGGAGTAGAATTTTTTATTAATTACTTGATAATGGCAATTTTTGTAAATAAGATATTAGGTTTTAATTTGTTTTTTGGTGAGAGCAGCCAGCAGACCTAGAGAGGGAGAGACGTATCACTGCTTATTCATTTTTGCTGGAGCTTTTTGGAATTGATTAGAGAGGACACCTCTCTCTCACTAGCACTATTTTCTTATGATTCATCTTTTTGCTTTAGGTAGGTGTAGGAGGCGGGGACGAGGAGCATTTCTCTTAATTCTACTGTTGCTTTTCAGACTGCATGCAGAAAAGGGAAGAACGAGCTGCTGCCTCTTGATTGGTTTTTCGGACTTCATTGAAAGGTGCACCTGGAGGACTTCAAAAGGAGAGAGACAATAGAGCCTTACTTGGAAGGAGATTTGTTGCTTCTTCATTTTTCTCCTCTGCTTTTCAGATTGCACGTGGGGAGTCAACGCCTGGACCAAAGATTTGCTGCTACTTCATTTACTCACCAACACATCTCCCTCCCATCTGACTCTCCATCATTCATTCAACAACGGCTAGTCTCCTTCATTATCTCTTCATGCCAGAGAGTTTGAAGAAGTGTAGAGGCACCAATTCCATGGAAGCTTAAAGAAGGGTGACACCAAGGTGGAGCATGGAGGAGGAAGGCTTGAGCTCTTGAATTACATGGATTGAAGACCATTGGGGAGTTCTTTTCTTCCAACCTTTTTCCTTTTTCAATTTCAAGAACTTAGGAATTTTCTAGTTTTAGGAATTTTTATGTGGATTTAATGTTGAAACCTAGTTTTAGGTTAGACAATGATTTTATCTTAGATTGTAATTGGAATTGTGTTATTTAAGATTGGAATTATGTTTTGTAGCTGCTGAAATTTTGGTTTCTAGACCTTATAATATTGATTGGATTGATGTTTGAGTTCTCTTGCATTAATTTAATTAATATTATGATTTCAATTGCATATCTTAGTCTCTTGTACTACTTGATTGTTGAATTGGGTAGTATAATTGCTTAATTGTCAATTAGGTAATTAAAACCAAATTTTTCAGAATTAATTGAATCCAATTGTTGAAGGATTTGATGAGTTTAATTAGCTTAATTACTTGCAAATTACTTGAATTGGCTAAGGGTTTCCTAGTTAAGTCAAGTGATGTATATTTGAGCTTAGGGTTTTCTATCCTTAGATTAAGTTAATTAAATTCATTGGTCTACTATTTAATCACTTCTCTTAGTCTCAATCAATCTTTGGTGAGTGATGAGAGCTGAAATCCCCTTGCAAAACCTTGGTTTCCTCCTATTTGTTCTTTGCATTTTCACAATCACTTTAATTTCAATTTAGAGCATTCTAGTTTAATTACTTGTATAGTTTTTCTCTTTTAGTTGAAATTTAATTTCTTAATTAAAATCCCCCTAATTGCATGCATTTAGTTCAATTAATTTTATATTTAGTGTAGAGAGAGTTTTCTAAAATTTGCATAAAATTTTAAGCATCAAATAATCACCTAAAATCAATTCAAACTAACCCCTAAATTGCTCATGGGAAAGAATGATCTATACTATATTAAATCAATCTCAGTTTACTTGAGTGTTTAAGCGACTGAGGCATTATCAATTTTGGTGTCATTGCCAAGGAGTAATAGTTTAGGTTTGAGTTTTTAGGTGTTTTCCTTTGTTTTTTTTTTTTTCATTTTGATTTTGTCATTTCAGTTGAATTTTCCTAAGTGTTCTGTTCTGGAATTTTGTTTGTCATTGCCCAAAAAATTCTGGTCTTTGGTTTTCTAAGGTTTTTGGGTGTTTGGAGTAAGATTAATACCTTTTGGTATTAGGTCTGATGTTTTTAGGGCAAATTCAATCGTTTTGACCACTTTTCTGAATTTTCTTTGATTTTTGCGAATTTTTCTTGAATTTTCTAATTTTTTTTTATTTTCTTTTTGAATTTTTGTGCGATTTTTCTTGTGTTTTCTGAGTGTTTTCTAAGTTTCCTAGTGTGTATTGAGTCTTTTAGGTTGTTTTAAATTTATTTCTTTAGTAGTTTGAATATTTGGCATTTTTTTATTTATTACTTTAATCCTACTTTGTTAATGTTGTATGACTTGATCCTCTTTTGAAAAGTTATTTGACTTTGATCCTAAAATTGAAAGGATATTTTATCAATGAAGAAGAGTTAAAGTTAGTAATCTTGTAGGTAGTAATTCTTCTAAATCTTGTTCTGTTGAGTCATCTATTGATTTTTCTGATTCTGAAACTAAAATGGAAGATAATGAGGGAAATATAAATAATTAGGCACGTTTAGAGCATGCTAATGTGAATGACCATTAAAGAGTTAGTTTCACCTGATCTGCATTTTCAAAATTAGTGCATTAATTATCCTAATATTAATACTGATCTTGAGTTGAAACTTGGATTTATACATTTACTTCTTAAATTTAATGGACTTGTAGGTGAAGATCCATATAATCATTTGAAGATTTTTCATATGATTTGCATAACTATGAGACCTAGCAGTGTGTTTGAGGATCAAATTAAGATGTATGCCTTCCCATTTTCTTTAGAAGGGTCTGCTAAGAGCTGGTTACTTCGACTACCCCTTGGATTCATAACTACATGGGACCAACTTAAGAAGATGTTTTTGGATAAGTATTTTCTAGCATCTCGCACTTCTTCTATTTGGAAGGAAATATATGGTTGCCAACAATTGTCTGAGGAGTCCTTGCATGAGTATTGAGAGCAGTTTAAGATGTTGTTATCTAGTTGCCCTCATCACCAAATCCCAGATACTTTATTAATACAGTACTTTCATGAAGGTCTTTTGCCTCTACAGAGAGATTTATTAGATTCTACTATTGGAGGTGCTCTTCTTCACTTGACTGCTAATGTTGCTTAGGAATTGATTGAAAAGAAAGCTGAGAATACTCAATAATTTGGTACTAGACTACAAGCTAGAGTAAATGAAGTTGGGTCATATTCCTCAATTTCTGAGTCTCGTCTTAAGAGCAAAATAGATAAGCTTGCATCTGTTATGGTGAAAATGGCTATGCTCCAATTGCATAATCCTTCCAACATGGCCAATTCTATGGGATCTTCTACTTCTTTCACCTCGCAATCGAACTCTTTAGCTTTGATTAGCCCACTTTACTCCATTTACTCATTAGCTACTCATATTATTGATGCTTGCCCATTCTTGAATGATAAAGCTGAGCCTTATAATGCTATGTATTCTTCTAAGCCTATGAATCAAGGTGGCCAGAAATATGATCCATATTCTACCACATATAATCTTAGATGGTGTGATCACCTAAACCTTAAGTATGGTAGTGGCTAATCTTAGCAACCATGGTTCAATCAGGGTACTACTTCTAGTGGTTAAGTGTTTCAACCAGTTAGGCAAACTGTGCCTATTTAAGAAGAGAGTTCAAGGTTAGAGAACAAGATGGATATTATGATAAAGCTTTTAATGGATAGATGAGACCAAACAGAGAAAGAATATCAACAAAAGGAGTTGCAGCATAGACAAGGGATTCAAACTCTTCAGACTCAGATTAGGTAGTTTTCTAATGCAATTAGTAACATACAGAGTCAAGGTTCAGGAAAGCTTTCATTCCAAGTGGTAGTTAATCCTAATGTTGGGACCCAACATAATTCTAATCATGGTGGAGTTAATGCTATCTCTCTCAAAAGTGGCAAGATGGTCACGTTTGCAGATCCTGTTACCACTTATGCTTCTAAGGACAAGGATGCTATCATTGATGATTCTCTTTCCACCTCTACATCACAGGATAAGCCCACTTTATAAAAAACATAAGTGGCACCACAGGATGAGCAAGAGAAGAAAGAGGATGAATTGAGCAGATAAGTTCTACCCTTTCCTACTAGGGTAGCTAAGACTGAGAGGAAAAAGAAGGAAGCATAGATGTTTAAAGAGGTCTATGATATTTTTAAAAAGTTGGTGATCAATGTTCCATTAGTTGACTTGGTTGCACAAGTGCCTAAGTATGCAAAGTTTTTGAAGGAGTTGTGCACCACAAAAAGAAAGCTTAAGCATGACGGTAAAGTTGATTTGGGAGCAGTTGTCTCTTCTCTTTATCAAATGCCAATGCCGGTGAAGTGTAAGGATCTTGGTAGTTTTCTCATACCATGCACCATTGGTGACATTGAGTTTTCAAATGCTTTGACGGATCTAGGAGCAGTAATCAATGTTATGCCAAAATCAGTCTTTTCTTAACTTCAAGGAGTAGATCTCAAGCCAACTAGCTTAATTGCCTCCCTTGCTGATAGACGCTGTGTAGTCCCAGAAGGAGTTTTAGAAGATGTCCTAGTTAAGGTAAAAGATTTCATATTCCCTGTAGACTTCTATGTTCTTAATATGGATGATAGTAGGTTTAGGCAAAAGGGACATTCGTCTTTGATTTTAGGTAGGCCTTTCCTTAAAACTACTAGGGTTGTGATAGATGTACATGCTGGTTCTTTGACTATGGAATTTGTTCGGAGTATCATTAGATTTGATGTACTTGATTCTTTGAGACACCTATTGGATGATTATGTTGAGACATGGATTAGTCTTATTAATGTGCTTATTGATGATATTACAATGGACTTTAGAGATAGAATGCTGAGTAAATCATGTGATATTGTTGGTTTAGATAATTTTGTCTCTTGTTCATGTCCTGAAATTGATGGTTGTGATGCTTGCACTGGTATAGATTTGCTGATATTGATGTTTTCACTAATTTTGTTGAGAGTACTAGACATGTTAGATATGATGTTTTTGTGCCTATTCATTGTAATGGTGGTACTAGTGATCATTTATCTACCACTTTTATTGATTCAGATGGATTTTCTCAGTTACTTAGTGTGATTGTTGTTATAGATGAAGTTGATATGTGTTCATTACTTGATTATGAGTTGTTAATTAGTATTGATCATATTTCTGATGTAGAGGTTATTTCTCATTTTATTTTGGATTTGAGTGCTATTGATGGCACTACTTCCATTGATGATTCTGTGGATTATGATGTATTTCTTGATTTTTCTACTATCACTGTTTCTACTGATCATTCCTAAGTTAGGAAAGTCTCCTCTTTTGTTTGTGATTCTTTAGTGTAGGTTTCTAGTTTGGTTGACATTGATCTGAAGCTGCTTATACCTTCAGCTGAGCAAGCTCCTTCTTTGGAGTTAAAGCCATTTCCTAACTCACTGAAATATGTCTATTTGGGAGAAGGTAAGAAGTTACCAGTGATTGTAACTAGTGACATAGCCATGGAAGAGGAAATTCGCCTCCTTGAGGTGTTTAAGTGAAGGTTAAAAGCCATTAGATAGACTCTTGCTAATATTCCTGGGATCAGTCTTGATGTATGCATACATCAGATTTAGCTAAAGGATAGTGCCAAAGCTGTGCGACAGCTACAGAGGCGACTCAACCTATTAATCCTTGATGTAGTAAAGAAAAAGGGTTCTAAACTTCTTTTTGCAGGTATAATCTACCTATTTCTGATAGTTAGTAGGTTAGCCCAATTTAGGTAGTCCCAAAAAAGACTGATCTTATTGTGATGCGTAATGATGTGGGTGAATTAGTTCCTACTAGGGTCCAGAATAGTTAAAAGGTATGTATAGACTATAGGAAATTGAATTCTGTGACTAGGAAGGACCATTACTCCCTCTTTTTTATTGATAAAATGTTAGAGAGACTTGCTAGTAGATCTCATTATTGCTTTCTGGATGGTTTTTTAAAGATATTTTCATATTTGTATTGCACCTAAGGATCAGGATAAGACTACATTTACATGCCCATTTAGAACCTTTGCATATAGACGTATGCCATTTGGCCTATGTAATGCATCGGGCACTTTTCAGCGTTGCATAGTTTTCATATTCTGATTTACTTGAGCATTGCATGGAAATTTTTATGGACAATTTCACTATCTATGGCGATTCTTTTGATGCATGCGTAGCTGATTTGGATAAGGTTTTAGAAAGATGCATTAAATATAATCTTGTGCTGAATTTTAAGAAATGCCATTTCATGGTTAGAAAAGGAATTATTTTAGGACATGTTGTTTCTTATGATAGCATTGAAGTAGATAAAGCTAAAGTTAATATCATTTTATCTCTTCCATATCCTTCTTGTGTGAAAAATATACGTTCTTTTCTTGGACATGCTAGATTTTACATAAGATTCATTAAGGATTTTAGTAAGATAGCATTGCCATTATCTCATTTACTGTACAAAGATATAGGTTTTAATTTTGATGATGCTTGCAGGCGTGCTTGGGATGAGTTGAAAAAGAGACATACTACACCTCCTATCATTTGGCCGTCTGATTAGAACCTTCCATTTGAGCTCCTGTGTCAGTGCTTCAGATTATGTACTAGGTGTAGTTTTTACCCAAAGAGTAGAGAAATGAAATCCTATCATAGCCTATACCTCAAGAACATTAGATGTTACTCAAGCTAATTACACCACCACGGAGAAGGAGTTATTTGCAATTATCTTTAGGCTAGAGAAATTATGATCCTACATTATCCACACGAAGGTGATCATCTTGATAGATCATTCAACTATCAAGTACTTGTTCAAGAAGCTGGACTTCAAACCCCATTTGATTGGATGGGTAATATTGATTCAAGAGTTTAATATGGAGATCCGTGGCAAGAGTGGTGTAGAAAATATGGTAGTTGATCATCTAAGTAGGATTGAGACATCTTTGGTAATATTTTCTACACCTTTTAATGATTTTCCTGATGATAGGCTCTGTGTGGTTAGTATGTCTGTTCCTTAGCATGTTGATCTAGCCAATTATTTAGCTACATCTGTTTTGCCTGCTCATTTGAATAAAAACCAATTAGATAAATTTAAGAGAGAAGCTAGGTACTATATCTGGGGTGATCCTGATTTATGGCATATAGGTAGTAATCAAGTGATTAGGCAATGTGTTCCAGAGCATGAGCATGAGTCCATATTGCATTTTTGTCACACCCTTGCATGTGGGGGATATTTTAATGCTAAGCGTACCGCGAGGAAGGTGTTATATAGTGGGTTATTTTGGCCTACCCTATTCTATGATGCCTATGTGTTTTGTAAAAATTGTTCAAGATGTCAATTTGTGGGTAATCTTTCTAGGAAGCAAGAGATGCCTCAACAACCCCTTTTGTTCCGTGAAGTTTTTGATGTTTGGAGTTTAGATTTCATGGGGCTTTTCCCTATTTCATT
Organism: Erythrophleum fordii; assembly: GCA_032878935.1. Taxonomy (NCBI): domain Eukaryota; kingdom Viridiplantae; phylum Streptophyta; class Magnoliopsida; order Fabales; family Fabaceae; genus Erythrophleum; species Erythrophleum fordii. The sequence goes on along the minus strand of JAVQMF010000058.1, from coordinate 27,058,021 downwards.
TGGCTATCTTTACATTTTGTTAGCTATGGATTATGTGTCAAAGTAGGTTGAGGCAATCCCCACTCGTACTGATGATTCTTTTGTAGTGGTTTCTTTTGTCAGGTCTTACATGTTTTGTAGATTTGGGATTCCAAGAGTCATCATCAGTGATCAAGGCACTCATTTTTGCAATCGGAGTATGCAAAGCTTGCTTAACAAGTATCGTGTGATGCATAAGGTGGCTACTCCATATCACCCTTAAACGAATGGCCAAGCAGAGATCTCCAATAGAGAAATCAAGCTCATTTTAAAGAAGACTGTGTAACCTAATTGAAAGGATTGGAGCAAGAGGTTAGATGATACACTTTGGGTATATCGCACAGCATATATGAGCCCTATTGGAATGTCTCCATATCGAATAGTCTTTGGGAAAGCATGTCATTTGCCGGTAGAGGTGGAACATAAGGCATATTAGGTAGTTAAGAGGTGCAACCTAGATCTTGACAGTGCTGGTATTGAAAGGAAAGCAATTACAAGAGTTTGAGGAGATCAGAAGAGAAGCCTATGAAAATTCTAGAATCTACAAGGAGAGAACCAAGGCTATCCATGACAAGTTTATAGTAAGGAAAGAATTTTAAGCGGGTCAAAAAGTGTTGCTTTATATTTCTAGATTGAAGTTAATGCCTGAAAAGCTCCGCTCTAGATGGGAGGGCCCTTTTATTGTCACTAATATTTTTCCTTATGGAGTTGTAGAGATCAAAAGGGAGCCAACTGGGAGATGCTTTAAGGTCAATGGGCACTGTTTGAAACCTTTCTATGAAGGATACCCCACTCAAACAATGGAGGTTGTTACACTGCAGGATTTCACGTAACCCTGGTTGTATTCCTTCCCTTTACTTTTTTTACTTTGCATTGTTATATTACTGAGTTGGGCTATGCTGGATGTTATTTGTCCATGATTTGCTCTATTTGCTATGCATTAAGGATAATGCATTATTTAAGTGTGGGGGAGGGATGATTTAATTTTTCTTGTAAATAGTTTTGTTAAATATTTGGTTGGTATAGTTTTTGGTGTTGTTAAAAGCAAATTTTTGAAAAAAGAAAAAAAAAAAATATATATATATATAGAAATTTTTTTAAAAATTTATAAAAAATTTGTTTTGAATGTGACAATTGCAAGCTTCAAGTGGCTTGGACATGATACATTCTTGGTTTGAAGAGTAATTGATCATGTTTTAAGTAGATAAAGCTAAATGACAATTATGCTGACTTAGGTAGATCTAGGCTAGTAGTCATGACCTAGTAAGATTTTTGAGTCTATTGCATATTTCTTTTCATGTGTGTATACCACCTATCTATTTCTTGCTCTAGAGCTTGGCTTAAATCTTGTTTGAGACTACATTTTATGCATTTGCATGCATAGAAATGATAAAGGCATTCATTTTGTTTTTATCTAGTAAAAAAAAAAAAACTTACCCTTTCATGCATTTTATCCCTTGTTTTACCCTGTTTGAGCCTTTATTTGCTTTCTTTCTTTTAACCCAAACCCATAGCCATTAAAAAGAAATATTTTCCTACTCTTGTTGAATGTCTTGGAAGTTGATTAGCATGTTAATTTGCTTGTTTTAGATGAAAGAACATGGAAATAGTTGGAATTTAGATCATTATGAAAAAAAAATTGTTGAAAGAAAACAAGTATATACAAAGAAGAGAAAAAAGGAAAGAAAGAATAAATGTATATATTCAAAGAAAAGAAAAGAAATAGAAAAGGAAGAAGTAATAAAGAAAAAAAAGAGAAAAGAATAAAGGCCTTATCCAAGTTTTGTTTGTTTTATTTCATTCATTCCATATTTTCTTATGTGGCATTGCTCTTCATTCTCCTAAGGTATTCAATTTTGGTTTTTCCTTATCATTTGACCCTTCCTTTTTCTTAACCTTAGCCCAGTCTAACTTAATAAAGTCCTTTTAATTTATGTTTGCATTTGCTTGTTAGTGGTAGAGAGCTTACATTTTTGTCAAGCTTTTGAAAAGAGAATTGGATAGGTTAGTTTTGAGTGTACATATAAGCCTAAACACTTTTGAGTAAGAGTACTATACACATTACCTTTAGTAAGGGATTGCTAATTTGGGTTTTCCCTTATCAAGTAAATTGCCATGATGTCTTTAATCTTAATGCATGTAATGATTACTTGGATAAGAAAGATATTGAATGTTTTGGTTTACAATTGACTTGTGATTAGAGTGTTCACTTTTTGTAGTTTTGTTTTGTTCCTCTTGTTTTTCCTTGATTTTGTTTTGCTTTGCCCAGGAGTGCAAAGAGATAAGTGTGGGGAAATTGATAAGTGTTAACTTTTATATATTTTTACCCACATTCATTATTATTTTTAATGATTAATTAGAGCTTAAATGGATTTATTATACAATATTTGAATTTTTGGTCAATTTTGGAAAATAATATAATTTTGAATTAATTAGGAGAATTTTTAGATTTAAATTACTAATATTTTATTTTCTATATTTCTTTGAAGGATTAAATATTTCCAATCTTTAATACAGTTATTAAATTTATGCAGATTTTTTGAGATAAATTAAGAGTCAATAGTGAAGATAATTTTTGGGCAAGTGAATTGAAGATTTAAAATGGATTAAGGGTCAAGATTGGAGCAGAATTTTTATTTTTATTAATTACTTTATAATGGCAATTTTTGTAAATAAGATATTAGGTTTTAATTTGTTTTTTGGTGGGAGCAGCCAGCAGACCTGGAGAGGGAGAGACGTATTACTGCTTATTCATTTTTGCTAGAGCTTTTTGAAATTGATTGCAGAGGACACCTCTCTCTCGCTGGTACTAGTTTCTTTTAATTCATCTTTTCCCTTCGGGTAGGTGCAGGAGGCAAGGACGAAGAGTGTTTCTCTTAATTCTACTGTTGCTTTTCGGACTGCATGCAAAAAAGGGAAGAACGAGCTGCTGCCTCTTGATTGGTTTTTCAGACTTCATAAAAAGGTCTGCCTGGAGGACTTCAAAAGGAGAGACACAACAGAGCCATGCCTGGTAGGAGATTTGTTGCTTCTTCATTTTTCTCCTCTGCTATTTGGATTGTGTAACATCCAGTCCCACAATAAACGTGAGAAACGTAATATTCGGTTTCTCTGTAAACGACAGAAATGGGCTAGATACAAAAGGAAGTCCCCGAAATAGAAGGAATTGGGGCCAACTAAAATTATAATAAAATTTTAAATATTAGAAAATAAGAATTTGAGCCTTGAGTTTCCTAGAAATCAAGACCAGAGTGATTCAAAAAAATTTGCCAAAAGGCCAGTGGTATTTTCGTAAATATGGGTACTTTTTGAAAAACACACAGGAGGGCTTTTTAAATGAAAGTTTTGAGTTTTCTGGGGTTTTCAGAGGCCCTAAAAACTATGAAAAGCCCTGGGATAGTTAAAGCCCTTCCAGTGGACGTTTTTCAAGATAAGTGTGCCTAAACTTTGACAGATTCGTTTAGAAAGGTTTTAGCTCCAATCTGAGTAATTCCAAAGACATTTTACTTGATTGGGAACCTAAATTTTATAATAAAAAAGACGGTTCTCAAAAAGGAGGTAAAACGAAGGAGAAACGAAAATACAAAGTATGAAGGGCAAAATGGGCATTTTTGAAAAGTGTAACTTGTTCCCACCTATATATATGATGCACCCTTCTCCTTCCTTCATTATGCATGACCATCTTCTGCCTAAAACTAGAAGAAAACCCTAGGGGATGAGGCTTACAAGAAGGGGAAGAAAAGGAGGAGAAATCAAAGGCTTACGGTATGGAAATTAGTAGTTTTTCATGCTCTTTCTCTTCCAAACCTCTTCTCCTCTATTCTCCTTTGTTTCCTATGATTATAATGAAGTTTATAAATCTGTTTTAAGGGAGAAATTGAGGGAAAAGTTCGGATTTGAAGAGAGGAGCTCAAAGAACACAAGATTCAAGTGAGAAAAAGCAAGAAAACAAGGTAATTTCTTTTCTTATGGTTGTCATTTTTGGTCTCCTTCTCCACCATTTCGCCCCACTTGAGAAAACCCTAGGAGGATATGATTTTTAGGTAGAACCAAGCATGAATCTAATGAAAAAGGGTGTGGAGATTAAGAATATGCAAAGGGAATCATCAAAAAGCTATTAGATTTCAAGATGCAAGTTCTAGGGTTTCAATTGCACCTTGTAAAATCTGACTTTGTATGATGATTCCTAGGCCTAAGTAAGAGTTTAAATGAGCTCCCAAGATCCCTAAGAGGCTCCCTATATGCTTCTTCCTTTGAGAAAACAAAAAAAGCTCCATGGAACCTAATATGCTTTATAGCCTCAGCCTAGATGGGTTCTCCTAGCTAGGGAGAGTTTTAAATTTTTCTAAGGCTATTCTTGAGACACATTTGATGAATGAAAGTGAGGGGAGGCCTTGAAAAAAATTTAGAGCTCATAGAAAGTGATTTGGTGTCTTAGATTCCATATTATGACCTAAAGAAGCAGCATGGTACTAGACCTTTTGTTTTGATGATGTGATGACTTCAAGAGGCTTAAAAGGAGTCAAAAATTATATTTGAAAAGAAAGAATGAGGCCTAGAAATCATTTGAGGGGTGTTGCTTCATTAGGTGCCAATATGGACCTAATGGAAGTTATAGACCAATCTAGTACTTAAGCAAGTTGTATGGTCTTATAGATTATTTCATGAACCTAATTGGCTCCCATAAATTATATCTAGGCCAAGAGAAATCATCTCCACCAATTTGTGGGTGTGTGGCCGAAAGAGGAGGCTTGAATTCAAAGGAAAAAGTGTGTCATTTTGTGCAAGGTAGCTCTCTCCACCTTCTCTCATGCATGGATGTGTGTTTAGCTTGTTTTAGAATGTGTGTATGTGTATTTTCAAGCTATGAAAAGTATGCTAGCATGCCTTTACATGTCATGATCCTTGATGCCATGTTATGTTTAAATGATTTCATGATGTTTGTATGAGTTTGCTTGAGTACGGAGAGGCCAAGAACTCTTTCCTTGGGTGAGGATGAGCTAAGAACCTTTGAGCTTGGTTGAGACAAAGTAAAGAGTCTCCCAAAAGCAAAGTGGGCTCCCAAGAGTATGGTTGAGTCCAAAGTGCTCAAAGAATGGGTGAGGCAAGTCCAAAATCCATGAGGAGAAGTGTGAGGCCAATCCAAACACTTAGTGAGCTCTTGAATATCTTGTATGATTGATTTACATGCTAAGTTTGCTTTTAAAATATCTATGGCTTCTATTTCCTCCATGCATGCATTTATGAAACTTGTCTTGCACATATTATGTATGATTGAATGGGAGATGAGTTATTGGAATTCTTTGAATCTCATCCCCTCCTCTCCAATGATCTAACATGCTAGGTGAACTAAGTGAATACACCAATGGGAGCCAACAATACTAGAGAACGGAGATTGACATTCATATGCCTAGTTTTTGCTTTATAGAACCATAATGATGTTCAATGATGTATATGAATATTGTAAATGGGGTATAACCCTCGAGACATGTGTAAATATGATATTATATGATGTTTAAATGTATGGATATGATGTGTGACCTCTAAAACATATTTTGAGAATGTAATGTCAAAGTATACAATATGAAAGTTTATTAGAAATATGCATAAGTGTGGGTTGAATGGCCAAAATAAGATGTATGAGGTTTGGGACCATTTGGCCAGCTCACACAAGTCTCAAATAAGTTTTTAAACTTACCCAAAAGGTGCCAAGACCAAGGGAAATCCATTTGGCAATTTTGGTACCCAATATGGAGCCAAAATTGACCATAATGGAACCCTATATCACTTTTTGGCCAAATGAGTTAGTCTTGCCCTGAAATTTGGCATGAAATTAGGTCTCATTGAGAGCTTTTGTGAAGCTAAAAGATCATAATTTTTGGAGACCTAGAGAATATTTGATGAATTTTCAAAGTTGGAATTTTTCATAGATTCTGGTATAGGTACTGTTCATACTGGCAGTTTTGAATTCTATGTCATCCAATAGTTAAATGGTGTCCAATGATTATGAAATTTTATATGAATAAACTAGAGGTCATAATCTTTCTGTGGCCACTAAGATCACCTCATTTGGAGGTCTGAGCAGAGAGTTACACATTTTTGAAGTTTGCTGTCAGTAATAGTGGCGACTCCAGAGCTCAATCACTGTTCCATCAGTTCCAGATGCCTAAACGTATCTGTTTCATTTGGGAATTATTTTTAGTGCCAAGTTAACATTTGTAGATTCTCAAAATGACTGAATGTGTGTGATTTTGATTTTTTTAGTATTAGTTATGAATTTCAGAAGTTTGCATCAGTATCCTGAATCACAGCCCAGGCAGCCAGTGAGTCTGTAGGTTTTTAGATATCAAACGTCCTATGTGATAAATGTTATGACTTGGACATATTTTTAGTGTGAAGTAGACATCCTGAGATTTCCAGAGTGACAAAGATTGTATGATTTTGAACTTTTTAGATTTCGTTATGATTTTCCAAAGTTGGATCAGAAAATAGAGCAAATTTGGCCGAAAATATGCTTGCTTATTTGAGCCCCATTTCGGTTTTCATAAATTGTAGGCATGTTTTTATGATGCAAATGAGTTGTAATAATGAAATTTAATATGAGGAAGTATAGTACAAGTTCACACAGTCCACGTGACACCAAATTGAATATTTTAGATATAGCACAATGCGAAAAAGTCTATTATTTTTATCCCTTTTCTCATATGCTCTTGTGGAATTGATGATGTAAAGCTTATAAATGGCATGACAAGAGTTAGAAGTTATGGCGTTACAGATTGCACATGGTGAGTCAATGCCTGGACCAAAGATTTGTTGCTTCTTCATTTACTCACCAACACGTCTCCCTCCTATCTAACTCTCTATCATTCATTCAATAAAGGCTAGTCTCCTTCATTATCTCTTCATGCCAGAGAGTTTGAAGAAGTGTAGAGGCACTAATTCCATGGAAGCTTAAAGAAGGGTGACACCAAGGTGGAGCATGGAGGAGGAAGGCTTGAGCTCTTGAATTACATGGATTGAAGACTATTAGGGAGTTCTTTTCTTCTAACCTTTTTCCTCTTTCAATTTCAAGAAGTTAGGGATTTTCTAGTTTTAGGAATTTCTATGTGGATTTAATGTTGAGACCTAGTTTTAGGTTAGACAATAATTTTATCTTGGATTATAATTGGAATTGGTGTTATTTGGGATTGGAATTATGTTTTGTAGCTGCTGGAATTTTAGCTTCTAGACCTTATAATGTTAATTGGATTGATGTTTGAGTTCTCTTGCATTAATTTGATTAATGTTATGATTTCAATTGCATATCTTAGTCTCTTGCACTACTTGATTGTTAAATTGGGTAGTATAATTACTTAATTGTTTAATTAGGAAATTAAAACCAAATTGTTCAGAATTAATTGAATCTAATTGTTGAAGGATTTGATGAGTTTAGTTGGCTTAATTACTTGTAAATTACTTGAATTGGCTAAGGGTTTCCTAGTTAAGTCAAGTGATGTGCATTGGAGCTTAAGGTTTCCTATCCTTAGATTAAGTTAATTAAATTTATTGATTTACTGTTTAATCATTTCTCTTGCTCTCCATTAATCTTTGGTGAGTGATGAGAGCTGAAATCTCCTTGCAAAATCTTGGTTGCCTCCTGTTTGTTCTTTGCATTTTCACAATTACTTTAATTTCAATTTAGAGCATTCTAGTTTAATTACTTGTTTAGTTTTTCTCTTTTGGTTGAAATTTAATTTCTTAATTAAAATTCCCCCAATTGCATGCATTTAGTTTAATTAATTTTGCATTTAGCATAAAGAGAGTTTTCTAGAATTTGCATAAAATTTTAAGCATTAAATAATAACCTAAAATCAATTCAAACTAACCCCTAAATTGCTCATTGGGAAGAATGACTTAGGGTTGATCTATACCATATTAAATCAACTTTTGTTTAACTGAGTGCTTAAGCGACTAAGGCATCATCAGGCATGACAGGCTGTTTTGGAAATGATGAGTAGTAATGAGGTTAAGATTACTTAATTTAATGACTTTAAGTGTTTTTCTAATTTGAGAATAGGTTTGAAACTGTAACGAATGTAAATTCTGTAAAACGATGAAATGAGCCTTATAAAAGTAAGTCCTCTGAAATGAGCAAGATAATGTCCAAAAAAATTTGAGTAGAGTCCTAGATTTTTAAAAATGATAATTTTAGGCTTTGATGAAAAGAAAAATGTAGTTAGGATAGAGAAACAATTTATGACAAAAACTGACGAAATATAATGGCATTTTCATAAATAAGTGTGACTTTTGGGAAAACACATAGGAGAGTTTTCTAAATGGAAAATTTGAGTTTCTTAGGGTTCTCAGAGGTCTTAAAAATCATAAGAAGCCTCAGGATTAGCAAAGCCCTTTCTGTGTACATTTTTTAATGTCGGTGAGCCTAAACTTTGACAGATTCATTCGGAAAGGTTTTAACTCCAAATTAAGTGATTTCAAAGGAATTTTATTAAATTAAGAATCTAAATTTTATAATGGAAAAGATGGTTCTAAAAAAAAAGAGCTAAACCAAAGCCGAAATGAAATTGCCATTACAGAAGGATAAAATTAAAATTGTTGAAAAAGTGTGTTTCTACAAACTTTTACATACTTCTCCCTTCTTCTTCTACCTTCTTAAGCATGTCTTCCTCTGCCCAAAATACAAAAAAATAGCAGCTCCTTGAGGTGCACCATGGGAGGAAGAAAAGGAGGAGAAAAATCAAGAAAAAGGTAAAGAAATTTATAGATTTTCATGCTCTTACTTCCTCTAACCTTACTCCTCTACTTCCATGCTTTCTTTCTATGGTTTTCTTAAGATGATTAGTTCTATTTTTTATCTATAACTTAGAGGGATAGTTCCAAAATTTTGAGGAGAGACAAACCAAGAAGAAGAAGCCTTGAAAGCACACTTAAAACCAAGGTAAAAGCATGTTGTAGTTGCTTGTTCTCCTTGCTTTTAAGATGTGTGTAATTTGGCCAAGAATAGAACCATATAGAGGATGATTTTCTATCCCAAAACAAGAGAGGAACTAGGGTTCAAATCATGAGGAAGAGGAATATGGCAAGAAATTGCCAGAAAAACTTATGAAAAATAAGATAGCAAGCTGTAGGCTTCTTTAAGGTTTTATAAAATTTGATTTTGTGTGAGTAATTCTTTGGCTATTTGAATGTTTCCTTGAGCTTCAAACACCTTTAGAAACCCTCCCAAGTGACTCTCCCATCAAGGAGAAATCAAGAAGCTTATGAACCTCGATTATGGTGCTTGCTTTGGCCTAGGCTAGTTCTATAGGCTAGGGAGTGTTTTAAATTTTTCTAACCTTGTTTTAAGACTTTATATGATGTTAGAAGATGGGAGAAACCCTTGGAAAAATTTAGGAGCCATGGATTGGAAGATGGAATAATGGTGTCCATAATGGTGCCTTATGAAGCAACTTAGTTTTCCAATTATGCAAATGAATGTTTGAGGGCTCCAAGGACCTTAAATGAGTCCAAGAACTCTAAAAATAACAAGAGAATGGAGCCCAGAACTTGAAATATGAGAGTTGCTTCAATAGGCCATTTATGGAACTATTATATCACTTATAGAATCGAGTATGTGTTTAAGAATGAGTTTAGTGTCTTAGCTTGCTTCAAGTGTATAATTGTGTGTTGTTCATGGTGTCTAGGCTAAGAGAACATCCACCTACCTAACTGTTCTTGTGAGGCCAAGAAAGGAAAAGAGTAAAGTAAAATAGGCTTGCATCCATGTAAAGGTAGCTATCTACCTTATTCTTCTTGCATTCTTGTATGCATATATATGTTATTGTATACTTATGTGTGTTCTTGTGACTTGATGATATGCCACTTGATGCCTTGACATTACATTGGCACTAATGTGTCTTCTTGAATAACTAGTTGAATGACTATGGTTGTGGAAATGACTCATAAGGGTGAGGTGATGCCAAAAGTTCCTTAATGAAGGTGAGGAGATGCCAAAAGTCTTATGGCATGAGTGAAGCTAAGAGTGAGGTCAATCTAAAAGTCCTAGAAATGGGGTGAGGCAAAACCAAAAGTTCTTAGAGCATGGTATTAGCTTGAATGTAAATAAGTGGCGTGGAAGTTGTGACTTTGCACACTTTATGGTTGCTAAACCTTTTATACATATGATTTGATGTGTATATGCATTGAATGTGTGTGTTAATGGGTGTGTGAGCTATCGAGATTCAAGGAATCTCACTCCCTTTCCCCTTTTCCTCTTGACATGATTAGGTGGTGCTCAAGAAACAAAGAATGCAAGCCAAGATAGTTGAAAAGCCAAGTCTTGATAGTTATATAGGTTGTTATGTAATTAAATGCCAAAGTTGTTTTGTACATATTATTTTTGTGATGTAAGATCATGAACAAATGTAATATTATGTTTAAATGATGTATAAACCTTGTATGGTGCCAAGACAATGGAGATATGGAATTTGAACACTTGAGTGCACACTTGAATGCATGCATTCTTGGATGTGAAATAGCCAAATTGAGATGCATGGTGTTTAGGACCATTTGGATAGTTCATACAAGTCATGTTCATACTTTTAAACTTGCCTAAGGGGTGCCAAACATTAAAGGAGGCCAATTGAACCAAGTTGGTACCTTATATGGAGCAAAAGTGATTAATTTTGTGAGCTGTATCACTTTTTGTCCAAATGAGTTCTTCTTGGTTTAAAATTTGGCATGCATCTAGAGTTTGTTAAGAGATTTTTGGAAAGCTAAAGTAGGTTTTATTTGGAGGTCTACAAAATATTTGATGAATTTTTTTAAGTTGAAAAAATTTTCTAGTTTAGTCACTATCACTGTAGCTTTGGTTTAAAATTTGTTCTGTGTCAATCCTAGGGCAAATGATATCTAATTGCCAAGAATTTTTATAGGTAAAAACTAGACCTTCCCAATGACTTGTGCCAACTAGAATCACCCCATTTGGATATCTAGAGAGAAAGATATGAATTTTTAAAATTGCTATCTAGTTAGACCTGTGCTATTGTTTGATTAGTTTTTATGGTCTAAACAAACTAGAATGGTCTAGAATGATTTTTTCCCTCTAGTTGACATCCATCACTTTCGAGATTGGTATCATTTGCATGGATTAAATTTTTATGGAATTAATTAGATATTTTTGAAATTTATGACAGTAAATTGTATTAGTATTAGAGGGTAGTCGAACCTTTATGGCTATTTCATTATCTAATGTGGTTCAGATGGAATATTCGTAGCTGGGACTTATTTTTATTGTAAATTTGACATCTAGAGCTTTCTACAAACCTATGTTTTGTGTGATTTTGATTTTTTTACATTTAGTTATGATTTTTCAAAGTTACCCTTGAAATTTGCCACATGTTGTCTGAGAAGAAATAATGGAATTTCGGGCTTTTGAGCTTGAAATCCATGGATTGCTTGATGATTTGAGTTGTTTGTGATTTTTTCCAATGATAAATGGCTAGAAAATGTTGTTGGATAATCCACGGGGCCCATGTAATGCGAATTGAAGAATTTTGCCCCGATGCCATGTAATAAAAGTATATTATTTTTATACTTTTCCTTACTTTTGTCTTGTGAATGTGCACCAATTGCCTGGAATGGAAGAGTATGATAATAGAAATATAAGGTATTACAAAAACCATTTGGCATGATGTAGAGAAAGTTAGATTTATCTTAGTGGGTGAAAAACCATATTTGTTATCATAAATGTGCTATAGCTACTTATAAATTGTCGCATGTCCAAATCAATGATCTTTATAGTATAGAGGAGCTCTAAGCCTAAAGATATTTGTTTAAAGGTTTCTAACTTGTTAGAAGAGGTTTGAAAGTGGGTAGTCTTTTGAAAAAGAAATTGGGTATGCAACTTAGATCTTTTATACTAGTTTTTATTGTCTTTGTTGTTATTGCTGTCCATTTTAGTTTGGAACTTTTATGGCATGGTTTAAGGTGTTCCATGAGTATTAGAGATTGTTCTTAAGCATGTAAAGACTTAGGTCTAAAACCTAGTGAAAGGTCTTAGAGGAAAGCAAAATTTGATGCTTTGTTCAAGCGTGAAAATTGTCATTGTCATTTTGCTATCATAAATGGTAGGTACAACTTTAGGGTCAAATCCTGTAGGTTTAATGTTCCAATTATGAATATAAGTATGTAAGAAAGTAGGGAAAGGTCTTAACTTGAAACAGTGATGGCATGAAACAATTCTAACTCCAAATGGAGATTGGAAGTGCACTTTTGTTATCCTTACTATCTCAATTTTGTTTTTGACATAGGGGGTTACTTTGGCCAATCTTTAAGGTAGCTTGGGACCTTAGTGGTGAAACTAGATAGTTAAGATAGTTTCCATGCTAGCTTAAAACCTTAAAAATAAATGGTAGAGTTAAGGTCCAAAAATGAAATTGCAAAGTGACTATTTATCATACTTTTTAGCCTACATGTGCAATTTTTTTAAGGGTTATAAGTTGTACATGCTTGAAATCCTTTAAACTTAGATAGGACATCTCAGTATATGGAAGGATGGACTCTCATTCCAAGTCCAATAACTCCATTAAAAAGTCACTCTTTAAGCTCGACAACTTGATGCATATCAAAGAAGATATGTTGATGAACACTATAGTAGTCTAGATTTCTCTAAAAGAGAATAAGAACTTATTAAACTTAAAAAGGAGCTTAGTAAAATTGAAGCTAATATCGTAAAAACCAATCCAAAATAGCCCATGACCTATATCCAACATTATTCTCTTGCTATTCCTCCTATTATCCCATTTAGACTGCTCCATTATATTCTAGAGAATCATATTATAATCATGTCTTTAAAATGTCTTATCCTATCTTTGGATAAAGTCTTTTGAAGAAGGTTCAAATTCCCATTCAAACTTCATTATAACCACTAAAACCTCAATCTTTTTAAGCATAAAATCCATTTCCTTCTTTTAGTAAACTATTGAACAACAATTGCTAACAACACCCTTAAAAATTAATACTCCACTATTTTCGCCTCCTTGTTAACCTCTTTCATTTCCATCTAAAAAATAGATTAAAAATCTTCACAGACTGCCTTAAACACAATTAGCACCTTTTAAACAACCATGCCATATTATGTTCCTACATTTTCTTTTTAGTCTAAGAATCTAGAGAAAGGTACTACACTGCCTTTGATGATGATGATAGGAGTATAAATGATATTGTAGCTCTCTTTATGGCGACTCCACAACCTTCTTTTGGAGATCTCAACTTAGAAGTTAAAGATACCATTCAGGGTTTTCAGTACCATTGAAGGCGATGATAGACATAAGGCATATGATTAAATTACATGGTTGTTTACCAAGAATAGGCTTTATACCTTTCCATCTAGGTTTATAAAGTTCTTCAAGAGTATGAAGCAAATCCTTACCTAGGTATGCCAAGATAATAACCTTTTCCCTTAGGAAATTAGGGTTTCTAGGCATTTTAAGGTTCAAGAACTTTTTGATCCTCAAGTGTATCCTTTGAACATATGAATTATATGAGATGGTACCACCATTTACCTAGTTATCTATCAAAGAGTTTTATGGATCATGGACTAATATTTTCTAATGCACAAGTTCCTCAAGAGAGGCAAGGCAGAGCATACTCGTATCTTTGGGAGATAGAAGTAAGAGGTTGAATATGATAAGCTTTCAAGAAAGAGATAGGTTTAAAATGGGTTCATCTTCATTGCTAGAGCCTCCATTTATCCTTGGCTTTTTGTTATGTTGTTCAAGCCACTTGTCTATGGCATCATAATCATAAAAGTATGGATCTTATGAGTCTTGCATGAATTGGGCCATAAACTAGGTTTTGTGTTTTTTAGAAGTACTAGGCTTAGGGGAGTTATGAGTTAAAGTCAATTTCTCCCATAGATCCATTTGGGCTTCATCATTATCAGGGATATCAAAGTCAAGTATTTATGGTTCACCATGGATGAATTCTTATAGGTTCATCCTAAGAGAAGTGTAGAAGACAATCTTATCATTTCTTGGATAATGGTTGAGATTACACAAGAACATTTTTATATTTTTCTTTGCATTTACTTATTGTTTTGGCTAATCTTTAAAGGCATGCCAAAGGTGTGACGACCCTAACCTCTAATTCATTTAATTATGGTTAAACACGCTATTAATAATTAATGATCAAGGTTCGGGATTGTTACAATTAATTACTTTGCGGAAATATAGAGAAAATTTGAACCTTGATGTTGCTAGGGTCATCAACTAAAAACCATAACGAGAACATGCATAAAAAGGTTTGTACCATCATTAAAGATTGGTGATTCATCCATCCATCACTTTCAACACACAAAAACCTCCCACAAGTATTCCTACACCATTTCCTAACATCCACATTAAAGAAATTAGGGTTTCTAGGTCATGTATGGGGGTTTGGGGACCTGCGCCGTGACCCGGTACTTTCCCGCCGCAACTAAGTTAGGTCCTGGAGCTCCAAAAACTGAGTTTTTAACCTTGCGCCATGGCCTAAAACTCTTGAGCCGCGGCCCAATTGCTTTCTGGAATCACTGGGTGCCGCGGTGAGTCGGACCTGCGCCGCGGCCAACCTATGTGGCGCCGCGGCGAGTTTCGCTACTGTAACCTTCCTAATTAATTTTCTCGACTCGCGCCGCGGCAGGACTTCTTGCGCTGCGGCGAGGTTACGTTCTGTCACCCTCCTGGGCCAATATTTTCACTCTGCGCCGTGGCGAGAATTCTCAAGCCGCGGCGTCCCTCTCCACTGTCACTCCCTAGGCCGCGGCGAGGCCTTCCTAGCTGTGGCGTGACTCCCTTCTGTAGCTATTTTCCCTATATTTCGCCCCCTACACTCCATTTCTCTTCCTAGAGACACTCTAAAGTCACTTCCCCTCATGTTATACGGCTCTAATGGCATTTATCTACCCTATTTACTGAGCTATTCTTCCATTACCAATTCAAAATTTATGTGTCCATTTCTTTCCTCTAATTACTTTCTATCAGCAAGTTTATAAAATAGCAACAATAGATTACACATGAACTACCAGTAGCTATCCTTAATACTCAATCAATAGGGGTTCCATACAATAGGGATTCATATCAATAACTCAAGAGTTACATTTCTATTAACAACCATATTATAGGTCAACAAAGTTTACAGCAGAGAATATGAATCCATACATCAAATACTAAGTTAAGATGGGGTCTAACCCCTCAATACATATATCCCCAATAAATCAAATATGAAAGCCTACACTTGGCAATACGGATACATGATGATGCTATACAAAAAGGAATACAAAATTAGCATCTATACTAGCTAAGTCAACCTAAGTGTAGCCATCTCCCCATAAGTTAGAGCTCATGGATTTTCATCTACTTGCTTACCCTTATCCTTACCCGAGGATCCTTCACCTGAAATTGTAATCCCATAACACGGGGTGAGATATAAATCTCAGTAACCAAGGCAATTCCATCATATAATCCAGTTTAATAAACATATATGCATGAATCAAAATCATCATTCAGAATCATATCAGCAAATAAAACAATTCGGCTATCATGATTACTATCCCATACTAGCAATCACATAATCATATGTTAAAGGCCATTAACATTGGGAGAGGCCCGTCCACGGCACCCACTCCCCATTGAGCACAACCAGGGCTCAGTGCATCTGAGGTTTGATCATAACCCGGTGCCCGATCACGGCACATGCACAGGTGGCAGCCACACCACAGCTCCACTATGGACTCACAAGGTCCAATCATCATACAATAGATAGCCAACCAATTCATTTAACATTTCAAATCTTTCATATACAGCAAATATGAAATTAAAACAGATACATGCATGGAATTAATGTAAACCCCGGTTACTTCACTTGTAGACAACTTTGCAACAGCTACCACGGGTACACAATCTCCCTATAACCATAACATCAGATAATTACTACTCTAATTCATTATTGACAGTTATAACAAGTAACCAAATGATTTAAATGCCCTTAACTACCTAAAGAACACTTACCCAGCCACCATAAATCCCAAATTCGGTTTTTGGTGTCCTAACCCAGAAATCTCAATATTCCACCCAAAAATCCTAAGCAAATTCGTATAAAATCAATACCCATAATATAAATCAGCTATGGGGGTCTTAAACCAACAAAGAAAGCATTAAAATGGGGGGTTTAAAGTCATCTAACACCAGCCCCAACCTCAACCTACGAATTTCTCCAAGAAAACCCCAAAACACTCACATTTTAGATTTTGGGTATAATGAAAACTCTCCAAATGAAAAACTAATCAGACCAAATTAAAGGGAAAGATGAGGGGATTAAGTTGTATAACTATTACCTTGGCCAAATCTTGCTCTAAGTTGGAGAAAATGCAGAATCTTTGCCTCTAACCCTAGCCTCCTTCTCAACCTCCGAATTTCTCTTCTATTTTTTTGTGTTTCAGCAAATGGGGGGAGGTGGCTGAAGCATTAGGGTTTTAGGTGGGTTTAAATTGGATCAAGGGGTTAGGTCATGGGTTGCTCCAAGTCCAAATCCAATTGGGTTTTAGATTTTGCTTATTGGGCCAGTTTTCAATTGTTAGGCTGCACCATTTCATTGAGCCAGTTTTAATACATTAGGCTGCTGAAGTTTAATGGGTTTTGGGCCTAAATTGAAGAGCTCAAAGGCTTAAGTCTGCACAAGAGTAATTGGGCCACTTATAAGAGTTCATACAAGATAAATCTTGGGCCTCTATCTCATTAAACTAATTGGGTCTACCCCTAATTCATTGGGCCTCCATTAGCCTCTTATCATGATTCATTAATTTAGGCCTAGATGTAAATTTTTATCCTCAATAATTCTCAAACCCATGCTACTACTTTATCTCTCTAAGATAACCAATTCAATTTACTTGCCCAATCATCCCATGTCAATTACTCTTAATTACTCTAATTCTATGATTAGCACCTTAATTAATTTTGGGGTGTTACAAAAGGTATGATTGATTTGCTACATATAGTGTGTCACTTGAGCCATGGTTCTAAGATCTGTGCAGAATAAAGATGCATGGAGCCTTTTGTTGAGTAAAAGGAATTTCTTAAAGTTGATTATCCATGATCACCTTACATAAATCTTTGCGCCACCTAGGGAGTAATGAGAACTATTCTAAAGATGTTTAGAGATAGGAACATTTATTTTCTTCTTAACAAAGAAAATTATAGGTCTCAAAGAGTGGTAAAGCTATAGCAATGACATATAAAACTATTAAAGACCATAAAAACCAAAGTGCTTTGTTAGGGAGAAAAAAGGCATTAATGTCAAAGTAAGAAGAAAAGATTGGTAACAATGTCTTTCTATGAAGGAAATGAAGCTAACAAAAGAGGGATTTTTTTGGAAAGGGCATCCACTTCCACTAGAGTGGTTTAGTCTTTAGGGTATAGTAGGAATGGTTTTTTGTTGGTTGCATTGAGGTCAATAGGTATGGGATGAGCCATAAGGATAAGAGATATTGCTTTTTAAGGTGTAATGAGATAAGTGAATTTAGGTTGAGAAAGGAGATTGGCTATGAGATTGTTATGGCCTTTGATATACTAAACTATGAATTTATAGTGAGAAAACCAATTTTTTCAGCAAAGTAATTACTTATCCGAAAGGATATTCCTTTTACAGTCCAATAACTTAGGAAATGAAAAATTATCCATTTATATTGTAAAGTGGTATAGAGTGAGATGAAAGTTAAATTTCTCTATTCCTTTCTTTATAGTAAACATTTGCTTATAGATTGTATGAGAATGCCTTTTAGATTCTTTAAATTATCCATTAGCATGTCTAAAGTAAAGATTTTATAAGTATAACACCTTAAAAATTGTCACTAGCATCTATTTGTAAGATTCTTTTACCTCAATTGGGAATCTTAAGAGGTGGCAGATATTAAGTGATCTTTTTTAGAAATTGCATAGTTGTAGTCTGATTTGGTCCCTTAAGAGGAGAACTTTTCTTTTAGAGTTTTGATAGCTAACTAGTAT
The DNA here is from genome assembly GCA_032878935.1 of Erythrophleum fordii. Lineage (NCBI taxonomy): Eukaryota > Viridiplantae > Streptophyta > Magnoliopsida > Fabales > Fabaceae > Erythrophleum > Erythrophleum fordii. Next base: position 27,039,986 of record JAVQMF010000058.1, on the reverse strand, counting down.
GGCTAGCAACATGTGGAATAAAACCTCTAATGTAATTAACAATTTTTAAGAATTGTTAAATTTGTTTAAGAGTGAGATTTTCATCCAAAAAGTTAAGTAGTTTTTAGGCTATATGTGGAACATACCCAAAAATTCAATTTAGGCCATGCCTATTTGACTTTTCTGGGCTAGAAGCATGGTATCATAATGCTTAGTGATATCCAAAAATCGATGTAATAATTTCTTATGGTCTTTTTCATTCTTTGAGAACAAAAAGATATCATCAAGATAAATGAATGCTTTTGGCAATATGGGCTCATAAATCTTTCTCATTGCTTTTTGAAATAATGATAGGGCTACCTCCATCTTAAATGGTATTATGGTCCATTGATATTAAGCATTAGGAATACATAATATTGTCTTAGGTGATCCACTAGATCAATCCTTAATAGCCAAAATCCCACTTTTAGATCAAAATTTGAAAAGTCTTTACTTTAAGATAGACTATTTGTATCCTAATTTTTTGGTAGAGGAAATTTATCATCTTAAAGGAAAATATTAAGGGGTCTATAGTCAATGACTAATCTGTTCTTTCCCTTTTTTTGCTTAAATTATTTTTCAATATAACAAGCTTGACATACCCAATTAGATTTTATTGGTTATATAAGGCATTATTTTAGTAACATTACACATTTTCCTTTAAGAAGGGTTAGGTCTTTTGGATTCATTCTTGAATAGGAAGTCTTATTTAAGAATTAGGTGTTAAGATAAAGATAAGTGCTTTTGTCATAACAACAAGAATCCTATTTTTAGAAAGCTTAACTTATAAAAAATCACTACCTTAGGTGAAAAAGAAGGAAAAGACCTATCCAATTCTTTAAGCGAACATCTTTCAGCTTAAAGAAATATGAAAAGTACTATTTTTATGGACAAAAAGGACCTTTTGATAATCAATCTTTTACTAAGTCTAAAAAAGCTATTAATTTGATGCACTAATTATAGGTTGATATCTTTATTTGAGATGATGAAGATATTGAGTCCTTATTTAAGAAACAGTGTAATAGCATAATAAGATAACACTTAATTTATATCAAAATGTGCCTAAGGCATCTATTTTCATAAATTTAGTACTTTTAACAGCAGAATTTATCGATATTATTGGTTAAAATAATTCATCTCTAACTAAATGAACCATTTCAACTTACCAAACTCATCTTTCATCCTTAATACACTTGCTCATATAGAAACATCACAAAATGAAGCATGGATTTCGGGTTTGAGACATGCACATCAAGATAGCATTATAAATCCCTTTTTTCCATAGTTCGATAATCTGTCACAATCTTTAGAAATTCATAACTTAAGCTTGAAAATTTCCTTGCAAACTAGGACTTTTTGGAAAGCTCAAGACATCATCTAAATGCTATAGAGATTTCAGACTAGGACAATATATCATTTCACCCATGAAATCCTAATGGAATAGTAGTTGGGTCAGAATCTTGCACAAAGTACAAACTTGGAACTTTAAAAATTTATATCTCATGTTATAGAGTTCAAATTGAGTGATTTTAGTGGCTATGAAAAGCTTATAATGCTAGCTCTATACCTATAAAATTCCATAAGTATTGTACTTCATTTGGCCTTTTAAATACACGAAAAACTAGAGTGACCAAATGAACAGTGCATAGATAGTTTTTACATAATCCAACTAATTTTGAAAAATTATAATAAATTCCATAGAGGTCTAAAAATTGTGTTTTTTCACTATGTGAAAAGCCAAAATGAGATTTAAATCTTTGCTAAATTTTATGCCAAAATTTGTCCATTGGTTTGGTCTTGGATTAGGGGAAGAATGTGGTCCAAAATGACAACAATATGGCATCAAATGGTCCAAAATAGCTTTCTACATGTAACATGGCCATTTGAGCACATCTAAAACCTTAAATACAGCATATTGAAGTATTATAATAGATCCAAAACACTATAGAACTCAAAATCACTCCCTCACTTGATCATATGGACATGCATTCCATAGCTTAAGGATGTTAAAAACTCAAGATACCATACATTAGGTTCCAAATATGGTTCATACAATATAGTTACATACTTTCATACATGCATAAAGAGTTATATCTCATAAGTAATATATACATTTATACTTTGACATCAATTTGAACAAAATCCTATTCAATTATCAAAGTAACGTATCTCAAGCTTCTTGGCCTCCATTCTTGGCTCCATGAGCATTACCTAGACAAGGTTAGATGAAAAAGGAGGAAAGTGAGATTCAAAAAAGCCTAATAGCTCAATCATCTTTTCAAGTAGGCATACATGGTATGTTATCATTTCAAACAAGGCAACCATCAATTGCTTCCAAGAACCAAACATAAGCATGTTTTTATGGTCTTATAAACATATCAAGATCAAAATCAAGCTCTAGGGACTTTTATTTGAGACTTTTGGATTAGTCTCACTCATTCTTAAGACTTTTGGCCTTGTCTCACCCATTCTTAGAAACTTTTGGCTTCATCTCACTTAATCCAAGGGACTTTTAGTACAACTTCACCCATCAAGAGTAATTTTACGTTGCAAATATAATTCAAGAAGCATAATGGTACCATAGCATCAAACCAATAGCTAAAGGCATATTTCATGATTCAAATATATATACAAGCATTCAATGATAATCAAACAACTAAGAAATGCATACAAGAATGGATGAAAAGCTACCTTTGGTTAAAAAGCACAAATTTTCCTTTGATTCTTTAACTTCTTAGGTTAGCCTCACATGCACACTTGAAGGAGGCTTGGTTTGTGATAAGCATCAATTTTATATGTTTTAATTCTCCTAACTTGAGTATTTTAGTGAGCAATTATGGCTTAATGAGTTTTGTTAGGTAAAAAATTGATTTTAATGACCACTTTTACACTCTAAGAATTAAATTACAAAATCATTGATTTTAATGCATAAATTTCTTTAAATGATTTTGTAAATTTTCCCATTGAATTGTTCTTATTATTTGTGCAGAATTTTTTATGGGCAAATAACTTGAGTATGGGAAAATGAATGGAAGGTGAAGATTGAGCTTCAAATGTTCTTGTTGTGGAGCTAATAACTTGAGAATGTGAAGCAAAACAAGAAGAGCACGAGGAAGTATTAGTCACTTGTGGGGAGAAGAAGCCACGTAAAGAAAGAGAGAACAACTTACAGGAAGAGAATGAAAGGAAGAATAATGTGTTGGGGTTAGAAGGAACAAATAACATGAAGAGAATAGGATGCAGAATACGTAAAAGACGTATGAAGAGGATGAAGCAAGAAGCTACTGTTTTGAGGGTGAAAAAAATGCAAAAGAAGAGCCATGTGGAGATTTGTACGTGGAAACAGCGTGGGAACTCATGGTAAGGAAAGAAAGCATGTGATTCATTAAAGAGCAGCCCATAAGTAAGAAGATTTCCACGGGTTGAGTTGATACAGAATACACAAAGCATAGGAAAGGAAACATGAAAATGAGAAGCTTTGAGAAGAAGAAGTGAAGAGAAGCTTGTTGGACAGCAACGTGAAGGCATAATTAGCGTGGAGAAATACGCATGCAGTTTTGAACTCGAAGGAGAACTTGCTTGAGCTTCATGGGAGAAAAGAAAACAAGGTGGAAATAAGTTAGAGTCTGGACAGCAGCTGTCATGCAAGTTACACGAGCTGAAACAGAGTAGAAGCAGCTCACAAACTCAAGTAAAACAGAGGAAAAGACACTGGAGCTGGAGGCTTGGGAAGAAAGGAATACATGCAATGAGTTGAAGCCTGTGAGTAGAATCTGTACGAAGGAGAAAACAACACACAAGAACAGAGCACGTTTTCATGAGGGAGCTGCAGAAATAACGTGGAGACAAGTACGGGAACATGCTTGGCTGAGGAAGAAATGGTGAAGTAAGAGCTGAGCTGTCCAGAATGTGGAGTACGAAGAGGAAGTGCAGTTGGTCGAAGTAGATCTGAATCCACGAAATGAACACTACAGGCGAAGAAGAGGAGAACTCGAACAGAAAATAGAGAGAAGCAAATGAAGAAGAAGCATGCAGAATTGCGAGCGAAAGGCTGAACATGAAGAAAAAGAAGTGAATCAGAATATGTGAAGCATGAGGAATATAATAAAATAAAATGAAGTGGGGCTCACATCCTTTCACATGTTTTGGCTGAGAATTCTTGGCTGGCTCACACTCATACGTATCAAGATGGAAAACAACTTCGGGCAATTGGCAAATAAGAGAGCACGTGAATGATTAAAGAGAGCACACGAATGGATTATTACAGGGGCAGAGGGAATAAAAGAAATCATTCACCCAGATGCCGTATTCCATTCACTTCGTCCATACCACACAGAACACACGCCCTTCGTCCCTTTGTACACACCACTCCATCGTTCGTCTTTTCCACACACAGAACCATCCATTCTCCATTTCCATCCACTAATGAAGCTTTAATTCATCCATCTTGAGGCTAGCAAGGGAGGGAGCTCTTGAGTGGAAGCTTGAATCCATGGAGAAGAATGCAAAATTTTGGCTAAAAATTTCTTATTTTTCCAGCACTTTTTCTCTTTCTTGTATTTGCTTGGTTAAGGAATATTGGATTAAGAATTTATGTAATTGATTAGTAGCTGGTTAGGTACTAATTAGGAAGATAATTGTTGTTTTAATTGATTAATTTTAGTTCTGAATTGTTCAATTTTCTTTAATCTCCCATGTATGCCACGAAGGTGTTCGATGAAATGCATGAGTAAGATTATGTGCCTAATTATCTATTTGTGGATTTCTTGGTGTTTAGTTAGTTAATTAAACATTTTTGAATGATGATTCAGAAGCTAATTAATTAGTTAATCAATCAGTTTGAGTGTTCAAAGATCTTAATCACAAGAATTAGTAATTTAATAGAAGTTGAGGTCTCAATTGATATCAAATTGCTAGCCTCTTAAATCTTGAATGGTTATTCAAGATCATTTGCTAGTGAATACAATTAGGAAATCTTAGACCATAATTAATCATAATTGGATTAGGATAAAGATAGTGGATACCAAGAGACGATTTCAAAGCTAGTCACAAGCCCATTATCATTCACAATTCACACAATTAGGTAGAAATTAGGAAATTTGTTTCAATTTAGTTTTAGGTTAGTTTAATTCATTCAAAAACGCCTAAACTAGATAGCTTTTAGGATTTTTAATGTTTAGAAAACTCAATTAAGGATTGAACTCCATTTCCAAGGGAGATGACCTAGGTTGTGCCACTAGCTATATATTTAGATTAACCTAGTTTTATTTTGAGGGTTACACGATGAGCCCATTAGTTTGCTTGGTCTAGATATATTAAACAAGATACAAACACATCAATGGAACCATTTCTAATCTCACATAAACTCTAAACAAGCTACTTCTAGCTTATGGTATGCATATGGTTCCATACAAAGGCATAATGAAGCAACTTATATAATTCATCATCTTGGCTTCAATCTCTCACTCAATCTAAGTCTCATGACTCCATTTAGACTCATTAAAATCATCACCAAATCAAATCAAGAAGCCTAATACTAAGTTGTTTCTTTATATATACCTAGAATTTCATTAGAAAGTTTCAAATTTTTCTAGGTGCAATCAAAACCCTAATTGCTATAACTTGTTATCTATAGGTTCTTTCTGAGTTCTAATTATGGTAAAGAAATTACTGTTCACTCGCAGTAGTCTAACTAGCCAAGATTAGTGAATTTTTGCTAGTTTGCAGTATAATATTCACTAGGTCATCTCCCATGAAGTTATTAATCAAATCAATTAGTTTAAGAATGACAAAAATATAAAATTGCAATGATTGGAGGTTCAAATATAAAATTGCACTAATTAAACCAAATAGCAAATTAATTGACAAAACATAATAAAATAAAATTTAATTAGAATAATATGTAACAAATTCAGAATTCTTCCCTTGACATTTCCCTATCATTGTCATCTAAAAATGCCCTTGGTTTGATTTTAATGCTTTAGTTATTTTTGGTTAATGTTTTTAAACTCCCGTTTAGAATTTTAATTGGTTTGTATTGCTAATTAGAACGCAACCACATTTCTATCAACAATAAGAAGCCAAAATATGTTACACTTAATCAGAGACGCAGGTAGAATTCAGAATGAATTTATTTGATTAATTAACCAATTGAATCAAAATGCATTCTCAAATAGATCAAACGAATCAGAATTCATACAATAAAATTATCTAATTAGGATGATAATAATTACACGAAAACAAAGAGAATAAAATGAAATACATTTTAAAATCAAAATTCAAACTAGAGTTCTATATAAACATGGACTTAAGTTTCCTATCAGGTTCAAACTTTAGATTAATCACAAAGAAAATTAGAAAGCCATAGGAAAGATGAAAACAAGAATGAGAAATAGAGAAAATGGAGTATGTGTATTAACGTCTTCTCCTCATCCTCCTCCTTAAATAGGCGAAGTTATCTTCTCCTACAAGAAATCTAATACTAATCTTGAAACTAATCTTGAAGTAACGTCCAACTCCTTTAGTGACTTAATAAAATAATATCCAAATCCTTGTAGGAGTCTTCTAACCCAATTCTTTTAAGAATCTTCTATTCTGTAAAATATAATTAAAAATAATTAGGCCACCGTTGGATAAATATAATAAAAATATATTTAAAGTCTATTAATCTAAATTAAGCCCACTTATTAAAATAAACCCAAAGTTATCAAATTATCCATAATAATTTATTATTAAGGCTAAATATCAGGAATATAAAATATAATAATATTAAAATATCAAATTCCCCTACACTTAGGCTTTTGTAATCCTGGGCAAAACACACACACACACATACATACTAAAAGGAAAATAAAATCGAAATGCAAAACTACCAAGCTAAATACAATTTAAACTTTTTTGATATTCAATAATCAAAGATAATCTTTCTTGCTAATCAAGAAAGAACAAGTAGCATGTCAATTCCAATTGATAAAAAAGAAAGGAATCAAAGTGGTAGCTCCTCATTAGTTTTGTGTTTACTCTTAATTCACTCAAGTGTTTATGTTAAATGTTCCTCTCAAATTTTACATTTCACAATAACACTACCATAGGCTTGTATATCTTTTTAATCTCCACTGACTAAGTCACAAGCAACATATAAATCAAAAGGACTTTTATTCATGGTTGTAATGGGGCTAAGGTGCGAAACAAATAGCAAACAAAAGAATTAAGACACACAAAATGAATACTAAAAATCATCAAGAGTAATTAAAAATACATAAGATGGAATAAATGTGCATCTCAAGGTTTTATTTAGCATAAACTAATACATACTCAACGAAAATTAAAGTGATTTTTTTTCTCAATTATTTATTTATTTATTTCTTTACCACTTCTTTTTTTTTTTTTTCCTTTTCTTTTCTCTTTTTTTTTCAAAAATATTTTCTTTTCTTTTCCCTTTTTTTGGACGTCCTTAAAGTGAACAAGTTAATTGGCTCAAAATTGATGAAAACTGCACATCTATCCATCCTATTAAGATGTAATGCTCTTAATAATCAAAACTATCCTAAACAAGGTAGGAATTTTTTTTTTTATGGATAAAGGGGTAAAAAAGGAAAACATAAAAGGCTAAAGGAGGGAATAAAAACAAAGAATAAAACATAGGTGGGATAATTGTTTGGCTTTGTCTATAATAAAAGAAAAGGGGAAAGAATGCCTTAATCTTCTATATGAATGCTTATGTAAATGTAGTTTCAATTAAGAATCACAACAAGTTTTAGAGTAATGCTCTCATAAGAAAGAAATACTATAAGGCCCAAAATCCTTATGGGTTTGATACTGCCATATGAATCTATTGAAATCAAATTCATTTCCAATTTACTTGAACTCCAGAAAACAAAAATTGATTCCTAATTATATTGAAATACTTCCAAAATTAAATCACTTTAGCCTTAACTAAAAAAATTTCAAGAAAAACAAGAAACCAAAAAAACAAAAAAAGAAATTCCGTAAAGCAAAACCAAAAGGAAAGCAAAATAAGTGATTTCTCCTCGCCCCACAGTTAATATTTACATTGTCCTCAATGTAACAGTATAATAACTTAACCTCTTTGCCCTAACACAATAGTTCTATGGTCTATCCCAATACTTTTCAAGTATATTGGACAACATTTACAAGGAAGTATATGTTTTCTTTCATACATGGAAAATTACATGATTGGAAGACCATATTCATGATTCGTGGCTTTGGGAACCATGTGAACTCATTCATATCATTTCCTATCCATAACATATCCATTCAAGTCATAAACATCATCATTTAGCTCATGCATCATGGATTTGGAAGCCATGCACCAGAAAATTAAAGTTTACTCTCGAGTTAGCATGCTAGATTTTTTATATGAACTTTAAAAATTCATAACTAATTCTAGAAAAATCAAAATTATGTATATGATAGCTTTCTGGAAAGATTTGGTTGTTAACTAATGATAAAAATAATTCTAGACTGATGTAGCGGCCTTTAGCCAATATAAATTGATGGAACAATACCAAAAATCGAGCTATGTTACAAGTACTATCATGTAATTTCAAAAATTTAGTTCTCCCTCTATAGAGCTCCAAATGAGGTGATCTTAGTGGCTATGGAAAGCTTATGATGTCTAATTTATGCTTGTAAAAGTTCATGAGTATTAGACTTTAGTTGGCCCATATGGGATATAGAAATATAAAATGATTATATGAATAATGCACATACCATTTTTGCATAATTTGGCCAACCTTGAAAAATTATAATAAATGCGGTACTTCATTGTACAATATGTATAAGAATTCTATGATACATACATATAAATAAAACTTTTCTGCCTTTATAGGCAACACATCACCCAATTCCAACCTTATCCCAAGTTTGACCAGTTATCAACCTCATATTTCTCCTTTCTCCAAATTGAGTGCCCTTTGTCTTTGTGAAATGCTCTAGATAAGGCCTACTTGCTGGTCAAATTTCATTGAAAAATTACTCATTTGGTCAGACTTTGGTTTAACACACATAATGGTAAATTTTGAAGTCCAAATTGGTATCTCAAGGCACCAAAAAGCTTTCCTCTCATCCAAAAGCCACTTGAGCACATTCAAGTGATTTATAGTATGCAATCAGTTCAAGTGATTTATAAATCACTTGGTTGTGCTTAAGTGGCTATAGGATGAGACTAAAGCTTTTTGGTGCCTTGAGATATCAATTTAGACTTCAAAATTTACTATTATTGTGGTCATTGTAAATTTCTATTAATGTTCCATATAAGTAGTGTCTCTTATAGAGTAAACACTATTACTGCAAGCTCTAAATCATGGGTGGGGTAATTTTCTTCGTGAGGCTTTAACTATCTAGAAGTATAAGCTACCACTCGGCCTTTCTGCATAAGCAAACATCTTGACCCTTTCTTGGAAGCATCACTATAGACTATAAAAGTCTCTCTTGGGTCACGAAGTACTAAAACTAGGGCTGCAGTTAACTTATGCTTTAGTTCTTGGAAACTTTTCTCACATTTCTCATCCTACACATATGACACATTCTTTCTGGTGTACTTAGTCGGTGGCATCACTATTTGATAAAAGCTCTTATAATAACCTGCTAAACCTAGAAAGCTTTTAATCTCTATCACTATCCTAGGTCTTTCCCACTGTAATACTACCTTTACCTTATGAAGATCTACTGTGACCCCTTCCTGGGAGATCACGTGGCCTAGGAATTGAACCTCAGTATATTAAAACTCACATTTACTAAGTTTAACATATAATTGTTTCTCTTTTAAGGTCTCTAGGGCTAATCTCATGTGTTGTTCATACTCTTCTCTACTCTTAGAATAGATGAGAATATCATTTATGAGGATAACTACAAATCTATTTAGGTATAGCCTAGACACTCTATTCATGTAATCCATAAATACTACAGGTGCATTCATTAACCTGAAGGGCATAACCAAAAATTCATAATGCCTATATCTTATTCTAAATATTATCTTAGGAATATCTTCAACCTTAATCCTAAGCTAATGATATCTTGATTTGAGGTCTATCTTGGAAAACACTAATGCTCCTACTAACTGATCTAGAAGGTCATCTATTCGGGAGAGAGGGTACTTGTTCTTAATAGTTATCTTATTGAGTTCCTTATAATCTATACATAGTCTAAGGCTCTCATGTTTCTTCTTTATGAATAAGACTGGAGCTCCCTATGACGAAACAATGGGTCTAATGAAATCCTTCTCTAAAATCTCTTTTATCTATTTCTTAAGCTCGACTAACTCGGTGGAAGCCATTTAGAGGCCTTATACACTAGACCCCCTAGGTATAATAGTTATGGAAAACTTAACTTTTTTTCTTTGGGGGTAGTCTATTAATCTTCATAGGAAACACTTCTGGGAACTCTCTCACTATTGGGATTTCTTCTATTCCCTCTTTTATTTTAGCTTATACTGAAAAAAAAACTAAGAACCTATGACAACCAAGTTCTAGAAACCTCTTAGCCTAGGAGGTGGTCATAAAAGCTAGCTCAGTCATAATACTAGGCACGATTCAACATTTAGGCAAAGTAATGCATTAGTAGTAATAATCAAGTATAGCATTATTTGTAGACATCCAGTTCATACCAACAATCAAGTCAATGTCAATGAGGGGCATACATATCGAATCAAGTGTGGTATGGCACTAATTAAATTGGACTACATAATTCAAATAGGTATGATAAGTGATGGCTCTATTTCTTGTAAGGGTAGACACATGCAATTCATATGGTAATATTTGCATACTCAAACCTAACCTTCTAGCACAGTCATATCATATGAAAAAGTAGCTAGAACCCAAATCAAATAAAGCAGTTACAAAAAAATCATTAATCTTAATAGCACCTTGAATTAGGCTTGGGGATTTGTTAGCCTTCTACTATGTTAGGGCAAAGACTCTAACTTAGGTCTAAGGTCTGGGTATAGGAGCCATCTCCTTCTACTAGGTAAACTGATGGGTAGACTGTGTGTAGTCCCTGGCTATGTGCCTTGGCCTACCATATCTATCATATATGTTTTACCTTATGTAACATGGCCTATTCCCTTAATTTCTACCACATTGATTGTATACTGTGGGAGTGGAATTGCCTTTAGTGGACTAGACTCTCCTTCTCTTACCCCTTCTGTTCCACTGGCTTTTACCACCTTTCCTCCTACTAACTATGGCCTGTGTCTTTTCTCTCAGTCTTTTAGTCTCAGCGAGGAAGGTCTGATGCTGGGGACTATCTGCATCATCCTAAGGTTTGCTTCAGTGACTCTGCAAACCTTAGCTAGGGCATTGAAGTCCTTAATTCTCTGTAGGACTACCTTGTCTATAATCTTTGGCAGTAGCCCCTTCTTTAACTTATCTACTCTCTATTACTTATCATCATATCTCCATAAATATGAGGAATATCTAGAGAGTTCAACAAACTTTGCTACATATTGGTCCACAGACATTCCTTCAGTTTGTCTCAGGAATATAAAACTCTGACTCCTCCTAATCTTTAATAGAACTAGGGAAGTATCTCTCATAAAAGGCTTGGAAGAATGTTTCCCAAGTGAGTAGGAGGTTCCTCGATCTTAATATCAACTTAGTACTCCTCTACCAGTAATCTGCCACTTTTTCTTATTGGAAAATGGTCATCACAGCCTTCTGCTCAGAGGTACACTTCATCACCAAGAAGATCTTCTCAAGCTATATAATTCAAGTCTCAGCTTTCTTTGTGTTCAATTTACTATCAAAGGTGGAGGGCTAGAATTTCTGAACTATGCTATACTCTGCCTTATAAAGGGCTACTTTAGGACTAGAGGTGTCTGAGCGGGTAGAATTTGAGATAACTGTTGTATTTATGGCTGTGGGTCAGAGTGAGTTACCTCTGAATGCTTAAGATGATCTGAGTACTGTGGTGGCTATGGTGGAGTAGGTGTAGGGCCCTCACTATCTTTTTGAGCAAGCTGTTCCTAAAGCTGCATAATCATAGCTTGCTGTTGGTCCAGGTGAGCCAGATAGCCAAAAGGGTTCCAACTATTAGATCACTGGGCTCGGCTTTATCTTTAGCACGAGCCTTTTTGGAAGGCCTAGCTCTACATGTGTTCACCATCTTTCTGAACCATGATTAACAAACTTTAGCATCAAATATGAACACACCCACCACTTTCACACTCAATTCATGCACAAGAAGCTCATACATAAAGGCAAACTCATGTTCACAAGCAACAACCCATATCAAAGTGCCTAAACCTTTGTTCTGATCCCAATAAAGTGTAACACCATATTTATCTAGCCTTCTTTATTCATATCTTAGCTTCTTTCCCTTGGCATAGTAATTCTCAAAGAAAAAATTCAATTAAAATATTGGAATATTTTACATTATGTAGTATTTAAATTTTTTTGTTTTGCATTTTGTAGACCATATTAACTTATCCATATTATCTTCCAATTAAAATACATTTATACAATTTAAAACTATCACCAAATGTTCCATAAAACCCAAGTTTGGAGTATACATACACAAAATTACACGATAAGCCTTAGGTTTTGCTGCCAGATTTCTAGTGACAATTTTGGAAATTTATAACTAATTCCAAAAAATTGTAATAAAGTACATTATACTATTTTGGAAAGATACAGATGTTAAATTTAGACTAAAATTAATTCTAGACCAAAACAGAAATGTGTAGCCACTAAAAATTGATGGACTAATACTAAAGGTGCTGTTGCATTACTTGTACTAACTCCAAGCTTCAAAAATTCATATCTCTTTGCTCCGACCTCTAAATGAGGTGATCTTAATGGCCATGGAAAGCTTATTATATGTAGCTTATGCTTGTAAGAGTTCATGAGCATTGGATACCATTTGGCTCTCAAATAATATGAGAAAAGAAATTGACCTTATGAACAATAACCATATTAGTTTAACAGCTTTTTGGCAACTTTGAAAATTCATAATTAATAATTTAGAGCTCCACATAATCTGATCTTTGATGTCCAAAAAAGCTCTAGATGAGATCTATATGCATGCCAAATTTTATGAAAAAATTAGTCCATTTAGTTAGTTTGTGACATAGGGTTACGAAATAGCACTTTTATGCCTCTTTAAGGGTAAAGAATGGGTCAATTTGGTTTTGAGCTTTTCTAAGGCCACTTGAACAAGTGGGAAAGCACAAAAATGGCCTATTAAACATGTCTCAAAGGTCTAAAATCCCACAGCTCACAAATTTACTCTCCCACTTGATGATATGCACTAGAAACATACATGCATCATCTTGTTCTTTCATGTAAAGAACATACACTATCGTTCATATGGATCTAGTTCTCATACATACATCATATATATATATATATATATATACTTTTACAAGTTTCCAAGGGCTTATACATCATATGAGTACATCATTTGACAATATTATGGTTGCAAAAGGAATAAATAACAACTATTCTAGAGACTTTTGGCTTTGTCTCACTAATTCATAGGGACTTTTGGCTCATCCCCACCATAACTAAGGGACTTTTGGCTCCACCAAGCTCATACAAGCCAAAAAATGTTCATAAGACATCTTTTAAGCATATAAACAAAGCATCATGGTACCATGGCATATACATATACACTAAAAACATTTCTCATAGCTTAAACCTACACACACATATTCAAAGATAAGAAAACACCAAAACATGCATAAGACAAAAGAGAGAGAGCTACCTTGTATGTAAGAACACACTTTTCTCTTTGGACTTTCTTCCTCTCTCTTGGCCAAACACCCACAAGGGGGTGGAGCTTGATTTCTTTGGCATATGCCACTTTTTAACTATAATGGAACCTTATATCACTTTTTATCCAAATGAGCTCTTCTTGACCTGAGATTTGGCATATAATTAGAGCTTGTTGAGAGCCTTTTGGAAAGTTAAAAAAATAATTTTCAGAGGTCTACAGAATATTTGATAAATTTTCAAAGTTGGCAAATTTTCTAATTTTAGTCTGATGTACTGTTCACTTGGTCTAAAAATGAAATATGTCACGCAAGGCCCAAATGATGTCCAATTGTCACAAAATTTTATGTATAGAAACTAGCCATTCCTAGTGACTTGTGCTAATTAGAAACACCTTATTTGGATATCTAGAGATGGAGATATGAATTTTCAAAAAAATTGTCTAATATCAAAAATTTCAGTCGAGCTCTATTATTATTTTATTGGATTCTGAGGTCTAGGCATGCCTGAGCTGGTCAGAGTTTTTTTTCCTCTAGTTAACATCCATATATTTTTAAATTAGCATTATTTACATAGATTATATTTGTTTGGGATTAATTGGATATTTACATAATTCTATAATAGTACCAGTGGACAACTTGACCTTTGGACTTTTCCGAATATGAAACATCCTCTATGTTGGATGTTATTGTTTGAACATATTTTTAGCCTAAATTATACATGTTTGGATTTCTAGAATGATCAAGGATGCATGATTTTGATTTTTCTAGAATTAGTTATGATTTTCCAAAGTTGTGACAGAAATGAGGACAAAGCTGGCCGAAATTATATATGTATATTTCATACATTCCTTCAAGTTCCTTGAGATGTAGGCCATTTTTTATGATGCAAATGAGTTGTATTCATATAATTAAATATGAAAATGTGTTGTATAAGCTTACATGATCCATATGACACTGAATAGAATTTTCATACATGACGTAACGCAAGAAAATACATTATTTTAAACCCCTTTTTCTTACTCTTTCATGGAATTTATGAATGTAAAGAATGAAAATGTTGTGAAATGAGTTATAAATACATGGTGTTACATTTATTAGTCCTAAAAAATTTGAGTAACAATAGACTCCTAAAAACGAGAATCCCAAACTCAAACGGAAAGAAAAATAGAACTAAAATAAAGAAACGAAATTTAACAAAAAACTTACGAAACATAATGACATTTTTGTAATTGTGAGAATTCACATAGAAAAGGATTTTTAAATAAAATTTGAGTTCTTTGGGGTTCTTAAAGGCCCTAAAAATTATGGGAGGCCCCAGAATAGTTAAGACCCCTTAGATGAATATTTTTCAACGTCGATGTACCTCAACTTTGATAGATTTGTTTGGGAAGGTTTTAACTCTGATTTGAGTGATTCCAAAAGTATTTTACTAAATTGGGATATCAAATTTTATAATGGAAAAGGTAATTCTAAAAAAAGACCTAAAAAAAATAGAAACAAAAATGCTAAAAATGAAGAACAAAATAGAAATTTTTGAAAAGTCTTCCTTCTCCCACTTATATATATAGGGCACCCCACTCTCCCATTCATTTGGCCTCATATGTTTTTACCTTAGACTAGAGGAAAAACCCTAAGACAGTGGCACACAAGAAGAAGAGGAAGAGGAGAAAAAATCAAAGCTTGAAGATATGGAAATTTAGTAGTTTTTCATGCTCTTTTCTTTCCAAAGCTCTTCTTTTTCACTTTCCTTTATTTTTTGTGATTATAATGAAATATATAAATCTATTTTAAGGGAGAAATTAAGAAAAAAATTCGGATTTGAAGAGAGAAGGCTAAAGAAGATAAGATTCAAGTAAAAAAATAAGGAAAAATAAGGTAATTTTTTTTTCTATGGTTGCTATTCCTTGCTTCTCTTTTCTCCATATTTTTCCCCACTCAAGAAGTCATAGGGAGGCTTGGATTTTAGGTAGAACCAAGGGTGAATCTTAGAAAAAAGAGTGTGGAGAATAAGAATATGCAAATAAAATTAACAAATAACTATAAAAATTCAAGATGCAAATTCTAGGGTTTCATATGTTCTTTGTAAAATTTGATTTGATACCTTAATTTCTATTCCTAAATGAAAGTTTAAATGAGCTCTTAAGGTCCTTAGAAGTCTTCCCATGTGCTTCCTCCACCAAGAAACCAAAGCAAAGTCTATGAATGCCTAAATGCTTTCTAAGTTCGGCCAAGAGGGGTTTAGGTACCTAGGGATAGTTTTAATTTGTTCTAAACCCATTTTTGAGTCATATATAATAAGTGAAGATGAGGGGAGGCCTTAGCAAAAATTTAGAAATCATAGAAAGTGAGTTGGCCTTACATGTTCCATAATATGACCTAAAGAAGCAATATATAGTTAGACTCTTTATTTTAATTATGTGATGACTCCAAGAGGCTTAAAAGGAGTCAAAAATCATATATGAAGAGAAAGAATGGAAACTAGAGTTTATTTGATGGGTGTTTCTTCATTCGGTGCATTCTTGGAACCATAAAGGAGTTTATAGATCAAGTTAGTGTTTAAGGAAGATGTATGGCCTTAAAATTAATTCTATGAACCTAGTTGGCTTCCATAAAGTATGTTTAGGCCAAGAGAAATCATTTCTACACCTTTATGTGTGTGAGGATGAGGATGGGAGAGCAAATTCAAGAGAAAAAGTGTGTGGTTGCATTCAAGGTAGCTTACTCCTCCTTCTCTCATACATGAATGTATATTTGTCTTGTCTTTGAATGTATGTATATGTGTTTTATACTATGAAAAGTATTCTAGCATGATTTCATATGCCATGGTACCATGATGATGCATTATATTTCTAAATGATATTTATGATGTGTGTTTGGATTTGCTTGAGTGTAGTGAGGCTAAGAACCCTTAGCCATGATAAGGATGAGCCAAGAACCTTTAGCATTGGTTGAGACAAAGCAAAGAGTCTCCCAAAAGTGAGGTTAGCTCCCAAGAGTAAGGTTAAGTCCAAAAACCTCTTAAATAATAGGTGAAACAAATCTAAAATCTGTAAGTGAATGGGTGAGGCTAATCCACTTATTTGGCAAGCCTATATATACTATATATGACTTTTTCAAATGTCAAGAATACTTCTTGAATGTTTGCACATGTCAATATGCCCATGCAAGTATTTGTGAGACTGGTTTTGCATCCTTTATATATGATTGAAAGGAAGATGAATTATTGGGATTCTTTAAATCTCATTCTCTCATCACCAATATTCTAACATGTTAGGTGGACCAAGAGAATGAGGAAATGGGAGTCAACCACTCGAGAGATGAAAGTTTGACATTAAAGTACATAGATTTTGTTACTTTAAGGCCTTATGAATGGCAAATGATGTAAACTATTATTGTGTATGGCCTATGACCTCTTAAGCATGTGTAATTGTGTTAATATGTTATGTATAAATGAGAAATTATGTTATGTGACCATTATAATGTAAATTGAACATGTCATAGCAAATTAGCTTCTTGAATGGCTTTGTGCAATTGTGTATAAATGGAAGTGGAATGACCAAATTAAGATACATAAGGTTTGAGACCATTTGGATAGTTCATATACATCATATTCATGCTTTTAAACTTACTCGAGAGGTGCCAAATATCAAGGGAAGTCATGTGGACACTTTGGTATCTTATATGGAGCAAAAATTTACTATATTGGAAACCTATACCACTTTTTATCCAAATAAACTTTTTTTCATTTGAGATTTGGCACACATTTAGAGCTTTTTTGAGAGCTTTTTTGGAGGCTAAAGTATAAAATTTTTGGAGGTCTATGAAATATTTGATAAATTTTCAAAGTTGGGAAAAATTCTGATTTTAGTTCATGGTACTGTTTACATTGGTTTGAAAATGAATTCTATTACTCAGGGGGCAAATGATATCCAATTGTCACGAAATTTCATAAGGATAAACTAAAAATTGCCAGTGACTCTGTGTCAATTGAAAACACCTCATTTGGATGTCTAGAGAGGGAGATATGAATTTTTGAAGTTTCTGCCCAGTTTTAGGGGTTTAGATTGACCTAAGGTACTATTTGATTTGTTTCGAGGTTGGATATGTCTAGACTGGTCAAAAGTTATTTTTTTACTCTAGCTAACATCAATAGCTTTCTAGATTGGTATATTTTCAAGGATTGGATTTTTATGGAATTAATTGGATATTTTTGAAATTTGTAGTAGAAAGATGTGACAATACCAGTAACCAGTCAGATCTCTGCATGTTTTTGAATGTCAAACGTCTTCTGTATTATGTTTCATGGCTTAGACATATTTTTAGCATAAAGTATACATGTTTAAATTTTCATAATGGCAAATAACACATGATTTTGATTTTTGTAGAATTAGTTATGATTTTCTAAAATTTGTGATCGAAAAGGGAACATTTTGGCCGAAATAATAACTATTGATTTTATGTGTTCCCTTGCCTTGTCCGAGCTCTAGGCCAATTTTGGTAATGGAAATGAGTTGTATCTATGTAATTAAATATGAGAATATGATACATGAGCTCACATAGTCCACAAGACACCGAATGAAAATTTTATACGCGACACAATGTTAAAAAATTCATTATTTTAATGCCATTTTTCTTACTCCTCCATGAAATACATGATGTGAGACATGGAGATAGCATGAAATAAGCTAGGAAATTATGGCATTACATCTTGGTTCTATTTTATCCTTCCATCTATGGTTCTTGACTCCATTTAAACTCCTTGGAGCTATCACACAATTAATTTGAGAGGCCTAGTTATATGTTACTTCTTTAAGTTACAACATGGAACCTACACCTCCATCTCACTTTCTAGGCTTTCTAAAATTTTTCCAAGACTTTCTCTCATACTCTCCCATCATATATGATGCAAATCTAGGCTTAGAAAATTTTAAAACACTTCTTTGGTCCTCCTTTTAGTCTAGGTTGAGGCATTGCTTCCTTAAAGAATCCATGGAGTTTGTTTTGTTTCTTTGATGGGAGATGCATGTGGGAGCTTCCTTGGTGTCTCAGGAACTTATACAAACTTTTAGACACCTTAAATTATGGCTAGAAATTGTCTTATAAACCAAGGTGCAACTAAAACCCTAGGTTATATATCTTGCAAATTCATGGTTCTTTCTTTATTCTCTTTACATATTCTTGTTTCCCACATTCTAATTCTTAAGATTTACTCTTGGTTTGGTTCAAAAATCTTCCCCCCTTGGCTCTCCTAGGAGTGGCCAACCATACACAAAGGAGAACAAAAAGAAGAAAGCATGAAAGGTAATGATTTCTACCTTGATTCACGTCTTTTTCAAGAGTCTCTTCCTTTATTTTGGCTCTCCTCTTGAAATTCAAACTCTTCCCCTCTGGTTTGAGCTCAAAACAAAACCAAATGCCTCAATATAACTATAGGAAAAAGGAGGAAAAGGAGGAGAATAAGTTTACTAAAGGGAAGACCAAGAAATTCCATAAAATTCATACCTTTTACTTAGCTTTTTCTTTTCCATTTTTCCCTTCTCTTGTGCATCTCTCTCCCTTGGTTTCACTCTCTATTTTGGGCAGATGGAAGGTTAGTTAAATGAGGAGAAGAGTAGGATGCATCACTTAAATAAGAAGGGATTAAAAGTTGTTTTAAGAAAATTCTATATACATCATGACTTTTTGGCATTTTTGTTTTAGGTTCATTTTAGCTTCTTTTTAAGAACTGTATTTTCTATAATAAAATTTAGATTCTCAATCTTATAAAATGCCTTTAGAATCACTCAATTTGAAGTTAAAACCTTTTCGAAAGAAAGGGTCAAAGTTTGGATCAATTATAGTTAGAAAATGTATACCAGAAGGGTTTTAACTGTCTCAGGACTTCCCATGGTTTTCAGGGCCTTTGAGAACCCTAGAGAGCTCAAAATTTTCATTTAAAAAGCTCTCCTATAAGTATTCTAAAGATTATCCAAAATTATGAAAATGCCATTGTGTTTAGTAACTATTTCATTAAATTCTATCTTGTTATTTGGACTCTGGTTCTAGGGTACTTTTGGCTTTCTATTTTCATTATTTGATGTGTAGATTATTATCCTAATTTTTTTAGAACTTAACTCATCTATTTTGGGGGACTTACTTTTAAAACGTATTTGTTTCCGTCGTTTTTACGAACTGGGACATCACACACTTTCTTGTATATCTCCATTATGGTTCCATAGAAGGCCTAATGAAGTAACTACTAGAATTCATAATCTTAGCTCCATTTTGTCCTTCTATCTAGGTCTTTTGACTCTATTTAGATTCCTCAGAGTCATCACAAATTCATTTCTAAGAGCCTAGATACAAGTTACTTCTTTAAGTCTCATTATGAAGCTTACACCTTGATCTCACAAACCAAGGTTTCTAAATTTTTTCTAAGGCTTTCTTTGATGTTCTTGCATCATATTTAGTCTTTTTCTACCCTAAAAAAAATATAAAACACTTCATAGGTACTAGAACCATGTTTGGCTAAGACAAGCATAAGGTTTTAGACCCATGGAGCTTGCTTTATTTTCTTGAAGGGAATGACACATGTGATGCTTTCTAGATGTCTTAAGAACTATATACACTCTTAGACAACTAAAAATACCACTAGGAAGCTTTATACATACCATGGTGCAACAAAATCTCTAGGTTTTGGTAGCTTAAAAACTAATGCTTCTTTTTGGAATTTCTTTGCATATACTTGTTCTTCACCCTTAAAAACCCAGGTTTTATGCTTGGTTTAGGTTAGAACTCACTCCTCCTTAGGTGTTCTCTAAGTGGCTAAAAATCATCCATGGAGGAATAAGAAGAAGGAAGCAAGGAAAGCCATGATTTGTACCTTGTTTCTTAGCCTTTTCAAGCACTCTCTCCTTTGCTATAAGCTTTTCCTTCAAATTCTAACTTCCTCCATTTGAACAAGACTCAAAACAATCCTAAATCACATACCAAAACTATAGGAAGAAAAGGGAGAAGGAGGAGAAAAAGTTTGCTAAAGGAAGGAGGATGAAATTTTAAGAATTTTCTTAAATTTTTACCTAGTTTTTCTTCTCCTCCTTTGCTCCTTCTTGTGCACCTTCCTTGGCAAAACTTTTCTCTGGTTTAGGATGAAATTAGGTTGGCTAAAGTGAGGGAGAAGGGAGGTTGCCACCTATATATGGGAAGGGATTCATTAAGAGCTTTTCAAAATGCCAATTTTATCTTTCATTCTTGGTTTCTTCCTTTAAGGCTCATTTCAACTCTTTTTTTAGAACTATTTTTGCCATCATAAAATTTAGGTCCTCTAACTTATAAAATGCCTTTGGAATCACTCAAATTGGATTTAAAATCTTCCTAAATGAAAGTGTCAAAGTTCTAGTCAACTAACATTCTAAAATATAAATCGAACGGGTTTGAACCATTCTAGGGATTCCTATAATTTTTATAGCCTCTAAGAACCCTGAGAAATTTAATTTTTCTATTTAAAGATCCTTTCTTTAAGTTTTCTAAAAAGTATCCAAAATTATGAAAATACCACTACCTTTTGTTAAATTTTATTTAGCCACTTCGGCTCTGGTTTCTAGGCATTTTAAACCTTGAATTCTTATTTTCTACTATTTAGAATTTTATCTTAATTTTATTTAGCCTCAACTCATTCATTTTAGAGGATTCTCTTTTATAACTAGCTTGTTTCCATCATTTTTATGAAAACTAAATGTTACAAACAGTAATTTAATTCATCAATTAAAGAGAAGATAGGAAAGGAAAAGAGAAGAGAAAGAAATACAACCAAGTGATTTAAGTGTATGAAGCATTATAAAAAAGTAGCTCCTTTGCTATCTACTCTTGAAATCCCTTATAAAAATGCTTAAGCCTTAGCTCATTTACCATGAAGTGCTTGCTAGTTGATTCATTTATAATCTCAATTGTGCCATAAGAAAAAAGCATGAGTAACCACAAATAGACCAATCCATCTAGAATGTAACTTACCAGGCATAAGCTTTAGGTAAGAATTGTAAAGGAGGACTTTTTCATTAACATGAAGCTTTTTCCTTTCAATTATCTTACCATGCATAGCCTTGGTTTTCTCCTTGTAAATTCTAGAATTTTCATAGGCTTCTAATTGAATTTCTTCAGGCTCTTAAAGTTGTAATTTTTTTTGAGAACCGACTTAAGATAAATCCATATTGCACTTCTTTACTGCCCAATAGGCTATATGCTCAACCTCAACTAATAAGTGACATGTTTTACTAAAAATCAACCTATATGGTGACATACCTATAAGAGTTTTATAGGTAGTATGGTAAGCCCACGATGGATCCTCCAATCTTTTACTCCAATCCTTTTCTATTAGGTGGTACTATTTTCTCTAGAATTTGTTTTATCTTTCTATTTGAAATCTTTGCTTGATCATTTGTTTATAGATGGTAAGGGGTGACTACTTTATGTAGCACACTATACTTGTGAAAAAGAGCTTACATGTTTCTATTACAAAAGTGGAAGCCTTAATCACTAATGATTGCTTTATGTATATTGAACCTACAAAAAATGTGAGATTTAACAAAGTCCAGTACAATAGAAGAATCATCAATCTTAGTGGCTTTTGCTTCCACTTATTTTGAAACATAATCTACAGCTAAAAGAATATACACGAAACCAAAAGAAATAGGAAATGGTCCTATGAAATGAACACCTCAAACATCAAATATCTTAACAATAGTTGTTAGGGAATCTTATTCTTATATGAAATATTACCTATCTATTGGCATCGGGTATAGTTCTTATAGAAAGCATATGCATCCCTAAATAAGAAGGACCAAAATGGCCACCACATGCAAGTGTGTGGAAAAAATGCAAAACAGTATAAACTCATGGTTAAGAACACATCTCCTAATAATTTGGTTATTATACATGCGCCACAAGTAAGGGTCATCCCGAACATAATATTTTGCCTTACTTTTAAGTTTATTAATTTGATGCTTTTTAAAATAAGCAGGAATTTAGAAGAAACTACAAAATTTACCATATCTGCATACCGGGGATCTTTACCATGTAAGGAGTATAATTGCTCATCTAGAAAACTATCCTTGATAGCAGATAAATCTAAAGAGTGAAGTATTCTATTCAAATGATCAGCCACAAGATTTTTTACTCCACTATTGTCTCTAATTTCTATGTTAAATTCTTATAGGAGCAACATCCATCTAAGGAGTCTCGTTTTCGCATTAGGCTTCTTGGGTAGGAACTTTAAACCTGGAGCATTACAAAGTCCAAATGGCATCCTCCTATATGTAAAGGTACCAAATGGGTAGGTAAATATAGTCTTTTCCTAGTCCTCTGGCATAATATGAATATGAAAGTAACTAGAAAAGCCATTTAAGAAATAGTAATGAGATTTGCCTACTAATCTTTTTAACATTTGATCTATGAAAGGAAGAGGGAAATGGTGCTTTCTAGTAGCTTGATTAAGCTTTTTGTAACCAATGCAAACTTTCAAACTATTATAAACTGTCATAGGGATAAGCTCATTCTTCTCATTGGGCACCACAGTGATGCTGGTCTTCTTGGGGACTACCTACATTAGACTCACCTATTTACTATCAGATATGTGGTAAATAATACCAGTTGAAAGTAATTTACTTACCTCTTTCTTCACGACATGTAGGATCATAGGATTGAGTCTTCTTTATAGTTGCCTTACTATTTGGCTCCTTTTTCTAATAAAATTCTGTGTATACACATGAAAGAGCTAATCCCTGGAATATCTGCCAACGTCTAACCTATTACTTTTTTCTTTTCCCTTAACAATTCTAACAACCTTATTTCATGATCAGGGGGAAGGTTATTTCCTATTATTGCTAGTAATTTATTTTCTTCTTCCAAGAAAGCATATTTGGGATTTTCAAGTAAAGGTTTGAGTTTAAGTATGGGTGGTTACTATATGGAAGGTACTACTCTTTGTGAATTTAAATGTACAATAGTCGCTACTCGTTCATTTTTCTCAACAGAGGAAATAGTATTAGATGAATTGATAGAATCAGGTTATAGAATTAGATTTCAAGGATGAATCAATCTCAAAATATGTAGTACATTTATTAAATCCATCATACTATTCTAAACATTGAATTCCATCTATAAATTCAACAATGTTAGGAAATTAAGTATCCATGTCCATACAAGCATCAGCAACTAACAAGTCTATCATATTTACATACAACATGGAGTGTTCTTTTAAAGGGTATTTCATGACATCAATAATGTTAAAATGAATAATATTACCACTAAATTCTATTAATAAAGTATCATCATACATATTAATTATTGTTTTAACAATTTCAAAAATGGTTTACCTAGAATCAGTGGTGCATGTCCATGTATATTATCATCCTTTATGTTCAGAACATAAAAATAGATAGGAAAAATTAAATCTTTTACCCTTACTAGAATGTCTTCAAGTACTCTTGCAAGGTAGGCTGTGCTTCTATTTGGCAACTGAATCACTACTCCTATAGGCTTCAATTCTCCAATATGTAAAGAGGAATACACAAACCTAGGCATTACATTAATGGAAGCTCCTAAATGTAACATAGCATTCTTGAACTGCATATTCCTTATTGTGGAAGGAATGGTGAATGTGCCAAGATCTTTGCATTTAGTGGGTATAGCTAGTTGAATCAAAGCTGATACATTTCTTCTTATGCTAACTTTCTTATTCCTTTTAAATTCCTCTTATATGTACATAACTCCTTAAGAAACTTTGCATATTTTGGAATCTATTTGATTACTTCTAAGAGAGGGATATTTACTTCCACTTTTTTGAATGTTTCCATAATTTCCCTATCTAATTAGCCTCTATGATTTTCTTGAACTATGTAATTCAGTTAGGGAATGGAAGGGGTCTGGTGTATAGAATTCTCTCCCTTT
Organism: Erythrophleum fordii; assembly: GCA_032878935.1. Lineage (NCBI taxonomy): Eukaryota > Viridiplantae > Streptophyta > Magnoliopsida > Fabales > Fabaceae > Erythrophleum > Erythrophleum fordii. Next base: position 27,015,313 of record JAVQMF010000058.1, on the reverse strand, counting down.
TCTATGTTGTTCTTGCCTTGGATTGAAGGGGGCTGTTGTTCTCTATCACTTTTTTTTTGTTTGCAACACCTCTGTTAAAGGTGTGATAGGCCCAGTTACTTGCTTACTATTCCTCAAGGTTATTGCACTAACATTGCCTCTTGAGTTGGTCATAGGTTATGAAGGTAATTAGCTAGAACCTTGACTTTTTAACTCATTGATATTTGTTGCAAGTAGACCAATTTGGGTCTCCAAACTCTAAATTGTTTTCTCTGTTCATTGTGGGAATTAGATTATATTTGTTACCAATTGCTTCATTATATCTTCTAAACTTAGCTTAGACTTGTTCATCTATTGCATGGGTTGTCTCATAGGCTGTTGGTTGCTTGGACTAGAAGTATTGAATTTTTGTTGCTACTATTGTTGGTTAGACTCACTGCCATATCTCAAATTCAGATGATTTTTCCATCCAGGATTGTATGATGCTGCATAAGGGTCATATCTATTATGTTGCTACTGTAGAGGTCTACCAGGGAAAATGCCAGCACATGATTCTATATTATCTTGCAATTGGGGACGCTGATTTGTGGTATGTGTGGTTAATGAACAAATACCACATGGAGGTGCAAGGAGTTATCTTTGCTTAAGTGCTAGTTGTTTGACCATGGAAGCTAATTCCTCAAGTTTATTTTCTATATGAATGGCATAGATTTCATTTACACCTCTAGTTAGCATGTTTATTCTGGTGCCAAACTATTGTACATTTTATGCCATATTTGCAATTAGGTCTCTAGTAGCAGCTGGGCTTTTATTAACCAATGCCTCTCTTGTAGCTGCATCAACTATACTTCTGTCCATGGGTAACAAGCCTTCATAAAAGTACTAAATTAGAAGTCAATCAATGATCTGATAGTGAGAAAAACTTACACACAGTTTCTTAAACCTTTCCTAATACTCATACAATATTTCTCCGTTCATCTATCTAATACGACTAATCTCTTTTCGAATGGTAGTTATTCTTGAGGTAGGGAAAATTTCTCTAGAAATATCCTTTTTCAATTCATTCTATGAAGTTATGGCTTAAGGTTGAAAATAATAAAGCTAATCTTTAGCTACCCTATCTAGTGAGAAAGGAAAACACTCTAAGTTTAATGTGCTCTTTTAAAACTCTTTGTGACTTTATGGTGGAACAAACCACATGGAACTCCTTGAGATGCTTGTAGGGATCCTCATGAGCAAGACTATGAAATGTTGGAAGCAAATGTATTAACCTCAATTTAAGTTCAAAGTAGCATCAAGTTCAGGATATTAAATACACAATGATTGGTAATTAATGTTAGCTGCAACCAATTCCTTAAGAGTCTTATCATTATTACCAGCATATCTACTTTTTCAAAATTAAAATCAAAATCCAAATTTAGTTCACAATTACTTCTTATATTATCTATTATGTCATAAATCAACTCAGTAGTCATAACTTCTTTAACCTTACAATTTTTAAGTTGGGTATGAAAACTCCTATCAATCTTTAAATTAAACTTAACTAAATCTTTATTGAAAGATCTTCTCATACACCAAAAATAAAATAAAATGAAAGAATACATCCAAAATTTGCCAAGAAAAATCAAAATAAATTCAAAAGGATAAGAAAAATTGCAAAAAATTAAAAATTAAAAATACTAAAAAAATTAAAAAAAAGTGGTCTAAATGATAGAATTTAGCCAAAAAGTGGCCCAGCTAATAATTGATTGTGAGTTTGATTCCTCATAACACCTACCTATATACTAAGTTTCCATTCAATTGGAATTGGTCACCCTTATACCAGTATTACCCACAACAGCCATAGAACACCGAAAAACACTAAAAGTTGACCATAAACACTAAGTATACATGCTAAAATCAAAATTGAAACTAAATAATTTCCTATTCTAATTTATTCTGATTAGTTGGCTCCCGGCAATGGCACCAAAACCTGGGTAAAGAAATTACTGTTCACTCGCAGTTGTCGAACTAGCCAAGATTAGTGAATTTTTACTGGTTTGCAGTATAATACTTATCAACTTGTCTTTTACGAAGTTATTAATCAAATCAATTAGTTTAGGATTGACAAAAATATAAAATTGTAATGATTATAGGTTCGAATATAAAATTATGCTAATTAAATAGAATAGCAAATTAATTAACGAAATGTAATAAAACAAAATTCGATTAGAATAATGTGTAACCATTTTAGAATTCTTCTCCTGGCATTTCCTTATCCTTGTCACCTAAAAATATCTTTGGTTTGATTTTAATCCTCTGGTTATTTTTTTATTGTTCTTAAACTATCGTTTAGAATTTTAATTGGTTCGTATTACTAATCAGAACACAATCACACTTTTGTCAAAATATAAAGCCAAAATATTTATTTGATTAATTCTAACATGGTTCAAAATAAATTAATTTGATTAATCAACTGATTGAATCAAAATGCATTCTCAAATAGATTAAATGAATCAGAATTCATGCAATAAAACCATCTAACCAGAATGATAATAATTATGCAAAAATAAAAAAAATGAAAACAAAATATATTTTGAAATCAAAATTCATACCAAATTTCTATATGAACATATACTTAAGTTCCCTATCAGGTTTAGACTCTAGATTGATCACTAAGAAAATTGAAAGCCATAGGAAAGATGAAAACAAGAATGAGAAATATAGAAGATAAAGTGTGTGTATTGGTGTCTTCTCCCATAAGAAATCTAATACTAATCTTAAAGTAATTTCTAAATTCTTTTAGTGACTTAATAAGATCATATCCAAATTCTTGTACCTCTTTTGACCCAATCCTTTTAGGAATCTTCTATCATGCAAAATACAATTATAAATAATTGGGCCTCTGTTGGATAAATATAATAAAAATGTATTTAAAGTCCATTAATCTAAATTAAGCCCACTTAATATAAAATAAATCCAAAGTCATCAAATTACCCATTATAATTTAATATTAAGACTAAATATGAGGAATATAAACTACAATAATATTGAAATATCAAATTATTCCCTATGATTTCTTATGCTTCAAAATCTCAATTCCTATTAAGTTTGGATCAAAATCAAACTCCCTACATATGCCCTTAGGTCTGGTTGAAATAGTACAGCTATGGAAAAGGCAAGACAACAAGTTATTCAAGAAGAAGCTTACCTTGTTTTAAAGCTTGCCAAAAGAACTTTCTTACGCTTCCAAGTTTTCTTCTAAAATTTCCTCTTCCCTCTACTAAACTAGCTATGAAATAGCACCAATTAAGTTACCAAAACCATAGGAAGAGAGAGGAGAAAGAGGAGAAAAAGTTTAGTGAAAGGAGAAGCATGAGAAAGTAGCAAATTCTTACACTTTCAAGCCGTGGTTTTTTCCTCCTTTGCTCCCCTTTTGGTGCACCACTTAGGATTGGTCTTGGGTTTGTTTCAGAATGGAAATATGTCAGTTAAGAAGAATGGAGAAAATGGGACATGATTTTAAGGAGGTGGAGGCCTAATTATGATATTTTTTAAAATATCAATTTAGCCCTTCATCTTTGTTTTCTCCATTTGAGCAAATTTCAACTCATTTTTGAAAATCGTCTTTTTCATCATAAAATTTAGATTCTTTAATTCATAAAATGCCTTTACTTTCATCCAAAGTGGATATAAAACCTTAAGAAATCATTCAGTTAAAGTTTTAGTTAATTGATAATCTAAAATGCATATCGGAGGGATTTTGACCATTCTAGGAGTTTCTATGATTTTTAGAGTCTTTAAGAATCTTGAAAAACTCAAATTTTTCATTTAAAACTCCTTCCTTTGTGTTTTTAAAAAGATGCATGAAATTATAGTTTTGCATTACATTTTCAGTTCCTTTGTTTTGTTGGTTTGGCTCTGATTTCGAGTTAACCTTAGGCTCTAAACCATATTTGAAGATGTTTTAAGCAACATTTTAATCTTATTTACCTTTTATTTGCCTAGCTTTCAGGGTGTTCTAGTATTAATTTATCAAGTTCAAATCAATTTCTAAGTTGCTTATTAGTACAAATAGGCTAGTGAAGATGAAGAAACTTAGTTTGCCCTTCTTGTTTATGATGACTGTTGTAACACTATGTTCATATTGGCTATCTCATCTTATTTCTGATGCATATTCATTGGCCAATCTACTTTCTCAAGGAAAATACAATAAAATAATGGATTTTTTTTTTGCATTACGTCATAGATAAAATCTTTGTTTCATGTCTCATGGACCATATGAACTCATCCACCATATTTTCACATTTAAATACACAAATACAACTCAAAACCATTTCAAAAAGTAGCCAACAACTCAAACTCATGAACCATGTACATAAAATTTACATGTGCAGCTTCGAGTTCATGTGCCAATTTCTTATTATCAACTTTGAAAATTTATAACTAATTCTAGAAAAATAATAATCAAGCACACTATACCATTCTGGAAAGCTACAGATATCTAATTTATGCTAAAAATAATTTTAGACCACAACAGGGATGTCTAGCGACTAGAAATTGATGGAACAGTAACCAAGGTCGTCTATCGCTACTAGTACTGTCACTAAACTTCGAAAATTTATATCGCCTTACTTAGACATCCAATTGGGGAGATCTCAGTGGCCATAGAATATCATGTCTAGTCTATTACTATAAAATTTTAAGAGCATTGGATACTATTTAACCCTTGAATGATGTAGCATAAGAAATTGACCATATAAACAGTTCTTATACTAGAACAATAGAAAAATGGCAACTTTAAGAAATCATAATTAATTCCATAAGATTTTAAATAATGTAGTCTTTATCTTTCAAAAAGATATGGATGAGATCTATATGCATGCCAAATTTTATGAAGAAATTCGTTCATTTGGTCAGAATGTGCTGTAAGGTTGCAAAATAGTACTTTTTGTATTTTTTTTAAGGGTCTCAAATGTTTTACATTGGCTTTTAAGACATCCATGGCCACTTGAGTATGTGGGAAAATACCAAAATGGTCTACTAAACATGTCTCAAAGGTGCACAACCCCATATTTCATAAACTCACACTCTCACCCCAAGGTATACACAAGAACACATATGCTTCATCTTGCCATTCAATATCCAAAAGTTGCTATATCATACATATGGCATCAAATCTCATACATATATGATATCTTCATATATTCACAAGTGCTCATGGGTTCATACATCATATAAAATATTGAATTATATCATATACTACTCATATGACTACAAATGGACATTTTCATATACTTGGTTGTTAAACTCTCTTCTTCAAGCTTGGTGACTCCCATTTCTTTGTTTACTTGGTCCACCTAGTCATGTTAAGCAAATGGGGAGGAAGGGAAAAGATTCTAGGAATCCCAATAGCTCTTTTCCCTTTCAACCATACATAAAGAATGTAAATCCATGTCCAAAACTGCATGCATGGCTATCATAGAACATGTAATCATTCATGTAACATTTCTAGCATTCAAAGAGTCATACAAAACATGCATAGGCTTGCCAAGCAAGTAGTTTAACTTTACCCATTCTCTTTAAAGATCTTGGACTTGCCTCACCTATTTCTTAAAAGCTTTTAATGAAGCCTTACTCTTAGGAGACTTTTGGCTTTGTCTCAACCATTCTTAAGAGTTCTTGGTGTAATGCTCGGTTTTTGTTAAACGATGGAAATAGGTACATTTTTGAAGTAAGTCCCACAAAATAAATTTATTAAGGTCCCAAAAAATTTAAATAGAATTCTAGACTCCTAAAAATGAGAATCCCAGGCTTAGATAAAAAGAAAAATGGAGCTAAAATAAAGAAACAAAATTGAACAAAAGACTTACAAAAAGTAATGACATTTTCATAATTTTGAGCAAATTTTAGAATTCTCATAAGAGGGTTTTTTAAATGAAATTTTTAAGTTCTCCAAGGCTCTTAGAGGCCCTAAAAACCATGGGAGCCCTAAGACAATTAAAACCCCTTTAGTGGATATTTTCTAATAATGGTGGACTCGAACTTTGGCAGATTCGTTCGGGAAGGTTTTAGCTCCTATTTGAGTGATTCTAAAGGCATTTTACTAAATTAAGAACTTAGATTTTATAAATGAAAAAGAAGGTTCTAAAAAAGGAGCTAAAATAAACCAGAAACAAAAGTGTCAAAATGAAAGGGCAAAATTAGAATTTTTGAAAAGTCTTTCTTGAACTCCACCTATATATATAGAGCGGCCCACCTCCTCACTTACTTAGCCACATATTTTTTTACCCTAAACCAAAGGAAGAATCCCAAGAGTGAGGTGCACAAGAGGGAGAGGAAGAGAAGGAGAAAGACAAGGTAAAAGGTATGGATTCTAGTTATTTTTCATGCTTTTTCTTTAGCAAACCTCTTTTTCTCCATTCTCTTTTCTTTCCTATGTTCATATTAAAGTTTATGGATCTATTTTGAGGGAAGAACATAGGGGAAAATTTTGATTTGAAGAGAGGAGGCCAAAGAAAGAAAGAATCAAGCAAGAAAATAAAGAAAAATAAGGTAAATCTTTCATCCTATAGTAGCCATTCCTCCTCCCTCTTCTTCCTTGGTTCGTCCAACATAAGAAGCTATAAGAGGGCTTAGATTTTAGGTAGAACCAAGGGTGAATCCTAGGAAAAGAAGTGTGGAGAATAAGAAAATGTCAAGGAAATTAATAAATAACCATGGAAATTCAAGATAGTAAATCTAGGGTTTCATGTGTTCCTTGCAAAATCTATTTTGATATAATGATTCCTAGGCCTAAATAAATATTTAAATGAGTTTCTAAGATGCCTAGAAGTCCCCCTATATACATCCTCTATCAAGAAAACAAAGCAAACTTCTATGGAGGCCAAATGCTTTATAGTTTTGGTCTAAAGGGGATGAGGTACCTAGGAATAGTTTTAATTTGTTCCAAACCCATTTTTGAGTCATATATGATGAGTGAAGATGAAGGAAAGTCTTGGAAAAAAATTTAGAAACTATAGAAATTATGGCCTAAGGAAGCAACATATAGTTAAGCTCTTTGTTTTAATTGTGATGACTCCAAGAGGCTTAAAATGAGTCAAGAATCATATATGAAAGGAAAGAACGGAGCCTAGAATTTATTTAATAAGTGTTTCTTCATTAGGTGTATTCTTAAAACCATAAAGGGGTTATTAGATCAAGTTAGTATTTAAGGAAGATGTATGGCTTTAGAAATGATTCTATGAACTTAATTGGCTTCCATAAAATGTGTTTAGGCTAAGAGAAACTAATCCCACATCTTTGTGTGTGTGAGGCTGAGGAAGGGAGAGCAAATTCAAGGAGAAAAGTATGTGGTTGCAACTAAGGTAGTTTACTCCTCCTTCTCTAATACATGAATATATGCTTGACTTGTCTTTGAATGTGTGCATATGTGTTTTAAGTTAAGAAAAGTGATCTAGTATGAGCTCTTATTCCATGGTACCATGATGTTGTATTATGTTTTCAAGGGATGCTTTATATGCTTGCTTGGGTTTGTTTAAGTGTGGAGAGGCCAAGAACTCTTTAATCATGGTGAGAATAAACCAAGAACTCTTGGAAATGGTTAAGACAAAGTATAGTGTCTCCCAAGAGCAAGGCATAGTTCAAAGCCTTAAAGGAAAGGGTGAGGCAAGTCCAAGAACCTTGAGGAAAAATGGTTGAGGCTAATCTACTTGCTTGGCAAGCCTATGTATGCTTTGTGTGACTTGTTCAAATGCTAAATATGTCTTTTGAATGGTTGCACATGTCAATATGCCCATGTAGGCATTTGTAATACTTGGTTTGCATACTTTATGTGTGATTGAAAGAGAGATGAGATATTGAGATTTTTTGAATCTCTTTCCCTCCTCTCTAATATTCTAACATGTTAGGTGGACCAAGTGATCAAGGTAATGGGAGCCAGCAACTTAGAAGGTGAAAGTTTGACAACAAAGTGCATGAATTTTACTTCTTTATGGCCATATGAGTGATAAATGTTGTAATATATTTTTCTACATGACCTACGACCTCATGAACATATGTAATTTTGCTAATGTATTATGTACAAATGAGGTTTAACATCATATAAATGGTATGGTGCAATTTGAGTGTGGAATGGTAAAACTAGCATTATGTAATCTTATGTATGACAAGGGGTGAGAGAGTGAGTTTGTAAATTATGGGCTTGTGCACCTTTGAGACAAGTTTAGAATGTCATTTTGGTACATTCCCACATGCTCAAATGGTCATGGTGGCCTTGGAATTCAATATGAACCATTTGGCATGGGTGAGACAAAACTAGCATTATGTAATGAAGGTGAGGAGATGCCAAAAGTCTCATAGCATGGGTGAGACAAGGCCAAAAGTCTCTTAGAAGAGTGAAGCTAAGTCAAAAGTCCCTAGACCAAGAGTGAGGCAAATCTAAAAGTCCTAAAAATGGGGTGAGACAAAGCCAAAAGTCCCTAGAGTATGGTCTTGGCTTGAATTGGAATAAGTGGCATGGGAATTGCAGCTTTTCCTACTTTATAGTTGCTAAACCTTCCATACATATGCTTTGATGTGTATATACCTTGAATGTATGTGTGAATAGGTGTGTGAGCTATTGAAATTCTTGGAATCTCATTCCTCTTTCCCTCTTACTCTTGACTTGTCTAGGTGGTACTCAAAGGCAAGGAAATGTAAGCCAAGAACAATAGAAAGCCTTACTTGCCTATTATGTAGTCTAAATTGTAGTTAAATGTCAAAGTAGCTTTATACATATTTTTTTTTATGATGTAAGACCTTTAGCAAATGCAATATGATGTATGGATACTATATATACTCCATGTAGCATGAAAACAATAGAAATGTGAACTTCGAATCACGGATGGCATGTATGTGTTAGTGTATTATTGGGTCTGAGATGGTCAAAATGAGATGCATGGTGTTTGGAATGATTTGGATAGTTCATACAAGTCATGTTTGTGATTTTAAACTTACCTAAGGGGTGTCAAACACTAAAGAAGGCCAATTGAACTAAGTTGGCCCCTCATGCAGAGCAATTATTTTATGAGGTTACGTCACTTTTTACCCAAATGAGGTCTGCTTGGTTTGAGATTTAGCATGAATCTATAACTTGTTAAGAGATTTTTGGAAAGCTAAAATACAGAATTTTTAGAGGTCTATGGAATATTTGGTGAATTTTTGAAGTTAAAAATTTTTTCTGATTTGGCCACTGTTACTGTAGCTATAGTCCAAAATGAAACTCTGTCACTCATGGGGAAAATTATATCCAATTGTCACAAAAGTTTATAAAAGAAACTAGACCTTCCTAGTGACTTGTACCTATTAGAAGCACCTCATTTAGATGTCTACAGAGGGAGATATTAATTTTTGAAATTGCTGTCCAGTATTAAGCATGTAATCTAACTTGTGTCATTGTTTGATTAGTTTTCAAGGCATATGCATGCTTGTACTGGTATGGAGTTATTTTTTCCTATAGCTAACATCTATATTTTTTTTTCTTATAGCTAATGTCTGTAGCTTTCCGGATTGATATCATTTACATGGATTTGATTGTTTTAGAATTAATTAGATATTTTTGAAATTTTTGACAGTAAGTTGTATCAGTACCAAGGACAGTCGGACCTTTGTGACTATTTTATTGTCAAACATGATCCAAAGGCTATACCTATGTCTTGAGTTATTTTTATTGTGAAGTTAACATCTAAGGGTTTCCAGAAAGCTATGGTTTGTGTGATTTTTTATTTTTCTACATTTAGTTATAATTTTTTTAAATTATCCCTAAAATCTACCACTATACAGCCGCGAGAAATGAAGAAATTTTGGGGCTTTTGACCCTTGATCCGTGGTTGGTGCCATTTTTTTGGAATGTTATGACTTTTATGTATGGAAAATAATTAGAAAATATTTTGGATAAGTTCATGAGGTCCCAAAGACACGAAATGAAAAATTTATCCGCTACGCAACACAATTTAATTCATTATTTTAATGCATTTTCTTAAAACTCCCTTGATAAAGTGCATAGCCTCATTTGCAATGGAGGGATAAATGTTAGAAATGATATGTTATTACAACTTAAGCATATGGGAAAATACCAAAATGGTCTATTAAATATGTCTCAAAGGTGTGCAAACCCAGATTTCACAAACTTACACTCTCATCCCAAGGTATACATAAGAACACATATGCTTCATCTTGCCATTCAATACTCAAAAGTTGTTATATCATATATATGGCATCAAATCTCATGCATATACGATATCTTCATATATTTACAAGTGCTCATGGGTTCATACATCTTATACAATATTGGATTATATCATATGCTACTTATATGGCTACAAATGGACATTTTCACACACTTGGTTGTCAAACTCTCTGCTTCAAGCTTGGTGACTCCTATTTCTTTGTCCACTTAGTCATGTTAAGCAAATGGGAAGGAAGGGATGAGATTCTAGGAATCCCAATAGCTTTTCTCTCTTTCTACCATACATAAAGAATGCAAATCTATGTCTAAAAATGCATGCATGGGTATCATAGAGCATGTAATCATTCGTGAAACATTTCTAACATTCAAGGAGTCATATAAAATATACATAGACTTGCCAAGCAAGCGGTTTAACCTCACCCATTCTCTTTAAGGATCTTGGACTTGCCTCACTCATTTCTTAAAGGCTTTTAACTAAGCCTTATTCTTGGGAGACTTTTAGCTTTGTCTCAACCATTCTTGAGGATTCTTGACTTCACCATACTCAAGCAAACCAAAGCAATTTCACAAAGCATCATTTGAATGCATAACATAATATCATGGTATCATGACATATAGATACATGCCAAAACATTTTTTATGGCTCAAAACATACATACACACATTCAAAGATAAGATAAATATCTATTCATGTATAAGAGAAAGAAAGAGAGTTACCTTGGTGCATAACAACACACTTTTCCCTTTGAAAATGCTTCCTCTCCTTCGGCCACATTCTCACAAGGATGTGAGACTTGATTCCTTTGGCCTAGACATATCATATGGAAGCCAATTACACTCTTAGAAAAATTTTTAAAGCTTCATATGGACTTGAAAAGGTAGATGGCTTAATTGGCTCAATTATGGTTCCATAAGGCACCTAATGAAGCAACCTTGGGATCACATAATCTTGACTCCATTCTTTCTTTCAAATTATGACTCTTGACTCCATTTAGACCTCTTGGAGCCATCACACAATCATTTTAAGAAGCCTAGTTAGATGTTACTTCTTTAAGGCATAATATGGAACTTATGATACTATCTCACTATCCGTGGCTTCTAAAATTTTTTGAATACTTTCTCTTATCCTTTCCCATCGTATATGACTCAAAATCAAGCTTGGAATGAATTAAAACCACCCCTTGGTGCTCTTTCCATGTTAGGCTAAGGTTATGTCTCTTTGGATCACCAATAAAGTTATTTTGATTTTTTTGCTGGGAGAAGCATGTGGGAGGCTCTCTTAGTGTCTTAGGAATTCATATATACTCTTAGACAACTTAAATTACTATTAGGAAGTTTCAACTTAGCTTAGCTGCAACAAAATCCCTAAATTCTATAACTTGCATGCTCCTTTTCAATTCTAGTCATATATTCTTAATCCTCACACTCCATAACCCTTGATTCCATCAAGAACACATAAAGGAAAACTCTCTTCCTCATTTTGTCTCTCTAGATCGAAGCTTAAATGGCTTGGAAATATAAGATTTTGCAAGTGTTTCAAGTAGAGTCTTATCTTAAAATGGAGCTCTCTTCGTGTAGATTATTTTTCACCAATTGGTTTCTTGAAAATAGTTTCTTTTTAGCTTGGGTCAGACCTGAGCCTTTAAGTTTTCAAGAAATAAAACCACAATTAGAGAGCTCTTAGAGAGAGAAATAACTTTTTTAACTAACACAGGATGAAATAAGACCCTTTACTTACTTAAATGGAAGCTTAAACTTCTTCTTTCTCTCCCCTCTAAGTGTCACGCCATAACTCTCTAAAAATTTGAAAATGGAAGCTTGGAAAAGATGATGATGTGTAATCTTACTTAAGAAGTCTCTTTTATAGTTTTTTAAAATGACCATTTTGCCCTTACACACATGTTTACTCCGTTTGGTCTCATTTTAACTCATTTTTGAGAACTGTCTTTTCCATCATAAAATTTAGGTTATCTAATTCACAAAATGCCTTTAGTTTTATTCAAATTGGATTTGAAACCTTCTCAAATGAATCAATCAAAATTTGAGTCAATCGATGCTCTAAAACATTAACTGAAGGGGTTTAAATCATTCTAAGGATTCCTATGGGCTTTAGGACCTCTGAGAACCTTGGGAAACTTATTTTTCTCATTTAAAAATCACTTTCATGAGTTTTCTAAAAAGTATCCAAAATTATGAAATTGTCATTACGTTCCGTTGCATTTTCATTAAATTCCATCTAATTATTTTGAGTTCAATTTCAGGACACCTTTTGTAATATCTGATTCTTTGAAAATGAGATAAAACATGAGAAACTTAATAGTTAGTTTCTTTGTCAACACATGAAATTCACTATATACAAGGAGAAGTCCCCCAGATAGAGTGATTTGAGGTTTGATCAAATTAAAATAATATTTTAGACTTCAAATAATGGTGATTTAAGGTCAGAGGTGCCTTAAAATCAGAGCAAGAATAGCCCGATAGATTTTTACGAAAAGGCAACGAAACGTAATGGCAATTTCATAATTTTAGAAAAATTTTTAGAATTTTCACAGAAAGGGCTTTTTAAATGATAAAATTAAGTTCTCCGGATTTCTCAGAGGCCTTAATAACCATAAAAGCCCCAGGACAGTTAAAACTTTTTCAGTAGACATTTTTTAATAGTGGTGAGGCTGAACTTTGACCGATTTATTGGGAAAGGTTTTAGCTCCAAATTGAGTGATTCTGAAGGCATTTTATAAGATTAAGAACCTAAATTTTATGATAGAAAAGATGGCTCTAAAAAAGGAGCTAAAACAAATCAGAAACAAAAATGCCAAAACAAAGGGAAGAAATTGGAATTTTTAAAAAGTTTTTCCTAACCTATCTTTATATATATATGTGGCGCCCCACCTCCTCCTTCATTTAGCCACATTTGTTTTTGCCCTAAACCAAAGGAGAGAGCTAGGGTTTGAGGTGTACCAAGAGAAGAAGAAAGGGTAGAGAAAAACAAGGAAAAAGGTATGAATTTTCTTAATTTTTCATGCTTTCTCTTAGCAAACTCCTTCTCCTCCATCTTTCTTTCTTTCCCATGATTTTATTGAAGTTCTTGGATCTGTTTTAAAGGCAGAACAAAGGTGCAAAATTCAGATTTAAAGAGGGAAGGCCAAGCAAAGTGAGAAACAAGCAAGAAAAGCCAAGAAAATAAGGTAAATCTTCATTCCATGGTAGCTACTCCTTCTTCCCTCCTTCTCCCTGGTTTGCCCCACATAGAGAGCTTTAAGAAGACATGGTTTTTGGATAGAACTAAGGGTGAACCTTAGGGAATTGAGTGTGGAGAATAAGAATATGTGAAGACAATTAATAAATAACCATGGAAAATCAAGATAGCAAAGTTAGGATTTCAAGTGTCCTTTACAAAATCCAATTTGATACAATAATTCCTAGGCTTAAATGAGTGTTTGGATAGACTCCTAAGATCCCTAAAAGGCTCCTCATATGCATCTTCTATCAAGAAAGCTCCAAGGGTAGTCTTAAGGAGCATAGCCTCAGCTTAGAGTAGTTAAGGCACTTAAGGATGGTTTTAATTTATTCCAAGCTTATTTTTAAGTCATATATGATGGAAGAGGATGAGAGGAAGTCTTGAAAAAATTTTAGAAGCCATAAGAAGTAAGATAGCATCATAGGTTCCATATTATGACTTAAAGAAGCAACACCTAGCTAAGCTCCTTGATTTGATTGTGTGATGACTCCAAGAGGCCTAAAAAGAGTCAATAATCATAAATGAATGAAGAGATTGGAGTAAAGATCATATTTCCATAGGGTTGCTTCATTAAGTGTATTATGGAACCATAAAAGAATCATATGAACCACTTTTTTTAATGAATGTATGGCTTTAGAAATTAGTTCAAGAGTATAATTGGCTTTCATATGATGTGCCTAGGCCAAGAGAAACAAGTCCTACCTTTTGTGTGTGTGGCCAAGGAAGAGAAGTCTAATCCAAAAGGAAAAGTTTGCACTTGTTACAAAGGTAGCTCTCTCTCTCCTTTCTCTCATGCATGGATGAATGTTATCTTATGTGTGTATGTATATGTTAAGCCATGAAAATGTGTTCTAGTATGATTTTATATGCCATGGTACCATGATGTTATTTTATGTATTCAAATGATGTCTTGTTACTTTACTTTGGTTTACTTGAGTATAGTGAAGCCAATAACTCTTTAGCCATGGTGAAGATGAGCCAAGAACCTTAAGAATAGTTGAGACAAAGCTAAGAATCTCCTAAGAACAAGGCCTAGTTCAAAGCCTTAAAGAAAAAGGGTAAGACAAGTCCAAGATCCTTAAAGAGAATGGGTGAAGTCAAACCACTTGCTTGGCAAGCCTATGTATGTTTAGTGTGACTCTTTGAATGCTAAGAATACTTCTTGAATGATCATATACCTTATGATAGTCATGCATGCATTTTTAGACTTAATTTTGCATTTTTTATATGTGATTGAAAGGGAGAAAAGCTATTGGGATTCCTAGAATCTCATCATTTCCTCCCCACATGTCTAACATGTCTAGGTGGACCAAGTGAACCAAGAAATGGAAGCCACCAAGTCTAGAAAATAAAGATTGACAACAAAGTGTGGAAAAATACTATTATGTAGCCATATGAGTGGCATGTGATGTAAAATCCTTTATTGTACATGTTGTATGACTCTATGAACATATGTAAATATGTAAATATATGATGTATGAATGGAATTTAATGCCATATGTATGATATAATGTATTTTGGGCATTGGATGGCAAGCCTTGACATGTATGCTCTGGTGTATAACTTGGGGTGGATGAGTGAGTTTGAGAAATTTGGGTTTGTGCACCTTTGAGACAAGTTTGGTAGACCATTTTGGCACTTTCTTACATACTTAAGTGGACATGGTTGTCTTAAAAGCAATTTTGGACCATTTGGACCTCTTATAAGACATAAAAATGACCATTATGCAACCTAATGTCTAAATCTGACCAAATGAATGATTTTGCCCATAAAAATTGGCATGCATATAGATTTTATCTAGATCTTTTTAGAAAGCCTAAGATTAAATTATTTGGAGCTCTATGGAATTAATTATAATTTTTCAAAGTTGACATTTTTCTATTAAACTGATGTAGATACTATTTATATGGTTAGTAAATTGGGTTGAGTCATTCCAAAATTAAATAGCGTCCAATGCTCATGATATTTTACAAGCATAAACGAGACATAATAAGCTTTCCATAGCAACTAAGATCACCCTAATTGGACATCTAAGGAGGGAGATATGGATTTTTGAAATTAGAGGATAGTACGAATAACAACAATTGACCTCTGGTATTATTCTATCAATTTTCAGTAGCTAGCAGCCTTTGTTGTGGCCTGTATTTATTTTTAGAATAAAATTGATATCTATAGCTTTCCAGAATAGTATAATGTGTATGATTTCAATTTTTCTTAAATTAGTTATGATTTTTCAAAGTTTAGGCACAAGATCTGGACTAGGTACCCGAGATTGCACACTATATTTTCATGTCTACTATCCATTTGCACAAGTTCTAGGCCACTTCTTAAGATAATTATGAGTTGTATTTATGTAATTAAATATGAAAATGAGATGGATGAGTCCATATAGCCCACGGGACATGAAATGAAAATTTTATCTGTGATGTAATGCAATTAAATTACTTATTTTCAATGATTTTCCTTGGCAAGCTTACATAGTTCAAGGAAATTAACCTAAAAATAATATGAGATGAGCTAGAGAATCATGATGTTACAACCCTAGCCTTGGATCATCATTATTTGAAGTCTAGAATATTATTCTAATTTCATTGGACCTCAAATCATTCTATTTGGTGGATGTCCTTTTGTATCCAATGAATTATGTACGTTTATGAAGAAACTGGGTATCACGTTTCTTGTGTTTATGAAGATATTGAATGTTACAACTATAACATGTAGAAAGCTGGCTTGATAGTGATCTTGATCTACCAATCTACTTTGCTTACCCTTGTCTTAAGTTGGAAAAGTTGGAGCCCCTGCTACCTTATATCAATGTTAAGATTCTAAATAGAAAATATCATAAGTCTATCTTAGTTATTGCTTATATGGCTACTTGTGTAGCAAGGAGTGTCATGATGACAAATATCCTCCCTTCAAAAGAATGTATATCTCATGAAAAGTACTTCAAAGTAGCTTTTGGAAAATTATTCAAAATTAGCCTTATTTCCCACAAGAAAATTGGCCTAAAATTCTTCCCTAAATGCATAGTCTGGACAAAAATCCTTGGTAATGATTTACTAGATAAAAATGTTCTCATTTGCATGGATGTATATCATTAAGCACAAAAGTAATAGATTCTGCCTTAAGGCATCAAATTCAAAAATTTCTTTTCTCCATATACCACCATAGCCAACTTGTTAGAACTATAACAAATTCCTCTTAGGGGTATGAAGAGATCAGCTACTATAATATTGCTTAGAAAGTTATGATTTATTTAGTCATCCTTTTACACTCTAGAAAAAATGAAGCATTCTTTATCCCACTTCCTTTTGATAGTAAATCATCTAAATCCCAACCGAGATTGATTTGATTTTAATTAAATATTTGAAATTAAAAATATAATTTAGTGCATGTTAAGTTAATACTCTCTTATATTCTTACTTTACAATCCTATACCTAATAATATATGACTAAGAAGGACTGTGACTCTCTTAAAATGAAATACTAGGCATAGAATCACTTTTCTTAATGAAAGTGCTTTACTTTTTGCTTAATATTAATTTTAATAACAACTGCAATGTCATGTTTATTATATTTTCCTTAATTTCAAAGCATATTAAAAGAAACCTCACATTATTTGATATATGCCCTTGCTCTGTATTGTGTACCATTTTTCTTTGATTTTGTTTTAGGTTTTAGATAAATAGAAATTCATATATTGTCTTGTGTCAAGATTGGAGAAAAAGTAAATAATAGAAGAAAAGTAAAAATTTAACATTAATTATAAGTTGTTGGAATGGAAGAGGAAGAGATTAAGAAGTCACATATTTAATTGAGGTTAAAAAATTAGATTTAAAAATATAAGAATAAAGAGAAAAGATAAAAAGAAAGAAAGAAATAAAATAATAGAAATGAAAGTTTTAAAAATGAGGTCAAGAATTGCAAGAAAGAAGATAGGAAAACAAAAAATATATATACTAAGGAAAAATAGGAAAAAAGAGATAAAATAGGGGAAATATTAGAGAGAAAGGAAAAGATGCATAGATTTGTGATGCTGAATTTTTCTAAATTTGGAATATCTTTATAAAATGCAAGTTCAAAAGAAAAGGGGATTATTGAGCGCATAAAAAGAATTAGGAAAAAACTATATTATTTAGATAGTAAATGGTTTTGTTTGTAAAGTGTTGTGGACTTTACCCTGGTCTATATATGTTAATTTATCTTGTCCACCTAATCAATGTTACAATGCAATAAAAGTAGTTCCAAGAACTAAGTAGTAAGTAAGAATATTGCATTCCTAATATCTTTGGGTGGAAAATGATTGGGCAAAAAGGAAAGAAATATTTTGTTAAAGCTTTTTTTCTTCTAAAGTTTGTTATAAAGTGTGAAAGGGAAATTAACTTTTTAAAATCTTCTCTCTTTCATAATTTTAAGTTTTTCCAATTTAAAGAATGATTTAATTTTTAACTAGCCATAGCAAATTTAGCTTGGTGAGTTATTAACAAAGTTAGTTGCTACTACAAATAGTTTTACTACTTCAGATCTAACAAGCTTGAAGAACAGTTCTAGTCTTTTTGCATTAAGGCTTGATGATAATCAATCGGTTCAAGATATAACATATGCTTTATCAAAATTTGAACTACATTAACTTACATGGCTATTAAGTTTAAGTATGAGTGAAAGTAAAAGGAAGTCCCATATTAGCAGGAAATAAAGGCCTGTATAAGTAGTTTGATCTATGAACTTAATGCTTTAAAGTTTTAGGTCAAGACATGGTAAGTACCCATAAGTATAATGTAATATCCAGCTCTTCAAAAGACTAAATTGGAGCTAGTATATTGATAAAAGAAAACTCTAAAGCAAAATAAGTTAAGGCTAATTAAGTATAGAATGCTAAATAGAACATCCAAAAATGAGGTTAAGAAACTAAGAATGGCTTGAAACTAGAGCTAAAATGGCTAAATGAAATGAACTGAAATTATAGTGGCAAAGTCATAATTTCAACAAAAATTTTAAAAACTTAAAGGAAAAATTTTTAAATGGTAAATAAGGGTTTTCATAGGCCCTAAAAATCATAGGAACTGTTAAAATAAGTAAAACCTTTTTAGCATACTAATTAGGTCATCGATTGACTTAAACTTTGATTAAGCTATTTTGGGTTGCTTTGAATCTCATTAATTTGAAATTAAGTATTTTTAATAAATTAGAGAGCCTTAATTTGATTATGGAAAAGATAGTTTCTAAAAAGGATTTGAAATGAGTTCAAATTGTAGAATTAAGGAATAAGGGCAAAATTGGAATTTGAAAAAAATTATAAAACCTTACCCCCTTCTTATAAATAGCAACCGTCACTCTTTCTTCTTCATTTGGCCAAACTATATCAGCCATTAAAGCTCTCTTAGAGGTGTGACAAAGAAGAAGAAAAGGAAAGGAAAGGAAGCTCCAAATAGGTAAGTTTATATGCTAAATTTTTTTATGACGCTATTATAAACTCTTTTCTACTCTTTCTCCTCTTTCTTTTTGTAGTTTTGGTTTCCTAAAGGAGTGAATTTTGTGGCTAAAAATCATGGAGAAAGAAGCTCTTTCAAGGAAATCAATTACATTGAAATAATCTCCATTTGAAGCACTTTTAATGATATAATATCTAGGTTAGGAAGATTTTATGTGCATGGAGCCCTAGCCCAACATCAATTCGGCCAAGAGAGGAGAGAAGAGGAGGGGACTTAAACTTGAGGAAACCATGGTTGAATTAGGGGTTTTGAAGGGTGAAGATTCATATTACGCCATTAGAATTAACAAAGAGCCTAAAGAATAGCTTATGGCTCACCTTGGGTTTTGTTTGCACCTTAGAAGTTTTGGAACTCTAAGAAGACATTTCAAGCCACCTAAGATCATATTTATACTATAAAAGAGCCAAAAACAATCCATATGCACCAAATCCTCCATGGAAGAAACAAAATGTCCAAGTATGGTGTGTATAGGGTGTGTTTTGGCCATGAACTAGATAGGGTACCTAGGGAATGCTTTGATGAATTCTAATATTTTAAAAGGCCTAAATGAGATGAATAAACACTAATGGAACCATTGGATTGAATTTAGGAGCCTTGTTTTGAAAGATGAAAACTTAGAATTCAATTAGGCTTAAAAAAGTAACTTAGTGCTAAACTTCTTAAATCAAGCATGTGAAGCCTTTAATGAATTTTAATAGAGTCATATGACTCATATCAAATGAGACTTTAGAGCCAATAATTTGATTTATAAGAGTTTCTTCGTAAGGCATTCAAATAAGCCATATATATAGCTAAAACCTTAATTAACTTTTATAAGGCTAATATGAGTATAGATATGGTCCCATTATTAATTTTGTGTCTCATTTGATGTGTCTAGACCAAATAAATAAATTTTTGTTCAAGTGTACATGTAAGACTGTGGAACAAGAGAGGGGTACCAAGGGGAAACAGTTGAATTCCGTGTGTCAAGGTAACTTTTCTTTCATTCTTCTATATATATGCTTAGTTTACTTAAGTGTCTTGGATTGTTTGTATGTATTGTTTACCAATTATGTGTATTGTTGATTGATTGAGGATCATAAGCAATTGTATGACATTTCTTTGCATTTAAAGTTAGATTGGCTCTTGATGGGTGAGATTGTGCCAAAAGTCACTTGGAAATAGGTGAGATGAGGTCAAAAGTCCCTAGATATAGGTGAGACTAGGCAAAAAGTCCCAAATATAGGTGAGACTAAGTGAAAAGTCTATAGAAGAGGGTGAGGCTAAACCAAAAATCTCTAATTGTTGGGTGAGGCTAAACCAAAAGTTCCTAGAGCATGAGAGTATTCTTGATAAAGCCACGGGATCCCTAATGCATGAACATAATATATTTATGGTCGAATGACATGCATACTTGCATCTTTGATCTTGAGTGAGCTATATATGTATGCTTGAATGTTGAATTAACTATTTGGATTATTTGAATCTCACCTTTCCCTTATTTATACTTACCATAACTGGATGGCTCTCAAGGAAGCAGGAATAATGAACAAAAGGCCTAAAGAGAGTAACCTTGACAATAGAATGTGATTTAAGGCATATTCCTAAATATGTGAATATGTATTTGTATATTTTGATGTATGGAAATGCAATCACCTTTAAAACTACTAGATTATTATGTAAAGACCATTTATGAGTTGTAACATATAATAGAATGTAACTTTGTACCTTGAGTTCTTAGATATATGTGTGTATTCTTGCATATGGAAAGGTGATTTTAAATTGTATGGTAATTGTGACATGTTAAACCAGCCATACATGATGCATTTATGGGTTGAAACTTGCTCATAAGAAGAAATAGCATAATATGGCTCATTTGTACTTTTTTGAGCAAAAAATTCACTTCTTTTGAGCCATAATATGTCCATGCATTGTTGATAGTCCAAATGAGTGAGTCTTGGGCTAAAAGTTAGCAAAAATTTAGAGGATATTGAGAGCTTTTTATAGAACTTAAGATCACAATTTTTGGAGCTCTATATAATATCTTATGAATTTTTGAAATTGGCTGAATAATGTAAAAAATTATGATGTACTGTTCGCATAGTGTAATTTCATATTTCATGGTTTTTGAGGGGCCAAATAGATTTATTTTGATTTAAAATTTTTATAGTAGATATCTCATTATAAGCTTTCTAAGGATACTTAATTTATATTAATCGGAGTTGTGTAATTCAAGTTATGATTTTTCAAATTTTAAACTCAATTAGGTATTTAAGGGTCAAAATGCATATTTAGTTATTTCCATGGAATTGGTCCTTGTTTTTCAGGTGTATAGATTGTATTAAGTTGGTTTAGTATGAATTTAAGAGTTGGAATGATAAGAAATTATGTAAGAATATTATATAGTAAAGTGGTGCTTTTAATGATAATAAATTCCACTACTAAAAGCATAACAAATGATCTTTTGCCACAAAGTATGTATAAAATTGTAGAACAAATATGTAAAATATAATGGTGTGACATATAGCTCTTTACAAAGTCTAATGAAGAAGGCCCATTAAAGATGATATTTACAATGTTTAAAGGTCCCCATGTAAGTTTTGATTCATATATTTCTAATTTTATGTAACTTATTGACATAACCTATTGATTATTTAAGCAAGTGCTATATGAGTACTTTCATGAAATTCATACAACGAATTTAAATTCTTACTTATAGTCATAAAATTACAGAGATTCAAGCAAAGTCATAAGCAGCTTTAACCATGCTTCTAAAATTTGAAGTGGGAAACCTTAAAAACCAACAATCATGATCTTAAGCACTTGAAATCACAAACACAAAAAAAGGAAAAGAGTAACAATTTACTTATAAGCCTCTTTTGACAAGTGCATAAATCATAGTGATGGAACTCTCACAAGGAAGATTTCTTTCATCAGGAATCCTTTCAATTTTCAAATATGGTTAGTTTGAACAAAATGGTCTCTCCTATCAAGAGTCTATCATGTTTTAACATTATAAATTGACCTTATCTTAATAAACCCCTGATAATTACCTATAATGGCAATTTTGAAATTCTAGGAGATATGAGCACCACTCATGATATATTTTAGAATTAAAATAATAAAAATATAAGAGTACTCTCTTTTCATAGATTATTTTAAAATATTCAGACACCTTAGGCTAATAGTGGTATAAAAGCTTAGTTTTGTGGGGAAAAATATAGAGATAGTAGGTTAATTAGATTGATGGTATAGTGTGGACCTAGTCATGAATTGTGGAAGTTTGGAGGCAAATTCTTAAATGAAGATTAGTAAAGAGTTAATCCAATTTAAGATGGGTTTAACATTGGTCCATGAATTGTGGAGATTAGGAATAGTGGGCCCTTGTAAGCAAGCTTGAGAAACACTAACTATATAAGTGAATTTGCTCATAAACCTATAATGCTTTAAGGTTTTAGGTCAAGATGTGGTGTCAAGACCAAGTGATAAAGTGTCAAAAGGGAAAAAAAGGGAGCATGTGCTCTGTGATGAACTCACACTTGAGGCAGAGTGGTAATCAGAAAACATGATTGTCAAACCAGCTAGGATTAGTAAAAATCACTTATTTGCAATATAGTGCTCACCATGTCTTCTCTTAAGGAGTCTTTGGTCAAACTAATCAGATTAATAATTATTAGAAACAAAATTTATTTTTAAGGGGGTTGTATGTGAAATTAAAAGATTGATTAAAGTAAAAAATCAGCTACTAAAACAGATTACAAAATAAAGCAATTAAACAAAACGTAATCTGTAACGAACATAATTTTCGTAAATAACAAAATGAGCTGTATAAAAGCAAGTCCTTTGAAATGAGCTAGATAATGTCTCAAAAAATTTGGGTAGAGTTCTAAACTTCTAAAAATGATAATTCTAAGATCTGACAAAAAGAAAAATAGAGCTAGAATGGAGAAATAATTTATGACAAAAATTGACAAAACGCAATGGCATTTTTATAAATAAGTGCAAATTTTAGAAAAATACATAAGAGGGTTTTTTAAATGGGAAATTTGAGTTTTCCAAGGTTTTCAAATGCCCCAAAAACCATGAAAAGCCCTGAAACTAATAAAGCCCTTCTGATGTATGTTTTGTAATAACAGTGAACCTAAATTTTAACAGATTTATTCAGGAAGGTTTTAGCTCCAATTTGAGTGATTCCAAAGGTATTTTATTAAATTGGGAATCTAAATTTTATAATGAAAAAGACGGTTCTAAAAAAGGAACTAAAACGAAGAGAAACAAAATTGCCATTATAGAAGGATAAAATTAGAATTTTTAAAAAAGTGTATTTCTAGAAGCTTCCACATATTTCTCCCTTCTTCTCCCTCTCATATAGCACAATTTTCCTCTACCTAAAATATAGAACATCATATGCTCTCTTAGGCACACAAGAAGGAGAAGAAAAGGAAGAGAAAAATTATGAAAAAGGTAAGGAAATCTAAGGAATTTCATGCTCCCTCTTCCTCCAATCTTGTTCCTCTCTTCTCCTCCTCTTTTCCTATGATTTTCTTGAGATGATTAGTTTTGTTTTTGGTCTAGCACACAAGGGGAGAGTTTGAATTACTTAAAGAGAAGAGAACTAAGGAGAAGAAGCTTTGAAACTAAGTTAGAATCCAAGGTAATTTCCCATTCTTGGTACTTTTTCTTTGTTGTTGTCCCTTGTGTCATTTTTGGCCTTGTACAAAACCATTAGAAGGGAGGGAGTTCTATCTAAAAGCAAGAGAGAAACAAGGGTTTTAGGTCATAGGGAGATGGAATATGGCAAGAAATTCTAAAGAAAATTAATAGAAAACAAGATAGAAAAGTGTAGGCTTCTTTATGATTTTGTGAAATTTGATTTTGTGTGAATGTTTCCTTGGTTATTTGAATGTTTCTTTAAGCTGTTAAGACCTCTAGAAACCTTCCCAAGTGGCTCTCTCATCAAGGAAAAATCAAGAACTCCATAAACCTCTTACTTGGTGCATATCTTGGCCAAATGAAGTGCATAGAGCTAGGGAGTGTTTTAATTTGTTTTAGCCTTGGTTTGAGACTTTATATGATGTTAGAAGATGGGAGAAACTATTGGAAAAAATTTTTAGGAGCATGGAATTAGAGATGGAGTAATGATATCCATAATAGTGCCTTATGAAGCAACACAGGTTTCTAATTGTGCAAGTGAATGTGTGAGGGCTTCAAGGACCTTAAATGAGTCCAAGAAGTCCAAAAATAACAAGAGACAGAGCATATGACTTAGAATGTAAAAGTTGCTTCAATAGGCTAATTATGGAACTATTATGTCACTTATAGAGCTAAGTGTGTGTTTAAAAGTATCTTTAGTGTCGTGGCTTGCTTTAAGTATGTGATTATGTATTGTTTATGGTGTTTAGGCCAAGAGAACACCAACCCACCTAGGTGCACTTGTGAGGCCACAAAGAGGAAGGAATAAGACAAAAGAAGGCTTGCAAAATTCAACGTAGCTCTTTACCTCATTCTCTTACATTCTTATGTATGTATGTATATCTTTGTGTATTTGTGTATGCTCTTGTGATTTGAGAACATACCACTTGATGTCTTGAGATTGCATTGGTACCAATGTGTTGTCTTGAATGACAATGATTGTGAGAATGGCTCATAAAGGTGCGGTGATGCCAAAAGTCCCTTATTGTGGGTGAGGAAGTACCAAAAGTCAAGGCATTGGTGAGACTAGGCCAAAAGTCTCTTGGATGGGTGAGGCCAAGTCAAAAGTCCTAAGGCCAAGGGTGAGGTATATCGAAAAGTGCTAGAAATGGAGTGAGGCGCAACTAAAAGGCCTTAAAGCTTCTTGATGGCTTGATTGTGAGAATGTTGCATGAGAATCTTGGAAATGAGTAATTATGATCTTGGTTGTAACACCATATATTTTTAGCTGATTTTTATCACATTTACATGCTCATATGATACATTCCATGAAGGAAGTAAGAAAAGTCTATTAAAATAATGCATTTATTTGCACTATGTCGGGTATGAAATTTTTATTCGGTGTTATGTGGACCATGTGAGCTTATACATCATATTCTTATATTTAATTATATGAATACAACTTATTTGCATCATCAAAAGTGGCCTACATATCAAGAAACTTAAAAGGAAGCATGAAATATTCATATTTATTTTTGGCCAGATTTGGCTCTTTTCTGTTCAAACTTTGGAAACTCATAACTAATTATAGAAAAATCTAAATTATGCATTCTTGGTCATGCTGGAAAGCTACACATGTCTACTTTAGGCTAAAAATATGTTCAGATCATAACGTCCAATATAGAGGATGTTTGACATTTGAAAAATTTCAGATGTCAAACTGTCCACTGTTGCTATCACAAAATTCTGTAGCAAATTTTAAAAATGTCCAATTAAATTCACAAAAATCTAATCCATGCAAATGATATCAATTTAGAAATATATGGATGTTAGCTAGAGGAAGAAAATAACTCTAGACCAGTTCAGGCATGCCCAGACTTTGAAATCCAATCAAATAATAACTAAGGTCAAGTAGAGTTCCTAATACTGGACAGATTCTTTGAAAATCCATATCTCTCTCTTTAGACATCTAAATGAGGTGCTTCTAGTTAGCACAAGTCTTTGGGAATTTCTAGTTTCTCTATATAAAATTTCATAGTAATTGGACATTATTTGGGCCCTATATGATAGATTTCATTTTCAAACTAAGTGAATAGTGCATCAGACTAAAATTAGAAAATTTTCTAACTTTGAAAATTCATCAAATTTTCTGTGAACCTCCAAAAATTATGTTCTTTAGCTTCTCAAAAAGCTCTCAAAAACTCTAATTGCATGCCAAATATTAGATCAAAAGGAGCTCATTTATATAAAATATGATATACTCTTATATTCTTAAGCACGAAATTTTTGCCCAAAATACAGAATATGATATACTCTTTTAGGCTCACAAGAAGGGGAAGAAAATGAGGCAACAAATCAAGAAAAAGGTATAGATTCTAGGTAGTTTTCTATGCTTTCTTCCATCAAAATCTCCTCTCCTCTATTCTCCTTTGTTTCCTTTAATTAAAATGAAGTTTTCAAATCTGTTTTAAGGGAGATGTTAAAAAGAAATTTCGGATTTGAAGAGAGAAGCTTAGAGAAAGTAAGATTCAAGTGAGAAAAAGCAAGAAAACTAGATAATTTCTCTTCCTATGGTTGCTACCTTTGGTTCCTCTCCTTCTCCATTTTTCTTAACATGAGAAACCCTAGGAGGACTTGATTTTTAGGTAGAACTGAGGATGAATCTAAGGAAAAAGAGTGTGGAGATTAAGAATATGCAAAAGGAATTAACAAAAAACTATTAGATTTCAAGATGCAATTTCTAGGATTTTAATTACACCTTGTAAAATTTGATTTTGTATAATAATTCTTAGGTCTAAATAAGAGTTTAAATGAGCTTCTAAGATCCTTAAGAGGCTCCTCACATGCATCCTCCCTTGAGAAAATAAAGCAAACTTTAAAAAATTCCATTTCCTCTATAGCCTCAGCCTAAAGCGGTTTATGTAGTTACGGAAAGTTTTAAAATTTTTTAAGCCCATTTTTGAGTCATATATGATGAATGAAAATAAAGGGAGGCCTTGGGAAAAATTTAGAACCCATAAAAAATGAGTTAATGCTTTATGTTCCATATTATGACGTAAAGAAGCAACATGTAGTTAGGCTCTTAGTTTTGATTATGTGATGACTCCAAGAGGCTGAAAAGGAGTCATGAATCATATTTGAAAGGAAAGAATGGAGCTTAGAATTTATTTAAGGGGTGTTGCTTCATTAGGTGCAATTATGGAACTATAATAAGGTTTATAGGCCAAGCTAGCATTTAAGCAAGTTATGTGGCCTTAGAATTAATTTCATGAACCTAATTGGCTTCCATAAATTGTATCTAGGCTAAGAGAAACTTTCTTCACACTTTGTGTATGTGAGGTCGAAGCAAGGAAAGAAGATTCAAGGGAAAAAGTGTGTGATTGTGTACAAAGTAGCTCTCTCCACATTTTCTCATACATGGATGTGTGTTTAACTTATCTTAGAATGTATGTATTTGTATTTTCAAGTCATGAAAAGTATATTAGCATGATTTTATATGCCATGATTTCATGATGACATTATATTTTTAAATGATACTATGATGTTTGTTTGAGTTTGTTTGAGTATGGAGAGGCTAAGAACTCTTAACTATAGTGAAGATAAGCCAAAAACCTTTAAGATTGGTTAAGACAAAGTAAAGAGTCTCCTAAAAGTAAAGTAGGCTCCCAAGAGCATGGTTGAATCTAAGAATCTCTTAAAGAATTAGTGAGGTAAATACAAAATCCATGAGGAAAAGGGTGAGGCTAGTCCATCCACTTGGCAAGCTTTTGGATGTCTTATATGACTTATTCACATGCCAAACTTGTTTCTTGACTGTTCATGACTTTTATTATATCCATGCATGCATTTTCAAGATTTACTTTGCATATGTTATGTGTGATTGAATGGGTGATGAGCTATTAGGATTCTTTGAATCTCATCCCCTCCTCTCTAATGTTCTAACATGCTAGGTGGATCAAAAAAGTAAGAAGATAAAATCCAACCACTTGAGAGATGAGAGTATGACATTGAAATGTATGAAATTTGCTTCTTTAAGGCCATCAAAGTGGCAAATATTTTCATCTATGGTTGGTATATGACCTATGACCCCTTAAATATATGTAGTTATATTAATATGTGATGTATAAATGAGAGGACTTGATATGTGCATGCTAGAATGTAATTTGAGTATGTAATGCCAAAATATGCTTATTGAAAGTTTGATGTAAGTATGTATAATTACAAGTGGCATAGCCAAAATGAGAGGCATGGAGTTTGAGACCATTTAGGCAGCTCACACAAGTCATAAGCATGTTTTTAGACTTTTCTGAGATGTGTCAAACCCCAAGGGAAGCCATTTGGATATTTTAGTGTTCTATATGGAGCCAAAATTGACTAATTTAGAACCCTATATCACTTTTTATCTAAATGAGCTTTTCTTGATCTGAGACTTGGCAAGTAATTAGAACTTATTGAGAAATTTTTGGAAAGTTAAAGAACAAAATTTTCAAAGGTCTATAAAATATTTGATGAATTTTCGAAGTTGGAAAATTTTCTGGTTTTGGTCATGTCACTGTTCATAGTGGTCTAAAAATAAAATCTATCACATATGGCCCAAATGATATCCAATTGCCACTAAATTTTATACAAAGAAACTAGACATTCCTAGTGACTAGTGTCAACTAGAAGCACCTCATTTGGATGTCTAAAGAGGGAGATATGAATTTTTGAAATTGTACCTAGTATCGAGAATTCCAACCGACCTCTATTATTATTTGATTAGATTTTGAGGTTTGTGCATACCTGAACTGATCTAGAGTTATTTTTTCCCTCTAGCTAACATCTATATCTTTCTAGATTAGTATCATTTTCATGGATTAAAATTTTTTGAAATTAATTGGACATTTTTTAAATTTGCTGTAGAAATCTGTGACAGCACCAGTGAGTAGTTTGACCTCTAGATCATTTTGAATGTCAAACGTCCCCTGTGATGGATGTTATGGTCTGGACATACTTTTAGTAGCACCTCATTTGGATGTCTAAAGAAGAAGATATGAATTTTTGAAGATTGTACCTAGTATTGGGAATTCCAACTGACCTCTATTACTGTTTGATTAGATTTTGAGGTCTGTGCATACCTAAGCTGGTCTAGAGTTATTTTTTCCCTCTAGCTAACATCTACATCTTTCTAGATTGATATCATTTTCATGGATTATATTTTTTTAGAATTAATTAGACATTTTTTAAGTTTGCTGCAAAAATCTGTGATAGCATCATTGAGTAGTTTGACCTCTAGACCATTTTGAATGTCAAACGTCCCCTGTGATGGATGTTATGGTTTGGACATACTTTTAATGTGAAGTAAACATATGTAGTTTTCCAGAATGGCCAAGAATGTATGATTTTAATTTTTCTAAAATTAGTTATGAATTTCCAAACTTTGGTCAGAAAAGAGCCAAATTCTAACCGAAAATATACATGAATATTTTGAGCTTCTCTTGGAATGTCATAAGTTATAGGCCATTTTTTATTATACAAATGAGTTATAATTATGAAATTAAATATGAGAATGTATTGTATAAGCTCACATGATCCACGTGACACTGGATGAAATTTTTATATACGACGTTGCGTAATTAAATACATTATTTTAATAGACTTTCCTCACTTCCTTCATGGAATTGATAATGTGAGCCATGAGAATGTCATGAAATAAGTGAAAAATATATGGTGTTACATAGAAAGTAGGAAAATGCTCTTAAACATTAATAAGTAGAAAAATAAGAGTAAAAGAAAAAGCATATGACAACATCAAAACTGAGGACATAATAAATTGAGAATAGATAGGAGGTAACACGAATTAGTGTATTACAAAGTACAGTTGTCGTTGGTATAATTGTCTATAAGGTATGATGTAATGCCCTAAGTAGAGATAATTAGGCAATATAAAGAACCTCAGGATAGAATAGTAAATTATGTAAGAGATTAAAGAAAAGAGCTCCCTTTCTTTCTTGAGTGTCATACAATGTAAAGAAAGATGTAGAAAATTAACAAAAGGGTATTTTAGATTGTTAGGAAACTTATAATGTACTGGAAATAATGGCTTGAACTCGGTCATGATAGACACGTGTATTAATAATTCATGCTATGGTTTGCTTATAATGATAGTTACATGGTATTGAGTCTGTCTAACCTAGTAGTAATGGAACTTAAATGCATAGCAAATAATGGCACTAACCATAGAGAGTATTCTGATGATTGAAGAGTATCCTAGTTAGTTAAGTTAAAAGATAAGCTAAAGAAAAAGAAAAAGCTAAGGGATTCCAATGATGCAAGAACTATAAGAAAAAGTATGAAGAAAGGAATCCCCAATATAGAATGATATAAAGGGAACATGCTAGTACATTAGAATTCTCAATCTTAAATAGCACGAGTCCAGAATGCATAGTATAAGTCCCTTATAACATCATTGAATGAAATAAGAAGGGACCAATATATAATATCTATCCTATGAAAGATGTTAAACACACTTGATGTGTGAGGCGCCCTAGTGCTAAAGGTACTTAACTGTAGAATATGGGCATAGTCAAAAACTGCAAGATAAGATAGAAAAAATAGAATGATAATAGATAAATTAAAGCAAGCCAGCAAGAGTAAAGAAAGAAAGCATAATGAGAAGGCTAGAAGTGGTAACTTGATGACCCTATAGGGTGTAGTAAGTGAAAGCTAGAATACTTTTAAGTATTATTACTGTAGGGTCAATAAAGAAGCAAATGATATAGAACCCATTTCATACAAAGAGTATAGCAGGCATCTAGGTTTAGCCTTAGAGATTATAGGTGATGGTTGCTAGACTTAGTGATTATGTATTTCACTTTCAGATACAGTTATCTTAAGCTCTGAAATTTCCTAGAGATGGATTGTAGTAGATCCTAACATAGTATAGCAGGTTGCAGTAAACCCTAGTAGGGTTCATAGTAGATCCCATAGAGTTACAGAGAGCCCATAGTTATAGTACAAAAGTTCTTTTTAGAGATGATGACGTAAGATAGTTTTACAGATTAGTTAATCTCAAAGACCAATACAGTTTTAGATAATTTTTTTCTTTTAAGTCTGATAGACTATTGCCATAAATATATTAGAGCTATACTCAGTCAGTCAAGCCACTAACTAGACTTTTTCAATAATAAGCACAGAATGTAGGATGAGGAAAGTAAGAAAGTAGCTTTTCAAAATTATAGTTAGATAGACTACCCAGTAGTTATTAAGCCTGACCAAGGGAGAGAAAGATCCCTTTATGCCATAGTTATGTGTTCAGAAAAGGGTAAGGTGCAATTTTTTATGATAAGGTAAGTGGTAGGACTGTATCTCTAACTGCTGAGACTATGAAAAGTTAGCATCCCATATGAATATAGTATTAGTTATTGGTAGTCGCTCTTTAATATTGGTGTAGAAAAAGTAAAAATTATGATAATTAGTTATCAAGCTGAGAAGCTAAATAAGGCCAACCCTCAAGTGAATAAAAAGAGTAAAGTATAGTTTAGACTAAAAAGGCAAGGGTCAGAGTAAGTAAAGAAACTAGGACAATTAAGAATCAAAGCCCCTTAAAGGAGCCATGATCTTAGTAAGTGATTAAAATATAGGGCCTATGATAGAAAGAAATGTAAACCGTGATTATGAGCTGAGCTAATAAGGAAGAAAGTATAAGTAAATAGTAGACTGAATACTTAAATAAGCTAAGTAAGTAGGTAGAGACCCCTAATGGCTTGCAATGAATAGAAAAGATAAAGAGACTTTGCAAAAAGCTATTAGAAAATGATATGGGAGATTTAATACTAATAAAATATCTTCAATTACATATGCAAGTAAGTCCATTAAGCAGAAAAGTTCAATCCCAATGAATCAGGTTAAGATCAATTAGATACAAAATAATAAGCTCTTCAGAGAAACAGGCCAGAGTTATAAGAATATGTTTAGTATCAAAAGTTAATCCCCCCTCATGACAGGGACAAGTCAATGCTTTATAGCAATAACACAAGGAAAGAGAATCATATACAACAGAGCTAGTAATGTTAATTCCCTGGTAGAAAGTTTAAATGAGTTTAGCCTTTGAGAAAAGCAAATAGAGATAAGCAAAAAGAATGGAAGGATCAACTAGAACAAGTATGAGAAAAGTAGGGTAATGCTTATATCTTTAAATTTTAAGGGCAAAATTTTATTTAAGGGGGGAAGGAGAAATGTAATATCTAGTTATTCTAAAATGGCCTGAAACTAACTAGTTATAAAAGAAAGCCTTCAAAATTGAATGAATTAAGGCCAAATAAAATTAGGACAATGACCTAGATATCAAAAAATGAGAATACAAAGCCAAAGATGCCCAAAAATTAGAGCCAGAATAACCAAATAAAATTTGGTAAGAAAGTAGTGACATTTTTATAATTTTAAGTAGTTTTTAGAAAACTTAAAGGAGGGATTTTAAATAAGAAAATTAAGTTTTTTAAAGTTCTCAAAGGCCCTAAAAATTATAGGAATTCTTAGAACAGTCAAAACTTTTTCGATTTATGTTGTTAGTCATAAGTTAACCAAAACTTTGATTAATTTAGTTGGAAAGGTTTTTAATCTAATTTGGGTGAAATAAGGCATTTTATAAATTAGAAGACCAAAATTTTATGATGGAAAAGATGATTCTAAAAAAGGAGTTAAAGTAAGACTAAGTAGAAGAAACCAAGATGAGAGACTAAATTATAATTTTAAAAAGTTGCCAAAAAGGGACCCTAGCCTTCTTAAATCATGCCCCCTCTTATCTAGCCTTGAAGACTAACTTATTTCTAGACTAAAATAGAACCAAGGGTAGTAGGAAGCAGTGCATAAGAAAAAGGGAAGAAGGAGAAAGAAAATAATCTAAAAAGTGTAAGAAATCGATAGTTTTTTATGCTTTCTCCTTTACTAATCTTCTCCTCATTTTCCTCTTTTCTCCCCTAGTTTTCATGACTAATTTGGGGTTGGTTAAGTTGGAAGAAGTTAGAATTGGAAGAAGAAGCTTGAACAAAGTGAAACTTCTTGAAAAAGTTTGGAAATAAGGTAAGAATCATGGCCTTTTGTTGCTTCCTTTTGCTTGCTCTTCTCATGGTAGTTTCGTCTTACACAAGGCCCACTTACTAGGGAATGAATTCAAGCCAAAATAAGATAGAGACAAGGGTTATCAAGCATAAGAAATAAAAATGTACAATTAGATTTAAAAAAGAAGCTTTAGAAATTAAGTTATGTGACTTAGGGTTCTTAATGTGCCTACCCATTTTTTAAGCTTTCTAATGATAACTTGTCCCATGTAAGAGTATGTAAGGGATCATAAGATATTTAAGAAGCTTCACAAGTGCCAATTTCTTAGGAAAAATCAAACAAACTCTATAAATGCTCACCATGTAGCATGTCTTGGCCAAAACAAGGTTTAGACACCTAGGGAGATTTTTAATTAATTCCAATAATGGAATGGCTTAGATATGATTAGTAAACATCAAAGGAAGCATTGGTTTAAATTTAGAAATCATAGTTTGTGAGATGGAGGTTTAGGTTTCTTTTTAAAACATAAAGAAGCAACTTGAATCTAAGCTCCTTAAATTAAAATTATGATGACTTCAAAGAGTCTAAATGAAGTCAAGAGACTTAGATTGAATGAGAAATTAGAGCCAAGATCATGAATCCTAGGGTTGCTTCATTATGCACTTATATGGAATCATAATCATGTCTTAGAATAAAGTAAGCTTGCATAAAGCTTGTGTGAAGTTAGAACTTGCTCCAATGATGTAATTATGTCCCATTTGATGTGTTTAGACCAAGTGAATCAAGCCCCACTTAGTTGCATGTGTGTGACTAAAAGAGGAAGGAGCAATTAAAGGAAAAAGTTGCATTCTTGCTTCAAGGTAGCTCTTTAACCTTTCCTGCATACATTGCTTGGATGTTTACTTGTCATTTGATGCTTGTGTATATTTGAACAATGAGATATATTTTTAGCTATTAATTACTTGCTATGGTACCATTATGCTTTTTCAAATGTGTTTTTAAATGTAAAGTGGCTTGAATAAGTATGGTTATGCCAAAAATTCCTTATAATAGGTGAGAATGAACCAAAACTCCCTAATAATGGGTAAAACAAAGTTAAAAGTTTCAAAGAGAGTGAGGCTAAGTCAAAAGTCCTTTAAAAGTGGGCAAGGCAAATCTAAAAGTCCTAAAGAAATCGGGAAAGGCTAGACCAACACCCTTTAGAGCCTATGTTTGACATATATGAGTTCACATGATAAGGAAATTAATTTATGTATGTTCATGAGAAATGTTTATAACATGCATGAATTCTTTGACATGTAAATGCAACATATATGTTTGTTTGAAAGGGTAAAAAACTATTAAGATTCTTTAAATCTCACTTTTTCCCTATATATGTCTAACCATATCTAGGTAAAGCTCAATAAACAAGAAATAGAAGTCAAACATCTTGAAGAGCAAGGCTTTGACAATAAAATAATTAAGCATTTTGATGTCAAAGTATGTAACTATATGATGCATATGAGGTGTGGACCCTTGAGCATGTATAAAAGTATAAGAATATCATGTATGAATGGAATTTGGAATAAAAAATGTTTATGTATAAGTTTGACATTCTAAAGCCTTGATGTACTTGTGTATAATGACAATTAAGATAGTGATTTTAAGATGCATGATGATTTAGACCATTTGGAATGCTTCCCTATGCTATATTCATGCTGTTAGAGTGCTCAATTGGTTATGGATTGATTGGAAGGTCATTTGGCATTCCTTTAAACCATTTTGACCCCTAAAATGACATATTCTTGAGTTAAACCATATGGATGAACTTTTGCATAAAATTTGGTAAGCATATAGGTCTTATCTAAATCTTTTTATAGAGTTAAAGAGCACTTAATTTAGAGCTCTAAAGAATTTATTATGAATTTTCAAAGTTGGCCAATTATGCAGAATTGCCTCAAGGAATGTTCATATGGTTAGTTTTCATTTCTATGTCATTCAAGAGGCAAATGAAGTCCAATACCTATGAAATTTTACAAGCATATATTGGACATTATAGGATTTTTGGGGCCACTGAGTTTTCATGAAAAAGAGTTGTATAGAGAGAGTTATAAATTTTTAAAATTAGAAGTTTAATGTTGCCTATGTACTATAGTAGCCTTTGGTATGCAATGGATTTCATGGGCCAAATGAACTTATATACCCTTGAAATTTTTATTCAATTAGCTCTTATCTTAAGCTTTTCATAGCTACTAAGAGCACTCATTTGGATCTATAGTGAGGGAGATATAAACTTTTGAAATTTGATGTCAGTTAGAAGATGCCTTAAAACTAGTATTACTATTCCATAGGTTTTTGTGGGGTAAACCTAGTTGTTTTAATCTAAAATGTTTATGTTAGTTAGAGAATATCTATAGATTTCTAAAATGGTATAGTTTGCATGATTTCAATTTTTTTAAAATTAATAATGATTTTCTAAATTTCATATTAGAATATGAAATTGATGCAAAAATGGCAAGTGTTATACTTTCATGTTATGCACCTTGGGCCCGAATTTTGAGTTTCAAATTATGTTAATTTTGGTTCAACAAATGTGTTATAGATGGAAAATGAATGTGGTAAGCTCACATGGTTCATTTGGCAATTAATGAGTTATTTTGGCTTTTAATGACGATAAATTCCACTGCTAAAGGTGCTTATTTTATGTAAAAGAATCCTTATAGCCAATTGTAACATAAAATGGATACTAACTATGTATGGTGTGACACTTGTCACCTAAAAATACCTCTAGTTTAAATTTTAATCCTTTGGTTATTTTTTATTAATGTTTTTAAACTACCATTTAGGATTTTAATTGGTTTATATTGCTAATTAGAATGCAATTGTGCTTCTATTAACAATACAAAGCCAAATTATTTTGCATTTAACCAGAGATATACATAGAATCCTAACGTCATTTAGAATAAATTTATGTAATTAATCAACCAAATGAATCAAATTATATTCCCAGATAGATCAAACAAATCAGAATTCATACAATAAAATCATCTAACTAGAATAATAAAAATTGCATAAAGATGAAGAGAACAAAAACAAAATACTTTTAAAATCAAAATCTAAACTAGAGTTTTATACAAACCTAGACTCAAGTTTTGTAATGTTCAATTTTCATTAAATGACAAAATGGGTGTGTTTTTAAAGTAAGTCTCCCAAAATGAATTAGTTAAGGTCTCAAAAAATTTAAATAGTATTCTAGACTCTTAAAAATAAGAATCCCAGGCTCAGACAAAAAGAAAAATTGAGCTAGAATGAAGAAACAAAATTTGACGAAAGACTTATGAAACATAATGGTATTTTTGTAATTTGAGCAAATTTTAGAATTCACATAGGAAGGCTTTTTAGATAAAAATTTTAAGTTCTTTGGGGTTTTTAAACGCCTAAAAATCATAGGAAGCCCTGGGATAGTTAAAACTCCTTCGGTGGATGTTTTCTAATGTTGATGTATTTGAACTTTGACGGATTCATTCGAGAGAGTTTTAGCTCTAATTTGAATGATTTCAAAGTTATTTTACTAAATTGGAAACTTAAATTTTATAATGAAAAAAATGATTCTTAAAAAGGAGCTAAAACAAATAGGAAAAGAAAATGCCAAGATAAAAGAGCAAAATTAAGATTTTTGAAAAGTCTTTCTTAACCTCCTTATATATATAAGTGGTGCCCCACCTCCTCACTCATTTAGACACAATTGTTTCTACCCTAAACTAGAGGAGAGAGCTAGGATTTCAGGTGCACCAAGAGGAGGAGAAAGGAAGGAGAAAGACAAGGTAGAAAGGTATGGAATCTTGGCTTTTTTTCATGCTTTTTCTTTAGCAAACCTCATCTTTTCTATTTCCTTTTCTTTCTTATGGTTATATTAAAGTTTATGGATCTGTTTTGAGGAAAGAACAAAGGGGAAAATTCAGATTCAAAGAGAGGAGGACAAGGAAAGGAAGATTCAAGCAAGAAAACAAGGAAAAATAAGGTAAATCTTCCTTCAATGATAGCTACCCCTTGTTCCTTTTCTCTCCTTAGTTCATCCCACTCAAGAAGCTATGAGAGGGCTTGGATTTTAGGTAGAAGCAGAACCAAGGTTAAATCTTAGGAAAAGGAGTATGGAGAATAAGAATATGCAAAGGGAATTACCAAATAACTATGGAAGTTTAAGATAACAAATCTAGGGTTTTATGTGTTCCTTATAAAATCTAATTTGATACCTTAATCCCTAGGCCTAAATAAGTATTTAAATGAGCTCCTAAGATCCCTAGAAGTCTCCTCATATGCATCTTCCACCAAGAAAATAAACAAAGTCCATAGGTGCCAAAACCAAGCATAGTCTTGGCCTAGGTGAGTTAGGGTACCTAGGCAGAGTTTTAATTTGTTCTAAGCCCATTTTAGAGTCACATATGATGAGTGAAGATGAGGGGAAGCCTTGAGAAAAATTTAGAAAGTATAGAAAGTGAGTTAGCCTTATATGTTCCATAATATAACCTAAGGAAGCAACATATAGTTAGGCTCAAGAATCATATATAAAAGAAAAGAATGGAGCCTAGAACTTATTTGATTGGTGTTGCTTCATTAGGTGCATTCTTAGAACCATAAAGGGATTATTAGACCAAGTTAGTGTTTAAGGAAGATGTGTGGCCTTAGAATTAATTTCATGAAACTAATTAGCTTCCATAGATTGTGTTTAGGCTAAGAGAAACCAATCCCACACCTTTGTGTGTGTAAGGCCGAGGAAGGGAGAGCAAATTCAAGGAGAAAAGTGTGTGGTTGCAACGAAGGTAGCTCACTTATCCTTTTCTCATGCATGAATATATGCTTAACTTATCTTTGAATGTATGTATGTGTGTTTTAAGCTATGAAAAGTATTTTAGTATGATCTCTTATTTCATGGTACCATGATAATGCATTATGTTTTTAAATGATATTTATTATGTATGCTTGGGTTGCTTGAGTGTGGATAAGCTAAAAACTCTTATCTATGGTGAGGATGAGTCAAGAACCCTTAGAAATGGTTGAGATAAAGCAAGGTCTCCCAAGAGTGAGGTTGAGTCAAAACCTCCTTGAGAAAATGGGTGGGGTAAGTCCAAAACCTATGAATAAATAGGTGAGGCTAATCCACTTACTTAGCAAGCCTATAGATGCCTTGTATGACTTACTCACATGCCAAGATTGCTTCTTGAATGTTCATGTTATCTACCATGCTCATACATGTATTTGTAAGACTTGTTTTGCATCTTTTGTGTGTGATTGAAAAGGAGATGAGCTATTGAGATTCTTTGAATCTCATTCCCTCCTCTCCAATGGTTTAACATGCTAGGTGGACCAAGTAGACAAGGTAATAAGAGCCAACAACTTAGAAGATAAGAGATTGATAACCATTTGCATAGATTTTGCTTCTTTATAGCCATATGAATGGCAAATGTTGTAATATGTTATTGTATATGTCCTATGTATAATTATGCTAATGCATCATGTACAAATGAGAATTTATGTCATGTGAAGGTTACAATGCAAATTGGGTATGGAATGGCAAGACTAGCATTATGTAAACTTGTGTATGGCCTAGGGTAAGGATGTGAGTTTCCAAATTCTGGGTTTGTACACCATTGAGACAAGTTTAGTCATTTTGGTACAATCCTACTTGCTCAAGTGGCCACACAAGCTTGAGAAGCAAAATTCGACACTTTGATGCTAGCAGAAACCATAAAAATGTCCAAATCGGAACCTAATGGTACAAATTGACCAAATAGATGAATCCTCCCATGAAATTTGGCAGATATGTAGAACTCATTGAGAGCTTTTTAAGAAGCTAAAGTTCAAAAAAATTGAAGCTCTACAAAATTAATTATGAATTTTTAAAATTAGGATTTTCTGTTGTTCTGGTACATGTACTATTCATATGGTCAATTTTGTGTTCTATATTATCTGAGAGCCAAATAGTGTCTAATGCTTGTGATATTTTATAGGCATAAACTATAGGTCATATGGTTTCTGTGGCCATCAAGATCACGTCATTTGGAGGTTTGAGCAAAGAGTTATGAATTTTTTTAATTTTAATGTCAGTATCAGTAGCGCCACCTAACCTCCTGTATTGTTCCATTATAATTTAGTTCCTAAATGGACTAGGCATGATCTAAAGATATTTTTCCCTTATATTTAACATCTGTATCTTCTCAGAATGACTAAATTTACATGATTTATATTTTTCTAGAATTAGGTATGAATTTCCAAATTTATGATAGCAACCTATGATAATAGCCCAAATAGTTGAGACCTTAGGTTCTTTTTGAATGTCAAACATCTTCTACTTGATGTATCATGACTTAAATTATTTTGAGCATAAAGTAGATATCTGTAGCTTTCTATAATGTTAAATAATGTATGATTTCAATTTTTTTAGAATAAGTTATAATTTTTCAAAATTTATGATAGAAAAGTGAAATTCTAGCCAAGGCTGCAACTATAAATTTTGTGTATTTTCTCCACTTGCACGAGTTCTAGGCCACTTTTGATAATGGATTTGAGTTGTATATATGTAATTAAATATTAGAATGAGATACATAAGTTCATATGGTCCACGAGATACTAAATGAAAAATTTATGTATAGTGCAATGCAAGAAAACTCAATATTTTAATGCCATTTTCTTACTTCCCTATGTAATGCTTGGCATGAGACTTAAAATTAGCATGAGTCAAAGTTAGAAATGTAACACCATAATTTCTTAGCTTATCTCATGCCTTTAAAAAACTCATTGCCAAGAATCATGTAAATATCCCAAGAAAAAGGCATTAAAATAATATATTATTTTACGTTGCGTCGCATATAAAAATTTTGTTTAGTGTCACATGGACTATGTGAGATCATGTATCATATTTAATTACATGGATACAACTCATTTCCATCATCAAAAGTGCCCTACAACTTATGGAAAGCAAGGAGATACATAATATTTATATATGCATTTTCAGACAGAATTTCCTCACTTCTATCACAAAATTTGGAAAATCATAATTAATTTTAGAAAAATCAAAATCATACATTCTTAGACATGTGGGAAACCTACCCATGTCTACTTTATGATAAAAATATTTTCAAACCATGAAACATAACACAGAAGATATTTAACATTTGAAAAGGTCCAAAGGTCTGGCTGTCAACTGGTGTTGTCACAGGTTTCTATCACAAATTGTTTCTCCCTTTTAACTCCTTTTTTCTTTCTGTTTGAGCCTAGAATTATCATTTTTAGAAGTCTAGAACTCTATCCAAAATTTTTAAGACATTATCTAGTTCATTTAAGAGAACTTGCTTTTATACAGTTTCTTCGTTTTATAAAAATTACATTCGTTACATTTTCCACCCCTTTTAAAATAAATTTTGTTCTTGAAATTTAAATGTGTACCTTAAGGAAATAGTTCTGGATATTTTTGTCTCATCTCATCTTCTTGCTCCCAGGTTATAACAACTCGGTGGGTCTCTAGTGCTCTATCTTAAGCCTTTGGCATACTAAACATCTCACCACATAATCTGTGATGTCATTCTTCATTCCTGGCCACTAGAAATTTTATTTTAAATCTTGGTACATCTTGGTGGCCCCTGGGTGGATATTATATTTATCTTGTGTGCCTTCTCTAAAATTCTCTCTCTTAAATCATTATTACTAGGCACACAGATTCTATCTCGATATAGTATCATGCCATCCTCAGATATTATGAAATCTGAGGTCCTACCCTGGGGAATCTTGCTTCTAATCTGTCTTAAAAATTCATCCTCTCCTTGGGCATCTAAGATTTGAGCCCTTAACTCATTCTTAATTTGAGTCTCACTCAAATATAATCTACCCAGTACCAGCTGGCAGGAGATATTCAAATTTCTAAATTTTCTAGGAGCTCCTGCTCCCTAATCATCGTATGGGTAGTGTGGATGGATTTCTTACTCAAGGTATTAGCCACCATGTTGACCTTACTCAGATGATATTTCAACACATAATCATAATCTTTATGGAACTCCATCTATCTCCTTTGTCTCATATTAAGTTCCTTCTGATTGAACAAGTATTTTAAACTCTTATGTTTACTATAGATTTTTATACTCACACCGTACAAATAGTATCTCTAAATCTTAAGAGCAAATACTACTGTAGCTAACCCTAGGTCATGTGTGGGATAATTTTTCTCATGAGGCCTCAACTATTTAGAGGCATATGCCATTATCCTACCTTAAAGCATCACTATATACCATAATTGGTACACTAAGGTTAGGAATAACTAGTACAGGGCAGTGGTCAATCAGAGTTTCAACTCTAGGAAACTCCTCTCACATCTATCATCCCACACAAAATGTGTATCCTTCTGAGTCAGCCTTGTAAGTGGCAAGGCCATTTAAGAAAAGTCCTGAATAAATCATCTATAATATCTTGCCAAACTAGGGAAACTCCTAACCTTAGTGAACGTCCTAGGTCTATCCCACTGTAATACAACCTTGACTTTATAAGGATCTATCGTGACCCTATCTCATAAGATCACATGACTTACAAATTTCACCTCAGTTAGTAAAAACTCACATTTACTTAGTTTGGCATACAATCTTTTATCTTTCAAAATCTCTAGGACTAATCTTAGATGCCTCTCATGCTCCTCAAAAGATCTAGAGTACATTAAAATATCATCAATAAAGACCATAACAAATTTATCTAGATATGGTCTGAATACCCTATTTATATAATTCATAAACACAGCAGGCGCATTCGTCAGCCCAAATGGCACCATAAGTAACTCATAATGGCCATATCTAGTTCTGAAGGCCATCTTTAAGACGTATTCAGCTCTCACTCTCAGCTGGTGATACCTAGACCTAAGATTTATCTTAGCAAATGCCGATGTCCTAGCCAACTAATCTAATAAATTATCTATTCTAGGGAGAGGACATTTATTCTTGATGGTAACTTTATTCAATTCTCTATAATATATACACATTCTTAAGCTACCACCTTTCTTTTTCACAAATAACACTGGAGCTCCACCAGGTAATACATTAGGGTAAATAAACCCTTCCTCTAATAGCTCCTCTATTTGTTTTTCAACTCAAAAAGCTCAATAGGAGTCATCCTCTAGGGAGCCTTGGACATTGGTCTAGCCCCAGGCACTATATCTATGTGGAACTCTATCTCTCTCTTAAAGGGTAGGCCACTAAAATCAAAATCTTTAGGGAAGGCCTCTAGGAATTCCTAAGTTAGAATCTCCTCTATCCTTTTTTTACCTCGACCTAAATAGAGAAAAAGACTAGAAACCCCTAACATCCATGCTCTAAGTGTCTTTCAGCCTGGGTAGTTGTCATAAAGGATAATTCGGCCCCTATCCTACATATGGTCCCATAAGAAGGTACAGATACAGTGTAATATTCACAATCAAGGATGGCTTTATTAGCAATTATCTAGTTCATGCTAACAATCAAATCAATTTTATGAAATGGCATACAAATCAAATTAGTGGTAATGTAACAATGGTTAAACTGTATAGTGACATTCAGGCAAGCATGGGAAGTAATCACATGGCCTTCAGTGTGTGTGGTGACTGACAAATCAAATGATAAAGTACTAATGGTCAGATCCAAACATCTTACACAGTCATAGGATATAAACAAATAACTAGTACCTGAATCAAATATAGCAATTATAGGAAATCATTTACTATGAGCGTACCTCGGATAAGACTGAGAGATGCACTAGCCTCCTATTGAGAAAGGGCGAACATCCTGCCTTAGGTCTGTGGCTTAAGAGGATGTGGTCTAAATAGAGGCACTAAATCTACCTAGGGACAATTTCTGGCAATGTGCCTCGGCTTCCCACACTCGTAGCATGTCATTGTGGATTGCTATGTGGATGACTGGGCCCTCTGAGGCTATACCTTCTTTTCTTTTAGTGGCCTCCTACTCCACTGCATCTTACTCTTCTTTTTGCTAATAGGTATGGAGCTGGCTCCTTCCTTTAGTCTCGGTCTCTCAGACTCTAGGGCCCTTCTTTAGTTAGAGACTGTAGTAGTAGGCATAATCTCTTTCAAATTATTTTCTATCACCCTGCTGATCTCCATAATAGTATTGAAGTTTCAGATCTTGTGTGGAGTCACTTTGTCTTTAATCTGGGCCTTCAACCTAAGTTCAAATTGTTAACACCTCTAAGGCTCATTGTCATATCTCTGAAGGTAGGAAGAGTACCGAGGCAACTCTGTGAATCTGGCCACGTATTGATCTACCATTATATCATCGGTCTGTTTTAGCCTTATAAATTGCCCTTTTTTTGTTTTCTTATAGAATTGGGGAAATACTTCTCATAAAATTATACAAGAAGTTCTTCTAGGTAATTTATAAATTTCTAGTTTCATTAGAGACTTTGTACTATGCCACCACTTATTAGTTTCTTTTTGTAGCATAAAGGTGGCAAGCTGAACTTTTTGCTTAAGGGTATAATCCATTACGATGAAAATCTTCTCTGTCTTCATCACCCAGGCCTCCTTTTTGTCTGCATCTAATTCCTCGTCAAACACTGGTAGGTTATTCTTTTTGAATTGATTTAACTGTTTTTAAATGGATGACGGAGATTGAGCTGGCTCCTAGGGAAGTGGGGGTGGAGCACCTGAGGTGGAAGGTTGTGGGGTGGCAAAAGTAAAAGGCTAAGGTTGAGGTAGATGGATCTCTCTCCTGGCTTCCTCTTGTCTAGCCAGGGATTCCTGCAACTGCACAATTATCTCATGCGACTGCTGAATCATATACTGTTGTTAAGTCATTACATTTTCAAATCTATTGAGTTGCTCTATGATAGCTCGTTGAGGGTCCTCGGAATCAACCTTTAAGCCCCTAGCCAGTCTGCCCCTACCCCTGTCTCTTCTTGTCTCAACCATTTCCACTGAAAAAGAGTCACAACCTTAACCCACAATATATCTTAAGCATATATGCACAAATATTCCATCCAAAAACACACCAATTACATCACTCAAGAACCAAATACCGAGCAAAAGTTCCTAAACCTTTGCTCTAACACCAATAAATGTAACACCATAATTTCT
Source organism: Erythrophleum fordii (assembly GCA_032878935.1). NCBI lineage: Eukaryota > Viridiplantae > Streptophyta > Magnoliopsida > Fabales > Fabaceae > Erythrophleum > Erythrophleum fordii. The sequence goes on along the minus strand of JAVQMF010000058.1, from coordinate 26,971,667 downwards.
TAGCTTATCTCATGCCTTTAAATAACTCATTACCAAGAATCATGTAAATATCCAAAGAAAAAGACATTAAAATAATGTATTATTCGTTACATCGCGTATAAAAATTGTGTTTGATGTCACATGGACCATATAAGCTCATGTGTCATATTATCATATTTAGTTATATGGATACAACTTATTTCTATCATCAAAAGTTCCCTACAACTCATGAAAAGCAAGGAGATACATAATATTTATATATGCATTTTTTAACAGAATTTCCTCACTTCTATCACAAACTTTGGAAAATCATAATTAATTTTAAAAAAATAAACTTATTCATTCTTGGACATTTAGGAAAGCTACACATGTCTAACTTATGTTAAAAATATATCCAAACTATGAAACATAACACAAAAGACGTTTGATAATAAAAAACGTCCAAAGGTCTGGCTCTCTACTGGTACTGTCACAGGTTTCTGCAACAAATTTAAAAAGTATTCAATTAATTTCAAAAAAAATCCAATCTATGCAAATGATACTAATTTAGAAATTGATAGATGTTAAATAGAGAGAAAAAATAACTCCAGACTAGTTCAAACACGTCTAGGCCTCAAAATTTAATCAAACAATATTGAGGTTAGTTGGGGCACCTGATACTTGGTAGAATTTTTAAAAATTCATATCTCCCTCTCTAGACTCCAAATAAGGTGCTTCTAGTTGGCAAAGGTCATTAGGAGTGTTTAGTTTCTCCATATAAAATTTCGTGACAATTGGATATTATTTAGGCCTTGTGTAACAGAAATCATTTTCGGACCAATGTTACAGTATCAGTAACCAAAACTAGAAAATTTTTCAACTTCAACAATTAGCTAAATATTCTACAGACCTTGAAAAATTCTATACTTTAGCTTTCCAAAAGGCTTTCAACAAGCTTTAGATGCATGCTAAATCTTAGACCAAGAAGAGCTTATTTGGGTAAAAAGTAACATAGCCTCACAAAATGATTACTTTTGCTCCATATGAGGTACCAACTTAGTTCAATTGGCCTTCTTAAGTGTTTGGTATCCCTTGGGCAAGTTTAAAATCATGAATATGACTTATATAAACTACCCAAATGGTTCCAAATGCCATGCATCTCATTTTGACCATCTCACATCCAATAATACACTAACGCATATATGCCATCCATGATTCAAAATTTACATTTCTATTGTTTTCATGCTACATAGAATATATATAGTGTCCATACATCATATTGCATTTGCTAAAGGACTTACATTACAAAAATAATATGTACAAAGCCACTTTGACATCTAACTATAATTTATACTACATAATAGGTAAAGTAAGACTTTCTATTGTTCTTGGCTTGCATTTCCTTGTCCTTGAGCACCACCTAGACAAGTCAAGAGTAAAAGAAAAAGGGGAATGAAATTCCAAGAATCTCAATAGCTTACATACCCATTCACACACATTCAAGGCATATACACATTAAAGCATATGTATGAAAGGTATGACAATCCTAAAGTATGCAAGGTCACAATTCCTATGCCACTTATTCACATTCAAGCCAAGATCATACTCTAGGGACTTTTGGTTTTGTCTCACCCCATTTCTAGGAATTTTGGATTTGCCTCACTCTTGGCTTAGGAACTTTTGACTTGGCCTCACCCTTTCAAGAGACTTTTGGCCTTGTTTCACCCATGCCATGAGACTTTTGGCATCTCCTCACCTTCATTAAGGGACATTTAGTATCACCTCATGCTTATAAGCCATTTTCACAACCATAGTCATTTAAGAAGATACATTGATACCAATGTAAAGTCAATGCATCAAGTGGCATATTATCAAGTCACAAGAACACACCCAAGTATACAATAACATATTTGCACACAAGAATGTAAGGAGAATAAGGTGGAGAGCTACCTTAGATTTATGCAACTTTTCTTAATCCTTTTTCTTCCCTTTTTTGGTCCTACAAGTGCTCCTAGGTAGAGTAGGGTTCTCTTAGCCTAGCCACCATAAATAACACACAATTACACACTTGAAGCAAGCCAAGACACTAAGCTAAAGTTTGAATATGTACTTAGTCTTCTAAGTGGCATAATGGTTCCATAATTGGCCTAATTAAGCAACTCTCATATTTCAAGTTCTAGGCTACATTCTCTTATTATTTCTAGACTTCTTGGACTTATTTAAGGTCTTTAGAGCCCTTACACATTCACTTGCACAATTAGAAAACTAAGTTGCTTCAGAAGGCACCATTATGGACACCATTGTTCCATCTTCCAATCCATGACTCTTAAATTTTTCCCAATGATTTCTCCCATCTTCTAACATCATATAAAGTCCTAAACCAAGGTTAGAACAATTTAAAACATCCCCTAGCCTAATGAACCTAGCTTGGCCAAAATATGCACCATAATGGAGGTTTATGGACTTCGTGATTTTTCCTTGATTGGAAGGCTTTTTAGAGGCCCTAGGGGCTCAAGAAAATATTCAAATAGCCAAGAAAACACTCATATAAAATCAGATTTTATAAAACCCTAAAGAAGCTAACACTTTGCTATCTTGTTTTCTATAGGTTTTCCTTAGGATTTTTTGCCATATTCCATCTCCCCATGGCCTAAAACCCTTGTTCCTCTCTTGTTTTTGGACAGAACTTTCCTCCCCTATATGGTTCTAATTTAGGCTGAAACTCAAGACAGGAGAAAACAAAGGGAAGAAACAATTCAAAGCATGAATTACCTTGGATTTCGACTTAGTTTCAAGAGTTTTTCTCCTTAGTTTACTTCCCTTCGAAAATTTCAAACTCCCCCTTCAATATTCTAGATTAAAATAGTATCAAATAGCTCAAATAAACCATAGAAAGAAATCCTAAAAAGAGAGGAGCAAAGTTGGAAGAAGGAAGAGCATGAAATTCTCCAAGTTTTCTTACCTTTCTTAGTCTTTTCTCCCTTTTTTTCTTCTTCTCTTGGTGTGCCTAAAGGAGCTGCTATTTTTTTTTGTATTTTGGGTAGAGAATTTCATGCTTAAGAAGATGAGAGAAGAAGGGAGAAGTGTGTAAGAGCTTATAGAAACACACTTTTTCAAAAATTTCAATTTCATCCTTCTGTAATGGCAATTTGATTTTGGCTTCGTTTTAGTTCCTTTTTGAGAACCGTCTTTTCTATTATAAACTTTAGGTTTCTAATTTAATAAAATGCTTTTGGAATCACTCAAATTGAAGCTAAAACCTTACCAAACTAACCAGTCAAAGTTGGGTCAACTGACATTAAAAAACGTATACTGGAGGGGCTTTACCCTATCTCGAGGCTTCCTATGGTTTTTAGGGCCTCTGAGGATTTTGAGCAACTTAAATTTCCCATTTAAAAAGCCTTTTTATGTTTTTTTTCAAAAGTTACACTTATTTATGAAAATGTCATTACATTGTATCAGTTTCTGTCATTAATTATTTCTCCATTATAACTCTATTTTTCTTTCCTTCTGAGCCTAGAATTATCATTTTTAGGAGTCTAAGACTCTAGCCAAATTTTTTGGGACATTATTTAGCTCATTTTAGAGGACTTACTTTTATACAACTCATTTCGTTATTTTACGAAAATTACGTTTGTTACAAAAAATCTATGTTGTTACAAGTTTCCTATCAGGTTTAAACTTTGAATTGATCACCAAGAAAAATTAGAAAGACATGGAAAGATGAAAGCAAGAATGAGAATAGAAAAGATGGAGTGTGCTCTATGGTGACGTCTTCTCTTCCTTAAATAAATGATGTTACCTTCTTCCTCAAGAAATCTAATACCATTTTAAAAGTAACAATAAGATGATATCCAAATCTTTTAATGAGTCTTCTATCCTAATCCTTTTAGGAATCTTTTAACCTGCAAAATACAATTGAAAATAATTGGACCTCCATTAGATAAATGTAATTAAAAATGCATTTAAAGTCTATTAATATAAATTTAGCCTGCTTATATAAAATAAGCCCAAAGTCATCAAATTACCCACTATGAATGATTAATAAAACTAAATATGGGAAATATAAAATATAATAATATCAAAATATCAATTATGCCAACACATTTGAAAGCATGAGAATATGATGTGAAGAACATTTATAGACTATAATATATGATATATTGTAATTTGGCACTTTGAGTTCCTAAGTGAATGTGTGTATATTTGCAAGTGGGAAGGTGATTTTGAGTTGCATGATGTTGGAACATGTTGAACCAGCCATACATGATGTATTTATTATTTGAAACATGCCGAAGAGGAGAAAAGACATATTATGCCTCATTTAATACACTTTTGGACCAAAACTTCTTACTTTTGAGCCATAATATGCCTATGCATCCATGATAGCCCAAATGAATGAGTATTGGGTTGAAATTTGGAAAGCATTTAGAGGACATTGGGTAGAGTCAAAGATCATGTTTTTTAGAGCTTTGTAAAATATTTTATAAATTTTTGAATATGATTACGTTATGCAAAATTTTGTAGTACACTGTTCACATAATGTAGTTTTGGATTTCTAGATTTTTAAGGGAACCAATGAATTCATTTTGATCTAAGATTTTCATAGTAAAAAGTTCCATCATAAGCTTTCCATGGACATCTAATTTGTATGAATCGAAGTTATATAACTAAAGTTATGAATTTCTAAATTTTGGCCCATATTATGTCAAAGGGGGCTAAAAATGGCTATATGACTAAAGCCTATTTTATGTTCAAGTTAGTTAAACCAAATGTGTTTATAGAGTTTAGGGATTGAAGTGGAAGAAGATTTGAGTTTTGGCCCCTATAGCTCCACTTCACATATTGTAAGCTTTCAAGACCATTGTTAAACATTGGATGTTAAGTTGAATTTGGATGTTTTTAAAGGTAAATGACATGAGAAGGACTATATAGAATAAGTTATCCCTTTACTAGAGCTGGAAATAAAATATTGTATACAAGGTAAATTATATTGTTGATAAGGTGTAAGATGCTATTAACAAGATCAAAGATTTTGTCAACAAGATCTTGAATTCATTAAAGAAAAATTTAAGACTTTGTTGACAAGATCATTTATCTCATAACAAGATATTTTTTAATTGAGAAAACTTGGAGAAGCCCAAGATTTAGGCAACTCCACTTGAATCTTGTCAACAAGGTCTCAATCACAAAAAGGTTAAAATTTAGAGCATCTCTCATATAAGCATTTGTGGATGCTGCTTTCTCAAGTCATCTGTAGTTTTTAGATTGCCTTATCAAATAATAGTACCATTTAGACCACTTTCTCCAGAGGAATTTCTTTATATCCTAATTGTTTGATCTTAGTATTAATGATTTTCTATCATACCATAATATATTATGTATTCTACCTTTTTGTGATTGAGACCTTGTTGATATAATCTATGTGGAATTGCGTAAATCTTTGCTTATCCAAGTTTTCTCAATTAAAGAATATCTTATCATGAGGTAAAAGATCCTGTTGATAAGGTCTTAAATTTTTCTTTGCTGAATTTAAGACCTTGTTGACAAAATCTTTAATCTTGTCAATAGCATCTTACACCTTGTTAGCAACATAATTTACCTTGTTAACAACATCTTATTTTCAACTCTAGTAAAGGGACAACATATTTTATATAGTCCTTTTCATGTCATTTACGTTTAGAAATATCAAAATACAACCTAACATCTAATGTTTAACAATGGTCTCATAAGCTTTCCATAGGGGCTAAACTAACATTTTCTTCCACCTCGATCCCTAAACTCCATAAATACATTTGTTTAACTTACTTGAATATACAATAGACTCTATTTGCATGAGAGAGTTATATAGCCATTTTTAGCCCTCTTGACATAATATAGGTTGAAATTCAAAAATTATAACTTTGGTTATATAACTTTTATTTATGCAAATTAGATGTCCATGGAAATTTTATGATGAGAACTATTTATTGTAAAAGTTTTAGATTAAAATGAGTTCATTTGTTCCCTCAAAAAGCTAGAAATTTGAAACTACACTTATGTGAACAGTGCATTATAGAATTCTGCATGATTTAGTCACATTCAAAAACTCATAAAATATTTTATAGAGTTTCAAAAATTATGATCTTTAGCTCTACAAAAACCTCTCAATGCCTTTTAATATGCCTAAATTTCAGCCAAATACTCAATCATTCAGGCTATCAAGCATTTGTGGGCATATTATGGCTCAAAAGTAAGAAGTTCTAGTTCAAAAGTATATCAAATGAGTCATAATATGTCTTTTCTTCTCTTGGGCACATTTCAAATGAGAAATACATCATGCATGGCTAGTTTAACATGTTCCAAACATCATGCAACCTAAAATCATCTTCTCACTTGCAAATATACACACATTTACTCAGGAACTCAAAGTGCTAAATTACAATATATCATATATTATAATTCATAAATGGTTTTTACATCATATTCTCATACTTTTAAATGTGTTGGCATAATCATATAGTAAAATATACCAATACATATTCATATATACAACAATATTATTTAAACTACACTCTATTGTTAAGATTACTCTATCTAGGCCTTTTGTTCATCATTTTTATCCCTTTGAGAGCCACTTAACCATCGTTAAAAGAAACTAGGGGAAAAATGAGATTTTAAGAATCTCTGTAGCTAATTTAATATTCAAACACAAATATATGGTTTACGTAAGTATATGGAAGCAAATATGTGATAACCTCTCTAAATTCATGCCTATTGAGTTGTGTATACCTTTTGGTGTAATTTTGTAGATAAACCATACTCAAAATAGAAAAATATGGCTTTTTGATAGTTAAGCTTAATTATCTCACTTTTAGATTAATTATGCAATTTTAACCCTATTTTTGGATACTTTTGATGCTTTTATAGTTTTATACTTTTGCAGATGGCAAGGAATGTTTTAGGTAAGCCACTAAAAGCTAAGATGCATGTTGAAAGCCTTGACGAGAAGAAGATATTCACTGCGGCCAAATAAACATGTAGCCATAGCCAATTCTTTCATGGAGGAAATAAAAATGATCTCGAGAATGCTTAGGCACAGCCAATACTTAGAAAAGAAGATGGACAATAAACCTGAGACTAGGTCACTGTGACAAAGGATATGCTAGTCGCAGTGAACTTTATTTTACTGAAACACTACGTTTTGAGGCTTGACAGATACTAAGGCTTTAAATGTCCCTCATTGTCGACAAAAAAGGGTGTCTTCCATCTTCTGGGTTATTTTGGGAGCTTATGTGCTAGGGTTTGGAGAATTTAGAAGTGATTGGAGCTAAAGATTGAAGTTTTAGAGAGATTTGAAGCTTTTTCCTTTAGTTTTCCTAATCCTTTTCTTTCCTTCTCTTACATTATGCTATGGCTATCACTTCCTTATATTTTGTTAGCTTGTGGCTGATTATGAGTAGCTAGACACCTTGTTCTAGGATTATTTTGAATCCTTGTATGGATTGACACTTGATTCTCTTCCACTTTTATGATTAATGATATATGTGTGTTGATTTCACTCTATTCCTAATGTTTCTAATTGATTGGCCACCAATTAGTTGCTTGCTTACTTGAGTAATGCTTGAGAGAGCTAGCTTAAGTATAGAACTTGAGTTTAATTATGCAAAAACTTGAAATTTATAAATTTAATGGATGGTTTTGTTGGTGAGGAAGAGATACACTCACTAACCTTACATAAGAACATTAGGGTCTAAACTTAAAATTAGGATTTTATTGATTGTAAGATAGATTAAGCAATTAATAAAATCAAATACTTGTTCTTGGCTTAAGAAAGCTTTTTCAAATAATATTTGATCTCTAGGCTAGCATATATAGTTGTTGTTCATTTTTGTGAGGGGATGTTGCTCTTGTGTTATGAAGTACGAGAGAGAAAAATAATCCTAGATCCCTTTTTATACTTGAAGTGAAAAGATCTTTTAGCCTTTTTTACAAATTTACTTACAAAGTAATTTTTACCTTTTACATTCAATTTTGATATCAATTATTCTGCTCAACCTAGTTTAAAGCATGAGTTGAATGACTAACTAATTCTAACTCCAATCCTCGTAGGAATAGTAATCTCTTATACTACTTTGTCATGGCCTGTACACTTGCAGAGTACGCTGACTGGAGAACAATATGCATATCTTACAATCTTAGTAAAAACATATTTCGTGTTTTAGAGATCCCATAGCTCATTCAAGAGCAAAACCTAGCCTAAGGACTCTTAGCCTAGCTTCACCCAACATCTAGGCTCTTTTAGTTTAGCCTCACCCACTTTTAAGGACTTTTGACCTAGTTTCACCCATAATTGGGACTTTTAGCCTAGTCTCATATACTTTTAGGGATTTTTGGCCTCATTTCACTCATTTCAAGAGACTTTTGACATAGTTTCATCCATCTAACAGCCAATCCAAACTCAAATGCAAATAAATGCCATACCATTGCATAATTTGCTTAAGAAATTAATAAATCACATATGTGACACCCTAAACTACTACCACTACCTAGCCTCTCTATAGGCTTGGTTGCATATGATTTCCAAAGAGTCACTACTCTTCCGTGGCATTTGCATGCTATGAACCGGGGTTTCATATACTCATCTTTCACTCCGTGGGTCCTGTAAACCCATCTCAAGCATCCTCAACTCAAACTCCATACATACCACTCATACATAGCATAAAACAACCCATAAGCCACGGGTATAGAGCCAAAAACCAATAAAATTACATTTTCTCACTGAGGGTCCAAAAGTCATATTTTGGCTCTAAGTTTGGAAAATCATAAGAAATTGTAGAAAAATGGGAATGCAGCAAACTTTAGCTTTCTGGAAAGCTCCAAGTGTCAAATTTACACTAAAAATCATTCCCAACCACAAACACATCGTTTAGACCAAGTTTGACATCGAAAATGGGAGGAAGGTCCAGCTGTCACTGTTTCTGGTGCAGCTTGCTGTCATGACTTTCGAAAATTCATAACTAAATCCAAAAAAATCCAATCTGGGCACATTATACCAATTCGGAAAGATACGGATGTCTACTAGAGGAGAAAAATAAGTTCAGATCAGTTCAGTAGCTCCTGCACCCCAAAAACCGATGGAACAGTGATTGGGGTCAGTTAAGCTCCCTGATGCTGATACAGAACTTCGGACAGTCCAATCTCTCTCTACAGACCTCCGATTTGGGTGATTCCAGTTCCTACAAGTCACTTTGGTTTTCTAGTTTATATATATAAAATTTCACCACATTTGGAATCCATTTGGTCTAAAAGTGCCACAGATTTCATTTTCTGGTTTAGATGAACAGTACATGACCAATCCATTAAATTCTCCCAAATTCAACAATTCCTCAAATATTCTATAATCCTCCGAATATTACCCACTTTAGCTTCTCAAGAAGCTTTCTACAAACTCTAGAGGCACGCCAAATTTCATGGCAAACGGAGCTCATCCGGTCATACTTTGACAGAGCTCACAAAAATGCCGGTTTTGGCACCCCAAAGGTCCAAAACGGGTCTAGATAGCCTCTCACACATTTTCACTCCATATGGACAAGTTTAAAAGCATAAGACTAGTATATCTAACATGTCCATATGATCCAAATCATCATACATTCTGTTTTCACTATGCTATGGCCAAATTTACACAACAACATTCATGCATCAAAGGGGTAAAAACTCACATTTCCATTACTTTGGCTAATAACATAGTTCATACATCATTCTTTCATATTTCTACATGTGTTACAAACTTTACAACTTAAAAATAGTGGGCACATCTTCATTTGGCACCACTTTACATCATATTTACATCAAAATATCAAAATAAAACTAACATTTTCTTATACATGCTCCTAGGCTCCTTGGTGTGTGCTCGGTTCTCCTTGAGCTCCACCTAGCATATTAGTTTGGAGGGGGAAGGGGTGAGATTCAGGGAATCTCAGTAGCTCATGCACTCAATCCAGCAAGCAATCAAGGCATATAACAAGTCAAAGCATGTGAATAAGCATTTAGCTATTCTCAAACATCCAACACATAATGTACATGCTATGGAATCACAACAATGCCAAAAATGAGCTCCAGGGACTTTTGGTCTAGCCTCACCCGAGTTTAGGGACTTTTGGATGGCCTCACCCGAGTTTAAGGACTTTTGACTTGGCCTCACTCGTTGGAGACTTTTGGCCTTGTCTCACCTATCTTAAGGGACTTTCGGCTTCACCTCACCCATCTCATGGGACTTTCGGCACTACCGCACCTGAGCAATTCTCACAACTCATCACACAAGCATATTGACATTCAATGCATCAAAACAATAGCATATGGTATATTCCATACAACAAGCATATACATAATCATACAATGACTATCATACCCAAGAATGCACAAGAAAGAGTGAAAGAGAGAGCTACCTTTGGAGTTAAAGCTAACACAAGCTTTTCCTTTCAATTTCTCCTTTCCCTCCTTAGGTCCACAAACACACCTTGATGTAAGTGTTTCACTTGAGCCTAGACACACCAAAAGCATGCAATTACTTTCTTGTAATTCAATTTAGAGCAACCCTCTATCACACACAACCTAGGGTTCTCTCTCTAGAATGCCATTAACCCCTTTCTCTCTCTTAAGCTCCCATGGTAGTGGAGAACCTCACTTTCAAAGAAACTCAAGGATTTAAAAGAGTTTCCCACTTTCCCTCTTCTGACCCATGCTCAAAATGCAACCATTTTCACAATTAAAACCGCAGAAAGAGAGGACAAAGGGAGGGGATCAGAGTTCTAAAGAGAAATGGGAGAAGTTACCTTACTTTCTCCTTGATCTTCCTCCTTCTCTTGATCTCTCACACTTTCCACGCCTCTTTTCTCTCTTTGGGTCGAAGCTTAGGGCATATATGAGAGAAGAAATGAGTTTGGGCGTTTAATGAAGTCTGATTCTCGCTATTTACTCTCTTCCGGACCGACTCTCGCTACGGCGAAAACTAACCTTCGCTATAGCGAGCTCGTGTAATCTGGCTTCGTTATGGCGAGGTGTAACCTTCGCTACGGTGAGCTCGTGTCAATTCACTTCGCTATGGCGAGATTTACCACTCGCTATGGCGAAATCGCGTCAGTTTCAGACTTCACTCTTGCTATGGCGCACGCTACAGCGAGCAACTCCCTGGTTTTTGTATGGGCTGCTGCCAGCACTCGCTATAGCTAGAATCACCTTCGCTATTGCGAACTAGCTCTCTCGCTGTAGCGAGACCGTTTCTCGCTGTTGCGAGAGGACTTAGCAGAAATTCTGGATTCCAAAAATTTCCAGATTTCACTTCCTTTCTTTTCCCTTTCCTTTCCTTTTTCCCGGTTGTTACAACATAAATGGCAAACAACACATATAAGCAACAAAGAAATTCAAGCAAACCAATCATATATTTAAGAATGAGAAAAAAGCCACCTTATCATATAATGATCAAACTAATTCCCCTTGGTACCTCTATCTTGGTTCGATGGCTCCATAGATACGCTTTTATATGTTCTCACTTATCTGGCCTAGAAACATCAAATAGAATAAAAGCAATCAACAGAACATTATTTATACTCATACTAGCCTTACATGCATAAGTTAGGGTTTAAGTGTGCTTATAGCCATACTTGCATACTGTAAGAAAAGTTCTTGTAATTTAAGCTCTTAGTTCTAAAACATCACTTAATATGAATCATATGACTCTAATAGAATTCATTCGAGCCATCATATACATGATTTGAGAGGCCTAGTACCAAGTTAGTTTTTTAGACCTAATTGAACCCTAAAAATTCATCTTTCAAAGTAAGGCTTCTAATTTCAAACTAATAGTTCTATTTGTGTTCATAATTCATATTTAAACCATTTATTAGAATCACTAAAAACTCTTCCTTGGTACTACTTCAAACCTCTGGCCAAACCTATGCTTCAATGGAGAGCTTTGGGAATTTACCATTTCTTTTAGGGAATTTGGCACATATGGAGGTTTCTTAGCTTCTCTCTAGTTTAATTATGATCTTACATGGCTTAAAATACCTTTCTAAGGTTCTAAACTTCCTAAAATGCAACCAAAACCCTAATTACTGTATCTTGCATCCTATAAACTTTCATTGGATTCTTTTTGTTCCATATTAGTCTTTACTCTCTTAAACCCCTATTCCTATGAAATTTCAACCGAAAGCCAATTCCTTCTATGGTCCCTTCAAGTTGGCTGAACTATAAAGAGCATAAGAAGTAAAGAGAGAGCAAATTTCTTATGCTATGTTATATGATACGCTATAACTTACTAAATAGAAGGATCTTGTACTACTAATAGAAGACCATGTTGACAAGGTCTTCAATTTTACAAAATAGAATCCAAGATCCTGTCAACAAGGTCATTAATTCCATAGTGGAGAGTTTAAAATCTTATAAAAAAGATCCTAAACCTAGGAGGATAATGGTTATACCTAGACAACCTTCATCATTTTCACAAGAAAACTATAAGTTGATAATGTTATTATTCTAGAATTACTTCCAAGATTATGATAATCAGTTTCATACAAATGCAATTATAAAGAGTTTACTTGTACATGGAGTTCAATAGCCCTAATAAACATCATAGCTAACTTACGATAAATTTCTCATATGTAATATTTATACAAAACCAACTAGGAGGTAGTAAAAAATGCTAGGTATTCAACTAAAGTCAAACTTTCAGCATTTAACATTATTTAGGGAAATTACAACAACTATAGCCACTACAGTCTTCAGTTATCCTCTATCAGGTAGACTTCGTCTATAGTATGGGTATTACCTGAAAAATAGTTAGCTTTATAATGAGATATAATCCTAGTACATAACAAGGGGTTCACAGTTTACACATATAAAAAATACTGAATAAGAATACTTCAATGAACCATTCGATACAGGAGCATGCAAATCCCAAGGTAGCAATGTACATTCATTTGTTAGGCTATTATACTTCGATCATTAGGCAATAACAGTGATCTAGTACTCAAAAGAGTCATATTAGTAGGTATATATGTAGCCATGCATAGCATGCAAAATTTAGAAAATCATTAAGTGCAATTATGTATGTAAATAAACAGAATGCCATGTTAACTACCTGTTTGGTCACCATTGTTCTATCATGTTCTTCCTTAGCTCTTGTTGTCCTAATTGCCTTCCTAAATTTCAATCACACATTACCTTAATTAAAGATGAGTCATAGTTAATATTTATATTGCAATTAAACTGATAATCCCTGATGGGTCTCGTCGCGCAACCCTCAAAATAAAACTAGGTTAATATGGCATCATCCAACTTTCGAGAAATCCTATGCTCTGTATAAGAGTCATAGACATCTTGATTACAATAATAATGATCCATTTAAAGCAAAAAATATGAGAAGCACAATTAATTTTAGCATAAAGAAAAATCACTAACAAATTATAACTAAAATCAATTCTAAATCAAGAAAATAAAATTCAAATGAAGCTAAGACTTACTTAACTATGAAAACACTCCTAAACAGAGGTTAACGACACAAAACAAACTCACAAAAAATAAAGAAATTAAATCCAGAAAAATTGAAAAATTCTTAAAAAATTCAAAAAAATACTAAAGAATTAGAAAAAGTACCCTAAACGTTGGAATTTGGCTAAAAAATGGTGTACCAAATAACTTTGCTATTATGTTTGCTTAAACACCAAAAAACCTTGGAAAATAAAGTTTGAGAATTTTTTGGTCACTTCAAACAAAAATTCTAGCAAACAGACAAGTTGATGCGCAACACTGAAATGAACTAAATCCAAGCTTAAAATAGAACAAAAATCAAACCAAAATAGAGCTAAAATAGAACAAAAATACTTAGAAAACTTTCTCAAACAATTAAGAATCCAATTCCTCAGCAACGGCACCAAATTTTGATGAGACTCGTCGCGCAACCCTTAAAATAAAATTAGGCTGAACTAAATATGTAGCTAGTGGCACAACCTAGGTCATATCCCCTGAAAATGGAGTTCAATATTCAATTAGGTTTTCTAAGTGTTTAAGGTCCTAAAAACTATCTAATTTAGGGGGTTTTTAATTAAATTAAACTAACCTAAAACTAGATTGAAATAAATTTCCTAATTTCTACCTAATTGGATGAATTATGGTAGATGACTAGCTTGGAATCATCTCTTGGTATCTATTATCCTTATCCTAATCCAATTATGGTTAATTCTGGTCTAAGAGTCCTTAATTGTATTTACACCAAATGTATATTGAGTTACCACGCAAGAATTAAGAGATTAACAATCTAATATTGAATTGAAACCTCAACCCCATATTAAATTGTTAATTCTTGTCTTTAAGATCAATGAACACCTAATTTGATTGATTAACTGATTAATTAGCCTCTAAATCATCATCCAAAGATGTTTAATTAACCAACTAAATACTAAGGAATCCTCAAATCAAACAATTAAACACTTAATCTCTTACATGCATTTCATCAAACACCTTAACTACATATATGGATAATTATAGGAAATTGAAAATTTTAGTATTTAATCTAACCAATTAATCAACAAAAAGACTTTCTAATTAGTGTCTAACCAGCCACTAATCATAATTACAAAAATTTTATATCAAATACAACTTAACCAAGACAATATATGAAAGAGAAAAAGTGTAGAAAAATAGAAATCTTTAGCCAAAATTCTAAGTTCATCCATGGATTCAAGCTTCTCCAAGGGCCTTCTTCCTTACTAGTCACAGATGGAGGCTTAAAGCTTTATGGAGGTGGAAGAATGGAAGACTGGATGACAGGCTACTAGACGTGGAATGGACGAAGGGTGAAAACGATGGATGGAGTGTGACGAAGTAGGACGAAAAGCATGAATAATGGGCGAGAGGTTAATGACATGATGATGTGCGAATGGGATAAATTGTTAATAGACGAAGGGTATGGGCGAAGACGTGAATGAGTGAATGAGGCATGAAAATAGGTGCTGCCTCCTCTCACGTGGATTTTAATGATTTCATGTGCTTCCTAATTTGTCACATGTAGCCTTCCACGTTATTATTTTTCTCTTAGCTCTAGCCTTCTCTCAGCTCACATTTTCATTTATACACCTCAGCCCACAGCTACTGACCCAGCCAAATTCATGTGCTCAGCTTTTACCCAATTGCTTGTAGCATTCTTTTCTTCTTTGCATGCTTTCTACGTGATTTCCAGCCCAAGCTCTTTTCTTACGTCATTTCCATGTGATAGCTTCCAATCCAGCTCAGCAAGCTTCTTCGTCCAGCTCATTATGAAGAACCTCAAACTCTCTTCTCTGTTCTGCATGTGTGTGTTTATTTCTGCTCAAAAGCTCTAGCCTTCACGTTGTGTTCCACGTTCTTCCTTAGCATGTAAGTTGCTTCTGTGTCTCCCACTTTCTTTATAGTTCCTCTAGCTCATTACTTCAGACCAGAACATGTAGCTTCTTTCTTTTGTGTTTCTTCCATTAACTTGAGCTCATGGCTTTATCTTTAGCCCAAGCTCTTCCACGTTAACTTCTGCATGTTTGTTTCTCCATCTTTTTGCATATCTCTCTCCAGCCCATACTCCTCCTTTCTTCTTACTCATCATTCCCATGTGATCTCTTCATGTTTTTTTCTTCTTTATTCTAGCCACGTGATTTGATGTGTTTGTGTATATGTATAAGTGTGAAGTGGGTGCAACGTGAATGAGTGTGTGTTTGTGAGCTGCGTTGCACCTATTTGCTACGTGGAGGGGTGTATCAACGTGGGTGTGTTAGTGTAGTGGGTGGCCCATGTTTAGAGTGTGTAAATATTGGTTTGAACTTATGAGTTAGTGGGCTTCAATTAAATGTGCAACCTTGTCCTCCCTCCTCTGTTCAAGTCTCTAAAACCAAAGCCTTGTCTCACACAACAACCCTTCTCTTCTTCAAATTAATTTATAATTCAAAGCTCCAATTGCCCAACAAAAAATCTGCACAAATAATAAGAACAATTCAATAGGAAAATTCACAAAATCATTTAAAGAAATTTATGTATTAAAATCAATCATTTTGCAATTTAATTTCTAAAATATAGAAATGGCTATTAAAATGAAATTTTATCTAATTAAAGTCTTAAAGTCATATTTCATTCTTAAAATGCCTAAGTTTAGGAGAATAAAATAGATAGAAATACGTATTTATCAATCCCCCGTACGAAATTTTTGAACCCTTTTTGTTAGTTGACGACTAGAATTCCTAAATATAAACAATCACATCTTTGTTTTCTTTTCTTTCTCATTAATTAGTTACTATCTAAGTTATTCATGTGTGGTCTAGGGCTTTGAAGTTAAGTTCTGATTCCTTATTTCCAAGCATGATTATCTAGTTTTCCATACAAATTCACACTACACTAGTAAGAAATGAAAGCTACCATAGTCTTAATTTAACTACATTTTCAGACCTGTTTTTGTTAAATTTATTTCCTCCATTAAATGGCCTCCAAAAATCATAAAAATTGGTAGAATAACCCCTTGTTATGTGAGTCATAATTCAGAGAAACAGTTTTCTAGCCCTCAAACACCTACTGTTTTGGCTACTACCTCAGTTGAGCTCACTGTACACTGTCCTTGCTGTTTCTGGCTTTGTTATCCCACCAAATGAGTTCAGAAAACTCTAATACTTTGCAGACCTAAATTTACACGTCTTAGCTACTTCCCCACTAAATTTCATGCACTAATTTGTTCATTTACCCATTTAACAAAATTCTTTATGAAATCAACCCCAAGCTGTCCCATCCAAAAGCTAAATTGAATTAGTGGGTTGTTTCTTTGATCTACCTTGTTCCAGAAATTTTGTAATTTTCCAGATTTCAAGTATAAGAAATGAACAACCTGTTATAAAAATTTTGGCTTCAAAATCCTTTTTTAACTAATTCTACAAAAGGCAAAATATTTCAGTCTAGAACAAGGAAGCAACTTAGAACTTACCCTTTATGGAGTCCTTGTACCTTGATTTATCTTTTCATCTCTCCTCTTCTATGGCTGTCCAAGTTTTCTTTTCCCTTCTTACCACTACTTCTCTTGGCCCAAAGTGAAGCTAAGGTGAAGAATGTAAAGTCCCACATCGGCTGGAAGGGGCCTGTGGCTAGCCCATATAAGTGGGGGAGAATCCCTCCCCACCAAGGCGCGCTTTTCCCACTGAACGGGGAAGGCTGGGTCAAAGACCCTCGAACCCGGAAGGCAGGGAAAGGACAAACACCTAGGGAGCGCGGTTCGTTGAACTTGCGACCGGGGGACAATACCTTGGTGGCTCTGTATGTGTTGGTATCAGAGCAATCCTGGCCCATGTGCGACCCGAGGACGGGTCGGCCCCAAAAGGGGGGTGGATTGTAAAGTCCCACATCGGCTGGAAGGGGCCTGTGGCTAGCCCATATAAGTGGGGGAGAATCCCTCCCCACCAAGGCGTGCTTTTCCCACTGAACGGGGAAGGCTAGGTCAAAGACCCTCGAACCCGGAAGGCAGGGAAAGGACAAACACCCAGGGAGCGCGGTTCGTTGAATCTGCGACCGGGGGACAATACCTTGGTGGCTCTGTATGTGTTGGTATCAGAGCAATCCTGGCCCATGTGCGACCCGAGGACGGGTCGGCCCCAAAAGGGGGGTGGATTGTAAAGTCCCACATCAGCTGGAAGGGGCCTGTGGCTAGCCCATATAAGTGGGGGAGAATCCCTCCCCACCAAGGCGCGCTTTTCCCACTGAACGGGGAAGGCTGGGTCAAAGACCCTTGAACCCGGAAGGCAGGGAAAGGACAAACACCCAGGGAGCGCGGTTCGTTGAACCTGCGACTGGGGGACAATACCTTGGTGGCTCTGTATGTGTTGGTATCAGAGCCACCAAGGTATTGTCCCCCGGTCGCAGGTTCAACGAACCGCGCTCCCTGGGTGTTTGTCCTTTCCCTGCCTTCCGGGTTCGAGGGTCTTTGACCCAGCCTTCCCCGTTCAGTGGGAAAAGCGCGCCTTGGTGGGGAGGGATTCTCCCCCACTTATATGGGCTAGCCATAGGCCCCTTCCAGCCGATGTGGGACTTTACAAAGAAGGTATATGCAATGCGACCACATGCTCCCTAAACTGAGACAATTAAATGGACGTGGATATAGTTTATCAAATCTTATCTTTTCATTAGTTAGTGGCATTGCAAGTGTCATCCTCTCCATATCCTTCCCAAGTTATATATTTAATTATATTATATAATTTCCCACAGCTAGAAGGTTTGAGCAACAACTAAACACCATTTCAATATATATATATATATATATGTATGTGGGTGAATAGTGCAAGCATGAGGTGTCTTATTTGTGCTTGAGTTTTATTCTTTTCCATTCTTGTTCGGTGCAAGCTAGGTGGCAACATTCCATATGTGTATATATATCACTTCCATCATATATACACATTGTGTATGGTACCTAATTCCCACGACAATGCAGATTGTGAGCAAGATTAGAGTATAATTTATGGACACACATATATATATAGTGTAGGGGTTTTTATTCTTAATTATTCTTCTCCACTTGCCTCTCCACTAAGTAGGATAGGTGTGTAACACTATAATTTCTAACTCATCTTATGCCTTCAAATGACTCAATTTCATGAATCATATAAGTTTCTAATGAAAACGGCAAGAAAATATTGATTATTTTCGCATTGCGTCATGTATAAAAATTCTATTTAGTGTCACATGAATCATATGAGCTCATACATCACATTCACATATTTAATTGCATGAATACAACTCATTCACATCATAAAAGGTGGCCTATAACACATGGAACTCGAATGGAAGCTCAAAATATACATACATAATTTTAGCCAAATTTTTCCACTTTTCTTTCACAATTTTGGAAAATCATAACTAAATCTAAAAAAATTAAAACCATGCATTCTTAGCCATTCTAGAAAGCTACAGATGTATAATTTATACTAAAAATGTGTTCAGATCATAACATCTAACATAGAATGTTTGACATTCAAAATAGTCCAGAAGTCAAGCTATCCACTGGTGCTGTCACAAATTTCTGTAGCAAACTTCAAAAATGTCTAATTAATTCTAAAAAAATCCAATCCATATAAATGATACAATCTAAAAAGTTGTAGATATTAGCTAGAGGTGATAAAGAACTCTAGATGGGTTTAGGTGCTTTTAGGCATAAAAAATCAATCAAACAGTACCTGAGATTAGTTGGAATTTCTAATACTAGATAGAATCTTTAAAAATACATATCTCCCTCTCTAGACATCTAAATGAGGTATTTCTAGTTGGGATAAGTCACTGTTGATGTTTAGTATCTCTATATAAAATTTCATGATAATTGGCCATCATTGGAGCCCTATGTGACAGATTTCATTTTTAGACTAGTATGAACAGTGATATAACCAAAATCAAAAAAATTTTCAACTTTGAAAATTTATTAAATATTTCGTAGACCTCTAAAAATTTTATTCTTTAGCTTTCCAAAAAGCTCTCAACAAGTTCTAATTTCATTCAATGTCTTAGATCAAGAAGAGCTCATTTGGACAAAAAGGGATATAGGGTTCTAAATTGGTCAATTTTGACTCTATAAAAGATACCAAAATATCTAAATGACTTTCCTTGGGGTTTGGCACCTCTTGAGCAAGTCTAAAAGCATAATTAAGACTTGTGTGAGCTGTCCAAATGGTCTCAAACTCTATACCTCTAATTTTGGCTATTCCACATGCAATTATACACATACTTCCATAATGAGAACTTGCCAATGCATAACCAAGATGTGCATATTCATACATACAACTTTAACTCTCATTTATACATCACTTATTAATATAATTACACATGTTCAAGGGGTCATAGATCATATACAACCATAGATGACAACATTTGCCACCTTAATGGCCTTAAAGAAGCAAATTTCATATATTTCAATGTCATACTCTCGTCTCTCAAGTGGTTGGCTTCCATCTCCTTGCTATCTTGATCCACCTAGCATGTTAGAGCATTGAAGAGGAGGGGATGAGATTCAAAAAATTTTAATAGCTCATCTCCCATTTAATCATACATAATGGATGCAAACAAGTCTCATAAACGCATGTATGGCATGTGGACATGGGCAATCATTCAAGAAGCATTCTTAGCATTTGAAAAAGTCACATATAGCATACAAGGGTTTGCCAAGTAAGTGGATTGGCCTCACCCAATTTCTTGTGGATATTAGACTTGCCTCACTCATTCTTTAAGATATTCTTGGACTCAACCATGCTCATGGGAGCCCATTTTGCTTTTGGGAGACTCTTTACTTTGTCTCAACTGATCTTAAGGGTTCTTGGCTTATCCTCACCATAGCTAAGGGGCCTTGGCCTCACCACACTCATGCAAAACTTAAGCATACATCATAACATCATTTAGAAACATAATATATCATCATGAAATCATGCTAGTATACTTTTCATGACTTGAAAATACACATATACACATTCTAAAACAAGCTAAGCACACATCCATGCATGAGAGAAGGTGGAGAGAGTTACCTTGAATACAATTACACACTTTTCCCTTGAAGGTAAGCTCCTTTTTCTGACCACACACCTATAAAAGTGTGGGGGTGATTTCTCTTAGCCTAAATACAATTTATGGAAGCCAATTAGGTTCATGGAATTAATTCAAAGGCCACACATTTGCTTGAACTCTAACTTGATCTATAAACCTCATCATGGTTTCATAATCGCACTTAATGAAGTAACACCCCTCAAATAAATTCTAGCTCTATTCTTTCCTTTCAAATATGATTTTTGACTCCTTTAAAGCCTCTTGGAATCATCACACAATTAAAACCAAGAGCCTAACTACATATTGCTTCTTTAGGTCATAATATGGAACATAAAGCACCAACTCACTTTCTATGAGTTCTAAATTTTTCCTAAGGCTCCCTTCATTTTCATTCATTATATATGACTCAAGAATGGGTTTAGAAAAATTTAAAACTCTCTCTAGTGGTCTCATCCCCTTTAGGCCTAGCCTATATCTCCTTTTAGCCTCCATGGAGTTTGCTTTGTTTTCTATATAGAAGATGCATATAGGGAGACCCTTAGGGATCTTAGAAACTCATTTAAACATTCATTTAGGCTTAGAAATAATTATATCAACTCAGATTTTCAAGATAACCCATGAAACCCTAGGTTTGCTACCTTGAAAATCTATGGCTTTTTCTTGAATTTCTTTGCATATTCTTACTCTCCTCCCTTAAATTCATGGAATTCACCCATGGTTCCCCTCAAAATTCTAGCTCTCTAGCATCTACATACATGGGGTGAAATATAGCGAAGAAGGGGGGAGGAGTAGCTATCATGGGATACAAGATTTATCTTATTTTCTTGCTTTTTCTCACTTGAATCTTGTGTTCTTTAAGCTCCTCTCTTCAAATCCGAATTTTTCCATCAATTTCTCCTTTAAAATAAATCCATATACTTCATTATAATCATAGAAAATAAAGAATGAAGGAGAAGAGGTTTGGAAAAGAAAGAGTTTTAAAAACTACTAAATTTCTATACCTTAAGCCCTTAATTTCTCCTCCTCTTTTCCTTCCTCTTGTGCACCACTCTCCCTAGGGTTTTCTTCTAGTGTTGGGCAAAACTAGGTCATGCAAAGTGAATGGAGAAGAAGGGTGCATCATATATATAAGTGGGAGGAAGTTACACTTTTTAAAAATTTCTATTTTGCCCTTCGTTGTTGGCATTTTTGTTTCTCCTTCATTTTAGCTCCTTTTTAAGAATTGTCTTTTTCATTATGAAATTTAGGTTCCCAATTTAGTAAAATACCTTTGGAATCACTCAAATCAAAGCTAAAACCTTCCTGAATGAATCCATCAAAGTTTAGGCACACTGATATTGAAAAACATCCACTTGAGGGCTTTAGCTATCCTGGGCCTTCCTATGGCTTTCAGGGCCTCTAAGAACCTTGGAAAACTCAAAACTTTTATTTAAAAAGCTCTCCTATATGAAAATTTGCTCAAAATTTGGAAAATACCATTATGTTTTGTAAGTTTTTCATAAGAAATTGTTTCTTCATTCTAACTTCGTTTTTCTTTCCATCTAAGCCTGGAATTCTCATTTTTAGGAGTCTAGAATACTTTCTAAATTTTTTTGGACCTTAACTATATCATTTTAGGGGCTTCCTTTTATATCCATTGAGTTTCGTTCATTTATGGAGAAACCGTACTTATGTTTCTCACGTTTTCTCTTGTTTTCAGAGAACCTAATGTTACATTTCTCTCCCCTTAAATAAATTTTGCTCTTGAAATTTAGGTTACACTTTCTTTTACTTTTTTCTTTTCTAGTTAACTACTCTTTTCTTTCCCTTCTTCCTAGCTTTGTACATTTTTCTTAGTGATTTCAGTTGTTTAAATTTTCTCTTAGCCAGAAAATTTTCATACTAACTTTTAATAAGAGCTCTACTACTATAATGTACTAGCTAACTCTTTTCATAAGGGAAAGAAATTTCTAACTCTGGAGGCCTATCCTAGGAGAGCTTACTACTCATATCGAGTTAATGTTAACCCGTTCGTAGGGATAAATGTTTTTTTCAATGGACTCATTTACATATCTTGGGAGGTAACTTATTTCATATCACATCTTTTGTATCCTCTCTTAATGGCTTCTCATAGCGTCTCATCATCTTTTCTAATCATTACAGCCATTGAAGGGTTCTGTCTATCTATTTACTTATTCACATGTATCATCTACTACTTATCTCTATGTTCTTCCTTACTAGATCATCCCATGATTACACTTCATATTCTTTCTGTCATAAGCCTCACATCTCAATTACTTATTGGGATTATAACTCCTTTGAGGAGTTTCAACTTTCGATGATCCCTACTTCTCTATTTACTAATACTTCTGTCTCTATAGGCCAGGACTTTTCCTCACTTTCTTTGCTCACTTATAGTCGCATTTTACAGTCCCTCATTTCAATACTGATAGACCTAACATGTTTGTTTCATATTGGCACCGAAGAGCTACTACCATTGACTACTACTGAGTTCTGGTGGGATGCTAGCTATTCTCACAGTTTTACTCACTGGAGATATACTGTACTATTAACCTCATATAAAAACTGCAACTGACCCCTTTCTGAATACATAAGCTAGCATGCAGGAATCTCTCTACCCCTTAGTCAAGGCTACTATCTGTTAGGTAGTGGTTCATCTAGCTCTAACTCTAGAAAGCTAATTTCTTACTTTTCTTATCCCATACACTATGCTCATCTTTAAAGAGAGCTAGTCAGTGGTCTAACTATTTGAGTAAAGCCTTCATATTTCTGTGGCAATAGTCTACCAGACTTAGGAGATCTCTAGTCTCTGAGACTAATTGATTTATAGAACTATCTCAGGCCGTCATCTCACCAGAAAGCTATCATGCTGTGGCTAGGGCTTTCTATAACTCTGTGGGATCTACTGTGACCCCTGGGGCTATTACGACCTCTTAGAGCCCTGCTAAGGTCTACTACATCCTGCTGTGCTATACTGGGATCTAAGATGATCCATCTTTGGGAGACGTCAAAGCTTAAGATTACTATATCTGACAGTAAAATATATGCTCACTAAGTCCAGTAACCATCACTCATAATAGCTGAGGCTAAACTTAGAGGTATATCATGCTCCTCGTGCAAAGTAGGTTTTATGTCATCTAATTTTTTAGGATCCCATCATACTGATATTTAGGAAGATTTTAATTTTTTTTTATCACTCCTTATGGGATCTTGAGATTCTCACCTTAGTCCATTTTTGCTAAGGCTTTCTTTTCTTACTCTATTGACTCACTTTATGTGCATTTATTCTAATCTTCCTCTCATATCCTATAGTTACTATGTCTATGTTATGCTTTTAAGTGCTTTGGCACTAAGGCATCTCATACTCTGAGTGTGGTTAACATGTCTGGCAGGAGAGAGGCTATGCACTGGTCTTGATTCATTTTATTTACATATACTATAAGGGACTTAGGTTATTCGGGATTCCTCTCTATATGCTTTTTTCTCATCATTCTTATATTACTGAAATCCCTTTACTTTTTTTTTTTCTGACTTTTCTCGTCATTTTACTAACTACAACACTTTTTAATTATCGGGACACTTTGATGATTAATGCCATCATTTGCTACGCACTCAAGTCACATTACTACTGGGTTGGCCAAACCCAATATCATGTAGCCATTGTTACAAGCAAATCATAACATCAAATGCTAAGACACCAGTGCTTCATGACTGAGCTCAAAGCCACTATCACCCATATATTACAAGTTTCTTAATAATCTAAAGTATTCCTCTCTTACTTTTTTTATCTGCCCTATTCTCATAGAATGCTCAAAAAAATAAGAATCATCCTCTATTTCATCTCGAGATCTCTCTGTATTACCCAGTTATTTTTACTTTGGGTGCTATTATGCTATAAGGGCATCCCTGCCAAGGACAGATGTACTTTCTTAAGTACTCAGGCACATTAACTGAATATCTATTCTCAATCTAATATGTCCTTGGCTTGAACACTATCATATCTTCTCTTTCTACTTTTCTTATCCTCTTACTTAGGTAAAAAGATGTTTTATTATTGGCTGTTTCTGTTGCCAGTTTAGGTTTTTCTATGCTCAAGAGCACTTGCATTTTCTCAGGGTCCTTCTACTTATTTACTCTCTGTAACATCAAGGGGGTCTATTTTTCACTCATACTCTTACTCTGCTCTTAGCTAGACCATCCTTTGGTAAGAAAGATTCTATTTTATATAATCCCAGGAATTTTATTCTATGGCGATTGGTTTACACTCTTTCTCTACATAAAATGAGACTCACCTTCTTAGGTGGTCTTTAGCTCCCTTGAGCTTCTCTAATGGTACTAAGGCACTAGCCGTCTGTCTCAGCTTATTTCTACCTTTGGATTAGAGCTAGACTTTTCCTCTGTTTAACCTCTTTAGCCTCATCCTCAGGAGCACAGTTTACTATTCTAGGGTTTTACTAACCCCATTTAGGATACATACTTTCACTATCTGGATTTTACCTTACTGAAAGCTTATACTCTACTAGGTGCTTTAATCATACACGTGCCTTAACCATATATTATTCTCATATTAGGGAGCTTATCTAACTAACTATTGAACCCCTATCCATTTACCTCTCTGGCTCAGTTTACTCATTTAATCATGACTAAAGCAAGGGCATTTTTTCTGTAGCTAGTTTCTCAGCTCTTCCTTGCTTTCTTTATTACTATACTTTATAACTCAATGGGGTCTATCTAGGGGAATTTGTTAACCACTACTAAGTGGTTTCCCCAGTTCAGGGTGTCTTATTTTTTCTTTCTCGATCTAGGGAAAACTTTCACTGAGCCTTTTATTTATATATCTCACCTGGAACGATGCTATTGGTCATCTTCCCCAGGCTTCAGCTTATGCTCAGCCTAGGCTAGCCATCTCATAAGATTTGTAGCTTATTAACTATCCTCATTCTCCTCTGAGCCTTTCTCATCAGGCTATTCAAACTTACCTTTAGGTGATACCTATGAGGTATACCTTTTTAGGCCACTCACTATGTGCCTTACTGCTAGTAATCTTATCTTACGTTATTTTGAGGCTACACTAATGTTCTATCATTCAATGCCTCACAAAATAATACCTTAGGTTGAAGTCAATGCCTTAAAGGCACGTCTCAACAATCTCATCATCCTAGTGTCTAACTTTCTCTAGTTTAAGCTCTTTCCTCAGTCTCAACTGTTAGGCCTACAGATTTTTTATTGATCTTTTGTAACTATTCACTACCTTTTTTCTCTACTTATACTAGGGGTTCATGCTTTTTATGCGTTGTCTGACCTCTTATCAATTCATTCCTTAAGTTGTCTTGAATATGACCAACAAGGCACTTCATACTGCCATTTGCCACAACTAACATATTATTCATCATGGCTAATCAACATCAGGTTCACCCTAGTTTTCCTATTTAAGTATTGGCTGTGACTAACTTCTTAATTGGCTATGGCAAAGAACTCTCTAGATTGCCTCACTATTATCTAGAATAATTGGTCACGGTTAAGCAATTAATTGGCTCTGATTGGCTTACTTTTTCAAGGATTGGATTTTCATCCTTAGCTACCCACCCGAGCCTCATTGCCTCTGTACTCAGCCCATCATCAAACTAGAGGATTCTATCTCTTGCTTTATTCATGCATAACTACTTATCATCTCAGGGTCGTTGGGCTCTAGCATGTAACTCGTAACTCAACCTTTGGCCTGAGGGAATTAACTTTTTGAGCTCTAATACTTATCTAAATATTTAGGTGTTATGGCTAGGGGGTAACTCTCTTCTCATTTTCCTTTTAAATTGGTCATGTGCAACCGCAGTCTCATCTCATATTGCGCTACATTATTACTTATCTTTACATTTAGCAGGACATCTCAGAATGGCTTGAGTATGACTATCAGGGAGAATTAGGCCTCACATACTCTCTTTAGCAAACTTCTTCCTATTAATGAGATTATTTCTCATCATTTATATCTAGGGCTTGCCACTGATCTAAGCGAGCTATTACATCTCATCAAGCTCTACTCGTTGGATCACTCAACTTTACTCAAGGTTAGCTCTGCTCAAGCTACTCTAGAGGCCACTCTTTCCTGGTGTCCACTAGCTACTCTAAGACCATCATACAACTTACTTATCATAAACAAAGCCATAAACTATCTTCATACACCCAACATATCTCATATAAGCTTTACCTATCTGTTTAAGTCTTTTACATAGTCCTATTGCTACATCCTCAAGCCAAATCCAATCCAAGAAAGTCTAAAACTTTGCTCTAATACCAATAAATGTAATACCATAATTTGTAGCTCATCTTATGCTTTTAAATGACACAATTTCTTGAATCATATAAGTTTCTAATGAAAAAGGCAAGAAAAATATTGATTATTTTTGCATTGCATTGTATATAAAAATTCCATTTAGTGTCACATAGATCATATAAGCTCATACATCACATTCGTATATTTAATTGCATTAACATAACTCATTCCTATCATAAAAAGTGGCCTATAACTCATGGAACTCGAAGTGAAGCTCAAAATACACATACATAATTTTGGTTAGATTTTTTCACTTTTCTATCACAATTTTAGCAAATTATAACTAAATCTAGAAAAATCAAAATCATGCATTCTTGGCCATTCTAGAAAGCTATAGATGTCTACTTTATACTAAAAATATTTCCAAACCAGAACATTTAACACAGAGGATGTTTGACATTCAAAATGGTCTAAAAGTCAAGCTGTCCACTTTTGTTGTCACAGATTTCTACAGCAAACTTCAAAAATCAATCAAGAATGCATGATTTGAGCTAGAGGGGAAAATAACTTCAGATCGGTTCAGGCACGTCTAGGCATAAAAAATCAATTAAATAATACTTGAGGTTAGTTGGAGTTCCTGATACTCAATAGAATTTTTAAAAATTTATATTTCTCTCTCTAGACATCTAAATAAGGTGCTTCTAGTTGACATAAGTCATTGGGAACGTCTAGTTTCTCTGCATAGAATTTCTCGCAATTGGACATCATTTAAACCCTGTGTGATAGATTTTATTTTTGGATCAGTATGAATAGTGACATGATCAAAACTAGAAAATTTTGCAATTATAAAAATTCATTAAATATTCTGTAGACCTCTAAAAATTCTGTTCTTTGCCTTCTTAAAAAACTCTTAACAAGTTCTAATTGCATGTCAAGTCTCAGGTCAAGAAGAGTTTATTTGGACAAAAAGGGATATAGGGTTCTAAATTGGTCAATTTTAGGTCTATAAGGGATATCAAAATATCCAAATGGCTTTGCTTAGGGTTTTGCACCTCTTAGGTAAGTCTAAAAGTATAATTAAGACTTGTATGAACTGCTCAAATGGTCCCAAGATATGCATATTCATACATACAACTTGCCAATACTTCCATAATGCAATTATACATATACTTCTATAATGAAAACTTGCCAATACATAACCAAGATGTGCATATTCATATATACAACTTAAACTCTCATTCATATGTCACTTATTAACATAATTACATATGTTTAAGGGGTCATAGGTCATATACAACCATAGATGACAACATTTGCCAAGTTGATGGCCTTAAAGAAGCAAATTTTATACATTTTAATGTCATACTCTCATCTCTCAAGTGGTTGGCTTCTATCTCTTTGCTTTCTTGATCCACCTAGCATGTTAGAATATTGGAGAGAAGGGGATGACATCGAAAGAATCCTAATAGCTCATTTCCCATTCAATCACACATAATGAATGCAAATAAGTCTCATAAATGCATGCATGGCATGTGGACATGTGCAATCATTCAAGGAGCATTCTTAGCATTTGAAAAACTCACACATAGCATACAAAAGTTTGCCAAGCAAGTGGATTAGCCTTACCTAATTTCTTATAGATATTGGATTTGCCTCATCCATTCTTTAAGATATTCTTGGAATCAACCATGCTCTTAGGAGCTCACTTTACTTTTAGGAGACTCTTTACTTTGTCTCAACTAATCTTAAGGGTTCTTGGCCTCACCACACTCATGTAAACCCAAGTACACATCATAACATTATTTAGAAACATAATGTGTCATCATGAAATTATGGCATATGAAATCATACTAGTATACTTTTTATGACTTGAAAATATACATATACACATTCTAAGACAAGCTAAGCACACATCCATGTATGAGAGAAGGTGGACAAAGCTACCTTGAATACAATTATACACTTTTCTCTTGATGGCAAGCTCCCTTTTCTAGCTACATACACACAAAAGTGTAAGGGTGATTTCTCTTGGCCTAAACACAATTTATGAAGCCAATTAGGTTCATGGAATTAATTCTAAGACCACACACTTGCTTGAACTCTAACTTGATCTATAAACCTCATTATAGTTCTATAATTACACCTAATGAAGCAACAACCCTCAAATAAATTTTAGCTATATTCTTTCCTTTCAAATATGATTCTTGACTCCTTTTAAGCCTCTTGGAGTCATCACACAATTAAAACTAAGAGCTTAACTACATGTTACTTTTTTAGGTTATAATATAGAACATAAAGCACCAACACACTTTCTATGAGTTTTAAATTTTTTCCAAGGCCTCTCCTTATTTTCATTCATTATATATGACTCAAGAATGGGTTTAGAAAAATTTAAAACTCTCTCTAATGGTCTCATCCCCTTTAGGCCTAGCCTATGTCTCCTTTTAGCCTCCATGGAGTTGGCTTTGTTTTCTATATGGAAGATGCATATAGGGAGACCCCTAGGGATCTTAGAAACTCATTTAAATATTCATTTAGGCCTAGAAATAATTATATCAAATCAGATTTTCAAGAGAACCCATGAAACCCTAAGTTTGCTACCTTGAAAATCTATGGCTTTTTCTTGAATTTCTTTGTATATTCTTACTCTCCTCCTTTAAATTTATGGAATTCACCCTTGGTTCCCCTCAAAATTCTAGCCCTTTAGTATTTATATACATGGGGCGAAATATGACGAAGAAGGGGGAGGAGTAGCTATCATGGGATGCAAGATTTATCTTATTTTCTTACTTTTTCTCACTTGAATCTTGTGCTCTTTAAGATCCTCTCTTCAAATCCTATTTTTTTCCATCAATTTTTCCTTTAAAACAGATACATATACTTCATTATAATCATAGGAAATAAAGGAGAATGAAGAAGAAGAGGTTTAGAAAAGAAAGAGTGTGAAAACTACTCATTTCCTTCCTCTTGTGCACCACTCTCCCTAGGGTTTTCCTCTAGTGTTGGGAAAAACTAGGTCATGCAAAGTGAAGGGAGAAGAAGGGTGCATCATATATATAGTTAGGAGGAAGTTACACTTTTCAAAAATTTCCATTTTAGCTTCTTTTTGAGAACCATGTTTTTCATTATGAAATTTAGGTTCCCAATTTAGTAAAATGCCTTTGGAATCACTCAAATCAGAGCTAAAACCTTCCTAAATAAATCCATCAAAGTTTGGGTACACTGATGCTAAAAAACGTCCACTAGAGGGCTTTAGTTGTCCTGGGTTGTCCTATGGTTTTTAAGGCCTATGAGAACTCTGGAGAACTCAAAATTTTCATTTAAGAAGCCCTCCTGTGTAAATTCCAAAATTTGCTCAAACTTATGGAAATGCGATTATGTTTCATAAGTTTTCTGTAAGAAATTATTTCTTTATTCTAGCTCTATTTTTCTTTTTATCTGAGCCTGGGATTCACATTTTTAGGAGTCTAGAATACTTCCCAAATTTTTTGGGACCTTAACTACATCATTTCGAGAGACTTTCTTTTGCATTTGGTGAGTTTCATTCGTTTATGGAGAAACCATATGTTACGTTTCTTATGTTTTCTCTTGTTTTTAGAGAATTAGATGTTACAAGGTGTCTCCATTTTAGATCATATAAGCTATTACTTTACATGCAATTTCCTTACTAATTCCCACAGCCAAAGGTATCGCCAAATGCCACACATATATATGCTACAGTGTAAACATAATGGTTAAATGCATGGGTTTATTTATTTAAAAATTTCATTAATTCTCCCTAGGTTGCTTGCTAGGTGGTAGCATGTATGCTCATCATTCCCATCTAAGCTATATATCAATTATCAATTAAATATACATATAGACATGGTACATAGTGAAGCATGAGGTGTATGTGTACTTGGTTCATTAGGATTTCTTTCCTATCACATTCATTCAGCCCTGTATACATTAGTGATTTAAAGACTCATCCCAAGATTTTGGTAGTTTTAAGTTTACAATATACAAGGCTAATGGGGTTGCTACTTAGCTGAGTATATATACTCACATCCCTATGTAGGTGGAAGCAAGGAGATGCTATCATAAGTGGTTGCAAGCTAGTCTTAAAGTATTCCTACTTGCTCTCCTATTGAACAAATGAATATGCTATTATCTCTTGTAGGTTTCCTAGCATCTACCTTCCTCTCTAGAATTTATTAAGTAAGTTAGTTCCTCATCAACTTTGATCTTGTTAATAGTTACAAAAAATTTAGAATGTGACAATTCCTTCCCTTTAAAAGATTTTTGTCCTAAAAAATTTATGTACCTTATGAAAATAATGTCAGA
Source organism: Erythrophleum fordii (assembly GCA_032878935.1). Taxonomy (NCBI): domain Eukaryota; kingdom Viridiplantae; phylum Streptophyta; class Magnoliopsida; order Fabales; family Fabaceae; genus Erythrophleum; species Erythrophleum fordii. The sequence continues at coordinate 26,940,559 of JAVQMF010000058.1, read as the reverse complement.
TAATGCTCTTTCACATGTCCTTCACTTTCCTAAGTAGCTTCATCCAAAGATATCCCTTTCTAGACCACTCTGACTAGTGAGATACTCTTGTTCTTTAATTGTTTGATCCACCTGTCTATTATTTCCTTTAGTTCTACAACATAAGACAAATTGTGTTGCAAATGCACTAATTCATGCTCTATGATGTGCGAAAGATCTGGTTGATATTTCTTTAACTGAGAGACATGGAAAACATTATAAATCTGGGAAAGATTTGAAGGAAGGGCAAGTCTGTAGGCCACTAGTCCTAACGAGGGCTGAGTTTCTTGGATTTCAAGGATTGACCCACTACTGTGATTGGAGCTACTCTAAGAAATACGTGGTCACCAGTTTCAAATTCTAAAGGTCGTCTCCTTTGGTCTGCATAGCTCTTCTGCCTATTTTGGGCAGCTAACAGCCTTTTCCTGATGATTTCTATGTGTCTAGATGTCTGGTCCACTATCTGTACCCTAAAAGTCTCCTTTCTCCCAGTTTAACCCAACACAAAGGGGACTTACAATTTCTCCCATAAAGGGCTTTAAATGGGGCTATTTGGATACTAAAATAGTAACTATTATTGTATGTTAATTCTACTAAGGGTAAGTATACATCCCAGTTTCCTTTAAACTCTAAGACATAAGACCTAAGCGTATCCTCTAAAGTTTGAATGGTCCTCTCTGTTTGGCCGTCTATTTGAGAATGATAGGTCGTACTAAATTTCAATTGGGTACCTAAAGCTTGATGAAGAGACATCCAAAATTTAGATATAAACTTAAGGTCTTTGTTCGACATAATACTAACAGGCACTCTATGAAATCTCACAATCATACTCACATAAAGCTGAGCGAGTTTGTCTTTAGTATAGGTAGACTTAAATGGTAAGAAGTGAGCAGATTTGGTTAATCTATCCACTATTACTCAAATGGAGTCATATCTTGAAGATGTCCTAGGTAAACCCATAACAAAATCCATAAAAATACTGTCCCATTTCCAAATCTTAGTGCAGATATTGTGGAAAATTGTGGAAAAACAAACAATTGTATAATATCTGCCTTATGAAACATGTTGGGATTATTTAGCTACTATGTTTACAGAAGCAACAACCATACATAGACTAGAACACTAAGGAAATATTCAAGTACCTAAAAGAGCTAGCTATATTTAAGTAATTGTGCTGGAGTTAAGTCGTATAGCTTCTCACCTATTATAGCTGGGACCTTTCATGGCAGATATTGGTAGACAAACCCCTTTCTTCTATATTTTCAAAGAAAGAGAATTAATATATGATCTACTCGAAGCTGTCATAGGTATAAGAATGATGCATAACTATTTTCATATCAGAAGGGTAGTGGTTGATCTACCTTATGGCTGGATAGATAAATGTTTGGATTTCTGTGATTATTTTTTAATAGGGATTGTTGAATATCAAAAACTTATTACGCGAAATCCTATTTTTTTAGAACAAGTAGAGGGAGTAGGCATTGTTGGTGAAGAGAAAGTAATAAATTGGGTTTATCAAGACCAATGCTTTGGGCTTCTGGAATACAATGGGATCTATGTAAAGTTGATCATTATAAATGTTACAAGGAATTTGATTGGGAAGTTCAATAGCAAAAGGAAGGAGATTCATTAGCTCATTATTTAGTACGAATTGGTGAAATGGTAAAATCCATAAAAATTATTCAACAGGCTTTGGAAGGAATTCTAAGAGGGCCATATGAGAATTTAGAAATCCGCTACTTTGATAAAGAAAAGGATCTAGAGTGGAATGATTTTAAATATCAATTCATTAATAAAAGGACATCTTCGACTTTTGAATTACCAAAATAAGAACTTTATGTGAGAGTTGAAGCTTCAAACGGAGAATTAGGAATTTTTCTAATAGGGGATCAGAATGGTTTTCCTTGGAGATGGAAAATTCGTCCCCCCGGTTTTATCAATTTGCAAATTCTTCCCCAGTTAGTTAAAAGAATGAAATTGGCTGATATTATGACAATACTAGGTAGCATAGATATCATTATGGGAGAAGTTGATCGTTGAAATGATAATTGATACAACAAAAGTACATGATATCAATTTTAGGGTAACCCACTCATTTATTTCATATGATTATGCTAAGAGTCTAGATTTAAGAGTCAACATGCTACCATTTTTATTGTCCATTACAACCCCCACAGGTGGATCTATTGTTACTTCTTATGCATGATTAAATTGTGTAATTCAATTTGATAAACGATCCACTACTCTTGACCTAGTATGCATTCCCATGACTAGAATTAATCTTATTATTGGCATGAATTTGTTATCTGCAAATAATGCTATCCTTGATTGTTTTCATAAATTGGTGTCATTGCCTATTTGTATTTCAAATTCTAAATCTTTCAATGAGTTTCCTATATTATCCACTGCCCAGGCTGAGAGTTATTTTAGGAAAGGTTGTCAGAGGCTTTTAGTCTTCTTTTCTCTATAAGTTAAGGTGGAAGAGGGAAATAAAAACCATACCAGTGGTTAGAGATTTCCCCAAAGCGTTTCCTACTGAAGTTAGCGATCTTCCTCCTGATAAAGAATTAGAATTTTCCATTGACTTAGTGCCTGGAACTAGTCCTATATCTAGAGCACCCTATAGGATGGCCCTAGCTGAGTTAGCTGAACTAAAAAAGCAACTAGAGGAACTATTAGAAAAAGGTTTCATTAGACCTAGTATGTCTCTATGGGGTATGGTAGTCTTATTTATGAAAAAGAAAGATAGGAGTATGAGATTGTGCATAGACTATAGGCAGTTAAACAAAGTGACTATAAAGAATAAGTATCCACTGCCTAGGATAGATGATCTCTTAGATCAACTAGCAAAAGCCTTCATTTTCTCTAAGATAGACTTAAGGTCAGGATACCACCAATTTAGAATCAAAGTGGAGGACATTCCAAAAATTGCCTTTAGAACTAGGTATGAACATTATGAATTTCTTGTTATGTCTTTTGGTTTGACCAATGCCCCAGCTACTTTTATGGATTATATGAACAGGATTTTTAGGCTTTACCTAGACCAATTTATAGTTGTTTTCATATATGACATTCTATTTATTCCAGAAGTGCAGAGGAACATGAGAAACACCTCATGAGTGTCCTCTAAATTTTGAAAAAGAAATAACTATTTGCTAAACTCAGTAAGCACGAGTTTTGGTTAAGGGAAGTACAATTCTTAAAGCATGCAATCTCTGAAAGAGGGGTAGTAGTAGACCTTAGTAAAATAGAAGCAGTAGTGAATTAGGAAAGCCCAAAACTATCACAGAGGTTAAGAGTTTCTTGGGATTAGTTGGGTACTATAGAAGGTTCATTAAAAGATTTTCTTTGTTAGCTACACCTTTAACTAGATTAACCCAGAAGGACTAACCATTTATTTGGAATGAAAAATGTGAGGAAAGATTTCAGGAGTTAAAAGCCAGATTAACTTACACACCCATCTTAGTGATACTAGACCCCCATAAGCCTTTTGTAGTATATAGCAATGCTTCTAAGAAAGGGCTAGGATGTGTCTTAATGCAAGAGGGTAGAGTATTTGCATATGCTTCTAGATAGTTAAGAGCCCATGAGGAGAACTACCCCATCCATGACTTGGAATTAGCAACCCTATTTGAAAGTGCTATAAATGGAGATTAGTATGGTGTAATTAATTTCCCTTAAAAAGCTTATTCCTCCATGGATTTAGTTACAACACTCCCTCTTTAAAGAACCAAAATCATAAAAAGAAAAATGAGAAAGAGTAGAATAACTTTTATAAGAGGAAGATTGGCGAAATCTTTATATTTACTTACCTTTAGATAGCTTCTTTCTCCCTTCTTCCTTGGTTTTTTTCCATACCTCTTGCTTCTATTTTCGAGCAAAGGAAAGTTGGTTATAGGTGTCCTAGGATATGGCTAAACATATATAAAGGGAAGAGGTATGTTTTATAACAATTCCAAAATTTTCGTTATGTCTTTTGACTTCATTTAATCCGTTTTATCTCATTTTAAATCCTTTTTGTGAATCTCCTTCTCTATCATAAAATAAAGGCTTTCTAGTTTATTAAAAACACTTAATTTCAAATTTATAGAATTCAAAATAACCTCAAACAATTTAGTCAAAACTTAAGTCCACTAACAACCTAAATCACGCATCAATGGGATTTCAACCATTTTAATAGTTCTTATAGTTTTTAGGATCTCTGAAAATCTTAATGAGCTAATTTTATCATTTAAAACTCTTTTTTTAATAAGCTTTTGCCTAAAATTATGATTTTGCCACTGGTTTTCAATTTACTCTATTTAACCTTTTTAGCTTTGGTTTGAGGTCAATCTTGGTTTTCATTCTAATCTTTAAGGACTATTTTAATTACCTAAATATAGGATGTTACATTTCACCCCCTGAAAATAAATTGTCTTTAAAATTTAAAACATCTCTTATGTAAGCAACTATGGATGTTGCTTTCTCAAGTTATCCCTTAGTTTTTTAGATTGCCTTGTCAAACAATAAGTCCACTCCTGACCATTTTTACTAGAAGAATTTCCTTATTTTCAAACTATTTTGATCCTAGTATCAATGATTTTCTCTGATACTATAGGATATTTTCATATTTTATGACATGTGTCACACCATATCAAGATATCATCAAAACTATATCACAAGTGGCATAAAAGTTTTATTTTTATCAAATTACCACTTTTAGCAACAAAATTAACAGTTATTGTAAGCTAAAATAATTTAATTTTAATCATATAGACCATTTGGCCTTACCAACCTTTCCTCCCATCCATAATATACTTAATGGACTAGAAATACCACAATTCATAGCTAGCATTTTAGGTTTGGAGTGAGCAACACAAATTCAAGTTTAAGTGCAAAGGATCCTAAACTTTATACATCTCATTTTGATCATTCCACATCCAAAAATACACTAATACATACATGTTATTAAGAGTCAAGTTTTCTCATTTGTATTGATTTTATGCCATATATGGTCCATACATCATTCATACATAATATTATATTTATTCAATGATTTACAACTCAAAAATAATATGTACAAGTTCACTTTGATATTCATTTGCAAATCCAACTACATAATTGACAAAGTGTAGCTTTTGAAGACTCTTGGCTAGTACTTCTTGCTTCATGAGGGCCACCTAGACATATTAAAATGAAGGAGGGAAAAGAAGTGAGATTTATAGAATCTCAATAGCTCATACACTCATTCATATACACTTTCATAGCATACATACATCAAAGGCACAAGTATGAAAAGTAACACACCCATAAAGTATGCAAAGCCATAATTCCATGCCACTAATTCATATTAAATTCAAGAATATGCTATAGGGACTTTTGGTTTTGCCTCACCCATTTCTAGGACATTTAGATTTGCCCTACACTTGGTCTAAGGACTTTTAACTTGGCCTTACCCATCCAAGAGACTTTTGGCCTTGTCTCACCTATGCCATGAGACTTTTGGCATTTTCTTAACCACATTAAGGGACTTTTAGCATCACCTCACCCATATGAGCCATTTTTCATAATTAGTCACATTCAAGACAACACAATGGTACTATTGCAGTCTTAAAGTATCAAGTGACATGATCTGAAATCACAAAAGTATACACAAGAACACAATGACATATATACCACTAAGAATGCAAAAAGAATGAGGTGGAAAGCTACCTTAATATTTATGCAAGTTTCTCTTGATCTTTCTCCTTCCCTTTTTCGGTACCACAAGTGCACCTAAGTGGGTTAGAATTCTCTTAACCTAAACATCATAAATAACATAATTATACTCTTGAAGCAAGCTAAGATACTACATTCATTCTTCGAAACATAAATGGTTCCATATTAAAGCAATCCTCATAATTCAAGTTCTAAGCTCTATTCTCTTTTCATTTTAAGGCCTCTTGACCTCATTCAAGGTCTTTGAAGCCATCATTTACTCACTTACAAAGGCCTAGACATGTGTTGCTTCATAAGGCTACATTATGGAAACCATTGCTCCATCTCCTAATCTAAGGCTTTTAAATTTTTCCCAAGGGCTGCTCCAACCTTCTACCACCATATGAAGTCCCAAACCAAGGCTAGAACAAATTAAATCACTCCCTAACCTACCCATCTATACTTGCTTGAGACAACCCTTCAAGGAAGAGTTCATAGAGCTTTTGATTTTTCTTGATGGGAGAGCCATTTAAGAGGCTTCCTAGAGGTCCTAGGAACTCAATTAAACACTTACATAGCCTAAGAAATACATGTACTAGATCAGCTTTTACAAAACCTTTAAGAGCTCTACACTTTTTTAAATTAGTTTCCATTAGTTTTTCTTTCAAATTCTTGGCATATTCTACTTTCCCATGGTCCAAAACCCAAGTTTCTTTCTTGTTTTTGGACAAAAAATCTTCCCTTCCCTTAGTTCTAGTTTGGGCCAAAAACTTGCACAAAAAAGAGCAAGAAGAAGAAGCAACAAAGATAGGAAGCTACCTTGCATTCAAGCTTTATTTTAAGAGCTTTTCTTCTTAGTTTGCTTCTTTTCAAGCAATTCAAACCATCCTCCCTTATTCTGGACTCAAAATAGAACCAAATAACTCAACAAAACCATAGAAAGGAAGCTTGGAAATAGAAGAACAAAATTGGAAGAGGAAAAAGCATGCAATTCCTTGAATTTGCCTACCTTTTTATTAGTTTTCTTCCTCCTCTCTCTCCTTCTCTTGTGTGAATAATATGGAGCTTTCTTTTTTCTATTTTTGGATAGAGGAAAGTTGACCTAAATGAGGGGGAGAAGTGGTGTGAATGATATAAAAAGTTCAAGAAGCCACTTTTCTCAAAAATTCCAATTATGGCCTTCCATTGTAGCATTTTCGTTTTATCTTATTTTTAAGAACCATCTTTTCCATCATAAAATTTGGGTTGACAATTTAATAAAACGCCTTTGGAATTATTCAATTTGGAGCTAAAACCTTCTTGAATAAATTTGTCAAAGTTTAGGCCTATCGTCATTGGAAAAAGAGCATCAGAGGGGCTTTAATTATCCCGAGGCTTCCTATGATTTTTAGAGCCTTTAAAAAACTTGGATAACTCAAATTTTTTATTTAAAAAGCCCTCTTATAAGTTTTTCAAAAATTGTACAGAATTATAAAAATGCCACTACGTTTTGTCAATTTTGTAACAATTTTACTTCACTATCATAGCTCTGTTTTTCTCTCTGTTTGAGCCTATTATTATTATTATTATTTTTAGGAGCCTAGGACACTACGCAAATTTTTTGGAACATTATCTAGCTCATTTCGTGGAACTTGCTTTTATACTGCTCATTTCATCGTTTTATGGAATTTACCGTTCGTTGCATTTTGAAGCTTTAAGGCACTATTAGCCCCCTTGTTTCCTTTCTTTCCCTTAACTTTCTTTAGCTTAACACCCATAAATTGATAAGTTTGGGCTACCTTGGCATACATATAGTAATTTGTAATACAAAGCGCTTATTAGAATCAACTTTGGCTCACATTGTCATCATCTAATCATACTAGGATTTACATGCCATTTAGGTCACTTTTAGGCTCTTTAAGAAGTAACTCTTGAAATTCCATTTCTAGGCTCCAAACTCTTGCTTACTATGAGCCATATTACTCTAATGAAGCTCATTTAGACCATCATAAGCTTGGTTAAACAAGCCTAAGACTAACTCGCTTCTTTAAGCCTATTTAAGCTCTAAATTTCAACTTTCAATTTAGGGTTCCTAAATTCAATTCAATGATTCCATTAGTGTTTATTATTCATATCTAGATCATTTATAAGCTTATAATTAAAGAAAACTCTTTCTAGCTACTTGAACCATGTCTTGGCTGAGACATGCACCATTCTTGACTAACATGGAGTTTTGTCACTTCTCTTAAAGAATTTGGCATATGTGGAGGTTCCTTAGCCATTTTCTAGTTTGAATATGATCTTAAATATCTTGAAACATCTTTTTAGGGTTTCAAAATTTCCAAGGTGTAGTTTGAACCATAAGTGATCTAGCTTAAGTTCTATGGCTTTTTATAGCATTCCAATTGCATAACCTTACTTTACACCCTTCAAAGCCTTTATTTCTCCCAAGTTTTCATTAATCTAAAACCTCTTCTTCACTTTCTTTCTCTAGCTTGAATTATGGAGGGAGACAAAGACTAAGGAATATCAATTTTTCTAATGCATAATATACATCATTTGAAAACTTGTTGAATGGTGATTCCCTTGTTTTATTTGGTTGCTTCAAACCTCTACTTTTTCTCATGAAGTCAGCTGCTAAAATAATCCTTTTAAGAAACTAATATTGCTTTTATAAGGAACATGAAAAGAGGAGTAAGTTTTATAACTAGTATAAAATGAAATTGTGCAAGTTTCCTTAACTTATTAGCTTATCTTTCCTCTCTCTCTCTCTCCCCTCCCATTTCTTGGATGCCATTTCTAGTGTGTTAGAGTTAGTTAGTGTTGGTGGAAAATGAGTGAAAAAGCTATAAAGGAAAAAGATATTTTAACTTTTTTCCATAATTACGATTTTGCTACTATATTTTGAGTGTCCCATTTTAATCTTGTTTTAAATCCTTTTCAAGAACTATCAATTCCATATGAAAATTTGAGCTCTGTAGTTTATTAAAAACATTTACTTGGAAATTTTTGGAATTTAAAACCATCCTAAATGGCTCGATCAAAATTACGGTCAACTAATGTTCTAAATCATCCACCATAAAGGTTTTAATTATTCTAATACTTCCTATGATTTTCAGAGTCTAAAAACTCTAATGAGCTTAATTTTGGCATTTAAAACTCATTTCCTTGAGTTTCTAAAATTTTGCTCAAAATTATGATTTTGCCACTGGTATAATGGTTTCTTCTGTTTGGCTACTTTGACTTTAATTTCTGGCCATCACTAACTTCCTATTCCTATTTCTCGATATTCCAATTAATATTGTACTCTTGATTACCCTTACTTCATTTTGCTTTGGGGTCTTTTTTCCTTAGCCTCTAGTTCAAGTTTAGTTTTAAAAGAATAGAGTATGACAAATTCAATAAAAGCTATGTTTAGCCTTGTTCATATCTAGACAAACATTAAGCTTTTAGCCATTGAAATACAAGGAAAAATCTTCATCCTTTTCTTTCAAGATCATATTTGGAACATAGGAACAAACTCAATTTGTTCATTTTAATAATGGGTATCACATTTGGTGAACAACCTTTTATTAAGAAATGTTCAAATACTAAATTAATATATGCTTCTTATAATAGTCTAAGATACATTAAGCTTTATCTTTATAAGGATCCTTATATCTTTAACATAGAATACCTCACTATATTTTTCATGTTATAGTTCTTGAATAATATCTATTTTTCCTTATGTAATAGCTCCCAGGTCACAAGATATAAATAATATATCATTCAAATAGATGACTTCACTTCCATTGACCATGTGGTGCAATGTAACACATAGTTCTAATTAATGACTAACAAATTAAATAAAAAGATTAAGTTAATTAATTGTAAGAATAATCCTAATAACTCTAAAAGTGCATTTCAATTAAAACTTTTATTATAAGTAAACTACTAAGTTTAATGTCCATCATAAGATAATTAAATACCTAAACTATTGAAGGACTAATTAACACCCAAAATAACCCATTATGACCTTAGAATAATAGCCTAAGAGCCTAGGTTGAAACCCAATCAAAATCCACACTTAAAACACTTAAAAAGTCCTTTAAGAACAAGTAGACACGTGTAGCACCATGGCCTTTGAAGGCCATGCTGCAACATGCCTTACCTAAGGCAACTAGAGTGTAAGACACTTGCACAACCTTGCAGCCTCCATGGACCATGTTGTGATAAGTTTGCCTCTATTCGAACATCACGACGATGTCATAACCCCTGATACAACATCTTAGATGAAAAATCTACTTGGCACCATGGCATTAAAAGGCCTTTGTTTAAATGAAGCCATGGCACCATGCAACCTGAACTTTAAATTCTTGGTGGGGAAAACCCACATGGTGTTGTGATGATAAAGAGACACAGTGTGACATCCCTAGTACAAAGAGCATTAAACCAACAAAAATTTAATACAGCATAAGATACATACTAACCATAGGGTTATATTTCAATAAATGTATATGGAATACATTAATGATCCTAAATATACCCCATAATGATGTAGAAACCCAAAGACTAGTGATCCTAAGCTCTTACAACTGATAGATTTAAAGGAAAACTAGAAAAATTTGAGTGAAGGATAGCAAAATCATTTCATGACAACAAAAAGCATTATTAGACCAATAACTCACACATCCAATTCACCAAGACACAACCATTTGACTATAGAACAACTCTAACAAGCCTCAAATGCTAAATAGAATTGTTTTCAACCATTAGAACCTTAAAATACCTACAAACAGAAAACTTGACTCGGTGACTTTCTTGATCCAACAACACACAACTAGTAACTTTCATACAAAAATACCCCAGGTCAACATTAAACCAATCCTAAAGTAATTCTAAATGGCTAACCATATAATAAACAACATTTAACACTACTAGTCAAGATAGAAAAGTCATAATTGCATAATATCCATCATCATTCATAAGGTAGTTATGTGTGAAATGCTTTTATAAAATAATCAAGCATCATCTAAAGTCCTATCTATCCTTCACATGTACAACTTACCAAAATATTAAATGCTACACTTGGCATACCACATCATAAGTTGTTAGTTACAATTTACCAAAGTATATAATCCAAATATGGCTATTCAGAAAGTAAGCCTAGCCTAGTCCAATCAAGTTTTCAATTGCTTGTCCATGTTAAAGTGCAAATCTTCAATTGTAAAATGTTAGCTCACAACTAAGGTGAGATATAAAATCTTAATAACCAAAGGCAATTTCAATCCATATTCATACGGGCAATTATGTATAAAGTTGTACATGGTAAAATCATCATTTGTCGCACTCTAACTGTGATTGCAAGGTATATGAATTTTTTTTTAATTTTCAAAAATGAAAACTAAAACAAATGGAGTTACCATCAAAATTTTAATTACAAAAGAAAAACTTTGAAAAAAACTTTTTTGGATAAAAAAAAAGATGGAAAACAATGGTGTGTAAATTAAAGATGGGTTCAAAAGTTGATTGTACATAGGAAATGTGTTAAGCATCTCACAACACCTATTTTAAAGAATGATTACCGTTAGTCAATTATATGAAATAGATATAACATTAATTTTATTTTAACTACTCTAATCAAATGTATGCCAAAAAAAAAGAGAAGAAATAATGGAAAAAGAAGACAAAATAAAATAAACTAAAATATTTACAAAAGGCAAAAGGATAAAATAAAAACAAAAAAATATAGAAAAATAAAGTATTTACAAAAATAAAGAAAATAAGATATTTGCAAAAAAAAAAATCTAAAAATAAGACTTGACCTAAGAATGTAACCTAGGGCTTACATACCCGATAAAAGGATTAAGGCCCACATTGTCCAAACTAGGGAGAAATGCATATTGTTAAGTTGGTGGCTTTTATTTTTAAACTTTTTAGAAAAGAGTAAGATAATAAAATTAATTTGATTTTATAAAGAAAACAAATTTGAGAATTGGTGAGTGTGCTTTAAGTTGTGAAAACTAAGTTAATTTCACTTTTTTGCTCTATTCATTTTCTCTCTTTTTTTTTGAAATTTTTAAAATTATATATTATTTTGAATTTTTCTATGAAAGTGATTTCAAAAACACATGATAACTAAAAAAAAAAAAGATAAAAAACAAAATAAGGATAAAGATAATAAAATCAAACAAGCTTAGAAGGAATTAACAAACACAAGACATGAGCTAAGCTTAATTTCATCTAAAATGCCTGTAAAATGAAACCAAGGCATTATGCAAAGGCTTACCTTTGATTAAGCAAACTTTCTATGCCATCGCACATCCTTCCATCTTTATAAGTGGGATAAGTAATAATGCATGCCCTTGTTTTCCATATCTGCACTAGCAACTTTTCCTTTTTTGTGTTTTTTTCTTTTAGATCAATATAAATCTACCACATAAGCTTGTATATACATCCACTTATAATTAACCAATTGCCCCTCTGGTCATTTTCCATTGACACAAAAAAAGGAAAGCAAGCATGAACCCAATTCTAAACATGTTAACTCAATTTTGAATTAATAAATCAAATTGACATGCCTAATAAACTCAGCAAAGAAATCATATTGAAATTGTCATATTGATGATAAAACATAACTAAGAAAGAGCATAAGCAAGGATTTCTACCAACAATTCATATCAGAGATAAAGGAAATAGTAAACTAATTCTAAGCAAGTTAATCTTGGTCCTATACATTCATATCAAACAAAATAGGTTTAAATTCCCTTGAATCTCCTTACCAAATTACTATGCCAAATATGAAGAGGGCTGGTTTCCAACATTCAAATGGATTCATTCATCCATAATTTATGAAATATTAAAGGTAAGCATTAGATTTATAAAAATTACTTTTGGTAAGGCTTCCATTATTCGAATCCAGCAACTTCCCCTTATCCTAATTTCTCTACTTTCATTCTCTTGTTTGTTGTTCTCATCTCTTAAAAATTTGTGGCTATTTTCTCCTTCTAAAAAATTAGCCTCCTTCTCTCAATCCTACATCACACTTTTATAGTCAAACACTAAGGTTTTGCTCATAAAAAATTTTTAAATTATCATTTAATTCTCCCCTCCTAAGATTGGGATAATCCTATATTTCCTTTTTTTAAGAGTTTCCTATTTCCAACATTTTTTGCCTCTTAAGAAAGGATAAGTAGAACGCCACAGCTTTCAAGTAATAGGTCTTAGGCCACTTTTTCTTCTTCTTCATAAAATGAATTAGGTTTAAAACAAAATGAGATATTAGGACTTTTACCTTGGGATTTTTTTGGCCATTTTGCATTATTTTATTGACTTAAAATTAAATTAAATTTGATTCTAAATTAACCTAACTCTAATGACTCTTTATTACATTAGTTTAATAACTTAAAATTAAATCAAATTTGGCTTAAACTTTAAACTTGACTCTAACGACTCCTTTTTTAAATTTTATTGGCTTAAAACTAAATTAAAATTGACCTAAGAGTTAAACTTAACTCTAATGGCATGAAAATTAAAATGAATCCAGTGGCATAGATGACTCAAAAATGAGATAGAAACTCAAAATAATATTTTTTATATTTAATGTATTTTCTTGGAAATACTTGGACAAAATATAATGTTCACATCATTCATTATGTCATATTCAATAAATCAAAAGTAGCAAGTTTAACAATAAAAAAATCCCAATCCTTGGCCAATAACTTAAATAGCGGGCAGGACACAATAACAAGGTCCCCAACATCCTATAAATAACTATAACATACCTGTAAGTTCCAAGGTAGTTGTGACGACCCTAACTTCCAATTATCATAATTAGAGTTAAGTACGTGATTAATAATTAATGATCAAGGTATGGGATTGCTACAATTAATTACTTTGCGGAATTATAGAGAAATTTGAACCTTGATATTGTTAGGGTCATCAACTAAACCACCACAACGGGAACAGGCATAGGAGGGTTTGTACCATCATTAAAGGTTTGGAATTCATTCATTCATCGAGTTTAACACGCACAAACCTCCCACAAGTGTTCCTACTTCATTCCCTATCTTTTATGTTTAAGAAATTAGGGCTTCCATGTCACAGGTGGGAGTTTGGGGACCTCCGCCGCGACTTGGAACCTTCCCGCCGCAGTTAAGATAGGTCCTGGAGCTCAAAAACTGAGTTTTTAACCTTGAGCCGCGGCCTAGAACTCTTGCGCTGCGGCCCAGCTGCTCTCTGGAATCACTGGGTAATTCGCCGCGGCGAGTTGGACCTGCGCCGCGGCCAACCTATGTGGCGCCGCAGCGAGTTTGCTACTGTAACCTCCCTAATTAAATTTCTCGACTCGCGCCGCAGCCTGACTTCTTGCGCTGCGGCGAGGTTACGTTCTGTCACCCCCTGGGTGATTATTTTTGCTTCACGCAGCGGCGAGATTTCTCAAGCCGCGGCGTCTCTCGCCACTGTCACTCTCTAGGCCGCGGCGAGGCCTTCCTAGCCGCGGCGTGACTCCCTTCTGTAGCTGTTTTCCCTATATTTCGCCCCCTACACTCCATTTCTCTTCCTAGGGACACTCTAAGGTCACTTCCTCCCTTTTTGTAGGTTTCTAAGAGTATTTATCTACCTCATTCACCTAGTTATTCTTCCATTATCAAATTCAAAATCCAATTATGGTTCCTTGACCCTCTGACTACCATGAACTTGGGAGTTCATAGATTAATGACAGCAAATATGTTATGGTCACAAGATGCATGGGGTCAACACTTAATGCTCATATAGAATCAAGTCGCTTGTCCATCATTAATCAATTACATTCATAATGTTCAGTTCAATTCCATGATTATCAAATTACATATACAATCCCTATACTTGGCAACTCATGATGCAATGCAGCAATGATACAAGATTAGCAATTTAGTTACAATACATTTTGTCAAGGTTCTCAAACCTATGTACTACCAAATCATTTAATGATCTTCCATTAACTTTCTCCTTGCTACTAAGAGGTCCGGTCCTTGAAAATGTTAGCCTACAACGGGGTGAGATATACAATCTCAGTAACAAAAGGCAAATTCCATATATATGTATAAGTCAATCAATCCAAGGCAATCTCATGTCATCAATATCAAAATCATCAACTCAATTGGAAAATGAACTAGTTGAACTACTAATGACTACTGTCCCATACCAGCAATCATACATAACATGTTAAAGGCCAATAACACCGGGAGAGGTCCGTCCACGGCACCTACTCCATAATGAGCACAACCAGGGCTCAGTGTATCGAGGTCTGATCACAACCCAGTGCCCGATCAAAGCACATGCACGGGTGGCAGCCGCACCACAGCTCCACCATGGACTCACAAGGTCCAATCAAAATCACAATCAAGTAGTCAACCAGCCATTTAGCATTTCAAAATCAAGTATGTGTAACAAATAGCAGATTAACATGAGCATATACATGGAATCAGAAAAATAACCCCAGTTACCTCATTGAAGCCGATTACTCGTCCCCTAGCTACCATAATAATCCAAATGCACATCAAGCCTATAACAAGCATAATTATCATCATTTCTAATCATAATCAAATATCCATGGAGTTAAGCTACTAATGACAAGTAGAGGTTACTTACCTAATCACTAAGGGATTTAATTTCGGACTCCAACTTTCCCACACCAGAAATTGCCATAGTTTACTCTAATTTCTGGGTAATTTCACATGAAACCAAATCCCATGTCATAGGTTAACTTTAGGGGTCTCAAACTAATAGAAAATGCATCAAAATGGGAAGGAGGTACTCACTTAACAGCATCAATAGCCTTACCTCCGAAAATCCATCATGGAAGCACCAAAATTCGTATTTCACTTATCAAGCCCAGAAAATTCAATTTTCCACCATTATCTCCTTGTAATCTCACACAATAAAAGAACCCATTATGATAATCCATCCTTAGGGACATTTTCCAGCAATGTAATACATATAATGGAAAGGAAAAGCTTACCTAATCCTTCCTCTAACCTCCAAGTCCGAAAATCTTATAAGGAACCACCCAATACCAAATTTCAGATTTGAGAAGAAGATGAAAATACTTAAACCCAGAAATTAATTGGACCATAATGAAGAGGAGGATGAGAGGGTCAAGTTATATATAACTCACCTTGGCTAAATCATCCTCTAGAAGTGAGAAATGAAGCCTCTATGTTGGTAGAACCTTAGCTTCCCCCAAACCTCCGAATTTCCTCTCTTGAGTTTCAGCAAAATGAGGGAGAGGCTGAAGGGTTAGGGTTTTAAATGAGTTTGGGTCAACCCTAAAGCCCAAAATCCACTTAGGTTCAGATGTGTGCTTATTGGGCCTTCATTTGGTGAGGTGGGCTGCAGAACATTTTAAGTTTAAGGAGAGTATGCTGACCCAATGGCCCAATTCCTTGTGGGTTTAGATTTTTATACTTGTTGGGCCTTATTTCATGAGTTGGGCTACAGAAATTTGACTGGGCTAGGCCAAATTCCAAGAGCCAATCCAACTTAGGTCTGCATAATGTGTATTGGGCCAACTCACATACATTGGGTCTTGGGCCCCTATTCTACCAAATCAGATTGGGCCTTTATTAGGCAATTTCTCTTGGCCCAAACCTCATGATAAGGAGTTGGGCTCGCGTCTAGAATCATTGGGCCTTTATAAGTCTCTTCTTATGATCTCCTATATTAATTTGGGCCTAGATGTAGTTTCTATCCCAATTAATTCTCAATTCATATTATTAATTTATTTCTCAAGATTACCATTCACTTAACTTGCTCACTTATCCCGTATTAATTATTTCTAATTAATTTAAATCCATGATTATCACCTTAATAAATTTTGGGGTGTTACAGTAGTCATTAGGACACACCCTAAGGTCTACAATGAAATATTCACAGGTAGTCAAACTTAATTATGACATTACATAAAACACAATTATGCACATACAAATAACAAACATGGCTCATAAAAAATTGGAATTTAAACCCCAATTACCTCAAACAATATTTCTGACTTCCAACTTAGCCATTAACAACCACCAAGTAGAAACACAAACCTATATCCATTATAACCAACCAATATATATTCATTAATACAAAGAGATGCCCACTTTAAATCAATCAGTATCCAACAAATTACTTAATTTCAACTTATCCAAGCTTTTAAGAGTTGCAAAATGCCAATTCAAATCCAACAATATAGGCTAACACAATGGGTCTTATAAATGTTTACATAGAGAGTAACCCATAGGAAAAATTAGTTCGAATATAGGGCAAAATTACATTTCAAATGGTAGGAGTTTACTTACCTAATACTTGCCTAAGCTTTATACTATACCAATTCACCAAGAACACACTAAAATCCCATAATTCCAATAACTTAGCTTTTCACTAACCACCATCAAATCAAGAAATATTTAGTTTAAAAGAAATAGGAGAAAGAGTAAATTAATTTCCCAAATATTTGACTAAACCAAAAGTGTCTCCTTTCTAATGGATCTAAGTTTCAAAGTCTTAAAACTCTTAACTCTCCTTTTTCTCCTTGCAATTTCCAATGTCTCTCTCTTTTTCTAATGGGCTTACCAAAAATGAAGCAAAATGGGGCTAGAAAACATATTTTCTTCAAGTTGGGTCACTAGTTCAGGTTGTAGACCTTGGATTTAGGCTATCTAGATCATGAGCTCTTGTAAATTCCAATTAGGCCTCTTCTAATTGGATTTAATTAAATCTTAAGAGCTAATAGATTCTAATTAATTTTCTTATGGTTACATATCTAATTTTCACTTAATTAAAATAAAGACCTATGAATAAAAATTTAATTTTCCTAAAAATTCTCAATTTATTTATTTTTCCTAAAAAATCCTTAGTTTAATTATTTTACCTTAATAATCCATATCAAATAATTTTAAGATGTTACATATGAACCCTAATTAATGATGTTCTTAATGGAACTAAGAAATGTGATCACATCATGGAACATTAAGTATCTTTATCATGAGGCTCAATTGAGTCCAAAAATGGGCTTCTTAATCTTGCATACCAAATTCTCCTTGGCATTTGATGAACCCTTCAGGCTATTTCTTGTGTACCTCTTCCTTATAATCATAATTAGGAGGGTCATTTTCACATTCATTTGCTATTATTGAAGTCAAAATGGATAACTCAACTTATGAAGATACAGAATAAATGTTTCTTTAATACAAGAGAGAATGTCTCTAAGTAGTCAGTTCCCTCCTTTTAAATGAAATCCTTGGTAACTAATCTTGTCTTGTAGCACACAATGATTCCTAGTGAATCCTTTTTTATCTTAAAATCCCATTTATATCTAGTTTCCTTAGCCCTTCTAGGTAATTGTACAAGGTCTCAAACATTGTTATTTGCTATAGATTCTATTTCATCAATCATAGGATCATGCCATAATTTGAAATTTACACCACTTACTATTCGTGAAAATGTTATGAGATCATTCTCAATATTTGTGCTCTGGTCAAATTCTATAAGGCACTATGTAATCACTAGGAATTATTAATTTCCTAGCCTTAATTGATCTTCTTAATTTAACCTATTAAGATAGTTAAGGTTGTTCAATAAAAGTATCCTTTACCACTTGTAAAGCGCTTCATTTATATTATAAAGTGCCTTCTTATGAATGATAAGACCTTCAAGATGGAAATGATCTTAATTTCTATAATGATTAACTGGTATTTTAAAAACTTCATTATAATCTACATTCACCCTAATAGAATGGGTGTCATAAAAAACCAATATTCCACCACAACTAGTAGAGAGAGTTTGTTGTATATGATCATCCTTAATGCCTAATTTGTAACATTTGAGTTTTCATAGAAATGACGACCCAAGGTTTTCAAATTTTTTTAAGTCTTTTTACTATAGCTAGAATGCCAACTCACTATGACCAGGATGCCAGCTCATTATAGCCAGGATGTTAGTTCGCTATAATGAGTTCGGGGCCATACAAAATCTAAGGAACTTCTCACAATAAGACCTGTAATGGGAACAGCTGGGAAGCTCTTGCAATAGCGAGAGGTGTCTCTTGATATAGCAAAGCATGCTTAAAAAAACACCAAGAAGGAATTTTTAAATGGAAAAATTGAGGTGGTTGAGGTTCTTAAAGGTTCTAAAACCCATAAAAACCCCTAGGATGGTTTAAAACCCCTCCGATGAATAATTTTGACAAAGAGTTGACTTAAACTTTGACTAAACAGTTTAGGAAGGTCTTAAATCCAAATTTAGTGATTCTAAAGCCATTTTATGGGTTAAAAAACCTAAATTTTATAATGAAAGAGACAGTGTCTGAAAAGGAATTAAAATGAGCCTAATGAGATAAAACTAAGAAATAGAGACTAAAGTGCAAAATGAAAAGTTGCAAAAAGTGATTTAATGCTCCTTAAAAACATCCAGAACTCTTCCCCACCTCTTGATAGACTTTTGGCTAGCTAAAAATAGAAAAAAAGCACTACTGATCAGGGTGCATCATGGGAGGAGAAAGAGGGGAAGAAAGACTCCAAGAAAAGGTAAGGAAATTGATGATTTTTCGTGGTTCTTCCCTTAATAACTTGGTTCCCCTTCTTCTTACTTTTCTTTCCATGGATTTATTGAAGTTTTTGGTTCTGTGTTAAGCCATGTCTAGAGGGGAAAGTTCAAAATTCAAGGAAGGGACCAAAGCAAAGGAAAGAGTAGTTGAGAAAAGCTAGAATTCAAGGTAAGTTTATGGCTTTTCATGCTTCTTCTCCTTTGCTCCCATATGTACGAGTTCAGCCACTATATGGAAAGCCAAGAGGAAGTTATTTTTGAACCAAACCAAGGATAAATCTTAAGAATTAGAGTGCGGGAAATAAGAATATACAAAAAGAACAAAGAAAGAGTCAATGAAATGCAAGATAGTAAGGCTAGGGAATCAAGAACTTAGGCTAAAATCTAATTTTATCCATGAGTTTCTAAGCCTAAGTGAGTGTTTGTATAAGTGATGAAGGCTATTTTTTATATATTTTAATTCTCCTAACTTAGGTATTTTAATGATCAAATATGACTTTAACGGTTTAATTAGAGGGAATTTGATTTCATTAGCTATTTTTGTACTTTAGGAATTAATTTGCAAAATTTTTGGATTTTAATGCATAAATTTCTTAAATAATTTTATAAACATTCCTACTTGATTTTTTCACTCTTCTTTGTAGATTTTCATGGGAAATTGGAGCTTGATAGGAAATTCAATTGGAAGCTTCATGCGTGCAACTTAAAGGAAGGAATTATTTATGCAAATTTTTCAATCAATTTTTAGACAATAAAAAAAAAAAGAAAAGAAGTAAGGATGATGTGGATAGTTATCTCATGCAATAAATGAGGGGCAAATCATCTCTTATGTTGATGAAAGAATGGATGGATCATGCTACACAATTCCTACGTTGACATACATTCACACACATAAGCTATACAAGCTCACCCTCTCATATCACTCATAGGTCTTCATGTAAATAGAGCACATAATACATTAATTTGCATGGACAGCTCACGTGTTGAGGGGGCTTCATCTCATTCATCATAAAAGAGGCATCCATTTTATCATTCATACAATTCACACGCATACACCATTGATTCTTTCATTCATCCACCTCTATGTCGTAGCCATTCTTCTCTATGTTTTCTCACCTCCATCCATCCATCCAATCAGAGCTTAATTGATGATTGTCATTAGCTAGAAGGACAACCTTGGAGAAGCTTGAATCCATAGAAATAACAAAGGATTTTTGGCTAAGATTTTCCTATTTTTCTAGCACTTTTCTCTTTCTTGTATTATCTTGGCTAAGATTGTATTTGACTGGAAATTTGTGTTGTTTATAATTAGTGGCTAGTGAGACACTAATTAGGAAACTATTTGTTGATTAATTGATTAGATTAAGTACTGAATTTTTCATTTTTTCTTTAATTTTCATGTATGCAATCAAGGTATTTGATGAAATGTATAATTGAAATTGTGTGTTTGATTGTTTGATTTGAGAATTCTTTGGAGTTTGATTGATTAATTAAACATCTTAGGGTGATAATTCAAAAGTTAGTTAATCGATTAATCAATCAAATTTAAGTGTTCATTGATCTTAAAAGAAAAAATTAATTATGTAGTGTGGGATTAAGGTTTCAATTGAATATTAACTTGTTAATTTCTTGAATCTTAAATGGTAATTCAAGATCATTTTCCATGGATACAATTAAGGACTCTTAGACTAAAATTAATTACAATGTAATTAGGATAAGAATAATAGATACCAAGGGACAAATCCAAAGCTAGTTACATGTCTATCATTCACACTATAGTTTATCAATTAGGTAGTGATTAGAAACTTTACTTCAATTTCATTTTAATTACTTTAATTCAATCAAACCCCTTTTAATTAGATAGTTTTATGATCCTCTTACACTTAAAAGGCTCAATTAAATATTGAATCTTATTTCCAAGGAAAATGACCTAGGTTGTACCATTAACTATATATTTTTTTAACCTAGTTTTATTTTAGAGGTTGTACGACATGCCTTTCAATAAGCTTCTAAGACACCTAGGAAGCTTTCCACACGCATCTCCCATCGAGGAAAACAAAATCACTTCCATTGGTGCCAAGGAAAGCATTGTCTTGCCCTAAGAGGGCTAAAGCACCTAAGAAGTATTTTAACTTCTTTCAAACTTAGAGTTACATCATGTATGATGGGAGAGTATGAGAGAAAGCCTTGGAAAAAGTATAAAGAGCCTAAAAAGTGCAATGGAGGTATAGGTTTCATATTGTAGCATAATGAAGCAACAAATAATTAGACTCTTTAAAATAAATGTGTGATGGCTCCAAGGAGTTTAACTAGAGTCAAGAGTCATAGATTAAGGGAGAGAATAGAGCCAAAATCATAAATTCCCAAGGTTGCTTCATTAGGTACCTTATGAAACCATAATTACATATTATGAGTGCCAGGGTTATTCTAGAGTATGTGTAGCTTTAGTAAATGTTCCAAGAGTGTAATTGGATCCTATTTCATATGCTTAGGCCAAAGGAATCAAATTCACCTCCTTGTAGGTATTTGGCCAAGGGAGAGGAAGAAATTACAAAGAGAAAAGTGTGCTCTTATGTATAAGGTATCTTTCTCTCTTTTCTTTCATGTATACTTGGATGTTTTTCTTATCTTTGAATATGTGTGTGTGTATTTAAGCTATGAAAAATGTTTTTAGCAAATATGTATATGTCATAGTACTATGATGTTTAATTTATGTGCTTAAATGATATTTTATGAACATGTTTTGGCTCATCTATGTTTTGGCTTATAGGAGCTTGGTGAAACCAAAAGTCTCTAGGAGTGGGTAAGATAAAGCTAAAAGTCTCTAGAAACAGTGAGAATAGTCCAAAATCCCTTAAAAGTAGGTGAGACAAGTCTAAGAGTCCTGAAGAGAATAGGTAAGGCTAAAACATTATCTTGGTAAATCTATGTACAATATATATGGCTTCTTTGAATGCAAGAAATGCTCTATGTATGTTTATAAGTTTTAAGATAGTTATGCATATATTTTTAGACTTGAATTTGCATCCATTATTTATGCTTGAAAGGGAGTAGAGCTATTGGGATTCTTAGAATCTCACTCTTTCCTCCCCATTACCTAACATGTGTAACACCACGATTCTATGATTCACTTTATATCATATATAGGTTTATTTCTATGAAGCACATGAATTCCTCAAGAAAAAGTCATAGAAAAATACAATTAAATTGCATTATGTCGAGGGTAAATTTTTCATTCAGTGTTTCGTGGGTCATATGACTTATCCATTTCATTCTTACCTTTAAATACACAAATACAACTCACAAAAAACTCAAGAAGTGGCCTAGAACTCATGCAAATGAATGGTACACTCAAAAACATAGTGTGCAGCCTTGGGTAGGATTTTTAGATTCTGTGCCTAAATTTTGAAAAATCATAATTAATTCTAAAAAAATCAAAATCAAGAACACTATATCATTCAAGAAAGCTACAGATGTTTTCTTTATGCTAAAAATAAATCCAAATCACAATAGAGGCTGCTAGCTATTAGAAACTAATGGAATACTACTAGAAGTCAATTGTCATTACTAGTATTGTTATCTAACTTCAAAAATTCATATCTCCCTGATCAGATGTCCAATTGGGGTGATCTTAGTGGCCATGAAAATATTATCATGTCTAGTTTGCATTTATAAAATATCATAAGTATTGGACATCATTTGGCTCATAAATGACATAGCCTAAATTTCTAACCATATGAATAGTATCTGCATCAGTTCAGCAAAAAAATACCAACTTTGGACATTCATAATTAATTCCACAGGACTCCAAATAATATGCTCTTTAACTTTCCAAAAATATCTAGATAAGATCTATATGTGTGCTAAGTTTCATGAGCAAATTAGTCCATTTGGTAAGATCTTAATATTAGGTTGTGAAAATGGTCATTTTTAAGTCTTACAAACAGTCCAAATGGTCCATTTTGAGCTCCAAGGCAACCATGAACATTTAAACACTTGAAAATGTACCAAAATGACATTTTAAACTTATTTCAAAGGTGCACAAATCCAAATTTCTCAAACCCACTCATCCAACCTGTGATATACACAAGAATGCATATATCTAGTCTTGCCATTCCATACCCAAATCATTCTATATCATGCATATGGCATTGATTCTCATTCATACATTATATATATGAGTATTTACACATGTTCAAATAATTACATAACAATTCCATCATAGGATTACGACATATGCCATATGTATGGCTACAAAAGAGACAAAACTAGGCATTTTGATGTCAAACTCTCATCTTCCAACTTGATGGCTTCCATTACCTTGTTCATTTGCTCCACCTAACATGTTAAGACATTAGAAAGGAGGAAATGAGATTCAAAGAATCCCAATAACTCATTTCTCTTTCAATCACACATAAAGTATGCAATACAAGTCTTGAAAATGCATACATGATCATAATGACATGTATAATCATTCAAAAAGCATTGTTGGCATTTGAACAAGTCATATAAAACTTACATAGGCTTGCCAAGTAAGTGGATTAGCCTCACCCATGCTCTCATAGATTTTGGACCTGCCTCACCCATTTTCTCTAAGAGGTTTTGACTTAACCTCACTCTTGGGAGAGTCTTTACTTTGTCTCAACTAATTTTAAGGGTTTTTGGCTTATCCTCATTATAGCTAAAGGATTATTAGCTTCTCCATACTCAAGTAAACCAAGGAAAACATATAAAACATCATTTGAATGCACAAAATATTATGATGGTACTATGGCATATGAAATCATTCTATAAAACTTTTCATGGCTTAAAACACATATACACACATTCAAAGACAAGGTAAGCACACATTTATGCATGAGAGAAAGTAGAGAAAGCTATCTTTATCACACAAGCACACCTTTTCTCTTAGAATTATGCTCCCTTCCTTAGCCTCACACACACAATGGTGTGGGATTTGTTTCTCTTGGCCTAAACATACCAAAAGAAACATGAATTACTCATAAGAACAAGCCTGGGCATTATACACACTTTACATAATACTACTTTGATCTATAGCTCCATTATGCTTCTATAAAGCATTTAATGAAGCAACTATAAGAATTCATGATCTTGGTTCCCTTTTCTCCTTCAATATTGATTCTTGACTCCATTTAGACTCCTTGAAGTCATCACATAATTATTTTAAGGAACCTAGCTAGGAATTGCTTCATTATACTACATTATGAAGCCTACACCTCCATCTCACTATCTATAGTTTCTAAAATTTTTCTAAGGTTTCCTCTCATCCTTTTCTATCATATATGACTCAAAAATAAGTTTAGAATAGATTAAAACTACCCCTTGGTGCTCCAACCTCTCTAGGCCGTGGCTATAGACTAAAGAGACACCAAGTGAGTTTGCTTTATTTTCTTGATAGAAGATGCCTATAAGGAGCCTTCTAGGGATCTCAAGAGCTCATATAAACACTCATTTAGACCTAGGAACAATTGCATCAAATCAGATTTTTCAAGGAACACTTAAAACCATAACTTTGCTATCTTAAAAACTAATGGTTCTTTGTTAATGTTATTTGCGTATTCTTATTCTTCACATCCAATTTTCTAGGATTTACCCTTGGTTCTACCCAAAATTGATGCCTTCTTAGATCTCCATATGTTGGATGAACCAAGGATGAAAGGGGAGAAGAAGTAGCTACCATGAGATGGAGATTTTACCTTGTTTTTTCTTGATTTCTTGCTTGTTTCTTCCTTTTTTTGACCTCTTCTCTTCAAATCCGAATATCCTCCTCTATTCTTCCCTCAAAATAGATCCAAAAACTTCAATAAAATCATAGGAAAGAAGAAAAAATTAAGAAGAAGAGATTTGCTAAAAAAAAGGCATGAAAAAACTAAGAAAATCCATACCTCTTCCTTGTTTTTCTCCTCCCTTTCTCCTCTTTCTTATGTGCCTCACCTTAGGGTTCTTTCTCTAATTTAAGACAGAAACAAATGTGGCTAAATGAAGAAAGAAATGGGGTGCCTATATAGGTAGGTTTAAGAAACATTTTTCAAAATTTACCCTTTTGTCTTGGTATTTTCATTGCGTTTTAGCTCATTTTTTAGAGTCATCTTTTCCATTATAAAATTTAGGACCTCAATTTAATAAAATACTTTTGGAATCACTCAAATCATAACTAAAACCTCCCAAATGAACCCATCAAAGTTTGGGTCAATTGACATTGAAAAATGTCCACTGGAGGTATTTTAATTGTCCTAAGGCTTTCCATGGCTTTTAAGGCCTTTGAAAACCCCAGAAAACTTAAAAATTTCATTTTAAAAGCCCATCTATGAGAATTTCAAAATTTGCTCAAAATTACAAAAATGCCATTACGTTTAATCAACCTTTCCATCTGAGCTTGGCATTTTCATTTTCAGGAGTCTAGAATGCTACATAAATTTTTTGGAACCTTAACTAATTTATTTTAGGGGACTTCTTTTTATATCTGATGAATTTTTTATGTTTACGGAGAAATCATACGTTACATTTCTCATATTTTCTTTCATTTTCAAAAAACTAGATATTACAACATGCCTAGGTGGATCAGATGAGCAAGGAAATGGGAGCCACCACACATGGAAGTAAGAAGACTGACAATGGAGTTGTTATTATTCTTATTGTAACCATAATGATGTCAAACAAAGTAATACCATGATGTGTATGATGTATAACCTTTTGAACATGTGTAATTATATGGATATGTGAGAATGGATAGCATTTGAATGATATGACATGGTTTTGACATTAAAATGAAAGAATGAGAATGTTAGACTCTTATGTATAATAACAAGTAAGGTAGTGAATTTGTGTGATTTGGGATTTTAGAACCTTTAGAGATATTTAGAGGTCTATTTTGATGATTTCACACATGCTCAAGAAGTCATGGATAGGGTGGGAAAGCATTTGGACACATTTTGACCCATTTAAATGCTTATAAAGCTTATTTTGGCACCATATATCAAAAACTAACCAAATAGAGAAATTTTTCCATGAAATTTGGCATGGATCTAAGTTTCATCTAGATCTTTTTTTAGAGCTAAGAACCATATTATTCAGAGCTATAGAGAATAAATCATGAATTTCCAAAGTGAGGAAAATTTTTAGATTTGGCATATGCACTATTCATATAGTCAGTTTCTTTTCTTCTATCATTCATAGGTCAAATGAAGTTGAGTTGCCTAAAATTTTATAGACATAAACTAAATATTATAAGCTTCCCATAGCCATAAAGAGCACCCTATTTGGATTTATATTGAGGGAGATATGCATTTTTGAAATTGGGACTTACTATCAGTAATGCAGCGAGACCCCAAGCATTGTTCCATTGATTTTTGTTATCTTAATGTCAATTTCTAGATCTGGAGCTATTTTTCCCCTAATATCTTTCCATAATGGTATAATTTACTTGATTTGGATTTTTTTGGAATTAGTTATGAATTTTTGAAGTTTATATCAATAAACTATATCAGAACTCTAAGTCAACTAAACTTGCCATAATTTTCTATTATCAATCGTGATCCAAATGATGTTCTCATGGCTTGGAAGTATTTTTATCATAAATTTAACATATAAGGATTTCCAGAAAGCTGTGGTTTATTGGATTTCAATTTTTCTAGATTTAATTATAAATTTTCAAAGTCTACAATAGAAAATTGGAAGTTAAGCCCAAAACCAACACATGCATTTTCTGATGTGTAGGGCTTTAAATCTGAATTGCATGAGATGTTTAATTAGATTTATGACCTGTAGAGATGGATTATGAGTAGAGGATGATGTTTGAGAATTCACGGGGTCCACGACATATAAAAGAGAAATTTTGAATCCCACATAATGTGGAATATGGCATTGTCTTAATGCTTTTTCTCCATAAAGTGTCATGCTAAGGATGTGAAATCCTTGCAAATGTACAAGAAAGGCTTAAGGAAGGCTAGAAGTATTATGGCGTTACATAAGTCATGTGATTGATCACTTCTACCAATTATGTCATTTTAAAGAAATTTGACAATTCTAAGTTCAACAAATCTCATGGAATGTGAAGGATAGTAAAATATTTATCACCTAGATTTCTCTATATAACCAAAAAAATATGTAGAGATAGTCCTTGGTAACTTACAATATCTTTTATTATTTAACTCCTTAGTGGATAGAATTTTGTGACTATCAGGTAGCTTGAATTATTGGTTTTTAAGTAGATAGTTAAAAATTTAATTTGCTTTAGAGATATCAAACAAGTGCTCCTCCTTGCTTTTATGGTTTCATGATTTCCTTTTCTTTTAAGGCTTTAAAGCTAGGTAGGAATATGACTTTTCTTTCAAACTTTTTCTTACTAGAACATTAGCTAACTATTCTTCTAGATATTCAACTACTTCTCCTAGATCATCAGTGTAATCCATAATATAAACTACATGCAAATCATTCACTCTCCAATTGGCTCTCTTTTGCTTTTTTTTCTAAAATGAATTAGTCAATTTGAATGGCTTTAGTCACTAACTAATCAAGTCTAAGCATTCTTGGGCTATTAGCTTTTCTCTTAGTTAAGGATGCATATTACCTACAGCTATGGTAGCATATTTAGCTTCTGGTAATTAGATATGACATCTACTTTTTAGCTTACTTAATCTTTTTAAGAAATTAACTATAGGATCATCTATATGTTGTTTCAAATGCATGAGATCAAATATGGTAACCTCTATCTCTGGCTTGTAAAACCTATCATGGAATAGTCTTTTCATATATACCTAATTCAACATAGAGTTAGGTGGCAAAGGATGAATAACTAGTCAAAGCAATTTTAGTTAATGATGAAGGAAATAACTAAAGTTTATAACATTCATTTTCATTCACCTTACCACATTTGTCAATAAACTTACCTAGATGTTCCATGGTAGACTTATCATCTTCTAAAAGAGTAGTAAAATCAAGAGTTTTAAAACCTCTCAGTAAAGGCATAATTTTGTCCACCCATTCGTGATATAGTTTTTTACAAACAAGCTTTTCAAGAGGCTTTAGCTACATGCCAAAGTGTTTCCTTATTGTCTCAGTAATGATATTATGGTCAATCAACTAAGTTACAGTAAGTCTAGGTTTAGTAACCACCTGTTGGTTAGCATTTGAGAACTATACTGGAATTAGACTAGTCTATCTTGGTGATATAAGAGGAACTTGAATTGGCTTATGACTATTCTATTGCTCTAAGATATATAGATATATAAATTAGCTACAAGGTGAAATTAGATTCCATGGCTACTCCCTAACTAAATCTTTAAATACCTTATGTGTAGTCCCTCATAGTGGATAAATTGGATTCACTTAATGTAAGATTAGTTACACTAAGGTTGCTAGATAGAGTGTTTAGTTAGCTATTTTTAGTGGAAATGAATTACATAACTACTTTCAAGTAAAATCTCCCAGTCCCCTTAATTGAATTTCCCTATAATTGGTGGTGGGAAATATTGCAGTGCCTTACATATTTACCAACAAGATGGTACTGATAGTTATAGGATTAGGCAAACTAAGATTATCTAATGTGTTTATTGATTCATTTAGTATTTCCCCCCTAAGATCAACTAGTTTTATGACTACAGGGGTATTCAGAATTAGATTTAGATGTTAAATGGATTAACCAACATTAAAGGACGGTGCAAAATTCTCTTTGGTTTGGACTTGCCTTTGCTTTTGTCTACGAACATTATGCACCTCATTATGTACCATTGGGCTAATAATCTCAACAAGTTCACAAGTCATTCGATACATGAGATTGTTAAGTCACATGTTAATTTGCTAACAAATTTAAAATGTGGTTATCACCATGGATTGGCCTTGTTTAGCTACCTCCTCCATGGTTGGAGCTACTTATCCAACAATCAGTGGTAGAGTTGTCATAACAAGTTGTCCCACAACTAATGATGTCATAGTGGGCAAAGATGGACATTCTTGAATTTGACATAAGTACAAGTTGAGAAACCTAAGGATTAAAATTTTTTCGACCACCATTATTTTTTCTAATTGATTGTGGAATATCTAGGTCACTTAAACTTTCTCCATACCTCAAGTGAATGCACCAATTGTAATCATGACTAGGTGATGAGAACTTCACTAGAAGTCCTTCTTCTAGTTCCATCGGGTGCTAAAACTGTTATTTGTGAATTTGGATTAATTAGCTAAACTAATAAGCTAATTCACATTTTTGATTCCCATGTTTAGGTAATACATAGGAAGGGACTCTATTTGTCAATTTTAGGTCCCTAAGCTTCTAAAGGAAATGCATAATTTAAAAAGTGGCTAACACCTACGACTAAAAAAAGTAGTAAAAGAAAATAAACTCATCAATGTAACAAAGAAAGCTATGAACAAAGCAAAAAAATCTAAAATTTAAAGGAGTAATGTAAAGAATAAGATGTAAAGGCTTGTGTTTGATTGATTGGAAATTGTTCTTAAGAAAAATGTACAATGAATATTTATAAACCTAAAACTAGTCGTTAATTCCATAAAAGTTGTCTGCCACTCTTCCTAAATTCTCTGCCCATGTTAGCAATAATGTAGAATCATTGCTAACAATTTGAGTGGTGATTTATGCCATGATAACTAGTTTAAAGATTTAAAGATAATGTTTCTCCTTGCTGACTCACTACTTTGTCAATTGACCATATCAGTCATATCCTTAAAATTAGGGGAGTGGACCTTTAAGCATATTTTGCATCTTTCTTGGCATGATCAATTTCATGAATTTCCCTTATTTCTAGCTAACTTAATTAACTACCTCAAAAATATCCTACAACCTTCAGTCTTAAATTGTAGGGAGATGGTTAAATGGCTGTAAACTGTTTGGAATCAATAGAATATTATCCTCTATTTCAATTGCATGTTATTAGGCCATTTTCCCCTTCAATATTCAATAAACCCAATAAATTAAATTCATGGCTTATAATCATTATAGCCCATTTCATCTTTAAGAGCCTAATTTTGCTCTCTTGCTTGGTAAATATCCTTTAATGATTTAGTCCAAAATATAGGCTTAAAGTTTGGTCTAACTCATTTATTTTTGGTACTAACAAATGGAAAAACACCTAAGAGATATTATTTCTTCTTTGATAAAGACACCGACAACTTTTGAGTTGTCATTAAAAGATGTTTTGGACACAAGGCTTCCTCTACTTGCATAATCATTTGTTGAGGAGTTAATGTTGATTGGAAATTAGCATTTTTTTGGTTGGATAAAAATCCACGATCTTGTCCAACCATGGGCAAGTATCTATAAAGCTTATGAGGCCAAAAACTCATTTGGGGGATCAATTTGCCACCATCACAATTGGACAACTCATGAGAGACTAAACTACTTGAGTAATTTGTGTTTTTACGTGCATATGTATAAATCTTTATCACTTATTTTGTTTGTATATATTTTAAGCCTTCTTCTTATTGTATCATATGTATTGAGTGTGTGGCTTGAATAAAACTAACGTGAATATATTGTCTTAGAGTTATCTTATGTCAGATCTAATGTTTGTATTTGTTGCTTTTTTTTTTTCTTAAATAGTTAATGACAAAAATAAATTTTGTAAGAAACTCGTCATATAAAATATTATTGAAATTTGTAAAACTGATTTTAATTTACTTAAAACTAATTGTCCCTAATGAAAAGGAGCATTAAAAAAATTTAACCTTTCCATAAGGAAAGGGTAAAAATGTACTCATTGCTAATCTTTTAGCAAAGCATTAAGGAATTCACTGCAAGTTAATGATGGTTAATCCATTTACTAATCAATTATAATTCCATTGCTAATTTATTTGACTGGGAAAGCATGCAAGCAGCGAAAAGTAAGCCCTTCTTTGAGTTATTCATTAAAGAAAGGAATGATCCGCTTGGCTCAAGACCTGAAATTGCATGACATTTACATTCTATAATGCTTATTAAATAAAGATTTATTATCTTAATTCTGATAATAAGGCAATCATTAAGTGTAATCCCACGAATGACTCCATTCATATATAACTTCCAAAAGTATGAAGTAAAAATATAGTTCAGAAAACTCCAACAGAGATTGGCTCTAAGTTGTTGCGTGATACTCATCTCTCTCCACCAATTTTCACCTTGTCTCGGTTTTAAAGACTTAGCAATGGTGACTTTGTTTCTCCTTGGATATTTGTAGATGTATATATATTAAATATTTCTATCGTGTGTGAAGCATCATCAATTATAAGCTGTTTTCCTCTCTCTCCAAATTATAAACTAATCATTGGTTTATTTCGAAGGGCGTGAAATATGGAACAAATGGCCGGACCCCAAAAATATGAAAGTGATGAGGACTGCAAAAGACAACCACGCGAAGGAAAGCAGATTTATTAGAATCTTCAAAGTGTACAGTCATTGTAGTAAAGGCTCTATCAGGTAATTGGCCGCTAAATCTTTATGATTTATTTTTTAAACTTCTCATAATTACGAGTGGTTGTTATGCCCCATAAGTCAAAATGCGACAATAGTAGTCGAGTTCCAGAATTTAAAATCTTTTTGGATTGAAAAGTTAAAAAAAAAAAAAGAAAGTTACATTCAGGTTACACTGCTCTCACAAGTCACTAAGAAATGAAAAACTATACTTATTTGATTTTGTTAGTAAAAGATGGATAATTTATAGTTGAGAAATTACTTTTTTAATCTTTTAAATAAAACTAATAAATAAAATGAAGGATATATTTGACATTTTCTTTTGAGTAAATTATATGGCATTTATCTGAATTTTATTCAAATTAGATAGATTCCATATATACATTTAGAATATATATTTTAGTCTAATTTTAAATTTTTTTATTAAAGTATTTTCTATTAATCTAAAAATATAAATATGTATTAATTCAAATATCCACAAATAAAAATAGAAAGGAGTAGATTTTGATTCTAAATATGTAAAAAAATAAAAAATAAAAAAGAGTAAATTTTATTTTCATTAAATTTAATGAAAAAAATATATTTAGATTATGAATGATATTTTTGTTAATAAAATTTAAAATTGAACTAAAGTATAGTGTAATTTTTTATTTTAGGAAAGGTATGTATATATTTTGAAAATATAAAAAAATTTATATAATTTTAACAAAATTTAGATGAGGTTTATATAATTTATTTTCTTTAAACATAATGTTCATTCTGTTTCCTTATTTAATAAAGAACTTGCATTAAAAATATTTATATTTTTTAATATGTGACAGATAGGAAGAAAGAAAAACATTTTTGCTTCTAATAAAAGGTTCTCGCGGCCATCACGCAGAACAAAACGATGAGAAGGGCTAACGCCCCATGCTTTCCATGCTACCATCTTGACCGAATGCACTCAAGTCTTCGTAATTTACCAAACTAGGAGAGAGCATTGGCACCGAGTTTGTCCTGTATGCCTAATGTTAGCTACTCATTAAGTGGACATGGAACACGGTGACGATGTCACCGAATTCTATGTAATTTGACCAAAATAAAATATAATATCATCGACTTTCTCAAAATCATAGCATATAGATGTAATATTATTTAAATTTACGCATCAGCTATAATATATATATATATATTTTATAGCAAATTCACCTGAAATGATTTTTGTAATATAATGCTTGTTTTCTATAAAAGGAGTGTAAAAGAAATAGACTAAGGAACCCGAGTGGAAATTAGTGAGAGACAAAGGCCAAGCCTCATCTATTTGGAATTTGAAAGTGTAATTTGCAAAGCTCAGTCATATAATATTATACACACACACACACACACACAAATCTCACTAAATTCTATTAAACAATTTTGGAGGTTCAGAAAATTGATAATCCATCTCTTATGATTTGGTAAATGCCAGTGTGATTTCTTTAATTACAAACTATAAAAAAAAAACTCAATAGTTAATTGGTTTATTAATAGAGATAAAAGAAGTAAATAATTCCTATTAGAGTGGATTTAATAGTTGGAATTAAAACACTATTAATGAAATTAGAAAATCACCAGATAATTACTTATGATGTAACAACATCCCTGTTCAATTTTCGCGCCAAAAATTTTTGCATTAATCTTAACAGTTAATTCTAATCTAATTCTAGTTAATGATTTTCCTTACCTATTACAATAAATCACTTTTTTAGTATATATATAACCAAATCATACCCAAAAAAAAAAAACTTCTTATAAACCGTGCCAAACAGAATTATTTAAATAAAAATCAAATTAAATTGCTGATTTAGTTCAGCTTCCGTTCAATTAGTTTTGTTTTGTTTTCAGAACACCCCTATGCATGTGCCATGAACTTCAAGCAGTTTTTCTCAGTTAATTTTTGTCGTTACTGCATCTCTTTCTCATTAAACTAAAGTATGCATTTCTTTCAATCAGGTTGGTTACCTTATCTTTCCTCTTTTCCCATTAAACTAACGTTTGCTTTTCTGCAAAAGGGTGTGAATTAGAGAAGAAATGGTATGAAAGTAAAAGGATGCAAACGACAGCCAGACAAAGAATAATTAAAGCAGATTCTTAGAATCGTGAAAGTGCCACTAGTAAAAGCTCCATCGCATAATTGGTCACTAAATCTTTAACTTTCTCTTTTAAAGTCGAGATTTATAATTGCAAATGGTTGTTACGGGAAATATGAGAAAAAAAAAAATCCTTTAGAGTTGTTCATGGAAGACCCGACTTTCTAAGAGTTCCAGCTTTTTATCGTTGAATTTTTTAAAATTTGGGAAAAATAAATCTTTTATTATCAAACGAGGTAATCCAATAATGGAGAAACTGGACTTTTAAACAGTTCAAACTCTCCGTAACAAAATCTTATTCTTTTATATTGAATATGCCTTAAACCTGGGAACGTGGTCATTATTATTATTATTTTTTTAAATTACAGCTAGGTATCCTCTACCTTTGTATAAACTATTTTTTTATCAAGCGATTTTAAAGACACATTCTTTCTTATTGTTTCGTTTTTATTCAATTAATTTACTATATTTATACTAATAATTGCACATTTATAGTTTCTACTAATAAGGTTAAATTTATTTTACTTTAGCAATGTATTAAAATTTAAAACTAATAAATTTTTAGCCATCAAGATTATATTATTTTAATTTTAAAAAATTTTATCTTTTTTAAATAAAATTTTTATCATTAGAATCTCTCCGCTTATTAATAAGCTCTTTCGATATGTTGAAAGTTAGTTACATAAAAAAATTAAAAAAATTAAGTTTATAAATAAAAAATAATTTTAATATCTCTATTTTTAATGATTGAATAATAATTAATAAATAATATTAAATAATAATTATAAAAAATAAATATTGTATAAAATTTATTATTATTATTTTATTTTTCTTAATCATACCACATGAAGATAAGGACTAGGACAGAGAGATGATAGCAAGGACAAAGAAGGATAAACGCCTCTCCACCCACCTCCTCCACGTACGGTTGTGCTTTCTACTTAGAACTCTCTATGTTTATATTCAATCCAAACCTAATTTTAATTTATTTGTCATCATATTTTGATTAAAATGACTGTCACCTAATTTTAAAATTATATAATTTACAAAAAATAAAATAAAATTTAAGAAAACTTAATTTAATTTTATAAATAACTAAATTTAAGGGCTTTTGGCCCCAATTACCCCAAAATACATTTAAAATATCATTGAAATAAGTAAAATTAATTTTAATTTACTTAAACAAGTAACTTAAAATTGATCTTAAGTTATTAAACAAGTTGCTCCTGATGAAAAGAGACCATAACAATTTTAACTTCCAATGAGTAAAGGTTGAAAATTTACTCATTGCTAATCTTTTAGAAAAGCATTAAGGAATTCTCTGCAGGTCAATGACGGCTAAATCCATTTAGCAATCAATTATAATTCTGTTGCAAATTTATTTAACTGTGAAAGCATGCAAGCAGCTAAGTAAGCCCTTCTTTTAGTTATTCCTTCTCCATTATTTTTTTTATAATATCCATTATGGACTTATTATTATTTTCTAGTAATTTTATTTTATTTTTTACCTCTTTTGTATGAAAGGGTACAATGATTGTTTTTTATCTATAAAATAATTTTTTATTTCATTCTTTTCTATTATTTTTTATTTGGTATACCAAACGAGGCCTAAAGAAAACAATGCTCCTCTTGGTGCCAAAACTAAACTTTCATAACATTTATACTCTACAATAGTCATTAAATCAAAATTTATCATCTTTATTCTGATGATAAGGCAATCGTTAAGTGTAATCCCACGAATGGCTCCATTTGTATATAACTTCCAAAAGTAGGAAGTATATACAGATTAGTAAACTCCAACAGAGGTTGGCTCTAAGTTTTTTGTTGATGCTCTTGTCTCTTCACTAATTTTCACCTTGATTGGGTTTTAAAGACCTAGCAACACTGACTTTGTTTCACCTTGAATATTTGTAGATGTATGTATATTAAATATATCTATCGTGTGTTCATCATCAATTATAAATTGTTTTCCTATCTCTTTCCAAACGTATAAACTGATCAATGCTTTTATTGGAAGGGTGTGAAATATGGAACAAATAGCTAGACCCCAAGAATATGAAAGTGATGAGGACTGCAAAAGACAACTGCGCGAAGGAAAGCAGATTTATTAGACTCTTCAAAGTGTACGGTCATTATAGCAAAAGCTCCATCGGGTAATTGGCCACTAAATCTCTATGATTTATTTTTTAAACTATGCTCAACCACAAGTGGTTGTTATGCCTCATAAGCCATAATGCGAGAATAGTAGTCAAGTTCCAAAGTTTAAAATCTTTTTGGATGAAAAAAAGGTATATTGATGTTACAGTGCTCTCATAAGTCACCAAGATGTGAATAACTATATCTAGGGGTGTTCATTAGCCTGATAAGCCCGAGGAGCTCGTCCTATTCCAGTTTAATCAGGTCAGGTCAGGTCAGACTAAAAATATAAATAAACAAAATTTTAAACAAAATTATATTAAGTCAGGTCGAGTCATAAGTGAAGGCATGTTCTACCCAACCTATTCTAATAGTTATTTTTTTTAATTATTAACATCTTGCTATCTTATATATATAATTCTTATTTCATTTGATTCTCTCTACATATTATAATTTTTATTACTTATGCAAGCCTTCCTTACTTCTTAATTATTTTTATCATTATTGTGTATGCTTTCTTTTTGTTGAATAACAAAAATACATATATTTAGTTAAGGCTAATTATGCTAGTATATCTTATATTTTGTTTGATAAGACTAGACTATTTTTTTATTACTAATAAAAATATAAGACTTCTAAAAGTCTATTATTTTGAAATATATACCTATGATTCTATAAAAAGATATTTTTATATTACAAGTATCAATTTATTAAAAAACAAAAAAAAAAGATTTGGGCTACCCTAATCCACCTTAACCTATCCTAGAATTGGGTTTGTTCGAGCCAGGCCTGATTATAGGTATAAAAACAAGCCCGATATCTTAATTGAGTAGGGTATCGGGCCTACTAGATGTCCAGTCTCACCCTGCCCATGCACAGCCCTAATTATATTTATTTGATTTTGTTAGTAAAAGATGGATAATATGTAGTTGCTGATTACTCTTTTCTTAAGTTTTTAAATAAAACTAATAAATAAGACTAAGTGTATATTTAACATTTTTTTAATAAATTATATAAATTTCTTTGAATTTTGCTGAAATTAAAGAGACCTCACCTTCATATTTAAACTATACATTTTCCTCTAATTTTAATTTTTTAAAACTAAAGTATTATCCATTAATCTAAATATATAAATATGTATTAATTCAAATATAAACAAAAAAAAGTAGAAAGGAGTAGATTTTGATTTTAAATATGTAAAAATAAAAATAAAAGAGTAGAACTTTCATAATATTTCCATTTCCTTATCTGATAAAGAACTTTCATTAAAAATATCTCTATTTTTTAATACATGACAGATAGGATGAATTAAGAAGCATCTTTTTTGCTACTAGTGAAAGAAGTCTGGTGGCTATCACACAGAGCAAAAGGTAGACAAGAGCTAACGCCACATGTGCTTTCCGCGCAACCATCTTGACCGAATGCACGCACGTCTTTGTAAATCACCAACTTGAGAGACAGGATTGTCACCGAGTTTGTCTTGTATGCCTAACTTTAGCTACTAATTAAGCAGACGCGGAACTCGAGAACATTGTCATCGAATTCTATATAATATGACAAAATTTTTTTAAAAAATGTAACATCAGACATAATATATATATATATATATATATATATATATATATATATATATATATATATATATATATATATATATATATATATATATATGTGTGTGTGTGTGTGTGTGTGTGTTATATGACTCAAAATTTACCATAAATAGTTTTTTTTAACGTAATGCGTGCTTTCTATAAAAGCAGTGTAAAAGAAATAAATTATGGAATTCCACTAGAAGTTATGGGGAGACAAAGGCCAAGCCTGATCTATTTGGATTTTGGAAAGTGTAATTTGTAAAGCCCAGTCATATAGTATTACATACCCCCCAAAAAAAAAGAAACTCACTAAATTCTATCAAACAATTTTAGAGGTTTAGAAATTTGATAACCCATCTCTTATGATTTGGAAAATGCCACTCTGATTTCTTTAATTACAAACTAAAAAAAAACTCAATAGTTAATTGGTTTATTAATAGAGATGAGAGGAGAAATTAATTACTATTAGAGTGGATTTAATGGTTGAAATTAAAACACTATTAATGTAATTGAAAAAACACCAGATAATTACTTATGATGTAATAACTCCCTTCTTCAATTTTCGCACCCAGAATTTTTGCATCAACCTTAACAGTTGAATCCAATCCAATTATAGTTAATGATTGTTCTCACCTATCACAATAAATCACTATTGTAATATATATCTATATATATATATATATAAAACTAAATCATATATACCATGGAAAACTTCTTATGAACCATGCCAAATAGAATTATTTATATAAAAATCAAATTATATTGCTGATTTAGTTCAATTTATTCCGTTCAATTAGTTTTCTTTTGTTCTCAGAACACCCCTTATTGTCATGCACGTACCATGAACTCTAAGCAGTTTTTCTGTCTTAAATTTTGCCGTTACTGCATCTCTTTCTCATTAAACTAATGTACGCATTTCTTTCAATGAGTTTGGTTTTCTCTTTTCTCATTAAACTAACGTATGCTTTTCTGCAAAGGGGTGTGAATTAGGGAAGAAATGGCATGAAAGTAAGAGGATGCAAACGACAACCTGACAAAGAATAATCAAAGCAGATTACTTAGAATCGGGAAATTGCCACTAGTAAAAGCTTTATCGCATAATTGGTCACTAAATCTTTAACTTTCTCTTTTAAAATCGAGATTTATAATTGCAAATGGTTGTTATAGGGAAATGTGAGAAAAGTAGTTATTATCCAAAACACCCTTTTTGACTTGTTCATGGAAGACTCGACTTTTTAGGAGTTCCAGCTTTTTATCGTCGATTTTTTTTTTTTTCAAAATTTGCGCAAAATAAGTTTTTTATTATCATACCAAGGTAATCCAACAATGGAGAAACTAGACTTTTCAAAAGTTCAAACTCTCCGTAACCAAATCTTATTGTCTTATGTTGATTTCAAGTCTCCCTCATTTAACTAATATACCTTAAACCTGGGAATGTGGTCATTACTATTATTATTATTTGTTTAATTACAGCTAGGCATCCTCTACTTTTGTATAAAAACTATTTTTATATCAACCAATTTTAAAGATACATTCTTTCATATTGTTTTGGTGCGATGTATGTTTATTTTATTCAATTATTTTACTATATTTATGCTAATAATTGCACAGTTATAATTTCTACTAATAAGGTTAAATTTATTTTACTTTAGAAATGCATTCAAATTTAAAACTAATTTTTATTTTAGCCATCAAGATTATATTATTTAATTTTTAAAAATTTTACTCTTTTTTAAATAAAATTTACGTTGCGGGGATCTCCATGCCTACCACGAGGAATTTAGAAAATAAGGACAAAGACAAAGAGATGGTAGCAAAAACAAAGAAGTGTAAACGCCCCTCCACCCAC
This sequence comes from Erythrophleum fordii, assembly GCA_032878935.1. Lineage (NCBI taxonomy): Eukaryota > Viridiplantae > Streptophyta > Magnoliopsida > Fabales > Fabaceae > Erythrophleum > Erythrophleum fordii. The sequence continues at coordinate 26,901,229 of JAVQMF010000058.1, read as the reverse complement.
CCTCTATTGATGTCCTCTCCACTTAGAACTCTATATTTATATTCAATCTAAACCTAATTTTAATTTGTTTGTCATCATATTTTAATTAAAATAATTACCACATAAATTTAAAAATTATATAATTTAGAAAACTTAATTTACTTTTATAAGTAACAAAATTTAAGGGCCTTTGGCCACAATTACCCCAAAATGCATTTAAAATACCATTAAAATAAGTATAATTGATTTTAATTTACTTAAACAAGTAACTTAAAATTGATTTGAAAATACCTAAAACAAGTTGTTCCTAATGAAAAAAAAAAAAGCATAAATATTTTAACTTCCCATTAGCAAAGGTTGAAAATACACTCATTGCTAATCTTTTGGAAAAGCATTAAGGAATTCACTGCAAGTTAATGATGATTAATCCAATTGGTAATCAATTATAATTCGGTTGCGAATTTATTTAACTGTGAAAGCATGCAAACAGCAAAAAGTAAGCCCTTCTTTGAGTTATTTCATTTTCATCCCTTTTATTTTTAACATTTATTATAGTTTTATTATCATTATTCAACAGTATTATTTTTTTATAATTTTTTTTATGTAAGGACATGACAATCATTTCCATTCATAAAATTACTCTTTTCATTTTATTTTCCTTTCCATTGCTTTTATTTTTTAGGCCAAATGAAACCTAAAGAAAGCAATGCTCCGCTTAGTGCCAGACCTGAAATTTCATGACATTTATATTCTATAATGCTTATTAAATCAAAATTTATCATCTTTATTTTGATGATAAGGCAATCATTAAGTGTAGTCCCAGAATGGCTCCATTTATATATAACTTCAAAAGTAGGAAGAATATATAGATTAGAAAAGTCCAGCAGAGGTTGGCTCTAAGTTTTTTGGTGATGCTCTTGTCTCTCCACTAATTTTCACCTTGACTCGGTTTTAAAGACTCAGCAACACTGACTCTGTTTTACCTTGAATAATTATAAATGTATATATATTGAATATATCTATAGTGTGTGAAACATCATCAATTATAAGTCGTTTTCCTATCTCTTTCCAAATTATAAACTAATCAATGCTTTTATTGGAAGGGTGTGAACAATGGAAGAAATGGCCGGACCCCCGAAATATGACAGTGACGAGGACTGCAAAAGACAACCGCGCGAAGGAAAGCAGATTTATGAGAATTTTCAAAGTGTACGGTCATTATTGCGAAGGCTCCATGGGATAATTGGCCACTAAATCTTTATAACTTATTTTTTAAACATTTCATGATCACGAGTGGTTGTTATGCCTCATAAGTCAAAATACGAGAATAGTAAGTTCGAAAATTTAAAATGTTTTTGGATGAAAACAAAAATTAAGATTGAACTTACACCGCTCTTACAAGTCTCCAAGATCTGAAAAACAATATTTATTTGATTTAGGTAGTAAAAGGTGGATAATATGTAGTTACTAATTAGTCTTTTTTAATTTTCAAATAAAACTAATAAATTAGACTAAGGATACATTTAAAATTTTTTAAAGTAAATAATATGGAGTTTCACTAAAATTATGCAAATCTATTCTCTATATTTAAAATATATATTTTACTTCAATTTTAAATTTTTTGAGTAAAACATCCAAGAATGGGGAGGAAGAAGAATGTGTGCAATAGATTAACTAGAACGGGTGTGGTAGCCAGTAAAATTTGGCTCGCTCAACATTAGTTCGTGAGGATATAGGGGATCACATGAAAGGATAGTGTTCATTATAAGTCTACGGAAAAAAATCTTCATAGTATTATACAACAAACTAGTTCCTACAACAATGCATGCTTCTTCTCTATTGAAGTGTAAAAGCAAAAGGACTATCGACGCCAACACCAACCGGAATGTAGAGGGATGTAGGACAAATATACGACGAAAGTAAGCATATCTAATTTGATGGAAAGACTAAAGTAATTGAATGCACTAGATAAGCATCCAAAGACCACACTGTTTCTCTCCGGCTCGCTAAAGTGTTGACCCACTCTTTAATGTAAAGACTAAAATGGTGTGAAACATCATGTGGCAAGTGGACGAAAGCTGACGCTTTTTCAAAATTGGAGTGTCACGATGCCGAAAGGTACTTCTTACCATTGGCTTGGTTATCTTTTTGGGTTCAGTGATGCTCGCAACAACTTTATGAAAAGATAGCCTTTGCCTTTCAACCCTTTCTTTCTTTCTTTTCCTCTACCTAACTTCATTATTACATAGAAGAGTAAGTGCCTTTTAACTTGTTTCTCTTATATAAGCACCCAATACCTACAATTTACAACCATCAATTCAACCTTTGAACCTATAACTGATTCAATAATCCCAAGTGCCTAAAAACCATGTCTGAAAGTGATTCCACTAAGCTTCTAGCTCTTTGGTGGATTCTCTGCATATTCTTCTTTGCTTGTGTAAACCTCTCTTCATCCAAAGTTGCATTTGCTGCTGAAGAAGTTCACAGTGAAGCAGATGCTCTGTTGAAGTGGAAAGCCAGTCTTCTCAAACAAAGTCAAGACACCTTGTCTTCTTGGAGGAATGACACTAGTCCATGCAAAAACTGGAAAGGAATTGAATGTGACGAATCCATGTTAGTCACCAAGATCAATCTTACAAGGCTTGGGCTACAAGGTAATCTTCAAAATATCATCTTCTCATCCTTTCCTAACCTCAACTACTTTGATATAAGTTTCAACCAGTTTTGTGGAAATATTCCCCCCCAAATTGGCAACTTATCTAGTATTTCTAAAATGATAATGTCCCACAATCCTTTAAAGGGTCCCATTCCTAAAGAAATAGGTGCATTAAGTACTCTAAATCGACTTGATGTTGGAGTTTGTAATCTCACTGGGCCCATTCCCCAAGAAATTGGGAACTTGAGTAATCTGAGAGATCTAATTCTTGGAACTAATAAACTCTCTGGTTCTATTCCCCAAGAAATTGGCATGATGAGTAATCTAACACAACTTGATTTGTCAGAAAATCCAAGGTTCTTTGGTGGAATCCCTTCTACAATTGGAAACTTAAGCATGTTACAACTACTTTACCTTTATAATAGCAGTTTGACTGGCCTTTTTCCTGATGAACTTAGAAAACTACATTCTCTCCAAGTTATTGACTTGCGAATTAATAAACTCTTTGGTCCAATCCCACCATTCATAGGAAACTTTACAAACCTCATAAGTTTGTTTTTGAACTCAAATAGAATTTCTGGATCAATTCCTCCCTCCATCGGAAATTTAGTCAATTTGCAAACCCTTTACCTTTATGAGAACAATCTTTCCGGGCTTGTTCCTCCCACCATAGGAAATTTGACAAAGCTCCAAGAGCTATTTTTGTCTACAAACAATCTTAGTGGTCAAATTCCATTGGAAATCAACAACCTTACCAATTTGTTTAGCTTACAACTATACTCGAATCATTTCACTGGCCATTTGCCACAACATATTTGCTTTCGTGGGCCAATAAAATATTTTATTGCTTATAACAATAGTTTCATTGGTCCAATTCCAACAAGCTTGAAGAATTGTCCTAATTTAAAAAGACTCAGGCTTGAGGATAACCAATTAGCTCAAGATATAACAGATGCTTTTGGTATATATCCAAATTTGGAATACATCGATCTAAGTGGCAATAAATTGTATGGCTACCTTTCATCCACATGGGGGAAGTGCCCAAATCTCAAACAATTGAAGATTTCTAACAACAATATTTCTGGTGTTATACCACCAAAACTAGGGGAGGCAACCCATCTTGGTGTACTTAACCTTTCTTCAAATCATCTGATAGGAGAAATTCCAAAAGAACTATGGAGGTTGACCTCATTGACTAAACTTTCTTTGAGCCATAATAAACTTTCAGGCAAGGTTCCCCCAAAAATAGGATCATTGAATCAACTTGACACTTTGGAGTTAGCAGCAAATAATTTCAGTGGCTCAATTACAAAAGAGCTTGGGGCATTGGTAAAGTTAAGGATCTTGAATTTGAGCACAAATAAATTTGAGGGAAGTATTCCCTCTGAGTTTGGTACTCTACAAGCTCTTGAAGAACTTGATCTTAGTGGGAATTTATTTAAGGGAACAATACCAGTAATACTTGGAAAGTTAAAGATGTTGGTAACATTGAACGTCTCACATAATAATTTCTCTGGCACCATTTCATCCAGTTTTAATGGAATGTCAGCCTTGACTTCTGTTGATATATCATACAACCAATTAGAAGGTCCCCTTCCAGACAATCAAGCCTTTCACACATTTGAAGTATTAAAGAATAATAAAGATTTGTGCGGCAATGTCAAGGGTTTACGTCTTTGCAATAATTCCAAAAATAATGCACATAGTCATAAGAGCAAAAAAGTCAAGTTATTGATAATATTGCTCCTATTGGGCATACTAGTGCTAGTAGTGGTTGGAGCTTGCATTTTTTGTCAATGTGCAAGAAAAACTAAGAACAAAGGTGAAGAAGCACGACCACTGGATCTTTATTTTGTCTGGGATTCTGAAAGAGAAATATTGTATGAAAATATCATCGAAGCCACAAAGGATTTTGATGATAGATATCTTATTGGGAAAGGGGGCCAAGGTAGTGTTTATAGGGCTGAGTTGCCTACAGGTCAAGTTGTTGCTGTGAAGAAGCTTCATTCAATACCGAATGGGGAAATCTCTAACCAGAAAGCTTTTAAAAGTGAGATTCAAGCTTTGACAGAAATCAAACATCGTAACATTGTGAAGCTCTATGGGTTTTGTTCAAATTCACAATACTCGTTTTTGGTTTATGAGTTCTTAGAAGGTGGTAGCTTGGATAACATATTAAAGAATGAGAAACAAGCCACTGAGCTAGATTGGAATAGGAGGATGAATGTTGTTAAAGGTGTGGCTAATGCATTATTCCATATGCATCATGGTTGCCCATTTCCTGTTGTTCATCGTGACATATCAAGCAAGAATGTTCTTTTAGATTCTCAATATCAAGAAGCTCGCATCATTGACTTTGGAACAGCTAAGTTTCTAAACGCCGAGTCAAACAATATCACCTCATTTGCAGGCACCATTGGTTATGCTGCTCCAGGTTAGGCTCTTTTTCCCCTCCCTTTATAGGCACTTTACAAAATACTATTAGTGCATGCTTTGTGCTTAATATCATAACCCTTAAATTTTTGCAGAGATTACTTACATTATGAAGGTAAATGAGAAATGTGATGTTTATAGCTTTGGAGTATTGACTTTGGAAATCATAATGGGAATTCATCCAGGAGAGCTTATTTCTTCTTTGACAGAGATGTCAACTATTTATGATTTGCCATTAAAAGATGTGTTACAGTTGGACCCAAGGCTTCCTCTACCCACAAAACCAATTGTTGAGGAGATAATGTTGATTGCAAAATTAGCATTTGCCTGCTTGAATAAAAATCCACAATCTCGTCCAACCATGGAGCAAGTAGCTAAGGAGCTTGTGAGGCCAAAATCTCATTTAGCTGATCAGTTTGCCACCATCACAATTGGACAACTCATGAAAGATTGAACTCCTTAAGTAATTTATGTGTCTACGTGCATATGTATAAATCGCTGTCTCTTATTTTCTTTGCATATATTCTAAACTTCTTGCTGTTGTATCATATGTACAAGTGTGTGACTTGAATAAAATTGAAGTGAATAGTGTTCTAGAATAATCTTATGTCAGATTTGATACATGTGTCTTTTGTTTTGTTTTGTTTTTTTTAAAATAGTTAACTACGAAAAGACATTGTGTAAAGAACTTATCAAATAAAATATTATTGAATTATGTTAAATTGATTTTGATTTACTTAAAAGAAGTTGTCCCTAATGATAAAAGAGCGTCAGAAATTTTAACTTCCAACGGACAAAGGTTGAAAATGTGCTCAATGCTAATCTTTTAGCAAAGCATTAATAAATTTACAGCAAGTTAATTCATCTAGTAATTAATTATAAATCCATTGTTAATTTAGTTAAATTTTATTATAAAATTTTTTTAGAGTAAAATATCAATTTTTTTAAAATTTACATAGTTAAACATGTTAACAAAATTTGACAAAAATATTATGGCAATAACAAAATTAAAAATTGTTTAAAATATAAAGACTTAATTATAAATTTTTAAATTATGAAAATCAAATTAATAATTGAGAAAAACTATGAAATCAAAATTATAATTTTTTTAAATTTTTTGTTAATTTTGTTAATTTTGTTACTATATCTTTTTCTCTTTATAGCCTCCAAAATATGAAAGTGAAGGGTTGCAAATGATAACTTTACAAAGAATAAAGTAGCATTTCTCAGACTCTCGTAAGTGCCGTCGGTAAAACCTCCTTGTATAATTGGTCATTAAATCTTTAACTTCCTTGTTTAAAATCGAGACTTATAATTGCAAACGGTTATTATGCCTCGAAATGTGAGTAAATTAGTTATTATGCAAAAGTAAAAATATCTTTGTGTCAGGATTTTTCTAATAAAAGAGAGTGACTTTTTAAGAAGATGAGTATTTTGCCATTATTTTTTTTAAAAAAAATTGTATAAAATAATTTTTTAGTACCATGCACAAGATCTTGAGGCAATCCAACAATAACAAAACTCTTCCTAGTAAAATTATCTTTTTATATATTAATTTCAAATGGCCCTAATTAGAAGGCAATTGGGCCTCATTCGGGGCATCCACAATAAAACTAGTTTTCTAATATGATTTCAAATGGCCCAATTGCCTTGCGGGGCATTCGCGTTCTTCCTGTAATATTCCATGCACATTTAATAAAGGTTATACAAGAAAAGAAATTAAATAAGGAATTTTAAAAAAATAAATTTATATATCAATTTTAATTGTTTGAGAAAAATATGGATTTATTTTGAAATAATAGGAAAAATGGAATTTGGTGGATTTATGTAGAGAAATAACAATTCTTAAAATTTTAGAGGTCTAAATTAATTTGGGAGATTTAAAAAATTATCCTAAGAAATCAGTTATAGATCATTTACACCTAAGATTAAATTAAGTTAAGTTGAAAAAATAATTTTAATATAAGGTTCCCTTTTCTTTAAATTTTGGATTGAAAACCAAACGTATAAAGTCCATATCTGTGAAAATGAGTAGAGATTCACTTAATCTAGTTACCTAAGGGCCTAGATCCATAACTTATGACCTAACTCACTTAAAAATATTAGCCCTGGTCTCACATACACTCTCTTTCATCCAACACATTGAAACTAGATGCATAAGGGGAGAAAAATGCAAAGGATGAGGAGGCTTGGTGCTACATTTTGAATCTTCTAAATGGGAGATTTTGGAAGATTTAGCTTAGGTGAGTAAATAGAAATATGGTCTACTCATTCTCCTCTTCATTTTGATCCAAGTATCTTGTGATTTTGTTACCATTTGTAGAATTGTAGAACTTGGTCTACTCATTCTCCTCTTTATTTTAATCCAAATATGTTGTGATTATGTTGCCGTTTATTAAAATTGTAGAGTTTCAGATTTGGAGGTTTTGGATGGTTTTTAAGCAAATGGATGAAGAAGTTGAATCAAGGTATGGTTATGAGTTTCCCTTCCATTTTTGGCTGTTTTCTTCCTAAAACTCTTCTTGAAGTTAAGTTTATTGTGCGAGCTATGTGTATATGCGAAAATAGCATGACTTAATCGTAAAGCTTGGTGCTTAGGTGCTTAAGATCAAGGATTTGTGCCTTATGAGGTTTTGTGAGTGTTTAATTTAGTAGAGATATAGATTCTTCTGTCTTGATTGAGTATTTTTGATGATATATGACCATGTTAAACTTGGGTTGCCCACTTTAGACTAGAACTAATCATGGGCTAAAAAACCCACCTAGCCTAATATGCTTGGCACAAGAAAAAAATACAAGCTTAAGAAAAAATTAAGTCAAGCAAAAAGGGTCTATTTTTAGAAAGCCCAAATAAAAAATAAGTCAAGCTCTGGCTTTTTATCAAGCTTAACCCAAGCTTGAGCTTGTCCTATATTGTAATTAATTTTTTATATATTATTAATCAATAATATTAATAATATATCTGACCAATATATGGGGTGTTTTATGGTCCATCAAGGAACTTGCCTAGCTTTCTCATTGCTATAAATTGGTTCATAGGTCACGATGTCTTATCCTGTGAAAAACAAATAAGCAATGTATAACATAAGGAGATCAAATGGAAAAAAAAAAAAAAAATAGCATATCCTAGCCTTGACAAGAGATGAAAAAAGTTTGATACTAGTACATCTCTTAATGTGTATGCATTATATATCTATGCATGTATGTGTAAGTATAAAACATTCTCATATATACATATAAACATATTGCATGCTTGCTTCCAGAGATGAGAGAATCAATGGAAACAGAAACATAGAACCAATGAAGAAGCTGCCTAATTATAGTTGCTCTAGTATCCAAAAAAAGAAAAAGCTACCAATAAAATGGGTGCAGCCTAGATTTTTTGCAAATTTTTACAAGTTTAGCTCATTTTTAGATGAACCTACCCTGTGATAATGTCTACTTGGGATGTGCTGGTAGCTAGTTAGGAAGTATATACATCTTTGAGACATAATTATGATTAATTGCAGTCATATTTGTTGTGAAATTATACTTATTGTCTGTTACATACATGTTTATGTTAGGAATGATGGGAGGCACACAATGGAATTTAAAATTTTTTTTTATCCTGATTCCCACCAAGGATCTGTCAAAATTACTTAAACTAAATAGGTTCAGAGAACTACCTTTTCTGTCAATTGAAACTATTTACTTTTCGTCTGGATCACAGGAACTGACTGCAGATCGGCTCTCTCTACTAGTATCCACAAGAACGAGATTCAGCAACTCGAACAGTGCGCTAGTACATGTCCATGCGATGTCTGTACAATTCTGTATACATCTGTACACTATCCCTCTCTCTAGGATTTTTGGAGGCAGCTCTAGAAAAATACTTTTCTGATATGAAAACTCTATTTATAGACTAGAGTTTTTTATATATTTAATTAATCAAAATTAGTGAAAATATATCATTAAATATATTTATTAGTTTAAATTCAAATCTATCCTATAGTTTAAATTTGAACTAACAATATCTAGAGCTTAATTTAAATTTAAATTATCTGATTAGTTTAAATTTAAATCTATCTAATAGAATCAAATTTAAACTAATTCATATATATATATATATATATAATATCAAATATAATATATATAATATATTTTGAATTTAATTATTTATATATATATAAATAATTTCTCAATTCTAGATTTAAAAATTAAATTCATTGAATCTAGAAACATTTTTTATTTAATAAATGTAGACATTTTAGCTCAAGTTAGTCCGTTCTTGTGTGTGATCCTACAGACCCATATGATGTTGGCAGTAGGCCAACTACACTGTTTAACCTACAAGTCATAAGTGGCCTCTAGTAAGACATTATGACTACCTAAACCATACGGGATCGGTGATCCAATGCAACCTATCTTACAACCCTATCATATCGGTTTTGTCACATGACATCTAGATTGAGTATGAGGCATGAAAATGTCATCCTCAACTTGCTCAATCGTAACTTTCTCTATCTCCAAGCAGATTGATATAAGATGGAACCTTTCCTATCTGAGCATACTTATGCATTTCTTAGTCACACTCATCGAGGGGCCTAGAGATATCTCTCTATTAATGAGAGGGACAAATTCTATTTTGACCACTCATCTTCCTCTGTATGGATTCCACTATACCCGATCATAGCCTTTATAATCACCTGGTTAAAGGTGACATTAGACTATACTAAAGTACAGTGTCCTTCATGTAGGAATCTATAGTGATCTCAGGTTCAAGGAATCAATGATACATATATATATGAGATAAACTTATGACTTGATCCATGTAGCTTATCTCATGACGGGTCTATCCAGCGTCCTGTTCTCTAACACACATCTATGATTTTGATTCATATCATTATACATGATTAACACTTAATCAATCAAAATCATACTAGTCTTAATTCATCATTGTTCCCACAAAGATGATTGACTAGGGACATTTTGGATAATCCAAAAAATAATTTATCCATGGATATTATTATATATAAACATGCAAATAATGTAATAATGTAATAAAAGAAAATTCTTATTTCATAATAAAAACAATGTTCGCAATATAATGATTGGCCTAGGGCAAAATCTCCAACAACTCTCACTTGCACTAGGTTCAATCATTAACGTTTCTAATACCGATTGACCTAACATAATGATCATGTTTAGCTTGTGCAAGTGGCTTAGTAAGAGGATTAACAATATTGTCATTAGTTGGTACTTTACATATCTTTATATCACCTCTATCAATGATTTCTCTGATAAGGTCATATTGCCTGAGTATGTGTTTGGTCTTTTGATGTGATCTAGGCTCTTTAGCCTGTGCTATTGCACCATTGTTGTCGCAAAACAAATCTATCGGATTTGAGATGGCAAGTACCACCCCTAGCTCAGTGATGAATTTTTTAATCCAAACAGCTTCCTTAGCTACATTTGATGCTGCTAGGTACTCAGCTTCTATTCTAAAATTGGCCATAGTGCTTTGCTTTGAGCTCTTCTAACTTACTGCTCCACCATTCAAACAAATTACAAATCCTGATTGTAATCTAGAATCATCTTTGTCAGATTGGAAACTTGCATCTGTGTAACCGTTTATAACAAGCTCGTCATCTAATCTTCCGTACACCAAAAATACATCCTTAGTTCTTCTTAAGTACTTTAGAATATTCTTGACGGCGGTCCAGTGATTCTCACCTGGATCTGATTAAAATCTACTAGTCATACTCAAGGCATATGAGATATCTGGTCGAGTGCACAACATGGCATACATGATAGATCTAATAGCCGAGGCGTATGGAATCTTACTCATGCGTTCTCGCTTATCATGTGTAATAGGACACTATGTCTTGCTGAGATTGATGCCATGAGACATAGGTACAAAACCCCCTTTTAAATCTTACACACTAAATCTATGCAATACCTTGTCTATGTAGGTGCATTGACTTAGATCGATTAGCCTCTTGGATCTATCTCTATAGATCTTAATCCTACAGATGTAATTGGCCTCGCCTAAGACCTTCATTGAGAAACACTTTCCTAACCAAGACTTGACAATCTACAAGGTAGGAATGTCATTTCCAATGAGTAGGATGTCATCAACATAAAGCACTAGAAATATAATTGTGCTCCCACTAACCTTCTTGTAAACACAAGGTTCATCAACATTTTAGATAAAACCAAAATCTTTAACTACTTCATCAAAGCAATGATTCCAACTCTGAGATACTTACTTTAATCCATAAATGGATCTTCGAAGCTTGCAAACCTTCCCAGAATTCTCTGGACGCATAAAATCTTCAGGTTGTGTCATATACACATCCTCAAGTAGCTTTCCATTAAGAAATGTTGTTTTCACGTCCATTTGCCGAATCTCATAATCTTGGTATGTAGCAATGGCGAGAAGAATCATGATTGATTTGATCATAGTGATTGGTGAAAAGGTTTTATCATAGTCTATACCATGTGTTTGTTTGAATCTTTTTGCAACTAATCATGCCTTCAAGGTTTGCACTTGGCCATCCATGTCAGTTTGCTTCTTGAAAACCTGCTTGCACCCTATGGCTTTTATACCTTCAGATGGGTCAATCAAGGTCCATACCTGATTGTCATATATGGATTGTATCTTAGATTTCATGGCTTCTAGCCATTTCTCAGAGTGTGATCCCATTATGGCCTTTTGATAGGTGGTTGGCTCATCTTGATCAATGAGCAACACATCACGATCTTTAGTTAAAAGAAATCTATATCTTTGAGGCTGATGTCATGTCCTATTAGTGACGGGCTTATCGTGCAACCCTCAAAATAAAACTAGGTTGATCTAAAAATATAGCAAGTGGCACAACCTAGGTCATCTCCCTTGGAAATGGAGTTCAATGCTTAATTGAGTTTTCTAAGTATTCAAAGATCCTATGACTACCTAATTTGGGGGGTTTTGAATGAATTAAACTAACCTAAAACTAAATTGAAACAAATTTCCTAGTGTCTACCTAATTGGATAAATTATGGGTGATAATGGGCTTGTGACTAGCTTAGGAATGGTCCCTTGGTATCTACTATCCTTATCCTAATCCAATTATGATTAATTCTGACCTAAGAGTTCCTAATTATATTCATTAGCAAATGATCTTAAATAACCATTCAAGATTCAAAAGACTAACAAATTAATGTTGAATTGAGACCTCAATCCTACATCAATTTATTAACTCTTGTCTTTAAGATCAATGAACACCTGAATTGATTGATTAACTGATTAATTAGCCTCTGATTCATCATCCAAAAATGTTTAATTAACTAACTAAACACTAAGGAATTCTCAAATAGGCAATTAAACATATAATCTCACTCATGTATTTCATCGAACACCTTCATGGCATACATGGTAGATTAGAGAGAATAATGAAAAATCAGATTCAAATCCAATTAATTAATCAACCAAAAAAACTTTCTAATCAGTGTCTAACCAGTCACTAATTAATCACACAAATTCTCAATCAAATATAACTCAACCGAGATTATACAAGAAAAAGAAAAAGTGCTGGAAAAATAAGAAATGCTTAGCCAGAATTTTGCATTCTCCTCCATGGATTCAAGCTTCTCCAAGAGCTTCCTCCTAGCTAGCCTCAAGGTGGATTAGAGCTTCATTTTTACGGTGGAATGGAGGTGGAGAATGAATGATGGGAGGAATGGATGAAAGTGTGTTCTGTGCAAAGGAGTGAATGGAATCTGTGACGTCGTGGAATGGATTAATGAGGCGTGATGATTGAATTGGGCGTGGACGAAGTGAATGATAAATGGACGATGAGGATTGGATCTGAAAATGCTCTCTTCCACGTGCACACTTAATGATTCATGTGTTCAGCCCTTATTTTTCAAATTGTCTAAAGCCATTATGCATGAGTGTGGGCCCCATTTCATCTTATTTTATCATATTTCACGTGCTGCCCATCTCTAGCGTTTCCATTCAAACCAGCAGCTCGTGCCTCTTCTTCTTCGCCTGCAACATTCATTCCTCTATTCCAGCAGCTTCATTTCTTTACGTTTCTATTCATAGCACATTCTGCATGTATAAGCATTCCTCTAATCACGTGGCTTCTTGTTCCTGCTATCTAGACTTCAACTCGTTGCTTTTCATTCTTAGCTTCAGCTTCTTCTTCTTTTCAAATACCCAAGCTCTCTTCCTCTTATTTAGCTTCCTTTCCAACCTTCGAGTTCAGCCTCTGTTCAGCTCATAGTGTTGGAACCCAAAGCTTCTTCTTCTTTTCTTCACAGACCAGAACCCGCGGCTCTTTGCATGTTCTAGACCTCATTTGTTCATGTTTTTCTTCATGCAACTTCTGTACAAGCCTCACTCGAGGTTCTCTTCTTGTTTTCTCCATGCAAGGCTTCTTTGTGTCGTTTTTCACATCCCATGCAGCTGCTCTTTCATTTAACTTGGCTCTTTCCCACATTGCTTCTCTTATTTATGTGTTTTGTGTTTCTGCTGCTCATGCTCTGTTCAGCTACTGTACTTCCACGTACGACACTTCTTCTTTGTCTCTCAGCCCAGACTTCTTTTCTCCTAGCTTCAATCCCCCAACTTGTGGCTATCTCATGCTTCCTTCATTCAGCTGTAGCTTCTTTTCTTATTGCCTCCCATATGTTCTGCATGCGTCTAACATGTTCAGCTACTGGTCTTGACTTTCTTCGTTTCTCCTTGCCTCAGTCCCCAGTCACATTCTTCTCACACCTTGCTCATGAGGTTATCTGCCTCTATTCAGCCTTACAAACTAGTCTGAGAGTGCTTCTAAGCTCCTTCTGTTCTACATTCTTTATCCTGCCAGGTGTGTGTGTTTTTGCTCTTTACTTCTCTTCGTAGACCACGCGTTGCTTCCCTTCATTCTGTACTTCATCTCATTTCATGTAGAATTCCTTCTCCATGCATGTGAGCTTATTTGTGTTTCTTCCTCAGCCAAGCACAAAGCTACCAGCTTGTTTGCTCTGTTCTGCCCCGTGGATTCTTTCTTTGTGCCCAGATTTTCTTGTTTCAGCTACTCGAGTTCATTCTCCTTTGTTCTTTACATGGCTTCCTCTCCCCACAAGTGACTAATACTTCCTCGTGCTTCATTTGTTTATGTTTCTTTTTGCTGTACATGAGAGTTGCCATTCTTTTTCCATGAACCATAAACCAAAGTCAAGAGATATGCAAAATGCTTCCAATTAAATTCCATTTGAGTTCCATTTACCAATAAAAATCTGCACAAAGAGTAGGAACAATTTAATAGAAAAATTCACAAAATCATTTAAAAGGAATTCATGCATTAAAACTCAATGATTTTGCAAATTAATTCATAAAGTGCAAGAATGGCTACTAAAATCAATTATCCATCTAAGTAAATCCATTAAGCCTTATTTAACTATCAAAATGGTTAAGTTAGGAGAATTAAAATATATAAAAATCATAATTATCAATTAGACTTTCGTGGGCCTTGTGTTACTTGAGTAGACTTAACAACTTGTTGTGAGTCTTCTCGATTTTTCATCTTCAGTTCAATGTGATTTTGTGGCTCTTGAACTTCTTCAAGATATATCTTACTCCTACTGGTTCTTTTAGAAATGAATTCTCTTTCAAAAAAGATACCATTCTGAGCAACAAACAATTTGTTCTCAGTGGAGTTGTAGAAGTAGTATCCTTTAGTTTCCTTAGGATAACCCACAAAAAGGCATTTTATAGATTTGGGTGCTAGCTTATCTGAAGCCTGTTGCTTAACATATACCTCGCATCCCCAAATCTTGAGAAAATATAAATTGGGCTTCTTCTAAATCCATATCTCATATAGTGTCTTTTCAACCACCTTAGATGGAAAATGGTTTAGTGTAAATGTAGCTGTTTCTAATGCATAGCCCCAAAAGGATAGTGGAAGATTCGTTTGACTTATCATGGATCGAACCATATCTGACAAGGTTCAATTCCTCTGTTTAGAAACACCATTCCATTGTGTAGTTCTCAGTGGGGTCAATTGCGAGACAATTCCACAATTTCTTAAATGGTCAATCAACTCTTAACTCAAATATTCACCACCTTGAGTGAATCAAAGTGCTTTAATAGATTTTCCAAGTTGATTCTGTACCTCATTTTGGAATGTTGAACATTTCAAAAGCTTCAGATTTATGTCTTATTAAATAGATGTAACCATATCTACTATAGTCATCTATAAAAGTAATGAAGTACAAGTGGCCTCCTCTAGTAGTTGTACTTAGTGGACCATGTACATCGGTATGTACTAGGCCCAATAAATCAGTGGCCCGCTCACTGTGCCCAGTGAAAAGTCCCTTAATCATCTTTCCCAATTATTAAAGTAAAATCTTCCTTATCTAAATAAGAAAGTGAAATCATGTTTCTACTTAAAGCAAGAATATAATAGCAATTGTTCAAAATTAACAAAAGTCTATTGGGCAAAACTAATTCATAAATGCCTATGGCTAAAGCAGTAACTCTTGCTCTGTTTCTAACTCATAGGTCTATTTCGCCCTTTTTCAACTTCCTACTTCTTTTAAGACCCTGCACATTTGTATAATTGTGAGTTCCACATGCAGTATCTAATACCCACGTAGGAGAAGTAGAAAGATTAATTTCTATAATATAGATACCTGAAGTAATAGCCCTGCTATTATTCTTTTTCTTTAGATCTTTTAGGTAGAGCTTGCAGTTTCTCTTCCAATGACTGGGCTTATTGCAAAAGAAACACTGTCCTTCCTTGGGAGGCTTCGCCTTCTTGGCTTCAGGCTTAGGATTGGGCTTGGGCTTGTTTTCTTCATTGGACTTTTTGTCCAGGCCCTTTCCCTTTCCCTTGCCTTTCTTTTTCATTCCTTTTCCTTTCTGAACCATTAAAACAGTGCTAGGCTTTTTCTTGATATTCTGCTCAGCAGTTTTAAGCATCAATGCAGTTCAAAAATTGATTTTTCCATATTGTTCATATTATAGTTCATGACGAACTGGTTATAACTCTCTAGGAATGAGTTTAAGATCAAATCTATAGCTAACTCCTGGCTCATGGGAAATCTAAGCCTTTCAAGATGATCAATATAGCCTTTCATCTTCAAAACATGAGTGCTAATTAATGCACCTTCAGCCATTTTGCAGGAATGTAAGGCCTTCGGGGTCTCATACCTTTTTTACCTTGCCTGTTGCTGGAACATTTCCTTGAGATGCACAATCATCTTATAAGCCTCTATGTGTTCTAGATCTCTCTGAAGTTCTGGGACTATGGTAGCTAGTATCAAGCATCCTACATCCACAAAGTCATTAAGACGCTTAGTGTGGGCATCCCTCTAGGCTCTTAAAGCATTGGCTACAGGCTCCTCAAGAATGGGTTCATCTAGGACATATAACTTTCTTTCCTGCTTGAGAACAATTCTCAAGTTCTTAAACCAGTCAAGAAAGTTGGTCCCATTGAGTTTGTCCTTCTCAATGATAGATTGCAATGATAGTGTAGCAGAGTTACTTGTCGACATTTTTCTATAACAAAATATGCAAAAATTAAATTAATAACTTTCTACTAAAATAATCCTTAATTTAATTTAGCAGGTTAAGACCCATATTTCACTTAATTATAAGTCTGCTTTGGCAAGATACTTAAAATTAAACTATTTAGGTAGGTAACTTGTTTACCAATTACATCACATGTAACTCTTAGATTTTTTATAGGATTCAATCATCACATGATCCGACATGTTTAATCTCATCTAATACCTTGAAACCCAAAACTGTTTTGATAGTCTCAATTAAATTAAACCATTATGAAGCTTATGAGTATCACCATTACGTAAGCTGCCTTACTAAGATAACCTAAGTGTATCCCATTTTGGTGGAACCTATAGTCAAGTGATCAAAGTCTTGACAGATGTTCATTATTGGGTGGCATTGTAACTTAAAATTTTGCACGAGGGATTTTATTTCATTATTTCATAAAACTAGTCATCACATAATTATATACTATGATAGCATACAAACATACATGCATATGCTCTCATCATAAGTCTTAAAATAAATGTGACACAATATGGCCCATCTATCCTATCTCCTCCCAAGCCAATGAGAGGATTTCTCTAATATAAAATCTATATATACAAAGAGAAACCTCGCTTGAACATTCGAAGGGAGTGTGAGATGAGAAAAAAATGCACATTCAAAATGAATAGAGAAAGGCATGACACGTAGGCCGTATTTTAAAAATTACAAACCATAAGCATCCTAGGGCCATATCCATCCAAGCAAATTAAAACACAAACACACATGTTACAAACATCTCACCTCATATGAAAGGCTATAAATTTAGTGAATTTATTTTAAATTAGATTGTGTTGCATTAGGATTAGATAGCAACCCTAAGGATTCATCAATCATATTAAAAATTCATCCACCATGCTTACTCAAGAAACGCGTGTCATTTAAAAGGATTCATTAATCACGGATTAACATACAAAAATGGATTCACCAACCACGGATTCTAAAATGATTTCATCAATCACAGATTCATTCAGTGCGTCACATATATAGCAAAACAAATTCGAATTGAAACAGAATATAATATGTACAAAATATATCAAATATATATACATATGTAACAGATTAATAGTCATGTTCCCAATCACATTGAAAACAAATTCATGTTTGAATTAAATTTCCAAATTTAAGGCTGATACATATGCATATCCAGATTCAGATTCAAAGCAGATTTAGATTGACATGCATATACAGATTCATAATCAATTTTATACATGTATGATTAGCATACTCAAAGACCAATTTGAACCAAAACTATTTCAGTAATCTATTTTAGTATCCAAACCTAAACGCATATATATGTACCTCATATAAATATATGAACAAAATCAATTTCAATGACAATTACCCTATACATATATCATATATATGAACGGATTCATTAAAAGGATCTCTACGCTTAGATTTCATGCTTTAAAATAATTTGATCAAATCAACATCGCATACATATCTCATATTAGCACATGCGAAAAATTGAGCACAAGATAAAATTCCTAGAACACATAGGTACTCAATTTAAGCAATTATTGACCTGGCTCTGATACCACTATTAGGAATGATAGGAGGCACACAGTAGAATTTAAACTTTTTTGGGATCTTGATTCCCGCCAAGGATCCATCAAAATCACTTAAACCAAATAGGTTCAGAAAACATCTTTTCTGTCGATTGAGTTTGCTGTTTATCTTTTGTCTAGATCACAGGAACTGACCGCAAATCGGCTCCCTCTGCTGGTATCCACATAAACGGGGTTTAGCAACTTGAACAATGTGCTAGCACCTGTCCGTACAGTTATGTACACGTCCGTGCAACGTCAGTACAATTCCATACACGTCCATACACTATCCCTTTCTCTAGTATTTTTGGAGGCAGCTCTAGAAAAAAAAACTTTTTTGATATGGAAACCCTATTTATAGACTAGGGTTTTAGATATATTTAATTAATCAAAATTAATTAAATATATCATTAAATATATTTATTAGTTTAAATTCAAATCTATCCTATAGTTTAAATTTAAACTAACAATATTTAGAGCTTAATTTAAATTTAAATTATTTGATTAATTCAAATTTAAATCTATTTAATAGAATTAAATTTAAATTATCTGATTAGTTTAAATTTAAATCTATTTAATAGAATCAAATTTAAACTAATTTATATATATAAATATACATATATATAATATCAAATATAATATATATATATATATATATATATAATATAATTTTTTAATTTAATTATATATATATATAAAATAATTCCTTCATCTTAGATTTAAAAATTAAATTCATTGAATCTATACACATTTCTGATTCAGTGAATATGGACATTTTAGCTCGAGTTAGTCCGTTCTTGTGTGTGAGTGACCCTGCTGGTAGTAGGCCAACTGCACTATTTGACCCACAAATCACAAGCAGCATCTAACAAGATATTATGACTACCCAAATCATACAGGATAGGTGATCCGATGCAACCTATCTTACAACCCTATGATATCTTTTTTGTCACATGATATCTAGATCGAGTATGTAGCATGGAAATATCATCCTCAACTTGCTCGATCGTAACTTTCTCAATCTTCGAATAGACTGATATAAGATGGAACCCTTTCCATCTGAGCATGGCCATGTATTTCTCAGTCACACTTATCGAGGGGCCTAGAGATATCTCTCTATTAATCAAAGGGACAAATTCCATTTTGACCACTCATCTTCCTCTGTACGGATTCCACTATACCCGATCATAGCCTTTATAATCACCTGATTAAAGGTGACATTAGACTATGCCAAAGCACAGTGTCCTTCATATAGGAATCTATGGTGATTTCAGGTCCAAGGGATCAATGACACGGTTATATATGAAATAAACTTATGACCTAATCTATATAGCTTATCTCATAACGGGTCTATCCAGCGTCACACACGCCTATACTTTTGATTTATATCATCATACATGATTAATACTTAATTAATCAAAATCATACTAGTCTTAATTCATCGTTGTTCCTACAAAGATGATTGACTAGGGACATTTTGGATAATCCAAAAAATGATTTATCCATGGATATTATTATATATAAACATGCAAATAATATAATAATATAATAAAAGAAAACTCTTATTTTGTAATAAAAATAATGTTCGCAATACAATGATTGGCTTAGGGCACAATCTCTAATAGTTTATATGTATATGATAATATGACTAAGTTTTGACTTAACCTCACTTTTAGAAGACTCTTTACTTTGTCTCAATCAATTTTAAGGGTTCTTAGTTCATCCTCACCATGGCTAAGGGTTCTTGGTTTCGCCATACTCAAGCAAACCCAAGTACATATACTAAACATCATTTGAAAATATATTACAACATTATGATATCATAATACATATGCATATGCTAGAGCACTTTTCATGGCTTAAAACACACATGCATACATTCAAAGACAAGTTAAGCACATATTCATGTATGAGAAAAGGAGAAGTGAGCTATCTTTGTTGCAACCACACACTTTTTCTCTTGGGAATGCTCTCCCTTCCTCAACCTCACACATATAAAGGTATGGGATTTGTTTTTCTTGTCCTAAACACAATATATGGAAGTCAATTTAGTTCATGGAATCATTTCTAAAGTCATACATCTTCCTTAAACATTAACTTGGTCTAATAGCTCTTTTATGGTTCCAAAATGCATCTAATAAAGCAACATCCATCAATTGAGTTCTAGGCTCCATTCTTTCCTTTCTTTTATGATTCTTGACTCCTTTTAAGCCTCTTGGAGTTATCACACAATTAAAACAAAGAGCCAAGCTGGGTATTGCTTCTTTAAGTTATATTATAGAACATATAGGGCCATCTCACTTTTTATAGTTTCTAAATTTTTTTCAGGACTTCCCCTCATCTTCACTCATCATATATGAGTCAAAAATGGATTTGGAACAAATTAAAACTATCCCTAAGTACCTTAACCCCTCTAGGCCGAGTCTATGTACCTTCTTGGCCTCCATGGAGTTTGCTTTATTTTCTTAATAAAAGATGCATATAGGGAGCCTTCTAGGGATCTTAGGAGCTCATTTAAATATTCATTTATGCCTAAGAATCATGGTATCAAATCAGATTTTACAAAGAACACTAAAAACCCTAGGTTTGCTATCTTGATTTTCCATGGTTATTTGTTAATTCTCTTCGTATATTCTTATTCTTCTCCCTTAAATTCCTAAGATTCACCTTTGGTTCTACCCAAAATCCAAGCCTTCTTGAAGCCCCATAATTGGGACGAACCAAGGAGAAGAAAGGAGCAAGGGGTAGCTACTATGAAAGGAAGATTTATCTCATTTTTCCTTATTTTCTTGCTTGATTCTTTCTTTCCTTAGCCTCCTCTCTTCAAATCCGAATTTTCTCCTTTATTCTTACCTCAAAATAGATCCAAAAACTTTAATGAAACCATAGGAAAGAAGGGGGGAAATGGAAAAGAAAAGGTTTGCTAAAGAGAAAACATGAAAAAACCAAGAAATTCTATACCTTTTGCTTTATTTTTCTCCTTCTCTTTCTCTCCTTCTTGTGCACTTCACTCTTAGGGTTCTTCCTTTGATTTAGGGTAAAAAATAAATGAGCTAAATGAGTGAGGAGGTGGGGTTCCCTATGTATATATAGGTGGGTTTGAGAAAGACTTTTCAAAAACTTTAATTTTGCCCCTTCATCTTGGCATTTTCGTTTCTAGTCCATTTTAGCTCCTTTTTTAGAACCATCTTCTCCATTATGACATTTAGGTTCCCAATTTAGTAAAACATTTTTGGAATTACTCAAATCAGAGCTAAAACCTTTCTGAATAAATCTGTCAAAATTCAGGTCTATCAACATTGGAAAACATTTACCAGAGGAGTTTTAACTATCCTGGGGCTTCCTATGGCTTTTAGAGCCTCTGAAAATCCTAGAGAACTCAAAATTTTCATTTGAAAAGCCCTTCCGTGTGAATTCTAAAATTTACTCAAAATTACAAAAATGTCAATTACGTTTTGTCAATTTTTTATTCAATTTCATTTCTTTATTCTAACTCTATTTTTCTTTTCATTTGAACCTAAGATTCTCATTTTTAGGAGTCTAGAACACTACTTAAATTTTTTAGGACTTTAACTAATTTATTTAGGGGGACTTGCTTTAAAAATGTACCTATTTCCATCGTTTAATAAAAATTAGATATTATAATAAGAGCCTTAAATATTTTTTTATTAGAAAAAGTTAAACATGAGACAGAGGAGGTGGATTGAGTTTTTAAAATACTATGATTTCACCTTGAAGTACCACCTAGGCAAGGCCAACATAATGGCTAATGCTTTGAGCAGAAGGTCAGTTGTAATACTCGATTCTTTGAAAATGAGAGATGATGTTATGTGACCATTAGAATATATATTGAGCATGGAATATGGCAATGGACCAAGTTAAGTTAAGGGCTAAAATGGCATCTCATCACTAAGATCGAAGATCTTGTCGACAAGATCTTGTAATCTGTAATACAATTTCCAAGACCTTATCGACAGGGTTTCTGCCAGTAAGTATAAGGTTTTCTTGTAAAATATGTTAAACTTGTGTAGTTTGGAATTGAGTATGGAGGGCTTTTTAAATGAAAGTCTTGAGTTCTCCGGGATTCTCAGAAGCCTTAAAAACTATGGAAAGTCCCGGGACAACTAAAACTCCTCCGATAGACGTTTTCCCAATGTCAGTGTACTTAAACTTTGACAGATTCATTTGGTAAGCTTTTAGCTCCGATTCGAGTGATTCCAAAGGTATTTTACTAAATTAAGAACTTAAAAATTTATAATGGAAAAAATAGTTCTAAAAAAGGAGCTAAAATGAAGGAGAAACGAAAATGTTAAGTGTGAAGGGTAAAATAGAAATTTTTGAAAAGTCACTTTGCCCTAGTTATATATAGGTGGTACCTCACACTCTCCCTCATTTCTCTTCAAATTTTCCCAACCCTAAATTAAAAGCAAAACTGTAAGGGAGAGGCGCCCAAGAGAGGAAGAAGAAGAAGGAAGAAAACCAAGCTTAAAGTATATTTTCATGATGGTTTTCCTTACTTTTCTTCATCCATCCCTCCTCTCCTCCCTTCTCCTTTGTTTCCTTAGATTAAAATGAGATTTATAACTCTGATTCAGGGGAGATATTCATGGTAAAGTTTGGATTTGAAGAAAGGAGTTTGGAGAAATCAAGATTCAAGCCAAACTAAGTAAGAAAACAAGGTAAAAATACATCCTATAGTTCATATCTTCCATGGCTCTTCTCCTCCATTTCAACCTAGACTTAGACAGACCTAAGGAGTCAGATTTTTAACCAAACCAAAGGTGATTCTTAGGTATTTGATGGAGAGGAATAAGAATATGTAAAGAAATTCAAGTAAAAACTATGATTTTAAAAGATAGAAAAGTTAGGGTTTTGATTGCACCTTAAGCTCTATCATGAACCTTAGCAATATTTTATGATGTTTAAGTGTTCACATGAGTTCCTAAGACATCAAGAGAGCTTCCTACATGATTCTCCTGTCAAAGGAAGGAAGAAAACTCTATTGGTGACTTATGGAAATATAACTTCGATCAAGGAGAGTCCATGCACCTAGGGAGTGTTTTAATTCCTTCTAAGCTTAGTTTTGTATCATGTATGATGGGAGAGTATGAGAGGAAGCCTTGGAAGAAGTTTAGAAGTCATAGATAGCAAGATTGGCCTTATATGTTCCATAATATGACTTAAAGGAGCAACACCTAGCTAGGCTCCTAGAATTGAATATATGATGACTCCAAGAGGTTTAAATGGAGTCAAGAATCTTGAATGAATAGATAGAATGGAGCCAAAATGATGTTTTCTTAAGGTTGCTTCATTAAGTGTATTATGGAATCATAAAAGAGCCTTATGAGTCATATAGCATTTCTAGTAATTGTGTGGCCTTAGACTTTGCTTTAAGAGTGTAATTACCTTCCATATGATGTGTCTAGGCCAAGAGGAATGATCTCTACCTTCTTAGGTATGTGAGGTCAAGGGAGAGGATTCAAGATTTAAGGGAAAAGTATACAAATGCAAGCAAGGTAGCTCTCTCCACCTTCTCTCATGCATGAATATGTGTTTAGCTTGTTTTAGAATGTGTGTATGTGTATTTTCAAGCTTTGAAAAGTATACTAGCATGCCTTTATATGCCATGATGTTTAATGCTATGTTATGTTTTCAAATGATTACATGATGTTTGTATGAGTTTGCTTGAGTGTGGAAAGGCCAAGAACTCTTCCCTTAGGTGAGGATGAGCTAAGAACCCTTGAGCTTAGTTGAGACAAAGTAAAGAGTCTCCCAAAAGCAAAGTGGGCTCCTAAAAGTATAGTTGAGTCCAAAGTGCTAAAAAAATAGGTGAGGCAAGTCTAAAATCCATAAGGAGAAATGTGAGGCCAATCTAAACACTTAGTGAGCTCTTGAATGTCTTGTATAGTTGATTCATATGCCAATGTTACTTTTAAAATGTCTATGATTTCTATCTCCTTCATGCATGCATTTGTAAAATTTACTTTGCACATATTATGTGTGATTGAATGGGAGATGAGCTATTGGGATTCCTTGAATCTCATCCCCTCCTCTCCAATGTCTTAACATGCTAGGTGAAATAATTGAGCAAGGTATTGGAGGCCACCAAGCTTAAAGGAAGAAGATGGGTGTCAAAGTATATGAATATACCTAGTTTTGCCTTCTTTTTAGCCATATATATGGCATATGATGTAATCTCATGATGAAATTAGTATGTAACCAGATGAACATATGTAAATACCCAAATGTGTGGTGCATGAATGAAATTTCATGCCAAATGTATGAGATAGCATGTTTGGGGTATTGAATGGCAAGTTTAGTTCTTGAATGACTAGATAACTTAGTGTAATAATGGAAGTGGAATGGTCAAATTTAGATACATGCAGTTTGGGACCACTTAGGTAGTTCATGAAAGTCCTATTTATACTTTTAAACTTGCCCAAGAGGTGCTAAACACTAAGCAAGACCATTTGGGCACACTTGATTTCTATTATGGATCAAAATCGACTATATTGGAAACCTATATCACTTTTTATCCAAATGAACTCTTCTTGATTTGAGATTTGGTATATATATAGAGCTTGTTAAGAGATTTCTAGAAAGCTAAAGATCATAATTTTTGAAGGTCTAGAGAATATTTGATGAATTTTCAAAGTTGGAATTTTTCATGGATTCTAGTATATGCACTGTTCATACTGATAGTTTTGAATTTTATGTCACTTGATGAACAAATGGTATCCAATGCTTATCAAATTTTATATGCATAAACTATAGGTCACAAGCTTTCAGTGGCCACTAAGATCATCTCATTTGGAGGTCTAAGCATAGAGTTACGTATTTTTTAAGTTTACCGTCAGTAATAGTGGTGCCTCCAAAGTTTGGTTATTGTTCTATAAGTTTCCAATAGCTAAACGTATCTGTTTCATTCTGGAATTATTTTTAGTATCAAGTGTAGCTTTCTAGAATTATTGAATATGTGTGATTTAGATTTTTATAGAATTAGTTATGAATTTTAGAAATTTATATCAGTAATCTAAATAGTAGCCCAGGCAACCAATGACCTCAGTAGTTTTTCGGATGTCAAACGTTCTCCATGATGAATGTTATGGTTTGGGCATATTTTTAGTATGAAGTAGACATCTGAAACTTTTCAGAATGGCAAAGAACACATGATTTCAATTTTTTAGAATTAGTTATGATTTTTCAAAGTTTGTGACAGAAAAGAGGAAATTCTGGCCGAAAATGCAAACATGAATTTTAATGTATCCCTTTGCTTTCCACGAGTTATAGACCAAATTTGATGATGAAAATGAGCTATATTCATGTATCTTAGTATGAGAATGTGATAGATGCATTCATATGGCTCACGGGACTCCGAAAGAAAAATTTTACCGGTATAAAAATGTATTTTAATTCATAACTCCCTATGCCACTATATTGTTTCCATAGAACAAACATAAGATGAGGCATAGAAATTGTATGAATTAAGTCTTAAAAGTATGGTGTTATATCAGTGACTATAGTTTGTTTAATGTTAAAAGAGTAAGAGTTAATAAAGAAATTTTGAGATATAAGCCTTTCATGTCAAGTGCAAAAAGGGAAACTATTAATAAGCGAGGTTATACTAGAAAGTGACCTTAAAAAGCAAATTAGAGACACACAAGAGGGAGATGAGTATCCAAATAACCAAATAACTCAAGGTAGAACTATAGAGTTCGATGTTTTAAAGGATGGCTTGGTTAAGTTCAAGGACAGGCTCTATGTACCCCATCGGCCAAAGTTAAGAGAAAAAATCCTAGAGGAAGCCCAGATAAACATGACATTTTATATATTTTAATCCCCTAACTTAGGCATTTTAGTGTCTAAATATGGCTTTAGGGCTTTAATTAGATAAGATTTTATTTTAATAGCCGTTTCTATATTTTAGGAGTTAATTTGCAAAAATTTGGTTTTTAATGCTCATTTTATCTTAAACAATTTTTGTGAATATGGCCATTTGATTTTTCCCACTCTTTTGTGCAGAATTTTAATATGAAAATTAGAGCTTTGAATGGGAAATTGAATCTTCATCCACTTAAATACATGTAGCAGATCCATGTGATGTAAAGAACCATGTGGCAGTCCACTTAACGTCATACACACATGCAATGGCAGCAGCAGAAAAGGCTTTAGTTTTTGCTTAAGAGAAGAGTTACGTGAAGACATAGTGGAGCTGTCCAGAGCCACGTTAAGAAGCTGCAGCTGAACGAAGGAAACAAACACAAAACCACGAGTTGGAGCTGGAAGTAAAACACATGCAGAACAGAGAAGAGAGCTCGAGCTTGGGCAGCTGGCATGCAAGTTACATGAGCTGAATGAAGGTACAGGGAGCTTTCGAGCAGAACAGAGCAAAAATGTGAGGAAGAAACACGAAATGAAGATACAGAAACAAGGAGAAGTAGCTCATACAGAAATAGATATGAATCAATGGAGAAGAAGCTTGCAGAATTACGTCTGGATAGCTTTGAGTTGAAAAGAGAAGTTTTGAGAAGAAGAAGGAAGAGCAGAACCACATAAAAGCAACATGAAGAATGAGTAGAAACAGAGAGAAATGAAGTTTAAGCAAAACGTGAAGCAGCTACATGGGACGTGAAAAACAACACGAAGAAGCCTTGCATGGAGAAAACAAGAAGAGAACTTCGAGTGAGGCTTGTACAGAAGCTGCGTGAAGAAAAACACGAACAAATGAAGGCTGGAACATGCAAAAAGCAGTGGGTTCTGGTCTGTAAAGAGAAGAAGAAGAAGTTACTGGAGGTTCTAGTTGATAATGAAGGCAAGGCGTGATTCCAGAACAAGTGAGCAGAATCTACAAATACACACGAACAGGAAATAGAGAGGAGCTGCAGAAGAAAGCTATGTGAAACATGGAAGAGCTACATGATTTGAAGAAAAGCCACATTTTGGTTTGAATGAAAATACTAGAGCTGGAATGCATGTGGAATAAACTATCATATAAAATGAAATGGGGCCCACTTTCTACATATAATCACATGGAAAGCTTCAGACAATTGGAATGGGGGCTAAGCACGTGAAGTCATTTAAAAAAACATGTGAGAAGGGGATCATGCCATCAGAGCACTCATATTCACTCCATATTCGCGGTGTCAGACACTTCATTGATTCACATTCCTTCATCCATTCACTCTACCCCTTCATCCACACCTCATAGAACACACACCTTCGTCCAGATTCACCACTCCACTCTCATCTATTCTCTATTTTCATCCACCGAATGAGGCTTTGATTCATCTTTGAGGCTAGCTAAGAGGAAGCTCTTGGAGAAGCTTGAATCCTTGGAGGAGACTGCAGAATTTTTGGCTAAGATTTCTTTAATTTTCCTGCACCTTTTCTCATTCTGTACAATCTTGGTTAAGTTGTATTTGATTAGAAATTGGTGTAATTATAATTAGTGGCTGGTTAGACACTAATTAGGAAGCCTTTTTGTTAATTAATTGGTTGGATTGGAATCTGATTTTTCAATATTCTCTAATTTTCCATATATGCCACGAAGGTGTTCGATGAAATGCATGAGTGAGATTATGTGCTTGATTGCTTGATTTGAGAATTCCTTGATGTTTAGTTAGTTAATTAAATATTTTTGGATGATAAATTAGAGGCTAATTAATTAGTTAATTAATTAAATTAGGTGTTCATTGATTTTAAAGACAAAAGTTAATGAATTAGTGTAGGATTGAGGTCTCAATTCAACATTAACTTGTTAGTCTCTTAAATCTTGAATGGTTATTCAAGATCATTTGCTAATGAACATAATTAGGAACTCTCAGGCCAGAATTAATCATAATTGGATTAGGATAAGGATAATGGATACTAAGGGAGGATTCCTAAGCTAGTCACAAGCCCATTATCACCATAATTTGCATAATTAGGTAGAAATTAGGAATTTTAATTCAATTTAGTTTTAGGTTAGTTTAATTCAATCAAAAACCTTCAAACTAGATAATTTTTAGGATTTTTAACATTTAGAAAACTCAATTAAGCATTGAACTCCATTTCCATAGGAGATGACCTAGGTTGTACCACTTGCTATACTTTTAATCAACCTAGTTTTATTTTGAGGGTTGTGCGACAAGCTCGTCAAAATTTGGCACCGTTGCCTGGGAATTGGAGTTTCAATTGTTTAAGGAAGTTTTCTAAGTGTTTTGTTTTGTTTTAGCTCTGTTTTGATTCTGTTTTGATTTGATTTTTGTTCTATTTTGAACTTGGAATCGGGTGATTTCGGTGTTGCACGTTAAGTGTCCTAATTGCTGGAATTTTCGTTTGAAGTGCCCAGAAAATTCTCATACTTTGTTTTCCAAGGTTTTTGGGTGCTTTGAGCAAAAGTAATGGCAAAGCGATTAGGTACACCATTTTTTTGCCAAATTCCAACGTTTGAGGTACTTTTTCTAATTTTTTTAGTATTTTTTCAAATTTTTAGGAATTTTTTTAATTTTTCTGGATTTAATTTCTTTATTTTTTGTGACTTTTTTGGGTGTGATTAGCCTCTGTTTTAGAGGTTTTTTTTATTGTTAGGTAAATCTTAGCTTCTTTGAATTTTTATTTTCTTAATTTAGAGTTAATTTTAGTTATACTTTGTTAGTGATTTATTTGTGCTGAAATTAATTGAACTTCTCATTTTCTTTGCTTTAAATGGATCCATATTATTATTCTAATCAAGGTGCTTATAATTCTTATGCAAATAATGGGATTTCTAGGCAGTTGGATGATCTCAAGATAATGGTTCAAGGTCTTCTTGAACAAGAAAGACAAAATCAACAAGCCCAACAATATCAACAAGTCCAACCACCATGCTACCAACCATACCATCATTCCTATGAAGTTCACCCTAGCTACCAACCATACCACAATACATATGAAATCCACCCAAATTACCACCATCATCATGAGCCATATCATAACTTCCATATGCAAGAGCCATACTATGATTACCATAGGCAAGAATCATAATATCATCCTTATAATTACCATGAGGGCTACATGCAACAAGAGCCCCAGAGGAAACCGAGTTCAAAAGAGCGGATGAAGTAGCTAATGGGAGCTCTTAAAATTCAAAACCAACAAATGCGGCAAATGATCCAACAAGAAGCTGAATGGTTGAAACAACAAAATTAGCAAATGGCAGATAACCTCATGAAGGATTCAAGAATTCAATCGAATCAACCGACTTCAAGTGCTAATGAATCATTTGAAGAGCAAATTAGAAGAGAATGCATAGAGGAGGAAGAGTCCTATTCATTAGGTAATATCCTTCTATCTTCTAATACATTACAATTTGTTGGAACTGAATCTAGTATACATGATAGCACTGTGATTCCTGATGCATACAATGTTGTTGATTCTGAGTGGCATGATGATGATGTTGATGAGGAAATTATTGTTGAATCTCCTGATTTGGTTGATTGTGGTAGCTCATTGAACAAAATTGATACAATTATTGATGTTCATAATTCCTTGTGTACTGATGCACTTGGATTGTCTACACCTAGCAGTGATTATAGTGGTGAATTTATTTCTGAGCCTGTTAATGATGAATCTCTTGAGTCTAGGGTAGTAGATAAGTGTGGGGGTGACTTAAAATGTGATGATAATTTTATTCCTGGTGTGGGATTAGTTGATAAGTCTATTGATGATGCACCTTCTGAGTTTAGGGACAGCATACTATCTAGATCATGTGACATAGCTGATTTGAATGCATTTCTTGATTGTATGTGTGTTGAATCTACTATATGTGATAGATGCTCCCAAATTAATTCTTCCATTGAGACTAGTGAGTCCATCACATATACTGATCAACATGATTCCTCTCTAGCATATGCTGATATGGCTAATGAAATGGTAGATGTAGCATGTGAAAATGATATAGACATTGAATTTGTTGGACAGCTTGTTGATGAATTAGACTTAACTCTTAAATGTTTGTGTGATAAATTGCATACATGTCCTATATGTGCTGAGATAAATGAGTTTCTAGAGTCGGATAAGTTTGTTGAATCCATGAATTCCTTTGTTTGCACTAGAATTATTGATAAGATTGATTCTTCTGATCATACTAGTATTAATGATAGTATGCTTAAAGATAGTATTGATATTGAAAATTCTGTAGATGCTTATGTTGTTATTAATACTAGTGAGAGACTTAATTTTGCTGTTAGTCATTGTTTAGAATCTTGTGAGCCTACTGATGTCTCTTTAGTCAGGGAAGATATTGTTTCTCTTATTGAGAGTCCGGAACAAGTTCTTGAAGTTGGTGAGCTTGTTCCCAACAATCAACAGACTCTCCTAACTGAGAAAAAGCACCTGCCAGATACCTTAGAGGACTTGAATTTAAAAGACTGTGAGAAGTTGCAGTTTAATTTTTCTATTGATGCAGTGACTCTTACTGATAGGAGTCCTATAGACTTTATTGGATTTGATAGATATTTAGAAAGTTTAGAGTCTAGTGTTTTTAAATTTGATTTTAAATTTTCTTTCTTTGGTCATAAATGTCCTGGATTTGATTTTTACTCTTTTCTTGTTCCTGAATATGCTAAAAATGACTTTCCTAGACTTCTGATGGTTGAGAAAGTTCATGAGTCAACACTGCATGATCAATCAAAATGCTTTAAAGTGGTTAGACTCAAATTTGTCCAATTGAGAAGGAATAAAGTAGTTTTAATCTTGGTTTTTGATACTTATGATTAGTTAGTCTTTAATAAAGTTCTTTGTAGTTTAGGATTTAGTTTTCTTTTTCTTTTTTGCACTATAGTTTGTTTTGTTTTTGTTTTGTAGGTAATAAAAGATTGCTAACCAACTACAAAAGGAAATCTGAGCCTACCTTGAGATCTCCATTTTCAAGTTCATCCAGTTGTATTCTTTCTTTTCACTTTTTATCTTATGTTGTTTATTTTACTGGACTGTGTGCTGACATTGAGGACAATGCAACATTTAAGTGTGGGGGGGAGATTCATTCCATCCATCTTTTCCTTATTTAAAAAAAAAATAGTTGAAAATTTTTGAGAAAAATTTTTGAAAAATAGTGTGATTTTCTTTTAGTTTTTCTGTAAAAGTTGCAAGTTGTGATGATTATAATTTGGATTCACTTAGACATGATAAGTGATAGATCTTGTATTTTGATTCAAGTAAAGTGACAATGAATTTGATTTCAATGAATTATCTGATAGCCATTAGCTGGTGAGGATTTGAGCCATAATTGTTCAATTCTAGTATGTATTCACTTATCTTTATTTCACTCTAGAACTTGTCTTGATTCTTTGTTGAGGCCACATTTGCATTTGCATACATGAAAATGATAAGGCATTCATTTCTTTTATAGCTAGATAGCCAAAAAGCCAACCATACATACACTTTATCCATTGTTTAGCGACTTTGAACCTTGATTTTATTTTCTTGTTAGCCTATAGCCATTTAAAATGTTTTCCACCTTGTTTTAAGATGCCTTAGAGATTTTAAGGAGCATTACATCTAATTAGGATAGGTAAATGTATGTTTTACATCAAGTTAGGCCATTAATAGTAAGAGTTGAGGAATATGTTCTAGAAAGAAAAAAAAATGCAATGAAAAGAAGAGATAGAAAAAGAAAGAAAAGCAATGAAAAAAAAAAAAAAAAGAAAAGGAAGCCATAGAAAATCAAAAGAAAAAAAAAGTGTTTCAAATTGGGTTTGTAGTTGCTTATTGCTAGCTTAAAATAAGGCCTTGAATTACATATGTTCTTCTCTATCCTAGGTATTCTTTTGATTGCTCTTGAAGTCCTAAGGTGTTCTCGTTGTTGTTTGTTTTTTTCCCCTTGTTTTTGTATCCATTCATTTCATTTCCTTAGCCCTATTACAACCTTAAATAAAGTCCTTTGATTGGTGTATTGCATTTGGCATAGGTGGTGGAGACTTTGAAGCTTGACAAGCCTATGGTAGTGAGCTTGGATAGGTGGAATTTGAGTAAATTACATTACCCTAAACACTTGAGAGTTGAGAGTAAACACCAATCTATGTGAGAGGCTATGCATTTTAATTCATTCTTTTCAAATGAAATTGCCATGGAGCTTAATTCTTTATGCAAGTAAAGTTAACTTTGATTGTTAGAGTGATGAAAAGTCATGATTAGTCTCTAACTTGTGATTTTTACTTTCCCTTTCTTTTCTATTTTCTTTTTCCACTTGCCATTCTACTAGCTGGGTATTTTAAATCATTCTTTTATCTTGGATTTTGAGCTTTACTCAGGAGTGTAAACGTTTAAGTGTGGAGAAATTTAATAAGCATGACATTTTATATATTTTAATCCCCTAACTTAGACATTTTAGTGTTCAAATATGGCTTTAAGGATTTAATTAGATAAGATTTTATTTTAATAGCCATTTCTATATTTTAGGAGTTAATTTGCAAAAATTGGGTTTTTAATGCTCATTTTATCTTAAACAATTTTTGTGAATATGCCCATTTAATTTTTCCCACTCTTTTGTGCAGAATTTTAATATGAAAATTGGAGCTTTGAACGAGAAATTGAATCTTCATCCACTTAAATACATGTAGCAGATCCATGTGATGTAAAGAACCAAGTGGCAATCCACTTAACGTCATACACACATGCAGTGGCAGCAGTAGAAGAGGCTCTAGTTTCTGCTTAAGAGAAGAGTTATGTGAAGACATAGTGGACCTGTCCAGAACCACATCAAGAAGCTGTAGCTGAATGAAGGAAACATACACAAAACCACGAGTTGGAGCTAGAAGTAAAACACACGCAGAACAGAGAAGAGAGCTCGAGCTTGGGCAGCTGGCATGCAAGTTACACAAGCTGAATGAAGGTACAGGGAGCTTTCGAGTAGAATAGGGAAAACATATGAAGAAGAAACACAAAGTGAAGATGCAGAAACAAGGAGAAGTAGCTCATGCAGAAACAGATATGAATCTGTGGAGAAGAAGCATGCAGAATCACGTCTGGACAGCTTTGAGTTGAAAAGAGAAGTTTTGAGAAGAAAAAGGAAGAGCAGAACCATGTAAAAGCAACGTGAAGAATGAGCAAAAACAGAGAGAAATGAAGCTCAGGCAAAATGTGAAGCAGCTGCATGGGATGTGAAAAACAACATGAAGAAGCCTTGCATGGAGAAAATAAGAAGAGAACCTCAAGTGAGGCTTGTACAGAAGCTGCGTGAAGAAAAACACGAACAAATGAAGGCTGGAACATGCAAAAAGCCGTAGGTTCTAGTCTATAAAGAGAAGAAGAAGAAGTTACTGGAGGTTCTGGTTGATAATGAAGGCAAGGCGTGATTCCAGAACAAGTAAGCAGAATCTACAAATACACACGAACAGGAAATGGAGAGGAACTGCAGAAGAAAGCTATGTGAAATGTGGAAGAGTTGCATGATTTAAAGAAAAGCCATGTTCTAGTTTGAATGAAAACGCTGGAGCTGGAATGCATGTGGAATAAACTATAATATAAAATGAAATGGGGCCCACTTTCTACATATAATCACATGGAAAGCTTCAGACAATTGGAATGGGGGCTGAGCATGTGAAGTCATTAAAAAAAACATGTGAGAAGGGGATCACGCCATTAGCACTCATATTCAATCTATATTCACGGCGTCAGACACTTCATTGATTCACATTCCTTCATCCATTCACTCCACCCCTTTGTCCACACCTTACAGAACACACGCCTTCGTCCAGATTCACCACTCCACTCTCATCCATTCTCTATTTTCATCCACCGAATGAGGCTTTGATTTATCCTTGAGGCTAGCTAGGAGGAAACTCTTGGAGAAGCTTGAATCCTTGGAAGAGACTGCAGAATTTTTGGCTAAGATTTCTTTAATTTTCTTACACCTTTTCTCATTTTGTACAATCTTGGTTAAGTTGTATTTGATTAGAAATTGGTGTAATTGTAATTAGTGGCTGGTTAGACACTAATTAGGAAGCCTTTTTGTTAATTAATTGGTTGGATTAGAATCTGATTTTTCATTATTCTCTAATTTTCCATATATGCCACGAAGGTGTTTGATGAAATGCATGAGTGAGATTATATACTTGATTGCTTGATTTGAGAATTCCTTGATGTTTAGTTAGTTAATTAAACATTTTTAGATGATGAATCAGAGGCTAATTAATTAGTTAATTAATCAAATTAGATGTTCATTGATCTTAAAGACAAGAGTTAATGAATTAGTGTAGGATTGAGGTCTCAATTCAATATTAACTTGTTAGTCTCTTGAATCTTGAATGGTTATTCAAGATCATTTGCTAATAAACATAATTAAAAACTCTTAGGCCAGAATTAATCATAATTGGATTAGGATAAGGATAGTGGATATCAAGGGAGGATTCCTAAGCTAGTCACAAGCCCATTATCACCATAATTTGCATAATTAGGTAGAAATTAGGAATTTTAATTTAATTTAGTTTTAGGTTTGTTTAATTCC
Source organism: Erythrophleum fordii (assembly GCA_032878935.1). NCBI lineage: Eukaryota > Viridiplantae > Streptophyta > Magnoliopsida > Fabales > Fabaceae > Erythrophleum > Erythrophleum fordii. The sequence goes on along the minus strand of JAVQMF010000058.1, from coordinate 26,866,583 downwards.
ATCAAAAACCCTCAAACTAGATAGCTTTTAGGATTTTTAACATTTAGAAAACTCAATTAAGTATTGAACTCTATTTCCAAGGGAGATGACCTAGGTTGTGCCACTTGCTATATTTTTAATCAACCTAGTTTTATTTTGAGGGTTGTGTGACAAGCCCGTCAAGCCCATAAGAGCAAATATACTTTTCATCTAGGTAACATAATGATGTGCCATAACCTAAAACGAATGTTTTGGTGGCCTAAGATGAAGAAGAATATAGTAGAGTATGTGACAAGATGTTACATGCTTTAAAAAGTGAAAATAAAGCACCAGAAGCTAGCTAGGTTACTTCAACCCTTAGATATCCCTGAGTAGAAGTGGGATAGTATTTCTATGGATTTCATTATGGGGTTACTGAGGATGTCATCAAGGTATGTTACAATATGGGTAGTTGTAGAATAGGCAGACTTGGTCATTTAGGGATAGTATTTCTATAGATTTCATAATGGGGTTACTAAGGACATCATCAGGGTATGATGCAATATAGATAGTTATTGATAGATTGACCAAGTCTGCCCATCTTTTACCAGTTAGAGCTAATTATACCTTAGATAAGTTTATGTTATAGAGATAGTGAGGTTTTATAGGGTACCACACAGTATAGTTTCAAATAGGGATCTTAGGTTTACCTCTAACTTTTGAAAGTCATTACAAGAGGCCCTAAGAATTAGGTTTAAAGTTTAGCACATCTTATCACCCTTATACTAATAGTCAATTAGACAGAACCATCTAGGCCTTATAAGATATGCTTAAGGTTTGTATATTAAAATGGAAAGGAAACTAGGATAGGTACTTGACATTAGCAGAATTTGCTTACAATAATAGTTTCCATTCCAGTTTACAAATGGCATTATATAAGGCCTTGTATGGGAGGAAGTGTAGATCTCCCTTATGTTAGGTAGAACTAAAGGAAATAAGCTTTATAGGCCTAGAGATAGTGGATCAAACTTCTAGGTAAATTGAGATGATCAAGTAAAAACTTCTGATGGCCCAGAATAGATAGAAAAATTATGTAGATAAAAAGAGGAAGCCATTAGAGTTTGAGATTGGGGATTATGTCTATATTAGAGCACTCTGGTTATGGGGATTGGCAAGTCCATTAAAGTAAAAAAGTTCAATCTTAAGTATCTTGGTCTATTTCAAATTCTTGATCAAATTAGACCATTAGTGTAATGCCATATTTACTAAGCTCATCTCACATCATTACTAGGCTCATTTTCTTGGATTGCATAAGATTTTCAAGAAAAGCTATTAAAAATATTCCATTAAATTACATTATGTCACGAATAAAATTTTCATTCAATATTCTGTAGGCCATATGGACTTATTCATTTTATTCTCATATTTAAATACACAAATGCAACTCATAACAAGCTTAAGAAGTGGCCTAGAACTCGAGCAAAGGAAGTGGATACATAAAAACAAGGTGTGCAGCCTCGGACTAAAATTCCAAGTTTTTGTCATCAACTTTGAAAAATTATAAATAATTTTAAAAATATAAAAATCAAGCATAATTTATCATTCTAGAAAGATACAGATGTATACTTCATGCTCAAAATAAATCCAGACTACAACAGGGGTGTTAGCCATTGGAAATTGATGAAATAATACCAGAGGTCGTCTATCACTACTAGTACTATCCTTCAACTTTAAAAATTCATATCTCCATGCTTAGATGTCCAATTGGGGTAATTTTGGTGGCTATGGAAAGCTTATCATGTTCATGAGTACTAGACACCACTGTCCTCTCAAATAATGTAGCCCAAGTTACTAACCATCAAAACTGTGTTTGCATCAGTTTAACAAAAAAAAATGCCAATTTTGAAAAATTATAATTAATTCCATAGAGTTCCAAATTCTCTAGTCTTTGGCTTCTCAAAAAGCTCTAGATGATATCTATTTGAATGCCAAATATCATGGGCAAATTCGTTCATTTTGTCAGATCTTGACATTAGATTCTATTTTGGTCATTTTTATGGCTTCTAATGGTGTCAAAGTCTCCATAACTGCTCCTAAGACTCTTGTGGCCACTTGAGCATGTGGGAATGCACCAAAATGGTCTATAAAATATGTCTCAAAGGTGAATAAATCCAAAATTCTAAAACTCACACTCTTACTCCAAGCCATACATAAGAAGATACATACTAGCTCTTGTCATTCCATACCCAAAATTTACTAGATCATACATATGGCATTAAATCTCATACATGATACATTTACATATTTGCATGTGTTTATAAGGTTATACAATATATATGATAAGAGATTACATCATGTGCCACTCATATGGCTATAATTTTGCATTTTCACACCTTGATAATCACACTTTCTTCTTCTAGCTTGGTGGCTCTTACTCTTTGGCTCCCTTGGTCCACCTAGACATGTTAAACATGTGGGGAGGAAGGAATGAGATTCTAAGAATCTCAATAGCTCTTCTCCCTTTTAATCACATATAAATAATGCAAATTCATTATCTAAAAATGCATACATGAACATTATAAAGCATGTAGCTATTCAAGAAGCATTCTTGGCATTCAAGAAGTCACACAAAACATCCATAGGCTTGCTAAATAAGTCGATTAGCCTCACCTATTCTCTTCTAGGATTTTGGACTTGCCTCACCCTTTTCTTAAAGGCCTTCAGGGAGACTCTAAACTTTTTCTTAGCTATTCTTAAGGGTTTTTGGCTTATCCTCATCATGGCTAGAGGGTTCTTAACTTCATCACATTTAAGTAAACCCAAGCAAGTGCACAAGACATCATTTGAATGCATAAAGCAACCTCATGGTACCATGGCATACAAAATCATACTAGAACACATTTTCATGACTTAATACATACATACTATAACATCCAGTTATCTGAAAATAAGAGAAAACATGAGAAATGTAACTACAATTTTTCCGTCAATGAACAAAACTCACCAGATATAAAAAGAAGTTCCTTGAAATGATATAGTTAAGGTCTCAAAAAATTTAGAAAGTATTCTAGGCTCTTAAAAATGAGAATCCCAGGCTCAGATGGAAAGGAAAATGGAGCTAGAATGAAGAAACGAAAGGTTGACGAAACATAAGGACATTTTCGTCATTTTAAGAAAATTTGAAAATTCTCATAGGAGGACTTTTTAAATGAACTTTTTAAGTTCCCTAGGGTTCTCAGAGGCCCTTAAAACCATAGGAAGGCCTAGGACAGCTAAAGCCCCTCCAGTGGACATTTTCCAATATCAGTTGATCTGAATTTTGACTAACTCGTTCGAAAAGGTTTTAGCTCTAATTTGAGTGATTCCAAAAGTATTTTATTTAATTGGAAACCTAAATTTTATGATGGAAAAGATGGTTCTAAAAAAGGAGTTAAAATGAGCCTAAATAGAGCAAACAGGTGCGTAAGGGCAAAATGGTCATTTTAAAAAATTATAAAAGAGGCTTCTTAAGTAAGATTACACCTCACAACCTTCTCTAAGCTTCCATTTGCAGAAAAATGGACAGCAATAGCGTGACATTAAGAGGAGAGAGAGAGAAGAAGTTTAAGCTTCGGTTTAGGTAATTAAACGGCCTCATTTCATCCCGTGCTAGTTTGGAAAGTTGTTCTTCTCTCTTAAAGCTCTTTAACGATGGTTTTCTTTTCTTGAAAACTTGAAGATTCAGGTCTAGCCCAAGTCAAAAAGGAACTCTCTTCAAGAAATCAATCGATAGAAAATAACCTATACGAAGAAAACTCCATTTTAAGGTAAGACTTCACTTGAAATACTTGTAAAATCTTGTATTCCAAGCCATTCAAGCTTAGGTCTAGAGAGAGAAAGTGAGGAAGAGAGTTTTTCTTTATGTGTTCTTGATGGAACCAAAGGTTATGGAGTGTGAGGATTAAGAATATACAACTAGAATTGAAATGGGAGCTTTAGAATGCAAGTTATGAAAGTTAAGGCTTTGATTGTACCTTAAACTCTATCATGAACCCTAGCCATATTTTATGATGTTTAAATATTCATATCAGTTCCTGAGACACCAAGAGAGCTTCCTGCATGACCTTCCCATCAAAGGAAGCAAGGAAACTCCCTTTGTGCCTTATGGAAGCATAGTTTTAGCCAAGGAGGGTTCATACACCTAGGGAGTGTTTTAATTTCTTTGAAGCTTAGTTTTACATTATGAATGATAGGAGAATATGAGAGAAAGCCTTGAAAAAATTTTAGAAACCATAGATAGTGAGGTGGTATTTTATATTCCATAATATGACTTAGAGAAGCAACATGTAGTTAGACTCTTTATTTTAATTGTGTGATGACTCCAAGAGGGTTAAAAAGAATCATATTTGAAAGTAAAAAATAAAGCTTAGAATTTATTTGATGGGTGTTGCTTCATTAGGTGTATTCTTAGAAACATAAAAGGCTAATGAGTCAAGCTAGTATCAAAGTAAGTTGTATAGCCTTAAACTTTACTTCAAGAGTATAATTAGCTTCCATATGATGTGTCCAAGCCAAGAGGAATGATCTTCACCTTTTTAAGTGTGTGAGGTCAAGGGAGAGGATTCAAGGCTTAAGAAAAAAGTGTATAAATGCTAGCAAGGTAGCTCTCTTTACCTTCTCTCATACATGAATGTGTGCTTAGCTTGTCTTAGAATGTATGTATATGTATTTTTAAGCTATGAAAAGTATGCTAGCATGATTTTATATGCCATGATTTCATGATGACATATTATATTTCATATGATGTTTTGATGTGTGCTTGGGTTTGCTTGAGTATGGTGAGGCCAAGAACCCTTAACCATGGTGAGAATAAGCTAAAAACCCTTGAGATTGGTTAAGACAAAGCTAAGAGTCTCCTAAAAGTAAGATGAGCTTCCAAGAGTATGGTTGAATCTAAGAATCTCTTAAAGAATGGGTGAGACAAGTCCAATATCCACAAGAAATTTAGTGGGGCCAATCCAATTGCTTGACAAGCCTTTGTATGCTATGTATGACTTTCTCAAATGATAAAAATGTCTTTTAAATGTTTGCACATGCCAACATAACCATACATGCATTTGTGAGACTTGTTTGCATCCATTATGTATGATTGAATAGGAGATATTGGGATTCCTTGAATCTCATTCCCTCCTCTCTAATGATCTAATATGTTAGGTGGAACAAGTGGACAAGGTAATAGAAGCCAACCACCTTGAAGAGGAGAGCTTGATGCTTAATGATGCTTTTGTCTTTTAAAACTATAATGATGCTCAATGATGTATATTATTGTTATAAATGGTCTTTGGCTCTTGGGACATATGTAATTATGATATTATATGATGTAGAAATGAAAGAATGTGTTGTGAGAATGATGGAATGCAAATTGAGTATATTATGGTAATGTAACTTCATGAATGGCATTATGGAATTATGCATATATATAGATAAAATGGATAAAATGAGATGCATGAGATTTGAGACTTTTTAGGCAACTCACGCAAGTCTTAAATATGCTTTTAGACTTTCCTAAAAGATGCCAAAACCAAAGAAAAGCCATTTAGGCATTTTGATACCCTATATGGAGTCAAAATTGACCATAATGGAACCCTATATCACTTTTTGGCCAAATGAGTTCTTCTTGATTTGAGATTTGGTGTGTAAGTAGGGCTCATTGAGAGCTTTCTAAAAAGTAAAGAACATAATTTTTTGAGATTTACAGAATATTTGATTAATTTTCAAAGTTGGAAAATTTTTTGGTTTTAATCATATCACTGTTTACGTAGGTCTGAAAATGAAATCTGTCACAAAGGGCCTAAATGATGTCTAATTACCATGAACTTTCATATAAAAAAACTAAATATTTATAGTGACTTGTGACAACTAGAAGCACCTTATTTGGATGTCTAGAGAGGGAGATATAAATTTCTAAATATTTTATTTAGTATTAGAGATTCTAGCCAACCTCTGTTAATATTCCATTGAATTCCAAGATCTGGTTGCCTGAATTAGTCTAGAGTTATTTTTTTCCTCTAGCTAACATTCATAGATTTCTAGATTAGCATCATTTGCATGAATTAGATTTTTTTAGAATTAATTGGATATTTCAAAATTTGCTATAGAAATTTATAACAGCACCAGGAGGTAGTTTGACCTCTGGACTCTTTCAGATGTCAAACGTCCTCTATAATGGATATTATGGTCTGAACATATTTTTAGTATGAAGTAAACATATTTAGATTTCTAAAATGGCTAAGAATGCATGATTTCAATTTTTCTAGAATTAGTTGTGATTTTCCAAAATTTGGACAAAAAATGAGCAAACTTTGGCCGAAATTTAATATGCATATTTTAAGCTTACCTTCGAGTTTCTTGAAATGTAGGCTACTTTTCATAATATAAATGAGTTGTATTCATGTAATTACATATGAAAATATGCTGTATGAGCTCACATGGTCCACATGACACTGAATAGAATTTTTATATACGGCGCAACGCAAGAAAATACATTATTTTAATGGATTTTTCTTACTTCCTTCATGAAATGTATCATATGAGCATACAAATGTGATAGAAATGAGCTATAATTTATGGTGTTACACATACACACATTTAAAGACAAGATAACATTCATCCATGCATAAGAGAAAGGAGAAAGAGCTACCTTTATTACAAATGCAAACTTTTCCTCTTAAATTGGACTTTTCTCCCTCAGCCACACATATATAATAAGGTGAAGCTTGTTTCTCTTAGCCTAGACATATTATATGAAAGCTAATTATACTTTTGAACTAATTTCTAGAGTAACACATTCATTAAAAAAGTTAGGCAGTTTATATAGCTCTTCTATGGTTCCATAATGTACTTAATGAAGCAATCCTATGAAAACATGATCTTTGCTCCATTCTCTCCACTCATTTATGATTCTTGACTCCTTTTAAGCCTCTTGGAGTCATCACATAATTAAATCAAAGAGCCTACCTAAGTGTTGCTTCTTTAAGCCATAATATGGAACCTAAGATACCATCTCACTATCTATGACTTCCAAAAATTTTTCAAGACTTCCTCTCATACTCTCCCATCATATATGATGCAAAACTATACTTGTAACAAATTAAAACACTCCCTTGGTGCTTCTTCTAGCCTAGGCTGAAACTATGCTCCTTTTGGCACCAATGGAGTTTGTCTTACTTTCCTTGATGGGAGATGCATGTAGGGAGCTCTCTAGAGACCTTAGGAGCTCATACAAACACTTACATTAGCCTAGGAGCTCTTGTACAAAATCATAATTTAGTTTATGCTCTTGAATCCCTAACTTTGCTATCTCAAAAATCAATGGCTTTTATTTGATTTTCTTTGCATATTCTAAATTCCAACACCTTAATTTACATGATTCATTCTTGGTTCTACCTAAAAACACTCTCCCCTTGGCTAGCTATAAGGAAGACGAAATGTACACAAGAAGAACAAGAAAAGTGAAGCATGGAAACTAAAAATTTCACCTTGAATTCAAGCTTTTCTTGAATGCTTTCCTTATTCTTCTAGCTCTCCTCCTTCAACTTGAATTTTTCCCCTCCAGTATGACCTTAAAATAGCACCAAAAACTTCAATAAAACCATGAAAAGGAAGAGAAAAAGGAGGAAAAGAAGTTTAGTGAAGGAAAGTGCTTGAAAAACCAAGATTTTCATACCTTTCTTACCTTGTTTTTCCTCATTCTTTTGCCTCCTCTTGTGTTCTTATTTCCCTTGCTACCACTTCTATTCTTGGGTAGAAATAAAGTCGACTCTAAGAGGGAGAGAAGAAGGGCATGTAATTAAAAGGAGTTTCTTGAAGCTTCCTTTTCAAAAATTCTAATTTTACCCTTCATTCTTGGCATTTTTGTTTCTAATTAGTTTTATCTCCTTTTTGAAAACTATATTTTTTATCATAAAATTTAGTCTTAAATCTTATAAAATACCTTTGGAATCACTCAATTTGAAGCTACAACTTTCTCGAACAAATCTATCAAAGTTCGAGCTCACCATCGTTGGAAATATATATCGAAGGAACTTGAATTGTCTTAAGGCTTTCCATAATTTTTAGGGCTTTTAAAAACCCTGTAAAACTTAAATTTTCTATTTAAAAAGCCTTCCTATTAGAATTTTAAAATTTACCCAAAATTACAAAAATGTGCCCAATATTTCATTGTATTTCCGTTAAAATTTGTTTAGCTATTTTGGCTTCAGTGTCAAGGCATCTCTAGCCTTGAATCACTGTTATTTGAAGTCTAGAATATTATTTTAATTCTATTGGACCTAAATCACTCTATCTAGGGCACTTTCCTTTTTATCTAGTGAATTTTGTGCATTTACAAAGAAATTGTATGTTACATTTCTCACATTTTCTCTTGTTTTCAAATAACCAAATATTACAATTAGCCTACAAAATAGCCCTCCCATGTAATTTGGCTCATGTAAATAATGTATTTCATGTATCTTAGCTAAAAAAGTGTCAAGTGCCTCCCACACAAGTCATTGAGTATGACAACATAGAATTGCAAGATAATCTTTCTTACATTTTAGTACCCAAAAGAATTGTAGGTACTATGGTTAAGCAACTAAGGAATAAGACTATTCCCTTAGTGAAAGTGGTCTAGAATGGCTTATCTCCTGAAGAAGCCACCTAGGAAATGGAAGAAGAAATTAGAAAACGGTATCCACAACTATTTAATTAAGGTATGTGATTTAAATTTCGAGGGCAAAATTTTATTTTAAGGGATTGAAATGTAACATTTGTATTTTTTAATCGGGCCTAGACCTCCTAATAAATTAAAGAAACATGAGAAAGAGAGTTGAAAACTAAGCAAAAAGAGAACACAAAGAGAAAAACAGAAAAAGAATGAGTTTCAAGGGCATTTGAACAGTGAAATGCCAAAAAAGTGAGAAAAATAAAGGTTTTAATAAAAAATTAATTAGAGCAAGCTAATGTTATTTCCCACTATATATAAGTTAAATGAGCTATAAATAATGTTTAGGAAACATACAACAGATCAAAACACTAACGGCACAAAAAACACAAAAGCCAGCACTGCAATGTAGTTTTAAGCTATTTTATGCCATTCTAAGCTCCCACAGCCCCAAAAAAGTTGGCCTAAGGATTTTGAGACCTTCTAAATAAGAATATACAGTCCAAATATACACAAAAAATCAGCTAGAAAGCAAAAATTTTAAAGTCCAAAGAAGTGGGGTCAAAATAGGCATAAAAATAAAACAGGCAAACCATGAAAAGCCATTTTTTTATATATTTTAAGATGGGCTTCATCTTTTTTTTTTTATCTCTCCATTGCCATTCTCATTGAACTTAAGACCTTTGAAGTTTAGCCATAGTATCACTTTAAGGTAAAGAGAGAGAAAGAGAAGACCAAGCAAAATAAGAAAGAAAAAGCCCTCGTTTCGTGTAGCTCTGGTTATGAAAATGATTCCTTTCTTCAAGAGCTTTAATTTGATGGTTTTAAATTCTGTATTAGAGGCATTTAAGCTACCACTGAGGGAAAGAAACTTATCTTTTCAAAAAACCAATCCATGGAAAATGTAAAGCACCAAATGAGCTTCAAGACAAGGTATAACATAATATGTTGGCAACTATGATTTCATGGATTTCTCTCCTTCTTCATCACATGTAGAGAGAAAGAAAATTTTTCTCTCTATACCCTCTTGCATGTAATTAATCATATGGAGATGTAGGATTCAATTAGGTTATGGAAATGAGAAGAAATTGCCAAAGGGAGTAGAAAAACTCCATATGGCATTATATATGCACGGTTTTGGGTATCCTATAGGAAAGGACATTAAATGAGCTTGTTTTCGAGTTCTAATGAATTTTAAGGTCTTATAAGGAATTATATAGGCTAAAGGAAGCATCAGTTTGAATTATAGAGGCTAATTTTGAAATTTGAAATTTTTATATGCGTAAGAAAACCTAATTCAGGTAAATGGCTATATTAGTGTTTGTCATTGTATTTGAGCATTCTAGTAAGCTTATTAGAACCGTAAAGAGCTATCTAGGATGTTGAAATGAGGTCTTAAGGTATAGAAAGGAGTTTAGTAAACATGGCAATGTTACTAGGTAACACTATATTTATAGGATTTATATCATATACATTTTAAGCTTCCTTCCATGAACAATACAAGAGGGAAAAGGACAAAACCATTAAAAAAAATGCATTTAATCACGTTACGTCAAAATTTATGATAGTAACCTATAACAGTAACCTAGACAGCTAAGACCTTGGATACTTTTCAAATGTCAAACATCTTCTACTTGATGTTTCATGATCTGAAATTATTTTTACATAAAGTAGACATTCAAAGATTTCTAGAATGGTGTGCAATGACTAGTTTCAATTTTTTTTAGAATTAATTATGATTTTTCAAAGTTCAGGCATAAAATCTAGAAATCCTACTTAAGGCTATACACTATGTTTTTTAGTACATCATCCATTTACACTAGTTCTAGGACACTCGTTAACTTGTTATGAGTTGTATTTGTGTATTTAAATATAAGAATGAAATAGATGAGTCCATATGGCCCACAGAACACCGAATGAGTCAGTTTGTACCATAGAGATTCGGTTTGGTCATTTTTGTGGCTTTTACTAGCATCAAAGTATCCAATTTTGCTTTCAAACCTTGTGTGGCCACTTGAACATATGGGAATACACCAAAATGACATTCTAAACTTATTTCAAAGGTGTACAAATCCATATTTCTCAAACTCACTATCCACCCCATGATATACACAAGAATTCATAAGTCTAGTCTTGCCATTCCATACCCAAAATGCACTAGATCATATATATGGCATTAACTTTCATACACACATCATATATATGAATATTTATATATGTTCAAATGATTACATAACCATTCCATCATAGTATTATATCATATGCCATTGGTATGACTACAAAAGAGATAAAACTAAGCATTCTCATACACTTTGATGTCAATCTCCTTCTTCTAGACTTGGTGGCTTCTGTTACTTTGCTTAATTGCTCCACTTAGCATGTTAAGACATTGGAAAGGAGGGAATAAGATTCAAAGAATCCCAATAGCATATCTCTCTTTCAATCACACATAAAGTACGTAATACAAGTCTTGAAAATGTATGCATGGGTGTAATGGAATGTGTGAACATTCAAGAAATATCCTTGGATTTGAACAAGTCATATATAACATATATAAGCTTTCTAGGTGAGTGGATTAGCCTCATGTAATATTCAGTCCCTCTGTAAACATGAGAAACATGATGTTTGGTTTCTCCGTAAATGGCAGAATGAGCTAAATACAAAAGAAGGTCCTCGAAATAGAAGGAATTGAGGCCAAATAAAATTATAATAAAATTCTAAATAATAAAAAATAAGGATCTGAGCCTTGAGTTGCCTAGAAATCAGGGCGGAGTGATTCAAAAAACTGTCGAAAGGCCAGTGACATTTTTGTAAATATGGAAACTTTTGGTAAAACTCACAGGAGGGCTTTTAAATGAAAATTTTAAGTTTTTCAAGGTTCTCAGAGGCCCTGAAAATTATAGGAAGCTTCAGGACAGTTAAAACCCCTCCGATATAAGTTTTTAATTAGCGGTGAGCCCAAATTTTGATCAGGTTATTCAAAAAGGTTTTAGCTCTAAATTAAGTGATTCTAAAGGCATTTTATAAGATTAAAGACCTAAATCTTATAATAGAAAAGATGGTTCTCAAAAAGAGCTAAAACGAAATGTCAATTTCAAGGGATAGAAATGGAATTTTTTAAAACAAATTCTTCCCCATTCTCCCTTTATAAGTGGCGTCCTTTCCTTTCTCCCTTATGACTAACTTATTGCTTCATTCAAACTAGGGAGAGAAGCTGCCAATAGGGACGCACAAGAAGGGTAAGGAAGAAGGGAGGAAAAGCTAAAGAAAGGTAAGAGTTTCTTAGGAATTTCACGCTTCTTCTTCTCCAAACCTTATTCCCCTTCTTTTAAGCTCTCTTCCTATGGTTTTGGAGAGTAATATGGTTCTGTTTTGGCCTTAAACCAGAGGAGAAAAGTTAGAAATTCAAAGAGAAAGCTAAGACAAAGAGAAACACTCTTGAAAAAGGTATGAATCCAAGGTAGCTTCCATTTCTTCTTGCTTTTCCTTTTTTCTTCCATTGATGCGATGGTTTGGCCACCTTGAGAGCTAAGGGGGGAGGAAGTTTCTGACTTAGAACACGCATGAAATCCATGAATAAGGCTATAGGAACTTAGAATATGCCAAGAAATGGGAAGAAAAGCAAGTAAAATTCAAGTTAGGAAAGTGAAGAAGTCTTGAACACATTGTAAAAACTTATTTGATTTATGCATTCCCTAACATATGTGAGTGTTTGTTTGAGTTCCTAAGACCCCTAAAGAGCCTCCCAAGTAGCTCTCCTATCAAGGAAAAATTGAAAACCCATTGAATCCCAAATGCTTCCATAATATCATCCTAGGACAGATGGAGGGACTAGAGAGTGTTTTATTTATTCTAGCCTTGGTTTGGGACTTCATATGATGGTAGAAGGTGGGAGGAACCCTTGGAAAAAATTTAGAAGCCATAGATAATGAGATGGAGGTGTAAGCTCTATAATGTAGCATAATGAAGCAACTCTTAGCTAGACTCCTTAAAATAATTGTGTGATAACTCCAAGGGATCTAAATGGAGTCAAGAATCATAGATTAAAGGAGAGAAGGGAGCCAAGATTATGAATGTTTATAGTTGCTTCATTAAGTACCTTATGGAAGCATTATGGAGCCATAAACCAAAGTAGCATCATGTAAAGTGTGTATAATGTCAAGGTTTGATCCCATGAGTAATTCATGTTTCTTTTGGTGTGTCTAAGCCAAGAGAAATGATCTCCACCTTGGGTGTGTGAGGTCAAGGGAGAGGACTCAAAGCTTAAGGAAAAAGTGTGTAATTGTTTCCAAGGTAGTTCTCTCTCTTTTCTCCCATGTATGAATGAATGTCTACATTGTCTTTAAATGTGTGTATGTGTATTTTAAGCTATAAATTATATTTTGGTATGATGCCTATGTTCCATGGAACCATAGTGTTGCATTATCTATTTAATGATGCCTAGAATGTTTGCATTGGTTTACTTGAATGTAGAGAGGCCAAGAACCTTTCATCTTTGGTGAAGATGAACCAAGAACCTTTAAAAGTGGTTAAGACCAAGAGAAAGTCTCCCAAGAGCAAGGTTTAGTTCAAGGCGAAAAAAAGGGTAAGATAAGTCCAAGAACCTTGAAGAAAGTAGGTGAGGCTAATCCATTTATTTGGCAAGCCTAAGTATATTATGTGTGCTTTGTGTAAATGCCAAAAATGTATTTTACACCATTTTCTATATTGATATGCCATACATACATCCTTGAGACTTTTATTGCATTCTTTATGCATGATTGAATAGGAGATGAGCTATTAGGGTTCTTTGAATCTTATTCCCTCCTTTCCACTTAACATGCTAGGTGGAGCCAATGAACAAGGAAATAGAAGCCACCAAGTGAGGAGATGAAGCCTTAATCATAAAGCTTTTAATTTTATTTATGTTGTAACCAAAGGAGTGGCATATGATGTAATCTTTCGCTAGAATTGATGTACAATGAATGGAACATATGTAAATATCCTAATAGATTATGTATGTATGAAATTTGTGGATAAATAAAATGCATTGCAATTTTTGGGTATTGGATGGCCATTTCAAGTGTATGTCTAGCTTGAGGATGGGAAATGAAATTCTGTGTTTTGAGCCTCCACACCTTTGAGACAAGTTTAGAGAGTCTTTTTGGGCCATTCCCACGTGCTCAAGTGGCCACAAGAACCATATGAGCCATTTCGCTCATCCTTGAACCATTAAGAGGCATGAAAATGGCCCAATTGTAACCCTATATCTCTTTTTGCCCAAATAAGCTCTTTTTTATCTAAGATTTAGCATACAACTAGAATTTTTGAGAGATTTTTGGGAAGCTAAAGAACATAATTTTTGGAGGTCTAGAGAATATTTGATGAACTTTCAAAGTTGGCATTTTCTATTGATTCTGGTATGTGCACTGTTCACACTAGTAGATTTGTATTCTATGTCATCTAATAGACAAATGGTATCCAATGCTTGTAAAATGTTATAGGAAAAATCTAAAGGTTATAAGATTTCTATGGTCACTAAGATCACCTCATTTGGAGGTCTGAGCAAAAAGTTATGCACTTTTGAAGTTGGCTGTCAGTAGCAATGGTGACCCAGGAGTCTAGTCACTATTCCATAGATTTCCAATAGCTAAGCATACTTTTTTTATTTTGAAAATATTTTTATCATAAATTTAACCTTTGTAGCTTTCCAGAATGACCAAATGGGTGTGATTTTGATTTTTATAGAATTAGTTATAAATTTTAAAAATTTATATCAGTAATCTAAAATAGCAACCCAAGGCGCAACGACCTCAATGAACTTTTGAATGTCAAACGTCTTCTCCTTAATGATTCATGAAGCAAACTTATTTTTACCATGGGTTATACATCTAGATCTTTCTAGAATGGTAAAGTTTGTTGGATTTTGATTTTTTTGAATTTAGTTATGAATTTCTGAAGTTGTGATAGAAAAATTGAAGTTTTGACTATGGCAAATCCGTGGGAATTAATGTGTTTCACCCACTTGTATGAGTTCCAAGTCACTTTTTTGAATGGTTTTGAGTTTTAGTAGTGTATTTAAATAGGAGAATATGATACATGAGTTCATATGGTCCACATGACATTGAATGAAATTTTCTTACACTACGCAATGCAAAAAAATATATAATGTTTAATCCCCTTTTTTCTTGCCCTTTCATGGAATCTATGAATGTTAAGCATAGAAATGTTATGAAATGAGCTAGAAAAATATGGTGTTACACTTCACCTATTCACTTATGAATTTTAGACTTGCCTCACCTATTTTCTTTAAGGGGCTTTTGACTTAAATTTACTCTTGGGAGTTAACCTTATTTTTGGAAGACTCTTTACTTTGTCTCAACCAACTTTAAGGGCTCTTGACTTATCCGCACCATGGCTAAGAGTTCTTAGCTTCTTCACACTCAAATAAACCAAGGTAAGCATATAAAATATCTTTTAAATGCATAAAACATCATCATGGTACCATGGCATATGAAATCATGCTAGAACATTTTTCATGGCTTAAAACACATATACACACATTCAAAGACAAGGCAAGTACACATTCATGCATGAGAGAAAAGTGGAGAGAGCCACCTTTGCCACAAATTCACACTTTTCTTCTTGAATTACAAAATGCCCACTCTTAAGTGAGTAAAAAAAGTAAGGAAAAGTCTCAGCCTAAAGAGACAAATGCACTAGTAAACTGAGAAATTAGGATCATTAAAAATAAAAACTCCCAAAAGGAGTTGTAATCCCAGTATGTAACTGAGATGTAAGGCCTATGATAGAAAGAAATATGAATTGTAATCATAGAATGAGCTAGTAAGAAAGAACACAAAGATGGATAGTGGATAGTATATTTTAAATCAGTAAGTAGATAGAAATTTCCAATGGCTATAATGATCAAAAAAAGATGATGAGATTTTATGAGAAGCCATTAGGAAAGAATATGGGAGATTTAATATGAAATAAATTACCTCTTGAGATGTGTAAATGAGTTCACTAAAAAGAACATTAACCTTTGAGAATAGGTTAAGACTAACCTGATATGATTAGTAAGCTCTTCCAAAATAAGTCTCTAGAGTTAGAAATTTCCTTCTTTTATGAGAGAAATTAGCGTTCGAGAAGGTTTTAGCTATAATTTGAGTGATTCCAAAGGCATTTTACTAAATTGGGAAACTAAATTTCATAATAGAAAATACATTTCTAAAAAAGGAGCTAAAATAAATTAGAAATGAAAATACCAAGAATGAAAGGTAAAATTAAAATTTTTGGAAAATGGAAGCTTTTTGAACACCCTTTAAGTTTCTTGTTTCTTTTCCCCCTTTATTTGCACAGATTATTTTGCCCAAAACCAAAAAAATACCAACTCTCTTAGTGCACCAAGGAGGAGAAGAAAATAAGAGAAAAAGCAAGAAAAAGGTAAGGAATTCCATGGATTTTTATGCTTCTTCTTCTTCCAAACTCATTCCTCTCCTCTTAAGCTTCCTTTCCATGATTTTAATGAAGTCTTGGTGTTGTTTTTAGGGCAGAATGAAGACGAGAATTTCATGTTTAAGGTAAGGAAGGCAAGAAAGGTGAAAAACAAGCAAGAAGAATCAGGGAAATTAGGTAAAATCTCACTTTTATAGTAGCTTCTTCCTCTCCCCTCTCTTGTATGGTTAGACCACCATGGAGTCTAATCCCTAGGGGATGATATCTATCCAAACCAAAGAGGAACTAAGGGTTTTAGAGTGCAAAGATTGAGAATATAAAATTGGAATTTAAAAGCTATTGATTTTCAAGATAGCAAACCTAGAGTTCCAAGTGTTCCACCAAAAATCTGATTTGATGTAATTGTTCCTAAGCCTAAATGAGTGTTTGGATGAGCTCTTGAGATCCCTAAAAGGCTCCTTATATGCATCTTCCATTAAGAAAGTGAAGCAAATCCACTGGTACTCATATAGAGCATGATTTTAGCATAGGCTAGAAAGAGTACCAAGAGGAAGTTTTAATTTGTTCCAAACTTATTTATGGTAGCTTCTTCCTCCCCCCTCTCTTGTATGGTTGGACCACCATGGAGTCCAATCCCTAGGGGATGATTTCTATCCAAACCAAAGAGGAACTAAGGGTTTTAAAATGCAAGGATTAAGAATATAAAATTAGAATCAAGTAAAAGCCAATGATTTTCAAGATAGCAAACTTAGGGTTCCAAGTGCTCCACTAAAAATTTGATTTGATGTAATTATTTCTAGGCCTAAATAAGTGTTTGTATGAGCTTTTAAGATCCCTAAAAGGCTCCTCACATGCATCTTCCATCAAGAAAGTGAAGCAAATCCACTTGGTACTCATATGGAGCATGATTTCAGCCTAGGCTAGAAAGAATACCAAGAGAAAGTTTTAATTTTTTCCAAACTTATTTTTGAATCATATATGATGGAAAAGGATGAGAGGAAACCTTAAAAAAATTTAGAAACCATAGAAAATGAAATGACCTTATAGGTACCATATTGTAGCTTAAAGAAGCAACACTTAGCTAGGCTCTTTGATTTGATTGTGTGATGACTCTAAGAGGTTTAAATAGAGTCAAGAATCATAAATGAAGGAAGAGAATGAAGCCAAAATGATGTTTTCTTAAGGTTGCTTCATTAATTGCATTATGAAACTATAAAAGAGCCATATGAACCACCTAGCTTTTCTAGTGAATGTGTGGCTTGAGAATTTGGTTCAAGAGCATAATTGACTTCCATATGATGTGTCTAGGATAAGAGAAATAAGTCCCACCTTATTGTGTGTGTGTGGCCAAGGAAGAGGAACCAAATTCAAGAAGAAAAGTTTGCATTTGTGACAAAGGTAGCTCTCTCCACTTTTCTCTCATGTTTGAATGTGTGCTTACCTTGTCTTTGAATGTGTGTATGTGTGTTTTAAGCCATGAAAAGTGTTCTAGCAAGATTTCATATGCCATGGTACCATAATGATGTTTTATGCATTCAAATGATGTTTTATATACTTACTTTGGGTTGCTTGAGTGTGGAGAAGCCAAGAACTCTAAGCTATGGTGAAGATGAGCCAAGAACCCTTAAAATTGATTGAGACAAAGTAAAGAGTTTTTTAAGAGTGAGGTTAACTCCTAAGAGTAAGTTTGAGTTAAAAACCTCTTAAAGAAAATGGGTGAGGCAAGTCCAAAATCCACAAGTGAATGGGTGAGACTAATCCACTCACTTGGCAAGCCTATATATGCTATATATAACTTGTTCAAATGCCAAGGATGTTTCTTGAATGCTCACACATTCCATTACACCCATGTATGCATTTTCAATACTTGTATTATATACTTTATATGTGATTGAAAGGGAGATAAGCTATTGGGATTTTTTGAATCTCATTCCTGACGAGCTCATCGCGCAACCCTCAAAATAAAACTAGGTTGAATATTAAATGCAATATAGGGCACAACCTAGGTCATCTCCCTTGGAAATGGAGTTCAATACTTAATTAAATTTCTAAGTGTTAAAAGACTCTAAAAATTTCTAAACTAAGGGGGGTTTTGATCTAATTAAACTATCTAAAACTAAATTGAAATAAATTTCCTAATTTCTACTTAATTGGATGAATTATGGTTGATAATGGGCTTGTGACTAGCTTAGGAATTGTCCCTTGGTATCCGCTATCCTTATCCTAATTTAATTGTGATTAATTCTAGCCTAAGAGTCCTTAATTATGTTCAATACAAATGTATCTTGAGTTACCATGCAAAAATCAAGAAATTAACAATCTAATGTTGAATTGAGACCTTAACCCCATATTAAATCATTAATTCTTGTCTTTAAGATCAATGAATACCTAATTTGAATGATTAACTGATTAATTAGCCTCTTATTCATCATCCAAAAATGTTTAATTAACTAACTAAATACCAAGGAATTCTCAAATCAAGCATTCAAGCACTTAATCTTACTCATGCATTTCATCGAACACCTTCGTGGCATATATGAGAAATTTGAGAATAATGAAAAATCAGATTCTAATCCAACTAATTAATCAATAAAAAGGCTTCCTAATTAGTGTCTAACCAGTACTAATCATAATTATATAAATTCCTAATCAAATACAACTTAACCAAGATTGTATAAGAAAAGGAAAAAGTATAAGAAAATAGGAATTCTTAGCCAAAATTCTGAGTTTATCTCTATAGATTCAAGCTTCTCCAAGGTTTTTCTTCCTTGCTAGTCACAGCTAGAGGCTTAGAGCTTCATTTAATTGGAAGGATAGAGGTGGAGAATGGAGAAAGTGGCTTGGAATGTGTTCTGTGAATGGACAAAGGCGTAGGAGGCGAATGTGGTTGAAGTGTGACGATATGATGGAATGAATGTGTATCACGATGGATGAAGAATACGGCATGATTTTTTTCCTCACGTGTTTTATTTATTTTTCATGTGCTCCCCTCTTTTATTTCAATTGTCTGAAGCTCTTTCATGTGTGTATAAGTATGGGTCCCACTTCATTTTCTTTATTATAATATTTCATGTAAAATCTTCCTCTTCGTTCTGCTCATGTTGCTTCATTCCTTTTGGATTAGACCCATAGCTTCTCTCTTTGTTTTGTGTCTTCTGTATTAGCTTGAGACCCATGGCTCTTCTCTCTGTTTAAAAATCACGAAGCTTCACTGCTGCTCTTGTGTATTCTTCTGCATTTTCCATGTTGGTTTCACGTTTTGTGCTGCTGCCATACTCTGCACTCGTGGCACTTCTTCTAGCTTCTTCGAGTTCGAATGAGTGTGTACATGTGGCAACCTCTTTCTCCATGATGCTCTTTCACTCATGCTACTGAAGTTTCCTTCAAAACCCGTGGCTTCTTCCTTTATGTTGTTTGCTTGTTTCTGCTGCAGTCATGTAAGCAATCACGTCAACTTTCTCTTATCTCTACCCAAGCCTGATTGTGTGAGCTAGATGTGATTCAGCTCGCTTTTCTCAATCTTTTCCACGTTACTTCTTCTTCTCTTAAGCAACTCGTACTTCTTCTTACGTTTTTATCCCAGTAGCTCGAGCTTGCAATGATTCCCACGTCGTTTCTTTTCTTCGGCCAGCTCCAAGTTCTGCCTCTTAAGTCCATTCCAGTTCTGCTCGAGTGTGTGTGCAACCTGTACTCGTGGCTTGCTCATTCTCCCATTCACGTTCTTCTTACGTTAATTTTTTTTCATGTTCTCCAGGTTATGGCTTTACTTTTAGTTCTCAATCACACCATCCCACGTGGCTTTTCTTGCTTCCTGTATCTCTTTTCTTAACTTCTTCTTATCCCATATGCACTTCTCCTGTATAAAATTCCCTTGATTCAATCCTTAGTTCTTCTCTAAATAAATTCTTCTTTTAAATTCCATTTGCCCCTTAAAAATCTGCATAAAAGAATGGAAAATATTCAATAGAATTATTTATAAAATTATTTAAAAGAAATTCATGCATTAAAACTCAATGATTTTGTAAATTAATTCATAAGGTGTAGAAAATGGCCATTAAATTCAATTATCATCTAATAAAATGCAATAAGCCATATTTAATTACTAAAATACCTAAAGTTAGAAGATTCATGTATATAAAACTAGCATTCATCAAATTCCTCCATACTTAAACCTTTGCACTCCTGGGCAAAGCTCAAAATCATAAAGAAAAGCTAATGGAATGATCAATGGAGAATGAAAAAGAAAATGTAAAAATTACAAATTAGAGACTAAGAGTCTTCAACACTTCAACAATTAAAGATACTTTCACTCGTATCAAGAAATAAGTTCTATGACAATTTCATTTAAAAAGAATGAATTAAAATGCATAGCCTCTCGCATGGATTAGTGTTTACTCTCAACTCTCAAGTGTTTAAACAATGTAGATCACTTAATTTCCACTTATCAAAGTTCACTATCATAAGTTTGTCAAGTTTCTATATCTCTACCACCTATGCTAAATGCAAAGCATAAATCAAGAGGACTTATTCAGGGTTGTAATGGGGCTAGGGAAATGAAATGAATAGATAACAAAAGCAAAGGGAAAAACTAAATAAATGGATACCTTAGATACTTAAGAGCAATCAATGGAAACCTAGGATAGGGAATTTCTAAGCCTTATTTCCAACAAATATAGGCAATATTAACTTAATCTGAAATACTTCTTTCTTTTAATTTTCTATGGCTTCCTTTTCTTTTCTTTTCTTTTCTTTTTTCATTGCCTTTCTTTTGTTTTCTTTTTGCTTTTCTATCTCTTCTTTTCATTGCATTTTTTTTTCTTTTTAGAACATATTCCTCAACTTTTATTATCAATGGCCTAAATGGATGTAAGATATATATTCATCATCCTACTTAGATGTAATGCTCCTTAAGATCCTTAATGCATCTTAAAACAAGGTGGGAATATATTTTTAAAGGGCTATGGTTTAACAAGAAAAGAAAATCAAGGCTCAAAGTGGCTAAAACAATGGATAAAATGTATGTAGGTTGGCTTTTTGGGTCACTAGCTACAATAGAAATGAATGCCTTATCATTTTCATGCATGTAAATGCAAATGTGGCCTCAACAAAGAATCATGACAAGTTCTTGAGTGAAAATAGTGATAGGTGAAAGCACACTAAAATTGAACAATTAAAGCTCAAATTCTCACCAGCTAGTGGCTATCAAATAATTCATTGAAATCAAATTCATTGCCACTTCACTTGAATCAAAACACAAGATCTATTAATAATCATGTCTAAGTGAATCCAAGTTATAATCATCTCAGTTTGTAACTTTTACAGAAAAACTGAAAAGAATCACACTATTTTTCAAAAATTTTCCTAAAAAAAAAAAATTGAATTTTTTTGTCTTTTAACAAGGAAAAGATGGATGGAATGAAATGACTCTCTCTCCCATACTTAAATATTGCATTGTCCTCAATGTCAGCACACAGTCCAGTAAACAGATAAACAACATAATATAAAGAATGGAAGGAAAGTGTACAACCGAATAAACTTGAATTGAAAATTCCAAGGGTGGCTCAGATTTCCTTTTGTAGCTGGTTAGCAACTTTTTATTACCTACAAAATAGAAACAAAACAACCTATAATGTAGAAAAGAAAAAGAAAACTACATCTTAAACTAAAAAGAACTCTATTAAAGACTAACTAATCATACGTATCAAAAACCAATATTAAAACTACTTTATTCCTCCTTAACTAGATGAATTTGAGTCTAACCACTTTAAAGCATTTGGATTGATCATGCAGTGATAATTCATGGACTTTCTCAACCATTAGTAGTCTCAGAAAGTCCGATTCAGCAAATTCAAGACCAAGAAAAGAATAAAAATCAAAATTAAGACAATTAAAACTAAAGAAAGAAAACTTAAAATCAAATTTAAACTTTGAACTTCCTAAAAATCTATCAAAACTAATGAAATCTATAGGACTCCCATCAATAAGAATCATTATATCAACAAAAAAGTTAGATTGTAACTTCTCATAGCCTTTTGAGTTCAAGTCCTTCAAGGTATCTAGCAGTTGCTTTGTCTCAGCTTAGAGAGTCTGTTGATTGTTGGGAATGAGCTCACTAACTTCAAGAATTTGTTTTGGACTCTTAACAAGAGAAACAGCATCTTCCTTAACCAAAGAGACATCAGTAGGCTCACAAGATTCTAAACAATGATCTACAACAGAATCTAGTCTCACACTAATATCAATAACAACACAAGAATCAACAAGATGTTCAATATCAGCAGTATCACTATGCATACTCTCATCAATACTAGTATGATCAGTAGAATCAGTGTCATTAACAATTTTAGTGCAAGCAAAGGACTCTATGAGTTCAGCAGACTTATCAGACTTTAAAAACTCATTAATCTCAGCACACACAGGATATGTATGCAATTCATCATGTAAGGTTTTCAAATTAGAGTCTGATTCATCAACAACAAGTTGTCCAACAATTTCACTATCTATATTCTCATCACATGCTACATTCATTATTTCATTAGTCATACCATGACATACTAGTGAGAAATCATGATGATCAGTATATGTGAGGAACTTACTAATTTCAATGGAAGCATTAATTTGGGAGCATCTGTCACATACAGTGGATCCCGCACATAAACAATCAAGAGAATCATTCAAAGTAACTATGTCACATGGTCTAGATGGTATGCTATCCCTAAACTCAGAAGATGCATCATCAACAGACTTATCAACTAATTCCACACCAGGAATAGAATGATCATCACATTCTAAGTTACCCCTATACTTATCTACTACCCTAAGCTCAATAGAATCATCATTAACAGGTTTAGAAATAGAATTATTACTAAAGTCACAGCTAGATGTAGACAAACTAAGTGCATCAGTATACAAGGGTTCATAAACATCAACAAATGTGTCAATTTTGCTCAATGAGCTACCACAATCAACCATATCAGGAGATTCCACAACAATTTCTTCATTAACAACATCATCATGCAATTTAGAATCAACAACATTATATGCATCAGTAGTCATAGTGCTATCATGTATACTAGAATCAGTTCCAACAAATTGCAAAGTATTAGAAGATGGAAGGATATTACCCAATGAATAAGATTCTTTCTCCTCTATACATTCCCTTCTAATTTGCTTTTTAATCAATTCAATAGCACTTGAAGTCGGTTGATTCATTAATCCTGAATCCTTCCTGAGGTTATCCATCATGTATTGAGTTTCAAGATACCACCATTCATGTTCTTGTTTGAATTAAAGATTGTCGGCATCCTTTTGTTGGATTCAAAGATCAAGAGTTTCAATTAGCTGCATCATCATCTCTTCCAAACTTGGTTCCCTCTGAGGCTCTTGTTGCATGTATCCCTCATGATAATTGTAAGGATGATATTCTGGCTCTTACCTATGGAAATTGTGGTATGGTTCATAATGATAGTGGTAATTTGGGTGAATCTCATAAGGATGGTGGTATGGTTGGTAGCTGGGGTGAACTTCACAAGAATGATGGTATGGTTGGTAGTATGATGGTTGGAATTGTTGGTATTGTTAGCTTTGTTGGTCTTGTCTTTATCTTTCAAGTAAGCCTTGAAGCATTATATAGAGATCATCCAACTGCCTGAGGATCCCATCATTGGCATAAGAATCATAAACACTTTGATTAAAATAATATGGATCCATTTTAAAGCAAAAATAAAATAAGAAGTTCAATCATTTTCAGTACAAGTAAAATCCTAACAAATTATAACTAAAATTAATTCTAAATCAAGAAAATAAAATCAAATGAAGATAAGAAGTTCCTAATAATAAAAAACACTCTAAATCAGAGGTTAGTCACACAAAACAAACTCATAAAAAAATAAAGAAATTAAATGCAAAAAAAATTGAAAATTTTCCAAAAAATTCATAAAAATACTAAAAAATTCAAAAAAACTGCCTTAAACATTAGAATTTGGCCAAAAAATGGTGCACGCTCAAAACACCTAAAAATATTAGAAAACAAAGTTTGAGAATTTTTTGGGCACTTCAAACAAAAATTCCAGCAACCAGGCAAGTTAATGTGCAACACTGAAATGATCCAATTCCAAGTTCAAAACAAAACAAAAACTAAGCTAAAATAGAACTAAAATAGAGCCAAAATAGAATAAAAACATTTAGAAAACTTTCTCAAATAATTAAAACACCAATTCCTTGGCAACGACACCAAATTTTGACGGGATCGTCACACAACCCTCAAAATAAAATTAGGTTGAATATTAAATGTAGTATAGGGTACAACCTAGGTTATCTCCCTTGGAAATAGAGTTCAATGCTTAATTAATTTTTTAAGTGTTAAAAGACTCAAAAAATTTCTAAACTAAGGGGAGTTTTGATCTAATTAAACTATCTAAAACTAAATTGAAATAAATTTCCTAATTTTTACCTAATTGGATGAATTATGGTTGATAATGGGTCTGTGACTAACTTAGGAATCGTCCCTTGATATTCACTATCTTTATCCTAATCCAATTGTGATTAATTCTAGTCTAAGAGTCTCTAATTATGTTCAATACAAATGTATCTTGAGTTACCATGCAAAAATCAAGAGATTAACAATCTAATGTTGAATTGAGATCTCAACCCTACATTAAATCATTAATTCTTGTATTTAAGATCAATAAACACCCAATTTGATTGATTAATTGATTAATTAGCCTTTGATCTAATTAAACTATCTAAAACTAAATTGAAATAAATTTCTTAATTTCTACCTAATTGGATGAATTATGGTTGATAATGGGCTTGTGACTAGCTTAGGAATTGTCCCTTAGTATCCGCTATCCTTATCCTAATTTAATTGTGATTAATTCTAGCCTAAGAGTCCTTAATTATGTTCAATACAAATGTATCTTGAGTTACCATGCAAAAATCAAGAAATTAACAATCTAATGTTAAATTGAGACCTTAACCCCATATTAAATCATTAATTCTTGTCTTTAAGATCAATGAATACCTAATTTGAATGATTAACTGATTAATTAGCCTTTGATTCATCATCCAAAAATGTTTAATTAACTAACTAAACACCAAGGAATTCTCAAATCAAGCATTCAAACACCTAATCTCACTTATACATTTCATCGAATATCTTCTTGGCATACATGAGAAATTAGAGAATAATGAAAAATCAAATTCTAATCCAACTAATTAATCAACAAAAAGGTTTCCTAATTAGTGTCTAACAAGTCACTAATCATAATTACACAAATTCTTAATCAAATATAACTTAACCAAGATTGTACAAGAAAAGAAAAAAGTGTAGGAAAATAGGAATTCTTAGCCAAAATTTTGAGTTCATCTCTATAAATTCAAGCTTCTTCAAAGTTCTTCTTCCTTGCTAGTCATAGCTAGAGGCTTAGAGCTTCATTTGAATGGAAGGATGGAAATGGAGAATGGAGGAAGTGGCATAGAATGTGCTCTGTGAATGGACGAAGGCGTAGGAGGCGAATGTGGTTGAAGTGTGACGATGGGATGGAATGAATGTGTATCACGATGGATGAAGAATACAGCATAATTTTATTCCTCACGCATTTTGTTTATTTTTCACATGCTCCCCTCTCTTATTTCAATTGTCTGAAGCTCTTTCATGTGTGTATAAGTGTAGGTCACTTCATTTTCTTTATTGTAATATTTCATGTGAAATCCTCCTTTTCATTTTACTCGTGTTGCTTCATTCCTTTTGGATCAGACCCATAGCTTCTCTCTTTACTTTGTGTCTTCTGTATCAGCTTGAGACCCATGGCTCCTCTCTTTGTTTAAAAATCACGAAGCTTCACTGCTGCTCTTGTGTATTCTTCTGCATTTTCCATGTTGGTTTCACGTTTTGTGCTGTTGCCCATACTCTGCACCCGTGGCACTTCTTCTAGCTTCTTCGAGTTCGAATGAGTGTGTGCATATGGCAGCCTCTTTCTCCACAATGCTCTTTCACTCGTGCTACTACAGTTTCCTTCAAAACCCGTGGCTTCTTCCTTTATATTGTTTGCTTGTTTCTGCTACAGCCACATTAGCAATCACGTCAGCTTTCTCTCGTCTCTCCCCAAGCTCAATTGTGTGAGCTAGACATGATTTAGCTCACTTCTCTCAAGCTTCTCCACGTTACTTCTTCTTCTCTTAAGCAACTTGTGCTTCTTCTTGTATTTTTATTCCAGTAGCTTGAGCTTGCAATGATTCCCATATCATTTCTTTTCTTCGGCCAGCTCCAAGTTCTGCCTCTTAAGTCCATGCCACTTCTACTCAAGTGTGTATACAACTTGTACTCGTGGCTTACTCATGCTCCCATTCACATTCTTCTTACATTAATTTTTTTCATGTTCTCTAGCTTCTGGCTTTACTTTTAGTTCTCATCACACCATCCCACGTGGCTTTTCTTGCTTCCTGTATTTCTCTTCTTGACTTCTTTTCATCCCATGTGCACTTCTCCTGTATCAAATTCCCTTGATTCAATCTTTAATTCTTCTGTAAGCCCTTTAAAAATCTGCACAAAAGAATAGAAAATATTCAATAGAATTATTCACAAAATTTTTTAAAACAAATTCATGCACTAAAACTCAATAATTTTGCAAATTAATTTATAAGGTGCAGAAAATGGCCATTAAATTCAATTATCATCTAATAAAATGCAATAAGCCATATTTAATTACTAAAATGCCTAAATTTGGAGGATTCATGTATATAAAACTAGCATTCATCAATTTTCTCTTCTTCGACGTCTTCATATGCTTAGTGGAGTAATTGAACAAAGTAATGGAAGTCATCAAGTCTAGAAGAAGGAGATTAACATCAAAGTGTATGAAAATGCCTAATTTTATCTCTTTTGTAGTTATACCAATGGCATAGGATGTAATACTATGATGGATTGGTTATGTAATCATTTGAACATGTGTAAATACTCATATATATGATGCATGTATGAAAGTTAATGCCATATGTATGATATAGTGCATTTTAGGTATAGAATAGCAAGACTAAACTTATGAATTCTTGTATATATCATAGGGTGGATGAGTGAGTTTAAGAAATCTAGGTCTATGCACCTTTGAGACAAGCTTAGAATGTCATTTTGGTCCATTCCCACGTCCTCAAGTGGCCACACAAGCTTTGGAAGCAAAATTGGACACTTTGATGCTAGTAAAAGCTATATAAATGACTAAACCAAAACTCTATTGCACAAACTGACCAAATAGATGAATCTTTCTATGAAATTTGGTAAACATGTAGAACGAATTGAGAATTTTTTGGAAAGCTAAATTTTAAAGAAATAGGAGATTTATAGAATTAATTATGAATTTTTAAAATTGGGATTTTTCTACTGTTTTGTTGTATGTACTATTCGTATGGTCAGTTTTTGTATTCTATGTCATCTAAGGGACAAATGATATCTAATGCTTGTAAAATTTTACAAACATAAAATAGAGGTCATAATCTTTCTAATCCACCAAGATCACCTCATTTGGAGATATGAGCAGAGAGTTATGAATTTTTGAAATTTAATATCAGTACCAATAGCACCACCTGACCTTCTATACTGTTCTATCATAAATTAGTTCCTAAATAAATTTGGCAGGTCTAGAGATATTTTTTTCTTAAATTTAACATCTATAGCATCTCATATTGACCAAATTTTCATGATTTAAAATTTTTTAGAATTAGTTATGAATTTTTAAAATTTATGACAATAACCTATGACAATAGCCTAGAGAGCTAAGACCTTGGGGTCTTTTCAAATGTCAAATATCTTCTACTTGACATTTCATGACTTGAAATTATTTTTATCATAAAGTAGACATTTAGAGATTTCTAGAATTGCATAGAGTTCCTGATTTTGATTTTTTTAGAATTAATTATGATTTTTCAAAATTCAGACACAAAATATAGAAATCCTACCTGAGGCTATACACTATGTTTTTTAGTACACCATCTGTTTACACAAGTTCTAGGCCACTTCTTGAGCTTGTTATGAGTTATATTTGTGTATTTAAATATGAGAATGAAATAGTTGAGTCCATATGGCCCATGTTTTACTTTTGAATGCCTTAACACCTAGGCATCTTACATACTGAGTGTGCCTAATATCTCTAGTAGGAAAGAGACTATACATTAATCCCTTCTCATTTTGTTTAATTATATTATAAGAGGACTCAAATCATACACACTAAACTTATTCTATCTAAATCTAAACATCTTTACTGTTAGCACATTCTTTTCTATATTATCATTCTTTACTAAGGATCCCTTTTCTGCATGCTTTTCTTACTATTCTAGTATTCCTAGAATTCTTTCACCTCCTTTTCTCTAACTCATCTTATCATTTAACTAACTAGAATATCTTTCGATTATCGGCACATTTGGTGATTGATGCCATTGTTTGCAATGCACTCAAGTCACATTACTACTGGATTGGCCAGACCCAATATCATGTAACCATTTTTGCAAGCAAATTATAACATTAAACACTAATACATAGGCATCTTATAACTGAGCTCAAAGCCACTATCACCTATATATTACAAGTTTTCTAACAATCTATAGTACCCTTCTCTTACTTTTCTTTATCTGTCCTATTCTCGTAGAATACTCAAGGAAAATAAGACTCTTCCACTACTTCATCCCGAGATCACTTTACATTGCTTGACTATTTTTATTTCAGGCACTATCATCCTAGAAAGGCATTAATGCTAAGGACAAGTTTGCTTTCTTAAGTACTCAAGTACATCAACTCGATATTTATTCTTAATCTATTATGTCCTCAGCTTGAACACTATCATATATTCTCTCTGTTTTTATCTTTACTATCCTTTTACTTAGGGAAAAGGATGTTCGACTACTGGTTGTTCCTCTTACTAATTCATGTTTCTTTACGCTCAAGAGCATCTATATTTTTTTTGGGTTCCTCTACTTGTTCACTCTCTATAACATCAAGGGGGTCTACTTTCCTTCATACTCTTACTTTGCTCTTAATTAGACCATCCCTCTGTAAGAAAAATTCTATTTCATGAAATTCTAAGAATTACATTCTATAGTTCTCTTGGCTTACACTCATTCTTTACATAATGCAAGACTCGCTTTCTTAGGTGGTTTCTAGTTCTCTTAAGCTTCTCTGAGGGTATTAAGGCACTAATTATTTATCTCCGCCCATTTTCTACATTCAAATTAGAGCTAGGCTTTCTCTTTATTTAATCTCTTGTTTTCATCCCTAGGAGCACAGTATATAGATTTTAGGGTTTTGCTAACCTAATCCAGGACACGTAGCCTCAATATCCAGATTCTACCTTTACTGAAAACTTATACTCTACTGGGGGCTTTGATTACTCATGTGCCTTAATCCTATATTATTCTCAAATTAGGGAGCTCGTCTAACTAACTACTAGACCCCTATCTATTTATTTTTCTATGCTCAATCTACTCATTTAGTTATTACTAAAGCGAGGGTATCTGTTCCATGGACTAGCTTCTCAATTCTTCCCCGCTTCTTTTATCATTGTACTTTATAATTCAAGGGGGTCTATCTAAGGGAATTTGCTAACCACTACTGAGTGGTTTCTCTAGCTCAGAATGTCTTATCTTTCATTTTCTTAATCTAGGGAGAACTTTTACTAAGCATTTAGTCAAATTAATTTCTTCTTTTGCACTTCTCACCTGGATGATACTATTGGTCACTTCTCTTAGGCTTTAGCTTATACTCAGCCTGGGCTACCCATCTCATCAGACTTATAGCTTACAATAACTTAGTACTTTCTAAACTATCCTTATTTTCTTCTGAGCCTCTCTCCCTAGGCTAATCATACTCATCTCTAAGTGTTACTTATGAAGTACACTCTTTTAGAGTGCTTACTATATTTCTTAATACTAGTAGCCTTACCTTATGTTATTTTTAAGGCTACATTAATATCCTATCATTTAGTGTTTCACAAGGTAACACCCTAGGTTAGAGTCAATGCCTTAGTAGTGGGCCTCAACAACCTTATTATTCCTATGTCTAACAGTTTCTAATGTTGAGTTCTTTCTCTATCTCAACTACTAGACCCACTGATCACATGCTACTTACTGCTTTTTCGTGACCCTTTTACTGCTCTCTTTCTTTACTTATAGTAGGGTTTCCACTCTCTGAGCATCGATTGACCCTATAGCAGCTCATTCCTTAGGTTAGCCTGAATATGACCAACAAGGCCATTCATACTACAATACACTCCACTATAACTAAGAGTTTCGTCTTTAGCTATGAAACTCGAGCCCTACTACCTCTGTACGCAACCCTTCCTCAAAGCTAAAAGGTTTTATCTCTTGCTTCACTCATGCATAACTAGCTATCACTTCTGGGCTGTTGGGGTTCTGTGGAGTGTAACTTCTAACTCAACTTATAGCTTGAGGAAATAGCCTTTTAGGTTCTATAATTCATCTAAACATTTGGGTGTTGTACCTAGAGGATAACTCTTTTTTTCATTTCCCCTTTATACTAGTCCTATGCAGCCATAGTTTCATCTCATACTGCACTGCATCACTACTTGTCTCTACATTATGCTAGCTATCTCAGAATGGTCTAAGTATGACCACTAGGAAAAATTAAGCCTTAGATGCTCTCTCTGGCAAGCCTCTTCATATCAACAAGTTTATTTTTCATTGTTCGTACCTAAAGCTTGCTATTGATCCTGACGAGTTATCATATTTCATCAAGCTTTAGCTATTAGATCACTTAGTTTTGCTCAAGCTATTCTAAAGGCCAACCTTTCTCGATGTTCTCTATCTACTCTAAAATCATTCTACAACTTACTTATCATAAACATAGCCATTCACTGTCTTCACACACCTAAAATGCCTTTTATAAGGCTTTACCTAACTATATAAGCCTCTTTATAGCTTTATCACCATATCCTCAAGCCAAAACCAACCTTAGAAAGCCTAAAACTTTGCTCTAATACCAATAAATGTAATACCATATTTATAGGGCTCATATCATATACATTTTAAGCTTCCTTCCATGAACAATACAAGAGGGAAAAGGAAAAACCATTAAAAAGAATGCATTTAATCGTGTTACGTCATGGATAGATGTAACGCGATTAAATGCATTCTTTTTAATGGTTTTTCCTTCTCCTTCTTATATTGTTTATGGAAGGAAGCTTAAAATGTATATGATATGAGTCCTAAAAATATGGTATTACATACTAAATATGTCAAAATGGAAAATGACCAAATAAATAGTAAAAAAGCCAATTTTAGGTTCAGAACAAGAATTTAGGGAGTTTGAGTTTCCTAGGAAAACATGCCCAATAAAAACCCTATATTAAGAGCTAAGGAAAGGTCAAGTGAGAAAGATTAATTAGGCAAGCAAGTAAGAGAAGTTTCATGCTCCATTTTAAGCTAAATGAAAAGTTATGTAAGCCTAAGAAAAGTGGTCATTTAGTTAAAAAAGAAAAGAGTCCTTTAATGCCTTTAAAAGGACTGGTATGCATCAAAAGTACTATAATATTACACATAACCAGCTTATAATGGCTTTAGCACTTATATGAGTGTTGATATGGCATTATAAGCCATCGGTGTAGCAAAGGGCCACAGTGTTAGTGCCTAGCTTGGAAAGGAAAAATTAATACCTGTAACATTAAGGATAGACTCCTATCATATAGCATTTTTCTCCTTTCTTCCATGTTTTTGACTATTTAAGTGCTTTGGTTGCCTATATAATGTGTTTGCTTGATGTTTGAATAAGTTATATGAGCTTTATATGATTTTTATGAGTTCTAGCCTAGTAGGTGAAGCTTTACTTGATGTTGGGTAAGAAAAGAGAACTAGGGAATTAAGCATAATAGTTCTTCCTTATTCTAAGTATCAAGGCCACTTAAGAAAGAGTTTAGTAAGCTGGGAAAAATTCTAACTTAATGTATGCAAATTTTCACATGTTTAAAAAGCTCAGATATTAGAAAAGTTACATTCATGCATACATGCATACCTATGTACTTGAGGGGTTATTATATATTAGAGTAGGATTATACTATTGAGATTCTCCCCAAAATCTCACTCTTTTGTCCACTAACCCTCTTGCAAAGTGAAAGTAGCCAAGTAGACTGAGGAAAATCCATAACTCCTTGAAGACTTTTGTATTTGATATTGTAATTTTGTAGATATCTTGTCAACATGTATTTTGGGACCCATATGTGTGTAATATAATGATTTATACTCTTGGGCTTAGATAGGATAGTTTAATGATGGATTAGAAAGTATGTGACTAATTACAGCAATGTAAACATTACTTGAAGTGGTTGTAAGTATTTAATATCCTCAGTTGTTTAAGTAATTTGGGTCAAAGGGCTAGCTGATAATTGAGCCCTAAGGCCTCCAAAATTGAGTATATTGTATTTGTATTGGATACAAGTAATTGTTTTCAGTAAAAGAGAAGGATAAAGCGCCTATGCAGCACCCAGTTTATAACCATTATGCTACCAAAATTTTAAGAAAAGTTCTAGAGATTTCACATTTTTATCATTTTTTAAATGCTTGAATTGGTAACCACAGTCATTTTATTCTTTTAAACCTGATTCGAGAATTAATAGTAATAAGGACTAGTGTAATAACAAAAGGTAAAGAGATCTAACACTAGGTACCATCGATAGAACTTGGTCGAGATAATGTTCAAGAATATCTTCCATGGTGTTTTGTTCATTTCTTTTGGAGAATTGACACCTATGAAGCTTTCTTAACTTCTTAGTTCAATTATGCTCTTACATGGTTTGAAATACCATTCTAAGGTTTTATATTTCCTAATGTGTAATCAAAACCTTAGGTATCCATTTCTGTAACCTATAGCTTTTTGGTTGCTTCTTTTGGTTCCACATTAATCTCCATGCTCCAAAACCCCTAATTCAAGCATGTTTTGATAAAAATCAAATTTCCTTCTCTTCCCTTCTCCCTTGGGCAAACATATATGGAGAAGAACCCAAGGGAAGAACAAGTTATCCTAATATAAAGCATGCACCATAATAAAGTGCTTTGAATGAAGATTATTATGGTGTATTTGGTTTCCTTTAAAGAGCTCTTTCCTCTATGGGTTCAACCACAAAACTCAACCTTTTAGAAAACTAAAACCATAGAAAAAAAAAAAAAGAAAGAAAAGAAAGCCATTTACAAAGGCAAGATAGGCAAAAATGGCATATAAAGTTACCTAAATGGAGCCTCCTTTCCCCTTGCTTCCTCCTTCTTCCCCTCACACTTTGGTCCTATTTGTGGTCTGTTCTAGGAGTGGTAAGTTAGTTATGGGCAGAACAAGAGGTGTGGGTGACTATAAAAGGAAGAACAAAAAAGATTATAAATAATTCCTAAAATACTGATTACTTCTTACAATTTCATTTTCTCCGTTTGAGCTCATTTTAACTCCTTTTTTAAAATTGTCTTTCCCATCATAAAATCTAGATCCTCTAGTTTACTAAAAAGAAATCTGGTTCCAAATTTATGGGATTCAGAGCAATCTAAACCAATCTAGTTAAAGTTTAGATTAACTTACGACTTAAATTATACACTGAAAGGGTTCTAACCATTTTAACAGTTTTTTATAATTTTTTGGGTCTTTAAAAATCTTAGTGAACTCAATTTTAGCATTTAAAACTCTTTTTTAAGTTTTTCTAAAGTTTTCCAAAATTACGATTTTGCTACTACATTTTCAGTTCACTTAGTTTAGCCATTTTGGTTCTGATTTCGAGTTATTCTTGGTTTTCTATCCATACTTTTAGATGCTCTTATTGGTATTCTATCCTCAGTTGACCTTAATTTACTTTGCTTTAAAGTCCTCTTATATCACATCATTAGTTTTGGCTTAGTTTTTGAAAAATCAAATATTACATTTATTATACAATCAATATGTTAATGTAATCTCCCTTGTGTGCATATAGCTACACTTGGATATGACCATAAACCAAGCTCATTACTATAGCTACATCCAAACATTAGATCTCTTTCTATTCTATGTGAGACACCTCCCATACCATATATAGCGCCATCTTTTTTCTTTTCACTTTAGCTACCACCATTCATATGTCTACTTCATTTAAGAGGAAAAAAATTTTGTACACAAGCAACACTCACAATTCTACTTTTGAGGCTAATATAATCATCCTATTTAAAAAGGAATAAAAATGTGAATTTATATGTTTGTGGATAAACATAATAACATAAATTTAAAATATTATACTTGCAAATGTGACTTTAGATTTTTTGCCAACCCAATTACTATATGTTGATTTTTAATGAATTTAAACTTGAAGCTCTACTAATATTATAGGTCTACGTAGTTCTTTCACTAACCCTACAAGAATACATTCAATTTCCAATAGTTAACATCAATCGCAAACAATTAGAAATTGTGGTTTTTTGACAAAAATAATTTATCATACAATCTATCATTATTTTAGTTATGGTAAATTCATTCTTATAAAATTTCTGTCAGAATTCTCTTGCTTCTAGTAGTCTCCATCTTTTGCATCTTTTATAATATCAAATTAATAATTATAAATGTTATTGTAAAAAATTTATTTAAAATAATTATAATATTGATAAAAAATAAAAGAAAAATTACGGAATAATGTTAATAATAATTAACAATTATTATTTAAACTAAGTTAGTTAATTAATTATTTATTAATTTAATAATTTGTTTATAATTATTTATTTGTAAGTAATGTCAATAAATATATATATATATATATATTAACAAATTAAAAAAAATTTTGGGAGAACTGTTTGACTATTATACTATTGGAATTCATTTATGACAACTAGAATAATTTTAAAAGATATTTTTTAGAGATTAATAAATTAAAAAATATGTTTAAATTTAATTTAAGGAATATGTTTTATTATTAAATAATAATATGTTTTATATTTTCTTGTCAAAATTTTTTATTTTATGTGTGTATATATATATAAACATTTATAATATGAATGTTTAGAATTAATAATAATTTAAGATATTTAATTTATTTGGATCATTTTTTGAATTTTCAAGTATTTTTTGGGCTTGCTTTTATGTGTTTCATTTCTTTTTCTGCATTTTTTCCAGGTTTCAGTTCATCTTCTTCAAAATTTCAAAGTTGAGGCCTTTTCAAATTTTTTGAATTTTGGTTATTTACCTATCCAAAACAAAAATAAATCAAATCAAAGAAATTAAATTAAATTAATCAAAAATAAAAGGATATAGGTATAAATAACAAAATTTTCAAAATTTAACCAGAAAATTCTTGTATATTCATTTTTTCAAATAATTACCTATAAAAATAAGAAGAAACAAGTGTAGTGAAAAAAGAAGAAAGATAGAAATTCACAACACTAACTCATAGTACAAAAAATACAACAAAAATCAAAACATATGAAAAAAAAAAACCTTTTAAACAACAAAACCAAAGCAAAACCAAAAACAACTCATAAGATTGAAATAAGATTAAAATAAATTTGATAAATAAGAGGGAAGATAAAAAGTTATACCAAAGATAATATACCAACGTGAGAGCTAAATAACTATAAGAATGGATGACAAATAAAAGGAAATGAACAACTTCAGAAAAATGAAAGGAGTTTAAATTTATAAAGAAATGGAAAAAATTGGCAAGCCAAGTGCTATGAAAATGGAAAAAAAAGATAAAATATGATAGCAAACTTTGAAATTTATATAGAAAGGAATGAAAAAAAATTGGTAAGTTGTTTTTCATATTTCAGATTTACCCCCATGATTCACCCCTACATGAAATAATGATAATTTTTGTTATTTTCATACCTATTTTGTTATGTACTCCTCCTTTTGCTTTTGCTATGCAAAATATTATAAGTTAATATATATATATATATATATATATATATATAATTCAATAGTGTTTATGTAATATATTATAAGCTAATATATATATATATATACATATTATAAGTTAATATATAATTAAATTTATTAACCAAATATATAATACATAATTCTATAAAATAAAATTTTTAAATTTAAAAAAAGGAAAAATATCTAATATAAATTTAATTACACAAATTATATTGTATATAAAATTTATAAAATTCAACAATTGTCATCAACCTCATCCTGATTAAATTATTGTCTTCATCCTTATTATTTAAATAAGATATATCTAACTTATAGAAAGAACTTGGCCTAGCATCATCTTGATAATATTTTTTGTCAAAGATTAAAGTTGTGTCAAGTAACCTTAAATAAATAAGGTTGAATAAAAGTTTGTAATATAGGGCGCAACCTAAATCATTTCCCTCAAAAATAGTTTTTAATTATTTAAAAGGGTTTCCCAAGTGTTAAGAAAAACTTAAAAGCTACCAAATTTAGGGTATTTTTTATTGAATTCAATTAACTAAAATTCAAAATGAATTAAAAACACAAAATACTAACTAAAATGCAAGAGTTGAACAAGAAAGCAACGGATGTGTAGCTAACTTTGGATTCATCCCTTAATATTCACTATCCTTATTCTAATTTAATTATTAATGGTTTTGGTCTAAGACTGCACATGTTCATAATAATTTATCTTACATTATCACACAAGATTCAAGAGATTAACACATTAATGTTTATTAAAACCCCAACTTCAAATTAATTCAATAGTTCTTGTGACTAAGCTCATTGAACACTCAAAAAGAATGATCAATCAATCAAATTATCCTCTAAACTTGTATTATAAGAGATTCAATTGACCAATCAAACGCCAAAGAAATCTTAAATTAAATATTCAAGCACAAAATTCCACTATGTATTTCATCAGACATCTTGATTGTAGAACATCTTGATTGTATAAGCTAAAAATTAGAGATATATGAAAATTATAACACAAAAACCAATGAAATATTGATCCATTAATCATAAAAAATCTCTCCTAATTGATGTCTAACCAACCACCAATCATAAATAACACTATTCTCAATCTAATTCAAACTTAACCAATATAGTAGAAGAAGAAGAAGAAATGCTAGAAAGAGAGGAAACAAAGTGTAGAAATCTTAACTAATCCCTAGATGCTTTTTATGGATTTGAGCTATATATCAAGGACTTCATCCAAGCTAGCCACAAGATGAATCTAAGCTTTCATTGGAGAAAATTGATGGAAGGAATTATAGTGTGTATATTTAGCCATTGGAGCTTAAAGATGGAGAAGAATGAATGGTATCTCATGTTCATCATGCTTCTTCTTTTATTGTACGTCCCAATGTCAATCTTGAGCCTCCCTCCTCTTACGTGACCAGTCCACTCATTCATTAGACCTGTGTCTCTAAAAGAGTCTTGCAATCCTATGTGACCTTGTATGCTCCTTATGCATGAAAGCCCAAAAGTGTGTGAGCCTTCATGCATCCTTATCATCTTTCCATGTGAGTCATGCATGTCATTCAAATGGTGCATTATATCAACTGTGTAAACATTCATCCATTCCTTCCCATGTGAAACCCAATCTGTATGTATAATGAAAGAGTCATGTGGCTATAAGAGTGAAAGGAATGGATGATTCTACACTCATTTTAGCTTGAATCGGCCACACCATCTCATCTTTATTTTTCAACTTTTATTTCCTAAAAATTCATTAAAATTCAAGACAAATATTCCTACTTGGCATGGTAAAACATATAGCTACAACCTTTAAATTATGGCCCTTGATTCAATCTTTTAGCCTTCAATTCTCCTCCAAATAAATTTTCATCACTTAAATTCCATTTGTCTATTAAAAAAACTGCACAAATAATAGAAAATGTTCAATAAGAAAATGAAAAAAATTATTTAAAAAGAATTTATGTATTAAAACCAAGAATTTTGTGAATTAATTTCTAAAGTACAAAAATGGCCAATTAATTCAAATCCCATCTAATAAAGTCCATCAAGCCATAATTTATTATTAAAATGTCAAAATTGAGAGGAATAAAATATATAAAAATGATGTTTATCAATTCCCCCACACTTAAACTTTTGCAATCCTAGACAAAAGAAATCAAAACTCACAAAAAAGGCTAATGAAAAGAAATAAAAAAGGAAATGTGTAAGGCATTAAGTATAAGGAAAATCATAACATATCAATATCCCAACTATCCAAGTTATATCACTTGTATTAACACAACAAGTACTATGGCAATATACTTAACAAAAATGAGATGCAATAACAGTCCCTCACACTGATTAATGTTTGTCACTCTATTCTCTAGTGTTTAGCATTAAGTGTTTACTCTTAAATTCTGACCTATCCAACTTTACTATCATATGCTTGGCTATTATCTATATCTCCACCACTCAAAATTAAATGCTAATGTATAAATCATAAGGTCTTTATTATAGTTGTAATGTAGGCCAAGGCAAGAAATAAGTGATAAACAAAAGAATTAAGGATATAACAAGAAATAAGATTAATACTTAAAATTATCAATAGTACAAAGAAAAAGGACATAAAATGGACTAATTATGCATTTTAAGGCCTTATTCAATACAAATAAGCATATACACAAAGAAAACAAAATGTAACATTTCTTTCTCTTTTTTTTCTTTTTCTTATTTGATTTTCATTTTTTTCACTTTTTTTCTTTTTACATGCTTATATATATTATTCTCTTTCTTTAAACATTTTTTTCTTTTAACTGTGTATATTCCTCTATAAAAGCACCATTTGCTTTTCCTTTTCTTTAACAAATTTCCAATTATGTCCATTTCCCAAAAAGAACAAAGTAAATGGCCCAAAATTGATGTGAAAATACACATGCACCTTACCAAGATAAAACCTTGTTAACAATTAAAAATATCATAATCAAGGTGGGAAAAGATATATGTTTGCTTTTCAAGGTTAAAAGGCTAATAAGAAAACATATATATAGAACTCAAAGGGGTAAAACAAAGGGTAAAATATATGTGGAATGGCTATTTGGCTTTATCTACATTAAAACAAAATAAGAATGAGTGTCTTAATCCTTTCCATGCATGGCAAATGCATAATTATCACCTTGAATAAGATTCAAGCTATGTTTTAGAGTAAAAGTAAGATAGAAGAATACATACTAGAAATGAATATCAATAGGCACAAAATCTCACAAGGTAAATTGACTATCATCAATGTTCATTAAAGCTAAGTCAATTGCCATTTAACTTGCATTCTCAATATAAGGTCAATTTCCTATCAAGTCAAGGCATATAAAAGCTACGATCATACCTTAATACTAGCAACCTCTATAAAAAACAAAAGTTTTTTTTTTCAAAATACACAAATAGCACAAAAGTAAAACTTCACACAAAAACTAAAATCAACTAATCAAAACAAAATAAAACAAAAAATTGTTTGAATGCTCCCGTCACACTTAAATATTGCATTGTCCTTAATGCTAACTTAAGATCCAATTAAAAGATAGACAACATAATATAAAAGGTGAAAGGGAAAGTATGCAACTTGGCAAGCTAGGTTGCATTGTGAAGGTAGAGTTCCTCCTTCTCATTTTGTGTAACTCCTTTATAAAAATGCTTTAGTTTGTGGCCATTCACTTTAAACTTCCTTATGGTAGCCTCACTTAATAGCTCCATTGCACCAAAAGGAAAAATATTAAATAAAATATAAAGACCTTTGTATTTAAAACAAAGCTTATTGGGCATAAGCTTTAAGTGAGCTTGTATAGTAACACTTGTCTCCAACCACAAATTCCTTCCTTGCAATTTTCTTATCATGGAAAGCCTTAGTCTTTTCATTGTAAATCCATGCATTATCATAGGCTTCCAAACGGATCTCTTTAAACTCTTGTAGTTGAAATATCTTTTGAGAATCTACTCCATGTAAGTCTAAATTGCATTTCTTCATAGCCTAATAACCCTATGCTCCACTTCCACTGATAGGTGGCAAGCTTTTCCAAAAATTAGTTGATAGGGTGACCTACCAATTGGACTCTTATAGGCAATCCCATAAGCCCATAAAGCATCATCTAGCCTCTTACTCCAATCCTTACTGTCTTCTTTAAAATTTGCTTCACTTCCTAAGTGGAAATCTCTACTTGGCCATTTGTTTAAGGATAATACAAAGTAGCTACTTTATGCATGACTCCATACTTGTTAAGCAAGGTTTGCATAGTCCAATTGCAAAAATGAGTGCCCTG
This sequence comes from Erythrophleum fordii, assembly GCA_032878935.1. NCBI lineage: Eukaryota > Viridiplantae > Streptophyta > Magnoliopsida > Fabales > Fabaceae > Erythrophleum > Erythrophleum fordii. The sequence continues at coordinate 26,826,346 of JAVQMF010000058.1, read as the reverse complement.
GTCACTAATAATAGCCTTGGAATCTCATACCTATAGAAAATATGAAATCAAACAAACTCTACAATCACATAAGAATTATCAATCTTAGTAGGCTTTGCTTCCACATCTAATGTCCAATTTTCATAAAAACGATGGAAACGGATACATTATCAAAGTAAGTCCTCTAAAATGAATTGATTAAGGTACAAAAAAATTAGAATAATGGTCTAGACATTAAGTAATAAAATTAGGAGGCCAAAGGCACCCTGAAACAAAGGCTAAAATAACCAAACAAAAATTTATGAAATAGCTATGTAATATAATGGCATTTTTATAATTTTAGGCCAATTTTAGAATAGTCATAGGAGAGCTTTTTAAATAGAAAATGTAAGCTCTCTAAGGTTCTTAGAGTCCCTGAAAATCATAGGAAGCCTCGAGACAATTAAAAACCCTCCGGTGTGTGTTTTCTAATATTGATTGACTTGAACTTCGACCCTTTCGTTTGAAAAGGTTTTAGCTCTAATTTGAGTGATTCCAAAGAAATTTTATAAGATTAAGGACCTAAATTTTATAATAAAAAAGACAGATCTAAAAAAGGAACTAAAACAAACTGAAAATGAAAATGCCAAGTTGAAAGGACCTAAATGGAATTTTTGGAAACAATTCTTGAAACCTAGCTATATATACCTCATGCCCCACTCTTCTCTTCATTTGGCTCATTTTATTTCTGCCATAAACTAGAGAAAGGACCAAGAGAGTGAGGCACACAAGGGAGGAGAGAAAGGTATGGTTTTCATGGTTTTTCTTAGTTTCTCCTTAGCAACCTTCCTTTCTTTCTTCTTATCTTCTTTCCCATGGATTCATTAAAGTATTTGGAGCTATTTTGAGGTTAGCGTAAGAAGGGAATTTTTGAAAATCAAGAGAGGAAGCTAAGCAAAGTGAAGAGCAAACAAAGGAAGCCAAGAAAATAAGGTAATTTGCTATGCTTCAAGCTTCATTCTTCTTTTTCCTTCTATTGTGATTTTTGACCCATATATGACCAGCCATGAAGGGTTGAATTTCTAGCCAAACACAAGTGAATCTTAGGAAAATGAGGGAGAAGAACAAGAATATGCAAAGAAAGTAACCAAATAACTATTAGATTTTAAAATAGCAAAGTTAGGGTTTTAGGTGTTCCACTAAAATTCTATTTTAATGCAAGAGTTCTTAGGCCAAAATGGATGTTTGGAGAGCTCCTAAGATCCCTAGAAAGCTTCTCACATGCATCTCCCATCAAAAAAACAAGATAAACTCCTTTGGTGTTTTCTTAATGCATAGCAGGGAGGATAAAGCACCAAGGGGTAGTTTTAATTTATTCTAAGCTTGGTTTTATGTCATATATGATAGGAGAGGATGAGTGGAAGCCTTAGAAAAATTTTAGAAGCCATAGATAGTGAGATAATATCATAGGTTCCATATTATGAGTTAAAGAAGCAACACCTAATTAGGCTCCTTAAATTAATTTTATGATGATTCTAAGAGGCTTAAAAGGAGTCAAGAATCATAGATAGATGGAAAGAATTGAGCCAAGATCATGTTTTTCTAAGGTTGCTTCATTAGGTGCATTATGAAACCATAAATGTGCCATAAGAACGAACTAGCTTTTGAAAGGAATGTGTAGCTTGTGAATTTGTTACAAGACTGTAATTGGCTTCCATATTATATGTATAGGCCAAAGGAACCAAGTCTTACATCTTTGTGAGTGTGTGGCCAAGGGAAAGGAAGCATTCTTGAAAGGTAAAGTGTGCATTTGTGACAAAGGTAGCTCTCTCTTCTTTCTCTCATGTATGAATGGATATTTATCTTGTCTTTAAATGTGTGTATGTTTTAAGCCATGAAAGATATTTTAGCATATGTCTATATGCCATCATATCATGATGCTTTGTTATTCACTTGATTGATGCTTTATAAACATGTTTTGGTTTGCTTAAGCATGGTGAAGCCAAGAGTCCTTTAGCTAGGGTGAGGATAAGCCAAAAGCCCCCAAGAATAGGTAAGACAAAGTCAAAAGTCTCCTAAGAATAAGGCTTAGTCAAGAACCCCTTTAAGAAAATGGGTGAGGCAAGTCCAAAATCCTCCAAGAGAAGTGGGTAAGGCTAAATCATTTTCTTGGCAAATCTATGTATGCTAAATTTGACTTCTTAAGTGCAAGAAATGATACATGTATGATTATGCACTTAATGTTATCTATGCATGCATTTTTAGACTTGGATTTGTATTCTTTATGTGTGGTTGAGAGGGAGATGGAATTCCTAGGATCTCATTCCTTTCTCCCCATTGCCTAAACATGTCTAAGTGGACCAAGTGAACCAAGAAATAGGAGCTACCAAGCTTAAAAGAGAGAGATTGACAAGAAAGTATGTGAAATTGTCCATTTTATAGCTATATGATGTAATCTAATGTTGTATATAATATATGAGCTTATGAAAATATGTAATTACATGAATACTTGATATATAAATGAGATTTGATGCCATATGAATGTTGTAGCCACTTTTTGACATTGAATGGCAAGATATGGCTTATGTGTTCTTATGTATGCCTTGAGGTGAGAGAGTAAGTTTGTGAAATCTGGGTTTGTGCACCTTTAAGACATGTTTAGTCGACCATTTTGAAACTTCTCACTTGCTTAAGTGGCTATGAAAGCCTTGGAACCAAATTTGACCTCTTGAGACCCTTTAAGAAGCATAAAAGAGCAATTTTGCAACCTTATAATACATTCTGACCAAATGAATGAATTTGCCTATGAAACTTAGCATGTATATAGATATCATTTAGAGATTTTTCAGAAGTTAAAGACTAGATTATTTAGAGCTCTATGGGATTATTTATGATTTTTTAAAATTGCCAGATTTTAGCTATTCTGGTATGATTACGGTTCATATAGTCAGTTCTTTCTCTTATGTCATTCGAGGCCAAATGGTGTCCAATGCTTATAAAATTTTGCATATATAAACTAGACATAATAAAATTTTTATACCCACTAAGATCACCCCAATTAGATATCTGAATAGGGAAATATAAATTTTTGAAATTCTATGATAGTACCAGTAGTGTTAAGCGAGTTTTGTTACTATTTTATCAATTTATAATAGCTAGACATCCTCGTTATGGTCTGGAGTTATTTTTAACATAAAGTAGACATCTGTAACTTTCTAGAATGGTATAGTATGCTTGATGTTAGTGTTTCTAAAATTAGTTATGATTTTTTAAAATTCATGATAGAAAGTTAGCATACTAATCTAAGGTTGCACATGCAATTTTTATGTATATGTTCCATGAGCTCAAGTTATTGGCCACTTCTTGAGATGGTTTTAAGTTATATATGTGTATTTAAATATGAGAATGAGATAGAAGTTCATATGGCCCATAGGACATGAAATGAAAATTTTATCCACGACGTAATGTAAAATAATCTATTATTTTAATTGTATTTTCTCGAGAATGTGTTAGACCAAGGAATGTGATTAGAATGGCATGAGATAGGCTAGATAAATATGGTGTTACACCACCCACTTCAAAATATAATCAATAGCTAATAAGATATATCCAAAGCCATATGAAATAGGAAAAGATCTTATAAGATCAATGTCTTAAACATCAAAGATCTCATAAAATGAAATAGAATGTTGTAGCATTTCATTTCTCCTAGATATGCTACTTGTTTATGGACAACTAACACATCTCTTACAAAAATTATAGCTATCACAAGACAAGTTAGGCCAATACAATCCACTATCTAAAACCTTCCTATTATGCGTTTTGGACTAAAGTGACCTCCACATGCAAGAATATGATAGAATCTCAAAACAAACTCAAACTCTACATCAGGCACATAATGTATAATGATTTAGTCACTACATAAATTCCACAAGTATGGATCATCCCATATATAGTATCTAGCTCCCAAACTTATCCAACTGATGTTTATTCAAGTGAAGGCAATTCAAATGCAAGTAGATAATTCACTAAGTCCACATACCACAGGTAAAAACTATGCATGGCATATAAATGCTCATCCAGAAAGTCATTATCAATAAGTAAAAAGTCTACTTTGAAGCCTTAATTCAGCTCAAATGGTCAACCACTAACTTCTTTGTTCCACTTTTATCATGGATGTCAATGTCAAACTCTTAGAGTAAAAGCATCCATCTAATTAACCTTGGCTTCACATCATGCCTCTTCATCAAGTACTTCAAGGCTACATAGTCAACAAAAAGAATAACCTTAGTATCAAGCAAATAAGATCTAAATTTATCCAAAGTAAAGATAATAGCAAAAACCTTTTTCTCTATGGTAATATAATTTTCTTGGGCCTTATCCAAAGTCTTGGATGCATTAGCTATCACATGGGGCTTTTTATCCACTCTCTGGCTTAGCATTGCTTTTAAAAGCATAATTAGAAGCATTACATAAAAGCTCAATGGAAGACTCCAATCAGGGGGCTAGATGATGGGTAGGGAGTCAATCTTCACTTAAACTCATCAAAGGTTGCTTTGCATGTATCATCAAACTAAGAATCAACATCTTTTTGTAAAAGCTTCGACAATGGTAATGTAATCTTATTGAAGTCTTGTATGAATCTCTTGTAAAAAACTGCATGACTTAAAAAAGATTGGACCTCTCAAACACATGTTAGGTATGGTAAAGAAGTGACAATATCTATCTTAGCCTAGTCAACCTCTATGCCCTTCTTAGATACAACATGACCCAATATAATGCCTTTTTAAACTATAAAATGATATTTTTCAAAATTAAATACATGGTTCTTTTCTATACATCTTTCTAAAAATCTATCAAGACTAGATAAATAGTTCTTAAAAGAATTTCCATATATAGTAAAATCATCTATAAAGACTTCTAGACAATTTTCTAGAAAATCAATAAATATGGAAACCATGTACCACTGGAAAGTTTTAGGGCATTAAAAAGACCAGAAGGCATTCTTTTATTAGCAAATGTTCTAAATAGACAAGTGAATGTTGTCTTTTCTTTATCCTCTACGGCTATGCTTGTCCTAAAATACCCTAAAAATCCATCTAAACAATAATGGTGAGACTTTCTAGCTCAACGCTCAAGCATTTGATCAATAAAGGGAAGGGAGTAGTGGTCTTTTTCTAGTGACAGAATTAAGACATCTGTAATCAATGCAAATCCTCCTGCTATTTTGCACACAAGTTGTCACCAACTCATTCTTTTCATTCTGGACTAGCAATCCTGGTCTTTTTGAGAATAACCTGTAAAAGACTAACCCATTAACTATCAAAAATTAGATATATAATATCAATAGATAAGAGTTTAGATACTTCCTTTTTAACCACATCAAGAATAAATGGGTTGAGTCACCTTTAAGGTCACCTCACTAGTTTAGCTCTATCTTCTAACAAAATCCAGTACATACAAGTCTCAGGGTTAATGCCTGGTATATTTACCAAATTTCATCCTATCGTTGGCCTCTGCCTCCTCAAAACCTTTAAAAGTTTCACCTCCTCATCTTGAATATCACTAGCCATAATGACTAGAAGCTTTTCTCGTTCTTCTAGGCGAGCATATTTGAATATATTTGAAAGTGGCTTAAGCTCTAGGGTAAAAACTTGCTTTACAAAGGTTATCAACTTGTTAAGCATTATCTCCTTCATGCCAAATACCTACTCAGATTACTCACAAGAAACAAAAGAATCTTTCCTAGTATGGGAAGCATTAGTAACATGAGAAAAATCAATAAATTCATCCATCATATAAATATCAACACTATGGCTATCTAAACAATCAATATCAGCATGCAAAGTCTCATCAGAACAGAAAACTCAATAAGACTAGTGTAATCAATAGAGGTTCTAGATGCAATAGAATCTATCTAATCAATACATGTAATAGGTTCCCTATAGTCAATATTATCATTATAACTCATAAAATCATCAATCTCTTTACATACAATACATACATGAGAACCATCACAAGTATATCTCAGAGAATCATTAAAATCAATAATATCATAAGAATCAGTCAACATGTTATCCCTAAACTCACTAGGATTATTAACTAGCATATCAATCAAACTCATACTAAGGATAGAATGATCATCACACAGGTGTTCTATGGCATAAAAAATATTAAAATATATTACATTGCTAACAAATTCCATAAAAAGAGTTCCTTCATGCACATTTATGATTGCCTTAGTTGTCTTTAACAAAGATCTACCTAGAATGAGTGGTGTATGACCATGAGACCTATATCTATCATCTTCCATGTTAAAAACATAAAAATTAGTTAAAATATTAAATCCTTTACCTTTACCAAGACATCTTCCAACACTCTTAAAGGATAAGCCATGCTCTAATTTGTAAGCTACACAACCATTTCAATTGGTTTCAATTCTCCCACCTGCAAAGATGAATACATTGATTTAGGCATTACATTAATAGTAGCACCAAAATCAATTAAATCAAAAAACTCAAAATTTCTAATAGTGCAAGGTATTGTAAAAGTGCCCAAATCTTGACACTTAGTGGGCATTACAGGTTGTATAAGTGCTAAAAGATTCTTGCTAAGATTTCTTGTTTGCTCTTAGCCACCTCTTGTTGGTACACATTTTTTAAGAAATTTGGCATACTTGGGAACAGTCTTAATGACTTCTAGCAAAGGTAAGTTGATTTCAACTTTCTTAAAAGTCTCAAGAATCTCCTTCTCAAATTCTACTTTAACTCGTCTTTTCCTATAGGTGAGTCTACGTGAGAAGGCCAAATCTTCTTCGGCTCCTCTTCCTTTTTAGGCTTATCTGATGCAATATGTGTTTTTGCTAACACTAACTTAGCTATGGTGATAGTATTTAAGGATCCATGAACTTCCTTCCCACTTCTAAGGATAATGGCACTGATATTATTGCTTTTAGGATTAATCACTATCTGTGAAGGTAATGTCCCTTATCCTTGACTTTTCATCTTATTATTGAACTTGTTATAATTTATATATGAATATTCTACATTTCTTGTCTATGTTGAATTTCATTCTATTGAAACTTGTCCATAAGTTGCTTTATCATGTCTTCTAGGCTATTTCTTTTACTAGACTCCTCTTGTATAGGAACAGACTATCTCATTGGTTGTGGAGGTTATGTAAATGACCCTACAGCATTATACTTTTATTATTGTTTTCCTTTCCTATATCTCAAGTCTGGGTGATTTCTTCACCACGGATTATAAGTGTAGGAGCATGGATCATATCTAAGTTGTCTTTGTTACATTAGCTTTCTTGGAAAAATCCTAAGACAAGTCTCAACCCTGTTATCTAGTTATAGGCACTGATCAGCAGAATGTGAGGCTAGAGAGAAAATACCACATTAATAAAAGATATAGAAGCCTATTGTGGAAGGTAGGAAATAATCTCCCTTTGAGCTAAAGCCATCTATCTAACCATAGAGGAAAGCTCTTCTAAAGTATTTGGCATCTTTTATTGAGTTTAATCATATTGAGGAGTATATATCTCATTAATACCTCTCACTAGCTGCACCATCCTAGTGCCAAACTACTGACTATTTTAAACCATTTTTGAAATTATATCATGAGCTACCTTTAGGGTCAAATCAACTAAGGCACCACCTACTACAACATCAATCATATTTATGTCCATTAGTAGAAACCTTTCATAGAAATATTCAATTAACAACTGATCAGTAATCTTGTGGAGGGCCAACTAGTACAGAGTTTCTTAAATCTTTCTTAGTATTCATAAAGAGTTTCTCCTACTATCTGATAGATCCCACAAATTTCTTTTCTGATATAAACTATATAAGATCCAAAGAAAAATTTCTCCAAGAAAATGCATTTCAATTGATCCCACGAATTAATAGCACCGAGAAGAAGATAATATAACCAATCCTTAGTTCTGCCATCTAGAGAGAAAAGAAATGCCTTAATTTTTATTTATTCTTTTGAAACTCATTGCAATTTCATGGTGGAGCAAACAACAAGAAATTCCTTCAAGTGCTTATGAGGATCATCTCCTATGAGTCCATGAAATTTAGGAAGTAAGTAAATCAATTCAGACTTAAACTCAAAATTTGCATCTAATTCTAGGTATTGAATACAAAGACTTTGATAATGCACATCAGGAGCTACAAGTTCTTTAATAGTTCTAGCATGCATATTACCATTCAAATTCCTATTACCATTTAAATTAGCATGTGCATACATATTTATTTTAACATTTACTTGCTCTCATTTAGCCATATTACAATCAGAAAAATAAGGTACACTACCAAGTCCTTAGACCCAATCAAAAGAAAAAGAAGTACTACCGCTATTCCTTACACTAACACTATTTTTCTTAGGCAATGTTTGAGAGTTTAAGAAGGAATGGAATGGAATGTAACGGATATTAATGGAATATAATGGAATGGAACGGAATGGAGTGGAACTTAATGGAACATACCATTGTTTGGAAGTTTTATAGGGAGATGGAATAGTTTCATTTGATTATTGTTTGGGAGTTATTATAAAATGAATGGAATGGAATGGGTAAAAATTATTTTCTTCCAATATTACCCTTATAAATTGCTTTAGATAAAAAGTGTAAATAAATTCTCAAACTCTTCTCATATTACACAATAACTAGATAAAAACATATTTTAGTATATGAATTTTATTCATATTATGTTTATGTTTGTATAAGACCAATTAGTTGTTAAATTAAAAATTTTTAAGATCATTAATTATTATTTAAAAATATTTCAACATGGTAAACTTTTTTAAAGAGTTGTTCTCTCTCTTTTTTCTTTTATAAGCTTTATAAAAGGATTTTCATAATTTTGTATCAGTTAAATAAGATTAAGATAATATTGTAATTTAAATATTTAAACTTGGTCATTCCATCCTTGACTCTCCAAATTGAGGGGACAATAAAAAATGAGCTTTGGATGGCTTGGGAAACCATTTCTTGCCATTCCACTCACCTTTAAAAAAAACATCCAAACAATGGTTTAACTCTTAAATCTATTCCATTCCACTCCATTCCCCTCTAAAATAAACTCCCCCCTTAATCCTTACTTACCTTTGGAAGGTTCTTTCAATCTCAAGATCCAAATCAACCAATTTCTTACCAGAGGACCATGTCATAAACTAATTAGACAAGTAAGAATTAAGAAAAAGCACAAAAACTAGCCAAGAAAAATCAAAACAATAAATCTAGAAAAATAGAAAAAATGTCTGAAAAATTAGAAAAATATTTGAAACATGGAAAACTCAAAGAAAATGAAGGAATTTGGCTGATCCAGGCTACCTTACAGCTAAAGCTATAAATTTGGCTTAGTACCACCCTAAATATCAAAGTACCAAGTTTCAAATTTTTCTTGATAGGTGATATGAGAGATTTTAAAACATATTAAAATTTTGAATTGGTAACTGAATTAACACAATCCCACACACTAAAAAGCAAGAAAATTAAATTCAAATCAAACTAACAACTACCTAACACACAAAAACACTCAAAAATAGAGAAATATCACATAAAAGAAACTCATAAAAATTAAAAAAATTAAATCTAAAAAAATGAAAAAATCCTAAAAATTTCATGAAAATACTAAAAATTCAAAAAAGTGCCTTAACCATTAGATTTTGGCCTTAAAACATGGTACCATATAGCTAAAGTTATAACTTTTGCTTATCTCTCCTAAAAACTTAAAGATACCAAGTTTTAAAATTTTCTAGGCAAGTTAAACAAAAATTCCAACAAGGAAAGTAAGTGAACCAAGTAACCGAAATGGCCAAAATTCAAGTTCAAAATAAGGTAAAAACTTTACAAAAATAAAGCTAAGATACCTAGATAACTTCTTTAAATAATTGTCAATCCAATTTTCCTAGAAATGGTGGCAAATTTGAAATTGTATCAAGTAATCTCAAATAAACTAGGTTGAATGAAAAGGTTGTAATATAGGATACAACCTAAATCGTTTTCCATAAAAATGGATTTCAATTAACTAAAAGAGTTTCTCAAGTATAACCTAAAAGCTACCAAATTCATTGGGTTTTTAATTGAATTCGATTAACTAAAATTTAAAATGAATTAAAATGCAAACTATTAACTAAAATGCAAGAGTTAAGCAAGAAAGCAATGGATATATGGCTAACTTTGAGTTTATCCCTTGATGTTTACTATCTTTATCCTAATTCAATTGTTAATGGTTCTGGTCTAAGACTCACTACACATGTTCATATTAATTTATCTTGAGTTACTACATAAAATTGAAGAGACTAACAAATCAATGTTAATTAAGACCTCAACTTTGCATTAATTCAATAATTCTTATGATCAAACTCATTTAACCCTCAAAAAGAATGATTAATCAATTAAATTTGTCATACCTGGCTTAACTTATTCATACAATACGTGATGATCCAAGCATAGTTCACATCTATTAATAGGTTTTCCAACACCTTAGTCCATTTATGGGTCATTTTGAGCTATTTGAGTCAAAACTTGATTCTTTCTTTTTCTTAATTTATTTTCATCATGAACAACTTTGTTCATACCTATTTTATCATATTTAATTCATGGGAAACCTAAGAAGTGCATAGAACCCGAAATGACAACATGGCCCAAAAATTTACACTAATTTTAAAAATTTATAACTTAGGCTATATAACTCCAAATTATGCAAATTAAGCGTTTATAGAAAGTTAAGGATGTGAACTATATGCTGTAAAAATTTCAAGTGAAATGGAATTCATTTTTCATACTTTAGTCTGAAATGAAAAGCATATGATAGACCTAAACTTTATAAATGCATATCTTAACCTATACAACTCCAATTTGGGTGATCCTAATAGCCACCAAAATCTTCTAATGTTAACTATGAAATGAGCTTATTTGACCTATCAATAACATGAAACATCAAAGCTACACTAGATGAACAATACCAAGATCTTTTTGAAAAATTTGCATAATTTCAAAAATTCAGAAAATATTCTGTACAATTCCAAAAATTATGGTACTTAGCTTGTTAGAAAGCTCTAGGAAGGGTCTACATGCATACCAAATCTTATACTTAAACTAGGTCATTTAAGTTACTTTTGACATAGGACTTGTTTATAACAAATTTAAAACCATTCTTGGTTCCAATTTGGACCATTTGATGTCAAATTGTTTTTCTTACACTTTAAGCATATTTCTTTCATCCTAAATGACATTTTTAACTATTCTATAACATGCCAAAAGGGTAGGATTAAAATTTGACCCCTTAACACTTAAGTATATACACTTGCATCAGACTATCTCATATGCCATTTTCTACCATAATGCACATACATGGCTACAAATGGTCATATATTGATATTCTCATACTTTTACACATGATTCAATCATAAAACATGAAGTATCATCATTAAATACTTCATAAATCCATAATGATATATACAAGGTGTGATATAGATATGTATGACAAAATTTAATACTACAAGATTACTAATACATCATATCTCTAATATCTAAGCCTTCTCATGGTTTTGGCTTTGGCTTGGTGAACCTAAAATGGTTAGTGGAAGCATAGGGTGAGATTTAGGAGAATCTCAGTAGCTAATTTCAATCAATCCAATACATATAAGAATACCAAAAGGGTATGTGATGCATGTGATGCAAGGAAGCTATGCATATGCCTCATGTAAATCAAATGCATCATGTATTATAAAAATACATTCATTCTCTCCCCTTAACTTCATCATAAACTTTCTAGGCTCAACTCTTCTAAACTTGGCTAAGAAAAAGTTATTACACTCAATTCCATACCTTAGGACAATTAGGAGCCGAAAAACATGTCCTACTTATACATAAAACTCATTATAAAAATCACGCTAAACATAACTTATGAATACATCAAATAACAACATATACAACCATTTTAACTCATTCAAGCATTCATATGCATGCAAGAAAAGGAGATGAAACTACCTTGAAGCTTGCAAGAACCCAAATAGCCACTAACTCACTTGATCTTAGCTTTTCTCTTGACTTTCCTTCTCTTAGCTCTTACACTTTAGGGGTGTTTGAGCTAGATGGACCTACAAATAACAATTTTAAGATAAATTAATCTCATAGAACTCCTTTTAGGTTTCATGATTCTTGCATAATTTCATTAAAGCTCAATATGTTACATAAAGCTAGTTTTTGGTTCACACTGAAGCTACCCTTGATTTTTTCTAAACCCTAAACTCTTTATTACTACAAGTCTTATAACTCTCAAGAAACTCATTTGAATCATTACATACTTGATTAAGAAGGTTTAGGACTAACTTGCTTTATTAACCTTATTTAGGCCTAAAAATTTTTAGCTTTCATTCTAAGACTCCTAAATTTAATCCAATGCTTCCATAATTACTTATTCATCGTATTTAAGTTTTTAAATTCATTAAGACTCAATGAAACACTCCCTAGCTATCCATTCTACGCCTTGTCTAAACACTTACTCAAGGAAGACAACCATGGAATTTTGTTAGTTCTGGCTAGGAGTTTGATACATACCCATGTTTCTTGGCTTCTCTTCTATCTAATCATAGTTTCATATGGTTTAAAATATGCTTCAATGATCTCAACACTCTTAAAGTGCAATTGAAACCCTAATTTTCATATCTCAGTTTCTAATACTCCTTTCTTGATTGTAATTGCATGTTTTAATTTTTTGTGCTTTAAAAACCTTGAATAAGCCTTTTTCCATGCAAAACTGTGATATCTAATTCTTTGAAAGTATGAGAAAATATGAGAAACCTAACGTATAATTTCTCTGTAAACATATAAAACTCACCAGATACAAAAGGAAGTATCCCAAAGAAAAGGATTTAAGACCTAAAAAAATTAGAATAATATTATAGACCTCAAATAATAATGATCTAAGGCCAGAGGTGCCCTAAAACTAGAACCAGAATAACCAAACAGAATTTAACAAGAATGCGATGAAACGTAATGGTATTTTTGTAATTTTGGGTACTTTTTGAAAAACTCACAGGAGGGAGGGCTTTTTAAATGAATTTGAATTCTCTGAGGTTTTCAAAAGCCCTGAAAACCATAGGAAGTTTGGGGACAATTAAAGCCCCTTCAATATATGATTTCTAATAGCGATGAGCCCAAACTTTAACTGATTTATTTAGGAAGATTTTATATTCAAATTGAGTGATTCTAAAGGTTATAAGATTTAGAACCTAATTTTTGTGATGGAAAAGATGGTTCTTAAAAAGGAGTTGAATTGAGGCCAAAATGAAGAAGCTACAGAATGGGGAAATAAATAAAATTTTTGAAAAAGAAAGTTCAAGAAGCATCTTTTAAATACCAACCCTTCTTCTCTCCCTCATATGGCTAACCTTATTTCAACCTAAGAATAGAAGGGAGTCTAGCTAGGAATGGCATCCAAGAATGAAGGAAAAAGAAGAGGAAAAATCCAAGAAAAAGGTAAGAAAAGTGTAGCAATCCATACTTCTTCCTTCAGCAATTTGATTTCCTTTCTTCTCTTCCTTCTTCCCATAGCTTTGACACGGGATTTGGTTCTATTTTGAGCTCAAACCAAGGGAGACGAGAGTTAAGGCAAGGGAAAAAGCATTCAAGGAAAGCTAGGAATCAAGGTTAATTGGTTGCTTTCAATGTATCTTCTTCCTTACTCTTGTATGGGTGAGTTTTGGCCACCATTTAAGTAGCAAGGAGAGAGTTGTTTTTGAATAGAACCAAGGGTAACACTCATGAATTAGAATGTGGGTAATAATAACATAGTGCAAAGAAATCTAAGAAAGAATCTATAAAATTCAGGATTGTAAGGTTAGGGATTTAAGAACTTAGGCTAAAATCTGTTTTGATCTAAGAGTTCCTAAGCCTATGTAAGTATTGGTATGAGTTTCTAATATCCCTAAAAAGCTCCTTAAATGCTTCTCTATCCAAGGAAAATTGTAAAACTCCATAGGCACCAAGTAGGAGCATAGGTTCGGCCAAGGAGGAAAGAAGCACCAAAAGGGTGTTTTAATTTTTTCTAAGCCTAGATTTGTATCATATATGATGGGAGAGGATGAGAGGAAGCTTTGGAAAAATTTTAGGAAGCTTAGAAATTGAGATGGAGGTATCGATTCCATATTGTAGCATAATGAAGCAACCTATAACTAGTCTCCTCAATTTGATTATGTGATCACTCTAAGAAGTTTAAATGGAGTCAAGAATAAAGAAAGAAAACAATATCATAAATTCTTAGCATTGCTTCATTAGGTGCCCTATAGAACCATAATTGAACCATATGAGTACCTAAGTCATTTTAATATGTGTGTGGCTTTAATAAATATTCCAAGATCATAATTGGATCTAATTTCATATGTTTAGGCTAAGGGAATCAAGCTCCACCTCTTTTGGCAGAGGGGGAGGAATTTCAAGAGGTTAAAGTGTGTTATTGTATGCAAGGTAGCTCTCTTTCCTTTCTCTCATGCATCTTTAGATGTTTTCTTATCTTTAAATGGGTGTGTGTATGTTTTAAGCCATGAAAGATGTTTTAACATGCATCTATATGCCATGGTACCATGATGCTTTGTTATGCACTTAAATGATGCTTTATGAATATATTTTGGTTTGCTTGAGTATGGTGAAGCTAAAAATCCCTTAGCTAAGGTGAGAATGAGCCAAAAGCCCCCAAGAATGGGTGAGACAAAGCCAAAAGTCTATAAAAAGTGAGGCTTGGTCAAAAGTCTCTTAAGAAAATGGGTGAGGCAAGTCTAAAATCCCCAAAGAGAATGGGTGAGGTTAAACCATTTGCTTGGCAAACCTATGTATGTTTTATAAACTTCTTGAGTGCAAGAAATGTTCTATATATGATTATGCACTCCATGATATTCATGCATACATTTTGGACTTAAATTTGCATCCTTTATGTATGCTTGAAAGGGAGAAGAGCTATTAGGATTACTAAAATTTCATTCCTTCCTCCTTATTACCTAATATGTCTAAGTGGATTAAAAGAGTAAGGAAATGGGAGCCACTACACTTGTAAGTAAGGAGGTTGTTGAAAGATGCTTGTATTATAGCCATATTATTGTCAACCAATTTATCTTCATGGTATATATGGTGTATAAACTCTTAAATATGTATAATTATATAAATATGTAAGGTATATATGAGAATTGGAAGTAAAAGTATGATGTTGCATGGTTTCGACATTGTATGGCAAGAATAACTCAATATATGCTTTCGTAGATACCTTAGAGTGGGAGAGTGAAAATGTAAAATCTGGGTTTGTAGACCTTTGAGACATGTTTAATAAGTTGCTTTGATGCTTTCCCACATGCTCAAATGGCTCTAGAAAAGCTAGAAGAAAAAATGAACCATTTGTGACCCTTAAGAAGCATAAAAGTGACCAATTTACAATTCTATGGCAAGATCTGACCAAATGAATGAATTCTCTTATGAAATTTGGCATGCATGTAGGCTTCTAGAGATTTTTGGGAAGTTAAAGCACATATTATTTAGAGCCCTAGAGAATATTTGGTGAATTTCCAAAATGGGCAAAAATTTATAATTTTGACAGTGGTACTATGCATATGGTTAGAAATTTCATCTCTGTCATTTATGGGGCAAATGGTGTGCAATGGCTATGATATTTTATAGGGAAAAACTATATATTCACAATGAACTAAACAACTACAAGCACCTTATTTGGGGGTTTGAGAAGAGAGTTATGAATTTTTGAATTCCTATGTCAGTATCAATAGTGCTAGCCAAGTCTATGTATTGTTTCATCAGTTTTCAGTAGCTAAACATGTCTAGCTTGGTCTGGGAGTATTTTTTCCTTAAATTTAACACCATTATCTTACCAAATTGGTATAGTTTGCTTGAATTAGATTTTTTTGGAATTAGTTATGCATTTTTTTTATTTATATTAGTAAGCTATATTTTAAATGATGGACTATTTGACTTATGTTACTTTTCTGTTGTCAAAGTTAGTCCAAATGATGTTTTCATGGCTTGAAATTATTTTTAATATAAATTTAACATCTAGAGATTTCTAAAAAGTTATGATTTTCTTGATTTTGAATTTTCTAAATTTAGTTATGATTTTCCAAAATGGTACTAGAAATCCGTCAAGTTGGACCCAAAATGGACTTATATTATTTTGTATATGTATGCTATGAGCTTAAGTGTTTAGCAATATTTTGAGATGGTTTTAGTTGTATGCATGTATTTAAATAGGAGAATGAAATGGATGAGTTCTTATGGCTTACGGGACACAAAATAAAAATTTTATCTGTTACATAATGCAAAAATAATGTAATATTTTAATGGAATTTTCTTAAAACCTTGCTATATCAAAGGAATGCAATTAGAAATGAGATAAGATGAGTTAGTTAAATATGGTGTTACAAAAACACTCTCTTTCATGCTGTCCCTTAAAGTGGCTGAAACCATAAGAAAGGGAAGGAGGCAAGAAAGGGCAAGCTTTCTGCCATAAATCGACCATCATCTTAAAGTTTTTCAAGAGAAGAATTTGGTGCAAAGCTTGGTTTTCTCAAATTCTTTCCTTTTTCTACAAGCTTAGCCATGAAAATCTACCTTATACAAAACTAAAACTATCAAGAAAAAGAATATAGAGAAGAGAATAACTTTGGTGAAGGAAAGACCATGAAAAGAGCAAATTTTTCTTACTTTTCTTGCCTTCCTTTTCTCCTTCTTCTCTTTCTCTCTTGTGACCTCTTGATTCCGGTTTGGAGTAGCCAAAGTCAGTTTTAGGGAGTGAAGGGCATGCTGGACAGATTTAAGAAGAAAGGGAGTGAGTTCTAATAATTTTTATAATTCTCATTTTGCCTTTCAATTTTAATTTCCTCATTTTTGCTCATTTTGGCTCTTTTTTAAAAACCATCTTTTCCATATGAAAATTTAGGTCCTCTAGTTTATTAAAAATATTTATTTTTAATTTCATGGAGCTTGATAAACATGATTTTTCATATACTTAATTCTCCTTAATTTAACCTTTTTAATAAATAAATGAGGCTTAATGGATTTACTTAATTGGAATTTGATTTTGGTAGCCATTGTTTATACTTTAGAAAATAATTGACAAAATAATGGATTTTAATGCATAAATCATTTTAAATGAAGTTTGTGAATTTTCTATTTCATCTCTTCCATTCTTTTTGTGCAATTTTTTTCAAGACAATTGGCAATTGGAGCTTGCATGGACCTAGAGCTCTACGTGGAAGGAAAAGTATGAGTTAAAGAATGCAATAGCTGCAGAACAAGGAAGAAGCAAGGAAAGAAAAGTAGGGAAACAAAGCCATGCATGCACCAGCAAAAACATGTGAATATTTAAGTGAAAGAAAGGAAGTAACTCGTAAAGTATAAAGAAAAGTAGAGAAGCAACCATGTGGAGAACAAACTCGAGCAACTGAAACAAGGAAATCTGGGCACAAAGGAAGAAGAAAATCATGTAGAGCATGGCTGGACAGATGAAGTAACACGAACAGGGAGCTTTTGAGCAGAACAGAGCAAACATGTAAGGAAGAAACAAAGGGAACAAGCTACGTTCGGATTCAAAGACAGCAACATGGTTGGAGCTTGAGAAAAAATGAAGAAACATACACGAAGAAGCTACTATTTTAAAATAGAGAAGAGCTCGAAGGAAGATGCCATGAGACCATGAAACTGAGTTGGAGAATCGACGTGGGAAGCTTAGGCAGAATAGAACCATTATGCACACGTCATATGTAAGTAGCTAAATTGGAATGAAGTGTCAGCTGAACCATGTGAAAAGAAAAAGCAATGAGCTATCTAGAACATGGAAAATGTAAAAGAAGAGCTGCTGAATAGAGATGAAGCTATGTGAGAAACTCCAGCAAATGAATGAGAAGAGAACCAACTACAGCATAGGAGAAGACATAGCTCACGTGGATTATTATATTGACATTAGGGCCCACACTTATCATGCAAAGAAGAAAAGAATGCTACGGGCAATTGGGTAAAAGCTGAGCATATGAATTTGGCTGGGTCAGTAGCTATGGGCTGAGGTGTATAATTGAAAATGTGACCTGAGAAAAGGCAAGAGCTGAAGAGGGAGCATGTGAAAAATAAGCAAGCCATGTGAGAAATGATCAATGGTATCACACTTCATTCACGCACATTCCATCATCCAGACCTTTCATTCGCTCATTCCATCAAATCCATTTCACATCATCCATTTATTTGATTATACACGCCATTAACATTCGAGGATCCATCCATTCCGTCATTATTCGCTCATCCACCCTGATTCCATCCCTTCGTCCACAACACACAGAACTACTTCTTCCTTCATCCAATCTCCATCTCCATACCACCAAGATGATGCTTTAATTTCCATCTATGAATAGCAAGGGAGGAAGAACCTTAGCTAAAGTTTGAATCCTTGGAGAAGGAGCAGAATTTTGGCTAAGGATTTCTATTTTCCTACACTTTTCTTTTTCTTGTACAATCTTGGTTAAGTTGTATTTGATTAGGAATTTGTGTAATTATGATTAGTGGCTAGTTAGACACTAATTAGGAAGCCTTTTTGTTGATTAATTGGTTGGATTGGAATCTGATTTTTCATTATTCTCTAATTTCCCATGTATGTCATGAAGGTATTCGATAAACTTGCATGAGTGAGATTATGTGCTTGATTGCTTGATTTGAGAATTCCTTGATATTTAGTTAGTTAATTAAATATTTTTGGATGATGAATCAGAAGCCAATTAATCAGTTAATTAATCAAATTAGGTGTTCAAAGATCTTAATCACAAGAATTAGTAATTTAATGGGATTTGGGGTCTCAATTAATATTAAATTGCTAGTCTCTTGAATCTTGAATGGTTATTTAAGATCATTTACTAATGAACACAATTAGAAACTCTTAGGCCAGAATTAATCATAATTGGATTAGAATAAGGATAGTGGATACCAAGGAACGATTCCTATGCTAGTCACAAGACCATCATTTATCCATAATTCATCCAATTAGATAGTTAATCATTTTAATTCAATTTTATTTGAGTTAGTTCAATTAGATCCCAAAAAAACCCGCTTAGTTTAGAAATTTTTAGAGTCTTTTAACACTTAGAAACTTAATTGAACATTGAATTCCATTTCCAAAGGAGATGACCTAGGTTGTGCCCTATATTGCATTTAATATTCAACCTAGTTTTATTTTGAGGGTTGCACGACGAGCTCGTAAAAAATTTAGCAAGGGAGGAAGAATCTTGGCTGAAGCTTGAATCCTTAGAGAAGAAGCAAAATTTTGGCTAAGGATTTCTATTTTCCTACACTTTTGTTTTCCTTGTACAATATTGGTTAAGTTGTATTTGATTAGGAATTTGTGTAATTATGATTAGTGGCTAGTTAGACACTAATTAGGAATCCTTTTTGTTAATTAATTGGTTAGATTGGAATCTAATTTTTCATTATTCTCTAATTTTCCATGTATGTCACGAAGGTATTCGATGAAATGCATGAGTGAGATTATGTGCTTGATTGCTTGATTTGAGAATTTCTTGATATTTAGTTGGTTAATTAAATATTTTTGGATGATAAATCAGAAGCTAATTAATTAGTTAATTAATCAAATTGGGTGTTTAAAGATCTTAATCATAAGAATTAGTAATTTAATAGGAGTTAGGGTCTCAATTAACATTAAATTACTAGTCTTTTGAATTTTGAATGGTTATTCAAGATCATTTACTAATAAACACAATTAGGAACTCTTAGGCCAAAATTAATTACAATTGGATTAGGATAACGATAGTGGATACCAAGGGACGATTCCTAAGCTAGTCGTAAGACTATCATTTATCCATAATTCATCCAATTAGGTAGTTAATCATTTTAATTCAATTTTATTTTAGTTAGTTCAATTAGATTAAAAAAAAACCCCCCTTAGTTTAGAAAATTTTTAGAGTCTTTTAATACTTAGAAACTTAATTAAACATTGAATTTTATTTCTAAGGGAGATGATCTAGGTTGTGCCCAATATTGCATTTAATATTCAACCTAGTTTTATTTTGAGGGTTGCACAACGAGCCCGTCAAAAATTGGCACCGTTGCCGGGGAATTAGAGTTTTAATTGTTTGAGAAAGTTTTTTAAGTATTTTTTTTTTGTTTTAGCTTTGTTTTGGCTCTATTTTGATTTGATTTTTGTTCTATTTTGAACTTGGAATCGGGAATTTTGGTGTTGTGCATCAATTGATCCACTTGCTGGAATTTTTGTTTAAAGTATCCAGAAAATTCTCAAACTTTGTTTTCCAAGATTTTTTGGTGTTTTGAGCAAAACTAATAGTTAAACTATTAGGTATACCATTTTTTTGGCCAAATTCCAACGTTTGGGGTACTTTTTCTAATTTTTTAGTATTTTCTCGAATTTTTTAGGAATTTTTCAATTTTTCTGGATTTATTTTCTTTATTTTTTGTGAGTTTATTTTGTGTCATTAGCCTCTATTTTGAAGTGTTTTAGATTATTAGGAACTTCTTATCTTCATTTAATTTTATTTTTTTGATTTTGAGTTAATTTTAGTTATAATATGTTTGTGATTTGTTTGTGCTGAAATTAATTGAACTTCTCATTTTATTTGCTTTAAATGAATCCATATCATTATTCTAATCAAGGTGCTAATGATTCTTATGCAAATAATGGGATTTCCAGGCAATTAGATGATCTTAAGACAATGCTTCAAGGCTTGCTTGAAAGACAAAGACAAAAGCAACAAGTACAACAATACCAACAATTCCAACTACCATGCTACCAGCCACACTACCATTCTTGTGAAATTCATCCCAGCTACTAACCACACCACCATCTATATGAGATTCACCCAAATTACCAGCATCATCATGAGCCATATCATAACTTTCATATGCAAGAGCCATACCATGATTTCTATAGACAAGAGTTAGAGTATCATCCTTACAATTATCATGAGGGGTACATGTTGCAAATGATCCAACAAGAAGCTGAATGGTTGAAACTCCAAGACCAACAAATGGTGGATAACCTCATGAAGGATTCAGGATTTCAAACACATCAATTGACTTCAAGTGCTACTGAATTGACTGAAGAGCAAATCATAAGGGAATGTATAGAGGAGGAAGAGTCTTATTCACTAGGTAATATCCTTCCATCTTCTAATACATTACAATTTGTTAGAACTGAATCTAGTATACATGATAGCACTGTGATTCCTAATGCATATGATGTTGTTGATTCTGAATTGCATGATGATGATGTTGATGAGGAAATAATTGTTAAATCTCCTGGTATGGTTGATTATGGTGGTTCATTGAGCAAAATTGACACATTTTGTGATGTTCATGAATCCTTGTGTACTAATGCACTTAGTTTGTCTACACCTAGCTGTGACCTTAGTGATAATTCTATTTCTGAACCTGTAATTGATGAATCTATTGAGTCTAGGATAATAGATAAGTGTGGGGATAACTTAGAATGTGATGCTCATGCTATTCCTAGTCTGGAATTAGTTGAGAAGTCTGTTAATGATGCATCTTCTAAGTTTAGGGACAACATGCCATATAGACCATATGACATAGCTATTTTGAATAACTTTGTTGATTGTGTTTGTGCTAGATCCAATATATGTGATGAATACTCTCAAATTAATTCCTTCATTGAGACTAGTGAGTTCCTCACATATATTGATTAACATGAGTCTTCACTAGCATGTGATGGTATGACTGATGAAGTAGTGAATGTAGCATGTGATAATGATATAGACATTGAATTTGTTGAGCAGCTTACTGTTGATGAATCAGACTTAATTTTTATTTGTTTATGTGTTGATATGCATACATGTCCTATATGTGCTGAGATTAATGAATTTTTGGAGTCTGATAAGTTTGTTAAATCCATGGAATCTTTGCTTGCACTGAAACTATTAATAAGACTGATTCTACTGATCATACTAGTATTGATAAGAGCATGCATAGTGATACTGTTGATATTGAAAATTCTGTTAATCCTTGTGCTGTTGTTGATGCTAGTAAGAGACTAGATTTTGTTATCGATCATTGTTTAGAATCTTGTGAGCTTACTGATGTCTCTTTAGTCAGGGAAGATATTATTTCTTTTTTTGAGAGTCCTGAACAGATCCCTGAAGTTGGTGAAGTAGTTCCTAACAACCCACTCACTCTCCCAACTGAGAAAAAGCAACTGTCAGACACCTTGAACTCAAAGGACTGTGAGAAGTTGAAATTAAATTTTTCTGTGGATACAGTGACTCTTACTGATGAGAGTCCAATTGATTTCATTGGTTCTGATAGATTTTTAGAAAGTTTAAAGTTTAAGTTTGATTTTAAGTTTTCTTTCTTTAGTTTTAAATCTCCTAATTTTGATTTTTATTCTTTTCTTGGCCCTGAATTTGCTGAAAATGACTTTCCTAAACTACTGATGGTTAAGAAAGTCCATGAGTCATCACTGAATGATCAATCAAAATGTTTTAAAGTGGTTAGACTCAAATTTGTTCAATTAAGAAGGAATAAAGTCATTTTGATTTTAGTTTTTGATACTTATGATTAGTTCGTCTTTGATATAGTTCTTTTTAGTTTATGATGTAGTTTTCTTTTTTTTTTTTCGCATTACTGGTTGTTTTGTTTCTGCTTTATAGGTAATAAAAGATTGCTAGCCAGCTATAAAGGGAATCTTAGCCTACCTTGAGACCTTCCATTTTCAAGTTCATCTAGTTGTATACTTTCCCTTTCTACTTTTTATATTATGCTGTTTATTTGCTTACTGGATTGTGTGCTAATATTGAGGACAATGCAATATTTAAGTGTGAGGGGGGAGAGTCATTTCATTCTATTCCATCTTTTCCTTTATTAAAAAAAACTAAAAATTTTTTAGGAAAATTTTTGAAAAATAGTATGATTCTTTTCAGTTTTTCTGTAAAAGTTGCAAGCTGAGATGATTGTAGCTTGGATTTACTTAGACATGATAAGTAATGGATCTTGTGTCATGATTCAAGTAAAGTGGCAATGAATTTGATTTTAATAAATTATTTGATACCCATTAGCTAGTGAGGATTTGAGCCTTAATTGTCAATTCTAGTGTGTATTCACCTATCACTACTTTCACTCTAGAACTTGTCTTGATTCTCTATTGAGACCACATTTGCATTTGCATGCATGAAAATGATAAGCATTCATTTCTTTTTATAACTAGATAGCCAAAAAGCCAACCTAACATGCATTTTATCCATTGTTTAGCCACTTTGGACCTTGTTTTCTTTTCTTGTTTAGCCTATATCCATTAAATATATTTTCACTTTGTTTTAAGATGCCTTAAGGACTTTAAGGAGCATCACATCTAAATAAGATAGGTAAATGTGTGCTTTGCATCCATTTAGGCCATTGTTATTAAAAGTTGAGGAAACTATCTTGAAAAAAAAAATTACAAAAGAAAAGAAAAGATGAAAAAATAAAAAGCAAAAGCAAAAAAAAAAAAAAGAAAAAAGAAAAGCAATTGAAAATCAAAAGAAAGAAGTTTTTCAATTTGAGTTTGTAATTGCCTATTGCTAGCTAGAAATATAGCCTAGATGCACATTCTTCCCTATCCTAAATCTTCATTGATTGCTCTTAAGGTTCTAAGGTATCTATTTGTTTGTCTTTCCTTGAATATCCATTCATTTCATCTTCCCTAACCCTATTACAACCCTAAATAAAGTCCTTTGATTTATGTATTGCATTTGGCATGAGTGGTGGAGATTTAGAAGCTTGACAAGCTTATGGTAGTGAACCTTAATAGGTGGAACTTGAGCGAAACACATCCCTTTAAACACTTGAAAGATGAGAGTAAACACTAAACCATGTGAGAGGCTATACATTTCAATTCATTCTTTTCAAATGAAATTGCCATGGAATTTGATTTCTTGATGCAATTGAAGTTTGGTTGGATTGTTAAAGTGTTGATAAGTTTTGATCATTCTCAATCTTGTAACTTTCCACATTTTCCTTTTCATTTTCATCCTCCATTGATCATTCCATTAGTCTTCCTTTGATTTTGAGCTTTGCTCAGGAGTGCAAAGGTTTAAGTGTGGGGGAATTTGATAAACATGATTTTTCATACACTTAATTCTTCTTAACTTAACCTTTTTAATAGATAAATGAGGCTTAATAGATTTACTTAATTGGAATTTGATTTTCGTAGCCATTGTTTACACTTTAGAAAATAATTGACAAAATAATAGATTTTAATGCATAAATCATTTTAAATGAACTTTATGAATTTTCTATTTCATCTCTTCCATTCTTTTTATGCAGTTTTTTTCAAGATAGTTGGCAATTGAAGCTTGCATAAAGCTAGAGCTCTACGTGGAAGGAAAAGCATAAGTTAGAGAATGCAGTAGCTGCAGAACGAGGAAGAAGCAAGGAAAGAAAAAAATGGAAACAAAGCCATGCATGCACCAGCAGAAACACGTGAATATTTAAGTGAAAGAAAGGAAGCAACTCATGAAGTATAAAGAGAAGTAGAAAAGCAACCATGTGGAGAACAAACTTGAGTAGCTAAAACAAGGAAATCTAGGCACAAAGAAAGAAGAAAATCACGTGGAGCATGGCTAGACAGATGAAGTAACATGAACAGGGAGCTTTCGAGTAGAACAGAGCAAACATGTGAGGAAGAAACAGAGGGAAGAAGCTACATTTGGATTCGAAGACGGCAACGTAGCTGGAGCTTGAGAAAAAAGGAAGAAACATACATGAAGAAGCTACTGTTTTAAAATGGAGAAGAGCTCGAAGGAAGATGCCATGAGACCATGAAACTGAGTTAGAGAATCAACGTGCGAAGCTTAGGCAGAACAGAACCATTATGCACACATCATATATAAGCAGCCAAATGGGAATGAAGTGTCCGCTGAACCATGTGAAAAGAAAAAGCAATGAGCTGTCCAAAACATGGAAAACATAAAAAGAAGAGCTGCTGAACAGAGATGAAGCTATGTGAGAAACTCCAGCAAATGAATGAGAAGAAAACCAGCTATAGGGTGGGAGAAGACATAGCTGACATGGATTATTATATTGACATTGGGGCCCACACTTATCATGCAAAGAAGAAAAGACTGCTATGGGCAATTGGACAAAAGCTGAGCATATGAATTTGGCTGGGTCAGTAGCTGTAGGCTGAGGTGTATAATTGAAAATGTGAGCTGAGAGAAGGCAAGAGCTGAAGAGGGAGCACGTGAAAAATAAGCAAGCCATGTGAGAAATGATCAATGGTATTATGGTTCATTCACGCACATTCCATCATCTAGACCTTTCATTTACTCATTCTATTAAATCTATTTCACGTCGTCCATTCATTTGATTATACATGCCATCGGCATTCGAGGATCCATCCATTCCGTCATTATTCGCTCATCCACCCCGATTCCATCCCTTCGTCCACAACACACAGAATCACTTCCTCCATCATCCAATCTCCATCTCCATACCACCAAGATGATCCTTTAATTTCCATCTGTGACTAGCAAAGGAGGAAGAACCTTGGCTGAAGCTTGAGTCCTTAGAGAAGAAGCAAAATTTTAGCTAAGGATTTCTATTTTCCTACACTTTTTCTTTTTCTTGTACAATCTTGGTTAAGTTGTATTTGATTAGGAATTTGTGTAATTATAATTAGTGGCTGGTTAGACACTAATTAGGAAGTCTTTTTGTTGATTAATTAGTTAGATTGGAATCTTATTTTTCATTATTCTCTAATTTCCTATGTATGTCATGAAGGTATTCAATGAAATGCATGAGTGAGATTATGTGCTTGATTGCTTGATTTGAGAATTCCTTGATGTTTAACTGGTTAATTAAATATTTTTGGATGATGAATGAGAAGCTAATTAATCGGTTAATTAATCAAATTGGGTGTTCAAAGATCTTAATCACAAGAATTAGTAATTTAATGGGAGTTGAGGTCTCAATTAACATTAAATTGCTAGTCTCTTGAATCTTGAATGGTCATTCAAGATCATTTGCTAATGAACACAATTAGGAACTCTTAGGCCAGAATTAATCATAATTTGATTAAGATAAGGATAGTGAATACCAAGGGACGATTCTTAAGCTAGTCACAAGACCATAATTCATCCAATTAGGTAGTTAATCATTTAATTCAATTTTATTTTAGTTAGTTCAATTAGATAAGAAAAAAAAACCCTTAGTTTAAAAATTTTTACAGTCTTTTAACACTTAGAAACTTAATTGAACATTGAATTCCATTTCCAAGGGAGATGACCTAGGTTGTGTCCTATATTGTATTTAATATTCAACCTAGTTTTATTTTGAAGGTTGCACGACGAGCCTGTCAGAGCTCAGAACTATTCTGAATCATCTAGTCGAAATTTGGGTCTACTAACAAGTTAAAATGTAAAACAGAGGAGTTTTAACCTTTTTAAGGGTTCTTATGGTTTATAAGACTTTTGAAAATCCTAAAAAACTCAAATTTTTCATTTAAAGCCCCCTCTTTTGAGTTTCTAAAAAATTATCCAAAATTACGAAATCATCACTGCATATGCAATTAAATTCATTCAGTCATTTTAGCTTCAGTTTTAGGGCATCTTTAACCTTATGTCCTCATTTCTAAATATCTATATTATTATTTTAATCTTCATTTGATTTAGGGCCTCTATTCATTTGATTTAGAGGTCTTCCTTTTATAACCTATCAGTTTTAATTCAATTTTAGGAAGATCAAGTATTACAAAATTAGCCTCTAAACTTTCATCCTAAGAGATTTAATTCACCAATCAAACCCTAAAAAACCTTAAATTCAACATTCAAGCACAAAATTCCAACATGCATTTCATCAAACACTTTGATTGAATTTATGCATTAAAAACCAAGAATTTTGCAAATTAATTCCTAGAGTGCAAAAATGATCAATTAATTCAAATCCCATCTAATAAAATCCATCAAGCCATAATTCATCATTAAAATTTTCAAATTAAGAGGAATAAAATATGTAAAATAATGTTTATCAAAGATGTTGAACAATATTTTTAAATTCATCTAATTCTTATTGAAGCTATTCAATTTGTGTTCTCTAATCTTCAAGTTGGATATTATGTGTTTGTTGTGATATGCTTATAAGTTCATTTCTCACAATTTCTTAGATAAAGGAAGAATAAAGATATGTTAGGTATTGAATGTCAATGTATCCGAACCTAAGGTTTCCTAATATATTATAAGACATACTCTTAATGGGATGACCCTAACTTCTAATCTCAGTAATTATAGTTAAATACACAATTAATAAATAATGATTATGGTTTGGAGTTGTTACAATTAATTACATTAAGAAAATATAGGAAAATTTGAACCTCCATGTTATTAGGGTCATCTACTAAACAACTATAAATGGAAAAATGTATAAAAGGGTTTATACCATTATTAAAGGTTTGTGATTCATCTATCCATTGATTTCAACACATAAAAACCTCTCATAAGTGTTCCTATATCATTTCTTAGTATTAGCATTAAAGAAATTAGGGTTTCTAGGTCAAAGGTAGGAGTTTGGGGATCTATGCCGCAACTTGGAACCTTCCTGCCACGGCTAAGTAAGGTTTTGGAGCTCGAAAATTAAGTTTTTAACTTTGCGCCATGGCCAAGTTGCTCTTGGGAATCATTGGGTAACTTCGTTAGATCTGTGCCATGGCCAACCTACGTGGCATTGCGGCAAGTTTTGCTACTATACCCTCATTAATTAATTTCCTCGACTTACGCCGCGCCAGGACTTATTGCGCTGCGGTAAGGTTTCATTCTGTCACCTTCCTGGGCATTTTTTTCACTCTATGTCGTGGCGAGATTCCTCAAGCCATGGCGTCCCTTGCCACTGTCACTCTTCTTAAGAACTCCCTAGAACCATTTCCTCCCTTTTTATATGACTCTAATAGTATTTATCTACCTTATTCACCTAGCTATTCTTCCATTATCAATCCAAAACTTATGTGTCTATTTCTTTTCTCTAATTACCCTCTATCAGCAAGTTTGTAAAGTAACAATAACAGAAATACATGAACTACTAATAGCTATCCTTTAATACACAATCAATGGGGGTTCCATACATTAAGGGTTCATATCAATATCCCAAGGGTTACATTTTTAATGATAAGCCATATTATAGGTCAACAAAGTTTACAGCAGATATCATGAATCCATACATCAAATACTAAATTAAGATAAGGTCTAGCCCCTCAATACATACATCCTTAGTAATCAAAATATGAAAGCCTACACTTGGCAATACAAATACATGATGATGCTATATAAGACTTAACAAAAATTAACATCTACCCTATTACACTCAGACCCAGTGTAGCTTCCCACACTAGGCCTCAACTCATGGATGTTCATCCACTTGCTTGCCCTTATCCTTACCCAAGGAACCTTCACCTGAGATTGTAATCCCATAAAATAGGATGGGATACAAATCTCAGTAACTAAGACAGTTCCATTATATAATCCAGTTTAATTAGCATATATGCATGAATCAAAATCAACATTAGAATCATATCAATCATATCAGTAAATGAAACAATTAGGCTATCATGATTACTATTCTATACTTACAATCATATTATCACATGTTAAAGGCCATTAACACTGGGAGAGGCCCGTCCACGGCATCTACTCCCCATTGAGCATAACCAGGGCTCAGTGCATCTGGGGTTTGATCATAACTCGGTGCTCGATCGAAGCACATGCACGGGTGGCAGCTGCACCACAGCTCCACCATGGACTCACAAGGTCCAATCATAATACAATAGATAGCCAACCAATTCATTCAGCATTTCAAATCATTCATATACAACAAATATGAAATTAAAATAGATACATGTATGAAATTAATGTAAACCCCGGTTACCTCACTTGTAGACAATCTGCAACAGCCACTAATGATACAAAAATCCCTATAAACATAGCATCAGAAAATTACCACTCTAATTCATCATTAACAGTAGCAACAAGTACCAAGGAGTTTAAATGCTAATAACTACCTAAATAACACTTACCCAGCCACTATAAATTTCCAAATTCAGATTGAGTATGTCCTCTACCAAAAACTTCAATATATCACCCAAATTCCTATGCAAATTCGTACATAATTAATACCCATACTATAAATCAACTATGGGGGTCTTAAACCAGTAGAAAATACAATAGAATAGATAGTTTACACTTACCTAATACCAGCCTTAGCCTCAACCTATGAATTTCCTCTAGAAAAATGTGACACCCTAAACTACTACCGCTACCTAGCCTCTCTATAGGCTCGGTTCCATATGATTTCCAAGAGTCACTACTCTTTCGTGGCATTTACATGCTATGAACTGGGGTTTCATATACTCATCTTTCACTCCGTGGGTCCTGTAAACCCATCTCAAGCATCCTCAACTCAAACTCCATACATACAACTCATACATAGCATAAAACAACCCATAAGCCACGGGTATAGAGCCAAAAACCAATAAAATTACATTTTCTCACTTTGGGCCCAAAAGTCATATTTTGGCTCTAAGTTTGGAAAATCATAAGAAATTGTAGAAAAATGGGAATGCAGCAAACTTTAGCTTTCTGGAAAGCTCCAAGTGTCAAATTTACACTAAAAATCATTCCCAGCCACAAACACATCGTTTAGACCATGTTTGACATCGAAAATGGGAGGAAGGTCCAGCTGTCACTGTTTCTGGTGCAGCTTGCTGTCATGACTTTCAAAAATTCATAACTAAATCCAAAAAAATCCAATCTGGGCACATTATACCAATTTGGAAAGATATGGATGTCTACTAGAGGAGAAAAATAAGTCCAGATCAGTTCAGTAGCTCCTGCACCCCGAAAACCGATGGAACAGTGATGGGGGTCAGGTAAGCTCACTGATGCTGATACAGAACTTCAGTCGGTTCAATCTCTCTCTACAGACCTCCGATTTGGGTGATTCCAGTTCCTACAAGTCACTTTGGTTTTCTAGTTTATGTGTATAAAATTTTATCACATTTGGAATCCATTTGGTCTAAAAGTGCCACAGATTTCATTTCTGCCCTATGAAACAGTAACATGACCAAATCAACAATTTTTCCCAAATTCAACAATTCCCCAAATATTCTATAATCCTCCGAATATTACCCACTTTAGCTTCTCAAGAAGCTTTCTACAAACTCTAGAGGCACGCCAAATTTCATGGCAAACGGAGCTCATCCGGTCATACTTTGACGGAGCTCACAAAAATACCGGTTTTGGCACCCCATAGGTCCAAAACGGGTCTAGATAGCCTCTCACACACTCTCACTCCACATGGACAAGTTTAAAAGCATAAGACTAGTATATTTAACATGTCCATATGATCCAAATCATCATACATTCTGTTTTCACTATGCTATGGCCAAATTTACACAACAACATTCATGCATCAAAGGGGTAAAAACCCACATTTCCATTACTTTGGCTAATAACATAGTTCATACATCATCCTATCATATTTCTACATGTGTTACAAACTTTACATCTCAAAAATAGTGGGCACATCTTCATTTGGCACCACTTTATATCATATTTACATCAAAATATCAAAAGAAAGTAATATCTCTAACTATGCATGCTCCTAGGCTCCTTGGTGGGTGCTCGGTTCTCCTTGAGCTCCACCTAGCATATTAGTTTGGAGGGGAAAGGGGTGAGATTCAGGGAATCTCAGTAGCTCATGCACTCAATCCAGCAAGCAATCAAGGCATATAACAAGTCAAAGCATGTGAATAAGCATTTAGCTATTCTCAATCATCCAACACATAATGTACATGCTATGGAAATCTCAACAATGCCAAAAATGAGCTCCAGGGACTTTTGGTCTAGCCTCACCCGAGTTTAAGGGACTTTTGGATGGCCTCACCCGAGTTTAAGGACTTTTGACTTGGCCTCACTCGTTTGAGACTTTTGGCCTTGTCTCACCTATCTCAGGGGACTTTCGGCTTCACCTCACCCATCTCATGGGACTTTCGGCACTACCGCACCCGAGCAATTTTCACAACTCATCACACAAGCATATTGACATTCAATGCATCAAAACAATAGCATATGGCATATTCCATACAACAAGCATATACATAATCATACAATGACTATCATACCCAAGAATGCACAAGAAAGAGTGAAAGAGAGAGCTACCTTTGGAACCAAAGCTAACACTAGCTTTTCCTTTCAATGTCTCCTCTCCCTCCTTAGGTCCACAATCACACCTTGTTGGAGGTGTTCCTCTTGAGCCTAGACACACAAAAGCATGCAATTACTCTCTTGTAATTCAATTTAGAGCAACCCTCTATCACACACAACCTAGGGTTCTCTCTCTAGAATGCCATTAACCCTTTCTCTCTCTCAAGCTCCCATGGTAGTGGAAAACCTCTTTTTCAAAGAAACTCAAGGATTCAAAAGAGTTTTCCACTTTCCCTCTTCTGACCCATGCTCAAAATGCAACCATTTTCACAATTAAAACCGCAGAAAGAGAGGGCAAAGGGAGGGGATCAGAGTTTTAAGAAGAAATGGGAGAAGTTACCTTACCTTTCCCTTGATCTTCCTCCTTCTCTTGATCTCTCACACTCTCCACGCCTCTTTTCTCTCTTTGGGTCGAAGCTTAGGGCAGATATGAGAGAAGAAATGAGTTTGGGCGTTTAATGAAGTCTGATTCTCGCTATTTACTCTCTTCCGGACTGACTCTCGCTACGGCGAAAACTAACCTTCGCTATAGCGAGCTCGTGTAATCTGGCTTCGCTATGGCGAGGTGTAACCTTCGCTACGGCGAGCTCGTGTCAATTCACTTCGCTATGGCGAGATTTACCACTCGCTATGGCGAAATCGCGTCAGTTCCAGACTTCACTCTCGCTATGGCGCCGCTACAGCGGGCAACTCCCTGGTTTTTGTATGGGCTGCTGCCAGCACTCGCTATAGCTAGAATCGCCTTCGCTATTGCGAACTAGCTCTCTCGCTGTAGCGAGACCGTTTCTCGCTGTTGCGAGAGGACTTAGCAGAAATTCTGGATTCCGAAAATTTCCAGATTTCACTTCCTTTCTTTTCCCTTTTCTTTTCTTTTTCCCGGTTGTTACAAAAAACACCAAACAACTCTATTTCAGAATTTAGGTATGGTGAAAATACTCTAAATGAAAAACTAATTAGATTAAATTAAAGAGAAAGATGAGATGATTAAGTTGTATAACTATTACCTTTACTGAATCTTGCTCTAGATGTGAGAAAAATATGGAATTCTTGCCCCAAACCCTAGCCTCCTTTCTCACTTCTGAATTTCCTTCTTGAGTTTTAGCAAAATAAGGAAGTGGCTGAAGCATTAGGGTTTTAGTTAGGTTTAAGTTAGGTCAAAGATGGGTCATGGGTTGTTCCAAAGTCCAACTCCCTCTTGTTAGGCTAGTTTTAAAATGTTGGGCTGCAGAATTTCATTGGGCCAACTTTTATGCATTGGGTTGCTAAAGTTTAATTAGGTTTTGGGCCAAGTTTAAAGAGCTCAAGAGTTTGGGTCTGCACAAGGGTAATTGGGCCACTTATAAGAGTCTATACAAGGTAAATCTTGGGCCTCTATCATATGGAATTAGATTGGGTCTGCACTTAACTTATTGGGCCTCCATTAGCCTCTTATCATGATTTATTAATTTTGGGCTTAGATGAAGTTTCTATTCCAATTAATTCTCAAACTCATATTAATAATTTATCTCTCTAAAATTCCTATTCTCTAACTTGCCCAATTATCCTCTATTAATTATTCTTAATTACTCTAAATCCATGATTAACACCTTAATAGATTTTGGGGTGTTACACCTAATACCATATATTAAGCCCCTTTTTGTTACCCTTTGGGAGCTTTAAACATAAATCCAACTTTGAAACACTCTCTTTTTTACGTTTATATAAATTTTTAAGGTGTGTTTATTCATCTTAAAAAGCAAATAATAAAAAGGGTCAAAATCATACAATTGAAATTGTAATTACATATATAAATTAAATATAAAACCATAATTACATAGACAGCTTGGAATTTTCTATCAACCTAAAGTCTATTATTTTGATAGGTCTTTAAGAAGACTTCAAAATATGTTAGTGATCTTTTTAATTCTTGTGTATACAAAACAAAATATTAGTAGATAAATATATATTTAAAATAATTAGTGAATACTAGAATA
Organism: Erythrophleum fordii; assembly: GCA_032878935.1. NCBI lineage: Eukaryota > Viridiplantae > Streptophyta > Magnoliopsida > Fabales > Fabaceae > Erythrophleum > Erythrophleum fordii. Next base: position 26,793,153 of record JAVQMF010000058.1, on the reverse strand, counting down.
AATAAAATTAGTTCCTAATCTTTTGACATACTAAAGTATTGAAATAGAACCTCCAGTATGCAAGGATGAGCCAAACTCAAACCTATAGGCTTTATTCCTTCTTATCCATTTATAAAGTGATTGGTACTCTAAACTAACCCACTTTACACACAACTTGTCCCAAATGATTTCTCCAATCTAATAAGGTTTTTTTTTTCTTTTCATCTTGTGTGCAGTATCAATTAAATATATAAGATGATCAACGACTTTATTCTTCCAAATCTTATTAGTGTCTTCAAGTTTCCAATCATAATATTTCTAAAAAAGTTAGAAGTTTTGATTATTAAAAAAAATAAGATACATGGTATTATAATTATATAAAAATGATTAACAAAATTCATTTTAAATTCAGTAAACCATAATTCTCTATAAACTATTTCAGAACCATTCATATTTACTTTTAAAAATAGATATTATATGTTCATAAACTTCATTATTATTTAGTGTAAATCTACATAAATTAAATATTAATTAATTAAATATATAAATAATTAAAAGTTATAATAAATTTCAATAATATTAAAAAAACTAAATAATAATTCATTACCATCAAGTTGAATAAATTGTTTTTGAATATTGTTAAGAGTTGGATTTTAGGACTTGGGAGTTAGAGCTTGAGACTCCTCATGGACTAGAGGAGGAATATTTTAGGATCATAATCAACCCTTGCTGGATGATGATCCTTGTCAATACATATAAATAAATTAATTAGTAAGAGATAAATATATATATATATATATATATATATATATATATATATATATATATGTAAGTAGATTTTTTGTAAACATGAAATCAAAATAATTTAATAAAATTAACTTCTTTTACTTTTATTTGCTTTTACTTATGCTTTGTATCTTGATGTGAATTACCTTGTTTTCTTAAATGACAAATTGAAAGAGTGAGAAAGACAAAGGAGATTGATGAAAAATATGAAGAAAGTGTGTGAAAAGTGGGGCGGAAGACATATATATATATATATCTTTAATATTAAAAAAAACAAAATGCATCAATAGAATCAAGTTTGAGTTCATACATAGTCATATTAGATAGTATATGATAATAGCATATGAAAAGTCACATCAATGTATGAATACGTACATATTATTATAATAAAATTATAAAAAATTACAAACTAAAAATTTATACATTATTATTATTATTACTACTACTACAAAAACTTGTATAATAATTCTTATATGCATTAATTTGTCCTTATAAGGCTTTAATAGTTAGTTTATTTTCTTGAAATTATAAGTTAGAAGGGCGTAACATACTGCTAACATCTAGATGTATTGTGCCAATATCTTTTGCAGGAGATATAGCCTTAATTTCACTTATATATTTCTTTTCATAATCTGGTAGTTTATGTCTAAAGCCTGGATCTCTACCTATTTCTTGTGACATATTAATTCATCTTTGTCTTCATCTTCATCTTCGTCTCCATCTTCATCTTCAACTTCAATTCCTAGATCTATCATAAAATTGACCTCTTCCACTTCTCTACCATCTTGTAAGCTATCATCATCTTGGTAAGTAACTTCTTATATATTACTATCATTAACCAAACTCTTTGGTTTAGTTTTAATGAAAACCTACAATCTATTTTATCTCTGCTTTGTACATGATATTGCACATAATAAACTTGTACAAATTGTTTTAGAAACACAAATGATTTCATAATCCCTGTGCACCTTATATCTTTTGGTATGTTTAATTTCAATAATTTCATAATCCTTGTGCACCTTCATCCCTTGATTCATCATCGAATCAAACCAACTGTGTAAAATAACACTAATGATTTTGCAAGTTCTCTTAGATATTGTAATTGTATAACCTGTTTAAGGATGCCAAAATGGTTATTTTCTCCATACTCTCCTGTTCCTCTTATACAAATTCCATTGTTTATTGTCTCCTTCCTAATGCTCTAAGATTTTGTGTGAAACTTGCATCCATACACAAAATATATTGGCTAGGCTTAAACCTCCCTATATGGTTCCTAAGTTAAGTTCTTCAAATAAACATTATCACTGAAAATTTATTGATTAATAACTTATTTGATAATAAAATTAGGTAATGTCACCATATAAATAAAGAAGAAATATGTATAAAAGTAATAATGATATCACTATAGACAAAGTATTTGAACCACAAGCCAATGTTTTGCTCAAGTCAATTTCTTCGAAGCTATTGTTCAAATTTGTTCTTCTCAAACCTTACTCAAAAACCTTGAAATGTGATTTAAATGTTAGTATACAAATAACACTTAATACCAACATGAACCCAAGTGTATGTCTTACTTAATGTATGGCTTGGCTTCATCATAGTTCAACAAGACATGAAGATGAGCAATGTCAATTTCCTTGTCATTCAAATAATGGTTAGAGTGCTTTATAGCTGAATGTCCAACTTTTTCAAAATTTGATATAGTTAGCTCATTTGCCTCTACTTCATTTACACAGTCATTTCAAGTAACTATTATTTGTACAAAATTTACATTTGAGTCAAAGCAGTATCAACAAAAATGTGTAACCTCCTATGTTAAATACGCCTCATATATAAAACCTTCCATGTAACCTTTATTTTTAATAGTTTGTTTTTAAGTGCTTGAAGAAATGACATGTAGTTCGATATAATTAGAAATCGGTACAATTTAAACTAATTGTAAATGGTTATAATATCATATATGCATCAATTACCTTTCAAAGGGATATATTCATTGATATTAGACTAGGCCACTAACTCTAGCCTCATATGGCAAATGGACTGGTAAATGCTCCATGAAGTCAAAGAATGTAAATAGAAATATTATTTCTAATTTATATAGAATGATAGGAATGTTATGCTCCATCTACAACAAATCATCCACCTTTAACCTCACTAGAAATAGGTCTCTAAAGAATTGGTTTAGCTCAGTTATAGGTTTTCATATTTGTTAGATAGTGCACTAAAGGCAATTAGCAATAAATATTCCATGAAGATATGACAACTATGACTTTTAAGTCTAAATAACCTTCTTACCTTTGAATTCACACATTTAGAGAGATTTGAAGAATATTCATAAGGCATTTTCAAACCTTTTACCCCCTCACATATAGTTTTTTTAAAAACTCTAGTTGGAAGGTAAATTTAGCTTTTAGCTTTACCACTTTCCTATTAGCCAATTCCTATACCATTACATCTTTCCACCTATAATATTTCTTCAAGGCCATCCTAACTTTCATATTATCTTTACTTTTCCCTTTCACATCCATAATAGTATTAAATATATTATCAAACACATTCTTCTCTATGTGCATAACATTTTAATGATGTTAAACTAACGAATATCTTTAATGTAGAAACTAACTATGATTCGTCTAGTTATGATATTCCCCATAACCTAGTAATCAATGAGCCCTTCATCTACAATGTTAAGAAGGATATTCACATGTTGCCATAATTCTTTCCCATTCAATATTGAGTGGAAGGATTCATTTTCAACTTTACTTTTCTTGAAAGCATCTTTATTTCTTCTTAAAACATTGTTCAAAGGTAAAAACCACTTATGACAATTGAACTAGGAGCTTTTTCCCCTATACTTAAGGGTATAAGCTTTTGGATGGTCCATACAATAAAAAATGCTAATTTTCCAGTAGTACTCCACCCTAACAACATCCTATATGTTGGAAAATCATTTGTCATTCACACTAATGCTACTCTCATATAGAAATTCTAGCTTTTTTAGATGTCATAGGTTGATGTTCCTTCTTCGTATAATAATTTTAACTCATTAATCAATGGTTGCAAATATACATCTATCTTAGTCTTGGGATTTTGTAGTCTAGGAATGATCGTTTTAAAAATAAATAGGGAGTAATTATACACAACTCAAGATGATGATTGTAAGAAGTAATTATCATACGCCAACATGAATGAAGTGAAGGAGATTGATTATAAGGTGTGAAACCATTTGTACATAACTGTATTCTAACATTTCATGGTTCCACAACAAAATCAAGACATATTAGTTCATCTTTACATCTTCTATTATTCTAATGACATCTCATAAGCTCAACAAAACTCATTAATATATAAAGTTGTTGTAATCTAAAGGTAATTAGTAAATAATATATTCTTTTTACTAGAATCTCCTTTAAACTTCACCTTTGACTGGGTCAACCAGTTTTATATTGAGATAATGCACAAATTTATACTATCATCTTTGTAATACAATGAACGCAAACATTAAAATTTTAAGCAAATTGACTAAATTTTGATATTAGCTTCTTTGTTTTGTACCAATTATCAAGTACAACATTCTCAAGTGGACAATAATTTTTCATAAGACTTATAAATCGATTAAAATAATATTATGACATATCGCTATCATACTTGGAACTTAACATTTGTATGGTAACAAATAATACAAACGCATTACAGCATCTTGACTATGGTAGTTGTTGATACGCATTAATTAAATAAATTAAAAAATTTTAAGGCTTCTAAATTTGGAGGTTCCTCAATGAGATTAATGTTATCATTATAATCTACTTTATCATTGCTGCCAACATAACAATTAGATTCAACTACATCAAAAATAATTCTTTTATATTCTATATTTTGTTCTTCATTTGCTAGTCACAAGCTTGATGTGATTCTAGTAGTTATGTTAGTTGGTTGTGGTTCCATCTCACCATGACATGTTTACTACCAATATCTAGGTTGAAACTATCTTTTATAAAGATCAACCTTTACCTTATCAACAATAAGATAGGCTGTATTTTTATGTATAGAACATAGACATCTAATTTTTTTCATTTTTTGAACCAAGTCTTTTTTTACAACTAAAAGTACTAAACTCTTCCATCCTTTGTAAAAATTCATTAGTACATTTTTTTACATCCATGATTTAATCTATTAAACATTCACATTCGATTATTAGAAATTTTCATTTTGCCTTCATAGTAAACAATTTAAATATTATCTTACGTGTATCATTAAATTACAAAATTTCTTTGTTGCATCATTAGAAAAGCAATAAATATCATAGTGGATATCTAATTTACAAATACTATCAAATAACAATTATTTTTTCACTAATAATCAATAAATAAACATATTTAATAACAATATTAAATAACAAATAATTTTCTTGAAAATATTATTATATAATTATTTATACATACCTTAAGAAGAAATTGAAATTTAAAAGGTAGAAATCTAAATTCACAATTACAAGTAGAACATACATGCAAAAGTGAAGAAATGTGTAGGAGGAATTCTAAATAGAAAGAAAATAGTTAGAAATGGCAAGAGAAGAGAGAGAAGAAAAGAAGGAGTACTTATTGGACCTATCATTGGAAATTGTTAGAAAAGAAAGATTTAAAAAAATATTAATATTAAAACTATAAAAGGTTATAATATTAATTGACAAAAAAAATAAATTAATGACAATAATATAACTTTTATTAATTAACAATTAATTATTTTATAATTAATTAGATCCTATATTAAAACTATATTAGTTAAAAAATAAAAGTTATTATTAATTAATTATTGATTTAAAAATTATATTAATTAATTAAAATTATTAATTAAATTTTAATTTAAAAAAATTAAGAAATGATTAAAAAAAACAACTTTGGTAGACATGGACCAACTGAATTGTAGTTGATCTTGGCCAACTGCATTGCTTGGACCAATTGCAATGCAATCAGTTGGCATTGAGTTGTCTTTGATAGACAAATTCTGTTTGTACCAACCTTTTTTGTTGGTTTTCTTTTATTTTTATACAATATATATATATATACACACACATTATCATAACCTAATATTTAGCATCTTTTCAAAAAATAGATAATTGTATATTAAGAAAAAATCCCACGTCAGTCAGAAGCAGGAAAATTATTAGTATTCTTACACTATCAGCCCTTATTCTTTGAAAAAAGCAATGCTCCACTCGGCATAAGACCTGAAATTTCATGATATTTATATTTTGTAATGCTCATTAAATCAAAATTTATCATTTTCTGGTGATAAGGCAATTATTAAGTGTAACCGCACATTTATTTAGTTCTATAACTTCCAAGAATACGAAGTATATATTGTAGCAAAACTTTCATTGATCTTGAGATTGGGCAACGGCAACCGATCCATCTTTAACTCCGAGTTCACCGATCCTAAAGGGAGCCATAACATGTTTAGTAAGCTGTTTAGTGTTGCTCTTCTCTCTCCACTAATTTGTCCTTGACTCGGTTTCAAAGATTTATCAACGCTGACCCTGTCTCACCCGGAATATTTGTAGGTCCATGTTAAATATATCCATCGTTGTGTGAAGCATTATCAATTACTAGCTGTTTTCCTATCTCTTACCAAATTAAAAACTAATCAATTCTTTTCTTCAAAGGTTGTGAAATATGGAAGAATTGGCCGGACCCCCAAAATATGGAAGTGAGGACTTTAAAAGACTTTTCATAATCACGAGTGCTTGTTATGCCTCAGAAGTGTCAATATAGCGAAAGCTGCATCAGATAATTGGCCGCTAAATCTTTATGATTTTTTTTTTTAAAACTTTTCATAATCACCAATGGTTGTTATGCCTCAAAAGTCAAAATGCGAGAAAAGTAGCCAAATTGCAAAAGTTAAAATCTTTTTGGATGAAAAGAAAAAGTTATGTTCAAGTTACGCTGCTCTCACAAGTCTCCAAGACATGAAAAACAAAATTTATTTGATTTAGTTACTAAAAGGTGAGTAATATTTGTAGCTACAAAATATTCTTAATTCTTTTTCTCAATCTTTTACATAAAAATAATCAATTAGGCTAAGGGTACAGCTGACACTTTTTTTCCCAGACATTTTCGTTCTATTGCCTTAGCCGATAAAGAACTTCAATTAATGATTTCTCTATTTTTTTAATACGCCTCGATAGGAAGAATTGAATCTTAGAAATTGTTGCAGACAATTTAAACACCTTAATTAGTACCTTACCACCAGCCCAATGGCCTTAAATAATTTTTCAATGCAATGCATGCTTTCTATAAAGGAGTGTAAAAGAGAAATGGATTATGGAAGGCGACCAGAAGGTAGTGGGAGACAAAAGCCAAACACTTCTACATGGAATTTGGAATTGGGAAAGTGTAACTAGCTAGCAAACCAAAAAGAAAATGAATCTCTCGATGATAATTTACCGACGGTTCTTCAAAATCGCCAGGCAATCAACAATTAATGGCTGTTAGTAAACCATTTGAAAATAAAGCAGTTTCATGGCAGTTTTTTTTTTTTGGTCAATTACCAACACGTTTTTTACCACCAGTAATTACATAACAAAAGCCAGCAATAAATAACATTTTTTAGCGTTAAAGACCACCAAAATTTCCCAAAAAAAGAAAACAAAGAGGGATTCCCTTTCCCAATTCCACTCTCGCGCCAAAATTCCATTCGCACATTCATCATTGTGCTAGACTTCCTTTCACACCCTCTCACTCACTCTCGCACATTCATCCTTGCACAAACTCCCACTTCCTGCCCTTCCATTTCACTCTCACAAAACCTCGGACCAACCTCTCACTTCCTCGTTCATGAATGATAGAGTAAGAGAAATCAGTGTAGGTTTAAATTGTTTATACTATGTTATTAATTTAATAATTGTTTTGGGTATTTTGATAATTTGGTTAGTAAGTCACAACTCTTTTGCTCATTGTTTGTAGAAAGAGATATATAATCGTGCGTCACATGGTTCATCATAAACTATTAGCCAGCATGACTCTTTGGCATAGGTTTTAGGCCCTAAGCAAAGTTCAAGGCCTAAGTACCATCTCAAGTCTTTCGATCAAACTCTCACAGTGTTAGAGGGACACACTGCTGCCCTGTTGGTGTGTTACTGGTGGCAACGACATGGCGAAATTAAACTCTCACAGTAGGAAATGTATTCATTGTTATGAAAGCTTAGTCATAGTATTGGATCGCAAATCTCATTTCAGATCAAAGATGTTGGTCATACCAAAATTGCTGAGAGGCTTATCCACGCATTTGTTAAGGTGAGGAATAAAGTTTCTTGCTGTTGCTGAGCTATATAATAATTTACATTATATCAATTTTAATTTTTAATTAAAGTTAGTTTAATGTTTTATGTTCAATTTACCCTCTGACCCTTTTTTTGTTCTTCTTTCACCGGTCATAAATAACCCCTGAAAAAAAATTATCCCACTAAATTATGATTAACACTTTTGGAGGTGTAGAAATTCGATATACCATCTCCTATAATTTTGTAAATGACACTCTGATTTTGTTCAATACTAACTAAAAATAAACTCAATAGTGAATTGACTTATTAATAGAGATAATTAAGAGGAGTCATTAATTACTATTAGAGTAGATTTAATAGTTGAAATTAAAAAACTATTAATGTAATTAAAAATCACTGGATAATTACTTATGATGCAATAACTCCCTTTTTTAATTTTCGTACCATAGATTTTTGTATTAATCTTAATAATTAATTCTAATATAATTATGGTTAATGGTTTTTCTTACCTATTGCAATAAATCGCTGTTCTAATATATATATATATATATATATATAAACCAAATCATAAAAAAGAAAAAAAAAATCTTATAATCGTGACAAAAAGAATTTCTTCTTTAAAAAAATTAAATTGCTGATTTAATTCAATATGTTCGATCCAATTAGTTTCATTTCACTCTCAAAACACCCATTGCATTTGGTATGTGAGAAAGGAGATTGAGAGAATGAAAAAAGAATAGATATGTGAGATGAAAAATAATATTTGTGTCCTTATTTTATACAAAGTAATAAAAAAAGATTAAATAATAATGACAATTGCTTGGTAGACATTTCCTACTCTTTTTTTTTTCAACAATATCATTCCCATTGAAGCGTACTCCTTGGTAAGTCTAAGCAACTTTTTTCTCACTTGAAAATTTTGTTACGGCATTTCTTTCTCTTTGCTCATTAAATTAATGTATGCTTTTCTGCAAAGGGTTGTGAATTATGGAAGAAATGGTCCCTAAAATATGAAAGTGAAGAGATGCAATTGACAACGTCACAAAGAAGAAAGCAGATTCTTAGAATCTTGAAAGTGCATTGTATAATTGGTCGTTAAATCTTAACTTTCTTTTTAAAAAACGAGATTTATAAGCGCAAATGGTTGTTATGCCCCGAAATGGGAGAAAAGTAGTCATTATCCAAGAGTAAAAATATATTTGTTTTAAGTTTTTATTTTTGAAGAGTTTAATTTTTAAGAAAATCAAGTTTTTATCGTTAAAAATTTTTATAAAAAATTATATATAATAACTCTTTATTAATATTCACACAAATCTTTGCAATCCAACGGTAGAGAAACAAGGTCGAACTTTCCATGACAAACTGTAGGTTTTTATATTGATTTCAAGTCACCTTGGTTTCACCAGTATTTTTCAAAAATAGGTATGGGTTCATTATTGTTATTTTATAATTATGCCTAGGTGTCCTCAAACTATTTTTATGTCGAACGATTTTACAGTCGTACTTCTCCATATCAATTTGGTACAACGTATAATCATTACTTTTTTATTCACACATATTTTATGCACACTTTTGGGATTAAACAAAAAAAAAAGGCAAGACTAGATTTTTTTTCCTCCCCTACTAAAATATGTGAACAGGAATAGGAATTATATTAGGAAAATTAGTACAAATGACCCAAATTACTTAATATTTATTGAAAAGGATTTTAAAAATCAAAATTACTATGCAAGACCAAGTAAGAGGCTATGGACACAAATGCCCTTCTCTGTTAAACAAGTCGTTTTAATCCAAAAGCGTTATTTGCCCACCAAATATTGTTCTCTTCCTCCTCGGCCCTCCATTACCTATCATTCCACAATTTCTTTTACAATCAATAATTAAAAATCATTGGATGGTTTTTCCTGCAACCGGTCACTGAAAATCCTTGGACGGTTTCTCACTAAATGGGCATCCTTTAATAGTTTAAACAATGCATGCCAGAGCTAGCCTTCGACAAGTTTTTCCTCACTCACAAATTTGTGAAAAGTAATGGTAAGCAACACCTTAGAATCGAAATATATCTTGGTATTGTTAATGAAGAAAATTTAGGCAGTGAATGACAATACTCCAAAATGGCAACTATAATGGCAACTAGTGTTGGGATGATATAATGGTAGCTGCAATGGCAACAACCCAAATGAAGAAAACCCGGAAAGATGTAATGCATTGATTATTTCTTTCCTTATATTTTGTACTATTATAGTTATAGACAAGAACATCCTATTGTGAGGTTTGTAAAAGAATTGTTATAAATATTTGATTGTTATGATTATAATAAGATTATAAAGTTCTTTGAAGTTATTTTCTCTATTGCCATAATCGTCTATTTTCTTAAGGTCCAGTAAGTCATATCATTAAACTTGGCATTCTAAACTCAGATAGCTTGAACATGGTAGTAAATTTCCTAAAGTTTACTAGTAATATCTTTAAAATTTGTAGTAATGAACCTAAACCACATTAACGATTATATTCTAAAAGGTCTCTAAAATTCGGTGTAAATTTCCTTAAATCTAGTAGTAACATCCCTAAATTTCATAGTAATAGTCATAAAACTATATACCATTAGATTATGAATTTGAAATAGGAAGAAGGATTTACAAAAATGAAAATTAGAGAAGCAGAGTTCCCCACCCAATGATTCCCTTTAAATTTGAAATGAGAACATCCTTTAGTATGAAAATTAAGAGGTGCAGTAATTATAAGAGTAGATTCATACTCTCTCACTCACTCACAAATCCCGGAAGCATATCATTAGAGCCATGGGTCTTATCCATGCACAGAAAGAAGATGTTGCAACCAATGACCCTTCCAAATATGCATTTAATAGCCCTGTTATTAGCAAACTTTAAGAAGTTATATCAAAACCAAAAATTTGTATCCTATAATGAGGCTTCAATAATTATTGTACTAGTATTAGTGTTTTTTTCCTGCTCATTGCATGTTGTCATTGTTTGTATCAATTGGCAAACATTTTTTAATGTTAGAAAAATTTATTTATGAAAGCTATGAAATCTTCGTATGCAAGCTACCAAGAATTATGAAAATTCTCACAAGAAGAGATAGAAAACAAAATAGAAGTCGCAAATGCTTTGGCAATTAAACTTTTTCAGCGATTTAATCACTCAGTATTCACAATGAAGATTGTATCACAACACCTATTAGAAGGTAATTGATCGATCAAAATCTAACATTATGAAGAATACTGGTTGCATGACATCAGAGTTAGTAACACATATTGCTTCAAAATCCATTAGATAAAAAGAAAAATTGCCAATTAAGTCTCTAGTTCATAGAGCTTTGAGGACTAACGAAATCATATGAAATCTTAGATTCATCTACATTTCTGTCATAATGTTTATATGGTATGGGTGAACTAATTAATTGGCTAGCACTACCCTTTGTTAGACATTGCTGGTCTTCTATCATTACTTGTGAACATCTATTAGCTAGCATTAAACTTTGGGGGACACTGCTAGTATTCTACCCTTTTAATGGCCATTAGTCTTCTACTATTGCTTGTGAACATCTTTGAACATGCATGCCCAAAGAGTTTTAGGGGTCTGACTTAATCGTAAAATCTTAAACTCCTGTGCTTCTCTGTTATAGTGTAATGTTTACATGGTATGGATGAAGAAGAAGAACTAACTAACTGTAACTGCCATTATATGAATTCTGCTTATCTTCTACCATTGTTTGTGATCACATGTTAACTTTGTGTTGGAACACACATGCAATTTGTAACATCCGATCCTTCTGTAAATATAAAAAACGCACTATTCGGTCTCTCTATAAATGTCAGAAATAAGCTAAATATAAAAAGAAGTTCTCAAAATAGAAGGAATTTGAGCCAACTAAAATTATAATAAAATTTTAAATATTAAAAAATGAGGATTTAAAGCTTAAGATGTCCAAAAACTAGAGCCAGAAGAGCTCAAAAAATTTGTCAAAAAAAGTAGGGGCATTTTTATAATTTTTGAAAAATTTGGAAAACTCATAGGAGAGTTTTTTAAACAAAAAATTTGAGCTTTCCAAGGTTCTCGAAGGCCCTGAATACCATGGGAATCCCTAGAATAGTTGAAACTCCTCCGGTGAGCGATTTCCATCGTTAGTTGACTGAAACTTTGACTGAATAGTTCGGAATGATTTTAGATCCTTTTTGAGTGATTCCAAAGGCAATTCTTATGATTAAGAGCCTAAGAAATATGATGGAAAATACAGATTTCAAAAAGGAGTTGAAACGAGCCCAAACAAACAAAACTAAGAAGAGGGACTAAATTATAAATTTTAAAAGTTACTTAAATGAATCCCTAACTTATAAAAACGCCCCTCCTCTGCTCAGATCTCCTCACCCACTCTCTCACACGTTAAAACAGAATTAAGAAGGGCTAAGAGTGGTGCACAAGAGGGGAGGTCAAGCAAGGAAGAAGAAGCTTTCAGAAGTGTAAGTTTTTGCCACTTTTTCCTACTCCTTGCCTTGTTAAACTTCTTTCCATCCTTTCCTCCTCTCTTCCTATGGATTTAGTGAGATTTTTGGTTCTATTTTGAGCCCAGAACTGAGGGAGAAATTTTGAAATTCAAGGAGAGGGTTGAAGCAAGGAAGAGAGCTCTTGAGATAAGCTTGGAATCAAGGTGATTTTTCTATCTTGGTTGCTTCCTTTTTCTTGTCCTTTATGTGTGGAGTTCTGCCAAAACATAACCATCTTGGGGCAAGACTTTTTGTGTAGAAATAAGAAGGAATTGTGGGTTTTAAACCATGAGGAGTTAGTAGATGCAAGGAAATTGAAAGAAAAGCTAATGAAAATCAAGTTAGGAAAGTGTAGAGCTCATGGACACTTTGTAAAAATTGAGTTAATCTATAAGTTTCCTTAGCTATTTAAGTATTTCCTCGATCTCCTACAACTCTTAACAACTTCCCTAAATGATTCCCCCATCAAGGAAAAATCAAGAAGCCATTAAATCCCATTTATGCCTTAGGTTTCAGCCAAGTAGGGATGGCATAGTGAGGGAGAGTTTTAATTTTTTTCAAGCCCATTTTTGAGTCACATATGATGAATGAATGTGAGGGGAAGCCTTGGAAAAAATTTATGAAGCTTAGAGAATGAGTTGGTGCTTTAGGTTCCATATTATGACCTAAAGAAGTAATATGATACTAGGCCCTTTGTTTTAATGGTATGGTGGCTCCAAGAGGCTTAAAGGGAATCAATAATCATAATTGAGAGGAAAGAATGAGGCTTGGAAGTTATTTGAGGAGTGTTGCTTCATTAGGCACCATTATGGACCATAATGAAGCTTATAAAGTAATCTAGGGCTTAAGCAAATTGTATACCTTTAGAATATGTTTCATGAACCTAATTAGCTCCCTTAAATCATGTCTAGGGCAAGAGAAACTATTCCACCAAATTGTGGGTATATAGCCGAGGCAAAGGAGGGAAATCCAAGGAGAAAAGTGTGGAGATTTGCACAAGGTAGCTCTCTCCATCTTCTCTCATACATGGATGTGTGTTTAGCTTGTTTTAGAATGTGTGAATGTGTATTTTCAAGTTATAAAAAGTATGCTAGCATGCCTTTATATTTTATGATCCTTGATGCCATGTTATGTTTTCTAAGCATAATGTTTGTCTGAGTTTACTTGAGTGTGGAAAGGCCAAAAACTCTTCCCTTTGGTGAGGATGAGCAAAGAACCCTTGAGCTTGGTTGGGACAAAGCAAAGAGTCTCCCAAAAGCAAAGTGAACTCCCAAAGTATGGTTGAGTCCAAAGTGCTCAAGAAATAGGTGAAGCAAGTCCAAAACCTATAAGGAGAAGTGTGAGACCAACCCAAACACTTGGTGAGCTCTTGAATGATTTGTATGAGTTGTTTACATGCCAAGTTTGCTTTTAAAATGTCCATGGCTTTTATTTTCTCTATGCATGCATTTGTAAAGCTTGCTTGCACATATTATGTATGATTGAATGAGAGATGAGGTATTGGAATTCTTTGAATCTCATCCCCTCCTCTCCAATGATCTAATATGTTAGGTGGACTAAGTAATTATGGCAAAAAGAGCCAACAACCATAAAGAGCAAAGATTGACAAGTTTATGTCCTGTTTTATCTATTTTGGAACCATAATGATGGTTCATAATGTATATGATGTTGTATATATATTGTGAACCTTGAGACATATATAAAAATGCTACCATGTGATGTTTATAGCTATGGATATGATGTATGAGTTATAAAATACAATTTAAGTATCTAATGCCCAAATATGTAATGTGGAAGTATGAAGTAAATGTGCATAAGTATGGGTGAGAAGGCCAAAATGAGATACATGAGATTTGAGACCATTTGGGCAGTTCACACAAGTCTTAAATGTACTTTTAGACTTGCTCAAAAGGTGCCAAGACCAAGGAAAATCTATTTGGCAACTTTGATACCCTATATAGGCCAAAATTGATCATTATGGAACCTTAAGTCACTTTTTAGCCAAATGAGTTAGTCCTGATCCGAGATTTGGCATGAAATTAGATCTTATTGAGAGCTTTTTGGGAAGTTAAAGAACATAATTTTCTAAGATTTAGAGAACATTTGGTGAATTATCAAAGTTGGGATTTTCTATTGATTCTGGTATGTGCACTATTCACACTAGCAGATTTGTATTCTATGTCATCTGATGGGCAAATGGTGTCCAATGCTTGTAAAATTTTATAGACATAAACTAGAGGTTATAATATTTCTATGGCCACCCAGATCATCTCATTTGGAGGTCTAAGCAAAGAATTATGCATTTTTGAAGTTGGCTATCAGTAGTAATGGCACCCCAGGAGTCTAGTCACTGTTCTATATATTTCCAATCGCCAAATGTATTTGTTTCATTCTGAACTTATTTTTAGCATAAATTTAACATTTTTAGATTTTCATAATGACATAATTTGTGTAT
Organism: Erythrophleum fordii; assembly: GCA_032878935.1. NCBI lineage: Eukaryota > Viridiplantae > Streptophyta > Magnoliopsida > Fabales > Fabaceae > Erythrophleum > Erythrophleum fordii. Next base: position 26,778,147 of record JAVQMF010000058.1, on the reverse strand, counting down.
TTCAATTTTTATAAAATTAGTTATGAATTTTAGAAATTTATATCAATGAACTGTGACAGCATTAGGACCCAGTCCGACCTCTAGAATATTTCACGTCCAAACGCTCTGTGTGTGGGATGTTATGACTTTTTCATATTTTTAACATAAATTATACATCCCAAGCTTTCAAGAATAACCAAGATTGCATGATTTTAATTTTTTTAGATTTAGTTATAATTTTCCAAACTTTGCCCAAAAAGGAGGCCAATTCTGGCTGAGAATGAAACCTCCTTTTCCACCTTCCAATTTAGTTTCCATGAGTTGTAGGCATATTTTTGTGATGTAAATAAGTTGTAATGATGTAATTAAATATGAGGATATATAGCATGAGCTTACACAGTTCACATGACACTAAATGAAATTTTTAGTCATGATGCGACGCAGAAAGTGTGTTATTTTCAATAAAATTTGCACTTCCTTCTTACTATATATCACGTGAGCATGTAAATGATGATGGATGTGAGTTAAAAATTATGGTGTTACACAATTCATGCATTGCAGGTGGAAATTGGAGAGCTTAAAGGATAGTTAACTGAAGTTATCAGTGATTGTGATGCACTGTGCAAAAGAGTTATAGCAGAGGGACAGGAATCTCTTCAGTCATCTATCAAGCCTTTTGCAGTTACTAAAACTGACCAAGAAATCTACTTAAACTCATCTAATTTGTAGGCAGGTTTAATCTAAAATCCACCTTCTTCAGGAAAATAGTTAAACTAACATGTTTGGTTCGTGAACATATGTGGAAGATTTCTGCATTCTTACTGAACTTATGTTTCCCCTTTCGTGTCTGCCTAAAATGGTTGGATAACATGTTTGGCTAAATTTCTAAAAGCCATATTTTTTATGAAGGGCATAAAGGTCATTGGTTGATATGCAAGTCCCTGATATTCTTGATCCATGTTACCATGCCACTCTGACACAAACCATGTTCCTTGCTTCCTATGGAAATACAAAAGGAAAATTAGTACAGAGGACCTAGACCTCCATCAGTTCTTCTTCTTCTACTATTTTTGTTCCTCACCAATTTTGGCTTCTTCCATTATTTTCCTCCCCTCAGTTCTTCATCTTTCTTCCCTTTATTTCTTCATCCTCCCTCCCTCCATTTCTTCCACCCTTTATCTAGTCCTCTTATCATCCCATGAGTTTTGCAACTACGCACAGTCATAACGTGAGTAGAATGGAATGAGCTAAATAGGCCTATTGATTTGCTAATATTGAAGGCTTTTTTGTATAATTCAATAAGTAGTAATCTATGATATACTATATTTCTCAAATCCCCATGATTAATGGCAAAGAATTGTTCTTCTTATATTCTACATTGTATATAGTATTTGGGCTAAAGTTATAATGACCTAGATCTATATTATATATAATATTTGTTGTTGCTTATTATAAGTTGATCATTTTGACTTTCTCTTACCTTGTACGGGTATGGAGATTTGAAGTCTTTGACTGCTTGTGTCCCATATAGCAGGGCACAAAGTGAGACTATATCTAGTGATACATCAAATATGTGCATGCTTTTGCATGATTTAGAGTCAAAACCAACACTTAGGGTGAAGTATGGCATTAAGGATGAATGAATGGCGTCAACAAAGCACTGATAAGGCTCAGGTTGGTTACTATCAAGTTGTACCTATTATTATGAAGCTTAGGGATATTATTACGAAAGTTTAAAAAATTTATTACTATGTTTAGGCGTGTTACTAATGGATTTAATGAAATTTACCACTCTTTTTAAGACCTACTATAGTATAATTACTAGTTGCTTTAGGATCATTACTACAAAGTTTAAAGTTGTTACAACGCAAGTTAAAGAAAGTTACTACAAAGTATGATTTTGTGAATCTAGTTTTTACATATTTAGTTGTTTTCATTAATGAATTTTTTCCCTCACCTTTGTCCACAAATAGAGGTTAGATTGATCAAATCATGTTAGATTATATATTTATCATTTCTCTTCTCTTACCACTCCATTTACAATCTTAGATTTTTCACTATCAATCAAGTTTTTTTATGTTAAATTCAACTTTATCCCAAGATTACAGTCTGCTTAGGAAAGGAATAGATGAAAAATAAAAAGCTACTAAAGATACTTATTCTCTACACTTGATTGAAAATTCTAGTGGATAAAACATTACATTGTCAGAAACCTAGAAAACTAAGCAATTGATTATTATTATGAGGGATAAAATTAACAAATTCAAATAACAAAGATGACTAATATCATTTCCAAGAACTAATCACTACATAAGTATAAGGAATGAAAGAAATAAAAATGAAAAATGGGATATTATTGATACAAAATTGACCTTTGACTACTTGCAAGTATTCTCAAATGGATTAAAGAAGATCCAAAACAGATTTCCTATCATGCATGATAAGAATGACTTCCTTCACTTGAATATAAAGAGAAGCTACTACAGTTGTTATGCAGAGATTTAAAAAAAAAAGGAATGCTGCAACTGTTATGCTTCCACACCTCTCCTCATTGTAAGAGAAATTGTCAAATGATAGGTAATGGAGGGCCGAGGAGGAAGAGAACAATGTTTGTAGGGCAAATAGCGCTTTTGGACTAGAACAACTTGCTTAATAGAAAAGGGCATTTGTGTCCATCGGTTCTTACTTGGTCCTGGATAGTAATTTTTATTTTTAATGTCCTTTCCAATAAATATTAGGTAATCTGGGTTCTCCATACTAATTTTTTCCAATTATATTTTTCATCCCCCAAGGCCTCACTTTATTATATGGAATAGTTTTGTTAAATTCAATATTTTAATATATATATATATATATATATACACACACACAAAATATGTCAGAATATTGGATTATCTATGATAGGTTGACTCAATACCCATGGCCCATTAATCAATAATTATTTTTCATTAATTAATTAAAGGATAAGTAATTTATTAATTGATTGATTGATTAATGAATTTAAATGTCGAATTTGAATTAAATTAGAAGTTATTTATAATATTGAAAAGGAAATTATAGTCAGTTGCAGATTATAGAAATGATATATAAATCCTTTATACATAGATCATATCTAGAGAAAGAATGAAAGAGAAGACACAACAAAGAAAGTTTGATTCCTCATTCTTCTAGACTATAATGTATTTGTTGTGGAAAAGAAAAAAAGTTCAAGATTCCTCTGGTAATCTCGTTCTATGCTACATGAAGATACGTGTTTCAATGTAATTTTTTCATTGTGAAAGGTAAGCCTCCGATTCTTTGACAATGATAATTGCACACTTATACTAATAAAATTAAGTTTATTTATCTTAGGAGTGCATTTTAATTTAAGATTATATTTTTTTAGTTGTCAAGATTATATTATTTTAATTTTTCAAAAAAAAAATTCTTTTTTTAAAATAAAATTTACATTATGGGAATATTTATGCCAACCATGATGAATGAAGATTAAGAAAGTTATGTCTCAACGTAGAGAATATGCATCATGGATGTGTGGCTAATGCGTTATTCCATATGCATCATGAATGTTCATTTCTTATTGTTCATTGTGACATATCAAGCAAGAATGTTCTTTTAGATTCAAAATATCAAGAAGCTTGCGTCATTGATTTTGGAACAGTTAAGTTTCTAAATCTTGAGTCAAACAATATGACTTCATTTGCAGGAATCTTTGGTTATGCCGCTTCAGGTTAGACATTTTTTCAATTTTTTTTCTTTTTCACACTTCACAAAAAACTACATTGACTTTATTTCTAATAACCTAGATGGAGCTTTGTGCTGGATCTCATAACCATTAACTTGTTGTAGAGATTACTTACATTATGAAAGCGAATAAGAAATGCAATGTTTACGACTTTGGAATACTGACTTTGGAAATCATAATGGGAATGCATCCAAGAGATCTTATTTCTTCTTTGACAGAGACACCAACAACTTATGATTTACCATTGAAGGATGTGTTGGACCCAAGGCTTCCTCTGCCTACAGAATCAATCATTGAGGATTTAATGTAGATTGCAAAATTATCATTTGCCTGCTTGGATAAAAATCCACGATCTTGTCTAGCCATGGAGCAAGTATGCAAGGAACTTGTGAAGACAAAAACTCATTTAGTGGATCAATTTGCCAGCGTCACAATTGCACAACTCATGAGAGATTGAACTCCTTAAGTAATTTGTGCGTTTACGTGCATATGTATAAATCTGTCTATCTCATTTTGTTTGTATATATAGTAAATTTTTTGTTGTATCATATGTACTGAGTGTGAGGCTTGAATAAAACTGAAGTGAATATTCTGGTTTAGAGTTGTCTTATGACAAATCCAAGGTTTGTGTCTGTTGGTTTATTGAATAGTTAACTACAAAAATATTTTTGGTAAGAAACTCATCATATAAAATATTACTGAATTATGCAAAATTGATTTTAATTTATTTAAAAAATTGTCCCTATTGAGGAAAGAGCGTCAGAAATTTTAACTTCCCATAAGCAAAGGTTGAAAATGTACTCATGCTAATCTTTTAGCAAGGCATTAAGGAATTCGCTGCAAGTTAACGATGGTTAATCCATTTAGTAATCAGTTATAATTCCGTTGCTAATTTATTTAACTGTAAAAGCATGCAGCAAAAAGTAAACCCTTCTTTGAGTTATTCATTAAAGAAAGCAATGCTCCGCTTGGCACAAGACCTGAAATTTCATAACCTTTATATTCTATGATGTTTATTAGATCAAAATTTACCATCTTAATTCTGATGATAAAGCAATCAACAAGTGTAATCCCACGAATGGCTCCATTTATAACTTCCAAAAATATGAATTATATATATATAGTTTAGTAAACTCCAACAGAGATTGGCTCTGTTATTTAGTGATGCTCTTTGCTCTCCACTAATTTTCACCTCGACTCGGTTTCAAAGACTAACAACGCCGACTATATTTTACCTTATATATATATATATATATATATATATATATCGCGTCTGAAACATTATCAATTATAAGCTTTTTTCCTGTCTCTTTCCAAATTATAAGCTAATAAATGCTTTTCTTCGCAGGGTGTGAAACATGGAAGAAATGGCCGGACCCCCAAAATATGAAAGTGGTGAGGACTGCAAAAGACAACAGTGCGAAGGAAAGCAGATTTATTAGAATCTTCAAAGTGTCATTATTGTAAAAGCTCCACGGGTAATTGGTCACTTGATCTTTATTGTTAGAAAGAAATTTTTAGGTACCGTATCATGTTATTTAAATTCTTTTTAATGAATAAAATTAAATCAAATAAAATAATACCTATCTATTAATAAAATAATACTAAATTATATATTTGATTCTCATATTTATTTATCTACTGCCCTATTATTATATGAATAAGATGTTATATGAGATTTATATTTTATTTTTTGTTATGAAAAATTTTAATTTATTAATAAGTGAGTCTTATATTGTTTAATTAAATTTTTTTTTTATTGAAAAGAGTACAATTGATATTATACTGTAAAAATATCAAAAAGTTTTTCATTTTTGGGACTTTTCACAATCGCGTGTGGTTGTTATGCCTCAAAGGCCAAAATTTAAAATCTTTTTGGATGAAAAGAAAAAGTTATGTTCAAGTTACACTGCTCTTACGAGTCCCTGAGACATAAAAAACAATCTTTATTTGATTTAGTTTGTAAAAGGTGGATAATGTGTACTTACCAATTATTCTTAATTTTTTTTCAATCCTTCAGATAAAAATAATAAATTAGACTAAGGGTATATCTAACATTTTTTTTCCATACATATTCGTTCTATCGCCTTATTCAATATTATTAATAATTTATCTATTTTTTAATACACGACGATAGGAAGAATTGAATCTTAAAAGTTGTTTAAGACAGTATAAACACCTTACCACTAGCTCAACGACCTTAAATAATTTTTCTAATGCAATGCAAGCTTTCTACAAAGGAGTGTAAAAGAGAAATAGATTGTGGAACCTGATCAGAAGGAAGTGGGAGACAAAAGCCAAGCACTTCTATTTGGAATTTGAAATTTGGAAAGTGTGATTAGCAAAGCTCAGTCATAGTATTGGGTCGCAAATCTGTTTTCAGGTCAAAGATGTTAGTTATACCAAAATTTCCAGAGGCCGATACACGGTTTTGTTAAGGTGAGGAGTAAAGTTTGTTGCTGTTGCTGAGCTATATAATAATTTACATGAAATTAACTTTAATGTTTTTTGTATTAATCTTAACAATTAATTCTAATATAATTATGGTTAATGATTTTTCTTACCTATCACAATATTCTAGTAATATATATATATATATATATAAAGAGAGAGAGAGAGATACACACCCCAAATCATAGCAAAGAAAAATAATCAGATTAAATTATTGAATTTAAATCAATATGTTCGGTTCAATCAGTTTCGTATTGTTTTTAGAAACACTTTATTGTCGAGCACCGTAAATTCTAAGCACTTTTTCTCATTTACAAATTTTGTTACGGTATTTCTTTCTCTTTTCTCATTAAATTAATTTATGTTTTTCTGCAAAGGGGTGTGAATTATAGAAGAAATGGACCCCAAAATATGAAAGTGAAGGGATGCAATTGTCAATCTCACAACCAATAATTAAGGCAGATTTCTTAATCTTGAAAGTGCCATTAGTAAAGCTCCATCGTATAATTGGTCATTGAATCTTTAACTTTCTTTTATAAAATCGAGATTTATAATTGCAAATGGTTGTTATGCCTCGAAATGTGAGAAAAGTAGTTATTATCCAAAAGTAAAAATATCTTTGTTTTAGAGTTTAACATTTTAGAAAATCAAGTTTTTTATTGTTAAATTTTTTAAAAATTTATATAAAATATTTTTTTTACTTACATATACACAAATCTTGGCAATCCAACGGGAAAGAAACAAGGTCGAACTTTGCATAGCAAATTCTATTTTTTTATATTGATTTCAAGTCACCTTGACTTCACTAGTATGCTTGAAAAATAGGTAGGTAATCGCTAGGTGTTCTCAAACTATTTCTATGTCAAGCGATTTTAAAGTTACACTCTTCCATATCAATTCCATCCTTATTTTTTGTTCACACATATTTCATGTGCATTATCTCGTATGTCTCGTATGAAGTAAAGAGAGATTTATTTATTTATTGATAAAAGCAAAGGTGAAACTAGATTTTCTTCCCAACTAAAACATAAGAACAGGAATAGGAATTATATTTTCCATCTCATGAGGCCTCATTTTATTATATACAATATTGTTGTTATCTTTAATTTTTTCAATACGTATCTACTATGTTGGAATATTGGGTCATCAATGATCGAATAATTCATAATTAATTAATTGATTGATTGATTAATGAATTCAAATTGAACCTGAATTAAATCAGAAGTTATATTTATAATATTGGGAGGGAAAAGATAATTAGTTGTAGATTATAGAAATGATATACAAATCCTTTATGCATAGATCACATGTAGAGAAAGAATAAGAGAAAAGACACAACAAAGAAAATGTAATTCCTCATTCTTCTACACTGTAGTGTATTCGCTGTGGAAAAAAAAAAAAAGTTCAAGATTCCTCCGGTAATCTTGTTCTGTGCTTCAATGTAGAGAGTAAAGTCCAGTTCAATAATTTTTTTTAAAACAAAAAAGATCTTCTGAAATAATTCACTTAATAGAACGATGTCTTCTTTTGGTAAGTGATGGGAAAAGGAATAGGAAATAAAAAAATTATAAAAAATATTTATCGTATATTTATAATTATTATTTAATAATATTTATTTTTTATAAAATTGTGATTTTTTCTTATATTTATACTTTTATTCTTAATTTTTTTATTTACCTTAGATGCCTTTAATTATATAAAAAATTGATTATGGACAGTTAGGAAAGTGAAAGGAGAGGAAAGCGGGTACATCTAATCGAAATTTAGAAAGTCTAAGTAGAGCAAATCTGTATCGCCGTATTGTCAAAATAGGTGTAATTTAATGAATGGACTCATTTAATTTATTAAAATAGTCAAGTTGAATTATATTTTTAATAACCCAGTCAAAAACGTTATAAGGATTTAGTAATTTATCCGTTTATTTTAAAAGTTTTAATTTATTACTTTTACATAACGATTTGTACAATTTGAAGTCGTAACATTTATATCATGATCTATACCTTTGTATGTAAATTTATTTTGGTTACTTAGTAGTTAAAATATTATGCCCTGTGATTTTCTTTTCATATTTTCTAATTTTTTAATATGTTTATGCGACCAAACTATATAACTTAGGAGTTCCAACCTCACCAAAAGTTAGAAGCCAAACTATTGTTTCTTTGGCTCGTATAAAAACGAGCCAATCCAATCGAGCTCAATTTGTTGCCAAAATTGCGTGAGTTTGACGTGTAATACATGTTTTATGAACATAAATTGTGAGTGGTTGTTACGGGCATTTGTTATCACGTTATAAACAGTTTAGATCTAATAAATTTACAGTGAAAGCAAATCTGTCTTTATATATATATATATATATATATATATATATATATTAATCATGTGAGTTTGACATCTGAAAAGTATTTATATAAAATGTGAGCGGTTGTTACGTGCATTTGTTATGACCAGAAAAATAAATTCACATGTGTGTAGTAATTTCTCTTTCTCTTTTTACTCTTCGGAATTTCCCATCTTCAGTATTCTTTGCAGATTTCTCTCTCTCTCTCTCTCTCTCTCTCTCTCTCTATGTAAAATAGAGTGCATATAATAATATTATAATGAATAATAGAATATAAATTTTATATAATATTTTATTTATATAATAATAAAATAATAAATAATTAAATATAATTATATAATTTGGTATTATTTTATTAATAATTAAATCTTATTTAATTTGATTTAAATATTTTTATTAAAAAAATTATAAATAATATAATATTTTAAGAGGGTCTAAAACTTTCTCTGGAGGCACATGATTGGCATCCTTTCCAGTGGCTGTTAGGAGTAAATATTGCCCTCAAGAAGTGCCTATCAATGATTATGCTTGGCCGATTCCCGGTCCCTCCAGGTGATGTTCCAGTACTACGCAAAAGTATTGAGTACCATGAGGTTGCGGATCCATGAACGCTTTTTCTTGTGTAATAGTGATTATGGAGGCCCAACACTAATTGGACTGGAAGGAGGGGACTAATGCACGGCAACAGCAGGCCCAAAACTAGTTTGAATTTTGAAAATGGCATCGGTAAAGTTCAATTATATGTTACTAAATTTTAAATTTTTTTCATTGAATGTTCAAACTTTTTTGAGGTTCAATTTTGTTATTGTTCATATTTTTTAATTGATACTTTGCTTAAAAATTTATTGAATGAATTGAATAAAAAAATTAAAGTAAAAAAAATGAGATATATCAATGTAATGATAAAAGTACTCTTTCAATAATTAAAAGTTTACTTCTCCCGTAAGATTACCCAATATTTTGTAAAATCACTTTATGATGAGGATATATAAGCAAATAAATATTTTAATTATTTTATTATTTGAAATAATTATTAATTATGATTAATTATATTAAAATAATTTAAAATTAGTTATTAATTATTAATTTTGACGTTTGAGTGCAGAGAATTGTTATTCTTTCATTTTATTTTATTAATGAGGTTAGAACATCTATTTTAGTATCATATTTGAATCAGGATTTTATATTTAGTTTGTTTATAGATAATAAGACTTTATGAGGTTGACATAGCGATTTTTTTCCTTATTTGATAAATAAGTTTGATATTGAGTTTTGAGAAATATGATTCTTTTTTTTCGCCGTTTCTTTCTTGTTCCATGATTGTTATCAGCCCAACATCTATTCGCAGAGAAATATGATTCTTATTTGCCCAACATCAATTTGCCTAACAGCCCAACCGTCATGCCATGCGTGTGTTTTGCAGACTGATCCAACTTGACTTAAAAACCACTTATTCTCTCCAAGGATGACCAAACAGTCACTGTCACGTATGGAAATAATATTTTAACAATTTTATTTAGATTTAACATTCAATTTAGACAATAAAATTATTGCAATAGAACTAATAAATTACTGGTCACTATGATTTTATATAAATTAGAAGATATTATAATTAGAGGAAAAAATCATAATAAGAAATTGTAGTTTTAATTTTTTTAATAAAATTATTCTTTTTGTTTAATTCATGGTCTAATTCTAAAATTCATTTTCCAAGATCATTAAGGTTATGAAAATCATTTAATAGTTCCCACACATATAAAAGGATGAAAAACAAGAATTGAGTAAACAAATTATACCACAAATTCCAAGTAAAAAGAATAATTATAACTTACTGCATGTTAAGGTTCATCATAATCTCAAATCAACAAGTTTAATTTATAAGTACAAGCTTTAAAATCATGGAGAACAAAGCATACATCAAATGGGTATAGAAATATAAGAAAATGCAAAGAAAAAAAGAGAAAAATAGAATCAATCAATGAATCTCCTTTAAAACCAAGTTTCTCTCTTGGCTTGAAGCACTTTCTAAGTTGCCTTCAACCTCCTAAGACGTCTAGAAGTTGGCCCCTTTTGCAAAATGTTGAAACCCTCCTTAAAAATCCTAAAAATCAAAGTAGAAAATGTGGTCGTTTAATGAAATCATGATAGGTGCCATGACACTAGATTCTAGCATCACAACACCATCCATTCTATGCAATTCTTTATTTTTAGGCACCATGGCATTGACATTCTTTTTAGTAGCAATTTTTACTTTCAGCAAAAATTTTTTGCCTTTTTTCAGCAATGGTTCTAAGCTTTTGTTACTTTTCATATCTAACTTTACAAAATCATAAAAATTCATCTAATTGTTATTTATAATCTCTTATCAAAGATTAAACAATTTATGACCTAAAAATTTAAATAAAAAAATACAACTTATACTCAATTAAAATAAAAATTAACTCAAAATTAAATAAATGAAACAAAACTTACTGGATACTAACTTAACTAACATTTATTAAATTTAACTTCCAAAAACATAAAATAAACTTAATATTCATAAAATAAGTCCCTTAAAATAATAGGAAAAATATAATAAATTAGGGACTTATCATTGATAATATTGTTTTTGGAGTATATCCTAATTTGGAATACATTGATCTAAGTAATAATAATTGTATGACCATATTTTCATTGAAGTGGAAAAAGTATGGCAATCTTAAAAGCCTCAAAATTTCTAATAATAATATGATAGGAGAAATTCCAAAGGAGCTTGGAAAGTTGAGCTTAATAGTTGTCCTCTCTTTCAACAATGATAAATTGTCTCATAACATTACTATATAAACATATCAAAAGAACTCCAAATATTGGATTTGGCAGCGAATAATTTATTGGCTCAGTCATAATAGAGTTTGCAAAATTATGCAAGTTGTCGAGTATGCATTTGAGGAAAGCATTCCTTTAACTTTGGAAGAATGTTGGTTAACCTTTAAGATCTCGAAACAATGATCAACTTAATTTTTATTGACTTATCATATAACCAATTAGTGATCCCTTCTAAAGAAAAAATAGTCTTTTGAAATATTGCATTTAAAGCTTTGAGAAATAATGCAAGCTTGTGTGATAATGTCTCCATAACGATTTAAAAGGTCATGGGAGCAAAAAGGTTAAGTCATGAATATCATTCCTAACTTTGGGCACACTAATTCTAATGGTTGGAATTGTATTCATTCTTTGTCAAAATGCAAGAAAAACAAAAAATAAATAAAAATAAAGTTGGAGGACGAATGTAAGATCTTTTTTTCATATGGAATTTGGAAATAGAAATACTATACTAAAATATTATTGATGCCACAAAAGTTTTCAATGACAAGTATCTCAATGAGAAAGGGAGCCAAGGATGTGTTTGTAAGGTTGAGTTGCCACAGGTGAGATAGTTGCTATGATAAAGCTTCATTTGATGCCAAATAGGGAAATCTCTAATCCAAAAGTTCTTTCAAGTGAGTTCAAGCTTTAACAAAAATTCAAACATTGTAATATTGTAAAGCTATATGGGTTTTGTCCCAATTCACTTGGCTCTCCTTTTTTGGTTTATGAATTCTTGGAAGGTGGCAACATCAATAACATACTAAAAATTGAAAATCAAGCAACTAAACTTGATTAGAATAAGAGGGTGAACACTGTAAAAGGTATGACTAATGCATTATCTTGCATGTATCATGGCTGCTCACTTTTGATAGTTCATTGCAACATATCAAGTTGAAACATTGTTTTGGATTTGGAATTTCAAGAAGCTCAAATCATTACCTTTAATTTGGAGCAACTAAACTTTTAAAGAATAATATGGCCATATTTGCTTGCATCTTTGGGTATGTTGCTATTGTTTAGACCATTTTCTTTACACTTTAAAAAATACTACACTTTGATTCTATACTAACAACTCTATTATGTTGCATGTTTTATGTGTTTGACATATCTACTCTTAAATGTTAATATATTACAAAGTTTTCTTACATTGTGAAGGTAACTGAGAAATATGATGTTTATAGTTTTGGAATACTAACATTAAAAATTAGATTGGGGAACATCTAAGAAAGCTAATCACTTTTTTCTTAGGGACATCAACTACTTATAATTTTCCATTTAAGGATGTTTTAGACCCTCATCCAACAAAACCAATTGTTGAAGAGGTGATCTTAATTGTAAAAATAACATTTACTTGCTTAAATGAAAATTCATGATCTTGTCTAACCATAGAACAAGGATCCAATGAGCTTTTAATGCCAAAATCACATTTAGTATAACACCATATTACTATAGCCTCACAATACCATATATCAAAGCTCATATATGAATTTCAAGGAAAATATCACAAAATCATGCAACATTATAACGTTGCATAGCACTTAACTATTCAATTTTTTTGCTGCGAACCTCGTGGACTCTCTAATATCATCTTGATAATTCTCAACTATTCATGTTATTGTACATATTTTCTCTCAGTAAATATAATGATTAGCCTCTACTTATAGGGTAAATGATACTTACATAAAAGAAAATGAACATATTTAGGATGAATAGCTCTATACTAAATACTTACTTGAAAAATCAGCATTTATACTTTAATTTTGAGTATATTGATAACTAATCACATTTTGTTTTTCTTATAGGATGCATGTGTTCAAGAGTATTGAGCAATCTTAGGAGAAAAAGGCTGCAAAGTGGTGGTTTTGCAAGTCTCGCCGCGACCAAGCTCTTTCGCGCCGCGGCTGAAAATGAAGAATCCAAGGGAAAGCATGTTGTGCAACTTACGCCACGACGGACTATGTTATCGCTGTGGCCAGAATTTAGTCAAAAGCAAAACACGCCGAGGTGCAATATTGAGGAGCCACGGCGCTATTCTAATGGAGCAAAATCCTCGGCGTGCATGTTGAGCCATAGCATGGGATCTCATAGAACCAAGATGCACCACGGCGAAGCCTGTATGCGCTGAGACGAGGAATTTGCATGCCACTCTGAATTTACTCAAAACCAAGTCTCGCCACGGTGTATCATTTCAGGCTGCGGCCCTCAGTCACACAGAACTCAATTTCACTGCGGCACAAGATGTTGAGCCGTGGCGCAACATGAATTAACTGAACACAGCGTTTTGTTTTCAGAATTTCTGAGGGTTTGAAGCTTCATATGTGAGTGAGAGTCGAGGCAGCCGTCATTCTAGGTCATTTTTGTGTTGTTCCAAGTGAGTAGAGGCTAAGGGAGAAGCTAAGAAGGCATTTTGAAGTAAAGGGAAGTTGGAGATTGAGGATTGAAGCTTAAATCATCTCATTTTAGAGTTTCTTCTTCCTTTCTTCTGTCTTTATTATTTTTATTGATGTATCTGATTGTTGCTTCAACTTTGTCTTGGGATTTTATGATCATGTATAGCTAAACTCTCTCTAATCTAGGATTATTAGGAACTCTTGTATGGATTAGTGGTTGTTCTTCATTCTGACTTTGCAATCAATGGTTAATATTTGTTCATTCAACTTTATGCTTCATGCTTTCTGATTGATTAGCCAACAATTAGATTGATTTGATACCTAACTTGAACTTGGGAAAGGGAAAGGGAGGTTAGATCAAAAGTTGAGTGGTGTGGGTGCTTGAAACTTGCCTGGGTAAATAGATAGTTTAGTTACTGAGATAGGAATATACTCAATAACCTCACATGGTCCAAGTAGGTATTGCGATAATAGTTTGATCTTAGTTGATTTTGTAATGAATTATAAAATAAACTGGGTAAACCTATATAATATTTGGAAAAATATATATAGGAACAATTTAATCCTAGACCAACATGTATTACTATTGATAGCAAAAGTATTGAATGTTGAGCTAATTGTTATGAAGTATAAGAGGACTAATAATCCTAGATGCCACTAATTGCCCAGAATATCCAAATATCAATCCTGAGTTCTGTATAGCTTTTAATCCATAAACAACTTTTTTTAACACCAACAATTACGAATTGATTCGCTTAATTTAAATTAGGGTGTGAATTTCAGCACTTTACAATGTTTTGACAACAAATCCTCGTGGGAACGATATTTTCTTATCACTATATTGCCTTCACGATACGTATACTTGCGTGTACGCTTCAAAGAGAGCAATACATCTCATACTCATATTCCTTTTAAACAAGTCATAACCATTGCCAAACATCTCATACATTTCGAGTTAGGAGCCACACATCAGAAAATGGAATTTTTGCTTTGGGTTCAAAATTCAAGTTTTTGTCACCAAATTTGAAAAATTCATAATTAATTTTAGAAAAAGTGAAACAAAGCTAATAATAGCTTTTAAAAAAGCTCTAGATGTCCACTTTAGGGTAAAAATAATTCCAGGCCATGAAAATATAGCTAGACCACATTTGACAATAGAAAAGTACTAAAGGTTTGGGTACCCTATTTTGCTGATACAATTTACTGCTATGAATTTAAAAAATTCATAACTAATTCCACAAAAATCCAAATTGAGTAAACCATAACAATCTAAAAAGCTACAGATATCTACTTTAGAGAAAAATATCTCCAAATCTATAAAATGACACTAAGCTAATAAAAGTTGATGGAACAGTGCATGGGGGTCTTGCTACGTTACTGATAGTAAGTTCCAACTTCAAAAATTTTTTTCTCTCTCTCTAGGGCTCCAAATGAGGTGCTTCCAATTGCTATAAATCACAGTCTAGTTTCTCCATGTAAAATTTCAAAACCATTGGACCTCATTTAACTCTCAACCATTGGACCTCATTTAACTCTCAGATGACACAAAAATGGAATCTATTCATGTGAACAGTACCCAGACCAAAACCAACTTCTGAGCTAAACTTTCAAAAATCATAAAAGTCTTATAGACCTTCAAATAATGCGGTTCTTATACCAACAAAAATTTCTATATGAGATCTATATGTGTGCAAAATCTAAGCCTCAAATTCATTTATTTGGTTAGGTTAGGGCTCACCTCACAAAAAGGGTCATTTTTTTGTCTCAAAATAGTTCATTTAAGTGCCAAATGGTCTTCCCCTTGAACCAAGACCATTAGGGCACATGGAAAAGCTTCAAAATAGGTTATTACATTTGTTTAAGGAGTCCAAATATCCATATATCATAAAATCACTACCCCACTTATTCATATGCACAAGTTCTGAAGGGTACAACCATGCATTTCAATAACAAAAACCTTTAATCTCATTCATATACTTTCAATTCTTATACATACATCATATATTCACGTATTTACATATGTTCAAATATCTATACAACATATACATTTGATATTGCATCTTTTGATAACTAAAAAGGTTACAAAATGGCTATATACATAATTCTTTTGTCAATCTCTTCTTGTCAAACTTGGTGGCCTCTATCTCTTAGCTCACTTGGTCCATCTAGACATGTTAGGTAATAGGAAGAGAGTGAGATTCAAAGAATCTTAATAGCCCTACACACTTTTAATCATATATGATGGATGTAACTTCATGCAAAGGAATGCCATGCATGGTTTATGAGCTATATATGCATATCAAGAACATAATTTCCATCTCATAAAATCTCAAATATATCAAAGTAGACTCTCAAGACCTTAATTAGCTTCACCCACTTCTCTCGGGACTTTTGGAGTTGCTTCAACTATTTATTTCAGGACTTTTGACTAAGTCTCACTCCTTGAAACTTTTGGCTTATTTCACCAATACTAAGGGGCTTTTGGCTCATCCTTACCCTTATCAAGGGACTTTTGGCATTACTAAGTCTATTCAAGTCTTATGCATACATAAAAGCAATTCAAGACACATAAGTGGTACCATATATATCCTTACTAGCTAAGCATGCTTTCCATAGTTCAAATACACAAACAAACATCCAAAGTAAGAAAACATCTATACACATATATGAGGGAAATGTTAGAGGGCTACCTTAAGTGTAATTACATACACTTTTTCTTGATCTTTCTTCCTTCCCTTGGCTACACGCTTGACAATAGGTGGAGTAGGATTTCCATGGGCCTAACCACAACATATGGAATTCAATCATCTTCTTGAACTAAGTCCTAAGCCTAGCCATACATTATTTCAATAGGCCTTTATGGATTTTACATAATTTCCTTCAAGTTCTCTTACATTTTCTAGTCCTTCATCATCTAAAATCTAGATTTCTTGCTTGGTTTTGATTAGAAAATACTTCCCTCTTCATCCCTCTTCTTGGCCAAATGTATACACTAAGAGAAGGAAGGAAGGAAGAGCAACAAAGCAAGAAGATTACTTTAGCTTCTTAGTTGTTCCTTTAATGCTTTTTCAAGTGGTTAACTCCTCTTCTTAGAAGTCCACTCTTTCTCCTCTGAACCAAACCCAAATCAGCACCAAAGACATCACTAAAACCATAGAAAGGGAGATGGGAAGAAGGAGAACCAACTTACTAAAAGGAAAACCATAAAATTCCTCACTTTCACTTAGTTTCTTTCTCCTCCTTGGTGTGCCACTTCCAGAGATTTGGGGATCAATTTTAGCTAGCCAAAGTCGGTTAAAATGAGGGAGAAGAATTTTGGACCCTTTAAAAAGCAAATTTCCCTTTTTTCACTTTTTTTTTGAAATAAAACTTGCTATACTAGGAAACATCTCTCGCTATGGTGAGCACTTAACAGTTCCAGGTCTCTCAGTTCTCGCCATAACTGGCACTATTGCCAAAAACTCTCTAGATTTTGCATGAGCTATAAACTCGCGAACTGGCCTTTTCACTATGACGAACAGGCATTCTCGCTATAGTGAACAGGCTACTTGTTATAGCTAACAGGCTACCTTGCTATAGCTAGTGGAGTTAGAAAAATTCTGAAACCTTAAGTTCTCATATCTATGCAAACTCAGATGTTACATTTAGTAGATGATTCTACACTCTCACACTTAAATAACTTATGAAAAATTTAATTTCTCAAGTAATATGTCTTGTGCGTATACTATTTTCTTTTATATTATAAGTTTAATTCTTTGCATGAAGTATGAGTTTGTAGCCTAAATAAAACTTGAGCAATGTGCTAAATTATTAGTTATAATTAATAAATGTTATGCCTTGGCATCCTATAAATATAGATTTTCAAATTTTCTTAAAATAGAAAAGGAATTGTGTTAAGCACTTGAACTTTCTAAAAGTTCTCTCAAATGACAAAAGTTAACTCATGTAGAACAATTACATGTTAAAGCACATGTAGAATAGCCTTAGAGTAAAATGATTAGCGTTTAGTTCTCTCTTCTTGTTATTCATCTTTAAATGGCCTTCAATGTATAAGGCAATCATTTAGCATATGATTGTTAATAGCAGCTTCCTTACATTACACAAGTATGCTCATTAATTAGGAATTTGTCTTGAATACTTCAAATCTTCTTATATTAGGATCAACAACTTTATTCCTTATCAAGAAATCTTTCACGTGCAAAATATTGATTCTATTCAATGTATTTTTTCTAAAGGTTGGAGATCATAAATCATTTTCACTTGTGGGTTTTTTTGTTAGCTTCCTTCAAACTTCTTTTTTCCTTTTTTGCTTTCCAATTTAATACACTTTCCTTTTTTTATTTCTAATTAACTCATATATCATAGATTAACACAAGGTTAAAGTATAATATATCAATATAAAAAACTTGACCAACCTTTTAAAAAACTTTCCTCAGATAATTCCATTAATATGTAAATCATAAATGTTATTTCAAAAACTTACCACAAAATCATGTTTAAAAAACTTTCCTTTAAGAATCTTAATTCTCTAAATCATCTTAAAAAAACTTTTCATACAAAGCATTTGACTCATTTAATTTTTCCTTTGCAAACTTAACATAATTATTATTTTCACATAATTCAGTTAATGTAAATAAAATGCTATCAAGTCCAAACCCAATATGTAATTTATCAACTTATCCTGACCCAACACAATATTTTTTATAATTATGATTTCAACCCATTTTCACACATATTTTCCAAATATATATAATTAAACATACTAGACAATTTTAGCAAAAAAAAAATGTTAGACATAATTTAAATGCTAATTGGCCTAAAAATAATATGTCCAACAATTTCTCCCTTTTTTATCATGGCAAACATGTGAAAACTAATATAGTAATAAAGATTTAGAAAATACTTAAAATATAGAGAGTTAAGAACACTTCCCCTTCATTAAGAGTAAGAAGCAGTTTGCTCTCCCTTAATTGGAGCATGTATGAGTAAAATGGGGAAAGCTTCCCTTACTATATACTTCCTTTAACTTGTTGCAACTAAGATATGCAACTCAAATGGCAAGCAACACAATAAGCAACATTTAGCAATCAATTTGCATGTCCAATAATCAAGTTATCACATCCAAATTTCTCCTTTTTTGCCACGAGCAAAAAGTGAGACCAAAAAAAACCATGAGACCAACAGATAATTAATATATCGGCAACAGATAATAAGCACATGATAGCCATAGAAACCAAATAATAATACGTGAACTTCGCATGCTTGTAAAGTACCATAGGGGATTAAATAAAATAACTAGAGTTCTAAGTGATTCTAGTAGTCATAAAAAATTTAGAGCATAAAAGGTAGGATTATAAGGGATTTTAAGCAATAGATGGTGTAGGTGGCTTCTAAGAACTAGAAAAATAGGGCAGGAAGAGCCGATAGGATGGTAGCAAATAGGATAAGTATTTTCACAATGAAGTTCTTTAAATCTTTGATAAATTCTATCGCTTTTTAAGATTGCGAGTACTTGCACACAATGATACATATTACAACAGTAATAAAATAATGAGTAAGTACCATTCTTATGGGGTTTTGTTATCAAAGGTTGTCAAGTACTAACATTCATATCTTATCTTAAATTAAGCAAATTAATCAAAAGTATATGCGTATGGAAAATATTTTAAAGCTGTGGAAAATTGAAATTAATACTAAAATTTAGATTATCAAGCAATTAGAGGAATTTAGAATTACTAATCCCTTAAGTACTTCATAGATACTTAATTGAACCCTTTTTTCCTTGCTTTTAATGGTGTTATATGCTAGCCTAAGTTTCAATTTCACCTATAAGTATTTTTCCAAACTTAAGTACGTATGTTCCCAATTAGTTTCACAACCCTTTATGAAACTACCTAAGCACACATCAATAGCACAATCCCTAATTTAGCTATGTGAGATTAACAAGTATATTCTTATTTCAGTAACTAAACTATCCACACATCCAAACAAGCTTCAAATACCTACACAATTTAATCAAAGTTCTAACTTCAGCAATAAATCATTGCAACTAGTTGCTACTCAATCAAGAAGAATGAAGCATAGAGTTAAATTAGAATATATTTACAATTGATCACAAGTATAAAGGGTAGAACAAACTCTAATCCATACAAGGGTTTATAATAATCCTAAATTAAGAGGTTTAATTACTTGTTGCAAGAAAATCTATTAACAAAACCAAAGTAAAGATTAACAACATCAAGGAAATGCAAAGAAAAGAGGAGAAATAGAGAACTAATAATGACATTTGTCGTATCTTTAGTCCCTAACTTCCTTTCCTCCAAAAATGCTTTAAAGCTTTCCTTTTGGCTTTTCATAAACCCAAGATGATGGTAAAGCACAGAGAATAGGGTTATATGGCTCAAAATCTAACAAAGCATTTAAAATGGCATTATTCTAATTTATGTGAAAGGTGTTACGACTTTGTTAGTGGATAAAGAATATAGAAGTTTCTTGCATAACACTGTGACTTGGCTTTCTAAGGTCATGGTGCCATACCTTCTTTCTTCAATAATTCCCATTTTAGGGCTTCTTAACTCCTAGTGGGAATCAATCAGGTCCTAATCCTGTTAAGTAGCAAATTACACCCAGCATTGATAAGTCCAACAATGCATCTTTAAATAATGACATGTTTTCTCTGCTATCTGGGGTGTTGTCACAGTTGATTACCATGCTACCTTATTAACCAAAGTAAAGAGGCTATCAAGGATCCATAGTGTAAGAGGCAGTAGTGCTAAAGGAAGAGGTAGGACCTGCAGTGGTAGCTCATCATCATTGTTATTAAGGCTGCCAATCATATGGACTAAGATAATTTCTTTGGCTATATAATCTCTTCATGTGACTTGGATTGTATCTAAGGATTGGTACACAACTTTGTAATCAGATATGGGTGGGCTAAACTTATTGAAAAAGACCAAAAGACTTTTAGTATACCTAAGTGGATGGCAAACCTAATGTCAATAGGTCTCCCAATCGTAGTGAGATAGATGAGCATTGCCTACTCCATAGTAATGTTGCTTATGTGGATGATAAGGATCAAATTTACACATACCAAATAGGCATAAGCACCTACCATCCTTTTGAGGTTGCCCCTATAGATAGAAACTAAGACCTTTTTAACATCTTCCATTAATTACGCCCTAGCTTGGTGAAGACCTCAACCATGTCGTTAAGGTCAAGTCGTTAACCTCACTTTATGAACATGCAAAACTTGTACTCTGGAACTATGTCAAGGTGGTAAAAGTCTCAAATACTAGCTTTACTAATGGGGATCTTGCATCTTTAAACCATGCATTCCCTTTCGCGATAAAATGGCGTAATTGCATAAAATTCTCGAACTATAGGTACTATAACTGCCTCAGGTTTTGCACACATATTGGTCTACCCTCTAAAGACATATCTACTCTAATATTTCCTTCGTCATTAGATGGAAAGGAGCTGAATCCCCACTTCTAGATCAATCCCTTCTGAAACATTACTATAGTGTAAAGTTTCTAGGCCATAAGTGATATAAATTAGGCCTTGTTCAAGGGGATTGAAGAAGAAGAAGCTTAAACCTTAACCTTTTTCTTAGGCTATCATTTAAAGTACCTAAAAAGAGAAATAATTGAGCTAAGTTCAATAAGTACATTAGCTAAAACCATAACTAGTCAAGCATATCGTATCAAATTAACATAATTACATATAACAAGGTAGTCTCGAAGGGCCAAATGTAGAATAGTGTGCATAAAAAAATTAACATGACAATCAAAGATGGACCACCCACCTCAAATATTAAAAATGCTTAGTCCTTGCACTCTATTTACATGTTGACACTAGAAATTAGGAACCACAAGAAAGTTATTGGCTCAGAATAAATGGCTTAAAACCAAAGCCATGATTTCAACACACTAACACAATCTAAGCATAAATAACATTGCAAGTGTAACTTCGTTGTGCCAAAATAAAATTTTCTCAAAATTAGGGTCATGATAATTCAATATAGTTAACCTAATCAATCCAATCTATATTTAAATATATCATAATCAAATCCTAATGGAACCAACCTATATTCGAATCACACTTATAGTCAAACAATCACAAATTAATCCAGATTGAGCCAAAAATAAAATCATGGCAAGCAAAAATGAGTGCAAGGATTCATAAATGTAATACCAAAAATTAGCAAAAACATATCGCACTAATGCTAAAAAAACTTAAATTAAAGGAAATGGGATAACAATGCCATCCAATTTGAAAGAGAACTAACAAAAATGAATTCAGCCTAACACTCTGCATAGGGTGCCTTTGTTGGGAAAGGATAGCTCCAATACTGACATTTGATGCATCTGTTTTAACTTGAAAGGAAAAGGAAAAATTAGACAATACTAGTATTAGTATTAAAGGCATGAGCTCTTTGAAAGCCTCTTCAATCTTTTTAGACTAAGAAAACCTTCCTTTCTTCATAACTTAGTGAGAGGTTTAGCAATAATATTGTAGTTCTTAATAAATTGCCTATAGTATCTCGTGAGCCTAAGAAATCCTCTCAATGATTTAATATTATAAGGAGTGGGCTATAGATACATAACTACTACCTTCTTTAGATCTATCATCATCACGGTTGCTAAGATAATTTGACCCAAATAGTGAACACTAGTGGCACTAAAGATACTCTTAGTTTGCTTAGCATAAAGGGTGTTCCACCTTAAAACTTCTAGTGCCTATTATAGGTGTATCAAGTGATCCTTTCAAGATTTGTTATAACCTACAATATCATTAAAAAAAAAACTAAGATAAAACTTCTTAAGGAGGACTTAAAAATCAAATTCATCAATCTTTGGAATGTGGCTAGAGTGTTAATGAGGCTAAAAAACATCGCTAAAAATTCATAGAACCCTTATTGAGTCTAAAATGCCATTTTATAGGTGCATTCGGGTTTGATGATAACCAGTTTATAAATCCAACATGGAAAAATAAGTGGAGCCATGCAATTTATCAATTAACTCTTTAACAAGGGGAGTTGGAAATTTATTCTTAACAATTTAAGCATTAAGTCTCCTATAATTCTCATAAAAATGCCAAGTGTTGTCCTTTTTCTTCATAAGAACCACAAGTGAAGTAGAAGAACTTTAGCTAGGAAGTATGATGCCATTATCTAATATCTTCTTTACCAATTTCTTCATTACATCTTTTCATATTAGGCCATAGTAGTAAGGTTGCAAGCTAATAGGTTTCTTCTCCTTTAATGATATTGAATGGTCAAACTCCCAATGAGATGAAAGTCTTGTAGGAACCTAAAAACACATCTTCAAATTCCCTTGAAAGTTAAGCTAAAGACCCCTATTGAAACTTTGTTAGCCTTTACTTTGAAATGCCAACCTCTAAAACTTCCTCACACTTAGTAATACATAATTAAACCATGAAAACTTGATGTGAATGTAGCACACTTCTCTTCCTGATCTTATTTATCACCTGAATTAAATTAGAGGCAATTACCCTATACACTTCACAAAATTTTCCATGTAGTTTAAAGCAAAGAAAATGCTTACCAAAATTCCACAACACACTCCCAAGATGAGAAAGCCACTGCATACTTAGTATCATATCATAACTGCCAAGGTTTATGACTAACCATAGGCCTTAGCATGTCATAAATCCCTATTTGTAACTACCACTTTAGTAGCCTTGGCAACATTAGTTTTCAATTTCAAATATTTGGCCATAATAAAGTCCACAAAATTATGGCTATCACTCATGTTAATCAAGATCAAAATAGGCTTCTTTTTTTAGTCAAACCTTGAACCCTTATTGTAGAACAAACTATAGAATTCTCTGTGCAGCCACTAATGGCATTTAGCAAAATCTTGGTTATAGCTTTGTCTAAGCTTGGTGCCCTAGGGTCAATTTCCATGTAATCCTCCCTATCATCATCATCTACAATTGAGAGTTTTTACATTTATGATTAAAAGAAATTTTCTTCAAGCACCAATAGCAAGGTCCCTTCCTTATTCTCTCCAATATCTCTTTCTTTGACAATTGTTTAATTCATTTTTTAGTGCCTTAGCCTATGGTTTAGAAGAGCTGGTAGATGATGCAAACTCCTTTACAATAGCGAAATCAGTTTTAGAGTCACTAAGGGACAGAAAGACCTTCGAAGTTATAAAACTAATATTACAAGTAGGTTTAAAGGTTTGCAATGGAGTTCTTTTCACACCTCTGTCACTTTAGTTTTAGGTAGCTTGAATAGATGCCTTTTGTAGCAAAGCTGGATATAGTATTAGCCAATGAGACCAATTTGAACATATAAACCAGAACCTTGATCCTTGGCTTAAGGCCTCCTTGGAAGCAATTGATAACATGCTTGTCAAACAATTCAACTTTGGCTAATAGATCCTCAAAATTCTTTTAATATAATGCAACTGTATCCTTTTGCCTTAATTTTGTTATTTCAAATGTAGGATTAACTTTAAAGAGATTACCAAATTGTTCCCTCATAACCTCTAAATAGTTGAGCCACCTGACTTCAATTAATGTGTTTTGTTTCATGTAGTTTTGATGCCATTACAAGGCATGACCTTCCAAATGGAAGCTAATCAATTGTACTCAATATTCCAATGGTGTTTCATTAACCTCAAGAAACTACTTATAATGAAATAGCTAAGACTTGAATTTGGTTCCATCAAATTTTGGAAATTCAATATGAGTGATTTTGTTGGAAATTTATATAGTCTGGTGTGTGCTTTGGAGTAAGATCTAAACTAAAATTCACTGGCATGGAAGCTAACTAAACATCCACTTGCCATCATAGATTCACAAGAAGTAAGATTACCTTCTTCTGGTGTTTACATCAAAGCAAACTTTGACACCACCTTTATCAGCAACTTCTTTAATCGATCCCGTGAAACTCAAAGATCACTTATTTTTGCATGCATCTGTGAAACTTCTTCTTTGATCTCATATAGGCATTCATAAGATGTGTTTCCATGACCATGGATTATCATATTTTATTTTTAAGAGATTCAACAACCAAAAACATAATACCTCCATCCTTATTTATATTTATAGGAATGGCGGCAACTAGAAGATAACAAACTTACAAAATCATAATAGCCTTCTAATAAAATTAATGATGCATAAAAGGAAAACAATAACAAGATAACAACTTCCCTGGTATAGTAATGCTGTCGTGTATCATCCATTCTCTATTCAGCCAAATCCTCCCTCCCCACCTCTTAGAGGTATTGATTTAAGGTAGAGAGGGCAACCTGTGCCCTAAAGCATCTTGAAGGTACTAATTTGGGGCAAAATCACTGAATTCAAGCAACCCATGCTCATTTGCATTTTTCAATTGTAAAGAATTTTTGAATAGTGTTGAATTATTGTTATAGTTCACATATATGCATTGGAGAATTTTCTAGATCTACAAAGTCCAGAGAAGTCTAGAAAATTTCTTCTTTTTTCATGGTTCAATCTCAAGCTTTCTCTCTTTTTCTTTTTCTTTTAGTTTTTTAAGGTAATGAGTTGCATGTATCAATAAACTAAGGAAGATGTTGTGCATCAAGGAAAGTTTTTCCTACCAGGCCCTTCTTCGAGTTTTTAAAGGAAACACCCAATTGGAGATGTTATGTATCTTCTTTAGATTTCCTATAGACTTCTTAACATTGTGTTAATGATATTACTGATTCCCTATTTGGTGTTTTTGTTTCTCTACTGTTCTTGATTCTATTTTTGCTTTCTAAAACTGATTTTAGATTGGGTCCTTGAAAGGAACTCTTAATTAGTTGCCCATTCCATCATTAAATGATTATTAAAGAAACAAAAAAGCCAATTGATAGTTTCTCATTCTTATAAAAAATGATTGGTTGGATCTATAATTGATTTAGAATTTTAATAAATCTATTTGTGAATGGAGTTTTAATTTGAGATATATGCTTTTTGCTACTATATATTTCCTTAAATAAGCTGGAATAAGTGTGTACCCCACTCTCCTTAGAAGTGCTTGTGCGATACTTCTAAATAAGATTGTTATGAATGAAAATGATGAGCATGAAGCAAAAAAAGTAGACATCTCCATTTAGAATCTTTATGTAGAGCAAATGAATCCTTTGAAGTTTGTTGAAGTATCTCAGTCTTTCTTTCTTTTTTTTTTTTTTTAACATAATTTTCTCTATTTTCTTTTTAAGAGACAGAGATCTTGTTTGTAGACTTGATCATGGGTCAAAAAACCCTTTTGGTCCAAAAAAAAAAACCCGATAAAAAACGAGTCCATTTTAAAAAAGTTCAAATATAAAACGAGCCAAGTTTAAATATTTTTTAAAGTTCGACTCGAACCTAAACCCCTCGTATTATAATAATAATTATTTATATATTATTAATAAATAATATTATTAAAAAAATTATTTATAACTATAGATATAAGTAAAAAAATTATATAACATATATGATTATTATATATTTTTATTCTTACTTATTTTATAATATATTATTAGGAATAAATTATTATCCAAATAAAATAAATTATTAATCAGTAATATTATTAGAAAAATTATTATTTTGAGAGGTTTTATTATCTTATATATATATATATATATATTTCAAGTTATTTAAATTTCTTGCAATATTTTTTAAAATTATTTAGAATTTAAGATAAGAAAAAAGTAAGCTTAACAACTAATAAAATAAATATATCTAATATTTAAAATTTTTTAAAAAATAAAAATTTCAAAAAATTATTTTTTTTAAAAACAGGTCAAGTTGGATTCAGTCTGTTTTTAATTGGACTTGAGCCTAACCTGGGTTTAGGTCTAAAAATATTTGTAAATTCATTTCTGGGCCTGATTAATTTTTGAACAAGTTTGACCCATCATAAAGTCTGTTTGTTTGTAAAGGATTTCACCAACTTCAAAGAAATACTAAAGAGAAATAAAACTTCAACGGATCTAGATCTGTATGCATATAATATAGTCATTATAGGTCGCTATTTATTTAATGTCTATGACAAAATCTTGAGTGATTTAACAGTCATCTAGCTATAGTAGCTAGTTGAGTTTCAAATTTCAATGGTGTCATATAACTGCAACACTTTACTTTTTTTTTTTTTTTAATTCTTAGCCTCAAGCGCCTCTGATCAACCCATTCTTACTCTCTCACGCTGTTTGTTTATTTTTTTAATATATGATCAGAACTTGACATTACCAACCATGCTTCTCCGTATCTTTTTTGGCTGAGACAGTTGACAAGTTGAACAGAAACATGATGGGGCCCTGATAAAAGATGATAAGTGCATATCGTTTGAAATTTGAAACACTCTTTTCCTTTCTTCAAAAGCTGTGGCTTGCCTCATAGTTTGTCTTTCTTTGCACAGGAGAAAGTCGGATATAAAAACGTCATTGATGCAAGGTGAGCACCTTGGCGCCTTATGTCTTAAATTGAGCAGAAGGAAGAGTCTAAAGGAAATAAGAACAGTGTTAATTTGATATCTATAGTGTTTTGAAGAACTTACCCTCTTGGGCCTCTATTTTTTACATCTTTTAGGCCTCTAGGCATTGTTTGGTTCAATTAAAGAAAGGGAAGGAGAGATATTTTAACAAAATCTTGTTTGGTTAAGGAGGAGTGGAAGGAGAAGGGAAGAGAGATAAAATTAAATAGACAATTATACTCTTATCATATAAGAATTAATTTTTTTGTTTTAAAAATATTTTTATATAAAAAAGACTTTTCTTACTTTTTATTTTAAAAAATGATTTTTTTATTTCTATTCAAAAAATATTTTTTATTTTAATAAAAAATTATCTTGAATCCCATTAAAAAAAGATCTACATTATGTTTTTAGTGAAAGTTAAAGTGAAATATTAAAATTATATTAGTGAAAATTTGTTCAAATGAAACATAAAATTTTTTCTTCTCTCCAAAAACTTCTATTTTTGAAAAGAAAGGTCCTTCCCCCCAATTTTTTTATACCAAACATGGGGAGGGGAGACAAAACCCTCTTCTCTTCTCTCCTCCCCTCCAAAACCCTTATATCAAAGCTAAGAATGAGATTGGCATATCAAAGCAAGAAGAGTCATCACTAATTTGATTTTTTTTGTCTCTCTAATTATCATTTATCATTTAATACAAGCATTGTTATTATTTTAATTTTCTTTTTTAGTTATTTGCCTTTTCAATTTTATATGGGCAAGTGAGTCCAAATTAGTAATATTGGACTGCTTTCTCTTTTTAATCATCACATTCCTTACTTGTGTTTGTATTTTCTAATTTGCTTGCTATTTAGAAAACATAAATTGGGTCCTTTGGACATTCCATAAGCTTCAAATGTTATGCAGGTACTTTAAGCTTGAAGTTTTCATTAAGTGACCTCATGAAACTATGTATTATGATTATAATATTCGTAGAATTGAGTTGTGACTGCTTCCTCCAACTGGGAATTGCAGTGGTTGAAAAAGGAACATAAAAGGGCTCTGTATGAAGTGTGAGTCTACCACATAAAATTACTTGTATGCATCATACAAAGATTAAACAAAGACAAAACAATTACCTCCATCCATAGTAATTGGACCAATAGCCAGAACTTTAAAAATAACAAGTTAAATAAAGGAATTTTTTGACTAATGAGCAGATAAATCTGATGAATATCTCAAGTGTTATTTATACTCTCAGTCAGGAGCCCCCCATATATATAACCAGCTGAAAAATTAAACCTCCATCAATAGTTTTAATTTCTCATAACAATCTATAATGCCAACATATGAAAACCGCTCATTTAATGGAAAAATTGTCATGGAAGTTACTGTTGGCATTTAGGACCATTAAATTCAACTTGAAGCATTTGAAAAGTTCAAACGAGGTACTTATCAGGTGACTATGTTTGTTTAGCTAACCTCTTTCTCTTGTCCAACAAGTTGCTTTTTTTTGTCTCGTAGGCAAAAGCATTTGACACTTATTCGTCTCACAGGTACAATGTTTTGGCATTTATCTTTGAGGGAAACCCAGACAATTTTGCTTTTGGAAGCAAGTAACTTGCCTTTTGTTCTCCTTACAAATAATGGTACAGATGGCGGCTGAGAAATCTGAAATGCAAGAAAATAGGGCAACCTGCAAATAATATCCTTCCTGAAATGCACCAAGTTGGCTACACAAAACTATATCTTCGAAACAGGGCATGTGGGGTTGAAAGGCCTACTTTCTTCTTTCTTTCTCTCTTCATAATTTAGGTTTTCCTAAATCATGTCGACTAGATAATAAAGACCTGCTCATATTTTAGTATTGAAGACTTCTTTCATGCTTTCATTTTTGAGCTAATTGTTCAGAAAAAATATTTTTCACTGAAAGAGAAATGATATTTAGCCAAAGAGAAACCCCTGTTTTAGTTTTCGTTATATATAATTTTAAAATTAATTGCTTAAGAAGGTATAGTTTCATTTTAAACTTGTTTTCGTGCATCAATTTTTCAGCATACATCTATTTATTTTTCCCTTTAAAGTTTATTGTCTTTCTTTAAAATTATTTTTGGGGAGATATGTGTGATTCATATCATTCATTTTCTTCATGATCCAAATAGTTTAGAGATTGACTTGTAATTTTTTTCATTTTGGAATGTTCAGCATGAAAGACTTCATGGATATATAGAAACATATTTATAACATCCAATGCAATAAAAATGGATCGAAATGTTACCTCCAGCCATTGCTCCAATACTCTGTTTTCTACGATGAAAATTCTGTTATATGAAATTCCAGGATGCTTCTAAGCTCTTGTTTTACGGAATGATGGTGTGTAGCGATGTAAAACTGAGCTCAAGGACCCTGTATTTATAGGCAAACTCTTACATCGGCAATTCCATCATTTGCCGAAGAAAATGCCACGTTCTGAGACGTGGGAAGTAACCTCACGAAGCCTTAATTTTCGGACCATTATGGAGATGTTGCTAGCCAACGTGATTTGCTTCCCACGATCTACATTTTTCTCACGTTCTCACGTTCTCACGTTTTCACGTTCAAACGCTACAACATTCCACATTCTCCCACTTGGTTCGAAAATGGCTTTTTAAGATTCAAACATTTAACTGAAACACAAATACATGAATCATAGCGGTAGTTCCTCTGTAAGTGAGTAATACCTTCCATGTATCACAATGTATTTTGTTTCCTTAACTTTAGGAATAAGCCATATGCTTATTCTGGGTCCTCTTAATGTTGTTATCCTCAAACTTAATGTATACGTATAAATGAGAAAACAACTTTAAAATGAATAAAGGCTTTATTACAAATGATATATATATATATATATATATATATATATATATATATATATAGTATATACATCAATAACACAAAGTGGAACTAAGTCCCATTCTAGATACATGATTCCTAAACATTACTGGTGGCATGCCTTTTGTTAAAGGATCAGCAATCATCAACTCAGTGCTAATGTGTTCAATAATAACTTTATTTTCCTTGACACGTTCACGAATGGCTAAGTACTTAATGTCGATATGTTTACTTCGACTTCCACTTTTATTGTTCTTAGCCAGAAAAACAGCAGCTGAGTTGTCACAATATATCTTCAATGGCTTAGAGATAGTGTCGACAATTCTAAGCCCAGATATAAAGCCTTTAAGCCAAACACCATGTGAAGTTGCCTCAAAACAAGAAACGAACTCTGCCTCCATAGTAGAAGTAGCAGTCAAAGTCTGCTTCTCACTTCTCCAAGATACAGCTCCGCTGGCTAACATGAAAATGTAGCCTGATGTTGATTTCCGTGAATCAACGCATCCAGTGAAATCCGAATCTGAGTAGCCAACTACCTCAAGGTTTTCAGTCCATCTATACATCAACATGTAGTCCTTAGTACCTTTAAGATACCTCATTACTTTCTTTGCAGCTCTCCAATGATCTATACCTGGATTACTCTGATATTTGCCTAACATTCCAACTACAAATGCAATGTCAGGTCTTGTGCAAACCTGAGCATACATAAGGCTTCCAATAGCAGAAGCATATGGAATGTTATGCATCTGTTCCCTTTCTAAATCATTCTTTGGGCACTGGTTCAAATTGAACTTGTCACCCTTCACAATAGGTGCTACACTTGGTGAACAATCTTTCATCCGAAATCTCTCCAGGACCTTATTGATATAAGTTTCTTGTGACAGACCCAAAATACATTGAGTTCTATCTCGATGGATCTTAATGCCAATGACATAAGATGCCTCACCCATATCCTTCATATCAAAATTCTTAGAGAGAAATTGTTTCACCTCATATAACAACCCCTTATCATTGGTTGCAAGTAATATGTCATCCACATACAATACAAGGAAACAGATTTTACTCCCACTGACCTTCTGGTATATACATTGATCCATGACATTTTCCACAAATCCATATGAGGAGATAACATCATGAAATTTTAAGTACCACTGGCGGGAGGCCTGTTTCAATCCATATATGGATTTCTTTAACTTGCACACCAAATGTTCACCGGCACTAGAGAGGAATCCTTCAGGTTGTTTCATATATACCTCCTCATCTAGTTCCCCATTGAGGAATGCTATCTTCACATCCATTTGATGCAACTCTAAGTCAAAATGAGCAACTAATGCCATTATTATGCGAAGGGAATCTTTCTTAGATACAGGAGAAAAGGTCTCCGTGTAATCGATTCCTTCCCTTTGAGTGAATCCCTTGGCCACGGGTCGTGCTTTATATCTCTCGATGTTGCCTGATGAGTCTCTTTTCGTTTTATAGACCCATTTGCATCCAACAGCCTTAGAGCCATTAGGCAACTCAACGAGATCCCAAACCCCATTAGACGCCATAGAATCCATCTCTTCCTTCATGGCATTGTGCCACAGTTTTGATTCTCTGCAACTGATGGCTTGTGAAAACGTTTCAGGGTCATTCTCAGCTCCTATATTGTAATCAGATTCTTGTAGATACACAGTATAATCACTAGGAATTGCTGACTTCCTCATCCTAGTTGATCTTTTTAATGTTGACTCAACATTCTCTTGGGGAGCATGTTGTTTAACTATTTGTTCAACAGTCCTTAAAGGCTGTTCATTAACTGGATCAACTTGGTCAATGTCAACAGGTTGTGGATCCTAAATGATTGGTTATTCAATGCCTGTTTGGACTTGAGGGGCATGAATTACAATCAATCTATCACTTGATGTAGGAATTTGAACATTAGACTGATCATTTTCAGAACTTAAGTTTTGAGTTTGATCACTCCCACTGATCAAGTCATTCTCAAGAAATTTTGCATTCCTTGATTCCACAATCCTAGTACTATGAGATGAAAATTAAAATCTATAACCCTTAGACTTTTCAGCATACCCAATAAAGTAGCCACTAATAGTCCTAGGGTCTAACTTCTTCTCTTGTGGATTGTAAACCCTAACCTCAGATGGGCATCCCCAAACACGCATATGTCTTAAACTTGGTTTCCAACCCTTGAATAACTCAAATGGCATCTTTTCTATAGCCTTGGTAGGAACTCGATTAAGAATATACACTGCTGTTTTAAGGGCTTCAGTCCACAAGAATTTAGGAAGTTTAGAGCTCATCAACATGCTCCTCACCATGTTCAACAATGTTCGGTTTCTCCTTTCAGCTACACCATTCTGGTCAGGTGACCCAGGCATGGTGTATTGGGCAACAATCCCATGCTCTTGAAGAAACCTAGCAAATGGACCTGGTGCTTGTCCATCTTCAGTGTATCTACCATAATACTCACCACCTCTATCAGATCTCACTATTTTAATTTGTTTACCACATTGTTTCTCTACTTCTGCCTTAAATATCTTAAAGGCATCCAGTGCTTCATTCTTATTATTGAGCAGATAGAGATACATGTATCGTGAGTAATCATCAATAAAGGTGATAAAGTATTTCTGACTACTAGAGTCTAAATTTGGACTACAAATATCCGTATGTATGATTTCTAATATGCTAGAACTCCTCTTAGCACTTTTCTTAGTCTTGTTAGTCTGCTTTCCCTTAATGCAGTCTATACAAGTGTTGAAATCAGTAAAGTCAAGAGTATTGAGTACTCCATCTTTTACTAATCTTTTTACTCTCTCTATTGAGATATGACCAAGTCTACGGTGCCATAATATAGAGGAATCCTCATTAGTAACATTTCTCTTAATACCTATTCTATTAGAAACATGCATTGAGTCATAAAGGTTACTATTTCGCAATTGAATTTGGAATAGACCATCGCAAAGTGTACCATTGCCAATAAAATTAGATTTATAAAATAATTTAAATTCATTACTTGAAAATTCAAAACAATATCCTAATGGTATAAGTTTGGAAACTGAAATCATGTTCCTAGAGAAACTTGGTACATAAAATGTCTTCTCCAAATTCAAAATAAAACCAGAATTAAGGACTAATCTGCATGTTCCTATAGCTTCAACAGTTGAGCCCATCTTATTTCCTGAATAGATGTATTGCTCACTGCCCATTGGCTTCCTTTGGCTTAGAGAGCCCTGCAAGGTATTAGAGATGTGAATTGTTGAGCCAGAATCAATCCACCATGTGTTACTACTAGCATCTACCATATTAGATTCATAACAAAAGTATGAGATTGAGTTACCTTTCTTTTGAAGCCAAGCTTTGAATTTGACACAGTCCGTCTTTATGTGTCCTTTCTTTTTACAAAAGAAACACTTGGACTCTTTCTTAATGTCCTCAGGGATGGGAACCTTGCCATTCCCTTTTGTCTTAGCCTTTCTTTTCTTCCTTCCTTGTGTCACTGTATGTACACTTTCACCCATCTCTGCTATGAGCCTTCCTTCTTCTTGTACACATATGGTTAGAAGTTCATTGATTGACCACTTCTCTTTATGAGTGTTGTAGGAGATTTTGAAAGGCCCATATTGTTGTGGCAGAGAATTCAGGATGTAGTGCATAAGAAAAGAATTTGACATCTCAACCTCAAGTGTTTTCAATTGAGCTGCTATATCCCTCATTTTCATGATGTGTTCTCGTACACCTCTTATGCTAGTAAGTTTCATGGATGATAACTTTGTCATTAAGGTGCTTGCTAAGGCCTTATCTAAAGATTCGAATTGTTCATCAATAGCCTTAAGCAAACTTCGAACGTTTTGATGCTCTCCAATAGACCCACGAATACTAGCTGATATTTTAGTCTTAGTGTACATCATACTAAGGCGATTGGATCGCTCCCAACGTTCATAAACATTTACTTCTAATGTACTACTAATATTCATGGGTTTAGGAGGTTCATCTTTTCTAATTGCATCATCAACGTCCATCCACCCTAATTGGAGAAGTATTTTCTCCTTCCAAATATTATAGTTATCTCCAGTTAATTCAGGAACTTGAAAATCAGAAATATTTAAAGGTTGAAAAGCTACACAATTTACATGCTATGTTAATAATTTGAGACAAATAAATATTCTTAAATGATATGTCATGCCAATGCAATGCATATCAATTCAAATTATGAGCCTAGTAACAAATAAAATTACCTGTGGGTTAAATTTTATTTAATTAGACTCATATACTAATGATAAAACTAGTAAATTATATTCTTTTCTTAATTCCTGCGGGTAAATCAAGAAAAAGAAAAACTTACTATTCCATCCTAATTAATCACATGAAATATGATAATATTCCTGTAGGATAATAATTATCATATTAAATATAATTAATTACAATTTGATGTCATTTTACTTTATGTGATTATAACACTTAATGTATAATTTTAAAATAATTAAAGGTGCTGTGGCTAAACTTTAATTAAATTAAAAATACACAATTCACATGACATCTAAATGAAATTACATGCTTGAATATAATTTAACATAATGCATAAATAAGCATACACAATGAGAATTTCAATAATTAATCAATTAATCAACAAAATATGACTAATTAATTTAATTAATATTCTCTCTTTAAATTAATCTAAATGTGCCATAAATATTGCCTAAAAATAAAAGTTATTTTTTTAAAATTTAGGCTTAAATTAAATGACATCATAAATTAATTATTATAATTAAATATGCCCAAATTGCCTAAAAATTAATTAAATTTTCAAGATTTAGGCAAATTTTAAAGGCATAAAATTAATTTCAAAATTATTTTGACAAATAAATAACTAAATATTGTCAAAATTAATTTAATTTTGTCCATAATATTTTTGCCAAAACTTGGACAAAATTAAAATGTACTTCATAATTTTAAACAAAATAAATGGCCAACAAAACAAATTACCTTTAATTTTTTAATTAAATATTGGCCAAAAAAATATTTTGTTCAAAAAAAAAATATTTATTTATTATTTATATATATATATTTAATATCAAAGATAATATATATAAATATATATATATATATAAATCATAGAAGGGGAATAAATGAAAATGCCACAAAATTAAAAATGTATATATATATTAAATGTTGCTTCCATAAAGCAACAGTAAGACATTGCTTCAGTGGCAAAGGCTCGTGAGTCTCATACGGAGGGTCAGGGGTTCGAATTCTACGGAGGCTATTTTATAAAAAAATCCAAAACGACACGTTGTTTATGCCTATATGCAATAGCAGCGTAAACTATAAAAACAACTTGTCGTTTACGTCGTCCCTAACCTCCAGTCGGGTCAGAAGGGTCGACCCGACCCGATTACGACCCGTTTCGGACCTAAATGAAAACCCGGTCATTTCTTGAGTTTTCGAGCTCCGTTTTGGATGATCCAGGAGTCCATTTTTATCAGAATTTCGTGTAGATTCCATTTTTGATATCAAAATGATGAAAAAATGGCTCTATCAATAACGTTTTTGAGTTCAAAAACATAGCAAGACAGAGGTACATTGAGGAATGCTGTCTTCGATCCATTTTTATTGCATTGGATGTTATAAATATGTTTCTATATATCCATGAAGTCTTTCAGTTGGTATCAGAGTTTGAATATACCTCTGTCTTACTATGTTTTTGAACTCAAAAACGTTAAAATTTTCGTGAATTTGGGTTGATTGATAGAGCCATTTTTTCATCATTTTGATATCAAAAATGGAATCTACACGAAATTCTGATGAAAATGGACTCCTGGATCATCCAAAACGGAGCTCGGAAACTCAAGAAACGACCGAGTTTTCATTTGGGTCCGAAACGGGTCGTAATCGGGTCGGGTCGACCCGTCTGACCCCGCTAGAGGTTAGGGACGACGTAAACGACAAGTCGTTTTGAGTCCTTCAGTAAACGACATGTCGTTTTTGTAGTTTACGCTGCTATTGCATATAGGCGTAAACGACGTGTCGTTTTGGATTTTTTCATAAAATAGCCTCCGTAGGATTCGAACCCCTGACCCTCCGTATGAGACTCACGAGCCTTTGCCACTGAAGCAACGTCTTACTGTTGCTTTATGGAAGCAACATTTAATATATATATACATTTTTAATTTTGTGGCATTTTCATTTATTCCCCTTCTATGATTTATATATATATATATATATATTATCTTTGATATTAAATATATATATATATATATATATATATATATAAATAATAAATAAATATTTCTTTTTTGAACAAAATATTTTTTTGGCCAATATTTAATTAAAAAATTAAAGGTAATTTGTTTTGTTGGCCATTTATTTTGTTTAAAATTATGAAGTACATTTTAATTTTGTCCAAGTTTTGGAAAAAATATTATGGACAAAATTAAATTAATTTTGACAATATTTAGTTATTTATTTGTCAAAATAATTTTGAAATTAATTTTATGCCTTTAAAATTTGCCTAAATCTTGAAAATTTAATTAATTTTTTTTAGGCAATTTTGGCATATTTAATTATAATAATTAATTTATGGTGTCATTTAATTTAAGCCTAAATTTAAAAAAAAAAAATTTTATTTTTAGGCAATATTTATGGCACATTTAGATTAATTTAAAGAGAGAATATTAATTAAATTAATTAGTCATATTTTGTTGATTAATTGATTAATTATTGATATTCTCATTGTGTATGCTTGTTTATGCATTATGTTAAATTATATTCAAGCATGTAATTTCATTTAGATGTCATGTGAATTGTGTATTTTTAATTTAATTAAAGTTTAGCCACAGCACCTTTAATTATTTTAAAATTATACATTAAGTGTTATAATCACATAAAGTAAAATGACATCAAATTGTAATTAATTATATTTAATATGATAATTATTATCCTACAGGAATATTATCATATTTCATGTGATTAATTAGGATGGAATAGTAAGTTTTTCTTTTCTTGATTTACCCGCAGGAATTAAGAAAAGAATATAATTTACTAGTTTTATCATTAGTATATGAGTCTAATTAAATAAAATTTAACCCACAGGTAATTTTATTTGTTACTAGGCTCATAATTTGAATTGATATGCATTGCATTGGCATGACATATCATTTAAGAATATTTATTTGTCTCAAATTATTAACATAGCATGTAAATTGTGCAGCTTTTCAACCTTTAAATATTTCTGATTTTCAAGTTCCTGAATTAACTGGAGATAACTATAATATTTGGAAGGAGAAAATACTTCTCCAATTAGGGTGGATGGACGTTGATGATGCAATTAGAAATGATGAACCTCCTAAACCCACGAATATTAGTAGTACATCAGAAGTAAATGTTTATGAACGTTGAGAGCGATCCAATTGCCTTAGTATGATGTACATTAAGACTAAAATATCAGCTAGTATTCGTGGGTCTATTGGAGAGCATCAAAACGTTCGAAGTTTGCTTAAGGCTATTGATGAACAATTCGAATCTTCGGATAAGGCCTTAGCAAGCACCTTAATGACAAAGTTATCATCCATGAAACTTACTGGCATAAGAGGTGTACGAGAACACATCATGAGAATGAGGGATATAGCAGCTCAATTGATAACACTTGAGGTTGAGATGTCAGATTCTTTTCTTGTGCACTACATTCTGAATTCTCTGCCACAACAATATGGGCCTTTCAAAATCTCCTACAACACTCATAAAGAGAAGTGGTCAATCAATGAACTTCTAACCATGTGTGTACAAGAAGAAGGAAGGCTCATAGCAGAGATGGGTGAAAGTGTACATTCAGTGACACAAGGAAGGAAGAAAAGAAAGGCCAAGACAAAAGGGAAGGGCAAGGTTCCCATCTCTGAGGACATTAAGAAAGAGTCTAAGTGTTTCTTTTGTAAAAAGAAAGGACACATAAAGACGGATTGTGTCAAATTCAAGGCTTGGCTTCAAAAGAAAGGTAACTCAATCTCATACTTTTGTTATGAGTCTAATATGGTAGATGCTAGTAGTAACACATGGTGGATTGATTCTGGCTCAACAATTCACATCTCTAATACCTTGCAGGGCTTTCTAAGCCAAAGGAAGCCGGTGGGCAGTGAGCAATACATCTATTCAGGAAATAAGATGGGCTCAACTGTTGAAGCTATAGGAACATGCAAATTAGTCCTTAATTCTGGTTTTATTTTGAATTTGGAGAAGACATTTTATGTACCAAGTTTCTCTAGAAACTTGATTTCAGTTTCCAAACTTGTACCATTGGGATATTGTTTTGAATTTTCAAGTAATAAATTTAAATTATTTTATAAATCTAATTTTGTTAGCAATGGTACACTTTGTGATAGTCTATTCCAAATTCAATTACGAAATAGTAACCTTTATGACTCAATGCATGTTTCTAATAGTATAAGTATTAAGAGAAATGTTACTAATGAGGATTCCTCTATGTTATGGCACCGTAGACTTGGTCATATCTCAATAGAGAGAGTAAAAAGATTAGTAAAAGATGGAGTACTCAATACTCTTGACTTTATTGATTTCAACACTTGTATAGACTGCATTAAGGGAAAGCAGACTAACAAGACTAAGAAAAGTGCTAAGAGGAGTTCTAACATATTAGAAATCATACATACAGATATTTGTAGTCCAGATTTGGACTCTAGTAGTCAGAAATACTTTATCACCTTTATTGATGATTACTCACGATACATGTATCTCTATCTGCTCAATAATAAGAATGAAGCACTGGATGCCTTTAAGATATTTAAGGCAGAAGTAGAGAAACAATGTGGTAAACAAATTAAAATAGTGAGATCTGATAGAGGTGGTGAGTATTATGGTAGATACACTGAAGATGGACAAGCACCAGGTCCATTTGCTAGGTTTCTTTAAGAGCATGGAATTGTTGCCCAATACACCATGCCTGGGTCACCTGACCAGAATGGTGTAGCTGAAAGGAGAAACTGAACATTGTTGGACATGGTGAGGAGCATATTGATGAGCTCTAAACTTCCTAAATTCTTGTGGACTGAAGCCCTTAAAACAGCAGTGTATATTCTTAATCGAGTTCCTACCAAGGCTGTTGAAAAGACGCCATTTGAGTTATTCAAGGGTTGGAAACCAAGTTTAAGACATATGCGTGTTTGGGGATGCCCATCTGAGGTTAGGGTTTACAATCCACAAGAGAAGAAGTTGGACCCTAGGACTATTAGTGGCTACTTTATTGGGTATGCTGAAAAGTCTAAGGGTTATAGATTTTATTGTTCATCTCATAGTACTAGGATTGTGGAATCAAGGAATGCAAAATTTCTTGAAAATGACTTGATCAGTGGGAGTGATCAAACTCAAAACATAAGTTCTGAAAATGATCAGTCTAATATTCAAATTCCTACATCAAGTGATAGATTGATTGTAATTCATGCCCCTCAAGTCCAAACAGGCATTGAACAACTAATCATTCAGGATCCACAACCTGTTGACATTGACCTAGTTGATCCAGTTAATGAACAGCCTTTAAGGACTGTTGAACAAATAGTTGAACAACATGCTCCCCAAGAGAATGTTGAGTCAACATTAAGAAGATCAACTAGGATGAGGAAGTAAGCAATTCCTAGTGATTATACTGTGTATCTACAAGAATCTGATTACAATATAGGAGCTGAGAATGACCCTGAAACGTTTTCACAAGCCATCAGTTGCAGAGAATCAAAACTGTGGCACAATGCCATGAAGGAAGAGATGGATTCTATGGCGTCTAATGGGGTTTGGGATCTCGTTGAGTTGCCTAATGGCTCTAAGGCTGTTGGATGCAAATGGGTCTATAAAACGAAAAGAGACTCATCAGGCAACATCGAGAGATATAAAGCACGACTCGTGGCCAAGGGATTCATTCAAAGGGAAGGAATTGATTACACGGAGACCTTTTCTCCTGCATCTAAGAAAGATTCCCTCCGCATAATAATGGCATTAGTTACTCATTTTGACTTAGAGTTGCATCAAATGGATGTGAAGACAGCATTCCTCAATGGGGAACTAGATGAGGAGGTATATATGAAACAACCTGAAGGATTTCTCTCTAGTGCCAGTGAACATTTGGTGTGCAAGTTAAAGAAATTCATATATGGATTGAAACAGGCCTCCCGCCAGTGGTACTTAAAATTTCATGATGTTATCTCCTCATATGGATTTGTGGAAAATGTCATGGATCAATGTATATACCAGAAGGTCAGTGGGAGTAAAATCTGTTTCCTTGTATTGTATGTGGATGACATATTACTTGCAACCAATGATAAGGGGTTGTTATATGAGGTGAAACAATTTCTCTCTAAGAATTTTGATATGAAGGATATGGGTGAGGCATCTTATGTCATTGGCATTAAGATCCATCGAGATAGAACTCAATGTATTTTGGGTCTGTCACAAGAAACTTATATCAATGAGGTCCTGGAGAGATTTCGGATGAAAGATTGTTCACCAAGTGTAGCACCTATTGTGAAGGGTGACAAGTTCAATTTGAACCAGTGCCCAAAGAATGATTTAGAAAGGGAACAGATGCATAACATTCCATATGCTTCTGCTATTGGAAGCCTTATGTATGCTCAGGTTTGCACAAGACCTGACATTGCATTTGTAGTTGGAATGTTAGGCAGATATCAGAGTAATCCAGGTATAGATCATTGGAGAGCTACAAAGAAAGTAATGAGGTATCTTAAAGGTACTAAGGACTACATGCTGATGTATAGACAGACTGAAAACCTTGAGGTAGTTGGCTACTCAGATTCGGATTTCGCTGGATGCGTTGATTCACGGAAATCAACATCAGGCTACATTTTCATGTTAGCCAGTGGAGCCGTATCTTGGAGAAGTGCGAAGCAGATTTTGACTGCTACTTCTACTATGGAGGCAGAGTTCGTTTCTTGTTTTGAGGCAACTTCACATGGTGTTTGGCTTAAAGGCTTTATATCTGGGCTTAGAATTGTCGACACTATCCCTAAGCCATTAAAGATATATTGTGACAACTCAGCTGCTATTTTTCTGGCTAAGAACAACAAAAGTGGAAGTCGAAGTAAACATATCGACATTAAGTACTTAGCCATTCGTGAACGTGTCAAAGAAAATAAAGTTATTATTGAACACATTAGCACTGAGTTGATGATTGCTGATCTTTTAACAAAAGGCATGCCACCAGTAATGTTTAGGGATCATGTATCTAGAATGGGACTTAGTTCCACTTTGTGTTATTGATGTATATACTATATACATATATATCATTTGTAATAAAGCCTTTATTCATTTTAAAGTTATTTTCTCATTTATACGTATACATTAAGTTTGAGGATAACAACATTAAGAGGACCCAGAATAAGCATATGGCTTATTCATAAAGTTAAGGAAACAAAATGCATTGTGATACATGGAAGGTATTACTCACTTACAGAGGAACTACTGCTATGATTCATGCATTTGTGTTTCAGTTAAATGTTTGAATCTTAAGAAGCCATTTTCGAACCAAGTGGGAGAATGTGGAATGTTGCAGCGTTTGAACGTGAAAACGTGAGAACGTGAGAACGTGAGAAAAATGTAGATCGTGGGAAGCAAATCACGTTGGCTAGCAACATCTCCATAATGGTCCGAAAATTAAGGCTTCGTGAGGTTACTTCCCACGTCTCAGAACGTGGCATTTTCTTCGGCAAATGATGGAATTGCCGATGAAAGAGTTTGCCTATAAATACAGGGTCCCTAAGCTCAGTTTTACATCGCTACACACCATCATTCCGTAAAACAAGAGTTTAGAAGCATCCTGGACTTTCATATAACAGAATTTTCATCGTAGAAAATAGAGTATTGGAGCAATGGCTGGAGGTAACATTTCGATCCATTTTTATTGCATTGGATGTTATAAATATGTTTCTATATATCCATGTATATATATATATATATATATATATAAAATTCAGCAAAGAAATATTATGTACAAATATTTTATTAATTGTTTATTAAAATTTTGTAACATTGACAGCTTTTATTTTAATAAATGTATGAATTGTGTATTTTGATGATTATTTTAAAGGTATAATTTAGTAATTTAGTGATGGTTGATTATATTAAAAATAGTTCTAATAATGTATAATCAAGATTACAACTAATATATATATATATATATAATACAAAATTAATTGCCTTTAGCAATTTTAACCGCCCCTCTAAATAAACTAAAATCAAGATTGGCAATTATAAAAATCATTGGTAAATGTTCAAGTGACTAGCGCTTCGAATCAATTTCCAGCAGTTGTAAAACTGCCGGAAAGTGTATGTAAATCGCCTCTCACAACTAATGATGATTATTCCCGCAATCGAAGAATAATCACCACTAATTCAGTACTCACGTTTGCAATAGTGGCAGCTAGCCAACTGTTGCTAATTCATTTAGTGTTTGATTCATTTAATTTCTCTTTTTAAAACTCACGTAATTATTATTTTCATTCAATAATTTGGTTAATGTAATAAACTACTATTAAGTTCAAAACAAATATGTAATGTACTAACTTGTCCTTGGCCCAACAAAATGTTTTCTAGAATTATCATTTTGGTCCATTTTCATAGATATTTCTTAAAATTATACGATTGAACATGTTAGACACAATTTAAAAACTAATTGGCTCAAAAAAATTTTTATCCAACAATTATCAAATAAGATAATATTTTAAGTAATTATTGGATAAAATATTATTCTGTATTTAGCTATTAAGGCATCACAACTAGAGAACATAATATTCCTAAAAATATAGGATTGTCACTCAACTAAAATGAACCCTTTTTTATTTAAAAAAAAAACTAATAGTTAATAAAAAGAAAAAGACAAATTTCTAACCAAATAGATTTGAAGTGTGATTATACAAACTCCTCATGATGTAATGTATAACTTAAGTAGCTTATACTCAGCTTTATGACAAGCAATTTAGCGTTTAACCAAGTTAAAAGTAATTTCATGCTTGTGATGTAGACACGCATGCCAAGGATTCATATAAGCAATCACAATTATCATCAATCCAATTTTGACGAACTTACACCTCGGTCTGGGGCTCCAGGTTAACAAATAGGATCAAGAATATTCACAGGCAAAATTAATTTACCAAGAATATTCTAATATTGTCCCTCACTATTTATTTATTAATTATTATTGATGTTGATGTTGTTTTTTGTTTTTTGTTTTGTTTTGGTTTCTTCTTCAAAAATTGTATACCCTCTTACTCAAAATTCATAGGAAAGGCTTCTACATGCAAATATGCCATTAACGTGGATTATATTCTATTGTATTTTCCCTACACTAGGCTTATTGTTATAGCACATTTTGAAAGAAAAATAACTGATTAAAAATTTGAACTTAATTTTTTTTTCCTACCCATTCCTTTTATCATGAAACCACACCTAACGATAAAAGTTTTGCCCCATTAGAGTGATTACTCTCAGGTCTCTACACATTTTGAGACGCAGATTGAAGTACCAAATGCGAGTTCTTTTCACTCTCCCCTAATGATACTCACCATTGGTCGCCCAGGGACCTTTAGCCTCACAAGACGATTGTTGTTGAGCACACGAGATTCTACGTGTCCCCTACTATTTGAGTCAGAACGGAAGCTGTTTTAAAATGTGTGGTAATGTAGTCTATTTTTACAGTTAAATAGAGTTACAGTTAAAATCTTACCAGGCTAATAAATAATTTACAGTTAAACTTTTACCAAAAAAAAAAGGAAAAGAAAATAGTCTTCACTAAAATATCAGCTAAGAGGGTTTCAAAATGTATAGTCTTTCCCCTTGAAGCTTTAGTACCAGGATACGCCAAATTCCAACTAAAATAAACCGTCAATCTATCTTTATTGCTCTAAAGAATTGGGAACAATTACTGGGCAATATAACTTATGATGACGTAAACTGCATATTTTGATTTTATTAAATTTTTAAATTTAAAATTTTTATTAAAAAATTTATAAGAATTTAAAAATTGGTGCGCGAACAAGTATACTTTATAGTGGATTTTACGATAAAAGTCTACTTACTAGTTGCGATGATGTCATGTGAAATGAATGTGGAAAAAGTTCAACAAAACTCGAACATAAAAAAGGAGCGTAATAATAATCTTATGCTGTATACCTTTGGGTGATGTTTGGTTTGACACAAAATTGTTATATATGAAAAGAAACATGAAGATGTAAATGGTGAAATGAAATAATCACCTTTAATATAATATAAAACAAAATAGAAACGTCATTTAATTTATATGTTTATTTGAATAAAAAGAATATAAAAATTAAAAAGAATAAAAATTAATAGTTATATATTTATTTATAAATATTATTAAAATAAAAAAATAAAAAATATAACATATTTTACATAAATTAAACATAATAATTTTTTTTGATTCACAAACTTGTAGAAAAAAATAATTTTTTTAATCTTATAAAATATATTCCAAATAAAATGACTCAGTAAATTCTTTCTTCTCTTCCTTTTCAACTTACCCTTTTCGTATTTGTTTGAAAACAAACAGCGTTGACGATCGCTTTATTTGTCGAATGGCCAATCCTGATCGATTTCATGCAACATTTTCCTGTGCAGCCCTAGCAGCCGATATAAAGAGATTAAGACCCCAAAAGAAAAAGTGATAAAACTGCTTCTCGTTCAAAAATATTCAGCCAGATTTTATTGCTCAAACTGCTTCTCGTTCAAGGAATTAGAATGTTGTACTGCTTTTTTCCTTGGTATGGCGCGTGGGACACAGCTCCAAACTA
The DNA here is from genome assembly GCA_032878935.1 of Erythrophleum fordii. Taxonomy (NCBI): domain Eukaryota; kingdom Viridiplantae; phylum Streptophyta; class Magnoliopsida; order Fabales; family Fabaceae; genus Erythrophleum; species Erythrophleum fordii. The sequence continues at coordinate 26,733,298 of JAVQMF010000058.1, read as the reverse complement.
TATGCATGAATCTTTGTCTCTCTCTCTCTCTCTCTTTATATATATATATATATATATTAAGAAAAGGGAGCTTTAATTAAATATATCTATATATTAAGAAAAGGGAGCCCGTTTAATTCGTAGATTGTGAGAGTTTAATTTTACCTGGTCTAAAGGTTATACAGGCTGAATCGTTTTATTCTTTTTATTTTCAAAATTTATTTTATCGTTTAATTGCATGATTTTAAAGCGCATAGACTCATATAATTTGCGTTCGTATCACTTTATTACAATGTTTTGTTTTTTATGTACAATTCTTTTTATTTATTATTAATCGAAAACTTTTGCCTTAACCGTTATGTTACTCTCATCTTCTCCTTCATTTTGGCCAAAAATTTGTTAGTTATCGCAATCTTTTTTTGTAAGCAGCTCTTTCTCCTTCCTCCCTCTTTCTATTATTATTATTATTATTATTATTATTATTATTATTATTATTATTTTCCTCTTCTACCATATGCCTTTCAGAATTTTTGTCATATATATTGGGAAAAAAAAAAGAGAACAAGTTTGCCATGAGTGGAGCTATAAATCCATCAGACACCCCGTCAGTTCCTACAAATCATTTATGTGTTGTCTTTAATGTTGCAGTTTGCATATTTGAAGACTTGTGTGAGAGAACAGAATAAGTGAAGGGATGGAGAGAGGTCCTTACTTTGACAAAAATGGAGTGAAAAGAGGAGCGTGTAGTAAGGAAGAAGATGAAAGGTTAAGAGCATTTGTTCAGAGATATGGTCATTCAAATTGGCGTCGACTCCCCAAACTTGCAGGTGCAAAAAGATTTCTAATCTATTAACCAAACTGCTTATTTAAATTGGTAAACCCACCTAAAGTTTGATCACTGCGAATATGAGGTCTCCTATGTTCTCACTTCAAATTGCTATTACTTATTATTTATGGTTAATACGAATTGAAGCACCTTCTTAAATAAGGCTTCAACGATCTTTAATTTGTAAAGAAATTAATAGATTAGAAGTCTTAACAGTTTGGATCTGTCATGGTGAAATGTAAACAATCATGAGCTAACGGTAATTATATATGTTTATGGGGTTGGATTTCAAGGATTCTATGTGGGACTGACACAGGTTTATCAAGGTGTGGAAAAAGTTGCAGACTTCGATGGGTAAATCACCTAAAGCCAAACGTTAAACATGGGAATTATACCAAAGAAGAGGACCAAATAATCATCAAATTGCATGCACAACACGGAAATAAGTAAGCATTTTCTTCGCAATTCATGTTACTTGCCTGCATCTTCATAATTCATACCCACAATTCTAAATATACTGGTATTTAGCCACTAAATGATCTTATTAATCAACAAAATTGAACATAAAGGGTTGAAATCCAAGAGTTTAAGTTTCTAGATAATTTAAAATTGAAAAATAGTTAGCACTTATGTTTCGTTTGATACTATATATATATATATGTATGTATATATATATGTATAAGATAAGGTCTAATACCAGTAATATATGTACAATTCAATTAAAATTTCGTACAAGATTTCTTTTAAGTTCATATCCCATTTTCATGGGTATATATCATTACATAGTGATGAACATATAAAAGTCTTATTGAGGTGAGTTCTTACTATTTCTCAAAATATCATATAATTAGACTGACCCATATTATGGTTTACATTATCTTATTTGATATTTGCATTCTCATTTTCTGGACCACATGGTTACCAAAACTAATTAGGATATGCCTGGACGTAGCTTGGAAGGGTTAAGAATAGGAAAGAGTGACAAAAAAAGTTTCGGTTTTCAGATGAAGTAAAGGTTAAGATCATGTTATTTTATATTATGAGATTTAATACGTACTTCTTATCACAGGTGGTCTCTGATTGCTGAAAAATTACCTGGAAGAACAGACAATGACATAAAGAACCATTGGCATAGCCGCCTAAAGAAGCTCTTACAACGAAAAGATCATGAGATGAAATCCCAGTTCCAAATGAACGCTAGTGATACTTCTGAAGAAGAAGTACCCCAGTATGCGGAATCTGAAAACCCAATACCTAGTGGTGCTCCCTCTTACAATATTCCGGAAAATTGGCAGCCCACGTACACAGAAACACATGGAGAACGTAGAGATATTGCTCCCTGGGGAACATTTCAAATATTCAGCAATTTCTGGACTGAACCATTTATAGTAGAAAATACACAAAGTCACGACAACTATGCCGCAAATGGAGTATACATGGACCAATACATTTCATATTTATGGGATGATCCAGCAGAGTTGTGCCGTGTGATGAAAGAATTGCCAAATGATCCTAAATAATATATATATATATATATATATATCAATATGTGTGCGTACAAGAATGTGTTTGTGTAGCATTCTGGTTTGCTTGAGCTTTTGTTAGTTTCCAGATTTCCTCGGGATACGGAATGTAGCCAAAATTCCCCTCCGTTTTTGGCATACACCAATAGTACGGAATGTGCATTTGCAGGCCCTGTTCAAGTGGGGCTACTAATTTTGGGATGAAACGGTTTAATGTCAACGGTGAACTTCCAAATGGTCCAGCGGCCATGACTGCAGAGGACTGAGCAACTTTCGTGGATATTTCTTCAAATCTAGGCAATTGAATTCAGCCTATTTTCTGTTAGAAAAATGTTTATTTTAATTTGAACTCAATTTTGTTTATATCTACTAGTTATGCAAAATTTAAACTTTTAATAAATCAGATCAAACTCAAATAACTTAATTATATATGGGCAGAGGAAGAAGAGACCAAATTCTTATTATATCTATAGAAGTTTAGACATCCCCCTCCCTGCAAAATTTACAAATGGCTCCAGCTAAATGAAGAAATTTATATATGATTTCTTTAAGCACAGATCCCCTGTAGTAGGGAATCCATGTGATAACAATTTTTTTTTTCTTTCAAAATTTTTTGGTTTTAAGGATGAATACAGAAAGTAAAAATTATACTTTTAAAGGATAAAAATTTTAACTGTTAGAAAAAAGATTATATTTTAAAAATTTTAACTGCATCAGTTAAAACGTTTAAAATGTAATTTTTTTTCACAATTAAACCTAAAAAGTAATAATAATAATAATAATAATAATAAATAAATAAATAAATAAAAAGGCAAAAACTGCCCTACAAGATGTTACTGCACAAATTTCTTACTTGATTTTCATATAAAAATAGTAAAAAGAACTTCGTTGGAATAAAAAATGGGGTGAGAAATAATAATACAACAAACCGCTGATAAAAAATGAATATAACAAGTTCCTTATTACTGTATGCTATAAATATTTCAAATACTAAAGTATTATAATTATTTGGTAGATTTAACTATCATATTGGTTCCTTAACTTTCTTTTGTTTCAATTTAATCTTTTAATTTTAATTTATATTTTTTTGTAACATCTGTCAAAGACTATTTTAAAACAAAAAAATAACTTTAGAACATTGAAAAAAAGTTCAAAATAATTTTGAAACATGACATAAAGTTAAAAGATGAATATGATACAAGTAAAAGTTAAGGAATTAAATTAAAATAAAAAATAATATATATAACTAACCATTTTGTCATAAAATAATAAGAAATCACACACACACACACATAACAAATGACAAAGTATCATTGACAATTGACGTATTACTTATTCTATGTCAACTAATTACCTTATAACATTATAACAGAAATAAAAAAAAAAAGATTCTATACTCTTTAATCATACAAAAATTTAAAAAATTGAAAAGGTTAAAAAAGCTTAAAGACCAAGATGAGAAAAGTATATTAAAAAAAAAAAAGATCGTTTGGATCATCTGCAGGACATACCAACAGCACTAACTTTTAAATAATTAATTAATTATATTGTATATATATATATATATATATATATTTTTTTTTTTTTTTAATAATATTAACTATGTATAAAATCTGTTTCTTTACCTCTTTCATGTACAATGAGTCAACTATGTATTTCGCTGGGAACATTTGAAACACTATTTTAAGTCAAATTAAGTACATAAGGTCAGTATAACTATATTAACAAAAGAAGCCTGATTTCTGGTTAAATATTAAAGGCATCTAGAGCGTCGTCGTGGACTCAAAGGTAAATAAATCGCGTTTGGGAACGTGTATGCTTTGTCCCTTTCTAGGTGGGGCTTTTTGAAAAGTTCAATATGTAAATTTCTAACACTGAATGTGGATGCTTTGAATCCTCTCTACAATTTTGGATAAATTCATCAAATTATATATAATACAGGTCATGACTTGTTTGATTGCTTAAGTTTTTCGTGAATGATAGCTCATGCAAATTTTGAATTGATGAAGTAATCTTGGTTGCAAAGGTGAGCCAAATGAGATTACGCAGGGATTATTTAACTGACGATTTTATTACATGAAGTGGGTATCTCTTTATAATTAGTAAGACTACTTTAATGTTATTTTTTCTTTTAATAAACGAATTTGACTTTTTATTTTGATGTTTGACCCAAAAAAGCTGCCCACACAACACAAATCAATAGGCTAAGCTTTAGCAAAAGTTTCGATTTACCTTTTACTATTTTCATCTTTTGCCCTCTCTGCAAAATATTTTTGCGTTGCTCTGTTCAACCTTGAGGCCCTCAATCATTGTTTTAAATTATGGTTTACATAATGTGATATAGCTGCAATATTGCGATGCGGTGTGGGTTGCATTCACATTTTTTAATTACAACATCCATAATCCTTTTTATATCAATTATAACATTCGCAAATGCAACACAACCATGACTACAACTGCAATTGTAATCGCAATTTAAAAACATGTCCTCGGTTCTCTTGTTTCACTTTAATTTTCATAGTAAAACTGAAATAAGTAGTCTAAGGCATAGTTCTAAATTGCGGTCCGCATCATGTGATGCGGCTGCAATATTATCTGCAGCGTCTGCAACCGCAATTGCAACGTAACCACAACCGTAACTGCAATTTAAAATCATAGTCTAAGGTAATTTGATTTCCAAACACGTTCCTTCGAGTCAAAAACAGAAAACAAAGGAATCAGCCGCCTACTAGAATCTCTTACTGGTTTTCATGTTTGCCTCGCTTCTTACCTAACATGAATAATGCACCAGATCATACTTATTTATATCAATCATAAACCTCTTTGTACATATTTTTTTATTTTAATATAATAAATATAAACAAATTTTATTCTAGCAGTAATACATTTATATACATATTTATTTTTTAAAAGGAAATAAATAAATTGGCACATACCTCTTTTGATTAATACAATATGGTCTATGCTCTTGAATAGCCTGCAATATAGCATCATCAGCCTAAAGTTACTACAAGAAATCAGGATTTTTCTTGCGAACAATTTTCACAGAATTGATGCAGTGAGAAATTGTCACATAATTTCTTCCAAAATTTATCATAGTTTACAAATCTTTCACTACTTTTATGGTAAATTCTTGTAATTTTTTTTTTGTGAGAATTTTTTGAGAGAATTTAAAAAAAAATATTTTGACAAAAAGTTGCACAGTATAGCGGTAATAAAGCAGCAATAGGTATCCTAAAATTTTTTTATAAAAAAAATTCAACAAATGTTTTTTAATTACCGTAAAAAAAAAATCATGCGAAATATAAAATTTTTTTTACTATTCTCACAATATTTTACTATAAGAACTCTAATAGTATTATATCATGAGGATAAAAAATTTGAAAAATTTTCAATTCCATGAGAAGCTAAAATATCAAAAAATTTTAATTCTCACAGTATTTTATTGTAAAAATACAAAAAATAAAAAAAAATTAATTTGCATGGCATTTTTTTTTGTGTGAAGAGTCATGAGAAGTTTGGAAAAAGTTTTACAAAATTTAAAAAGAAAAATTTAATTTATTCTCACATTAATTTATTGTGAGAAATAAAAAAATATTTTTTATTTTTTCATATTTTTTATGAAAAAAATATTATGAGAATATTTTTTTTTTATTTCTCACTATTTTTTGTGAAAAAGAGAAAAAATTTAAACAATTAAATAGATTTTATTTTTTAAAAAAACTTGACAAACCTAAACCGAGAATTCCAACCTCTTCGATAAAACCTAGCCGTCCCTTCTCCCTTACCTCATTTCAGCCAAACCCCTCTATCTTCGACAAGCTCCACTATTTCCAACCACTTCCCACTTTTTCTGCACAAAACTCGAAGATTACGGTGCAGTTTTGAGATCCTTAAGGGCATGGTTTTAAATTGCGATTCGCATCATGATGCGGCCGCAATATTGCTGTTGTGGCGCCGGCCACATTCACATTTTTTGGCCACAACACCCGCAATCTTTTTTATATTATTCGCAACACCCGTAACCGCAATCGCAACGTAACCGCAACCACAATCGCAATTTAAAAACCATGCTTGAGGGCTCCACTGAGGTGGAACGCCATTTGCTAGTCCTCGCAACTTTGCTGCCAATGGGGCTTTGTTCAACATGTGCATGATTTTCATTCCTTTTTTCTTTTTCCTGTGCTCCCCTTTATTTTCGTTGTGAAAAATTCTATAATTTTGGTTTTGATTTTCTGCTTGTGGTTCTTGTGGCTAGCTATCTAGTTTCTTCGTGGACATCCTTATTTTGCAGCGTTATTTCAGCTGTTTTGGCGTGAATGATTGTGAGGGTTAAGGTTGGAAATTTTGACTTTGTACTGAAATTAAAGGATCTTTTAAAAACTCTGACTCCTATACTGAAATTTTTTCTAGCTTGGGCTGAGCTTGGAGAGTTTGTTGAGCATGACTTGGACAATCAAGATGATCATTGGCTTTTAGAGTTTAACAAAGAACGGAAGCTTTTAACACCAGAAATGTAACTTTTTTAGATTGAATTAGGGCTTCATTAATTTCAATTTGGTTATTTATTTTTTGTTGCTAGTGGCTAGTTTATTTTTCATCTATATGTAGAGTTTGTTGAGTATGACTTAGACAATCAAGATGAGTATTGGCTTTTAGAGTTTAACAAGGAACAGAAGTTTTTGACACCTGAAATGTGACTTTTTTAGATTGAATTATGGCTTCATTAATTTCAATTTGCTTATTTATTTTTGGTTGCTAGGCAAAAGCATTTGACACTTATTCGTGAGTTCGATTCCAGCGCTAACGCTATTCCCTTTGATTGCTAGTGCGCCCCTATGTCTAAGGGCCCTTGAAAAGATCAGTGAATTTCGTTGCCTACCCACGCTCACTCACGTCGCTAGCCGAAACCAAAGGTTTCTCTCTTTATCTTTGAAGGAAACCCAGACAATTTTGCCTTTGGAAGCAAGTAACTTGCCTTTTGTTCTCCTTATAAATAATGGTACAGATGGCGGCTGAGAAATCTGAAATGCAAGAAAACAGGGCAACCTGCAAATAATATCCCTCCTGAAATGCACCAAGTTGGCTACACAAAACTATATCTTCGAAACAGGCCATGTGGGGTTGGAAGACCTAATTTCTTCTTTCTTTCTCTCCTCATAATTTATGTTTTCCTAAATCATGTCGACTAGATAATAAAGACCTGCTCATATTTTAGTATTAAATACTTCTTTCATGCTTTCACTTTTGTGCTGATCGTTCGGGAAAAATATTTTTCATCGAAAGAGAAATGATATTTAGCCAAAGAGAAACCCCTGTTTTAGTTTTCATTACATATAATTTTAAAATTAATTGCTTAAGAAGATATAGTTTCATTTTAAACTTGTTTTCGCGCATCAATTTTTCATCATATATCCATTTATTTTTCCTTTTAAAGTTTATTGTCTTTTTTTTAATTATTTTTAAGGAGATACATGTGATTCATATCATTCGTTTTCTTCAAGTCATGTTCCAAATAGTTTAGAGATTGACTTGTAATTTTTTCCATTTTGGAATGATCAGCAAAGAAATATGATGGACAAATATTGTGTCAATTGTCTATTAAAATTTTGTAACATTGACAACTTTTATTTTAATAAATGTATGAATTGTGTTTTTTGATGATTATTTTAAAGGTATAATTTAGTAATTTATTGATGGTTGATTATATTGAAAATAGTTCTAATAATGTGTAATAAAGATTATAACTAATATATATAAAGGTGTAGGTTGATTTATGTTCCAAGAATTATATATTTAATTAACTTTGAGCTGTCCTTTTTTTTTATTTGAAAAGAAGCACACTTTACTTTCTAAAAACTATTTATCCTAGTTTGAAACTCTTTTTTTTTTTTTTTTAAATTTACTCCCTTTCCTTTTTTAATGTATTAATTCAATATAGGCTATTGGAACCCAAAATTTATGCAAAGATATTTCATAAACCAATCAAACGACTAAGAAGACTTATTGTTACACACAGCTCCAAATGACCCTTGTATGTCTGAGGAAATACAAGATCCCACATAGCAACTCTAAAAAAATAAAAATAAAATAAAATAAACTGAAATAAAGTTAACATATGTACTAATGCACAATAATTTGTGATTGTGTTTGTCTTGTGTACAGCCAACCAAATAACATATTATTTCAAGCAATACTTACAAAAATGAAAGGAGTGGAAATTTGCAAGAAATCACTTATTTGCATTTTCACTTTTCTCCATTTCCTACTCTTCTTTCCATTCAGATCAGCATTGCCATGCCATATTCTCCTGTTGTCTCGATGGAACTTTCTCTTTAATCTTCTCTTGAATCTCTACTCTTTTGACAAGTCATCTTGATTCTCTCACTCTTTCCAAATGAAGCTCAGATGCAAAAAAATTAAAAGACCCAAAAGAAGGAATATCAGCTATAAAATCTGATCTTGTGAAGAAATTATTCCAAGTGAGGTTCTACCATGTCCAAATTCACAAAAAGAATTACTGGAACAATGAACAACATATATCAAACCCATGACTCAATGAAATGGCTAGCATCGCGTAGGCAAAACCTAGTCCAATTTCAAATGCAAAATAATAGCAAATTAATAGCTACCTAATCATTTCATTCTTGGCAACAGAAATGGAATCATAGGTTATATTTAAAAAAAAAAGGCAATGAAACTATATGATCAACATCATTTTTGCATAAGGAAACACAAGTAAAGCTCAGGATATTTCTATCTCTTGATTAAGCAATGCATGACCAAAGCAAAGAAATAAACCATGATAACTAAGATTTACCTTACTGCATAACAAAGCACTTTAATAAACTCAGGGAAACTATCAGATAACGCATAGCACATGAACAAATGAGCAGAGCCAAGCTTATTCACGAAAATTCCTCATCATTGTTCAAACATCATAACAGATCCCAACAAACCGTAAAGCAGAGTCCTAATGCAGCCATTGTATAAACAATTAAATGGGCAAAACTACTACACCAAATTCTTCTTGAGACCCAATAGAACTCTCGTACCATATTGGGGACCATCCCTACATAGCTATCTCACCGTCCCAAATTTAAGTAACACCCTATAGTTTTTTATTAACTTCAAACCATGTAACAAGTAATCCATACTCACGCAATAGAATATAGAGCCAAATCAAAGCATATAGGGGCAAAGAAATTTTTTTGAAATCAAAACCCACTCTTCCATAAAATCAAATCATACATTAAGAACAACCTCCTAATATGTTTTCAAGGTCTTTTACATAATGACAACACACTCAAAAGAACCTAGAATTTAGGGGGAAGATAGGCACAAAACATTACCTCTAAGAAACTAAGAAATGTTACATCCTCTTCCAAGCTCACCTCCTTTAATCTGTGAGCTCCTCCTCTATAAATCCCAAGCTCCTCTCAGTTTCTTCCCTTTCTTAAATTTCCTAGGCCCGAAGCATTCTCATCAACGATGCTCCCTCTTTCAACTTTCTCTTCTAAGTCTCAGCCATTTTCTTCGATTCATTTCTGTGCTGATGCTCTCTTTTTATCTCCCTCGATCTCCATCCTCTTCCCTCTCTCGCATGGCCCAGCCGAATCTTTTAACCATAATCTCTAATCCCACCATTGGCTCTCCTCTCTCCTTCGCTTTTGGCCTCGGTCTCCCTCTCTCACTCTCTCTCGCTGAATCTGCCCCTCAATCTCTCCGTTCTCTTTCCCTTATTTCATTTCATGCTTATTTGTATCAGAAGCTTCTTCCCCAATTATCTCTCTTGGTTCCTCCTTTCAATTTAAAAATCCTCCAATTTTTTTGCTCCTTCTTCTTCTGTGCGTGCCTCCCCTTTTTCTTGAAACTCCCATATGCTCTTTCTTTCATTCCCAATGATCTCAGCCTCTAAAAACCTTTAACCCAAAACCTTCTCTTTCTTAGCCTTTCATAGCCTTTCTCGCATGGTCCCCTTCCACTTTTCGCCCCAGAGAGTTGTTGTGGCTCTCTACTCCACTAACATTTCCCTTCATCCCCTCTCTTGTGTGATGTGCTGCTGAGGGTCGTACTTCCCATGGATCATTATGCATTTGTGAGTGTCTCCCTGCTTTGTGGCAATGGAATCCTCTGCGCATAATTGCGATATGCATGCCATGCGAATCCTCAAAATCATGGTGTTTCAAGTTTTCTTCAATCGTCCACGTGATCTACTGCAGAAGCATGTGCCACGTTATAAATGAAACAGTGCGTTTAGTTTATATTTTCTTGCCAACATTCAATGCATCACAGCCATTCATTTTGTGCAATCCCAGCCATCCATTGAACATGCATATACCCCATTTCATTAGCTCCAAACGTCGCATTTGTTTTTCACTCTTTTAGCCTTTGAAACAAGCTCACAAAATACGGGGTTTTTGCAATTTTTCTGCCACGTTTCGTCAAATGCAAGGTAAAATTTTTTGGAATTTTGAAGCAACCATTATTCTTCTTTGAGACATCCATGTACTTCCATTATCACCTCATTCATTATCTATTTTTTTGCATTATTTTTATGGCATTAATCTGATAGCTGAGCTTCTACCATTAATGGGGAGGAGGAGATATATGTTGCTAAGCATATAATATTTGGAGATTAAAGCTTCTTCCCTTTTTCATTAGCAACGGTGATTATAAAAATAAAATAAAAATATTCCCTTTGTAATTATTTTGGTGTTTGCACTCTTAGAATATATATATATATATATATATATGTATGAATATGTATGTATATATGTATATATATATATATATATATATGTAAAAGAAAATATGTATGAAGCAACATTGTTCCTATTTGAGACATCCATGTTATACTTCCATTATCACCTCATTCATTATCTATTTTGTTACAGATTTTTGTGGCATTAATCTGATAGTTGAGCTTTCTATATTAACAGGGAGGAGGAGATATATGTTGCTAAGCATCTGATATCTAGAGATTAAAGCTTCTTCCCTTTTTCATTAGCAACGGTGATTTTTTTTAGCCTAATAACTCTCTTACATTGTATATGCACACTAGATTTTTTGTTTTCCTCTATTATAATTAATAGTTATACCATAAAAAAAATAATTTGGTATTAATAGTTATACCAAAATATAAATGATGAGTTCAAGAAGTCACTTTTGATATAATAAGGTTCAAGATTATGTAAAAAGAATAAGCATTTCAATGATATCATGATATCAATGTGAACTTGAAATTTTGTGTAATATTCTTCTATGTTAAGTTGTCATAATAACTTTTTTTGTTTTTTTTTTTTTAGGAACCAAGATATGGAGGTTGATTTAACTCCTAAATTAGGATTGGAGTTTGATAGCCTAGATGAAGCGTGGAATTTTTGGGTCGTTTATGTTGGACGAACTGGATTTGGAGCAAGGAAATATAATAAGACTAAGAGTAAGAAAGATGGTTCTATAGTTTCAGCTAAATATGTTTGTTGTAAAGAAACTTTGCGAGCAAAAGACAAGAGGGATTTTATAACCACTAAACCTCGACCTGAGACAAAGACTTGATATTCAATGATCCCAAGCATGCATTGAAAAGGAAATTACAAATTATCCCTAAAGTAGAACCAAAAAACTGGGATTTTCTATCTTCCTTTTACCTCAATAAGCATGTAAAGCATGTATTTATTTACAAGATATCAGGATCATTGGATTACATTTATTGTCAAAATGTAATTTCTTTCCTAATTTTATACAAATGTTGCTAGTAGCAGACTTTTTTATACAAATTAGTTAGTGCCATTTAGGAAGCAGTAGCTGCAACAGCCACACATATCCTGGAAAATAAAAGTTATAAAGCATTTTATTTTAGAGTTGCAGTGATAATCATGAATTTTATATGTTTTGATTCTCCTAACTTAAGCATTTTAATAATGAATTATGGCTTTAAAACTTCAATTAGATAAGATTTTTTTTAGTAGCCATTTCTATATTTTAGAAATTAATTTGCAAAACTGTAGAATTTTAATGCATAAATCTTTTTAATTGAATTTTGTGAATATTTCTATTTCATCCTTTCCATTCTTTTTGTGCAAATTTTCAATGAAAATTGGAGCTTGAATGGGAAAGTGAATTGAAGGAGAAATGGAGCTTCAAGTATGCATTTCTTAAAAAATAAAATTTAAAAATAAGAGAATAAAGAGGAGAGCAACTTCATTCTTCATACAAATGGGTTAGCAAGAGTTGACGTGGCTGGAACAAAGAAGAGAAAGAGAGGAAGCACTCACTTAAGCTATAAGTTATGGGAGGAAAGAATGAAACAAATTTGCATGGAAGAAAACATGTGAGCAGCCACTCACTCGTAAAAACACAAGGCTTGCATGGGCTCTAGTTCACTCATATTGCACCATGTTTTTTCTTCCACGTAAATGCAGTTTCATCAACTCAAATACATGTAGCAAACACATATGATGCAAAGAACCATGTGGCAGCCTCTTAACATCATGCACATATTAAAGAAGACGTGGAAGAGGCCAAACCACGTGAACAGGAAGAAAATGCAGAACATGGGAAGTTAGTGTTGGATAAATTAAAAGAGCACACAAGGAAGCATGAAAAGCAATGAGGAATTTAAGCTAAATGAAAAAAGAAACATGCATGCATGGCCCACATAGAAGCAAAAAACCATGGGTTAAAGAAGAATATGGGTTCTGGTTTGAGAAGGAAGGAGCTGGCATGGGTATATGAACAAAGGGCCACGAGTTAAGAGCATAAAAGAGCAAAATAGAACAAGCTAATGTCGGGGAAGAACAACACATAGACAGTAACACGAACTAGAGACGGGCTATAGAACGAGGAAGAAGCAGGAAAAGAAAAGAATGAACAGCTACGGGTTAGCAAGTGTTAAACATGGCTATTACAATGGAAGGAATAAACATGATAGAAAGAGATGAAGCTTAGTGCTTGGCTGGAGAAGAAACATGAAGCAACAGCTCACTTGAATGAGGCTACGTGAGAAACTCAAGCAAATGGATGAAGGAGCTCTCAGCTGAGGCAGCTTACGTGTTGAGATAAGAAGCTACATGCAGCAAGACAGAGAAACAAGCATGCAGAAATTAACATGAAGGCTACAAGAAAGGCTAGAAGCTCGTGGAAGGAAGAGAAGAATATTCACGTGGAAATGAAGAGCAACAAATGAAAGAAGGTGGGGTCCACTGATTAAAAAATAATAATAATAAAATAAAGGAGAATAAAGCTTTGGGCAATTGGGCATAAGTTGAGCACGTGGAAAGGGAGAATCAAATTGATCGCATAAAAATACGTACACTCCATCATTTACAAATCCATTCATTCCATACGCATTCATCACGTCATTCACTCATTTTTCATCTTTGTCCATTCCATATCTAGCAGCCACACACCACGCCATCTCTTCCATTCTTACTCCATCTCCATTCAAATGAAGCTTTAATTCCCCTTGAGACTAACTATGAGGAAGGCCCTTGGTGCAAGGTTGAATCCATGGAGAAGAACTCAGAATTTTGGCTAAGATTTCTTTAATTTCTTACACTTTTTTTTTCTTGTACAAGCTTGGTTAAGTTGTATTTGATTAGGAAATTATGTAATTATGATTAGTGGCTAGTTAGACACTAATTGGGATATTATTTTGCTAATTATTTAATTGAATTAATGCTGGATTTTTCAATTTTCTACAATTATCCATGTATGCAGTCAAGGTGTTTGATGAAATGCATGTGAGAGATTGAGTGTTTAGTTGTCTAATTTAAGGATCCATTAGAGTTTGGTTAGTTAATTAAACATTCAAGGGTATTAATTCTGAGGCTAATTGATCAATTAATTATCCAATTCAAGTGTTCACAAATCTTAATCACAAGAATTAGTAATTTAATAGTAGTTGAGGTCTCAATTAATATCAAATTGCTAGTCTCTTGAATTCAAGATCATTTGCCAATGAACACAATTAGGGACTCTTAGGCCAGAATTAATCACAATTAGATTAGGATAAGGATAGTAGATACCAAGGGATAAATCCAAAGCTAGTCACAAGATCATCATTCACCCATAATTCATCTAACTAGGTAGAATTTAGGAACTTTATTTTAAATTCATTTTACTTAGTTTAATTAGATCAAAACCCCCCTTAGTTTAGAAATTTTTAAAGTCTTTTAACACTTAGAAAACCCAATTAAATATTGAACTCCATTTCCAAGAGAGATGACTTAGGTTGTGCCACTAGCTACATATTTAGTTCAACCTAGTTTTATTTTGTGTAACGAGCCCATCATGCAGCCATCTGTTTCATACTCAATCTCGTCCTGCATTGTTGAAGAGATTATAGTCAGTCTTGTGGGGGAAAACAGGATGACTACAAAAGATAAATTAACAAAAGATAAAAAGAAAAATCAAGATGACTGCAGAAGATAAAAATAGCACACTGTGAAACTCTTCTGCCCAGTATACCATGCACACAAAAAGATCCCAGGGGTTGTGGCAACAATCTCCATAGAGAGCAAGAGTGAAATGAAGAAAAAAAATCAACCCAGCAGCCTACTTTAATTCTTGAGATCACCAGATCCAGTGCATTCTCCACAGTTAGGGGAAGTTTGAAATTATTTTGTTAATTCGAAGTGGAAGAAGATGGATCCATTTAAGAAGAATCAGTTTGTATCACAAACTCACTGGCATTTCTGAGGCAATCGTAGATCATCTTTATCTCCTTCGTTTGGCTTCTTTATCGCTCGCCATCTGCATCTCTAGTTCCAATTTGCTCACAGTGCATCACGACGAGGCAGATAAGGCGATGGGTGAAGGAATTAGAGGATCCAAATGCAAATTAATGAGAGTTTGTATCACAAATTCATCCGCGTTTCTAAGGTAGGCCGTCTTTATCTCCTTTGTTTGGCTTCTTTATCACTCATCGTCTGCATCTCTGGTTCCAACTTGCTCATAGTGCATCACGGCGAGGCAGATGCAGATAAGGCGATGGGTGAAGGAATTGGAGGATCTAAATGTGAATTAATGAGCTAGAAATGCACCTATCACATGTCGTGTGTTGGAGTCATCGATTATGCTAGCGGCTGAGATGGAATGAAGCTAAATGATGCTGTTTGGTGGATTCGCACGCTATGTGCACCTCTGGTATGCACAAAGGATTTGAATGCCTACTTTGTGCGAGTGTGAGTGTGGTCCCTTGGGCGACATGAAGGAGATGGCCAGAGGAAACATTTCAGGCGTGTGGGCTTTAGGTCAACGTGAAGTGGGTTTAGGTGAATGGATCCAGTTAGGAGTTTAGCACAGGCAACCCATTTTTTTTTCTCTTTCCAAATTTTATTGGGTTAAATTTTTTTAAATTATTTTTTTCTTTTTTACTTTTTTGTGGGCTTCAGAACTTGGGTAGTTTTCGAGTAGGAGAAATTGGGATCTTGCCTGAAAGTTTTTATGCTTTTTTTTTAATGTTGTTTTAAGGATGTTGGGCTTTTTCCTTGGATCTCCATTTTTGGGTTTGCGCTTTAGAATTTGGCCTATCTGTGTTTCTTTCATTGTCTAAAAAAATTTGTTGCTTGGTTGTTGCTAGGCTTTGTTTGGTAACAAAGGCTTGTTGGAAAGGCCTTCCATCTTCTTTTTTTAATTGATGTTTTTTTTTTAAATTTTTGGGTTAATGGGTTCAAGATATTGGGCTTATGATATGAGGGTTTGGTAAGATTTGGGTAGCACAAGCCATATGTCTTTTTTTTGGGTCATTTTTATTTTTCTTTAATTTTTTTTAAATCTTTGTTTCTCCATTCTTTTTGTTCTTTAATTATTATTTTTAGATTTTATTTTTTCATTTTCTTTCTTTTTTTTAATTTATTGTTTTTACGGATTAAGTCATTGAGACATTTAGCATTTAGGAGGAAAGAAGCCCAATACTTTCTTTTGAGTAATTCACTCTTATGATTGTTTTCATTTTTTTCATTTTCATTTTTTTAATTAAAAAGAGGCATTTTTTTATTTTTCTTTGGTTTTCTTATCTTTTGTGTTTTTAATTTAATATTTTAATTATTATTACCCTTTTTTAGGTTATGTTAGCTTTTGAAATCTGGAGAAAAAGAAATAATTTTTTTAATTTTGTTTTTAATTTTGCTTTTTGAAAGTTTTTTTCTTTATTTCTTTATTTATTTTTTTGGGTATATTTTGGCTAATTTAATTTTGTTCTTATTTTTAAAGTATGCCCAGACAAAATACGATATTTACAGCTAATTGGAAGGGTTACCTCTTAGCCTCCTAATTTTACAATATTCTTTCCTTCCTCCACAATCTACTCATGATCACCTTCACCTTCATTAGAAACCTCTAGCAACTATTTTTCACTCCTCAAAGTAAAATCCTTGCAATGTTCCTTATCTTTTCTTCTAGAAGTGGTTGACATATCACTTGAGGACTTTTTTGTGCTCTATTAGAAATGATAGTGGCTAATTTGTCTATTTGAGTCTCAAAATATTTGAATGGTGGCATCAATCTTAGCCATATACTACATAACCATATCTTATAAGTCTACTTCTTGCTCTTGAATGGGGGCTCCTTTTTGTAGTAGGAAATCAGGAGGGGTGGGATAAGTATGTTGCATATAATGGAAAAGTTAGACTTTGATTCTAAAAAAAAAAAATTTGTTCATAACCCCAACTAGGAATATAAGTGTTAGAATAAAAATATTCTTGATTCCTATTGAAGTTACACTAGCTACTTTTACATAATACAGGCATTACTCTATAAAGTTACCTTCCTTACAAATATCACAATTATAAATGAATATTGAGGGTCACTAACATGAGCAAGAGAATTAGTGTGCACATTAAAAATTTCAAACCTCCTCTCAAATTTAGCTACTTAAATTGTCAAATTAGTCAAGATATCAAATTCATACACATTAGCTGCCACTTTTGTTAGCTATGGATATTCCATTAATAAAAACAATAACTAACAAAACAAAACAAAAATAAAAATATGATAAAAATAAAAAGACTTAACAACTTAAAAATAATAAAAATAAAATATACAAGGCCTGAGTTCATATATAATGAGCTTAGTATTAATATTAACAAAAACATAATGCACAAATCCCAGACAATGGCGTAAAAAACTTGTTGTACTACAAAAGTGTATACATAAGTATACATATCACACAACTAATATAATGATAAATAAAATATTGCTCCCATGAAAAATTGTCATTGGGATAATTGCTAAGCACTAAAATTATGTACCTTAGTCTAAATCATGTCAACAATAAAGGGGAATTGAATTCAAATTAAATTAAAAATAAAAAAATGACAAAATAAAGGAGAACGCATTTTAAACTAAATTGGGAAATTAATGATTAGAATTATGATCCCCCCAACATTTGATAAGAAACTAATTAACCTCTTTCTATGTTATTCTCAATGATTACCTTTGTTAACCTAAGCCTTTAATTTGCCTACAGTATTTTTTAAATTACCTATAGGCATTTCCTTTAAACCAACTTATAATCCTTTATGCACTTGATTGAGAGGCTTAATCAAGAAAGGACCCTAATATGGCACCATAGGTATATTTATCTTACAAGTAAATTAATTTGCTCAATATTGCAAGTTTCATGGACTCACATTACCTAATCCATGGTCTACTCCTACAATTCATTTTCCAAGATCATTTAGATTATCCAAATCATCTAATAGTTTCCACACTCATAAAAAGCATGGAAAAACAAGGATTGAGTAAACAAATCATATCATAAATTGCAAATAAAAAGAGTAATTATAACCTACTATATGTTAGGGTTCATTATAATTCTAAATCAACAAGTTCAACTCATAAATACAAGATTTGACATCAGGAAGAACAAAGCATACATTAAATAGTATATAAATATGAAGAAAAGCAAAGGAAAAAGAGACAAATAGAATTAATCAATAAATCTCCTTTAAAACCAAGCTTCTCCCATGGCTTGAAGCACTCTCCAAGCTGTCTTCAGCCTCCCAAGACATCTAGAAGTTGGCCTTTTTTGCAAAACACTGAAACCCTTCTCAAAAACCCTAAAAATCAAGGCAAAAAATGCTGTTGTTTTGTGAAATCATGATTGGTGCCATGATGTTAGATTTTGGCATCATGAAACCATCCATTCTATGCAATTCTTTGTTTTTGGGTGACATGGCATTGGCATTCTTTTTAGTAGCCATTTTTACCTATAGCAATTTTTTTTTTCTTTTTTAGCAATCATTCTAAGCTTTTGTTACTTTTTTATATCTAACGTTATAAAAATATAAACATTTATCTAATTACTATTTATAATCTTTTATCAAGCATTAAACAATTTAATGATATAAAAACTAAATAAAAACACAAATTACAAGTAAAACAAAAATTAACTCAAAATCAAATAAATAAAACTAAAATTTACTAAATATTAACTTAATTAAACTTAATTAAATTTATATTCCAAAAACATAGAATAAACTTAATATTCATAAGATAAGTCCCTTAAAATAATAATAAATTAGGGATTTATCATTGATAATATTGCTTTTAGATTATATCCTAATTTGGAATACATTGATCTAAGTAGTAAAAATTTGTATAGCCACCTTTTCATTAAAGTGAGGATATATATGGCAATCTTAAAAGTCTCAAAATTTCTAGCAATAATCTAACAGGAAAAATTCCAAAGGAGCTTGCAAAGCTGAGCTTAATGGTTGTCCTCTCTTTTAGCAACGATAAACTTTCAGGCAACATTCCCATAGGAATAGGATTATCAAAAGAACTTCAAATATTGGATTTGGTAGTCACTATAGAGCTTGCAGGATTACACAAGTTGTCGTGTATGAATTTGAGCAAAAATGCATTTGAGGAAAGCATGCCCTCTAAAACACTTGGACAGTTGAGATGCTTGGAAACACTAAACTCTCACATAACAATCTCATTGGTACTATCCCATTCAATTTTGAAACTAGATTAGCTTAATTTTTGTTGACTTATCATATAACCAATTAGTGGTCCTTCCAAAAGAACTAGTCTTTTAAAATATTCCATCCGGTCTCTAATATAAGTCACTTATTAGATGACTGTCTTGATTTAAAATACAAGTCACTTCTCCAAGTTGTCTTAATCATTAAATGACTTTTTTTTTTTAAATACCTCTAATTAAATAAAGAGTCATTAAAATTAATGCAATTTACTAAGGATAGAGGTAAGCTCTTTAATTAAGGGCAAATATGAGAAAAAATTGTATTTTGATACAAATTTAATTAGTTAAATTACCTTTAACCAATTTTTTTAATATCTGTGAGGTAGGTATTAGTGACTTATATTAGAGACCGGAAGAAATATTACATTTGAAGCTTTGAGAAATAATGCATGCTTGTGTGATAACGTTTCCCTAATGATCTACAAGGTCATGGAAGCAGATGCTAAAAATTTGGTTTTTGATTTGATTTTCTACTGTTGTTTGATCAGTTTGTAGATTAATTAAAAGGTGTCTAGCTATGAACTGCCTGGTAATTTGTTTGGATAAGATTATTCTTTTCTCCATTTCAAAAGCTACTTTTGGCAAGTTAAGATATTTCTTCTTGTCTGATGCATAATTGCTTGTTTAGTAGTTGAAAAAAAAGGGGAATTGTATTGGAACCTAGAACGGCTTATGAGCTTTTGCTTACTGAATTCATCAATCTGTTTTGACAAAAGTGCTGTCTTAGAATCAATATGGCCTTCTGGTCTTTTCGATGAATGAGTCATTTGGTAATTCAAGCAAGGCATATACTGGGAAGCAACTTGTCTTTCTTTCTTTTTTTTTTTTTTTAATCCATCTCCTTTTCGTTTCTGTTCTTGAATCTGTCCACCTTAAATTTATGTTCTCTTGTTGTGTTGCTCACCTTATGAACTTGAACTCAAATCTATCTTACCTTCCATCCATCTTTGTCCAGCCAGCTCATAACAAAAATGTTAGACCGGGCTGACACAACCGAATTGGTTGAGGAAAAGGAAACCCCAGCGACCAAGCACTCCCGCCTCCAAAAGCGGAGACCGAACAACCGCCAGGTTGTCGAAGACACGTCTGAAGAGGAGGCGGGCGCCCTCTAAGTTTACCACCCTACCCACTAATGGACTATGAGGGGGGCAGGCGAACGGGAACCGACCGAGAACCCGAACCGCTTGACTGGACATCTTTTTAATTTTACCTTTCAAAATATCATTCTTCTGCATCATTGGGTATTGATTACCTAAGCTAGGAGTTTTATGTAATTGATTAGGTGTTTTTCTGAACTTAGTACATTCGGGTTTAAAGTCTGATATGTGCTCAGAATTCTACGTTTTGCGAGATTGATTATATCTGTCATGCAGGAATGGTTGAGCATATGAAGAAAGTGGGATATGAAGACGTCATTGATGCAAGACGAGCATCTTGGCGCCTTATGTCCTAAATTGAGCAGAAGGAAGAGTCCAGGGGAAATGAGAATACTGTTAATTTGGGGTCTATAGAGTTCTGAAGAACTTACCTCTTGGGCCTCTATTTTTAGCATCTGTCGGGCCTCTTAGAATGAGAATGGCATATCAGAGCAAGAAGAGTCATCACTAATTTGATTTTTTTTGTCTCTCTAATTATCACTCATAATTTAATGCAAACACTGTTATTATTTTAATTTTTTTAAATTATTTGCCCTTTCAATTTTATATGCGGAAGTGAGTCTAAATTAGTAATATCGGACTGCTTTTTCTTTTTTATCATCGCATTCCTTACTTGTGTTTGTATTTTCTAATTTGCTTGCTGTTTAGAAAATATAAGCTGGGTCCCTTGGACATTGCATAAGCTTCAAATGTTATGAGGTATTTTGAGCTTGAAGTTTTCATTAAGCGACCTCATGAAATTATGTATTATGATTAGAATATTTGTGGAGTTGAGTTCTGATTGCTTCCTGCAACTTGGAATTGCAGTGGTTCAAGGAGAAATACAAAAGGGCTCTGTATGAAGCACTTGAAGAAGCCAAAGGAGGTACTTATCTTGTGACTATGTTTGTTTAGCTAAGCTCTTTCTCATGTCTAATAAGTTGCTTTTATTTGTCTCGTAGGCAAAAGCATTTGACACTAATTTTTCTCATAGGTACCATGTCTTGCATTTATCTTTGAGGGAAACCCAGACAATTTTGCTTTTGAAAACAAGTAACTTGCCTTTTGTTCTCTTTGCAAATAATGGTACAGATGGCAGCTGAGAAATCTGAAATGCAAGAAAACTGGGCAACTTACAAATAATATCCCTCCTGAAACGCGCCAAGTTGGCTACACAAAACTATACCTTCGAACAGGGCAGGTACGTCCAAGTATAATGTGTGGGGTTGGAAGACCTACTTTCTTCTTTCCTTCTCTCTTTATAATATTTGTTTTCCTAAATCATGTAGACTAGATAATAAAGACCTGCTCATATTTTAGTATTAAAGACTTCTTCCATGCTTTCATTTTTGTGTTAATTGTTCAAGAAAAATATTTTTCATTAAAAGAAAATTGATATTTAGCCAAAAAGAAACCTCTGTTTTATTTCTCGTTACATATAATTTAAAATTAATTGCTCAAGAAGCTATAGTTTCATTTTAAACTTGTTTCTGTGCCATCAATTTTTTAGCATACATTTATTTATTTTTTCTTTTGACTTTTATTGTCTTTTTTTCTTTTTTAATTATTTTTAGAGATACATGTCGTTCATATCATTCATCTTCTTTAAGTCATGTTCCAAATAGTTTAAAGACTAACTTGTACTCGTAATTTTTTGCATTTAAGGCTGTTTGGCAAAGAGATATTATATATAAATGACTTTCATTTCAATAAACGTATGAATTGCGTTTCTTGATAATCATTTTAAAGATATAATTTGGTAATTTAGCGGTGTTTGATTATATTAAAAATAGTTTCAACAATGTATAATCAAGTTTATAACAAATATATATATATATATATAATATAAAATTAGTTGTCTTTAACAGTTTTAAACGCCGCTCTAAATAGACTAAAATCAAGAAGCAAATCTTGGCAATTATAAAAATCATTATAAATGTTTGATTGACTAGAGCTTCGAATCAATTTCCAATAGTCATAACAGCGCTGGTAAATGCATGTAAACTGCCTCTCACAATTAGTGGTGGTTATTCCCACAAGCGAAGAATAATCGTCGCTAATTGAGTACTCACATTTGCAACAGTTGCGGCTAATCAACCGATTTTAATTCATTTACTGTTTGATTCATTTAATTTCTCTTTTTAAAACTTATATAATTATTATTTTCATTTAATAATTTGGTTAATGTAAGTGAAATACTATTAATTCCAAAACAAATATTTAATGTATCAACTTATCCTTGGCCCCACAAAATATTTT
Organism: Erythrophleum fordii; assembly: GCA_032878935.1. Taxonomy (NCBI): domain Eukaryota; kingdom Viridiplantae; phylum Streptophyta; class Magnoliopsida; order Fabales; family Fabaceae; genus Erythrophleum; species Erythrophleum fordii. Next base: position 26,710,582 of record JAVQMF010000058.1, on the reverse strand, counting down.
CTATGATTATTATTTTGGCCCATTTTCATACATTTTTTCCAAAATTATACAATTGAACATGTTAGACTTAATTTAAAAACTAATTGGCCAAAAAAAAATTATCCAACAATTATTAAATGAATTATTTCTTTAAGTAACTATGTAAGAAAATATTACTCTACATTTAACCATTATTGTCTCATAACTAGAGAACACAATATTCCTAAAAATATAGTATTGTCAGTCAACTAAAATGAACCCCTTTTTATTTAAAAAAAAACTAATAGTTAGTAAAAAGCAAAAGACAAATATCTAACCAAATATGTTAATAGATTTGAAATATGATTCTACAAAGTCCTCATGATGTAATGTATAACTTAAATAGCTTATACGCAGCTTTAAGCAATTTAGCTTTTAACCAAGTTAAAAGCAATTTCATGTTTGTGATGTAAACACGCTCACCAAGCTTTCATATAAGCAACCACAATTATCATCAATCCAATTTTGATGAACTTACACCTGGGTCTGGGGCTTTAGGCTAATAAATAGGATCAAGAATATTCGCATGCCAAATTAATTTACAAAATCTTTTACAATTTACTTAGAAGTTACAGTAGAGTTGTAATTAATTAAATCGTATAAAATATTGCTTCATTGGGCTTACTAAAGACAAAACACACATTTTTTTTTTGGTATGTAAAGCATTGTCACAAAAAAGAAAAAGAATTAGTTAAAAAGAAAAAAAAAAGATGTATGTCCGATTGTCTTGAATAACAGTTAATCTTTTGACATTTGCTGGTATCATTTTCAGGGGTAATACATAGTATCTAAAATTAACAATGATTTTCCCAATCACAGATCAAAGCAAAACATTTCATATAATTTTTTTTTAGTCCAAAAGTCTTAACTCAAATAAAACCTCCTTAAATAAACTCTGCCTCTTCTATAACCAAAAAAAAAAAAAGATAATTTACTAAAATATCAGCTAAGAGGGTTTCAAAATATATAGCCTTTCCTTCTGAAGCCTCAGTACAAGAATACGCCAAATTACAACTAAGATAAACCGTCAATCTATCTTTATTGCTCTAAAGAATTGGCAAACTATTACTGGGCAATATAACTTATAATGAATTAAACCGCATATTTTAATTTTATTAATTTTTAAAATATAAAATTCTTATTAAATATTTGTAAGAATTTAAAAACTGGTGCGCGAACAAGTGTACTTACTAGTTGGTCTTTTAATTAAAAAAAAAAAAAGTCTACTTACCAGTTACAGTGATGTCATGTGAAATGAATGTGAAAAAAGTTCAACAAAACTTGAAAGTCAAAAGGTGCATAATAATAATCGTATGCTGTATACTTTTGAGTGAATTAGCATTGATGTGTCGTCCGACACAAAATAGTTATGTATGAAAATATGATATAAAATGAAATACTACTATCATTTAATTTGTATGATTATTTAAATAAAAATAATACAAAAATAAAAAATGATAGAAGATAAATTTTATATTCTTACTTATAAATAATATGAGAATAGAAAAATATAATAATAATCAAATATAAAAAAAATTATTTAAATTAAATATAATAATTATTTTTTATTTTCATATCTATAGGATAAAAATAATTTTTTTTCTAATCTTATAAAATATATATCAAACAAAATTATTCAATCAATTCTCTGTTCACTTCCTTTTACCAACTTCTACCAAACGTTCTAAATGCGAGTCTAAAGATGACGATTATTTGTCAACTCACACTTTTCGTGTTCCTTTGAAAACATACAGGATTGACGATTGCTTTATTTGTCGAATGGCCAATGCTGATCGATTCCGTGCCACATTTTGCTATGTAACCCTAGCAGCCGATATAAAGAGATAAAGGCCCCAAGAAAATGTGACAAAGCAGCTTCTCGTTTAAAAATATTCAGCTATATTTTATTGCTGAAACTGCTTCTCGTTCAAGGAATTAAAATGTAGAACTTTTTTTTTTCTTTGGTATGGCATCTGGGACACAGCTTCATACTATTATTTAGGGGTATTCATAAGTTTGATTTGGTTTGATTTTAGATCAAAACCAAAGTGAGTCGACATTGTTGGTTTAATATTTTTTTGGATTTTATAAATTTTGACTTTTAATTAGTTTGGTTTAATTTGATTTTTACTCAATTTAATTCAATTTGATTCGATTTGAATCATGTTTTTTTTTTTATCCAAAAGTGATTTAATTTTTTTTAAGATTTTATTTTTTATAATATGTAAAATTTCACTTATAATATAATACATCTCTTAATATTCTAATCAATAATAGTGTTAAAATAATTAATTATTATATATAATTTTTCTTAAAAAAAGTATTCTTCACAATTATGTTTAATTATTTTACAGTTGTAATTAAAAATTAAATGTAAAGACAATAAAATAATAATATTTTAAAGATAGTTTATTTGATAAACTCATCTAAATATAAGTAAAAAAAAATGTCACTATTTTTTATATTAATAAAAAGTTTATATATGATTTAAACCTAATTAATAGAAGCTAAAAAAAATTTATTAGTTCGATTTGGTTCAATTTTAACTGAACTAAATTTGACAAAATCGAGAATCGAACCAAACTAATCAATTTTATAATATCCAAAATCAATTTTAATATATTTTTTAATTGGTTTAATTCGGATTAGTTCTATTCAATTGGTTTAGATCGGTTTTGGATACCCTACTATTATCCATGAATCTCTCTCTCTCTCTCTCTCTCTCTCTCTCTCTCTCTCTCTCTCTCTCTCTCTCTATGTATATTAAGAAAAGGGAGATCATTTGAATTCAGCCCGTTTGATTCGTAGATTATGTGAGTTTAATTTACTTAGTCTAAAGGGTATACAGGCTGATTCTTTTTATTCTTTTGATTTTCAAAATTTATTTTATCTTTTAATTGCATGATTTTATGGTGCATGGAGTCATATAATTTGCATTTGTATAACTTTATTACAATGTTTTGTTTTATATGTACAGTTCTTTTTATTTATTATTAACCGAAGACTTCTGCTTTAACCGTTATGTTACTCTCATCTTCTTGCTTCATTTTGGCCCAAAATTTGTTATTGTTATTGCTGTCATTTTGGTTAGCAGCCCTTTCTCCTTCCTACCTCTTTCCATCATTATTATTATTTTCCTCTTCTCACCATGCCTTTCAGAATTCTTGTCATATGGGGGGAAAAAATGGTTTGCCATGAGTGGAGCTACAAATCCAACATACACCCGTGAATTCCTACAAATAATTTGTGTATGTTGTGTTTATCTTTGCAGTTTGCATAGCTGGGGACTTGTGTGAGTGAACAAAACAAGTGAAGGGATGGTGAGAGGTCCTTACTTTGACAAAAATGGAGTGAAGAGAGGAGCGTGGAGTAAGGAAGAAGATGAAAGGTTAAGAGCATTTGTTGAGAGATATGGTCATTCAAATTGGCGTCAACTACCTAAACTTGCAGGTATAAATGCTTTTCTTAATTAACCAAACTGCTTATTTAAATTAGTATACCCACCTCACAGAAGTAGAGTTTGATCACTGCGAATACGATGGTCTCCTCTGTTCTCTCTTCAAATTGCTATTACTTGTTATTTATAGTTAATACGAGTTGAAGCACCTTCTTAAATCAAGCTTCAACGATCTTTAATTTGTAAAGAAATTAATATATTAGAAATCTTAACAGTTTGGATCTCTCATGATGAAATTTACATAATCATGAGCTAATGGTAGTTGTATATGTTCGTGGGGTTGGATTTCATGGCTTCTGTGTGCGACTGTGACAAAGGTTTATCAAGGTGTGGAAAAAGTTGCAGACTTCGCTGGGTAAATCACCTGAAGCCAAATGTTAAACATGGGAATTACACCAAAGAAGAAGACCAAATAATCATCAAATTGCATGCACAACACGGAAATAAGTAAGCATTTTCTTTCCAATTCATGTTAGTTTGACTACATCTTCGTAATTCATACCTACAATTCTAAATATACTGATATTTAGCCATAAATGATCATGCAATTACATTTATTAATCAACGAAATTGAACATGAAGGGTTTAAATCCAAGAGTTTAAGTTTTTAGATAGTTAAAAATGCAAAAATAGTTAGCATTTATGTTTTGTTTGATACTGTATAAGGTCTAATACCAATAATATATCATTTTATATATACAATTCAATTAAAAATACACACAAGATTTCTTATATGTTCATATCCCATTTTTCTTGGGTATCTATTATTATATAGTGATAACCATATAAATGTCTTAATGAAATAAGTTCTTGCAGTTTCTAGAAATATCATATAATTAGACTGAACCATGGTTTTAAATTACGGTTGCGGTTGCGGTTATGTTACGATTGTGGTTGCGGGTGTTACGTATAGTATAAGAAAGATTACGGACATTGCGGCCAAAAAATACGGATGTGGCCGGCGCTGCAACAGCAATATTGCGACCGCATCACATGATGCGGACCACAATTTAAAACCGTGGACTGAATCATATAATGGTTTATATTATCTTCTTTTGATATTATGAGTTCTCATTTCCTAGACTAAATGGTTACCAAAACTAATTAGGATGCTCCTGGACGTAGCTTGGAAGGGTAAAGGATAGGAAAGAGTGACGAAGAAGTTTCGGTTTTCACATGAAGTAAAGGTTAAGATCATGTTATTTTATATCATAAGATTTAATACATATCTCTTATCACAGGTGGTCTCTAATTGCTGAAAAATTACCTGGAAGAACAGACAATGACATAAAGAATCATTGGCATAGCCGCCTAAAGAAGCTCTTACAACGCAAAGATCATGAGATGAAATCCGAGTTCCAAATGAACCCTAGTGATACTTCTGAAGGAGAAATATCTCAGTATGCAGAATCTGAAAACCCAATACCTAGTGGTGCTCCCTTCTATAATATTCTAGAAAATTGGCAGTCCACGTACGCAGAAACATATAGAGAATGTAGTGATATTGCTCCATGGGAAACATTTCAAATATTCAGCAATTTCTGGACCGAACCATTTATAGTAGAAAATACTCAAAGTCACGACAACTATGTCGCTAATGGAGTATACATGGACCAATACGTTTCATATTTATGGGATGATACAGCAGAGTTATGCCATCTGATGAAAGAAGAGCCAAATGATCCTAAATAATATATAATATGTGCGTGCGTGTGTGTGTGTGTATGCGAATGTTTGTGTAACATTTTGGCTTGCTTGAGCTTTTGCAATGAGGTCAACTCCAGATTTGTTCGTTTTTGGCATATACCAATAGTACGGAATTTGAATTTGCAAGCCCCGTTAAATTGGGGCTACTAAATTTGGGATGAAATGGTTTAATGTCAGCGGTGAACTTCCCATTGGTCCAGCGGCCATAACTGTGGAGGACTGAGGAACTTTCGGGGATATTTCTTCAAATCTAGGCAATTGAATTCAGGCTTTTTTCTGTTAAAAAAAAAAATTCATTCATATATAGGGCTTGCACTCAAGTAAAGCCCCTTTGAAGAAGTTTATTTTAATTTGAACTCAATTTTGTTTATATCTACTAGTTAAGCAAAATTTAAAATTTTAATAAATCAGATCAAACTCAAATACTCACATATGGCCTATTGGCAGAGGGCAGTGCCACTATAGCCCAAAGCCATTGGCAACAGGAGATCGAATTCTTATTATATCTGTAGAAGTTTAGACATCCCCCTCCCTAAAAGGTTTAAAAATGGCTCCCACAAAATGGTGATATTTATATATGATTGTAGAGGATTCGTGCACTAACAATTTTTTTTTTTTAATTTGTTGGCTTTAAACGTGAATATAAAAGCTAAAATTATAATTTTGAAGGCAAAAATTTTAACTATAAAAAAGAATTATACTTTAAAAATTTTAACTATACAAGCAGTACAGTTAAAATTTTTAAACCATAAGATGAATATAAAAGTTAAAAATTATAATTTTGAAGACAAGAATTTTAATTATGAGAAAAAATTATATTTTAAAAATTTTAATTATACAAATAATATAGTTAAAATTTTTAAACTGTAATTTTTTTATAATTAAATTCAAAATGTAAAAATAAGAATAAGATTAAAAATAAGAAGTCAAAAGCTGCCTTACAGAATGTTACTGCACTGGATCTCGTAGGTTATGCGTGCTCGATTTCCACATAAAAAGAGAAAAAAGAACTACGTTGGAATAAAATACAGAGTGAGAAATAATAATACGACAAAACGTTGATTAAAAAAAAATGAATAACAAGTTCCATATTACTATATGCGATAGATATTTCAAATGCTAAAACATTATTAATTGTTAAGTTTAACTATCATGTTGATTCCTTAACATTTTTTTTAGTTTCAATTTGGTCTTTTAAATTTTAATTTATACTTTTTTTTGCAACATCTATCAAGAACTATTTTAAAACAAAAAATTACTTTAGAACATTAAATAAAGTCAAAAGATGAATATAATATAAATAAAAGCTGAGGGATTAAATTAAAATGAAAATATATATATATATATATATATCAAATCACAGAGTATCATTAATAATTGACATATTACTTTATGACAACTAATTACTTTATAACAATATATGTAAAAAAAAAAAGAATCTATACTTTTTAATCATACAAAAATTTAAAAAATTGAAAAGTAAAAAAAAAAAAAGGCTGAAAGACCAAGATGAGAAAAATTGAACATCACTTGTCCATTTAATGCTTTTAATCTATTTTGTCTATTTTCTATTCCATTGGTATTTAATCTTTTCATTTTTTTTATTAAGGTATTTTTTATCTTTTATTATTTAATTATTTTCAACTTGTCTTATATATATATATATATATGTCTCTCAAACTCTCCAATCTCTCGTCATAAAGGTTTTGACAAATAATCTTCTTTATTAGTTTCAACAAAATATCAATAGATTTTTACTTGAAATTAGTCATATGATTCACACAAAAATTTTGCTAAGCACTGACCAAATGACTCGTTTCATATATATGCCCCTTTTCTATGTTGTACGTTATGGTAAGTTCGGATCCCCTGGACCATCGTGCAGGACATACTAACAGCACTAACTTTTAAATAATTGATTAATTATATCGTATATATCTCTTTTTTTAAAATAATATTAACTGTGTATAACATCTGTTTCTTTACCTCTATCACGGTCAATCAGTCAACCATGCATTTCGCTGGAACATTTGAAATACTATTTTAAGTCAAATTAAATACATAAGGTCAGTATAACTTTATTAGCAAAAGAAGCCTGATTTTTGAAAAGGCATCTAGTGGGTCGTCGTGGACTCAACTCAGGTAAATAAATCACGTTTGGGAATGTGTTTGTGCCCTTTGTAGTTGGGGCTTTTTGAAAAGTTCAATATGTAAATTTCTAACGCTGGATGCGGATACTTTGAATCTTTTCTACAATTTTGGATAGATTCATCAAATTATATATAATAGAGGTCATGAATTGTTTTATTGCGTAAGTTTTTTGTGAATGATGAAGCAATCTTGCTTGCAATGGTGAGCCAAACGAAATTAGGTAGGGATCATTTAACTAACAAATTCATTACATGAAGTGGGTCTCTCTTTATAATTACTAAGACTGCTTTAATATTACTTATATGTGTACAATCGAGTGTTTTCCTTTTTGTCCTAAATAATCCCTTATTCCAGGAAAATCTATGAAGCGCTTTGAAATGGTTTTTCCTTCGTTTTCTCTTTTTTGTTTGTTTAATTGAAATAGTATTTGAATATTGATAGGGAATTTCACGTATGATAGATGTAAACCACGTATTCTATGGTAGTTATCAAGCTTTGTATGCATTATCTATAATAATTTTTTTTCTTCAATGCAAATACAGGTCACCGTGGTAAGATTATCATACGCACCTATCTATACATGTCCATTATATATCACACGTTAACAATTATTTAACACATATATTAGTGTCTCATTGTTTTACAACTCTTTACAAAGGTTTATCGAGTAGATGGAAGTCAATAAATATACAATTTGGTGTAACAGCTGAAGGATTAACAAATAGCAAGTGAAAAAATATGAGAGACTGACTTGTGTAAATATAGAAATATTTCAAAGATTAAAGTATTGGGAAATATATTTTTGACTAAATTGTATATATTTTTTCTATGATTTAATAAACAAATTTGACGTTTTATTTTGATTTTTGACCGAAACAAGCCGCCCCACAACACAAATCGAAATGATAAACTTTAGCAAAAGTTTTAGTTGACCTTTTACTATTTTTATCTTTTGCCCTGTCCGCCAAATACTTTTGCTTTGCTCTGTTCAACCTTGTGGCCCTCAGTTCTATTGTTTCACTCTAATTTTTTTAGTAAAACTGAAACAGGTATTCTGAGGTACTTTAATTTCCAAACACGTTCCTTTGAGTCAAAAACAGAAAACAAAGGAATCAGCCGCCTACTAGAATCTCTCACTGGTTTTCACGTTTCTTTGATGTCTTGGTCTTTACCCATCATGAATAATGCGCCAGATCATACTTAATTATATTAATCATAATCCTCTTTGTACATATTTTGTGACTTTAATGTAATAAATTTAAACAAATTTTATTCTAGCAGTAATACATTTATATACATATTTATTTTTTAAAAAGAAAAAAAATTGGCGCATACCTGTTCTGATCAATACTGTGCGGTCTATGCTCTTGAATAGCCTGCAATATAGCATCAACAGCCTAAAGTTTTTGGGATAATTCAATAAAAAAATGAGCTATTTCGCCTATCATTATTAGATTATTTCTTTTTATTTAGATAAGACTCATCTCTCTCTTCTAACATTTTCTTTTCTGATAAATATTTTACATTACTTTTTTTTTTTAATTTGTAGTCAAGTCTCATTCTATAAAAATCATGAATATGTTATAAATAATATAATTATATAGATGTTTATAACTCTCAAAGAATGACGCTGTAAAATTCTTTTCTATATTTAATGATATATATCTATAACTCCTAAAGAATTCATATAGTACAATTATATAGATTATTTTTTTACTTTAACGCTTATATATAGCGTTTATATATTAAATATGAAGCATCCAAGTAAATAAAAATTATATTTTTATTTGTCCTCTCAATTTTTTCTCTTGCCCTTGTTACAATTTTTATATTTCTATTAGTTTTATAACATGTTATCAACCCAATTCTCTGATACATTGATGAAGAACGTCAATCCTTAAAGTTTGTTGTTCATCACATTAAAGTATAAGAAACTTTTTATTATTCCTTTATATTATCTATAGATTTAATACTTTATATTATTTATAAGTTCAAGGTTTATTCATATTTATAATATGATTATCAATTTAATATTGACAAATATCTTGGAAACCAAAAGAATAAACATGATTAAATGACCAACTAACCATATCACTTTTGGTTTTGGTTATTTTATAAGCCATGACTTCATTTTCTCAATGAATAATGCATATATATATATATATATACAGAGAGAGAGAGAGAGAGAGAGAGAGAGAGAGAGAGAGAGAGAGAGAAATTGGAGGCAACTTTGATGACTTAGTGGCTATTGAAGATATTTTACTATGACCCTGAAGGCTAATAGTTTATATAATTCATGCCATTGAAAAGTTTTGAAAACTCTTTAAATTTAACATGTTTATAAGCAAGTTAATAAACATTTTATGACCAATGTGCTAATTAGACATTAAAGGTTAATAATAACCAACCACGGTTATTGAAACAAAACTAGGAGCAATGGCTATCGTATGGCTAGAAGCCATATAAACAAATAACTATTAATTCTTTTAAGGTGGAAAAGGTCAAAAGTGCCATAGAACTTAAAAGATTGTAAAATATTAAATAATCATGTTGTTTATTGGAGCAATTTATTTAATTTACAAATTTTTTAAATTCCAAGAGATGATATTAATTCCAATTTTCCCTACAGATAATTGTTAACCTTCATTATAATTGACTACAAAAACAAAATGTATTCATTTTATATTTAATTTTTATTTTCTACCTACTATTAAATACAAATAATTTTTTTTTTGTGTATTACTTTTTTAAAAATATCTTATCTACATTTGACACTTGAATTAAGAAAATGATGTATTTTTATGAATTAAATGTGCTTAATTTTTATGAGAAAAATATTTATTAAAAGTATTTGATGTTGAATTTATTTTATTGTTATCAATCTTGAAAATTCTTTAAAAGAAGAAAATAAACACTTTTGCAAAATGTGTAAAGTGTTATTTTTATTTCTAGCCAATTTCATGAAAACTTATATGAAAAGCATTCTATAAATGGACACACAGTTCTTGTAATAGTTTGAAAAAAGAATGCAAACACTAGAAGTGATAATTTTTCAAAATGAGATATGTCATGAAAATATGTGCAAGAGAAACTTAATTAAACCACGTTTCATACCTTAAATGTGCTCCTATAGTAACAATATTGAAGTAGTCAATATTATACAGTTAATGAATAGTAAAAATATACAGTATATATATCAAAATATAGTGTGCATTAGTTTTTGAAGAACTATACAAAGCACTACAAAAACTTGCTTTCCGCTAAAAGTCCAAAAGTTGATGCGAAATACCTTTAGGGATGACATTTGGTTGTGTGCGATAAAATATTTCTAGTAATGACAAATATTTAGTGGCCACAATTGTCACTACTAAAATCTCATTAATTTGGCTTTTACAAAAAGTTGCCACTAAAAGAGGACTTTCAACAATGATATGAGTTATTGCTAAAAATAACTTTTAGTGGCCAACTCCCTCTAAAAGATACTTTCAGTTGCAACAAAAGTCATCACTAAATATTTTTTATTTACAAAAATAGTGGCACCTAAAGTCACCACTAAAGAATTTTTAAATTTTTTTAAAACTTTAATTCATAATCCTTGTTAACAAATATAAAATTTGTAATCCTAATATAAATGACCAAAAATAAATGCAAACATAAGTCCAAATAATGCAGCTTAGATGCAAAAACAAGATCAAAATTAATTAGCATTCATTATAAAATATGATCTTAGGAAGAAATAATTTCAAATTGGTTCAAGCTAAATCAAATTCATAACCAAATTCGAACTGTTAGCACTACCAAATTCAAGCTAATCAAATTCATATCTTATTCAACCAAACTTAGTTTTGTATTTTAGCATTGTCAATACAAAACTAAGTTTACTGAGATAATATGCAAATGGTAAGGGCACCTAGAATACTGATTGCAAATCAAAAGAATCTAAAAAAGTGTTGGAACTAAAATAAAGGGATCATGCCTAAATAATGCATGCAACAATAGAAGTTTCTATAAACTAATGGTACGTTGGCAATATCCTTGCAAGGAAAGCCAAAGTTCTGATGGGGTACATATATTCAAAGACGTCTCACGGGTATTTATGTTTTCATAAATAACAAAGTTGACATGTATAGTCTCACTATTATCTGGTAGAAGTAGAATTGAAGAAAATGGCATAATGAAAACAAAGAATGAAATAATAAATAAGTAGGTAAATGCAGCAAAAATAAACATATATGTTATGGTCTGAGAAAGTCCAAGATACTTATAAAAGGCAACAATAATTTAAAGTAAAGAGAAATAGGCAAGCATAAGAAATTGAAAATTCTATTATATATTGTTTTGAATCCATTTACCATGAAAAAAAATCTCACAGTTCATGCATGCAATTAACTTTAAGATCATCCTACCAACTGAATACCCAATTACAAGTCAAGAAGTGACCAAAGAAAAGTCACTGGATCTACAATGCAATAAAACTAATCCAAAAGCCAAAATAAGCATTTTCCTTAAAAGGCTATGCTCATGGTGCTAGAAAGATCTGTTTGCCAATATCCTACATAGTGGAGTAACTAGAGTTATGACTTCTCTATTCTTTTTTGGGAGGTATCTTGAATAATTATATCTATTAGGAGCAATTTGCTAGCACTACTTATCATTCTTTGAATAATTATATCCATTAAGAGCAATTTGCTAACACTACTTAAAGCAACCATACTTCTCTATCTCATGGATTTGGTGAGATATTTCTATGTTCATCTATGATACACAAAAATAGAACAAAGATAGAATGCAAAATATGAAATGCACCAAAATAACTCCTCTCGAGCTATCAATATACTATCTTATTATTCACTTCTAAGACACTCTCGTGCGTGCTTTCCCTCACGGTCACACCTATGCCTTTCCCCTTCCCCACCAAATATGTACATACAATAGGAAAAAAATGGCAGAATAAACAACAAAATTTAAATCAAGAGTTGGACATCTCCAATATAGAAATAAAATAAATAAAATAATTAATATATAAAATATAAAAATTTCCAAGCATGTTCTCCTACTAGAATTACTACTAGAAGAACTTGCATAGACAGAAATCAGATAAGACTAAAGTACTACTACCTAACTTTGCTCATATTTAATTTTGTAAAGGACATCTCCAGAGGTTTTCCCAAGTCATTGACTTCAGATTACATATAAAGGCCAGAGACACGTAAAAAACAAAAAAGGACAGCGACATATTAAACAAGGAACCTTGCAAGTTGAAGTAAGAAAATAAAATTTTAAGTATTATTTCAAAAATGCGAAAAGAACCAAATTACTCACCAATCTTCGAACAGACTCAACTACACAAGAGCAAAGCATTACCCACCTATGCAAGACGACCAAGTAGAAAGAGTAGCAAGAAAATCAAGGTTTAACTAAACAAGTTTCATAGATTCCATTTGATCCTAAAACAAAAATGCTTCATCAATTAATCTCTAAAGAATCTAGCATTTCCATAAACGTCTATATAAAAGAACATTGACAATGTCTAAGTCTAAATTAATATTTAGAAGCCCCCAAAATGAATATAAACAAGTTACTTAACAAGCCTAATTAACTTCCACCGGATAACCAAAATATCTGGAAGCTACTAGTGTCCTAAAAGAATCTAAAATCCCACACGTAAACAGCAGCAAAAGAACGAATGAATTGATAGAATTAAGTGAATAAAAAATGCATATGGGATGGACCAAATAGGAAAGTATTTGGAAAACTAAAATTCCCAGATACCAAACTTCACCTAAAGATATAATATGCAATTCTGCGCCTCTTTTAAAGTCTTCACTATATGAAAGTGCAATTAAAGAGTTGCCAAAAAGTGAAAAAAATCAATAAATAAACGTTACAATCAATTTAGCTTTCATCTCTTCTCATTTAAATGGGAAAAAAGAGAAAAAAACCAAAATAATATAGGAATAGAAAATCCCAAAAACTCCTAGTTTATATCAAAGTGAAGATAGAGTTGGAAATGAAGGAGATTTCATAGCCCTAAATGAACAAAAATGTAAAGACCTGAGCAAGAGGTCTTGACCTATAGCAAATTGATTCCATCATTGAATGGAGAGTTGGACAGCGGCAACGAGCTTCTCAGTGGTGACAATCAACAATGATATGGAGAAAGGAGGTAATATTGAGGGAGGACGAGGTAGAGAATGGGAGATGTGTTTGATATTCCTTTCTTTGTGAGCTCGTGTCTCATTTGTTTTCTTTCCAGCCTTCAAGCCTGCCTCTTCACTTGCAGGGCATGAGTTTCTCTTTGTTTCTATTAAGGCATGGAGAGGAATAGCCTCTCTTTCAGGCGATGAAGCTGATGGGTGTTTAAGTCTTTGATAAACAAAGAAGTGAGGATTGAGGATTTAGGTCTTTGGTGTTAAGGCGCGAGGACGTTGGCTTTTGGTAAAAATGTTATATTTAAAATTTTTATTAAATTTAAATAATCATATTTATTATTAAATTTAAATGTTAAATTTTAGGATTCAACATTTAACCTTTCAAAATTTCCTATTTTTGTTTTTAGTCCTTTATTTTTGAAGTTGTTATCTTCATTAAATAGTTATCTAAATTAATTAGGATTAGGTTATATAGATTAATTAGGATAAAGAAAAAAATGACAAGTGTCTCAACTATATATCTTGATTTTTTTATATATTTTTCTCTCTCTTTTTTTTTTTTTAAACTTAAGAGAAATCTAGACAAATCTACTTTGCTAGCCAACGGCCCAATCTTATTTTCACATTCAGAATTATGCTAAACTTTTTCTTTTGTTTTTTTGTAAAATTAGACTAAACTTTCATTTAACTTATATAGATCAATTTAATTTTTAAAGATTATTGTTACTTGTTTCTTAAAATTTAAAAAAAAAATTAGATGATGGTTAACAAAACTTACAATAAGATTATTTTGAAAAGTTTTAATATTTTTTTATATAATCAATTTTTATACAATAAGTAAAATATTCAAGGCTTTAGTTCACTTTAGTTTTTCCTAAAAAAAACAATTTATGGTTTTTGCAATAGCAATAGTTGCCACTAAAAGTTTGAAAAAATTAAGACTTTTATGGCTATCGAAGTTGCTACTAAAAGTATCTTTAGTGGCGACTATGTAAGGTAATCACTAAAGTCACTTTTTGTTGACTTTAGTTTCTAAAACAAAAAATTAGAAACTTTTGTGACAAAAAAAAGTCACTACAAAAAGTGGCTTTAGTGGCAACTTCATAAGATATCTTTAAAACCATTTTTTTGTTCACATTAGTTTCTCAAAAAAAAAAAATCAAGGCTTTTGTGGTGACAAAAGTCACTATTAAAAATGGCTTAAATGGAAACTTTATAATGTCACCGCTAAAGAAATTTTGTGGCCACAATGTGTCGTCACAAAAGATTCATGTTGTTGCCATTAAAAGTCTTTTGAGGCAATCCTTAGTAGTTGTCACAAAAACTCATTTTTTTGTGGCAACAATTTTGTCATTATAAAAGACTTTTAATGGCAAATTTTTTAGTTACCAATAAAAACTTTTTTGTAGCGAAATTTTTGTTTGCCACAAAAATTTTTTAATGATGGCTTTTTTTTTTGTCGCCACTAAAAGTTTTAATAAAATGAGAGATGCCCTTTTAGCAACAACTTTTTCCAATGACTAAAAAAAGTTGTCACTAAATGTGTATTTTTAATGATGACTTTTTTAGTTGCCGTGCTAAAAATATGTTTTTTTTAACAGTGATAGAATATGATTTAGGCCTTAAATAACTAATATAGATATTTCTCGTTATATGGCTAGACACAAGATCTATAATAAAAATGTATGTCTTGCAAATAGTATTCAAAGGTGAAAAATATTTATTTCATTTGATAATACGTGATATCAATGTTAATATTATATCAAATAGTACAAAATTAATGAAAACTCAAGAAGAGCTATTTTACTATTATGAGGGAAATGAAGTTTACTAATGACAAAGGTGTTCAAAACTAAACAAAATTGACTAAAATTAAAAAAATTAAAAAAAAAAAGAGAAAGTAAGTCCAAATCATATTTCTACATGTAAAAATCAATCACTAGAAGAAATCAAGGATATTTTCATAGAAAATTTTGCAGAAAATCTTTTGGGAGAGTTTCTCATGAAAATTCTTGCTGAAATTATCATGGTGAGCAATATTAGTAGTATTCTCATGGTACTTTATCACAAAAAAAAATTCATAAAAATTTTGCAAGACAATTTCGTGACAAATATCATGATGAAGGTGCTGCCATATGACAGGAACATATTCTCGAGGTATTATTTTGAGAGAAAAAAATATTAAAAAATATATCTATATTTCTAATAACTCAAATCCATGAGAATTCTCACGGGACATTACCATGAGAAAAAAAAATTCCAATTTTGTCAATTCTTTCGGCATATTTAAGTGAGCAATATTGTGAAAAATTTTAAATAAATTTTTTTGGAGGGAAAATGAGAGTCATTGTTGCACTTTGTTTTATGTGGGAAATAAAAAAAAAAAATTGTTGAAGTTAATTCTTCTCATAGAAATTTACTGTTGGAAAAAATATAATTTTAATATAATTTTTTTTCTAATAGTTTTATAAAATGTTTATTCTCGTGGTATGTTCTCACGAAATAATATTGTGAGAAGTTCATTAAAAATTCTTACTTTGTCGTAGAAAATTCCATGAGAAGCTTTTGCAAGAAATTACTAATACATCAAATTCCAGAAACCTAAAATTGTTATGCACAAACCCTATTTCCTCCATCGTTCTCTTTCTCTATGACGTTTAGATCTGGTCTCCTTCTGGTAAATCTTCCACTTCCTCCATTGTCCAAGTACTACACAGCAACTGAGGATGTCCTGCCACTCACCGTAGCCCATCCTTCAATCCTTCACAGTTGGTTCATCTTGTAGGCTGAAGGTAAGCTTTCCTTCATCTATTGCTTCTTTTTTTGCATTTTCCTTGTTCCCATTTCATGATTTTGTGTTTTCCATCATGATTTCTTCCTTCTCGTCATCATTCTCTCTCTGATCTTGCCAGTTATTAGTTGTTGGCATCTGTTGTTGGCACCTAATTAAGTATTCTACATTTTCTTGAATGCATCTTTACATGACCTTTAAATTTAGATTTTGTATTACAGTAAAAACAAAAAATAGAGACATATGTTTGATTAAATAAGGTGGTGTATAAGAGGCTATAGGGTTGGGACAAAAGTGTTGTGGTTGTTTGAGAGGGATAGCTTTCCTGTTAAAAAATAATAATTAAAAGTTCAAATCATTTTTTAAAATAAAGATTAGTATGAGGTATGTCTCGTGTTCTCTAAAATTGTAAAATGAAAATTTTATGATTCAAGTTTGTGGTTGAAATCACCAATCAACAAAAAGTCATATAGCATACATGCTAGTGCTTTTTTTCCATATTGATGTGAGGCAAATTCATCCAACATAACAATACTAAAGGTCAAACCCTGACTAGTCTAGATGAGAGTCGTCTCCTTCCCTTCATCTTTTTTCTGGTGAAACCCATCTCACTAAAATCGAAAAACACGGACCCCATACTTGAGTCTCCCTCTAGCTTGTGGCCTTCTTTAGACCTTTGCTTTAGGACCTACGTTTCAAAATCTCCATAATGATTTTAGGCCAAAGGTTTCATTATATACTTTAAATGAAGTCCAAATGGGTTGGATTTAGACTTCACTTTTATTTTATTTTGGATGGGTCTCTTTAAAAGAGAAAAAAAACCCAACTAAATTTAAGGTAATGTTTAAACTGCATTATTTTGAGAGTTGAAGCTTCAGGGCCTAATTTTTGAAATTAAAATTTAAAAAATTTACTTACATGTGAAGGGTCTCTTTACATTTCTTCCATCAAAATTTAATGATTCATGCATTAGAAGGAAATCATAAATCAAGTTAATTAACACAATCATAAAGCCTACTTGCAATGATATTTCTATATTGAAGTGATCTAACATAACGATATTAAAAATCAACCCACAAATATTAAAAGGAAAAAGGAAAACAGCAAAGAAAAGCCTTGAAAATTAAATTAGTTCCAGCTTAGAGCGTGGTCCATCATTCGTCTGCAAGAAAAATTATTTGATACATGCTTACAACTTTTAACATCTTATTATACAAGTAATTTTTAGTTTCTAATTATTACCTAAGTTATAAGTAAATCAACATATTGATTTTGCATGTGAAGTCTTATTAAAAATTGGATTATAATTTTTAATTAATTAATTAATTAATAATATATCCTCAAATTTAGTTGTATTGAATGAATCATTATGAATCATTACTTAGTAATGATTCATGACTCATGCATAGTAAAAGAAGAAGTCTACAAAAGATAATTGTAGGGACATTAGGTATAATATTATATTTGCCCTCAGTCTTTGGCAAGTGCAGAACTAATACTGCTTTCAGACTACTAAAACCGCCACATAATAAACCATTTAAACCCATAGCTAATGTATTTGTATATGGTTGTGGTTGACGGTGTAAACAATTCCAAACCTCAAATCAACTATTTTTTCACCTAATAAATTTAATATTAATTTAGCTCCTCAAAGCATGAACAACACCCAACAAATTGTCTACACCTTTTTAAACAACCCAAACTATAGATTATCTTGATTATCAAAATTATTCTCCTTCCTCAAAATCCAATCAATTATGGAATGAGAAACTATTCAATGCAATTCCAAGTATCATATTTTTCATGAATCTACAATAGCATTATTCTGATTTCTTGAAGTTATTTGTCATTTTGTTTCATTTATCTGCGTTAGCAAAAGCTAAAGTGGAGGTGGATATTTGTGAGAAGGCAGACTACTTGGAGTTATTTAATTAAGGTATTTGCTACAAACTTTTGAAGAAATTAAGTCTAATGGAACTTCCTCAACATCGTCGTTAGATGTATAATAGAACAAAGGATAATCGTCAAAGGATTACACATGAGTTCTTTATGGGTGTAGAGGAGTTTGTTCACTTTGCAAGTCATTTAAATGTATTTAAATAAGAAAGGAGGTTTACATTTCTTTGTGTAAAATGCAAATGTATGAGGTATCATAATCTAGATGAAGTCAAGATGCATTTGTATAAAAAAAGTTTATGCCTAATTATTACTATTAGCATAATTATGGAGAGGAATGGCCACAGTCGGCTCCAATTGGATTAAGCTTTGTATGGATTTTAATCCATATGGGTAAATGGTTATAGGGATGTGGCTAAGGCATCATTTGAAAGATATGACATGCCTGAAAATCCTAATCCAAGTTCTATGAAGTTTTATGACATGCTAAGAGTTGCATAAGCTCCATTATGGATGGGTTGTTGAGTATCAAGTCTAATTATAACATTCCTGAAGCATATATCGATGAGATTATTACATTGATGACTGAGATCTTGCTTGTTAATCATTAAATGCCTACCAATACTAAACCAAAAAGTTGGTTTCAAAATTTGGTTGTAATTATCAAAAGATTGATTACTATAGTAAGGGATGCATGTTGTATTATGGCAATGCAACTAATGGTAGGGAATGTCAATTTTGGCGACAAAGCTAGATATAGAGAGGCTAGAGTAGGAAAAGGGAGATTTAAGGAGGTCCCTTACAAACAAATGTGGTATTTATCAATTATTCCAAAATTTTAGAGATTGTATACCTCTAATACCTCAGCTAAGTATATGAGATGGCATAATGAAAACTGTCATGCTGAAAGTGTGTAGTCACATCCATAAGATGGGAATGCTTGAAAGCAGTTTGATTAAACTTATCTAGATTTTGCATCAAAGCTGAGAAATGTCAAGTTGGGTCTTTGTACTAATGATTTTACTCCATTTAGTTTAAGTTCCAAGATGTACTCTTGTTAGCCTGTAATTGTTACTCCATATAAGCTTCCACCTAGCATGTATATGTGACAGAAATATATGTTTTTAACAATAATAACATCTAGGCCGCAAACTCAAAAATGTAAGATTGATGTTTTCTTATAACTTCTTATTAATGATTTGAAGTTATTTTAAGAAGAGAGTGTACAAACATAAGACATCTCTAGCTTAAAGCATGTAAAGTGATTGGCAGACTACAGGGAGATTGGGTTGTCTTATTTGCATGGGTTGTTCAAAAGGATTCTAATTGAAGTATAGAGGAAAAACTTGTTATTTTGATTGCTATCATCAGTTCTTGCCAATGAACCATCCATTTCGTTAGAATAAACAAAACTCCTAAAGAATATCACTAAGTGTAATACCTTAACTTCTTTATCCTCACACAAAGGTCTCATGGTCTATTCAAATCCATTTCAAGCATATTAGACAACATTCATAAGGAAGCATATGTTTTCATACGTGGAAAGTTGCATAATTGGGATACCATATTCATAATTCATGGCTTTAAGGACCATGTGAACTCATCCATATCATTTCCTATCCATAACATATCCATTCAGATGATAAACATCATCATTTAATTCATGTATCACAAGTTTGGAGCCATACATTCTAAAAACCAGAATTTGGTCTTGGGTTGGCAAGTCAAATTTTTAATATGAACTTTAAAAATTTATAACTAATTTTAGAAAAATAAAAATCATGCATATCATAGTTTTTTAAAATATCTAAATATTAAATAAAGGCTAAAAATTATTCCAAACTAATGCAGTGGCCTTTAACCTATAAAAATTGATGGAATAGTACCAAAGGTCGAGTTGCATTACTAATACTATCATAAAACTTCAATAATTTGGTTCTCCTTCTACAGAGCTCCAAATGAGATGATCTCAGTTCTTATGGAAAGCTTATGCTATCTATTTTATACTTGTAAAATTTCATGAGTACAAGATTTCATTTGGATTATATGTAACATAGAAACATAAACTGACCATATGAACAGTACTATTACCATTTCAGCAGAATTTTTCCAATTTTGAAAAAATCATAATAAATTCTCTAGAGTTCTAAATTAAGTAATCTTTAGCTCTATAAAAACCTCTAGATGAGACCTATATTTATGTCAAATTTTATGAAAAAATTCATCCATTTGGTTAGTTTGTAGTTTAACTCAAGTTTTAGTCACTTTTAAGATTCAAAGTGGGTTTATAATGCACCAAATGGCTCCTTTCTCATTCCATAGCCACTTAAGCACATCCCATAGCACCCACATAGCCTAGGAAAGCATGCCAAATGGTACAAATCACCATGGAACTCATACTCATCTTGCCACTCCCATTCATACACATGTAAACTATGGCACATAGGTGGCAAAAATCCACAATTACATACATTTAGCTTCAAGGTTGGTACATACATCATAATTATATACATTTAAGCTTGCTCAAATGGTTATGCTTTATATACATCATATGAATACAACTCTTGACATCAATATGCTATAAAATTGTCTATTTTTCTACTCCTATCAAAATCTCATGCTTCAAGGCATTTGGCCTCCTTTCTTTCGTATTCTTAACTCACTTAGACATAATTAGGTATATGGAGGGAAAGAGTGAGATTCAAAGAATCTCAATAGCTTTTAATCCTTTTAAACATACATAATGGATACATATATATGTCAAAAAAATGCATGCATGACATTCAAGCTACTAGTGAGTATACATAAAACATTTTCCTTGTCACATAAACTCATACATAGCAAATATAAACTCTCAATGGCATTGGTCTATCCTCACCTAACTTTCTAGGGACTTTTAGATTTGTCTCACTCATTTTCAAGGGACTTTTGACTAAGTTTCATTCTTCTTAAGATTTTTGGTTTTGTCTCATCCAATCTTAGGGACTTTTGGCTTCATCATACCCTTTCAAGCCAAAACACATTCATAAACTCATTTCAAGATGCATAATGGTATCATAGCAAGTAAGCAATAGCTAAAAAAATTTCTCATAGCTTATACATACATACAAGCACTCAAAGACAAATAAACATCCAAGAAATGTATGAGAGAAAGGTTAAAGAGCTACCTTGAAGCTAATGTCACATACTTTTCCTTGAATTTGTCTTCCCCTTTTCAGATAAGCTTATAGAATTGGGTGACACTTGATTCTCTTGGTCTAAACACATCAAATGAGATATGAATCACTCATGGCAGCAAGCTTAAGCTTCTTATAAACTCTATGGAGGCTTACTTTGTTCTAAGACTTAATTATGGTTCCAAACAAAACCTAATGAAGCAACTATAGAAATTCATGATTGTCGCTCCACTTTCTCCTTTAATCTAGGTCTCTTGACTCCATTTAAACTCCTTGAAGTCATTACAAATTCATTTTAAAGAGCTTAACTATAAGTTGCTTCTTTATGTCTCATTATGGAGCCTATACCTCCGTTTCACAATCTATGCTTTTAAAATTTTTTTCAAGGTTTTCTTTGATATTCTTCTATTATATCTAGTCTCATTCTACCCTTAGAACAAAACACTCCCTAGGTGACCAAAATTACTTAGGTCGAGACTATAATGGCCCTAACTTCTAGTCATGGTAGTTAAGCTTAAATACGCAATCAATGATCATAAATCAATGTCTAGAACCATTACAATTAATCAATGTAGGAAAATGTAAGGGAATTTGAACCTTAATGTTATTAGAGTCATTAACCAAATAATCACAACTAGTTATGCATATAAGTGAATCTAATCCTCATTCAAAAGCCTTTAATTCATTTATCCGTTAATTCTAACTTACAAAAAACCTCTTACAAGTATTTCTAAATCATTCCTTAGCATTACTATAGGAAAAACCAAGGTTTCTAGGCTAAAAGTAAGGGTTTAGAGACCTTCGCCACGACTTAGAACCTTCACGCCGCAGTTAAGTTGGCTACTGGAACTTAAAAACCAAGTTTCACATCTTGCGCCATGACCTAAAAGTTTTGCATTGTGGCGAAGTTGCTCTTGGGTTTACTTTTCACATTTTCGCAGACCTCACCGCGATGGCCTATATGGCACCGTAGCAAAAAAAAAACACCTTAGAACCTACTGTAGCAAATTTCCTGATTTGCGCTGTGGCAAAACTAGCTGTTGAGACATTCATCACTTGATTTTCTCAACTTGCGCCGCAACAGAACATGTTACACAGTAGTGAAGTTTCACTCTGTTACCCTCCCTGGGAACATTTTTGTCTTGCGCCACGACAAGACACCTCACCCCACGATGCCCCTCCCTTCTGTCATTCTCTTGGCCGCGACTCAATTTGTTTAGCCACGGCATGACTCGTTTCTGCACTAATTCTCCTTAAGTTTTACCTCATACACTCCAACTCTCTCTCTAGTAATACTCTAGGGCCACTCTACCTTAATTTTTGGGGCTTTAATAGCTTTCATCTACCTAATTTACCTAGATTATCTATCATTACCAATTCAAAATTTAAGTATTAATTTATACTCATCTAACTACCATATATCAGCAAGTTCATGGATTAATGATAGCAAAAATTCATGAACTACCAATAATTATCATTCAAATACATATTCTATTAGAGATTCCATGCATAACTAGTTTAAGTTAATATCTAATGTATCACATGATTACATTTTCGAATAGTAAACTATATCATAAGTTTAACAAAGTTCATAGTAGATGTTATAAGTTCATACATCCAATACCAAACTAATATGAGGCCTAGCTCCTTAATAATTACATCATAAGTAATCAAAATACAAACTCTTATATTTGGCAACATGATTACTTGATGATGTTATACTAGAAGAAATACAAAATTTAGCATCTACTCTACTCAAATCAGTCCAAGTGTAGCCTTCCCCACACATGGTTAGAACTCATAGATTTTCATCCACTTGCTTCCCCTTTTCGTTAGCCAAAAGCCTTCACCTGAAAGTATGATCCCATGAAATGGGTTGAGATACAAATCTCAATAACCAAAGGTAAATTATGATCCCACAAAATAGGATAAGATGCAAATCTTAGTAACCAAAGGTAAATTCCATTCATATATTCTAATTTAATTAACATATATGCATGAATTAAGATAAGTATCAAAAATTATATTAGTCATATCAGCAAATGAAATAATTAGGCTATCAGTGACTACTATTTCATACTAGCAGTCACAAATCCATATGTTAAAGGCCAATAACACTATGAGAGACCCATTTACGTCACTTACTCCTTAATGAGTACAACCAAGGCTCAGTGCATTTGGAATCTGATCATAATCCAGTGCCCGATCGAAGCATATGCACAGGTGGCAACAGTACCATAACTCCACTATGAACTTACAAGGTCTAATCATAATATAACAGATAGCTAACCATTTCTTTAGCATTTCAAAAATATAATTGTGTAGCAGATATAAAATTAAATTAGGCATATGAATAGAATTTAACATAATTCCCAGTTACCTCACTTGTAGACAATTTTCAAAGAACCAATAACAATGCTACCTCAGCCTGGCCACTAAAAGAGTAAAATTCAGATTGGATGTTTCCTTTATTAGAAACTTCAAAATATCATCCTAAATCCTAATTAAATTCATATAAAATTAATACCCACACTACAAATCAGCTATGGGGGTCTTAAACCAGTAGAAAATATATCAAAATGAAGAGTTTATACTTATTCAATATCCCTCCTAGCCTCTACCTTTGAAAATTCTCCCAAGAAAATACCAAACAAACACATTTCAGATTTTAGGTATGGTGAAAATGCTCCCAATGAAAAACCAATTAGGTCAAATTGAAGAGGAAGAGGAGAGGGTCAAGTTATATAACACTTACCTTGGCTAATTTTAGCTCTGGAAGTGGGAAATGATAGATTTCTTACTAAGAACCCTAGTCTCTCACCAAACCTCCAACAATTCCTTTGCCTTTTATGTTTCTTTTTTTTAGAATAGGGTGGGGGTTCATGAGGGTTTAGGGTTTAACTTGGTTTATGGGTTGACCCATGGGCCTAAGTCCATTTGAAATTCAGATTTTGCTTATTGGGTCAAACCTTAAGGATTGGGCTATAGAATTTCTAGCATTTTAGTATGGTTTTGGGCTTCTAACTCACTAAACCATATTAGGCCATTGTTAGATGATCTATCTTGGGCTATGTTTCATAATAAGGAGTTAGGCCTGCACCCAAAATTATTAGTCGTCCATTAGTCTCTATCCATAACCTCCTTAAATTAATTATGGGTCTAAATTAAGTTCTAACCCAATTGAATCTTAAACTTGCATTAATTAATTATTTCTCCATAAATTCCTATTCATATAATTTTTCCTAATTATTCCATAATAATTATTCTTAATTAGTTCAAATCTATGATTAATACCTTAATTAAATTTTAGAGTGTTACAGAGACACCTCCCTAGCATTGCACCTATGGAGTTTGCTTCACTTTCTTGAAGGGAATGGCACTTAGGAGGCTTCCTAGATATCTTGAAAGCTCTTATATACTCTTAGACAACTTAAATTATCCTTAGGAAGCTTCATCTTGGCCTAGGTACACTAAAACCCTAACTTTGTTAACTTACAATCTAATGTTTCGTGATTGGATATCTTTGCCTGTACTTATTCCTCACACCCTGAAACCTATGATTCTCCCTTGCTAAGACCAACATTCATCCTCACTTGGTTAGGCTCTAGGCTGGACAAAACACTCATGGAGGAGAACAACGAGAAAGTGCAAAAAGGGCCATGGTTCTTACCTTGTTTCAATACTTTTCCAAGGGCTCTTTCCATTGCTCCAAGATCCTCCTTGAAATTCTGAGCTTTCTCCTCTAGACTAGCCACAAACTAGTTCTATATGAGCCATTTAAATCATAAGAATGAAGAGAAAAAGGAGGAGAACAAGTTTCCTAAAGGAAGAAGCATGGAAAATGCCTTAATTCCTTACCTTTTTACAAGTCTTTCCCTCCCCTTTTGCTCTCTTCTTGGACACCTCTTAGAGCTGGTCTCTCATTTGATTTTAGGCAGAGCAAATGTCAGTTAAATGAGGGAGGGGAAGAGGATGTGTAATATAAGACCATGCTTCTTGAAAATTATTTTTAAAAATTCCATTTGTCTCCTTTTCTTGGAATTTTTGTTTTAGACTCATTTTAACTCTTTTTTTAAAACCATCTTTTCATCATAAAATTTAGGTTTTTTAACTTATAAAATAATTTTAAAATCACTCAAATTGGATCTAAAATCTTCTCGAATGAAAGGGTCAAAGTTCAGGTTAATTGTCATTCTAAAATATAAATTGGAAGGGTTTTAACTGTTCTAAGGGTTTCTATAGTTTTTAGGGCCTCTAAAAACCTCAGGAAACTCATTTGTCCTATTTAAAATTTTTTCCTTTGCATTTTCTAAAAAGTACCCATAATTATGAAAATGCCACTGCATTTTCATTGATTTTCATCTAGTTATTATGGCTTCATTTTCAAGGCACCTCTGACTTTGGATTCTCATTATTTGAGATCTGGATTATTGTTCTAATTTTATTAGATCTCAAATTTTTCTATTTATAGGACTTCCTTTTATAACTGGTGAGTTTCATATGTTTATGGAGAAATTGGATGTTACACTAAAACTTCACAACCACCATTAAGGTACTCAAGAGAGGAATTGTATGAACAAGTTAAGAGATTTCCTAAAATAACAAAATCTCTAAGTCTATCTTTGGAAGGGTATGGTTAGAATCATAATTAGACTAAACGTAGTATTTTTTAGGATCTTCCCTATTGGCATGACCTATTAAATCCACATAATATAGATGTAATGCATATAAAAGAAAATTTTTTTCACAATGTGTTTAACACGATGATGGATATGAAGGGTAAGATGAAAGATAATGTAAAAGCAATGTTAGATTTGGTTGTATACTATAAACGACATATCTTACACATAGAGGATAAAGGCAATGGTAAAATGCAAAGACCAAGGTAACATAAACATTTAATATGGAGCAAAAGCGGGTGGTATGTGAATAGGTTAAAACTTTAAAGCTTCTAAATGGTTATGCATCTAACTTGGGCATTGTGTTAATGTGAAGAGTTACACTTTAATAGGGATGAAAAGTCATGATTGTCATGTTTTTCATGATGAGACTACTACCAATTGTATGCAAGGGGTTACTATTAATACCTTAACAGAGTTGAGCCATTTATTTTGAGATCTTTATGCTCTTACCTTACAACTAAATTACCTTAATGTGATGGAGCAAAACATTCTTGTCATTTTATGTAAACTTAAAAAGGTATTCCCTCCTAGTTTCTTTGATGTCATATAGCACTTATCTATTCACTTGGTGTATTAAGCAATAGTAGATGGACCTGTACAATATAAGTGGATGTATCCATTTGAGAGATTTTTGTATATACTAAAGAGAAAGGTTAAAAATAAGGCCTATATTGAAGGATTTACTTGTGAATTGTATATACTTAAAGAAACTTCAACTTTCTGCTCTTATTATTTTGAGTCATATGTTCCTTCAAGAACTAGGAGGGCTTCTCAAAATGGTGATGGTGTGGAGTGCGTTGCTTATCCTCCTATCTCTATCTTTAACTATTCTGGCTAGCCTTATGGAAGATCTACTTATAACACTTATTATTTTACTGATAATGAGGTTAATGTTATAACATTGTATGTTCTTCTTAATTATCCAAAGGTTAAACCTTTCCTCAAATAAGATTCTCTCTTAATTTGATTAAATATGTAATTATCTTTTCAAATGTAATATTCTAACTAATCAGGGCTAATCCATTTTGTGCTATATTGCAATTTGTATGTTAAGGCATTACTTTTTATCAACCCTACCTTATCCAATAAGGCTATTGATAAGCAAATTTCATTTGATGTTCATGAATGGTTCAAAACTTATGTAAGTTTATCTAAATTTCATGAAAGAGAAAGTAAATTCATGAAACTAAACTTCTTATATTATGTGTCAATAATGTTTATTTTTTTATTAGGTTTTAAACCCTCTAAATGAAATACAAGATGCTTTATTAGTTTTTTTGGCATGGGATCTATTAAGACTTGTACATACATGGGATCAATGGTCCGTCAACGATTATAAGTTTCACACGGCCTCTCAGGCAAAAGGGAGAAAGACAAATAATAGTGGAGTATGTGTAAAAGGAAATAGTCATGGTAAAGTTGAATTCTCATATCATGGTGTGTTGAAGGAGATTGTTCAATTAGAGTTTACTAGCCTACCAATTAAGTGGTTGACAATTTTCAATTGTGATTGGTATGATCCTACCAATCAAGGAACTCGAGTTTGTCCCAAATATAGTATTATGGAGGTCAATGCCAAAGGAACATACAAAGGTATTAACCCTTTTATCTTTGCCTGACAAGCCGATCTAGCGTATTATACACCATCTCTAAAATTGATACCTAACAAAAAAGGTTGGATTGTTGTGATTAGAATGAAAGTAAGAAATAAGATTGATGCCCTCAGTGATGATAATTTAGATGCACCATTCCAAGATGAGAGTAACGATTCATCTCAGTTGGTTGCTACTAACATTGATAAGCAAGATCTAAGAGATAACATGGGTTAGAGCGAAGAAGTGGATGATGTACACGTTAGTTCTTTTTATTAATGAAATTAGTAAATGTGAAGAAGAAAGTGATGAAGTATTAGAGGAGGAACTATTAAATATAATGCATCTGATACTGAAAAGGATCCTCTTAGTGATTATTATTTAGCAAGTGATTAATGAACTCTGGTAAAAATTTGTTAGTATTACTTAATAACCTATTTTCCTTACATTAATTATTTACTCATGTTTACTTGTAAAATGTTTTTTCATTTTCCTTTTCAGATATCAAATGGAGGACATAACAAAAGTGGAGGATCTCCTGCAACCAAAAAGGGTAAAGGGAAGTTAGTACGGCATTCTGAGCTGATTCAAATGTCATTAGCTACAACATATTCATCACCTTTTCACTTATCTCCACATGCTGGGACCCCTCATGGATCAGCGTCTGCATCTTTTTTTTTTTTTTGTATCTCTACACATTCAGACACCCCCTGACTCCTCAACTTTTATTGGTTTAGAGGACCCTTTTATACATATTTTAAGCACATATGCAACTAGCTCATCTTCTTATCCCATTAGATATAAGTTAAAGGTGAGACTGAGTGATGGATGACTACTTATTAAATCTCATAGAGTTAATGAGTAAGAATCCTTTAAATGCATTACTTTTTTTATATTGTAATCATTCCATTATTTGTGCTTTTGCTGCATATGTCTCTTTATTTAGCATGTTTTATCCACATGTTTCATTAGTTACTATATTGTCTCAGATCATTCATAGTCAGTTTGAGCATAGGTGGCCAACATTTGATAAAGTCCCTAATATTGTGAAAAACTTATGGTTTGCAGAGTTTAAGGTAAGCTCGTTCTATAACTCTTTATATGTTACAATAACTATAGTTAATGTGTTACTATTATTCTTTATGAAATTCATTTTTCTTATTTCTAATGCAGAAAGTATGCTTGGGATCTGTCTACTAAGTGACAAATTTACAAGATATAGAAGAAGAAGTGTAGTACTATCATGCTTACATCCTTTAGAGATATTCACACTGAAAAGACCAAAGGTGAATGGTTATCTATAGTAGCTTAAGTTGAGCTAGATGACTATTGGCAAAACAATGAGTTCAAGGTCAAGTTTACATGCAATAAAGCAAATATGGCTATAGATACTAGAGGATGCCTACATAGAGGTAGGCGTGTGCCATTCTCAGAGCATAAAAGAAGGATGGTGAGCATTCTTTAAATGTGCTACTTTCATTAGATTAATGTTTATATCATTTTCATTACTGTAATTCTAATGCATTTTGCTTAAATGTCATAGGAAATAAAGTTGGGTAGAGAGGTTCAAATCCCTGAAATATTCAAAAGGATCCAACACAGTGAGAATAAAGAGGGTTAGGTTGGTAAAAAAGTCACTAACACTTACATAAGTCATTTAACTAGTTTATAAATTTGTTACTAGATGATAAATATATAGTTAATTTATTTATGTACTTAATATTTACCTATTCTTGATTATTACAGAGCCAGTATGAATAGATGAAGCAGATTTAAGAGTTAGGGTCGGTTGACACTGATTATTCTATATGGCTTAAGGTTGTCAACAAAGAGAACAAAAAGGTCGTGCATATGGCTTTGGGTCAGAGGCTAGTCTCCTTAGTTTTGATGGCACACAGCACTTTGGATATGGCCCTAGTGAGCTTTCACATATGAGAGCGCCCTTAGAGGCTTCATTTGAGAAGAAATTAGAAGAGAAACTATCAAAACAAGTTAAAATTTATGAAGCAAGTCTTGCTAAGATGCAAAAGGCCCTTAAGGATAAGATGGAGAGCTTCATGAAATAGATTATGGCTCATATAAGTATGGACACTAAGAAAGGTGATGCTTCTCTACCTTAACCCACTCTTGATGATGGTGGTGATGATAATGATAATGATGATGGCGATGAAGATGATGATGCTAGGGATGAGGATAATGAAGAGTGATTTTAGGACTATTGTTTATATGAATTATTATGGATTTATAAAATATAGCTATATGATAATAAGCACATATTTGTCTTAGCCTACCTTAATGTATTTTAGGATATTTTTTAACACATATTTATTAAATTACTGCTCCATTATCATTGTAGTTTTAACACATGATTTATAGCCTTAGTGTGTCTGTGATATTTGTTATTGGTTGGTTGAATTCAGGAATTGAGCTTCTTGACTATTTAAATGGTTGATGGACAAATGTTATATGTGTGATAAAAATTTGTAGTTCTTTTGTGGAATTTTTCTGCGAGAAAGTTAGAAATACAAAATTTTCATAAGTTTATCACGATTATTTAGTGTGAGAAATTTAATGTTTCTTGTGTAATTTTTTTCATGAGAAATTCCATGAGAAAATAAAATAATAATTTTTTTCACTTCTCACATAATTATTTTACAAGAAATTTCTCACCAATGTTTCTCATGGAATTATTCAGCGAGAAATACTTGAGATAAAACCATAACTTCTACATAACTTTTTTTTCGTGAATTTTTCTCAAGGAATTATTTAGCAAGAAGTTTTTCTCACGAAAAATTTTTGTGACAATTTTACATTCCTATGGCCATTTTTTTCACAACCCAAAATACATGAGAATTTCTACAAAAATGTCTTTTCTCACAATTTTTTTGGGTTTTTCAGACAGAAAAAGACTACAAGAAAACATCATATTTCTTGTAGGGAATTAAATTGGTTCAGATTATGAATTTTAGTAGTTTGGTTCAGTTTCAATGGAACCAATTTGCTATGTTTGTTTTTCTTTTATCTTCCCTATTAAAGCCAACAAATTTGACCACCATACATATTTAATATGCAACTTTGATAGGTATAATGAAGGATTATGCAATAAATAACAAATCAAAATTAGTTGTTCAACTTTTTGTACAAGATTTAATTTGATATTTGCAAATAGTTGCTTAATTGTGTGAATAATGAATGATTAAAGGAGGAAATAACTTGTTAGTTGAAGAAGTTGTTGTTTGAAAAAGAAGGAAAGCAAGTTAGTGATGATGAATATTTGAGTTAGGTTGTATCTAAATTTTTATTATCATACAAACACCTTAAAAACAAAAGAAAAAGTTAAATTATTTGAAAAACAAAAAAAGTGAGCACGAACCAAACCTAATAACTATAACCCAAAATCGAATTGGTCTTCCATTTTGCAAAACCAACTAGCTTGGTTTGGCCAAACTGAACCTTGGAAGACCCAAACTGAACCTTTGAAAACCCTGAATTATTAATGATGTATTATTTTTATTAAGTCTCAAAGAAATGTATTAAGCTTTAAAGATATCCACCATAATGTTAGTAAGTTTACATCTCAAGTTTTTAATGACTATCATATGTCTATTGGAATGACAATTAGAAAGTATGTTACTCATATTCACACACAATGGTTTAGCAAAATCATTTGTTACCAATATTTATTAGGATAAAACTTCCCATTTCAAGATGGGGATAAGAGATTTTACATGCAGTAGCACTTATACACATTCCCATTACAATTAGTTTTTTGTCATGAGCCAAAAATTTGCCATTTTAGAATTTTTGGATGTATGATATGTATTATTGCTCCACCACAAACCCATAAAGATATGTCCTCAAAAAAGGTTTAGAATATATGTTAGTTATAAGTCTTCTTTTATTTATGGCATGATTTGCTAATTATCATTTTGATGAAATAGTTTTTCCAACATTAAAGAAAGAGAATATATGGCTAGAAAAATAAACTACATGGAATGCATTATTATTATCTCATCTAGATCTCGTACAAAGCAACATTGAACTAAAAGTTTTAAAACTAATACATTTGCAAAATATTGCAAATTAACTACTAGATGCATTTATTGACAAAAAGAGAGTTCACCAAATCTCATATACTAGTTGAAAATGTTCCAATCCAAATTGATGTCCCAATAGGACAATTAGTTACTGTAAATAAAACTAAGTCACACATGAAGCATGGTAGATCAATTGGTTCCAAAGATAAAAATCCTTAAAAAAAAAAAAGAAGAAAAGAGCAAATTACCAAGACGGCCATATTAAGGAGGCAAAAGAGACCCAAGACATAACTAATCACAAAAATCTAGAAGAGGTTAAATACCTAAAAGTAATGAACAGATATCAATATGTTATGTCACTACAAGAAAAAGATAGAATTGAAAAGATATAGTTGTCGACAATATTTTTTTCATATAATGTTGACATTGAAATAATGCAACAAAATGAGGATCTTGAATCTAAATTTATGAAGGAATTTAAATAGAGATATGATAGGCCAAAATGAAAAAAGTGCAATTCAAGCATAATTACATTCACTTTTAAAAGATGTAGTTTCTAGACTTGTAGTTTGAACAACTAAATGTAAAGCCGACATGCTATAGATGGGTATTTATGCAAAAATGAAATGAAAAAGATAAAGTTGTTAGATATAAAGCATAACTTGTAGTATGAGGATTTTCGTAAAGGTTAAACTTTGAATATGAAAAGACATATTCTCTTATAGTGGATGTAATTACTTTTAGATATCATATAGTTTAATAATATATGAAAAACTTGATAAGCATATAATAGATATTGTTACAATCCATTTATATAACTTACTAGATAGTGAAATTTGCATAAAAATCCTTTAAGGATTTAAAATGCTAGAAGCATGTGAAGATTCTCAAAAAAATTGTCCAATATATTTACATAAATCCTTATAAGGATTGAAATAGTCTGGGCGTATGTGGTATGATCATTTTAGCAAATATTAGTTGAAGGAAAGTTATAAAAATGATCCAATTTACCTGTATATTTCTATAAAAAGATCTAGATCAAAGTTTGTCATAGTTGCTATATATGTTGATACTTTAAATATTATTGGAACTCCTGATGAAGCACTTCAAAAAGTAGTTGATTATTTAAAGAAATAATTTGAGATGAAAGATCTTGAAAAAATAATGTTTTATCTTGGCTTGCAAATCTTGCACTTAATGAGCGAAATTCTTCTTCATCATCAATATACATTAAAAAAAATTTTAAAACAATTCTATATAGATAAAACACATCCACTAAATACCTCAATAGTTGTAAGATCACTAAATGTAAAAAAAGATCATTATTGGTCCTCACATGAATCTTCTAAGTCTTGAAGTACCATACCTTAATGTTATACTAGTATTAATGTATATTGTTAATAGTACAGGACCTAATGTTAAATTTATTGTAAATTTGTTAACAAGATTTAGTTTTTCTCCAACAAAATTTATTGTAATAAAACTAAGCATTTATTGCGATATCTCCAAAAGACTATTAATAGGGGTTATTTTATTCAATTGAATCTGTATTATGATTAGTAGGCTATGCAAATGCATAATACTTATCCAATCTACATAAAACTCAATTTCAAAAAGGTTATTTATCTACATATAGGGTACCGTTATATTATGACACTTTGGAAAGAAAATTTTAGCTACTACTTCTTCAAATCATGTAAAAAGAATTGCAATGTGTAGCATCCCAAATGAATAAATTAGTTGGAGTAATCAATTAGATAATTAATTGAAATTCAATTAGTACTCTAAGATGGTAAAAAACATGTAAGTTAAGGTTAGAGTGTTTAATTAATTAATTTATTTATTTATTCAAAATTTAATAATTTTATGGCCATTTTATTATTTTAATAATTGAAAAAAATTATGGAGAATTAATTTATTAAAGTAATAAGAGGTATTATTATTTGAGAATTATTTATTGGAGGATTTATATTAATTATCTAGTATTTAATTATAGTGGTATTATTAAGGAGTAACAAGTTATTGAGACTTTTATTGCTTAAGTGATCATAAAATTGTAAATATTTAAATTATCAAATGGAATATTAGGCTATAAGATAGGTGGGTCTTCATACTTTATAATATTGGGTTTAGAAAAGATAATAGAAAATAATAAATGCCCAAGTAGTTTGCTTAACCCAATTAAATAAATAGGAATAAAAGTTCAATAGTTATATAGGTTACTAAAGCTCAATAATAAATATTTAAGTGAATTACTATAACACAATAATAACTTTTTAATTGAATTACCAAAGTTCAAGTGAAATTAAATGGATTTAACCCATGACCCATGGATCAAATCCATCCAACATCACTTATCTATGTCATCTTTTATTTTCTTTTTGATTTATTTTTATTCTAAAAATGATCACCCCATTTAGTAAAGAACGACGCCACATGGAGAAAATAAAGAGGGTTGGACGTTTTTTCTTCATCTCTTGAGAGAAAGGAGATTTCAAACTTTGGAAGCAATACTTTATGGAGCAATTTGGATGGTTTCTTGGAAGATTTAGCCAAGGTACATGAGAAAAAAAAAATGTTCTACTCCTTCTTAACGTCAATTTGAACCAATTATCATTTAAAATAGATGATGTAAAACCTAGGGTTTGACAATTGGAGATTCTAGGAAAATTGATAGTTGATGTTGCAACTAGTTAATTAAAAATGCAACTATGCTTTTAGTGATGCAAGTGGGATGATTAAAATATTGATTAGATGTTAATTGCTTTTAGTTTCAAGAGTTACACACTAAATGTTTTATGAAACGCCTGGTGGAAAGATGACTTTTTTTTAGGAGTGGAATTGGTTAAGTGCCTATTCCATAATTATTTCTATTTATAGTTATTGTTACTCAATTAATTTGGAAGCTTAATTCATTGTGTTGGTATTAAAAGTGGAACATAAAGTGTTGTATCAAGCATAGTGAGGCATGATTTACGTGTTTGAAGTGAAATTAAATTAATTGAAGTAAAACTTCGACTTTATTTATTGTCAATTGCTAAATAAGATTAGGTTTAAATTACATATTTGGTAGTTGTTGAGCTAATAGACCTTAGGTGATTGATATGATGCCTAGTTGAAAATTGGACTTTTGCTAAAAGTATATTTTAGGTAAATTTAGGACTTCATAATTCTTAATTTATATAATTAAGTTATTTAAATTAATAATAGTGGTTTAATTCTTTCTTTTGGTTGGAGTAATTGAAGATTAAGTGTGGACTCAAATGGAGTTGTGAGGTGTTGGACTATTTAGGTGTTTTTGGATTATTGAATATTGTGGTAAGTAGATTAAATAAGGTGGATTTAATTAATATATTACATATATATAGTATTAAACTTATTTTATTAATATATTGTTGATTATTGATTTGATTCATGCAGCCTTTGTTTGGAAGTAAGGCTTTTAGAGTTCTTTGTGTAACGTCCAATTTTCATAAAATCGTTAGAAATAGACTAGTTATAAAAGGAAGTTCCCAAAAGAGGAAGATGTGAGACCAAATAAAATTAAGATAAAATTTTAAATAATAAAAAATCAAGATACCAGGTTTAGAATGCCCAAAAATAAGAATTAGAGTGGCTAAATAAAATCTAACAAAAACCAATGATATTTTCATAATTTCGAGTACTTTTTAGAAAACTTACAGAAGTGATTTTTAAATGAGAAAAATGAGTTTCCTAAACTTCTCAAAAATCCTAAAAATCATAGAAACCCCCAAAATAATTAAAACCCCTCCAAT
This sequence comes from Erythrophleum fordii, assembly GCA_032878935.1. NCBI lineage: Eukaryota > Viridiplantae > Streptophyta > Magnoliopsida > Fabales > Fabaceae > Erythrophleum > Erythrophleum fordii. The sequence continues at coordinate 26,675,147 of JAVQMF010000058.1, read as the reverse complement.
TTATGTTTTAAAATGTCAATTAATTTGAATCTTGACCGGTTCGTTCAGAAATATTTTAAATCCAATTTAGATTAAATCAAAGGCATTTTATAAGTTAGAAAACCTAAATCTTATGATAAAAAAATAGTTCTAAAAAAAGAACTAAAATGAGCCTAAATAGAAAGAGTCAAGAAAAGGAGACATAAAGGAAATTTTTAAAGGACAATTTTAAGAAAGCTTGCCTTATATATGTTGTGCTTCTCCTCTCCCTTTAACCAACTTTAGTTTTGCCTAAAAATAGAAGTGAGACCAGCTATGGAGGACACACAAGAGAGGAGCCAAGAAGGGAGGAAAGATATAGCAAAAAGGTAAGGAAATTCTTAGTTTTTCATGCACCTTTCTTCACTAAACTTGTTCTCCCCCTCCTCTTCATTCCTATGGTTTTAATATATATATATAATTTAATATAACTATTTTTGAAAATTTTAAAGTGTAGTCCTCATTTCCTGTTTGAATTAAAGTTTTATCATGATTAAGACTTATCAAACAAGTGTTATCTTAATTGCTAGTGTAAATAAATGGTTAACTTAAGAATATGGTAAAGAGACTTATTAGTCTGGCAAATAATATTTTGAAAGTGCTCTTAATTGAGTGAAGCAGAAATGCCCGATAGTGTCCATCACACTTTATCTTTCATGAGTCAAAAAAACACTTAAAGCTTGATTGCTATGGCCAGAGATATAGTAATCATATGTATTTCCACTGCTTATTTCTTGTTGGAACCATAGTCTGGTATGTATGTCTAACACGTGAAACCAGAGCTATTAATTATTTTGCCTCTGCCTGTGGATTCTTTATTTTTCTATCCTCATTCTTGATGATATTCTGATGATATTGGGGTATCTTATCAAATTATTGCAATAGGGAATAAGATAAAAGGGGCATTGATCCTTCCATTTTTTCTGTCGTTCTTGTTTAAAGGTCTTGTGAGTTTAATTAATGTCAATGAAACCAAGAAAAAACATTCCCATAATTTCTGCTATTGACATACTTTTTTTTTGTTTCCCTCAAAAACATAGTATGCTTTGCATGTTTGAAAGTTTTCAAGTTTTTTCGGTTTCTATTTACTAGGGTTTTTCTTGATAATTGCATGACTAATTATGGATCTTATTGTGCTTGTATAATTACGTATCATTTTGTGCTTGAATATGATGCAAAGAAAAACTTTGCTTCTGCCATGAATAAACTAGGCTTTCTCAATGTATAATTGTTGCATTCTGACACCATAAATTGATTCCCCATGAAATTATGATAAATTTTGGTATTGGAATTATCCAAAATAGAGTTTTAGAACCCAAAACATTAGGGATGGCAATAGGGCAGGGTAAGGAAGGTTTTTTACTACCTGTCCCCGCCCCATTCTCCCTTATCATTCCCATATTTGCCCCATGGCCCTGCGGTTTTTTTTTTTTAAACTTCGACCCCGTACCCGAATCTACGAGTCCCATACTCCTCTCACCCCGCCCCCAAAGTCAAAATAATACCAAAAAGTGGGATCACTATGATTCGTACTCCTGCAAAGAGATTTCAAAAGCATTTACCCACAATTGAGCTACAAATTTGTTTTCAATATATTTATGCAACACTTTATATATATTATATGTGGTTAGTTTTGTTTTTAGTATTTCATGTTCCAGACTAAAATTTGGGTTACTACAACAAAAGCCATGATGTAATAGTTTTTTGCAATAATCAATTTTAAAATAAAAATTAATTAATGCTAAATTCAAATTTTAGTGTTTGTATAATATGAGGACCAAAAAAGTTGTTTTTCAAAATAAAATACTAGATAATGGAAAATAGAGTAATAAAGAGTAATATAAGTTACATATTTTTCTTAGATTTTACATCTATATATATATATATATATATATCTACACCCTATAGTTTAAATAGACAATTTTGAATTTTTAAATATAAGCTTAATCCCAAAAGTGATTTTAAAAGACTAAGAAATAGTTTAAGATATAAATGAAACATACTTTTAAATAGTAAAACTATTTATTATAAGTACATCACATAATTATTTATATTAAATTTAGGTAAAAAAAATATTACATAAGAGTTAAAGAACACATTTTAAATTATATGAGATATACTCATTTGGAATCAAACCAAATAAGTCTAAACTGTTATTTACCTATACAAATGTGTGTGTGTGTGTGAGAGAGAGAGAGAGAGAGAGAGAGAATGTAAATATCAGTGTATTAGTAGTCAATAAAAGGTTTTCAATAAAATATAATTCTATTACTAAGTTATTTATTAGTTTAACTCATGAATATAATAGTGAAATTAAAAGAAATGTTAATTGTTAACCTATGACTTAATAGTATATATAAACATATTTTAAATTTTATTATTATTAAAATTTAATTATCTCATTTTAATGGAGTCAATATAATTTTTTAACATTTTGAAGTTAATTGTTTATTTAGATTACATGATTTTTTTTTTGGGTGATAAGTAAACAAATAGAACTATTATTAATTTTACTATAATTGAATTAAGGTGGGTGGTTAGAAATTTCTACAAAAATGTATTTTGTAAATTTATTGAATATATGCTTAATAAAAAAATAAAGTAATAAATTTTTAGAATATATTTATATTATGTATTATTATTTAATTGGTTTTATAGATAATAGTTTGCTTTTACTTGACAAAGGCATATCCTTGGGATAATGGTGAAACTAAAACATGGACACATGTCATAAGTTCAAATCCTACCATGCCCAATTTCGTAGATTTATGTTATGAGGCTACAGGGTGGGGTCAGGGTAGGCACAAATCGGGTTCAAAGTTCAAGTTTTCCCTGAGCCCATCCCGATATGCAGTCAATTATTGACTTACTTGACCTAAATGAGGCAGGATAGATTGAGTACTTGCAAACTAGGTCTAAATTGACATCCCTACAAAACATGAGGCCATATTTCAAGTATGAAAGTTAGTCAAATCGAGTCAAGTTGACTTGGTTATAGGTAGTAGACGTCCCAAAACAACATGTTATTTTGAGTTTGGATTGATTGGCATTGAGTAGAAAAAGAATGGCATGTCATTTTTGCAGCGTTTTACTCTTCTAGGACATCTCTATGTTTTGGGCCTTTGGTGTTTTTTCACACATTTTGGGCTTCTAATTTTAAACTATTAAAATATAAATGTTTCGAATGTTCAGCCCTTGTTTTTTTTGCGATTTTTGGGGCCAACATTTTTTCAGAAATTTGAGCATTGGGCCTTTTCATTTTTTGGCCCATTTTTTGTTCGCTTTGGGCAACACGGTTGAACAATGTTTATAGGTTTATTTGTGGGTGTTTTCGGCAGTTTCTTGGCATAAAGGAATAATGGGCTATTTTATAAACTTTTTGGCTATATTTTGGACAGAAAATTATCATGTATTATTTTGGGAAATTAGGCAGAGGCAGTGAAAGTTAATTTAAGTGCCATTTAAATTTTTCTCCTTATTCTTTAGAAAATTATTCTCGGCCAATTTTGACACAATTGGAATAAAGACTAAAAGAGAGAATTTTAATTAATTAGTCACATATAATTAAGTTGAATATTTAATTCTTATAAGTAATGATAATATTTGTGTGCATATATTTGTTTAAATACATATTATGTAACAAGCTATCTTGTGATGAATACTTTTAATCACTATAAGAAAAAATGAGGTTTGAATAAAGGAAAATTTATCCCTAAAATGATGAAAAAATTGTCACTAATTTTGGCATCCCAAAAAATTGAGATGCCAAGAAAAAAAAAATCCGTTTTATATTCAAAGACAAGAAATTTTATCTCAAAAGAAATACGCTCTTAAATTTTAGAATAAGGATATTTCTATTTGGTGACAGAATATATATATTCTATCCCTAATCTGTCTATTTTTAAATTAGCACAAAAAATTCCATTTTAAATTCTCTTTCTAAATTAGAGATGAAAAACTCCCTCTCTAGATCTATTTCTAAATTAGATAGACAAATTTCATCTCTAATTTATCTCCAAAACATCTAGATAGTGACAATTTAAACACGACTATATACAACATAGTCTTTTTTTTTTCAAAGTTTTTTTATTTTTTTTGAAATTAATTGCTATCAAATAAGAAACAGAAGAATTTTATTATTTAAAATTAAAATTTAACAATACAAATATTGTTTATCCAAAGTGATAGAAGTGCAATCTTGTTATATATTTTTCTAAACACTAATTAGATTTGTACATAGCATGTGCCAAGTCTACCCTAGCGTGTTGATGTTTTTAAGATACTTGAGAGCTCCTTCATCACGTTATTTACTCCTGAAACATCTACCTAAAATTTAATATTGTAGACAAAGTCAAAAACGCAAAAAAGAACTAGTTAAAGAGAAAGTTGTATAGCCAAATGATACAAAAATATAAAGGCATCTGACCCAAAACCATGCTCTTTTCCTTATCCACTTATGGCTAATTAAAAATAACTGAAATAACTTCTCTAACAAATTGGAAAAAGATTTGCCTATTCTGATCACATTAAAAACTTAAGAGAGACCTAACCTTCCATTCACCAGTAAAATATTACTATAAAAATAAAATTATGAACAGAAAAAAAACTATCCAAAGATTTGCTTATTCTAATCTGATTAAATCAAGTACAGAAGTATTTCAATATGATTTTTCTCTAAAACCTCAAAAACACATGGGATTCTGTACAACATATTGTTTTTAACAAATTAAAAAAAATATTTTGTGAATTGAATGAACTTGTTCTGAATTTTAATAAACTCTGGCAACATGGTATTCAAAGGAAAACCAAGAAACACTGCACTAATTTAATTGCAATTGATAGACTAAACCCGTCACATCCATTTGCAATGGGAGGTTCACGCTCAAGAGGTAGACTGAAGATGATCCAAAATAATGACAAATCACAAATATAAGCCATTGCTTTGACAGGTTGATTTCCAGATATCGTTAGATCAATCTACAAAAAAATGAGACAAAATAAGAGCATAGACAACTAAATTTGCAGTGTATATAGAAAATACGAGCAAGTTTCTACAAGAAATTAAAATAGAATTTCAAAGAAGCATAAAGGCAATAAAGACAATTTTCTATTAACAGAATTTCAAAGAAACATAAAGGCAATAAAGGCAATTTTCTATAAGAAGTCCAGAGCGTCTTTCACTTCATCACATGTAGTAGCTCCTTCAGGTCTTCATCAAGAGTAAATTAAAATCCACCCCCTACAATGATAATAAACAATGTCTGTCGATATAGCAGGGATAGAAATTCAAATATAAGTAGAAGCAAATGAATAAAAAGTTCAAGTGATCATGCTCAAAACTAAGCAGTTTAAAAGTTGCCCCAAAAGAATTATTATGATGAAAAATTTATATATATATATATATATATATATATATATATCCTTACCTATGATTCAGTCGTATTGCTGCCTTGCATAGAAGAAATAGGAATTGAAATTTACTACTCACAATTCCTACGTTAATAAAACTTAAGGCTCCGTTAATGAATTTCGTTTGGCTGAAAGAAAGAGAAAAAGAAAAAAAGAAAGATTATTCTTGATTTAAGAAAAAAAAGAGAAAAAAAAAAAGATAATTATATTTAAACAAATTTATCAAATATATTATTTAATTTTTATTTTTTATAAAAAAAATTATTTATATTAATTTTTTTAAAAAAATTATAAATTTTAATTTTTTTATTTTTAATTTCTAATAAAAATTATCTTAATTTTTATTAAATATTAATATATTAAAAAATTAAATAAATAATAAATAAATTATAACTTAAAAATATTTTTTTTCCCCTTCTTTATCTGCCAAAATCTTTTAATTTAGAAGAAAGAAAAATTTACCTCCTTTCTATCCTTTAATTTTATTCAACTAAATACGTATTACCCCCTCCCCCCACCCAACGGAGCTTAAATAGCGTGAGAATTTTCTCAAACTGTTAGCGTGCATATAATTTTTGTAACTTTGTACTCCCCCTCCTCCTCATTTCATTACACTCAGAGAGAGAGAGAGAGAGAGAGACAGAGAGAGAGAGTGAATGATGGCAATTTCTGGGTTAGAGACAGAGTAAAAAATCCAACAATGTCAGATGGAGGTCAAGGGAAAACCATAGGAGGGAAAGAGAAGAAACATTTGAAAAAGTTAGAAATATAACCTCCCCTGGCCCGCAATGTCCCAGATCTGAGATTTAATAACTTTACTCTCAACGTTCAAGGTACGAGAAGCGAATTTGACACCAGTGGTAGACTTGGACTCGAGTTTGAACTCGTTCTTGGTGAACCTTGAGAGAAAATCAAACTTGCCCACACCGGTAATCGTAGTCGTTGTCTGCTCTATAGCCCGCCATTATTGGGTTTCTTTAACTTTGTTGAACATACAGAGAGTGCAGGAAGAGGAGAAGGGTTTTGCAGGGAGTTTTTTGGCAAAATTTGCACAGGCGCTACAGGTGGGATGCGAAAAAATAGTGAGACAAAAATTAGAGAAAAAGAAAAAAAAAAAAAGAGTAAAAGTATGATAATATAATATAAATTTTGAAATAAAAAATCATTATTTAACTGTATGAAAGATATATTTATAATCATATTTTTAAAATTCAACTAATCATTAAATTAGTAAAAATATTAATTTATAATTCAATAGTATTAATTGAATTATATTAAATTGATAATAATTAAATATATTTTTTAAATTTTATAAATTAAAATTTTAAATATTTAATTATTAATTTTATATTTTAAAGATATTTGAAAAGTTATATTTAAATTAAAAAATAAAAATAATTTATAATTAAAATTTAAAAATATTTAATTTGGAGTTCTTAGAGTTCCTAAATTATATTAAAATTTCATTTGTTATTAAAAAAAGGGTTTAAAAATTATAAATTAAAAAATAATTTATCAAATAAAAAATTTAACCAAATTAAATATATAGTTATAAATTATATATATATTAGTTTAGATATTTTTATATATTATATTATATATATTTATGATATTATATTATTCCATTGAGTTATTTAGATATATTAAACAATATATAATATTGTTGAAAGAGGTTTGTAACTCAAATGGCAAAAATACTTGTCACTTTATAGTAGGTTATGTGTTTGAATTTTGGTTGCCACTTTCGGAGTCTCTTCAATTTTGTGGGTTGACCTCATGGGACTAAGGAGTTTCAAAAAATTATTTATGAATTGTACATGTAACATTTGACTATAAAATTATCATTTTTTAATGATTTAATGATATAATGTTAAGTTATAAAAACTATACTTTTATATATAAAAATTTTACATTTGCTATGATTTTATATTTATAGTTTTAAATTCACGTTATTTTTATAATTATTTTTGCACATAACACCTTAATATAAAATTACTTTTATGTAAAAAATATTTCTTATTACAAAAATTGTGAAATTAATTTAATATTTTAAAATTACAAATAGGTCATTAGTCTTTAATTTATAAATGAATATGAAATAAAAAGAGTTCATTTAAATTCTTATTAAGGATATTATTAGAAAAGGAAAAATTCATAAAATCTTGGTTAAATTTTAGTTTTACATTTTGTTGCACACATATCAATTTAATTGATATATACATTATCTAATATCTTCGTTGCTATAATTATGTTATTTTATATTGTTAAATTTACATAATTCTCTGCATATAATCTCAATTTAGAATTTTCTAAGATTATTAAAATGTTAAAAGTTAATCCTAGTATGCATTTAGTTTTTCTTTTTAAACTATAATTTATTTTTTAACAACTTCTTTTTTCAATTAATATTTATCTTCATTGCTCTTAATTTTAATTTAATTAAAAAAAATTGAATAAATGTCATTAACCACTTTTTCTTTATTTATTTCATGATTTATTTTTAAAATTTAATTAATGGTTTCATTAAATCTTAAAATAGCTAATTTATTTAATTTTTTTAAAACTTAATCATTTTAGTATAATTATAACTAAAATCATAAATTATGTTCAATTTGAACGAGTTTAAACTAATATTATATAATAGAAAAATACAATGGTAAATAATCAAAATAATTATGTCTCTTATGCTTAATAAGATAGAGCTAAAAGGATACTATATGTAAAACCTTGATTTTGTAATGCTCGCTTGTGTTTGAATAAATTCCCCCTCCATTGAAGTTGTATGGGTCTTTATTCATTAATTTTATTGGCAATGAACAGATAATACCAATCAAATCAAATTGCCTATTAAAAGTTGTAGAAACTAGCTGATCAAGGCAACTTGTACAAAGTCATTTGAACAACTTTGTGAGTTCATTGCGTGTGGCTTAATAAATGGTAACCGTTAAGTCTCATCCACCTTCCTGAGAAGAGTTGGATTGAATTATACTAATCCAAATCCTTATAGCTAATCAGGCCCTGATAATATAATCATACTTGGAATTTATGTGTAGATTTGTTATATTTTAGGATTTGTCATTAGAGTGTGATTCTTTGGCATTTGTTAATTATGGAAAAATTAAAAATAATATTTTTGGAACAAATTAGTGTAATTTTTTTTTTTGCAAAAGATATTTTAAGATGAAATTAGAGATAAAATATTTTGAGACAATAAATTTTATCTCTAAATTTGTTTTTAATATTATTTTTGTTAATAAAGACAATCATCTTAAGAAGAAATTATAGATGAAAAATTTTTCTTTAATTGCAAAATTTTGAGACAATAAATTTTATCTCTAAATTTGTTTTTAATATTATTCTTTGTTAATAAAGATAATCATCTTAAGAAGAAATTATAGATGAAAAAATTTGTCTTTAATTTCAAAATTTTGAGACAAAAAAATGTTGTCCTCAAGTTTGTCTCTAATTTTAGCTTTTTTTAATAAAAATTAACAATTCTGAGATGAAATTAGAGACAAGAAATTATGACTCTAATTTCAAATTTTTGAGGTCTTTAGTTTTATTTTTTTTAAAAAAAATTAGAGACAAAATTAGAAATGAAAAATTTTATATTTAATCTTAGAATTTTGAGATGAAACTTTCTATATCTAAATTTGTCTCTAATATTTTTTTTTAAAATTAACTATTTTGAGATAGAATTAAAAATTGATATTTTGATATCTAATTTCATTATTTTGAGATAGAGAATTTTGTCCCTAAATACATCTCTAGTCTTACTTTAAAAAAAAAAAAACTTTTATGAGATAGAATTAGAGATAGAATATTTTGAAATAGAAAAGCCCGACTTTAAATTCATTTCTAATCATTTTTTTTTTTAAGCAAAAAACCATTTTGAAATAGATTTGAGATAAAATTGCCATGAAGATGGAAAAAATTCTTCCATATTTAATTTCCGTCCCTAATTTCTTGTTTTCTTGTAATTAATTAAGGTGTAACTATAGCATCTTTACATGCCCATAAATATGTATATTTGGTTTATTTTAATAATCACATACATCACATAAGGACTTAGATATATCAATTCTAATTCATTATTAAGATATAATGATTATTTATTCACAGAGAGATAGTTATATCCAAAAATGTGAAATTGAAATTGCTTTATATTTTTTAAGAAGCCCACAAGTATTAGAAAACATAAATCTCTTCTAATCTCATCATAAAAAAGATTAATTATATGATAAACGCTCCCTTTGAAGGATACCGAACGCCCTTAAATCTTCACTTAAAAAATAGAAAGAGGATGAGAATTTACAGAGGTAAAATTAATTAGGAACTAAACTCTCCAGTCTCTCAGGTGTGCTGGAGTTGCCATCTTTTGCTAAACACACAGCAGCATCACAATAAAACAGAAGCGAGTAAAATGGCTAGCTATAAAATCTGTGTTATCTGGTTTCTTGCTTCAAAATAAGAAGCATAAGTCCGCTTATATAGACAGCAAAGTGGTTCATTAGGAGGAAGCCGATAATATTTCTCGATTGTGGATTACAAGAAGCTTATCAGGAGGGCCCTTTCTTTCAACACATAAAATGAATCAACAATTGTAGCAATCTTCATTTGAGCGTCTTTGATTTATAATTAGGCTCTAATTATATATGGATTATTGGACAGAATATGTTCATTTTCATCCCGAACATTGTTGAATTGTCTAATCTTACGTAAGTCCCATGACGTAGTTATAATGTTTAATATAATCTGAAAGGAATAAGTTAAAAAAAATAAAGCATAAAATGAGAACAAAAGGAACAATAAAAACGGTTCTTCCCGCGACTCTCAGCCCTCTTTTTTTTACTATTGACTAGAATATGAATGTTCCCCTGACGCATATATGTTGACCCAGTCTTCTAGGTAAAATGTTTCTCCCTACCAACCCACAGATTAGGTGGTTATAGTTAAATTTTTGCACACTTTAACTAATTTATCTCTCCAGCCAAGGATTATCTATATGTCAAGAGAGGTTCATTGAAAAAGAAATGTTGTATTCTGACCCCGACATTGATTTAACTATAACATTCAAAATTGCTTGATATATTTACTAGTTTATAATTTTATTAATTTAATTGATTTATCTTTAATATGTAAAGTGTTTTTTATTCTAATTTTTTCGAGGATTACAATTAGTGCTAACTGCATTCAAAATCCAAAGCTGAAGCCTATATATACGCATATAAACTGTCAACGCTCACTACAGACATTTTTGTCAGAACTATTTACATGTTATTAAGCAAGCGATCAATTTCTGTTTTGGACCTCCAAGCCCATAAAATCTTGGAGACCATACCTTCCATTACTGGAAGCCTAAGCTCAAGTCTCAACAACACAGTTGGCTCTACTCAACCCATGTAAGGAATTTGCAATTGTAATACTAAGAGCACAATTACTTTTAGATATGTTGGGGCGGTGCTTTATTTAATTGTAATATTGCTTACTTCGATATGCTTGGAGAATTTACTTTCCTTATCAGAAGAAGCAGAAGATCATTTACAAGGCTCTACCATCACGCAAAACATCTTACTTTTAAAACTTAAACAATAAAAAAAAAGTGAGATTCCTCTTAAGTCACAAAAAAATTTCATTTTGTGGTGATCCATGTGAATATTTTGGAGTCGAGTGAACCTGTTAAATAGCTTTTAAGTTTAAACATTCTCAAAATTTTTGTATAATGGAGTGATTGGAGTCACACTAATGATTGAGTGATTCTCAAAATCCCTCTTTTGAACAGTTCCGGCTTAACATCTTCATGGCGCCGAGGGAAGCTTCCAAATCCCCTTGCTAGAAACCACAGGATTAGCATCATGCTCAGGAATAACTTGATCAGCCAAACTTGGTGACTATTAAAAGTAGAACCACGAAGTCATTAAAAGCACTCTGTTCATCACTCTGTTATTGGCTGGAAAAGAAAAATCCCTGCTACACTTTGCCTCTTTAGCAGCCAAGTTGAGGCGGTGATCATCTCACACATTCTATATAAATAACACCCTGCTTACAAAACAGACACACAGAAGCATTTTAGAGGGTGAAAACACAGAGAAGAGAGTCATTTTAACAAAGAGAGAAAGATAATTTAGAATAGGCAGAGAGAGCTGCCATAACAAGAAGGATTGTTGGAGAAAAGAATAGGAATTAGGAAGTGTATAGAAGAGAACCAGGAAGAGGTAAAGAAATTTTTTACTCAATATACCTAAAATTAATAATTATTTTCCTAATTTAAGATCTAAGCATAACATTTCATATAAGAAAAATAATTTTTTCTGTCCAAGATTGAATCTTGACTTAAAGTGAAACCTCTATTCAATATATAAGTGAATCTTGATATATGTAGATTTTATTTTTCCGATACTCCTTTAGAACAAAATAAAAAATAGTGCTTACTAAAATATCAGCCAGGAAGAGGGTTTCAAAATGAAAGGCCATAACCATTAATTGGTTTCAAAATGATGCTTCAGTACCAGAATACGCAAATTCCAACTAATGCTTTTTTGGTGTACAGATGTATTAGGCATGGAAATGAAATGAGAATAATGATACCAATAGAATGAAATAATTATGTTTGGTAAGATATAGAGAAGGATGAAAATGTTATTCTATTTATATATTTAATTTGATAAAAAATAGTATATGAATGAAAAAAATAAAAGACTCTCTTATCCCTAAATTTAATGTTAGAATGAAAAAATGTAATGATAATAAAGGCGTAATGGATTTTATAAAAATTAGATATAATAATTATCTTCGATTTTTGTGTTTATAAAATGAAAATGTATTTATTTTCCAATCCTACAAAATGTGTATCAAATAAGATTATTTAATGAATTTCTTTTTTACTTCCTTCTACCAAATGGGACATAAGATAAATCATCAACCTATAATTGCTCATAGAAAGAAATGGCGAACCATTACGGGGCAGTATAATTTATTATGAATTAAACTGCATATTCTAATTTTGTCAAATTTTAAAATGTTTAATTTAAACTTTTTATAAAAAAATTCAAAAAATAAAATCTAAAATTGGTGTGCGATGTCTACTTACTTGTTGGTTCAAGAATTTAAGTTAGTTACTAGTTACTATGAGGTTGTGGGAAATGAATGTGAAAAACGTTCAATAAAACTGGCTTCTAAAAAAGGTTTATAATAATTATAAACAAGCCCTTGCAGATGGGTGGTGGACAGTTCAAATTTTTATGGGTCTCACATTAAAAATAAAATAATAATAATAATAAACAGTATAATTTGAACAGTAATACAAAATAAACTTTGCTACACCTTATATATATATATATATATATATATATATTAAGATGATTTAACACTGAGTCCTATCTATTGGAATTTTAGCTTCAAGACGAAGACCCAGCAGGTGCAGGGATCTTTTGAAATTTCTTTTCCACGATCGACAATCACATTTTTTGTCAAACGGCCAATCCTGATCGATTTCATGCAACTTGTCGTTCAAAAACATTCAGCCATATTTTGTTGTTGAAAGACTTTTCCAAGCAGTTAGAATGTAGAACTGTTTTTTTCTTTGGTATGGCGCGTGGGACACAGCTCCATTATACATGTGTATCGTCTTTGACTTTATTGTATTGTTTTGTTCCCTCATCGCGTGTTTAATTTCAGCTCTGTCCAAATTTAAATCTTTCTCTCTCTTATATTTTATTTATGTTATTAGACTAAATTGTAAGGTCTTAATTTCCAGTCCTTCTACATTATATTGTCTCATAGCTCTCATTATATCTTTCCCTTGCATGTTAGGGTTAACTGTGATGTTGAATGATTAAGAATCTATCTTAAAGTTATCATTAGGGCTTAGCTCGTATATTCATTTCGAATGAATGATTCTATCTATCTATCATTGTTAAAAATTGACAACTTCTGCTTTAGTACCATTTTTTTAAAAATATTAGAAAATTTTTAATTTTTAGATAAAATATGCAAACCGATAACTAGTATTACCTACGAATCCATCAATTGTCTTTTTAAGTGTAAACTATCGTCTTAGTCTAACAAATGTATATTACAGAACTCACCATACGGCTATGTTATTGGTAGATTTTAATAAAATTTTCGAGTCAAATAAGTATATTTATCTCTTAAAGACTATAAATTAATTAGACTGGCATCTTTTAGTAATGATATATTCTTTTTTCTTGTATCAAAACTACTAATTCAGGGGATATTCTTGTACGAGCACCTACTTTACACTTTATTATTGTCTTTTATGGTCTAGGAAAAAAGTTTGCCATGAGTGGCTGTAAGTCCGTTGCACGCTTCATTTCCGAATTCATATATATATATATATATATATATATATATATATATATATTTATGATGTCTTTATCTTTGCAGTTTGCATATTTGAAGACTTGTGTGAGAGAACAAAACAAGTGAAGGGATGGTGAGAGGTCCTTACTATGACAAAAATGGTGTGAAGAGAGGAGCGTGGAGTAAGGAAGAAGATGAAAGGTTAAGAGCATTTGTTGAGAGATATGGTCATTCAAATTGGCGTGAACTCCCCAAACTTGCAGGTATAAATACTTTTCTTAATTAACCAAACTGCTTATTTAAATTGGTTTGATCACTGCGAATATGATGGTCTCCCCTGTTCTCACTTCAAATTGCTATTACTTATTACTTATGGTCAATACAAATTGAAGCACCATCTTAAATCAAGCTTCAACGATCTTTAATTTGCAAAAAAATTAATAGATTAGAAATCTTAACAGTTTGGATCTGTCATGATGAAATGTACACAATCATGAGCTAATGGTAGTTATATATGTTTGTGGGGCTGGATTTCATGGCTTCTGTGTGTGACTCTGACACAGGTTTATCAAGGTGTGGAAAAAGTTGCAGACGAAGATGGGTAAATCACCTGAAGCCAAATGTTAAACGTGGGCACTACACCAAAGAAGAAGACCTAATAATCATCAAATTGCATGAACAACATGGAAATAAGTAAGCATTTTCTTCCCAATTCATGTTACTTTGCCTCCGTCTTCGTAATTCATTTCATACCTACAATTCTAAATAATACTGATATTTAGACACTAAATGATCGTGCGAATTACATTTATTTATCAACAAAATTGAACATGAAGTGTTCAAATCCAAGAGTTTTAAGTTTTTAGATAATTAAAAATCCAAAAATAGTTAGCATTTATGTTTCGTTTGATGCTTATATGTATAAGATAACATGTATATCATTTTTTATATACAATTCAATTAAAATTATATAGTGATAACCATATAAAGTCCTAATGATATAAGTTTTTACAACCTCTCGACATATCGTATAATTAGACTGAACCATATTAGGGTTTGTATTATCTTATTTGATATTATGTTTTCTCATTTCTTGGATCACTTCGTTACCAAAACTAATTAGGATATGCTCGGACGTAGCTTGGAAGGGTAACAAGTAGGAAAGAGTGACAAAGAAGTTTTGATTTTCACATGAAGTAAAGGTTAAGATCTTGTTATTTTATATTATAAGATTTAATTCATATCTCTTATCACAGGTGGTCTCTAATTGCTAAAAAATTACCTGGAAGAACAGACAATGACATAAAGAACCAATGGCATAGCCGTCTAAAGAAGCTCTTCCAACGCAATGATCATGAGATGAAATCAGATTTCCAAATGAACCCTAGTGATACTTCTGAAGGAGAAATAACTCAGTATACAGAATCTGAAAACTCAATACCTAGTGGTGCTCCCTCCTACAATATTCTAGAAAATTGGCAGCCCACGTACACAGAAACATATGGAGAATGTAGTGAGATTGCCTCATGGGGAACATTTCAAATATTCAGCAATTTCTGGACTGAACCATTTATAGTAGAAAATACACAAAGTCTGGACAACTATGGCGCAAATGGAGTATACATGGACCAATACGTTTCAGATTTATGGGATGATACAGCAGAGTTGTGCGATGTGATGCAAGAATTGCCAAATGATCCTAAATGATATATATATATATATATATATATAGATGTGTGTGCGCGCGCGCGTAACATTTTGGTTTGCTTGAGCTTTTGCAATGAGGTCAACCTTAGTTTGTGAATTTGCATTAGTATGTTTTCAAATTTGCTCGTGGTACGGAATGTAGCCAAAATTCCACTTCGTTCTTGGCATATGCCAATAGTACGGAATACGCATTTGCAAGCCCTATTCAAGTAGTGCAACAAATTTTGGAATGAAATGGTTTAATGTCATCAGTGAACTTCCAAATGGTCCGGCAGCCATAAGTAACTGAAGAGGACTAAGGAACTTTCGTGGATATTTCCTTCAAATCTAGGCAATTGAATTCAGCCCGCTTTCTGTAAAATCAACTGTCATTCATGGATGGGGCTTGCACTCAAGTAACGCACCTTTGAAAAAGTTTGTTTTAATTTGAACTCAATTTTGTTTATATATAGTAGTTAAGAAAAATTCAAACTTCCAATCAATCAGATCAAACTCAAATAACTTACATATGGGCAGAGGAAGAGGAGACCAAATCAATTTCAATTATATATATATCAAAAGCCATGGACCGTAACAAGTCGTTTATTGTACGGTTTTTGCATTGGCTATGTGCGTATTGCGCTGCTCATGTACTATGTATGGTTTTTTTTTTTTTGGAGACCTACTTTTTCTTTGTGGAGCCCACGGGACATTTTATGAATCCCCTATCGATCGAAGTTTAGACATCCTGCCCCTGCCTCGTAAAAAAAAAAAATTTACAAATAGTCCCCGAAAAAATGATGAAATTTATATATGATTTCCATATAAAAATAGAAAAAAGAATTTAAAATGTGAGAAATAATAATACAACGAACCATTGATAAAAAATGAATTTTAAGTTCCATATTACTATATGCTATAGATATTTCAAGTGCTAAAGTATTACTAATTGTTCGGTTTAACTATTATATTGATTCCTTAACTTTCTTTTATTCCAATTTAGTTTTTTAACTTTTAATTTGAATTATATTTTTTAACTTCTATCAAGGACAATTAAAAAAAAGGATCATTTTAGAGCACGAAAAAATTTAAAAGATGATGGTACAATTAAAAGTTAAAGAATTAAATGAAAATAATAATAATAATAATAATAATAATAATATAATTAACCATTGATATAAAATAATAACAAATTACACACACACACACACACACATATATATATATATATATATATATATATATTCAAATGGTAAAGTATCATTAATGCAACAATATAAAAGAAATCAAGAGAAGATTCTATACTCTTTAATCATGCAAAAATTTTAAAAATTAAAAAGTAAAGACGGCTTTAAAGACCAAGATGAGACAAAAATTGAACACCACTTCATCTATCATTAGCCTTTAATCTATTTGTCTATTAATTTCTATTCCATTTGATATTTAATCTTTTTCAATTTTTATGAAGGTATCTTTTATCTTTTATTATTTAATTCTTTTCAACTTGTCGTTTACAAATATCTGTCTCTCGAACTCTCCAATCTCTCGTCATAAAGGTTTTGATAAATAGTCTTCTTTTTCAGTTTCAACAAAATATCAATAGATTTTTACTTGAAATTAGTTATATGATTGACAAAAAAATTTGCCCATCAAATTAACCAAATGAAGGGCCTTATTTTATATATATGCCCATTTTCTATTTCGTACGTAAAGGTACATTTGGATCGCTTGGACCATCGTGCAGCACAAACTCGGAGCACTAACTTTTAAATAATTAATTATATTGTGGTTCAGAACTCAAAGAAAGAGAGGAAAAACACTCTCAAATAAAAAAGAAATTTCTCTCATTATTGCTCTCTTTTTAAATGCAAAACAAGAATTTAAAGCGAAATTAAAGTTAGAATGGGAGTTTTGGGAGTTATAAGTGGCAGATTATTAGGAATTACAACTTGGAAAGAGGTTACAAAAGTTTCATGGCTGCCATTCATTCTTGTAGAAGGTTATGAAGATATTCATTCATTTTGTCATTTCATCCTACCCATGTTAGACAGAATTCACCCTCGAGTCAAGCTCGGCATCATCATCCAAGTACGGAGATAGATCAGCAACATTGAAAGTGGCAGAGACTCCATAAGCACCTGGCAATTCCACCTTGTAGGCATTGTTGTTGATCTTTTGCATAACATTGAATGGACCATCAGCTTTTGGTGATAGCTTAGCATTTGGTTACTTGGGAAAACATTCTTTCCTTAGATGTATCGAAATTAGATCTCCCACATTAAAAGTTTGCTATCTCTGATGCTTGTCACATTGAGTCTTGTATCTTAAGTTCTGCTTCTGGATTTGTTCACAAACTTGCTCATGCAGCTTTTTGATTTCCTTGGCCCTTTGACCTACATCAAAACTACATTGCTACTTATCAACTGAAGGAGTCAAGTTTAACGGACTAAGAGGATGGGCGCTATAAACAACTTCAAACGGACACTTTCCAGTTGCTTGGTTAATTGAGTTGTTATAAGCAAATTCAACTTGAGCAAGGATAAGGCCCCATTGCTTCAGATTCTTTCTGACAAAGCTCCGGAGTAAGTTTTCCAAAATTCTATTAATGGCTTCAATTTAACTGCCTGTTTGGAAATGGTGAGTACTACTGAATTGAAGCTTAGTTCCCATCGTTTTCCACAGAGTCCTCCAAAAGTGGCTAAGGAACTTGATATCATGATTATAGGTGATAGTCTTAAGAATTCCATGGAGACGTACAATCTCTTTGAAATACAAATCTACAACTTGGACGGCATCATTAGTCTTATGGCATAGGATGAAATGTACCATCTTTGAGAAATGATCTACAACAATCACGATGGAGTCTTTTTGTCTTTGTGTCCAAGGTAATCCAAGGACAAAGTCCATGCTCACTTCCTCCTAAGGAGTTGCTGGCACAAGAAGTGGCATGTATAATCCAGTATTTTGGCTTTTAGACTTAGCCAAATAACAGGGTTGGCATCTCTATATGTGTTTGCTAATATTTCATTCAAGCCTTGGCCAATAGAAATTTTCCTTAACTAAGGCCACTGTTTTATCTCAGCCAAAATGACCTGTTAATCCTCTATTGTGGGCTTTCCAGATAATTGCCTCTCATAAAGAACATTGAGGAATGCATAGGGCCATTTCTCGAAATAGGAACTCTTTATGCTTGTAGTATTTCTGGAAAGGTTGAGCTTCGGTGGTACTCCACGTTTCATGGAAATCAAGATCATCTTGGTACAACTCCTTGATAGTCTCAAAGCCAACAACTTTAGCCTGAATGGTAGATAGCAAAGCACGTCGGCATCTAAGGGCATTGACTACTAAATCCAAGGTCCCAGCCTTATGCTTAAGCATAAATGGATAAGCTTGCAAGGTCTCACTCTAAGAGGCATGTTTGTGATTGATCTTTTGTTAGGAACTCAAATGCTTCAGGGCCTCATGGTTTGAATAAAGGATAAATTCCTTATTCAACAGATAGTGACTCCAATGTTACAAGGCTCGAACAACTACATAGGACTCCTCATCATAAGTAGAATATTTGAGCTTGGCATCATTAAGTTTCTCACTAAAAAAGGCAATTGGATGACCTCCTTGGCTTAGCACAGCACCAATTCCAGTGTTAGAGGTGTAACAACTGACCTTGAACACTTGGTCAAATTTTAGAAGGATTAGCACGGATGCTTCAGTCAAATGCTTCTTCAATTCTTTAAAACTTTTTTGAGCTTGCTCTGTCCATTGAAATTTGTCTCCCTTAAGGCAATCTATGAGTGGCGCAGCAATGACACTGAAATTATGAATGAACCTCCTATAGAAAGAAGCTAATCCGTGGAAGCTTCTAACATCCTAGACAAACTTCGAGGTTGGCCAGCTGTTAATGACTTTAATCTTGCTTGAGTCAACTTGAACACCCTCAACGATGATGATATAACCCAAGAAAACAACTTTATCAATTAAGAAAGTGCACTTCTTTAAATTGGCATAAAGTTTTTGTTCCCACAAAGCTTGCAAGACTTGCCATAAGTGCTCAAAGTGCTCTTCTTGGTTCTTACTGTAAATAAGAATGTCATCAAAGTAAACAACAATAAATTTGCCGACGAAAGGACAAAATACCTAATTCATCAGGAGCATAAATGTGCTAGGGGCGTTAGTCATCCCAAAAGGCATCACTATCCAACTCGTACATGCCATCTTGAGTCTTGAAGGCAGTCCTCCATTCCTGGTCGAATTATAATATGATGGTATCCACTACAGGGGTTAATTTTGGAGAAAACAGCAGCATCATGCAACTGGTCTAACATATCATCAAGTTTGGGTATCGAAAACCAATACTTAATAATGATATTGTTAACTGCTCGACAGTCAATACACATTCTCCAACTATTGTCCTTCTTAGGTACTAGAAGTATAGGTGCAACACAGGGGCTGATGCTTTCCCGAATTAATCTTTTTTTCAGTAACTCTTCAACTTGCTGGTGGACCTCTGCATGTTCTTGGGGACTCATCCTATAGGCAGGCTTATTGGGAATGACAGCTTTTAGAATAAAGTCTATTGCATGCTGGATGTCTCGTATAGGCGGCAATCCCGGTGGAATGT
This sequence comes from Erythrophleum fordii, assembly GCA_032878935.1. Taxonomy (NCBI): domain Eukaryota; kingdom Viridiplantae; phylum Streptophyta; class Magnoliopsida; order Fabales; family Fabaceae; genus Erythrophleum; species Erythrophleum fordii. Next base: position 26,655,094 of record JAVQMF010000058.1, on the reverse strand, counting down.
CATCTGGTATCACATCTGAAAACTTAGCTAGCAACTGTTGAACCTTAGATCGAGTGGTGGCTCCGTTGTTTGATTCAAGCATAAGAACCAAACTCAAAACTTGAGCTTCTGATTTGCACACCTTGAACTACTCCTTAGCAGTTAAGGACACCAAAGGCTTGGCTTCCCTTTTGCTTTGGCTGCACTTGTCAGGTGGCAATAGTGCTAGCTTTATCTTCACTCCATCTTTCATGAAGGAATAAATATTTGCATGACCATCATAGAGAACACAATGATCATATTGCCATGGCCTTCCCAGAAGAAGGTGACAAGCATCCATTGGCACAACATCGCATAAGCTTCATCCTAAAATTTGTTACCAATTGAAAAACTAATAAGGAAATGTTTAGAAACCTTTACCTTACTCCCTTTGTTAAGCCATCGTAGCTTGTAGGGACATGGGTGATTCTGAGTCGGCAACTTCAACTTTTCCACCATGTAGTTGGACACTACATTCTCACAGCTTCTATTATTAATGATGACATCACAAACTTTTCCTTGGGCAGTGCACTGGGTGTGAAAAATGTTGTGATGTAGCCAAGGTTCTCCTTTTGCTTGTGCTACGTGCAAGTTTCATCAAACCACCAGTGATTCTCCATGGTCTGTAGATACAAATTCTTCATCATACATTGGCTCGGTCTTTTCAAATGTTGTCTCTTCATCTTCTTCTTCGGATGCTTCATAGGCTTCCCCTTCAATGTTTGTAACAACCTTGCTGTTGGGGCACTCAGAAGCTATGTGACCAAAACCTTGGCATTTGAAACACTTGATTACTTTAGCACCAGATCCCTTGGCAGCTTTTGGTGATGGCTTACTGAAAGTGCTTGGTTGCTTAGCTTGTGCTTTATAGGAGCTGAAAAAATCCTTGGCCAATGAAGAAGGTTGAAATAAAGACCTTCTATTTGTTTGCTTCTCGATATGGATAGCTAGACGAATAACATCATCTAGAGTCCAATACTGTTGAAGTTGAACTTGGTGGGTAATACTTGTGTTTAATCCTCCAATATAGTGAGCTATAGTCTGCTCTTCCTTCTCCTGAATATCACATTTCATCATGATTTTTTCAAACTCTCTAGTATATTTTTCGACAGATAGAGTCTTATGTCGAAGATTCTATAACTGGATGAAATTATCTTAGTAGTAGTGTTTTGTCAAGAATTTCTAGGAGAGTTCGCGATGCATCTTCTCCCATGTGCAAATTTTTTTTTTCCTTCCCGTTCCCACTTCTTCTTTAAGTTCTCCCACCATATTAATGCATGCTTTTTCAACTTGATAGTTACAATCTTGACCTTTTGTTTCTCAAGTACCTCCTTGAATTCAGATACTCGTTCTATTATTTGTAGCCAGTCTACAAAATCATCTGGTTGGAGTTTCCCTTCAAAGTCAAGGATTTCCACCTTGATGTCTCTACTGTGAAATGTGTGTCCCTGAGCACGCCGGTTGCCAGCAAATGAAGAAGTGCTATCATCAGATTCATTTCCTCTTGCTTTTTCTTGTGCCTTTAATTGTGTTCATTGGAGATCTATAATCCCTTGCAATACTCCAACTCAATGTCTTAACTCTTCAATTTCAACTTCATGCATGGATCAGCGTCTTAGAGGCATTTTGAGAAGTTATAGGCTAAATTGCAACTTCAGAAAGCTTAAGGGTGAAAGTAAAAATTCCAAAGATATAAGGATGAAATTATAATTTCCTAAAAGTCAAGGGACATAAGTGTAATTTCAAAAAGTTTAGGGGCCAAAATGTAATTTCAATAAGATTAGGGGTCAAATGTAATTTTAGGGGAAATTGGGGTTAAAGTGGAATTATGGAAAAATATTAAGGCCAAAATGAAATTATAGGAAAATTTTGAGGTCAAAGTGTAATTTTATTAAATTTTTGCTGACTGGGCAAATGACATGGCAAGAAAGTACACTTGACAGGTTCTGAAATGGATGATGTGTCACTAACTGGACACCTCAAGGCTTGCGTGGCAGATGACGCAGCAAGATGAACTGTCGTTATTGATGTGGCGACCTTTTTGACACGTGGCAGGTGCTGAATGGATGATGTGTCGATGGCTTGACACGTGGCAGATGATGCGGTCGTCTTCAACCTTCAGTAGGCGCGTGTCGGTGATGGGTGTCGAAACCACCAAAAATAAATTCCTACTTTCAAAATAATATTTCTTGCAAATAAAGTGAGTAGGGTCGTACTCCACAGGGACTAGCTAAATTATTCAACCCAAAAATAGTAAAATAAAATAAGGGGGATTTTTCTTGATAAAGAAAATTAAAAACAAATAAATTCAGAAAATATTTTTGATAAAGAAAACTTTAATGCAAATAACTCCCAACCAAGGTTTATTTCAGATTTGACTTAAACAAGCTCTGATATTCTACTCTTTCTTAAGAATATTTAAAAGGAATAAACTTTCCAATTAAACCTCATTCATAAATCAATCTCAAATAAACTCTTGAAATTTAAACCTTGAATAACATTAAGAAAAAGAAAAACAACCAATCACCGTTTAACAATACATAAGCTTGTATGTTTAAAACAGAAGAAATATTTTCTTCAACACACAAAGACAATTTTAATTTATCAAAGGTATTGAATTGCTACTCTACTGAATCAAATGAACAATTACGGATTCAAAAAAATTCGGATAGCAATAATTACTCAGCTAAAATAAGGTACCAATTAAATTAACTGAATAATAATATCAGAATAATAGAAAATATTTTAATATTCAAGAAAAGAAACAATTAAATCAAACCTCTCACAAATTATTTAGAGTCAGACCTCAATAACCTTGACTAGGAAACAAAGATATTAGCCACTCATGGCTTTGAAACACTCAAAGAATTTTCCTCAAAAATTTTGAGAAGATAAAAAAATTAGAAAAATAACGTAGAGAAAATAACGAAGGAGAAAAGCCTTTGATCTCTATATGTGTTTTTTGGTTCTTCACCCCTTCTTTTATAGACTTCCTCCATGTGAATCTGAGTAAATCTGTACTCAAAAAAATCTACGTAAATCTCTCTCGATAGTTTTTCCATGATAAACTTCATCTTATCTGATCCTGCAAATAAACATGAGAGAAGATATAAGATCAATTAAAGAGATATAGATTATCTATAAATTATATTAGTTAAAATCTCAAAATCACAACCATTTAAGTAATTAAAATATATTTATTAAATTTTTCCACACTTAAATCGTTGCTCGTCCTCGAGCAACTATACCAGAATTAGAGGGCTTAGCACAATGAGATGGTATTGCTTCCTATATTCTCCATTTTTTTAAAACAAAAAGTTGTTATAAATAAACGCAAGAGTTATTCAATCAAGAAAAATTATAGTTCAACTTTCACTCATTCATCACTAACAATCACCAGGTAACTCTAGTGTGTGTGTGCATATCTAGAATATGATCACTGCTAACAATTTGACAAGCATGAAAGCTGAAAATTACCATATTTATCTAAGAATTTATTAAGTCTCAATCAACCATGCATACACATAAATGATACAATAGAGATCATTAGAGTCTTTTAATTTAGCTTCCCCCACATTTTTAATTTTGCTTTATTTATTAAGGGGGTGAATTTTTTTTTTAGCCTCTTTCTTGGGTCGTTATGGTCTCTTTTGACGGAAGTGTCGACATTCGTGATGAAGACCCCCGGTTACTCAAGCTTACATAACTCAACTGGCACCAAGATACTTTGCACACTCATAGCTTTTACTGCGCTATTTAAGTACAGCTTAAGCCAGCAGAGTGGAATTGGTTCTCTCTTTTTTTCTTTTTTTTTTCTTTTTTTTTTTTTGATCTCATATCACAACTCTAAGGATGTGCATGAAAAAAATTAATTCAGGCATATAAATTCAAAAATAAATATATAATAAACTGCCCTTCTTACTCAAAAAAACTTATTTGCATATCACATAATTAGACAATTGTACTCAGTTAAGTTCCCAGGTCATGCTCATAACTTATGGGTTAATTGCTTTACTACTCAAATTCAAAATTGAATAGCTTAAAAATTTATAAATAAAAATTAAATCATTAAAATAGGAGAATAATGAGAAATAGTAAAAGAAATTCCTCTAACTCAGTATAGTAGCATGTATATATATAGCTATAAACCTTATGTATAGCGATAAACCCCTCCCCCACACTTAAAATCAGCACTATCCTCAGTGTTGCAAGCATATATATAAATGTAAAGAGAAGAAGGAACTAAAACCCCCCTGATTTATGAATAGCTTTATTGCAATGGGAAGTTCTCGAGCTCCTTATATCTTACCTATCACAAGTCTAAAGGGGGAGTAGTAACTTATAGAGAGGGTAGCAAAATAAAGAAGAACATACTTAAAATGTGCAAGGTTATTGAGGTAAAACAAAAACAAACTAGAAGAAGGATTAAATAATTGAAATAAAAAAATTCAAATTTTTTTATGGTGGGTTGCCTCCTAGAAGCGCCTCTATTGAAAGTTTATGGCCAGAAAAAATGCCTCGTTACCTAATCTTTATAAGTTGGGAGTTGCAGCTCAATTAAATCTAAATTGCTCACTTGAAATCCTTTATAGTAAGGTTTTAGACGATGTCCATTAACCTTAAATATTTTACTAGTGTGAAAGCTTTGGATTTCAACTGCACCATGAGAAAATATTTTTGTGACAACAAAGGGTCCAACCCATCAGGATCTCAATTTTCTAGGAAATAACTTGAGTCTAGAGTGAAATAAGAGAACTTTTTGACCCACCTCAAAACATTTTCTAGAAATATTTTTATCATGATAGAGCTTAGTCTTTTCTTTATATATTCTAGAATTTTCATAGGCCTTATTTCTTATTTCATCAAGTTCCTACAATTGTAATTTCCTATGTTCACTTACCTCGTCTATATTCATATTACACTATTTAATACCCCAATAGGCTTTATGCTCCAATTCTACTGGAAGGTGACAGGGCTTACCAAAGATTAAGTGATATGGAGACATACCAATAAGAGTTTTATGTGCAGTTCTGTTTGCCCAAAGAGCATCATCTAGTCGTGTGCTCCAATCTTTCCTATTTGGATTGACCGTTTTTTCAAGAATAAATTTAATCTCCCTATTTGACACATCTGCTTGACCACTTGTTTGTGGATGGTAGGCTGTTGAGATTCTGTGAGTCACATTATATTTCTTCAACAAGCTTTCGATTATACGGTTGCAAAAATGGGTGCCTCTATCACTAATGATAGCTCTAGGTACTCTATACCTAGTAAAAATATGACTCTTGACAAAACTAACAACAGTTTTAGCATCATTAGATCTGGTGGCTTTTGCTTCCACCTATTTTGAAACATAATCCACAGCTAAAAGGATGTAGTAATTACCAAAAGAAGATGGAAAAGGCCCCATAAAATTGATTTCCTATACATCAAAAATCTCACATACCAAAATTAGGTTCAATGGCATTTGATCTCTATGACCTAAATTTCCACTCCTTTGGCAATTATCACATGCTTTACAAAACAAATAAGTCACGAAACAAATTTGGCCAATATAATCTACATTCCAATACTTTTCGAGCAGTTCTTTTTGGGCCAAAATGTCCACCACATGCATATGAATGACAAACTTCTAAAATGGATGGATTTCATTTTCAGAAACACACTTTCAAATTATTTGGTCAGAAAAATATTTCCATAAATAAGGATCATCCCATACATAATATTTAGACTCACTTTTGATTTTATCTTTTTGAGCCTTGGTCAAGTCATACGGGAATGTTCTAGCAACCAAATAATTTCCTATATCAGCATACCAAGTGTGAACATCGTATTTTGTCCGGACCAATTACAAAAATAATAAAATTAAGAAAATATAAAATTAAGAGCAAAAAAAAAACAAATGAAAAAAAATTAATTAAATTAAAAAAAAAAGGAGCTTAAGAAAACAATATAAAAAAATCAAAAGAAAAAAAAAGCCCAAAGCCTAAAACAAAAAAAAAGAAGATTTTCTTTTTTACTCTTCTTATTTCGTTGCAATCCAATACGTGAAAAAAAAAAAAGACAGAACAGGGTGAAGCCCATTCCTTCAGCCCAGCCCACAGCCCATTTTTTAAAATCTGGCCCAAGAAAAGAGACAGCTTTAGCCCATTTCAGCTAAACCGGTTGGCCCATCAACAAAAATATGCTCTGCGTTTTTTTTACCCAAAGACTCCTAGAGTTTTGCACCTCTTCGGCCCCTGCCCTCGACAGAAACAAAAAAAAAGCACAGAAAGGGGATTTAGGAGAGCAGGGCTGAGACGAAGGAGGCAGCAACAGGCTCGAGGTGTTGAATTTTGTTCGTGTCCTTTCACCATCAGAGAGAGAAGGCTTTGGCGCTAATCGATGAGGGATAGGAGACGACAGAGACAGAAAGGGATGCATCGAGGCATCGAAGAAGAGATTCAGGAGGGAGGATGATTTTTCTGATAAAAGGGGGGAAGCCTTCTGATGGAGGGGGAGCTTACGAGATTCGGAGAGCTCAGAACAACGAAGGGATCAGAAGAAGAAAACAAAAAAAATAGAGGGAGGCATCAGAGGGGTTTTGACTGGAGATTTGGGGGTTTTTGGGTTTTAGTAAGTTCAGAGGAGAGAGGACGAAGACGAGATTCGGAGAGCTCAGAACAACGAAGGGATCAGAAGAAGAAAGCAAAAAATAGAGGGAGGCATCAGAGGGGTTTTGACTGGAGATTTGGGGGTTTTCGGGTTTTAGTAAGTTCAGAGGAGAAAGGACGAAGGCGAGGAGGAGAGGACGAAGGGATAAAGAGAAAGCTGGAGAATCAGAGGGAGGGGGACCGAAAAGAAAATCAACGGAGTGGAGGTAACCCATGTCAATCTTGATGATGGAAGCTGCGCCGGTCTAACCTTCCCTGCTCAGAGGATCATGTCTCTTCAACACCACCCTGAAGCAACCCAGGCGCAGTAGGAGAATAGCAAACCGTTTCTTCTTCGTGGTCACGACTCCTGCAGGTAAGGTTCTTCATCCGTTTACAGTAGCTTGAATGTGAGGTCGCTGTACTGGTTTATACGCTGTGAGAGGGCTGCTGACCATTCTAGATTACTGCATTCTGTATTTGTTTTAAAAAGTGCCCAGCATGTGTTCGATGAAAAGTCTAAGAGAAAAATCTGAGAGTGAATTAGATACCTGGCCTCTGTAATTACTGTGTTATATGTCTGATGGAATCCCGGCTGTAATTTCAACCTCCACGATATTGTTATTTTGCAAATGAATGGGACATTGGGATTGTGCATTCTCACTGACTGGGACTGGATTCGAATCATAAGTTGGGGAAGAAAATTTTGAAGCATCTCGTTATTTCGTTGTTTTGCCATGTTCGAATTTTAGTCATTATCTGAAATCAGTTCCTTTTTTATGCTTCGCGTTTTGAATGGATTGATATTCACTGACTGGGATAGAATTTGAATTATGATTTTCTGTGAAAAAGAAGAAGGTTTCTGAGGCAGCTCCCTATGTTACCATTCTGCCATGTTCAAACTTTGATTATTGTCTGCAATTAATTGGCTTCCCATACTGATTGGATTGGGTTGAGATTACTGATTTGGTTCTAAGTACGGATTTTGACAAATCCTGCGTTGGCTTTCGCTTGCTGGAATGTTATCATGAAAGTCCTACTGCTTTCTACCTTTGCTTATTTGTTTCTTTTAGCTGCTAAAATGCCAAGTGGGTTTGCTGACCTTATGTGTTTATTTACGGATATTATGCTGCATCATGAGTAAGTATGCTTTCGTGGAAACTTATGCATATTTTGCTTTCTTTGTGTGAGGCTTGCTACCTACTGGTTCGTGATTTGGTGAATTGATATGCATGGGAAGCTCTGCCGAGGGACTTAACTTGGTTAGGAGAAAAACTTTATTTCTTTAGGCATTACAGTTGAGATGTAAAATGCGATTAAAATATCTTGTTGGATGTACAAAGTCACACACAATTACTATTTGCTGTGTGTTTGTAAAATATATTTTATTTTATTTATTTCGTTTTCTTTATTTAGAGTTGTCGCATGAGATCTAGTATCTCCTCGGGCATGTAGAAGTGACCAAGTGCTGTGTGTGACAATAAGTCCCCTTTGTTACTTGGTTGGGTCGTCAAATGTTTTTATATTAATTTTAAGTTTCCATAATTAATAAGGAAAAAGGAAGGATTTTAGAACAAAATAAAATGAATTGTTTTTTAAGCAAATTGTATCTTTTTTTTTAAAAAAAAAAAAAAGAGAGTTTACGAATTAGTAAAAATATATAATCTTTGAAAAATCAAATAATTTTTACAAATCAAATCAAAAAAGGAAAAGAAAAAATAGAACAAAAAGAAAGTAACTTTCAAAAGTTAACGAAAAGAACAAGAAAAAGAGAAACTAGTTTAAAAACTCCTTCTTTTAAAAGAAAGGCTTATCAAAAAATCAATTTGAATTTTAAAGTTTTATCATCTGAAGGCTCCTTGCTAAAATCAAAAGTAATCAATCAAAACAAAAAAAAAAATCAGAAGAATAATAAAATAAAAATCACAAAAAAATGCATTAAAATAAAAATGAAGAAACAATAAATTAAAAAGAAAGGAAAAATGAAAAAACAAGTATCAAGAGAGGAAAAATCAAAAATACAAAAATCAAAGTAAAAAAAAAAAAAGAAGATAAGTAAACCAATTAAAAACCAAAAAGATAGGAGTTTTCTCTATAAATAATAAAAGTTTTCAAAATTAAAAAATAGAAATTTTCTTTTCTTGAAAAGTTTGCTAAAACCAAAAAATTGATTAAAAAAAAACAACAAACAAAAAAAATCAAAAAGGAAAAATCAAAAAGAAAAAAAAATAGAAAAAAAACATGAAACAAAAACAAAACCAAAAAATAAAATAAAACAAAAACAAAAAAAGGGGATAATAAAAAAAATAAACAAAAAATGATGAGTAAAAGAAGAAATTGAAAATGCAAGAAAAATTAAATTAAATTTTCTTTAGCAAATTAAAACACATCAACCAATTTTAATAAAATTCCTTTTATTAGTTAAAGGAAAAAGCAATTTATTTTCTTTGTCTTTTCAGAAAATAAAAAAAAATATCCAAACAACAAAATTAAATATAAAAAAAAATTAAAAAAAAGGAAAAGAACATGCAAAAAGGAAAACTACAAAAACAAGAAAGAAAGGGAAAAATACAAAAACAAAACATAAAACAAACAAACAAACACCAGCTAACAAATACAATTTTCAATAGAACTAGGTAGACTTTGATCCCTCCGAAGGGTACGTAGGCCCTAGGCTCTTATCCTAGGTCAAGTCCGTCCTTGTAAATAAAGTTTTCTTTTCAATTTTCATTTTTTTAAAATTCTCTTCTTTTATGTTGTTCTTCTCATTTTGTTTCTTTAATTTCTTTCTTCATTTTTATTTTATTTTATTTTATTTTTTGATTTCGTCTCTTTTATTTCTGTTTCTTATTTTGCAGGTAATTTGTTAGGAGAATTAAAATAGACTAAAGGCTATATTAATTTTGTACCACTGACTTAGGGTAATCGTTCTTAGCAACGGGTGTTGTGGAGTGCCTAACACCTTCCTCACTCACAATCGACTCCCGAACCCATTTTCTGATTCGTAGACCATTTTTTCTCATTTCCCAAATAAAAGGCTTTTCCAAAGTTTTTCCTTTTCAAAAACTAAAATTTTGGTGGCGACTATACTACTTATCTTAATTTCGATTTCAGTTTTTATTTTCTCTGGAAATTGAATCGAAATTTCTTCTTTTTAAAATTTCTTTTTAAAAGCGCCACGTGGTCGCATTTTCGGGTGTGACACCAAGGTATTGAAATTTTAACCTTAAAAAGATATTCATATAGAAATGCATCTTGAATTAGTTCAGGCTTCTCATTGAGCACCAATCGACTTAAGTTATCTGCAACTAAATTTTCTGTGCCATTTTTATCTTGAATCTCTGAGTCAAATTCTTGTAATAACAAAATCCACCTTATCAAGTGGGGTTTAGCCTCTTTTTTATTGAGTAAATACTTTAGAGCTGCATGATCTGAAAACACAATAATTTTAGTGCACAATAAATATGATCTAAATTTTTCTAAAGCAAATATTATAGAAAATAACTCCTCTCTGTGATAGAATAATTTCTTTGAGCACTATCAAGAGTCCTCGAGGCATAATATATAGTATGGACATTCTTTCCAATCTTTTGACCAAGTACTGCTCTTACTACATAATTGCTAGCATCACACATAATTTCAAAAGAATACTCCCAATTTGGTGGTTAAATAATAGGAGCTGAAGTCAATAACTCTTTTAATTGGTCAAACGCCTTTTTGCAACTTTTATCAAAGTCAAAAAGGATATCTTTTTGCAACAACTTACAGAGAGGATGAGAGATCTTAGAAAAATCCTTTATAAACCGTCGATAAAAGCCTGCATGACCAAGGAAAGAACGAATTTCCCGCACTGATATGGGGTAAGGTAAGGATCTAATTAAATCAATTTTAGACTTATCAACCTCTATTCCCCTTGAAGACACTATGTGGCCTAATATTAACCCTTGATCTACCATAAAATGGCATTTTTCATAATTAAGTACTAGATTAGTTTCTATACATCGTTTTAGCACTTTAATTAGATTTTCTAAACAATCATCAAATGAATTACCATAGATAGTAAAATCATCCATGAATACCTCTATAATATTTTCTACATAATCCGAAAAAATACTGATCATACATCTCTGAAATGTCGCTGGAGCATTACATAGGCCAAACGGCATTCGACGGTAAGCAAAGGTACCGAAGGGGCACGTGAATGTTGTTTTCTCTTGATCTTTAGGTGCCACTAGAATTTGATTAAATCCTGAAAAACTATCTAAATAATAATAGTGAGAACAACCAGCTAATCTCTCAAGAATTTGATCAATAAAAGGTAATGGAAAATGATTTTTTCTAGTTGAAGCATTTACGTTCCTATAATCTATAAGCAATTCTATCCATTTTGCACACGAGTTAGAACTAACTCACCATTATCATTTTCAACTACTGTAAAGCCAGTCTTTTTAGGTACTACTTGAATTGGGCTTACCCATTTACTATCAGAAAGTATCAAGTAGCTTCAATATCTCCTTTTTGACTACTTCCATCATTGGTTGGTTAAGACGACGTTGAGCTTCTCTTGAAGGTTTACAGCCTTCTTCTAGTAGTATACGGTGCATACACATGAAGGACTTATACCTTTTATATATGCTATTGTCCACCCAATTGCTTCTTTATACTCTCTGAGGACTCTAACTAACTTTTCATTCTCCAAGGAAGTTAGTTTGTTGGAAATTATCACTGGTAAGGTTTAGTCATCGCCCAAATATGCATATGTTAAATGACTATTCTAGCTTGGGTGCCTACAAAACAAATGGAAGTAGCTTGTTGTGAGATGAGGGAAGATCAATATAAGAAATATTATACCTGACATTCTTCAATGTCTCCAATCCAAAAATAGATTCCTTCAACTCTTCATCAATAGCAAATTTATCGTCAAGAGATTCTAGCTTCTTATGATCAAAACTTTCAGTGATTGCAAGCTGCAATTTATCTGCACATGTTAGCTCAAAAACCTGTTGAGTAGATGGATCAATAACATCAATAACAAAAATAGAATCTATGTCAGTAGGATATCTCATAGCATTATACATATTAAATCTTATTACTTCTCCATCAAACTCCATAGATAGTGTACCTTCAGTAACATCTATTTTTGTCCTTGATGTTTTCAAAAATGGTCTTCCTAGCAAAATTGATGCTGATTTGGAGGAGTAGTCCTATTTTATATCTAAAATATAAAAGTAAGCTAGAAATACTAACTCATTAACTTGCACTAAAAAATCTTCTAGGACTCCTTCAAGATATGTGATAGACCTATCAGCTAATTGAATAATCACACTTGTTTGTGTAAGTGATCCCATACTCAAAGATTGATAAATCCAATTAGGCATTATATTTATGGAAGCTCCTAAGTTTATCATTGCTCTTTCAATCTTTACATTGCCTATTTTGCAAGGGATGGTAAACACACCTGGATCTTTACATTTTGGGGGTAATTTCCTTTGAATTACAGCAGACACATTTTCTCCTATACAAATTTTCTCATTACCATTCAATTTTCTTTTATTAGTGTACAATTCTTTAAGAAATTTTGCATACCTGGGCACTTGCTTAATAGCATCAAGGAGAGGAATGTTAATTTGCACTTTTCTGAAAACATCGAGAATCTCCTTCTCTTGTTGCTCTTTTTTGGAATTTGCCAATCTGCTTGGGAATGGAGGAGGAGTGACTAGTTGTTGCTTAGCTTGGGATGGCTCTAAATTTTTTTGTGGTAGCTTAATTTCCTTTTCTAACTCTTGATCTTCAGCATACTTTGGAGCTTTCTTTTTAGGCTCTTTCAACTTTTTACTATTTCTCAAAGTTATAGCACTAACATTTTGTTTTGGATTCAATTGAGGCTGAGATGGTAACCTACCAGAATTCTGACTTTCCAGCTTTCCTAGATTTGTGGCTAATTGCCCTACTTGATTCTCTAAGTTGAGTATACTAGACTTGGTTTCTTGCTGAAATTGTTGCATGTTATTAGCTAAAGTAGAAACTATTTGGTTTAAAGACATACCCGACTTAGGAAGAAAAGGTTGACAGTTTGGCTGTTGAGACACAGGAGCCTGTTGCCTTGGTTGATAGTTTGGCTGCTGGAAATTGTTGAGTTTTTGTCCATAACTAAGATTTGGGTGGTCCCTCTATCCCGAATTATAGGTAGTGGCATAAGGATCATATTTCCTTTGGAATTGACCTTGGAATCCTCTTACAGTATTGGCTTGTTCGTCCTCCTGAAGAGTTGGGCACATATCTGTAGGGTAGCCAATATTTAAGCAAACCTCACAAGCCTTGACCTGTTGATGATTCCCTATAACCATTTTCTGAACAAGAGAGGTTAGTTTATCAAGCCTATGTTCAATAGAATTAATACTTACCTCGTTTACCTTTTTTGTGGGAGGATCCTCACGAGTTCCAAACTGTTGAGTATTGGCAACAACTTTAGTAATCAATTCTTTGGCTTGTTCATTGTCTTATCCACTAACGCTCCACAGCTAGAGGCATCTATCATATTTCTATCACTCTGTAACAATCCTTCACAAAAATATTGAATCAATAAATGGTATGGTATTTGGTGATATGGGTAGCTTATGCAGAGCTGATTGAATCTCTCCCAGTACTCATAAAGAGTCTCTCCACTGTATTGACGAATCCCACAAATATCTTTTCTAATTGCTGTGACTCTAAAAGCTGGGAAAATTTTTTTAAGAAACAGCTTTCTCAGTTGGTCCCAAGTTGTAATTGACCCCGGCGGGAGATAATATAACCAATCTTTTGCTTTGTCTATTGATAACCTCCTAATTTAGGACCCAAAAGGGCTATATTTGACACTAAATTAGGGAGGTAAAATACTTTTCTCTTGATTAATATGGTAAAAAGTATACTCAACCAAACAAAACAAAAAAAGTATTATAATCATAATATTTTTATCAGTTTAAGCCTCACTTTATGTTTAATTTCAATTTCAGGGAAAAGTAGCAAAATGAAGAAAGAGTTGAATATAAGAGAGGGAAGTTGAAAATGGCCAAGGTAGATTGAACAAGTCTTCTCGCTACAGCGAGACCGAAGTTCGCTATAGCGAGATGGTACTATCGCCATAGCGAAGGGGAGTCTTCGCAATAGCGAAGTCGTGTTGCATAGAAATTCCAGAAAGCAGCTCGCTATAGCGTGGGAGTAGCGAGCGCAGCGGAAACCTGAGCACTTATGAGACCTCGCTATAGCGAGAGACGCCCCTCGCCATAGCGAGATCGGACCTGAAACGCAGAGTTTTAATTTTTTGGCTTTAAAAGAAGTTTGCTGAGTTAGGGTTCGGGAGATTCGGTGGTAGAGGAAGTTCTGAGCATCCAGGAGGCGATTTTGAGAGTTCTTGAAGGCTCTTTAAGCTTGGAGTGTGAAAGAAGAGGAGGAATCAAAGGGGGAGCTCTACTTTCTGGATTTCATTCTTCCCTTTGTTTGCTTTCTTTGTTCTTTTCATTTTCTCCATGTATTTTGATTGGGAATTCTCTGTAGATTTAGCTATGTGTGGCTAAATTCCTCTTTACCTAGAGCACTATGAACTTGATGTGAACTGAATCATTAATTGTCTTGTTAATTGTGATGATTGGAATCTTGTGTATCCTTTTCTTGCTTAATGCTTTCTTAGGGATTGGCCACCTCTTTGATTTGATTTGGGAAATTGGAATTTACCTTGAAAAAGGGATTCTAAATTGGACCTAAGAGTTGGATAAATTAAGTTTAGAATCATCTAATTTGTAATTGGGATAGACATATACCTGATTACCTTAATTGGTTCGTAGAGGGATATAGTATCTAATGCATTCTAACCTGAATCTAAGGACACTTAGATTCTAGGGGAGAGTAGGGCTGTAATTACATCGATGGACGGTTATAGCTTCTAAACTCTTAACCCACAAGGCGATAATTAATTACAATTAAACAAGAAATTAAGTTCTAGTGAGCATCAAGGGAATAGTGACTCTAGGTAATTTCAAACCTTGGATTTTATCTTAACTGCCTGTGCCAACTAAGTTTTCTTTCAATTCGCTTTATTTTAAATTTAGTTCTAAAATCAAGAATCTCATAATTGGTTGTTTAACGTGGATAAAAGTAGGTTGTGCACTGCCTAATTGTATTCCAGTCATTCCTCGTGGGAACGATACTTTTACTTATCACTGAACTACTTGATTCGACCCGTGCACTTGCGGATGCGCATAAAAATTCTCGCGATCATCTATCAATGAAAATGGAAAAGCTCACAATTTGATTTGCTCTTCACTTACTCCTTGCAGCTTCATGCTAGAGCAGACAATGTGGAATTCTTTTTAATGCTTATGGGGGTC
Organism: Erythrophleum fordii; assembly: GCA_032878935.1. Classification (NCBI taxonomy): domain Eukaryota; kingdom Viridiplantae; phylum Streptophyta; class Magnoliopsida; order Fabales; family Fabaceae; genus Erythrophleum; species Erythrophleum fordii. Next base: position 26,640,078 of record JAVQMF010000058.1, on the reverse strand, counting down.
TTCACCTGCAAAACCACGAAAGGTAGGTAGTAAATGAATTAAACCAGATTTTAGTTTAAAACTTACCTCTACATTTGGAAATTGTGTGCACAGGGGCTGTTGGTTCACATCAGGATTGGCCATCCTTCTCAGAGTTTGTTCCACTTCAGCCATGATTTCAGGTTCTCTGAATAATTCAGATAAATCGACTACAAAATCACTGTTAGAATTAGATGAAGAAAAAGTCTTTCGCTACTTTGTCTCCCTTCTTAGCCTTCGAGCTGTCTTCTCTATCTCAGAATCAAAGATTAAGTCACTGTACGAGAAGAACGAGGCATAAAACAAAAAAAAAATGGATTTAAACAATGACACCAGTCCTCAGCAATGGCACTAAAATTTGATGGGTATCGAAACTACCAAAAATAAATTCCTACTCTCAAAATAATATTTCTTGCAAATAGGGTGAGTAGGGTCATACTCCATAGAGACTAGCCAAATTATTCAACCCAAAAATAGTAAAATAAAATAAGGGGGATTTTTCTTGATAAAGAAAATTAAAAACAAATAAATTCAAAAAATATTTTGGATAGAGAAAACTTTAATGCAAACAACTCTCAGCTAAAATTTATTTCAGATCTGACTCAACTAATTTGATCATTGAGTACCCCAAAAGGTAAAAAATATAATTTCTCTTCTAAAATAAATTGGTTATGAACATCAACAAGCTCTGATGTTCTACTCTTCCTTAAGAATATTTAAAAGGAACAAACTCTCCAATTAAACCTCATTCATAAATCAGTCCCAAATAAGCTCTTGAAATTTAAACCTTGAATAGCATTAAGAAAAAGAAAAGCAACCAATCACCGTTTAACAATACATAAGCTCGTATGTTTAAAACAGAAGAAATATTTTCTTCAACACACAAAGATAATTTTAATTTATCAAAGGTATTGAATTGCTACTTTACCGAATCAAATGAACAATTATGGATTCAAAAAAGTTCGGATAGCAATAATTACTCAGCTAAAATAAGGTACCAATTAAATTAACTGAATAATAATATCAGAATATTAGAAAATATTTCAATATTTAAGAAAAGAAACAATTAAATCAAACCTCTCACAAATTATTCAGAGTCAGACCTCAATAACCTTGACTAAGAAACAAAGAGATTAGCCACTCATGGCTTTGAAACATTCAAAGAATTTTTCTCATAAATTTTAAGAAGATAAAAAAATTGAAAAAATAATGTAGAGAAAACAACGAAGGAGAGAAGCCTCTGATCTCTATATGTGTTTTCTAGTTCTTCACCCTTCCTTTTATAGACTTCCTCCATGTGAATCTGAGTAAATTTGTACTCAAAAAAATCTGCGTAAATCTCTCTCGATAGCTTTTCCACGATAAATATCATCTTATCTTATCCATATTTATCTCTCGATAGCTTTTCTACGATAAACATCATCTTATCTGATCCTACAGACAAACATGAGAGAAGATATAAGATTAATTAAATAGATATAGATTATCTATAAATTATATTAGTTAAAATCTCAAAATCACAACCATTTAAGTAATTAAAATATATTTATCAGTCGGCGTGTGGATGTGAGTGGCTAGTGCGTGGTCTTCAGGCGACGGTGCGTGTCAGCACATGAGGACGTTTTACTGTGGAAGGTGATTACTTTCCAAGCTTTTCTGACCTCTTGAACACAATGGCGAGGTTCATTTGGTTGAAAAATGACTGAAAATGGGAGTTTCGAAGGTGATAGTGCCCTCCTCTATCGGCAACCATGCTCAAAGAAAGAGAGGAAAAACACTCTCAAATGAAAAAGAAATTTCTCTAATTATTGCTATCTTTTTAAATGCAAAGCAAGTAGGCCTATTTATATTGATCCTAGAGGCCATAGTAAGAGACAAGAATTTAAAGTGAAATTAAAGTTAGAATGGGAGTTTTGGGAGTTATAAGTGGCACATTATTAGAAATTACAACTTGGAAAGAGGATACGGAAGTTTCATGGCTGCCATTCATTCTTGTGGAAGGTTACGGAGATATTCATTCATTCTGCTGTTTCAAGCCCTGTGACAAAATTTAAACTATTGAAGTGTGTAAATTTGAAACCAAACACACTTTATTGTCTCCATCCACTTTCCAATAATAACCATATATACACCGTACCCTTGGTATAATCAAAATTTGATATTCTTAAGTTATTAGTTTATGCCAATCCTTCAGTTGTAAGAGATGGAATTGGAGTTGACAATCTGATAAATAAGTTCCCCTCTTACATGATGATATATACCTCCTGTTGTAATAATCTATAAATATTGTCATTCTTTTGCTCTAAAATAAAAGCACATAACAAAAAGCAAGAAACCAAGGAAAACAAACCATAAGCCACAACCAGTAAAGTTGACCCATAAGCTTTATTTTGACAAATAACAAGCCATTAGATACAATTGAACAATAACAAAGCACATTATTATTGTTATCATCGAAAAACACACACATGCGGGCAGAGAAACACAAGCTCACACTTCACTGTCTCTGATAAACACCATGGATTGCCAACATAAGGTTCCTCATAGTCATTTCTCAGAGTGCAAGACCACAATAGGACTCCTAACTCTGTGCTTCCCATCTGTCCATGACAACTCCCCAAATGGAAAATTTGCATTCTGAGGCAAATCACTCGTTGCTTGCAAAATAACATTGAAGGTCTTCTTTTCACCAATCCTCGTAAAACTTAAATTATTTGGCTGAACAACAACCCTAACTCCTCTAGGTGCTTGTACTGTCACATTATATATGCTTGCAAGCCCAACATTGGTAACCGTACGAGTAACAGTTATAGGCTTTGTTCCCAAATGAGACAATGAGATTGAAGGATAGTTGAAATCTTCTATCTTGTAAGACCTCGGACATTTGTATGGCTTGTTAAAATTAAAGGATGCAACTAATTTTTCTTCATATCCAGAACCACATAAAAAGTTCAAATAATCAGATGGATTTAGATCATAAACAAGTCCAGGGTCTGTTGCAAGGTCAGGGCGAACATGTCCTGAGCCATAAGCAAATGGAGTCGCTGGTTGTTCATCAACACCATCCCGAATCAAATTGTTGGTGTTATCTAAAATGGTCGCTGGAAGGTCATAGTTTTTCAGGAATTGTTAGGAAATTATGAAAGAAACATGTCATGCATATTATAAAGATTCTTAAATAGACCAAGTTAAACCAATTATGAAATATATATATATATATATATGTGTGTGCGAGCGCGCGGGCATGTATGACCATGTGTACATTTGGTATATTTTTTTGTGTAACATACTTTGGCATACCTAATTATTTTTTCATGGTTGATTTTGTTTACTTATATTTTATAGATCAAGCATACTTAATAAATTTTTTCTACTCATCAAAATATATCATACCAGTGGTCATGATTGCTGATTTGATGGCTGCTGGACTCCAATTAGGATGACGTGTTTTAATAAGACCAACAATGCCAGCCACATGAGGGCATGCCATAGAGGTTCCTGAAAGTATATTGAATGGAAACCGACGCTTATCTGATGCTATATTACTAGGACTTGTAGCTAGTGTATAAGCAGCAAGTATGTTCAAACCGGGTGCAGTTACGTCAGGCTGAATGAAAAAAAAAATAATATAAAAAATATTATTACTTATATAAGTATGAAAGATACTATTACGTAGTAAGAATGGAAAGACCTTGAGGAGTGCTGGTTGAAGGACATTGGGTCCCCTAGATGAGAATGAAGCTATAACAGGAGCAGGCCTAATTCCTAGAAATGTTTTTGCTTTATCCATGGACGCAATAGGGTTCCTGCAATATTTGTATAAATGGAGCACCTTCATTTACTAGCCACAAATATACTTTCTCATTAATCTAACAAATGCAATAATCATGATTACTTTGCGCAGCTATAGTATTCATTGCCTTCATTTCCAGCTGATTTATTGCTATAACCAGAAGCAGCTAAAACATGAGGGTCAGCTGTAACTGTATCCCCACTCTTTCCATCATTTTCCAAGAACATTCCCACTGCACCTGCAAGCAATGCTTGTTCGCCCTTTTCAAGTGGCCTTAGGCTCCTTCCTCGTTGGCAGATCAATATCTTGCCTCTTACTTTGTTAGGATCAAGTGTTCCAGCATTGCATAGTTGACTATAGCAAATATATATATATATATATATATAAATGATAATAACTAAACAACAAGGTCTATTGAATTGAAGCAAAGCCTCGAAATGTTTATGCTTACGCAGCCTGAATTGTTGCGTTAGGAAGCTTGGCATCACCACCACGGATTATAGAATAGAATCTCTGAGATGGCAGTCCAGTGGAAAGACTGGTTCCCTAATCGTCCAAGTCAAGTTCATATAAAAAAAATCAATCATATGGACACATAATACATCATTAATGGACGTGGATGGACGTTACATTTTATCATTATATGATTTGTCCCAGAATTAATGTAGCCCTAGCTATTGTTTGTTCCATTATCTTGTCATTGGTATGTTTGGTACTAATTTGAATATATAAAATTAATCATATGAGTGTCAAAATGAAAACGAGTTACATTGTTAAAAGTATATTAATTTATACCATAAACAATTTCATGATATACATATATACGCACACATATATAGAGTTGTGGTGAGCAAAAGTAGATGCATTGGGAGATGATACCTGAATACGTTGGCTGTTACCAAGAGTAATATTATTATTGAAGTCCCTGTCAATTGAGCTAGCGGCAATAGTAAAGACCCAAGGTGCGACATTTTTTACAGTTCCAGGGTCGGGTCCTTCATTACCAGCAGAGCAAATTACTACTATACCCTTAGCAACCGCATGGTAGGCTCCTATTGAAATCCCATCCGTTAACAACTCTTCAGCGAAGTGCTGATTCCCTCCCACAGAAACAGACAGCACTTCAACCCCATCACTTATGGCTTGATCAAAGGCAGCCAACAAATCAGCATCAATGCACCCTCCTGCATCTGTTGGAGACCAGCATGCCTTGTAGGTTGCCACGCGAGCTCTGGGTGACCCACCCTTTGCAGTTCCATTGCCGTTGTTAAGGACGCTCACGCCTCGAACAAAGTTGCCGCCAGCTGTTGATAGAGTATGGGTACCGTGCCCTATGACGTCACGTGCGCTGCGAGGCGATGATATGATCTTGCCCATGTGGGCTTCGTACCCTTTGTAGAACACTCTTGCCCCAATCAGCTTCCTGATTCGATCGTGTAATAGTATTCAAGGACGAGATTTATTAAATACGGAGTAATGTTGGCGTACCTACCCTTCTGTAACTCATCATTTAGTACTACATATTTGTAAGTCATCATTTATGGGGTTTCAGAGAATGAAGATGGAGATGTGAATAATCTCTGCTTAGGGAGTACTGCTTGGGGACCACGTGCGCAGTAACATGGAAGAAAATACTATATATTTATGTATATATTCTTTCAGAGAAAATTGGTAAGACACATCATTTATGCAGTTTCAGAGAATAAAGATGAAAATCTGAATAATTATGAGTTTTAGATTCTTTATAATAAATATATTTATTACATATAATATAATAAAAAATAAAAATGAGTATAAAAAATAAAATAAACTCTACATACAATTTTTATTTTTTTATGTCATTCTCTCTCTCTCTCTCTCTCTCTCTCTCTCTCTCTCTCTCTCTCTTAGTATAACTGTATCATTGTAAAATATCTAAAGTGGATAATTATCTCTGCTTCGGAAGTTGATAGAAAGTAATGTTTGAGACCAAACACCCCAATAATTCTATTTATACGCATCCGCGCAATAACGCTAATGAAAGTAGTACTTGTGTGGGTATATATAGTGAAAGTATAATAATTGAAGAAATTATGGACCTGTTGCAGGGAGTTTTATTGGAACCAGGTAAATTGTCAATCTCGCAAATTCCCCCGCCACGCCACTTTGCCGGGATGGGACCATATCCTCTGTCGCTAAAGCTTTTTGATTCAGGCCAAACACCTGTTCAATAAAGAGAATACCAAGACTACAATAATTAATGGGGAGCAATTTTTAGTACATCTATCAATTTTAATAATATTAATTTCTTGTTTGTTACAAAAAAAAGACACAAATCTTGAGAACAAAGTGAAAAAAGGATGCTAGTTAAATTAAAACTTTTTAGTTATATTATTTTCTGTGGATGTCACCCAATATTATATATATGCTTGATGTTAATATATATGTTATTGACTTTAATTTACTGCTACGACAGGACAGAATGTGCCAATTAATTCTACTGAGTTTTATTTTTAAAAGATTATGATTAAGAGTATTTTTTACCTTTATCTAAACTAAATTCTGTCTAGAATAATCTTAGGTGTCATTTAGTATGCAAAATATAAAAAAAAATGAAAAAAAAAGAAGATAACTTTATAGATAAAAAGACTTTTATACCCCTATTTTGGCTTTTCGTACAACTAAATGGCCTAAATAATATATCTTATTAGGGTTGTACATGATCCAAATCTCATCGAACTTTACTTATTCATTTAAAATAGAGTAAAGCCAAATGTAAGCCTAAGCTAGGGGTGTTCATTGGTCCGGTTGTCCTAGGGACTCGCCCTAGTTCGACCTAACAGGTCGGATTGGGTCGAACTAAAAATATAAATAACAAAACTTTAAATAAAATTATATCGGATCGAATTGGGCTATGAGCAAAGACATTCTGTCCAACTTGCCCTAATATATTTTTTTTTAGTTATTAATATATTGTCATCTTATATATATATATATATTTATTTATTTATTTATTTTATCTAATTCTCTTTACATACTGTAACTTTCATTATCTACTTAAACTCTCCTTATTTTTTAATTATTTTTATTATTGATGTACATACTTATTGATATTTCTTTTATTAAATAATAAAAATATACGTATTTACCTAAAGCTAATTATGTTAGTATAACTTATATTTTGTTTAATAATACTAAATTATTTTTTTATTATTGATAAAAATATAAAAGTTCTAAAAGCCTATTGTTTTGAAATATACGCCTATGAATCTACAAAAAAATATTTTTATATTAAGTATCAATTCATAAAAAAAAATTTCGGGCGGCCCTAAACCGCCTTAACCTGCCCTAAAATCAGGTTTGTTTCATATCAGGTCGGGTTATGGGGATAAAAATAAGCTCGATGTCTTAATCGAACCGGACATCAGACATACTAGATGTTTGGTCAGATCCTACCCATGAACACCCCTAGCCCAAACTTTAATCAAGCCAAAAATTGTGATCAATTTGACTCGTTTTACATACTATATCATAAATATAATTTATACTTACATCCATATATAAAGTTAAACTAGAAAAAATTATGCACTTTTATATACCATGCAAGTGTATGTTTGTGAAATATTTTATAAAAATATATATTTTTATAATATTTTAACGATGAATAAATTTTTGTATTTATCAATAATTTTTAAGAAAATTAAATATGAAAACAATATATTCATGCATAAAATAATACTTTAATACTAATCAAGCTGTTTTCAACCTTAACAAACTGAGCATCAAATCTGAAGTATAAAATAATTTTTAATAAAATCAAATGTGATTACCTGTATCAATGTTTGCGATGATCGTATTTTGACCAAATCTTGCCTTAATCCAATCAGAGTCTCCTCTAACTTTTCCATTTTTCTCTAGTCCAAGAAATTCATATGACCTGGTTGTGTGCAGTTTATGCATTTTGTTCAAGAACACGGACACTACATTTGGCTTTTCTGCACCAATGTTAGAAACATTTTCTCAGTTAATTTGTAAAAGTGTTTAATGATGAAAACAGAGCTGAAAAACTATATTTTGGAAATGATAATGAAGTAATGATTCTCTCACTTTTGATCTCTTCTGCTTCTTCCTCTTCAAGTAATGCAGCAAAGCCATTAATGTGTTTGTTGTAAGAGTGAAACATAGCTTGTTTGGCCATCTCATGGCTGTCAAACAAAACATATCAACATTGAAGTCATTAGATTCTTGTTCCCGAAATCATTCAAGAGAAGTTGATGGGTTCAAATTCTATACCTTCCCAATACAGAGGCGAGCAAATCATGATGAGAATTTGTAGCAGAGTCCATATCAGCAGAGGAAGGGTTTGGGCCATGAGAATGTGATCCCAAGTATACAACGTAGGACTGCAAACAAGAGATTATGGCAAGTTCAGAGAGCAGAAAAGCAAATGCTGATGAGAAATATTTATGCGAAATGCAGAAGCGAAACATGGTTACCTTTCTTATGGCATGAGTGGGTTGCAGCCAAAAACTAAAAACAAGAAATGATGAGAGAAGAATAAGAGGGACAATGAAGGAGGAACCCATCATGTGTTTCGGAAGGGTAGAGCGACAATAAGAGCTCTGCTTCCTCTGCTTATATGATCTCCTCTGCTGCTTCATCTTGAAGCCCTTTGCATCGTGGCTCTTAAAAATAAATGGTTATTTTGGTAATAAATTTTCTTTAAAATACTGATATTTGGAAAAGTATTATTTTATTTAAAGTATTATATATTTATGAATATAATAAGATGAAATAAAAAAGATAACATTTATAAGTACATATATTGAATCAAATTCTATTGAGTTCTTAGTTTAGATCATATTTTCTTATCTTCTTATTTCTTAAAAATATAAAATAAACATTTCATTTTATTTTTTAATTGATTTTTCATGTTTACAAATATATTTAATATGTACTCCATTCCTAACATAAATATACCAAAAGAAAACATAAATATACCAAAAGAACATATATAGAGGTAGTTTTTCACATAACCTTTTCTATCTTAATATCCCTAAAAATAATTTTAAATTATTCAAATATTTGTTAAACTTTTAAAAAAAGAAAGATAAAAGTCATTAAGATTAAAAAATAATAATTTTACACCTTATATATCTTATTTCTTAATTTTATTTTATTTTAGGACTACATCGTCACTTTTCTTTTAATTAACTATGTTATGTATCCACGTAAAAGCTGTGCAATTCTTACATATACTTAGTATATCATGTTATCTATATATTTAACGGTTAAGATTTATTTTACATATGAACTTCATCTATACTACGTATAGATTCTATCTATAAAAATTTAATTCTAATTATTAATTTTTTTTGGGTTTGTCATGTTTTAAGTATACTGAGAAAATGTTTCTAAAACTCCTTAACTCAATGGTATCTCCCCTGACTTAATGCCAAAGGATTTGTGAGGTGGGGGGATTCGATCCCCTCAATGCCCCTTCCCATCTCCCGTATATCCGCTTCTCTAGTGGGCCTGTTGAGCCAACTAGTGCTTCTGTTTGATAGCCAATCCTTTCAAAAAAAAAATTCTTGCACCCAGAGCTAATTAAGTAGCTTTCTCTAGGGGTCAAAAGGTCCTTACTGTTAATTCTCATGATCAGCCCTCCACTTATTCCTTTGATATTCTAAGTATGTCATTGATGTAAGCCGATAGTCTTAAAAATAATATCCTTGTTAATTTTATCACACAAGTCATAACACATACCACACGTGATATCTTATAATTATTTTATATTTTAATAAATCAAGTATCAACTATTACAACTTGAGTTAAAATAAAAGCACTTAACTTAATAGACTAAACTGTTTCAGTGAAACAGTTCCAAACCCAAATATTATTAAATTTTAATTATTATCCAATGTGAAACATAAGAGCTAAACTTAAACATTGGACATAAAATTTTGTCAAAATTTCAAGCTCGTCGCTTTTAAAAGTTAGCAGAAGTCATATATGTGAATTAACCTGTCATTAATTCTACTAGTAATTGGCTCATGAGTATATATAACAAAATCATTCAAGAAAATCTGTTTTAAGCATCCATAACACTCATGATTCAAAGATTTTATTATGATTTTCTAAGAGTCTTAATTTAAGTAATATTAATTCTGAATATAAATGTTAGGAGATCTTTATGTATGAGACTTTAATTTTTGTCTCATTTCTTATCTTGTTCTCAACTTCCAAAGATTTGTATTTCTTTTGTAGAAGTTATATATATAGACACTTAAGCAGGGTGCTTCTATTGGCTCCACTCTACCTAACATTCCCCTATCATTGTGAGATTTTCGGGAAATGACAAGAGAAGCTTCGTCGGAGATGGTCATGGTTTTTATTTTTGGCCAAGAGATGCGTATGTAGAATGACTCAAAATCACTTTTTGTAGTCATCTCTTTTGCGAAAAAAGATTAGAATTAGGACGCATATTCGCTTTCAAAGGATTATTTAAAAAAAAAAAGGTCATCTTACAGAGAGAGAAAGATAATTATTAGGCTTTAATTTTTTATTTTAAAAATATAATTTCACTGTTAGGTCTAAAAGTTGTTATTATTGTTTCTTTTAAATTAAAAAACATTTTTTATTGGAATCTCATTCTCCTTTATTTTTTTCCAAAGTATGATGGCTTACAACGTGTTGGTAGTGCGCTGCATAGTCTACTGCTTCTCTTTTGCTTTACCCATCTACTTCTCTATGAACATGTGATGAGGATTGAGAAGCATGTGCTATAATCAATGGGCCCCGGTAGCATGTATTTAGTAGGTAAACACATAAACTGTAGTTGGAGAAAGATAATTATTTTAAAAATATAATTTCACTGTTAGGTCTAAAAGTTTTTATTATTGTTTCTTTTAAATTCAAAAAACATTTTTTATTGGAATCTCATTCTCCTTTATTCTTTTCCAAAGTATGATGGCTTACACCGTGTTGGTAGTGCGCTGCATGGTCTACTGCATCTCTTTTGCTTTACCCATCTACTTCTCTATGAACATGAGGATTGAGAAGCATGCGCTATAATCAATGAGCACTAGTAGCATGTATTTAGTAGGTAAACCCATAGACTGTAGTTGGAGAAAGATAATTATTAGGATCAAATTTTTTTATTGTAAAAATATAATTTCACTATTTTTGGTGAAAGTGCTGGTAACATGATTCCTCATCATTCACTTTCACATTTGTTAATTTCATAATATTTATATCGGGATCTCTGAATTGAAAAATCAACATTTTCGGTGAAAGTGCTGGTAACACGATTCCTCTTCGTTCACTTTCACATTTGTTAATTTCATAATATTTATGTTGGGCACTCTTAATGATAAAATCAACATGAAAGTAGGACCTAGTCGGGGTTAATTACAACCATTTGCAATGATTTAATACAAAAATATGCTAATAAGTGTTGCTGATTACGAAGGCCAACTTATGTCATCCTCCATGCCTAGGATGGTTGATAGAAATTAAAATATTCATCAACATCATCATAATTTTTCAGATGCTTCAAACAAAGTTCCATGTAGAGTTCCCAACAACTCTCTGGGCGGTGGCGAGGCCACGTGTGGCTGAGGACCCCACTCAATTTTTTAATATATATATATATATATATATATGGTATTGAGATTAATGTGATCCACTTACATTTCTTAAAAATTTGAATTTATTAGATTTATACATGTATTATATAATTTCTTTTAGTATCATTTAATATTTCAGCATGAATTTATTAAACCTATGTGTATATTATATAACTCTTTAAATAAAATTATTATTACTGTTATTTTCTCTTTTTCTTCTCTGATCTTCTTTTTTTTTTAATTTTCTCCTTGCTTCCTTTTTTTCCTTTGTGGGTGTGAGCTTCAAAAGTGTAATATACACGTTCAATCTTCAATTTTTAATTTCTTAAGATAATCTTAGAACTCAATTTGAAATATACACGTTCAACTAAATCATTTTAGTTTTAAATGTTAAGTTGCTAATTCAAAAAATATTAGTTGTACTATATTTTTATTATCTATTGCTAATATAGAAGTAAAAAGAACAATTTATAATTTCAATTTCTATCATTTAATTCAAACAATATATTATAGATGTATAATTTCTTTTGAATAAGATATAAAATTTTCTTTAAAAAATTGATATGAAAGCAACAATCTCTATATAAACCTTATAAATCTAATTTTAATTAACAATTTTAAAAGATTTGCCATCAAATTTAAAAAGTATATATTAAAATTTTAACCTATCATCGTATAACAAAGATAAAATATGAAAACCATATTCTTAAAAATTATCGCATCAACTTTATCTTCAGGTCCTGCCTCCACCACTTTCGGGATTGGACAATTAATGCATTCAAAATATCATATGTTGATTTATTAATTTTAGAGCATTTAAGTCTACATGATTTGTCTCCTCAAAAAATATACTATGTTGCGCTGGCTGAATATTTCAAAAACTATTATATCAATTAAATTCAATAAAAAAAAAGTTTTACTCCATCAAGTTTTAAATTGATGTGAATTTAATTATTGAGGAATATTTATGTGGTTAATTCAACTTTAAATTTATGTAATTAATTAATGTAAATGTCCTTTAAATACAACTATATATTTTATATTTTATTCTAAATTCTGTAAATTTTATTCTGATTAATTTTAACTTAGCCAAGAATGCCATATAATCTAACTAAAATAACTACGAATACAAATTCTAGCTAAATTAATTTATGAATAAACTTCAATTCAGGTGTTCGAGAAACACGAATTTTTTTTCAGCTTATCCAAATGTATTATAAAAAGAAACTTTAAGTACTATTTTTATATTTTTGTTATTAAATTTTTGAGTAAAGATATAATAAATATATAAAATTTATAGTTTAACGTCGCATTATTGATTAAGTCTTTCAATAAAATTTTAATATAAATTATATTTTTATTAAAAATTTAATGATAAAAGTATAAAAATTATACTCAAATTTAATATTTATATGCACGTGTGCACTCACACAAAATTGTCACTCCCTCTTGTCATCCCTGTTGAAATCTATAACTTTATAAAAACAAGAATAACCTACTACTTTTTCTCTTTTAATTACATTTAATACCTTAAAGCTATATCTTTTTTTATTCCTCCGACAAACAATCTTAGAAGTGAATTTCTTGGTTTGCAAAATGTTTACTATATCTTTTGTTGTTCTTAATGTTGTGATTCCGCAGGTCGCATCACCTTTTCTCTAAAGCAACGGATAATTTGAATAATGAAAGAGATGGGCCTGAGCCTACAGCGGGGTGGAGGACGAAGAAAGCAGATTTCCTGGAGTCTGCAAAATAATTCTTTGTTATGTTGTTGGTGCCAGACTCATAGTCATAATTAATTAATTAATTATGGGAGTAGTTAATGACACCAAGTTCAACGTTTTTTGGTATAACCAAAAGGGAATTACATCACAAAGTAATTAGTGATGCAATTTGACCATTATGGAGTTTATCATTTTGGCTTTTTGGTATAGAGATTAAAATTAATGATTTTAATATAAGTAATTTCTTACTATTTAAAATATAATTTCTTAGTATTTAAAATATGCTGATGCTTTGCCTAACTTTTTTTTTCCCCAAAAGATAGAAGTATGAGTCGAATTCTTAATATAAAACAGATATTAAATTTAAACGCGTACCATGTGAGCATTAGTTGATGGGATATATTTTACATAGTTGGTACAATTATCAATGATTAGGCAAATTTATAATAAGATATTCTAGTCAAATAATCAATCACCGAGGTACCATTATTGGCTTCTATTATGCTATCATTAATATTCATCGTTTTATCACTGCAACATAGTTTCTTTCTTACTCTATGATATTAATATTCTTGATAATTGACTAGGAGTTTTAGTTCATGTAGTACCTCTAAACACAACTGATCAGGGATTTTGACATAAGTGTATCCTTATGCCACTTCTTACTTCCAAGATCTTGTCCCTCCTTTGTAACCCAAAAAAAAAAAAGATTTATATTCTTCAAATTTTCTTTTACTTTATTTTTTAAATTTACATTTTATTATTTTATTTTACAATTATTATATCTAAATTTCATAAAAAAATTAATAATTATTATAAAATGAATATAAGTTTAAAATATTTGAGACTTGAGATAGGATATTATTGACATATTAATATGAGATTTGACCTTTTTTTTATATTTGATTATACAGTTTTCTACTAACTTTAACATTGAAATATAATAAATGTTAAATTGATATAGCATACTAAATATTTTTAGAAAAAAAATTTACAGGAAAAAGCTTTAAAATAAAAAAAACTGGCATTTTCAAATTTTTTAATAAATTATATATATGGTATGTAAATTCTATAATATTTTAATCAAATATATACAAAATATTTTCATCTATTATAAAACTTTAAACCCTATATATAAAGGTATTTTATAATAAAATTATTCAATAATATAAAATTAATTTTAATATTTACCAAGTGTTAAAATATTCTGTAATATTTAATTTTTTTAAATGAGATAATTTGACGATATGATTGTGGGTACAATTTTTGTAGACGGGGTCAAATGTGTACAAAAGTAGAAACAAGGATGTAAGTGGTGGCCTAATGTTAATAAATATTTTTAAGTTTAAACATTTACTTTGTCATATGTTCCACAAAAAAAAACAAAAAAAATTCTCTTTTCTGTGCATTCCTAGGACTTTGAGACCAAAGATAAATACAATTGCAAGAGATAATATACATCAACGACCGTCACGAATTCCAATATGTTGAAATTAGTATTTAAAGTAAATTAAATATTTTAAAATTTGACTAAATTAATATGATATTTTTTCTTTAAAAGTTATACTGGATTCTCCTATTTATTATCCATTAATAATGTTAATTAACTTTATATATAATATGTACTTTTTTAAAAAAATTAATTATCTTTATTGTTATTAAAAATAAAATTAATGTTTCGTGTTAGGTAGAAAATTAACTTATTTGATAAAAAATTATATTCAAAGAAAGATGTCAATAATATATATCAAAATATTAAGAAAACGGGTGTAATTTTTAAAATATAAGATATAGTTTCACCAAAATTTTTTTTTTAAAAAAAGTTAGCCTAATTTACTTTAGTATTTAGAAGAGAATTAACAATTAATTAAAGGGATTGATTAATTAAAGGCATCGAGATATGTGCATAAATGTTGTTATTAATTAGATAAAATAATGCTACAAAATCGAAAATAATATTTTGTTAGCCAATTAATGATGTGTCAAAGTTTTAGGAGTAGTTAGGTACATAACCCAAGAAAAAAAAAACAAAAGGCTCATTTTAGTCCCTTAAATTTGAATCAGATTTTAATTTAATTTCTAAAATTAATTTTATTTTAATTTAATCCTTTAATTTAGAATAATGCTTTTAATCGTGTCCTTTTTCCTGACAAGATGGAAAATGCTAGCATGGATCCCTATAAAGAGTATTTAAAGTAAATTATATTAATTTTTTAAATTTGACTAAATTAATATGATATTTTTTATTTAAAAGTTATACTGGATTCTCCTATTTATTATACATTAATAATGTTAATTAACTTTATATATAATATGTACTTTTTTAAAAAAATTAATTATCTTTATTGTTATTAAAAATAAAATTAATGTTTTATGTTAGGTAGAAAATTAACTTATTTGATAAAAAGTTATATTCAAAGGCAGATGTAAATAATATCTATCAAAATATTAAGAAAATGAGTATAATTTTTAAAATAAAAATATAAGATATAGTTTCACCAAAATTAAAAAAAAGTTAGCCTAATTTACTTTAGTATTTAGAAGAGAATTAACAATTAATTAAAGGGATTGATTAATTAAAGGCATCGAGATATGTCAATAAATTTGTTATTAATTAGATAAAATAATGCTATAAAATCGAAAATAATATTTTGTTAGCTAATTAATGATGTGTCAACATAACCCCAAAAAAAAAAAACAAAAGGCTCATTTTAGTCCCTTAAATTTGAATCAGATTTTAATTTAATTTCTTAAATTAATTTTATTTTAATTTAATCCTTTAATTTATAATAATGTTTTTAATCGTGTCCTTTTTCCTGACAAGTAGCATGGATCCCTATGAAGAGAAGATCAGCTTCTAAGCTTGCTCTGATTTTCATGTTGTTTTGTCCATGTAACCAGTCCACAAGTCAAAAAATGACACATAGGAATCCATGTCAACATTTCCGTCCAACGTTTAACGGCGTTAGGAAAAAGACATGAATAAAACATTATTATAAATTAAATGATTAAATTTAAACAAAAATAAGATAAGGGGCTAAAACGAAACCTAAATCAAACTCAAAGAACTAAAATGAGGCTTTTGCCTAAAGAAATTCCAAATATTAGTGACCTATTTATAAGATATTTAGATATAATAATTATGAAAAAAAATCCTTTTGTATATCTCAAATAATGTGACTATGATTTTTTTTTTTTATGTGTCCCTCTTGATTTTCACAAATAGGTTTTCAAGTACTTGAGAAATTAGAATACCAAAATATCAAAACTTCACCTTAAAAATAACAAAGTGAGCTTGACATATTAAAAAAAAAAAAAAAGCATAAAGTATACTAATCTCTCTTAAGATATGACAAATTACATTTGACATTCTTCTTGTTTTAAAAATTACATCCAACTCTCTTTTTATTTATTTTCTATCAATGAAATTAACTTTTTACACAATATATATTCTTTTTAAAAATAAAATTATTTAGTCTTCTTTATTAACATATTAAGAATAAAATCATGATTTCATATTAATTAGAATATAATATCAAACTTAGCTATCTTTACTATTTATTAAGAATAAAACTGTAACAATATGATCTACAAAAAAGTTAACTTATTTGATAAAACGTAAATTGAAAGGGAAGTTTTTGTAATATGCATCTAAACTATTCGGCGACCTGTACAATGCCTAGGTATTTAATTTTTTTCGTTGTCTATATATATGTGTATATATAGAGAGAGAGACAGGGGGGGGGGGGGGGGGAGGAATATCTAATCTACTTAAATCAAAACCTATCACATAAATACTACAATAATATGATAGAAAAATCGAAAGATCAATAGTCGAAAACTAAAATCATAAAGTGAAAATCATAATATTATTAATATTATATTTTGTGTAACAAACGTACAAAATATCAAATTCATCTAGTAGAAACAATATAAAATTATATTTTTTTTTTCATGTATAATATAAACTTTTTTTAATAATAAAAACCTCCTAATAAGAAATATACAAAAAGAAAAAGTTACACAACAAAATTGGGATTTTGACTGTACTACAATAGTGAAAAATGTTAAATCCTCATATGCATAATTGTCATTTTTATTTTCCTAGATGTAATAATTCATTTTTTAATATTATCAAGGAGTCGTAGTTGTGTCCAAACCTCATTCTTTAATCTTTTTTTTTTTTTTCAAATTAGGAGTTTCAGTTGGCCCTCATCCGTTTAAGGCCCAACCGTGACCCCTAATTTTGTAATTTTTTTAAAGATAAAAGGGTCAGTTAAATTTGGCTCTAACATACAGATGAAAAATGATCCACATGGCGGTAAATAATTGGATCGCCAAATTATACTTTCACGTGGATCAATTAGACTAAAAGTGAAAAATATTATCTAAAAAAAAAATTCAAATGTTTACCTTTAAATCACATGGTCCCCACCATTCTTTCTTTCCTATATGCACTTTGCATTCATCTTCTTTTTCTTTTCTCTTTCTCCCCATTTCACCTACTCCTATTCAATTGCACCATTATTACCAATGTCATAATTTTTTCTTCTCCCCTCCAACCATTGCTTTTAGCCATTACAAAAGCAAAATCTTACCATATAAAAAGAAAATCTTATCATAAAAGAAAATGAGTTACTCAAATTTGTGGTTTGTGTACATTACAAAAAAGAAAGTGGTCCTAACTATCTATTGAGATCAACTACCTAGTATGTCACTAATAATTTGTTTTTTGTTTCAAATATGATTGTGTTGTATTTAAATTTTAAATTTATATAATATATGTATTCTCACTTGTTGTATTTAAATTTGTCTTAGGGTCAAACTACCAGAAGAAAAGTTGGATGGTTAGAGGTTGAGTATTACTTATCTCGCCAACCACTTTAAGGCACTTTCGGACAATGCAGATAAAAATAAAATACTAAATTTCACTTGTGCCTACATATTATATCTGATAGGTGGGATTCTCGTGTTAGACAAGTCTGGATATAGAGTCTCCCTTATATACTTTAACTTCCTCTAAAACCTTCATGTAACAAGCTAGTTCAAGTGGGGCTCTGTGGTGCTAGCATAATGATAAATGTTATTTTTATATAGTTTAATCCTCCTAATTTAAAATTTTGATGAATAATTATGGCTTGATAAGCTTAATTAAATGATATTTGATTTTATTGGCTATTTTTGCACTCTAAGAATTTATTTGCAAAATTATTGAATTTTAATGTATAAATTCTTTTAAATAATTTTGTGAATTTTTCTTACTTAATATTTTTTATTATTTGTACATATTTTAATGGGCAAATGGAATTGAAAATGGAGAAATTGATTTGGAGAAGAGATGGAGCTTCAAGTGTGCAATTTCAAGGAAGGAATAATGGTCCACATTTTTTAATGAAAATTTGGAAAATAAAAAAAGAAAAAATAAGAGAATGAAGGATGATGTGGACAAACAAATTGAAGCTATAAAGGGAGGAGAAAATTCATTCAATGCTACATTATTCCATTCCTCCATTCCACGTTGACATCACACAATATGCAAGGCACTCCATTTTCCAGCTCACTTAATTCACTCTCACATGAAGCAATGGCCTCCAATTCTCCAGATCACATCTACTCTACACATGGGTTTTCATGCATGCAAAATCATTCATTCACACGTCACACTCATGGGTCCTTTCCCTTACTTGAACACACTACCTCACACACCCACTAACATACACGAGACACACGCAAATTTTTACACGTCACAAGGCAAAATAGCAGCTACAAGAGGCTACACGTGCATCCGTTCACGTGGGCTTTCATGCACAGGCTTCACTTTCATGCAGAATAGCTCACACATACACGCCTATTTGCATCTTTCACTCATACACACACAACACTAACATGAGGCATTAGGTTTTGTATCTGCATGTAGGCACAACTCTTACACGTACCACCAAATCACACACCATTTTGTTTCACTAAAGAAGTGCGCAATAAATCCAATAAACACACGTAGCAGCTACATGGCCTTTCATTACTCTCACTAGACCCTTATGTGAAGCCACCGTCATTTCCTCATATCTTATACTCATGAGTTCACGTGGAAGTTACACAGGGAAGCACATAGAAGAGTCTCGAGTTTGAAGGAAGCTACATGGAGGCATGTACTCACTCCAAGGAAAATGCATAGCTGGACACTACATTATTTACACTACATTATTTTTAGGCTTTCTTACTAGGTTATATGGAAGGAATGGATGAAAGCTGTAAGAATCATACACACCAGGTCAGAATCACACTTACATGTATCACTCCAGCCCATGAATTCATGAGTCCAAGCATGAAAACAAGGCACCAAATCCAGCTCTTATTAATCCACACAATCACATGCATGAGACTTGGGATTGGATGGGGAGAACACATGACACATAGTGTGATTGAAGAAACACATAAGAAGCACAGGCAGGAGGGAAAATAGGCAAATCATGTGAGATAGGCTTGGGAAAAGGGATCTTGAGGTCAGAACAATCATCCATGAATTAGTCGTGGCTCATTTTTCTCCATTTTTCCTCCATCACTTTTTCACTCCATGAAAGATTAATGTCATCATTGTGGCTAGCTAGGATGAAAACCATAGATTAAAGCTTGAATCCATGAAGATTAGTAAGGGATTTTGACTAAGATTTTCTATTCTATTTTTTCTCTCTTTCTACACTACTTCTTATTCATGTACTTACCTGGTTAAGTTTGTAATTGATTAGGATTTGTATTGTTTATAATTGGTGATTGGTCAGATATTAATTAGGAGAGCATTTTAATGGTTAATGGATTAATTTAAGTGCTAAATTTTTCATTGACCTTCAATTCTTCATGTATACAATCAAAGTGTTTGATAAAATGTATGTTTGAAATTGTGCACTTGAACCTTTAATTAAAGGTCTCTTTAGAGTTTAATTGATTAATTGAACATCTTAGGGTGACAATTTAGAGGATAATTTGATGGATTAATCACTCAATTTAAGTGTTTAATGATCCTAATGATAAGAATTAATAATTCAATGTGGAGTTGAGGTCTCAATTTAATATCAAATTGTTAATATCTTGAATCTTGTGTAATAACTTAAGATAAATTGCCATGAACACATATAGGAACTTTTAGACTAGAACTATTGATAATTAAATTATGATGAGGATAGTGGATATTAAGGGATAAATCCAAAGCTAATCACATATCTATCACTTGCTTGTTAATTCATGCAATTTAGTTAGTAGTTAATAATTTTAATTCAATCTAATTTTAGCTAGTTAAATTCAATTAAAACCCCCTTCAATTAGATAGTTTTTAGATTCTCTTACACTTAGAAGGCTCAATTGAATATTGAAATATATTTCCAAAAGAAACAATTTAGGTTACACCTTATATTGCAAATCTTATTTAACCTAGTTTATTTTAGATTGCTTGACACAACCGTCACATATCTCTACAAAGAGTTGTGCAATATCAATGATTACAATGAGGTTAACATCAGTGGCTACTTGACATTACTTCATTTATTGGTCTAGGACTAGTTCCTTAGGCTAGAGCCACAGAGGCCCCTACCTTCAAACCTTTACATAGATGAATATGATATGTCACCTTTACTTGATTACAAGTATGAAAACTATTTTCAACTTGAATGTTTACTATATGGTTCATATTGATTTTATCAATCATAAGTAACCATCATTTCACCGTACATCTTGCAGGTGGAGAGGCGTGGGCCAGCATCCTAGTCCGAGGAAACTAGCAATACAACGCTATAAAGTACTATTAGATCAGATGAGGCCCAATGAGGTTTGGGACACTCCATATATCATTGCATGGTTACCTGTGTGATATCATATCTTTACATTTATAATTCGTTGTTCACAAATTATATTGTATCCACACGATTCAAATGACATGTGCCAGTTAATACATGACTAGTACTTAGCCTCCTTAGACATATGACTAGCATCTGTGCCTTTTATTTACTTTCACATTATGGAGTGGTATCATGCTAGTCGTGTGTTTTAACAATTTAGTAGGATGCTGCCCACACCATGTGCTTTCTATACTTTAGAAGAGGTCCATATAATCATGCTCAAAGGCAAAACCCACTTGAATTAGTAGAAAGAGCATGAAACTTCATGCTTGCATAATGGAACTAGCAAGGCATTTTGTCACTAATGCTTATGTTATTAGAGCCCCTGGATTGCTCCTTAGAGTACATGAGATGGTACTGGAGGGTTACTAGTGGATCCAACCTATGAGTGATGCTCAAAATTTTGTGATAATTTTTAAGAACTTGCCACAGTTACTTTATTTTCTACATACATATTACATATATGATTATCCTTTTTCATTTTTTACAGGCTGATCTGGTTAATCACTTATGATTGTTTACTATGGATGACTTTTCATCACATGATTTAACTGTGGTGAGTGATTATACTAATATTCTTCATGTATTTGGCGAGTATTGAAAAATGACAATTTCCCAACCTACTTCTCTTGTACCTCATTTGTCAAGGCTCTAGCTTCTTATAAGTTGCATAAAAAAGAGAGCTCATAGATTTATGCCTACTAGAATACATATAGTGGATGATCAAGGTTATCATAATTTTGCCACTAGTGTTGACATCGCATCTACAATAGTTAGTCCATCTTCTTACATATCAACATAGATGCAAGCTCACCATAATGCTGCTAGTCCATCTTCTTCTATGGTGATACAAACATAGGCTCACCATGACATTGTAGGTCCATCTTCTTTCATACTACCAGTGCATTTTGCTAATTTTGTAAGCGTCAGTTCTTCATATTTTTTGTCGTTAGGGTTGCATTATGCAAGACCATAGTAACAAGGGTATATTACACCTCAACTACACTATACCACTTTCGATCCATCATTTACCTCCCCTTAACCTCACATGCTATGTAGCTTTATCCTTTTCACACTCCTATTTTCTAACTAGGTAATATCTCATGTTGAGTTTGCTTCTGGATCTTTTGCATATGTTGGATCATAATAGCAAGGGTATGTCACACCATATTAGCCAATTGTTCCAATTCAATCCCCTCAATAGAATATTAATCATACTTTCATGATTATTCAAGAAAATCCCATGGCATACTAAAAGGTATAAGATGAAAGAAACAATGATAATGATGAAGATGAAGACAAAGCAAAGGGTGAAGAACAAGAAGAAGAAGAGTAGGAGGAAGGGAAGGAAGATGAGAAAGAAGAAGAACACCATCTTGTGTGACGACGAGATCAACGATTAAAAACAAAGACTCGATATGGCATAAGAATTTTATTTATTTTAATGGTATGTATAACTTTTTTTCTACCTATATGTTTATATTTTATTTCATTATTTTAGATTATGAATTTCCTTTTCAATAATTATAAAATTTTAATCATTTTATATGAGTTCAATAATACTTAACAAGTGTAATTAATTACTCATCAAATTTTTAAAAAATCCTACTAATTTGTCAAGTTTAAAGGAAATTAAATTAACATTTAAATTTTTATTTTAAATAATTAACATTTATTTTTTAAAATAATTTTACAATTTTTATTTTAAATAAATTTTAACTATTATAATTAATATTTAGATGGATTTTTTATTTCATATATTTAAATTTATAAAATAATCAAATTAATAAAAATAAAAAACTTTAAAAAAAATTAGGGTCACATCTCCCCACCATGACCCCATATATAAAAGCTAAAATTAAATTAGGGGTCATAGTTGGTCCCAACTATAACTCTTTTATATAGGAAAAAAATTTAAGGATTTATAATTGGGGCCCAACTGTAACCCCTAATTTCCAAAAAAAAAAAAAGGCCATGGTTCTTAAACAACCATGACCTTTCAAAAATTAAATAAAGAAAACTTGTTGTATATTGGAGAAAAATGGCAACTTTGCATATAGGAAATTAATATTTTTCTTTACTGTATTATGGTCAAAATCCCCAACAAAACTGCATCAACATGTCCTAAATTGGACTATGCTGTTAATATAGGAAAACACGCACATACATATAGAGAATCATTAGCTTATAATCACAGTTTTAGGTAAGCACTACGAATTCTCAACATAAGGCTCCTTACAGTCATTTAGAGCATAAGATTGCAATACGATCCTTTCTAACTCTGTGCTTCTCATCTGTCTTATGACAACTCCCCAAATGGAAAATTTGCACTCTGCGTCTAACTGCTCGTTACTTGCAAATAACCTTGAATTCTTTTCACCAGTCCTCGTAAAACTTGAAGTATTTGGCTAAACAACAACTTTAACTCCTTTAGGTGCTTGCACTATCATATTATATATGCTTGTAGAGCTAACATTAATTTGTAATTATATGAGTAACAGTTACAAGGCTTGTTTCCAAATGAGATAGTGTGATTTAGGGATAGTTGAAATCTTCTATGGTATAAGACATCGGAAAAGGATGCAACTAATCTTTCCCCACATCCAAACCCATGCAAGAAGTTCCAAGTAATCAAATGGCATTAGATCATAAACAAGTTTGGAGTCTATTGCAAGGTCAGGGCGAACATGTCCTGAACCATAAGCAAATAGAGTTGTCGGTCATTCATCAACACCATCTCAAATCAACTTGTTGGTGTTATCTAATATAACCATTGGAAGGGCATAGTTTTTCAAGAATTGATAGAAAATCTTGTAAGGAACTTGGCATGCATATTACAAAGAATTGTAAGTGGACTTGGCTAAAGTAATTATAAAGAGAGAGAGAGAGATATATATATATATATATATACATATCTAGCTCAATTTTTAGTATAATTCACTTGGCATACTTAGTTGTTTCTTCATTAATGACTTTGTCTACTTATATTTTGTAGATCAAGTGTACTTAAAAATCTTTTTGCTCATCAATATATATATATATATATATATATATATCATATAAGTGGTCATGATTGTTGATTGGATAATAGTTGGACTCCAATCAAGATAGCATGTTTTAAGAAGACCAATAATGTCAGCCACATGAGGGCTTGCCATAAAGGTTCCTAAAAGTATATTGAATGGAAACTAACACTTATCTTATGCTATATTACTTGGACTTGTGGCTAATGTATAAGTATGTTTAAACTAGGTGCAGTTATATCAAGTTAAAAGGAAAAACAAATAAATAATAGTAAAAACAAAAACCATTATTATTTGCATAAGTATGAAGGATATTGTTATGTGGCAAGAATGGAAAGACCTTAAGGATTGCTGGTTGAATGATGTTGGGTCCCCTACATGAGAATGAGGCCATAATTGGAGTTGGCCTAATTCCCAGAAATGATTTTGCTTTATCCATGAATGCAATAGGATTCCTACAATATTTGTATAAATGGAGCACCTTCATTTATTAACCACAAATACTTTCTCAGTAATCTAACAAATTCAATAATCATGATTACTCTGTGTTGCTGTATTATTCATTGCCCTCTTGTCCAATTGATTTATTGGTATAACCAGAAGTAGCTAAACACATGAGGGGACTATAAGCTACGTTCAATAAATGCTCTTGAATTGCCGATTGACCATAAACTAAGTTGCTCTAAGAAATAAATTCTCTTGGAATGTTTTTCTTTATTTTTCTTTGCTCAGCCTTTAACTGCATTTATACCATTTTTCACTAATTTCTAGCAGCATTTTGAGCATGATCCTATTAACTGAAAAAAAAAATGATCAAATCCATTATCATACAAATTATTTACTAAAATCCTATAAAAGTTGTGAAAATCGAAATTATTGGTTTTGACTTTAAAAAAAATTTAAAAAAATAATTAAACTGAAAAAAATTTAAAAAAATAATTACATGGTGATATATATGTAGGCTAGCTTGCAGCTAGCCTACATACATATATAGGTGTAGGCAAGGCCTGCACATTGCAGGCCTTGCTTGCAACATGGAAGGCCAAGCCTTTAAAGGCTTGGCCTTCCTCCTTTGAAAGGTCGGCTGCACGCCTAGCTTGTAGGCTAGGCGTGCAGTTTTGGAAAAATCAGGGTCCAACAGGACCCTGATTTAACAATATAGGGAAGAAATTTGAATGAATTTACCTCCTCTGCTTTGCTCTTGCTTTAAATATACATCTTCTTCTTCCTTTTTATTAGTCATAAATTTTTTTTTCATCCGCTTCAGCGTTCCAGGCATCTACATTCTCTTCAGCTTTCATACATCTTCATCTTCTTCAACAAAAGTTCTTCTACTGATCTATTTTATTTGTTGAAAGAACGCAACTCTTCCGTTTAATCTTTTTTCTTCTCTAACTCAACAAGGTTAGTGCTTTTTTTAATTTTTTATAAATTATTAAATTATATATTTATATTTAATATATTGTTATATTTATTTTAATTACAATTATTGTTATGACTATATCTATTTTATTGTAATAAGAAATTTGTTTGCATAAATCATTAATATTATATTTATTTTGATTGCATTTTATTTATTATTATTTGTATTTAGCTTGCATATAATGTTTGTATATTTATTGTAATAATGTTTGATTTTTGTTATTATATTTATTATGTTGTCATTAATTATTTGTTGTTAATTCTTTTTTATTTACTCTATCCAAATTTATTATTGTGTTAAATTTCTTTAATGGCATTTATTTTTTGTGTATATATATTTTGTTTATATTTAATTTTTTATTATATTAATTATATGTATATATATTGCATTATTTATTTAATTTGTTCAAATTGATGTTTTTGTTATACCTATTTAGTGGATATTTAATTTTTGTTTATATATATTGTTTATATTTGATTTTGTATTAATTTTATTTAATTTTTGTACTTATTTATATGATATTTAATTTATTGGCTATTTTGCTTAGAAATTTTTAAGGTATAAGTTTTGTTGTTTATATTTATTTTATTTATACTTATTTTTTGTTATATTGTTTGGTTGTATTTTTTGTTATATGTATACCATTTGCATTTATCTTGCTATTATATTTATTATCTTTACCTTTTTTTTTTATATCTATTTTGTATCTATTAAATCCTAATGTTATATTTATTTTGTTTGGTTACATTAATTTTTTGATATATTTATTTTGGTGACATTAAGTTTTGGCAACATTTGGCATGTTATTATTCATTTTTTAATACTTATTTTAGGTATATTTAAATTATTGTCTAAATTTATTATATGTGAATTTATTAATTGTGGTGCAATATTTATTTTATTTATACTTATTTTTTGTTATATTATTTGGTTACATTTTTTGTTATATTTATACTATTTGCATTTATCTTACTGTTATATTTATTATCTTTACCTTTTTTGTTATATTTACTTTGTGTCTATTAAATCTTAATGTTATATTTATTTTGTTTGGTTACATTAATTTTTTTATGTATTTATTTTGGTGACATTATGTTTTGGCAACATTTGGCATGTTATTATTCATTTTTTAATACTTATTTTAGGTATATTTAAATTATTGTCTAAATTTATTATATGTGAATTTATTAATTGTGGTGTATTTAGTATTGTCCATTTATTTTCATTGCTTATATTAATTATGACTACTTTGAATTCTGTGGTTGTAT